>JAILWY010000008.1:8452500-9832500 GCA_022113835.1 Atopsyche davidsoni
AGTTAAATATACATTGATAATATTTAATAAATTTTGGCCACGGATTAATCCGATTAAAATACCTGTGAACGTTTAAAATATAGCTGTTTACATACGCCTATGGTTATTTATTGCCAACGTAAATAAACCTTTCTCATTTGTATATTCAAGTCGTGAATGATTTTATACTTTATAAAAAAATTGTTATAAAAATGTGTATGTGAAAAATATGAATCCATTTATTTAACTACCATAATCATAAAGAACAATATGAAAATACATAAAAAATCTTCTGAAATCTACAAATGATACAAAATTGTAAACAGTTAATTTCAAACATCAAATAATTTCAATACATACTGAAAAATATTTTAAAAAATAATTGATTACTTATTCAAGCTGATTTGGTAAAACTTGGTGTCTACGACAGACTAAAAACATTTTCTTTGCGTAAACTACTAGCTTTTTGAAGTTTTAAGTTCTCCGACGTTTCGGTTCCCGTGCGGGGACCATCTTTGGGGACCGAAACGTCAGAGGACTGAAAACTTCAAGCACCTCAACAAACAAGACACTAAAGCATATATTGACTATAGCTGCCAAAACCTACGAACATTCTTAGTACTTTACTCTACAAGTACGATGTTTGGAAATTTTGCTCTCTTTTGGAGACAAAAATACACTTGAGAGAAGGTTTATATTGAATATTTATCTATCTTTATTTGAGCCCGGAAGCTCACAATTGGCAAGTAAACCTGCCTACTACATGAAACGCTTTTCTGAGAGTCCGAACCCACTGCCCAATAATGCTGTTAAACAAGGCTTCTTTTTTCGTTCTCGCTAACTATCACCTACATAATGAACCTATTCTGCGTGTATAATGATTCTGTAGCCTCTCAGAGTGTCAGGCTGATTTATAAAGTACAATTTATTCAGAGTAGATTCGCAGTTTTTTCCCCACTTAGGGGGTGAAACGGCCGTTTCACAGTATTCTCTGGATATCCTGGCGCATGCATTACCTTCCACCCCGGTCGGTATCTTGAGAAACGCACAAGTAAAAATCTACGGCAATAAATCTGGGATTCACAGGATTGCCTTTTCTCACCCCCGATTTTGCTGTATTTGTGTATTTACTTTTTAAATCGGCTTAGAGTCCTTATTCTCGTTTTCAGGGGAGCTATTTATATTGGCATTTATAAGGTTCGATAAATATCCCAAATACGTAGAAGTTACGGAGTTCTCTTAACATAACCGTCTCGTGGTCGAGTTGCTGATAAGCGATCACAGAATTTCAGATTACTTCGTAAAAAATATATACCATGGTTAAAAGAAGGAATAGCCTTAACACGAACTCTCATCCAGCACTTGTAACTGTATTCTGAAAAATTACTAAACAAGACACAGCTTAATTTTTATTACTCTTAACCGCTCGCTTACCCTATTTTTCTTTGCGTCTCCTTTTGCAGGTTATATGAGTTTTAATACTCTGATTTAGAAAGTAATCATGAAACTTTCAAGGTATGGGATTCAATTACGCATACTCATAAAACAGCTTTTGCCTAACCAAAGGGCTTGTTTGAAGAGACATCTTCATAATATTTTTTTTACTTTTCATGCAAAGAAAAACAAACATTTTGTTTGTATCAAATATTAGACTGTGAAGTATTGAAAAAAAATGCAGGTTATTAAAAAAAGTTCCATATAAAAAAAAGTTATACACTTATTTTTTACAGTTTAGCATTACTCCCTTTGCATTGAACTGTTCAGAAGTCAAAGTGCATACGAGGAGATGCTATCTATTTTATGTTGGACTTTATGTTTTATTTTCGACTTCTCTCTTGCACCAAGCAACTTCTGAAGAGAATGCTGTCTATAAAATCTCTTTCCTATTACGATATTGCGTTACATAGTTGGCTCAACCAAGTGCAAAGTACATCAGAGCTTTAGATACTAAAACGAAATAGCTTTCAGGAATCTATTTAGCAAATACCTTCGCGTGCTTCTAAATGTATAAAAAGATATGCTTCTTCTTCAAATTATTTGAAAGAATATTTTATTTGTAAAATCAACCGTCAGTGATTTATATAAAACAAGGCTAATTTTTTATTTATTTTTTATGAAATCTTATATATGAGATTTATTCAAAACAATATTTTTTCTCAATTAAACATTTCCCTTAATAATATTTAAAAACATCCTTTATTAATATATCCTTCTTCCAAAATAATATTTGATGAAAATGAAATCTTCTCAAAACTGTTGAAATTACTTTTCCATTGACAATTGTTGTGTCTAATTATTCTAATATAATATTTAATAAAAAAGCAACAAAAAGAAATTTAATTTATTAAAATGATTGGTAAAGCAGTCAAAAAAACAAAATACATTAGAGTCAATAAACAAAATTGTTTTTTTTACATTAATAAAACATCTTTATAATTTCTTTGTATTATTTTTTTGAGTTTTATGTATTCACACAGTTGGTAAAAGAGCTTGGTTCATCAATTATTCATTTAAAAAATATTTTGCAAAAACAAGCTGCAGAATAAAAATAACATTTAAAGCGAGCAGAAATAAATGTGGTTGTTTTGATTATAAATATAAAAGAAACGCCAGTCACTACTTTGCTTGATATTTTTCATAATAACCTTAAAAATTCCCTTTTCACTGATTTACCTCTTTTTCTGAATGCTTTTGTACTTGGTGATATTTTTCAAACTTGCAAGGCCATAATAATTAATTTCCTACATCTAATCAAATACACTCTCGATATTTTGCTTCTCGAAAATATACGAACAGTTTGAATCAAAAATATATTTTTAAGAAATACTATTATAAAAAAAATTGCTACTAGGCATTATGAAAATATTTATCATATTCATTAGTAAAAAAAAGTTTTAATTTGACAATGTCACATCCTCAGTAAGTTGTATAAATTGCCCCGCAGTAAGCACTATGAGCCACACTTCTCTGGGTTCATTGAGTTATAGTTTAATACAGTGTCGCACATAAATGTGGGTACAGCAAATGTATGTATATATTACAGACCTTAGCAAAATGAAGTAATGGCCTCCGCGGCGAGAGCCTAGATTGGCTGGAATATACGTGAAGCCTTAAGTTGTAAGATTAATTAGCCCTCAGAATCATGGAAAATTATGGTCATCCTGAAAAATCCCCAAAAATTAAAACAATAAAATATATTCGTTACCAAAACACTGAGAGTTTAAAAGATATAAAATTTTACCTGATATATATGATCATTAAATATTATATTGTTTAAAATAGAACCTTATGAATACTTTAAATAGCAGGGGTCGACAAAGTCATAGATATGAGAGATTCGCATTGAATGCGTAAATATAGAATAAAATGACGATTCTAGCTAATTTTTGAGATATTCTAAACAGAATCTACTGCAGCTGATTTTCCAGGGATAAATCCAATGAAAAAGAGGCATTTAAAAGAAAAAGCTAACATGGATGCGGAATTCGCTCCAGTGGCTAGGAGTCAGGAGTACAGCCGAATAATATGACTGGCCCAGGACAAATATATGTTCAACGAGATGGTCTCTCTGAAGAGAGGCACTTGAAGAATATGATAACGGTGTACTCTGACAAGCATTCGTTGGCTATCGACCTTTGCTCCAAGACCCTTCCTTCACAAAAACCTACGTCTGATACTAAACATGAGGTGGAATAAAAATAAATAGTCATGGGATTTTGAAGCTTAATATTCAAATATTTATGTTGAATAAATTAAGGGTGTGATACTTGTAAAAAATATTTTTCAGGTTACACTAACGAGGTTTTTTTTTACTATAGAAATTGCATCCAAAAAGACTGAAATATAGACAGAACTCGCCCACGCACACTAACGATCCGCGCTCGGGTTCAATGCGACAAGTCGTTAAGTAAAACCTCGTCATGTGAAATGACCCAAAGTTAAGGGTAGTACCTGTGGAAAGATTTATAATACAGGGATGAAGGGACGTCAGCTATCGGTAATGTGACTACATATCACGGGGTGAAATGAGACTTTCATACTAGGGTTGTTCAATATATACTATTTATTCTCTATATAAACTTATTTAAAACTGACGCTACTGTATTGAATACGTAACATATTCAAATCTATCACTTATTATATTCAAATTCTCTGCCTCAAATAGAAAATACCTGATCGTGCATATATGTATTATATATAATATAAATTTATCTTCTAGTTGTTTCTGACCTTTGATGAAAGATTACAACGATGCTTGGGCTTTTGCAGTGTCTATTGAACTGCCCGGGTATAATCACGGGTAATCTCTGGTATCTTAATAACCCTTTTGCCGAGTCGGCATTCGATCCACGTATCCAATTTTTGGTCGAGTGGACTCGATCCTGCGTCCGTGAGATTTAATTAATGATTAAAGTTACTTCGCCCGTGGAAAACGAACGAAAACATCCCTGGCCTGCTGAAAGACTTCTAGTCTTCGAATAAAATTAACGCAATCGAGTTAGCCTGATGTAGATAAAAAATATTTTATTTTATTTGATTTTAATTGTAAGCCCCAAAAAATGTGTTTTGAGCTTCCTGAAATTGTTGTTTCGTTGCGTTTTTGGTTAAAATTTTCAATGACTCATTCCCAGTACTGAAGCCATTTTGGAAATTTTTAACAAGTAGATTATAAAACACAGCTTTTCAAATAATATTAAAATTAATAAAAACTTATAAGGTTAGAAATAAAAACTATTCGTTTATTTTATCATAAATGGTCTTTAACATTAATTTAATTAAATATTACTGAGAAACGGGAAATACGATTTTGTAAACGAAATTCATGAAATTATAATTATATAGATATTTAATTTATTGTTTAATACTATTATTCATTTTGTGTGGGAATTCATTTTAATGGATTTTAAAAATAAGCTCCATTTCTTGATTGTATTTATTGAATCATCAACAAAAATACGATAATTTAACAAGTTATAGATTTTTTCGGCTCGTGTGTTTTTTCGAATCGATTTTATTGATTAAAATATTTTTTTATCAATACTTGTCACTTGAACTGTTCATAATAGTACGGTGGTGGCTTTACAAGCTTATATTGTTTTTTTTTTTTTTTTTAATAAACCTTACTGTGTAATGTAATGTGAAATGCACATCTTATCACTTCTTTCAGGAGATGTGAATATCTGGAATTTAAAGCTTTAGCAAATAAATTCAGGGGTAGGCTTTCTTGTCGCCGTGCTCGAGACTGGAGTTACAGGATATTATATGTGAAGGGTTATTTCTAAATTTAGATATTCATGCCATTTGCGGATGCCAAGTGCTCCTCTTAAATTTATCATAGCCAAATATAGTTCAGAAAAGTTTTTCTATAATATATTTGCGAGCTTTTGCCTCAGATACGTTTCGTGAAAGTGCGTGCTTATTTTTTTACAAGTATATAAACTTAATTATAAGTTTGATATTAAGTTTTCATTCACTCGAATATTACAAGGCGAGTATACTAACTGTAACACTGTAGTAATTAATTATTTTTAGTATAACCTTGTAGTATTTTTGGTAAAATCAACTTTTGAACATAAGGAAAATCGTTAATAAAAATTAACCTATAATAAGATAACGTGTTAAATTTTTACAGAACTTATATTTTTACATTTAATACCAAAAGTAAACCACTTTTGATTCCTAATCAATCAGCTATTTCTGGGAACATCTTTTAACCATTTTTTTATTTTCCCGATCGGTGACCATTTCAATCATTCTATCTTTAGTTTTGTCACATTTCATAGGTCATCCTATTTTATAAATAGATACATTCAATCATAAATCTGTTTGAAGGAAATAAAAACTTTCTAATTCAATTTTTTTTATTTTTCTTAGCCCTTAGTAAATAAAAACAAAAAAATATCCAACTGCCTTCAAAGTAACGCTTTTATATATATTTACTCCTTTCGTTTTTATAAATATTTTCAACACATTATTTATAATTTAATTCAGGATCTGGAAGTAATACGTTTTCTCTATTTTGATTATACCATAAATTTTGCACTGCGATATGTTTCTGTGACGTATTTTTTATACACAGTGATTGAAACTGATAATTCTAAACAAAAACCATAATTTTTTTTTATTAAAAAACTATTTGTTTTTAATTATAACTACTTACGTATCGCGAAAATATATATATTTGTACTAACAAACAATGATCCCCAATACCTTTGCAGGAATATATAATTTTTGAAATGATTTTTTAAAAAAATTGCTTTTATCGATACATTGATTACGATTCTGTGATCAAAAACGACTATGATTAATATTTTATTGTGATGCCAGTAATTTTTACTATATCGCATATTTGTGGTTTTGAATCAAATTTCAAAGGAGAAGATTTTTATATGTTTGTTTTATACAAAAAAATATATATTCTTGTTGAGGGACAAGGCATTTGATTCGTGAAGATCTATTATTATAACGATAAATGTAACTTTGTATTTTGTCTTTACATTGAGTTTATTTAATTTATTGGCATTACTAGTTTCGACCCAATACACTGCGTCATCGTCAGATACTTAACTAAACAGTGTAATATAATATTATCTACTATAATAATAGCCATTGTGTGTGGGTGGGTGGGTGTGTGTATGTTTCATTTTTGGGTTCTCTATAGAATATCTTAAAAGATACAACGCTGATTTTTTGCACGCAAGTTCAGTGAGATTTTCCGCAGTTATGTGCGATAGGATAATATTTTTATTCATAAACTAATTAAATAAAACTATCAAATATGCTTTATGTACGAATTATATGATTCTGTTGTTCACAGCGAGAATTTCAGATTTAGAATTTTTACAAAAAAACAAAATATGATGCTTCTAAGAAATTTCCAGTTTATGTCAGCTTGACACAAGTACCAATTTTATTTTTTAGTTGCGTTAGAAATTATTAATCACATCATTAATAACTTAAAATGCCTCCTAAAAAAATAACACCGTCTAAGCACAGCAAACGTAATTAAAAAGGAATAGCACAATTGAACGTGATAAAGACTGCATCTAATAAAGAACAGTGCAGTGAAAGAGATTCGATGTTTGTGACACGAAATGTGATATTTCCTAGAATGGCTTTGCTTTCAAAAACTTAATATCCGGTTATTAAAAAAATATGTGTACAAAATATTCATCTAATTGTCAGCCAAACATATGTTCAAACACTATTGCATCGTTCATCGAATACGTCATTTTATGACGGGCTACATTTCTAGTATATATATATTATTAATGATATCTAGTCGGTACACCAGTTTTAAAGCATTGCGTATAATGCAGGTGGATCCAAAAGCTCTATCCATTAAACGGTTTTTCTCAGCGAATTTTATCAAATGAAAACCGCCCATTCTTCAAGCCTCGGAACACTTTAAATCCTGCAATAAACGTTTTATATAAATGGGGGGAAGTTATCTTGGCTAGAAAAATTTACTCTGCATTCCCACAAAAGCAGGGTTGTACAAATTGCCGCGGCACGTGACGTCATTCCAAGGGTTGCCACCGACTGTAAGTTTAACATCCCCCACTTACAGCCGAACCGCTGTTATAATACTCACACTGCTCTCTAGGCGTTTTATAAGTGTCGTGAAAAGATAATAGACTTGGGTTTATTTTCTCCACTTCTTAGGGGTTAAAGTTAGCCCCATAAAGATGGAACGACTCGCAATATATCTCATGCATCCTTTTTATTTTCATTATTTCTTGTTACTTTTAAAACTACAAATATAAGAAAATTTGTCACTTCTTGCTTCTTCTGATTGCGTCATTTGTAATTGTGAACGCTTTCGCCTTTTAAGGATTTCGTAAATATCTAATTTTGATTTATTAATTTTGACACAGTTTCATTATATTGAAATCCCTCTCCGTTTGAAGTTTAATTAGAACTGAAAATAAACTCTTCATATTTTTTTTCATGAAAGATTGGATTTAAAAAGGCAATTTATAAAGGCAGTTATTGAAATTTAAAGTCTCTCAATATTCATTTAATTTTTCATTGGATTTAAGTGGAAGTTTTCATGCGTTATTTCGATACTCTGAAAACAGTCTTTTTTACTATTATAAATGAAAAACTTGATCATACTTGACGGGTAATTGTGTGAGCTTTATTTTAAGCTTTACTTTTATCATAAACCGCAAAGCATTTTCTATAATAAATTGCTTTCATATTGCATCACTTGTTCTTTAAAAAATTTACAGTATGTTAATCGTTCCCATAACAGCCTTACTTGGTGATTTCGATAAAACATTGAAAGCATTTATTTATTGTGATTTTTTTTTTCGTGATATTATTATTACTATGTATTTCGATAAAATATTTCATCCTAGTAAATCTTACGACTTTATAAAAAAAAAATTGCCGAAAATTTTTCAATCCATGTGAATCTGTTTCAAAAGTATTTTCATGCATAATAAATGCCAAATGCCGATTTATAAAGCTACCCATAACTTTAATTTTCTTTTCGAGCAGCTTTATCTCTTTGAAATTACATTGTTATCGAAGAGGCTTCGATTCAAACGCTTCCTCCAATACTATCTTGCTGATAATCCGTATTAATTTATACCATTATGTTGCCGGCACGTGCTTCGTATAATTTCTGGTTAAAATTCAGAATGTACTAATGCCGAAATTGCGTTTCTAAAATTAGTTTCAGCCGAAGGTGAGAACAGTCCTCGGCCGGATATCCGTTTCTGACTTAAGGAAATCGACCAATAGGCAATTTATTATAAAACAATTTTCATGTTTTACTAGAACGCAATTTACTGAAAAATATTTATTGACTGTAAAATAATTTTCACAGTATATCACACATACACATTTAAATGCCTAGAGTGGAAATATAACTTATTTTACTGCAGGTTTTTTCAAAGTATAAAAGTAAAAAATCAATTGAAGTTTTATGTAGAATTGTCACAGGTTAAAATTAAAAAACCTACCCCCATCGATTAAGATCTCAAAACCATGCTTTTAGATATAAGGAAGCGGTAAAAAAGTTTTTTTCAGCCATACTTAGAATGTATCATGAGGCGAGTCTCTCGGATCTCCAGTTTTCGAATTAGAATCAATGAACATTAAAGGCCAGAGCATTTCTCTGAAGTACATCTAATGTGAATTAACTCCACTCGAATGATCACCGGGGTATTAATAATTTATTGGGAGATGAATTCCTTTGAATCTTGAACTTCCCTTACAAAATGTTCAAATTTTACAATACCACCTAAATACTATGTTAAGCAATTATTTTGGATGGCTTTAAATGTGATTGAACTTTGTATTGATATTTATAAGTTTTATGATTTAAGTAGTGTGGTTATAATTATTTTATTTCGTGCATCGAAAAGGAGAGATGTTCTGGGATTTTCTAAAATAAAAAAATATATATATATTTGTAAACCTCAGAGTCCAATTCTACAACAAATGATTCAATGGTGTTAAAAATATTATTACTGCTCATTATTAAAACAAGATCTACTGTTGCCGAGCAAGTCCAGTTCTTATAATGGCTTTGACCTCTAAAATGTAATGTAATATTTTTCAATTACTTGAATGAATTATTTCAGAATCCATAAATGCACACAAAGCTTTGATCTTATTTATAAAATAAACAATATTAATTCAAGAGACCCTCGCTGATTTTAGGTAATAACCTAAAGATTTCAGTGATATTATACATGTAACATTTTATTGGATGTTTACCTGTTTTTATAAAAAATTTAAAGCGGTTTTTGTACAAAGCGAAATATATTTTCCGGAATTCTCCACGTTTAAGACATTATAAGAGAGAATGCTTTGGGTATTTGTCTGAAATTTCAACACCTGACTGAAAGATATTTATTCGTGTGTGAATCTTCCTCTCTGAATAAAAACGACAAACCAAGAATATTTAAAGGGAATTTATTTCATTGCCATTATAATAATCTATTGATGTTCAATTAATAAGATGATTTTTTTATGCTCTATTTTATTTAAAAAACCTTCAATATTGGTTCATTTAACAAAATATTTTCCAACAGCCAAAATCACTAAGTTTCACTTTTATTTTTTTTCCAGAAGTCAGTGATTTTAAGCTTATTTAATTTTACTAATAAATTTATTTGCTCATTGATTTAATTTATTTATTTATAAAATCGTTTGTTTATGTTTATATTCGATTTGAATATATTAAAAATACAAACATTTGACTCCAGAGAGCTAAGCGTATTTGTGTAATTAGTTTTGTTTCGTTTTGACCTATTTTGCGCTTGTTTGGCTGCAAACCTCTTTATATCCGTTTATTTTAATGCAATAAAAAAAATATTAACGAGATTTAGTTTAATTATATAATTATTATTTTTAAATATTGAATATTATATTCAAATGTTCATTTGTCACGAAGTACCAGTATTTTAAATTACCATACCTATCAGTAAAAATATGCTTAGATTATTTATCTTCTTCCACTGTATAAAATATTTAACATAATAATACTCAATAGATCTTTAAAAAAAATAATTAAAGTATGCTGTCGCACAATTTTATTTTCGATACATTTTATATTTATTCAATTCAAGCTTAAAAATAACTAGTCTTCGTTTTTATTTAAAATATTATTTAAGCTTGCTAAATGACTTCATACTTTTATATTTGTTTCTTGATTGCTTTTTTTTTTAAACTATAAAATATTTTTACCATTTTAATGAACCCATATTTGAATGACATCAAATTAAAATGAAGACTTAATTGACAATGAAATATATTTTTGGAATATTTTTATCTATAAACTTATTTTTATTCTGTAAAAAGTCAAAGGAATAGCAATTATCAGTGACCGGACGATCATAATTTTCGGAGGTTTTATTATCCTTCAGTCGTGACTTGGAATTTCCGACCCTCGACCATCTGTCAGCTTTTTTATTTTCATAAAATTATATTTTACTTTTTATTTTACAAATTACCACCGCGCCCTCAACGCTTCTTTATTTTAAGGATATTTTATTTTCTTTTTGCACTTCATACGTCTTCATTAGACCTCGTAAGACCCAAACTTTCGTAGTACTAATCTTCTCAGGCTGTGTGTCACGTAGAGGCAGTAGAGCCTTTCTGTTTTATACCGTGCCGTATATATATATATACGCCCAACGAAAGTTTTCAGCTTCCTTGTATGAACCTTTTCAGTTTTTTCCTTTTTTAAAGAAATTTCCAGACAAATTTAGGAAGGATTCTTTCATGTGAACTTTCAAGATAAAAATGTTTTATCTAATAATATAGCATAAACGAAAATTGTTTTATGTCACGTTCAATAACGCGATTATAATTTATGTACATATCCTACTTTACGTATTATTTTTTAATATATAGATTATTCATGTTGTATTTAATAAAAACTATGTCAGTGCGTTGTATAACAATGATATATTTTACGTTCCTCGAAGTTTCAGTTGCTTTGAATGTAAGATTTATTTATTAGAGTTTTCTTGTATACTTATGATAATATCTTGGAGGATGCATTTTATAAAAAAAATAATAATAATGTAGAAAGCAACAAGTAAACTTTTACGTACATGTACAAAATATTTAACGCTTTGTTAAATTTTTTTAATGTTTTCGTGTTCATAAAAATTTAGCGCTTATAAAGTGAAGTGAATTTTTTTTAATTTACACAGGTCGTATATTTTCTTACTTTTTACATTTAAAAATATTATTTTACGTTGAATTACGTATTATTTATACTTCAGCAACAAATATGAATAGCCAATCGGCTGAATGATTATGAGTAGTTTTTTTGTTGTAAATTTTCGCCTTTCAAGAATTTCATCAGACAGTACTCACTATCAAATTTTTTTATAATGTTCAAGTTAATTAATTATTGTATGTATTTTGATAGTATTATACAAATGTGTATGTTCAGCTTCCGTTTGTGTCCAAGACGCAGATTCTCAAGGAACTTCCACAACTACCCTCAAATCTGTGGACGCCTCGCCCCCTTTTATTCCCGCCCCGGCGGTAGATACAAGGCACTTATAACTTTATAACCACTATTTTAATTGGTCGTGCACCAGTGGACCAACTCGATTATTCCACAAATTACAATTTTAATTGCTCATTCTACGACGGAATTGGGTTACAAGCCATGCAAACTTAAACTCGTGTCGATTCAGAGGTCGCCCTCGCTTGTACTCGGATTTATTGAATGTTTACTTCGACGGTTTGTTTCGACAAACTTTTGTTGTAGAAGCCCCCAGATGGCAGCCAAAGTTAAAATGAAAGACATTACTTTGCACTGACAATTTTAATATATTTTTTAATGGAAAATATATATATCAACATACTTTTAAATCACGTTTTAACTTTGTAATATTTTACAAAAATTAAAACACTCGCTACATTATTATTTGTCACTAAGTCATTTTATCAAGCCGCAGTGTTATTATATTTCATAGTTTACTGAAGAATTTAGCAAGTGTATATATTAATCTACAAAAACTTGAAATACTAGCACGCAACTACTCAGCAAATAAATATAAACAATCCCACAAAAACAAATATATCATCAGAAGCCCATTAGAAACATCGTTTATTAGCCGCCGCAAACCATGTATATTACCTTGAAGTCAACATGATTTCATGGTGTAGATTTACAAGGTTGGTTCAAATTTATATGATGGTTCCGTAATTGTTGATGTTTTTATATATTATATCAAATAATATCAAAATCGGTTCATCAGTTTATGAACATTTGAAAATTTCATGCAATTCTTTGTCTACATGTAAGTTCCTAGGATAATCAAAATATTTCACAGTACTGAAATTCTATTTACAACAATCTTGTGTTATTTTTAAATTTAAAATATTTTATAAATAAAAGCAAGTAAGGTTTGTGATTTTTACATATTTTTATACTGATTTGTTAAAAATTTAAATAATTCATAATATTGACATTTTTGTAACTTAAATGTAGATTTTTACAGTCCTTCATATTTTCCGTTTTAACAAATCAACCCCTTACGATTTTGTGATGTTTAAATTCTTTACCTTTATGTAGCTCTGAATATAAAGCTCCGCATGATTTTATTGTCAGGTTCTCCTTTACATTAATTTAAAAATCAAAATAGGTTTTTGTACGTTTCTCTCTTCAAATGTAAATACTCTGTTTTTATAGTAGTGTTTGAAGATATTATCATAGAGGCAATATATTTTTCCTCATCCCTTATAACAAGCGTGTAACGTTTGCCTTTTCGCAAACATATGACATTTTATTCCACTTTTTGTCTTTGACAAGGGTGTGCACCCCTTTGCTTCCAACTCTGAAACAGAATATTAATACATTTCATAATAAAAAATCTTGGGAATAAAACTTTCCTTCCTTATTTTTTTTATGTTTTTTTTATGCTTTGTTTGTATAATGTTTAAAAATGAATCATATACCACAATTCATGGTATTTTCGACATATCATAAATAAATTATTTTTAATACTTAAACTTATTCTATTATACACAATTAAGAAACTAATTGTCTTTACTCAAAGTAGAACAGGAGCGAGCTCATTAGTTTAAGGCTTATACACGAGGACAGAGATCTCACCGGGGAATTGAGGATTAAGTATTAAGAATTAAGAATCAGGGATCAGACCACAAAATTAAAAGCTTATCAAACAATTCCCAAAAAAAAATTTGAATATACAACTCACAAATAAAATTTTAATACAAAGGTAACAATTTTTCATTGACCTTTAATAAAAAAATATTTTTATCATCAAATACGTGGTATTTTTTAATAAAATAAAGAAATAATTGCTTTCATGATATATTCTTCTTCTAGTGCCTCTACTCTAGTGAACATTTCATCGAATTTCATCGATATTATGTATAATTATTGAGAATTTAAATACATATAATTGAGATATGATATTGAATAATAAGACCAGATATTTTATTTAATCCTAAAACTATTATTTGAAATAACTTTTCAACAGCAGTTCTCTTTATATTAATCAAATATGGTGATGTAATGATTCAGTACACCAGCTTCCCAAGTACGAGGTAACAGGTGATTTTTTTTATTATTAAAATTATTTAAGCTCGGGTGTCTCTCGTTTGTGAAGTACAGATAAAAAATAATGTGTTTTTTTAAACAAGTACCGACTAATCTTTTTAAACATGATATCAAACAATATAATTTCCGACACGTGCTACTCGAATTCGGGGAATATTTCAAGCGTGGCGCATTTTTACTCGTACGAATCCCCTTTCCTTTACTACATGTGTTCGTATTAAAATTTTATCAGGCAATGAATTATAGAAGGAGTGAGGGGTTGCCTTTCGAAATGTGCTAACTTAGATTTATTGCGCGTTGGAACAATACAGAAGTCGTGTGGGACTTCTCCCTAGAAAACTACCCTCGCAGCGCCGCATTTATTATTAATCATTTTTGTTTGAATGATGGATTGTGTTTCTTTTTTGGTTTTTTTTCTAATACTACCTGTTACGATCGGGTATTTTTTTATAATTTTATTACGGAAACTTGCTTTGCAAAGCTGTGAAACCACCGCGTCATCGAATACCTTGAAAAAAAACATATTTTGTTTATTATGATAAAACAATGTTTTCGTTGTTTTGAATGTTTTTCTGTGCCCTAAATATATTATTTAAATGAAATTTTATACATCATTTAATAATAGCTTATAAATTGGTGGTTTCTATTATTTTATTTAACATTATATTTTTATACATGTTGCATAAAAATTAAGGATATTTATTAAATCATGAAAGGGGTATCGGTTGAAATTCCGTTGAAATTGAGTCGGTACATTGAAATTTTTTGACAAAAATACTTTAAAATATTCTAGTAAAAGGTGTAAATTGATATTATTAATTTATATTCGGTGGTTTTGCCAACATACTCCTATTCCACTCTCAAAAATCTGTGTGATGATGCCAGCCAAATATGTTATAAAAAAACCGGTAGACTATAATAAAAGCAATTGAAAAAATTGAAAAAATCGTTGTTATTCAATATTTAAATAAAATTATTTGAGTTTTACCACTAAACATAAACTACTTTTTTGCTGTTTTATAAATATGCATTTTTATTTATTAAACGTAGAAATGTATTTTATTAAACTTTTGCTTATTTCAACTATGCCTCTTTGATTATCCGTAAAATAAAGCTCATAAAGTCTGAAACCACGAGCATCCAGAATGTTCAAAGCCTTAAGAAATCAAGCCCCGCCACTCCACACGCTGAAATATAATGAAATTATACGACCTTCGCAAGCACGAGCTCGGATTTGACATTTCTGCTTAAGATCAGAGCTTAATTAGGCTTACTGCTCCATGTTATTTAAAACACAAATCTGAAGAGAAAGCTTTTTAATGCACACATGCCTAACGAAACCGGTTATATAATTTAAGATATATATTTAATCAAAATGTTATTTATCAGAATAAACTCTTATTAAAAGTGAAAGTAATCAGGTATATATACATTACGTGTTTTATCTTCAATCTACGAGCAGGAGACATTCAGTCTCGCGTAATCTAACTGACGAACGCAGCAAGGCGGAAGATCTTTGATGCTTTAAGCAATTATAAGACATTTCAGTTTATTACGTAAAGTAATTTGTTTGTTTCAATAAACTGTTTGCATCGTGGGTAGTTCTTAAATATGATTTAATAAAAATAATATTATATAAGAACCCTTTGATCCGGTCGTGAAGATCTTTCGCTCTTTCTTTATGGCCTTTGGTTATATTTTGTGCAAATAAAATTAATGGATTCTTAATATTTAAAGACAACTATAATTTGAAAGCATTTTAAATATGAGAAGGCTCAATGGGATCATTTTTTGTATTCTTTAGAAAATTAGTTGTTTCAGTGAAATATATTTCGTTTGTTATGATTGCACAATTACGATTTAAATTTATCTAAAGCTTCAAGATGACTTTTTCAACACCACAAAAACTTATCTGATGCAAAAATTCTAGTTGGAAAATAATATATTACTTTAGTAAACAAATGCAACAAAAAACATTGTAAATATTGATATATTTATACTATGGGAGCATTTCTCCAGGGGTTTTAATATTTTTATTAAAAAATATATTTAAATGCAACCAAGCGGTTTCAAATTCATGAATTTTTTTAATCACTTAATTGACTGTAAAAGTAATATATTGGTCGCTATATTTGCAAAAATTAAATAAGTATCATTGGAGTTTTTTTTTTCCATGACAACTTATTTAGTGCAAAGCTCTTCAAAGTACTTTAAATGTGTATCGTTTCAATGAACAGTTTAATATACAAATATCGCAATAGAATTATAAATAATACCGTCAAAGCTTCTTACTGAACTCCTTTTTGGCATCTTTTAACAACTGCTTACGTTACATCCGGAGTAGGTATTACAGGAAATCTTTCAGCTGAAAATGTAAGAAAAATACACGCGGGCGCGACAGTAATCGAATGAAGCGAGAAGGAAGCGAAGATTACAAGATGCGTTCACATTTTTGAGTGCTCCTCAATAAGATACCATTTCATACGAATTCCTTTTTGCGAGACACATCAAAGCGAGACACCGTCGAGTACACAGCTGGAGAGAAGCCTACCACCCCTAGCAAAACCTGAAAAATAATTATTTATAAAATAATCAATGATTATTATATACTAGAAATGTAGCCCGTCATAAAATGACGTATTCAATGAACGATGCAATAGTGTTTGAACATATGTTTGGCTGACAATTAGATGAACATTTTGTACACATATATTTTGATTAACCGGATATTAATTTCGAAAGCAAAGCCATTCTAGGAAATATCACATTTCGTGTCACAAACAACGAATCACTGTTCTTTATTAGATGCAGTCTTTATCACATTCAATTGTGCTATTCTTTTTTAATTACGTTTGCTGTGCTTAGACGGTGTTATTTTTTTAGGAGGTATTTTAAGTTATTATTGATGTGACACACCCACACACAATGGCTATTATTATAGTAGATGAATTTATTTGTATTATCTAGTGTTGAGATGCTTTTTGTCATCTGTACTCCAACGAATCCCTGAAGGTGCTCCCAGAACAGAGAACGAAACCTTAAAGCTACTCGACAAACACACAAGAACCTTTATCAATTCGAACAGCCGCTAAAGCCAACGAACATATTAAATTACTATTAAATATTTATATAAATCTGCACTATGCATACAGTGTGTTTTAAGGTGAAACAAGGAAGGTAATTTTCTAGGAACATATTGTATACATATTGAATCTGTATGAGTGAAATATTGTGGGTTTAATAATAACTTTGAGTAAAAGATTAATATTGTAGTTAAGACATGTTTTGAAAAACAAGAGAATATGCAAAAAGTGATAAATAAGTTTTTACAGGAAAATAGCATGCTGCTGAAAATTCTGATACTTAGCTTTTTTTAAATAAACAAATTGGTTTGTAAGACCAAGACCTTTAATAGAACTTAAAGGTGTTTATAACCTCCAATATAAAGAATTAGAAGGCATATTTATTTATTAAACGAAAACTAGTAGCATTTTTTCCTGCACTTGGATAAAACGGTTTTAATTCTTGCTGAGCGTAGCACAGTAGTTCAATTGGCATAAGTACCGGTCTGCGACAACCATGAAGACGTAGGAATAGCGTGTAAAACTTCATTGAATGAGAATAACTTTATTTTCTGTTGGCTTCTCAGCAATTGGCTTAATATTTATAATTTAAAGATGCGTAAACAATACATATTTTTTTCTTTTCAAATATTTTAAAAAACCTTAATATAATGCTGATTCCGGGTTTTTTTTTCACGGAAACTTAAAATTTTAAAATCTCCGTTCAAATGAGTCTTACGTAATTTAAAATATTTCAATTTTCAGAAATATTATTTTTATGATAACTTGAAAGAGGATATTTTTGAATGCTTTATTTTTTCAGAAAACAAGTTTAGTTTTTCTTGATTTTTCATTTATTTTAAAAAACAAATCTTTTAGCATGGAATTTTTTAACTAAATAATTTAAAGCAAAATTTAAGACCAAATATTTTTATAAAAGAAAAAGCATGGTTTTCAGAAATGAACATTCTACATTTTTCTAATAAATTATTTTAATAAATATATATTTTTGTCTTCTGAAGCATTGTCTAAAGATGCAAGCATTCTCTTTGATGAAAGAGCTGAATATCACATATCATTACTTGCAAGTATCAACCTCACGCAAAGTACAATGCTTGCGACACAATAACGCGCGTTTCCACGAATATCAAATCAAATTACGCGAAGGCTTTGGAAGGATCCTGTACAATATTATCCCCCATAATTTAATATCCCAGGAAAAACCTCATATCGTTTACTTTTCTGCGGAAAGAAAATTTGACGTAGGTGCAAGACTTCTGAAAAACCAGCTGAATATATTTTTTTGATAAAATCACATTATAAAATAAATTTACGACTTAAAAAAATATTTTTGGTTTTAGTTGTATTTAAAGTAAATGTTTTTAAATTAAATAGCCTGTATTTACTAAGGCTTTTTATTTCGATCAGTTTTGAAGAGCACGACTTTTAGGTTTTGCACGTTCACAACCATTTTCTTATCGGGGTAATTTTCTTATGCTGCGGAATGTTTTGCTGAAATTAAACAAATACCTATTAATTTATTTATTTTATTCAACTTACAATTTTAAAAATTATCAGAAACAAGCATAGGTAATTTTAGAAGATATATACCATAAAAATAAAATCACGATTACAAAATATTAAAACGATAGTTATATAAAAATTTTGCATAAAGCATTTGATGAAATCATTTTTGGTTATTAATACCCAACCACATTATTAAATATTAATTACTATCCATACGCGTTTTAACTGATACACATATACTGTGTAATATCAGTATATTATGTATTTGTTTAACACCTGGTCACAGTGGCTTAATTGGATTCACAATAACTGTAGAGATGTGCTTTTGAATGTTTTTAAATAAACAAAGGATTTCATTATTTTATATATATTTACTCGATTTTCTTGTAATACATCAGCAATAAATTTTAAAATACTAATATCCCTCCAGACGCCTCAAGTTATAACAACTCTGTCACCAAACTTCTCCAACCCTCAACAAAGTTTAACGTCTCATTAGTCAGGTAAGAATCCACGAATGCCGAGACATAATTTGTAAAAATACCGTTTTATTTCAAATCTCAAAATTAGACATAACACAGATCACTTTATACATTTGTTAATATTAGTTTATATATATTTCGAACGGGCTGATTAAATAGTTAGGCTTCAGGTTTAAACGTTGAATTTCCTTTTACGCCGGGTTGCACTGCTGGTAGAGTAAAAACTTTTACATTTCCTCCTGCCTCGAGCCCTGACAGCCTCGGTCTGGTTTGCTACTTCAAATAGAACCTCTGCATAGAAAATTGGTGCAATCCATTCTGCAGTGAATGACATACCGCAGAGCTATCTATCGGGGGGTAGCGCAATTACACACTCAGAGTAGCTGAGCTAAGTCGGCGCCAACTCTGGCGTTGCTTTGAGAGAGCGATATTTAATATGCAGTCAGAGGAACCGAAGATTCATAATTCTAACGACTAAAGACACACCGAAAGCTACTTACGTCTGCCCCAGTTCGTCACAAAGGCCTGCACTGTGGATGACTTAATGGGCTCTATTCCACAACTCTGTATTCGTACAGTAAAAATAGAATTTTTGTATAGAGACATAAAAAACTTTTGATTAAAAAATATTTGATTGGTACTCCCATTAAAATTTTATATTACATAAAAATTTCGTAACCTTCATAATATATAAAAAAAAATTAATATAATAATAATGAGGTATACTTTTAGTTACTAATAAAACAACAATACTTGGCCTAATCCTTAAAAAGTTAGCATTCTGGATATCTTTATGTGCTGTATTTAAAACTTCACCCTGTAAACTATTTATGGAAAACTGAAATTGCATTTTTTATGGTGTTTAATTTTTTTTTTTTTACATTACTCGATTTACTATTCTACCATAACTTTTTAAGTATATGAATTTAGATTAGTTAAATGTATTTGCTGGGCAAAAGCAACGAATTCTTGGCCCAGTTTCAGACGAAGGCTTGCATTCTAAATATATAAGTGTTTTATTTAAAGACTTGGTTTTGTGATACTGTGAATTATTATTTTTTTGAAGAAATATATATATATAATTATTATTATTATTATTATTATTTTAAGCCAACGTTTTCTCGTTAAAATTATTATTTTGAAACGTAGAAGGAAAAAAAAATCTTTATTCTATTGATGCTTTAAGTAACATTCATTCGAGTTATTTGATAGTGTTTTTATAAAAAGCATATAAAAATAAATTCTTGTAATACTTAAGATATTACTTATTCAGCAATAGTTATATTACTTGTATAAAAAAATATCAATAAATAATTTTTAAATTTACTAATGAAACAATCATCGTTACATTTGTGAATTGATAATCTTAATAAATCATACAAAATTATCGGATTTTCTATTTGAAAATATACATTTGTAATAAACGAATTAGTAAGAAGTATTATATTTTGCTTTTACAAAATAAAAGCCGAATTCACTTGACATGCGTAACAAGGTTTATTGTGTGTAAAATATTTAAGTAATCGATGCACACATAAAATGACGTGTGAAATTTTGAAATCAATCACGCAAATATTGTTTATACAGCAAACTTATAAGGGTAAAAAACGCAAAACTTTATTAATTTATTTTTATAAAAATAACTAAAAATGTAGCCCGTCATAAAATGACGTATTCGATGAACGATGCAATAGTGTTTGAACATATATTTGGTTGACAATTAGATAAATATTTAATTTCATTTTGTACACATATATTTTGAATAACCGGATATTAATTTCGAAAGCAAAGCCATTCTAGGAAATATCACATTTCGTGTCACAAACAACGAATCACTTTCACTGCACTGTTCTTTATTAGATGCAGTCTTTATCACGTTCAATTGTGCTATTCTTTTTTAATTACGTTTGCTGTGCTTAGACGGTGTTATTTTTTTAGGAGGCATTTTAAGTTATTAATGATGTGATTAATAATTTCTAACGCAACTAAAAAATAAAATTGGTACTTGTGTCAAGCTGACATAAACTGGAAATTTCTTAGAAGCATCATATTTTTTTTTTTTGTAAAAATTCTAAATCTGAAATTCTCGCTGTGAACAACAGAATCATATAATTCGTACATAAAGCATATTTTATAGTTTTATTTAATTAGTTATGAATGAAAATATTATCCTATCGTCTTGAAATTCGGCACATAACTGCGGAAACTCACTGAACTTGCGTGCAAAAAATCAGCGTTGTATCTTTTAAGATATTCTATAGAGAACCAAAAAATGAAACATACACACACACACACAATGGCTATTATTATAGTAGATTGAATCGATTGTAAATACAATTTATTCCATCCCCATAAACGTATGGGGGTGAAAAATTTCAAAGTAAAAAAAAAAAAAAGTACTAAGATGTAGAATTTAGAGCAAGGTAGAATTCATTAGACTCGCGGGTTGCAAATGTGTCTTAAGATCGTGTGTTAAGTCTGAGTTTGCAACCCCTGCAGCGAGTACAGGCGGCTTGCACGCGCGTGTAATTAGCCCGGAGACTCGCCCCGTGACTCCAGCGCGAGAACCTCCGGCCTTTGTGCCGAGGTGTTTTAATTGGGCTTGTCTTATCCGGCTAGCGAGATTAACGGCGCTCGTTGAGACGCTAGAAACCCGCATTATGTTTATTCGCGACAGTCTAGATTAATTTGTAATACTCCATATTTAAACAACAAATATAAAAGCGTTACGAGATCTTAAAGTATTTTGTTTGTGAGAGCAAATTTACTCTCTGAATTTTGAAAGTAACACAAATTGCAATGCTAGAATTCCAAATAGCCAAACAGTAATTTCAGCTTGTGAGCGTGTTTGCTTTCTAACTGCCTGAATTCAACCTGAATGAAAATAATAAATAAATAAAATTCAATTATAAGCTTTTAGTGTTTTTACAAATATTCTAATACAGCCAATTACGTCATAAATAAAATTGCAACCAGTTAATCATTTTGCAATTCATATTTATTCTTATTGAAACACAATTTATTTTTCTATTTCACTGAAACTTTTGTAAAACGTCATCATACGTGTCAATAATATAATTTTCTTCTATACAAGAAATTTTTTATAAATAAAAATACCCGAATAATTTTCCTTGAATTCCAGCTCATAAAGAATGGTGCATTTTCTAATAAATATATTGAATAACACCATATATATATGATTTCGATATAATGCTTAAAACATTATAATTTTTGATACTTCATATAGTATGAAAAGCCGAAAAATGCTGTGATATTACGATTGCTCTAATTGTGAGCGCTTTTGCCTATCAAGAGATTCGTCGAACAATTTACAAGACGACTATAGACTTCAAAGGTAATAAAAATAGCCTTGATTGTTCATCCTAGCTATTTGATATTTGTAACGGTTATTACACTTAACAAAGATTTTATTTCTTAGAGAAATATCAATTCATCATTTTTTTTTATTTTCATTGTTGAATTATCTGATTGTATAAATATAGACACCGACTGGGATATTTTCATGACCTAATGGAAATCCGCACTAAAAAAGATGAGCCCAGTTGTTCCCGGGATGTGCAGGGTGAGAATCTCAGTGAAGGTCTCTGAAAGATAAACGAACAAAGCCTTTAATTCTGGACCCGGGCTGGGGGTGGGGGAGGAAGTGGAGGCGAGGGCCGGTCTTATCATTAACGGGCGTCTCTAATAATACAAAAAAGCCTTTTTGTGATTCCTCAGGAGATATTCCATCTCACCGTTCTCAATTTTAGGAAACAAAGCTTTAATAACGCTTTCCTTAGTAATGTCTTCTGTCCATTTTTTTTTCCTTTTCATATAAATATTTTGATGATTCTTTGATTACCAAAGCGCTGTTGTGAAATAATGACTTTGTAGCTCAGCAGAAAACGCAGCCGCTTACAATTCAATAAGTTTTGTAATTAAGTCTTAAACGTAATAAGGCTCAACTCATGTTTGAATAACCACAAATTGTCTCAAAGCTTAAATATAAGTTCAAAACGCAATTTAATTGGGGTGTAATACAAATAACTTGTATCCGGCTAAAAAAATTCTTCATAGGTATAAGCAACTGCATTTTTGTCAGTAGCAAAACCTTTATTAAACAAAATTTATACGTGATAACATTTTTTTTAGTATAAAAACTTTATCACAATTAAAAAAGACTCGTTTGTGCAAATGTGCAAAATCATTATTTTAACTCACATTTACCAGCTTTTGAAAAATATCTATAGACGATACGTATTTTAATATTTAATAACATAATATCAAAATAAAATATTTTATTTGATTCATTGTTTTAGTATTTCTACTTGTTGACTACTAAAAATATTATTTTGATAATTAATATAACATTTGATCGTGAAAATTATAAAAATATTATATTTTCTTGCTGTACATTTTAAATCTTTGAAAAAAAAAATGTCTAGTCGAGTAAATACACAAAAATTCTATTGTTATCGGTTGCCCTAAAGAATATTGATAATACCATACATTCTTACAAGGACTTATGACTTGCTTAAACTATGAATTTGATATCCATAAGTAAACTTTGGTATTGTATTATGATAATTAAGTTTTTTTTTTATTAATGACCTTAACGTCAGACTGATAAGGTCGCTATGTCTATAGAGGCAGTGTAAATTTACACTAGAAATAAAACATAAATGTATTTTTATACATTTTGAATATAATTCTGAAAATTAATGTTTTCAAAAATATGCTTTTTTACAACCTTAAAAAATATTTTCTTCCCCAATAAAATCTTGAATAAACAAATTCTATATACTCCCCGAAGAAGTAAATAAAAGACGAAAGTACTTTTATACAAAAATGATGGTTAAAAATTATGTTTTCTATATTTACTTTGCTTGTGTCAAAAATGAGTTTGAATCGTTGAGAAAGTTGCAAAATTACTTTTTTTATACTGGTATATATAAATTTTGACATCAAGGATAAAATTGATAGACATCAACCCAATGGTATAAATTCGACAAGGATGGATTGTACAGATTTATTTGGATGAAGAAAAATACAGGAAACGGTAGCATCATCGGGCAATTGAGGCATGGGAACATGAGATAAGTCAATTCTCAGAGTCAACGAGCGAGACTGCAGTCTACGTCGAAAACGTGCCAAGAATACTGGCGGATTTTCGGGAAAGGTGTCAAGCAGTAGACTCGAGATGCCTTTGAGAACTTAATCAAATAAAGGGGTGGAATTGAAAGCCTCCGAGCTTCAGGAATATGGCCCGGAACATTCTACTTTGCAGTCAAACAATACGGGACTTTTCAGCCGTGTCAATAAACTGGATTATGCGCTCGAAAGCAAAAGGCATCGCCGGAACCTAATTTGGCAATAAGCACAAAGTAAATATTGATGTTCATTAATGACTTAACATAAACAAAAGAAACTGATGAATTCTTCTCTTTTATTTTATAATGTTCTTTGAAAAATATAAATAGATCCCTGGATTGAAACACATCGAAAACAGAAATAAATTTTTCAGCGGAATGAAAAATATCATTCTCTGCCTTTAATATTATAAATATATTTTTTTGATTTTTATTTTTATAAAGAGCTATATATATTTTATAAATAATTTTAAATACAAATCAAACCCAATATAATTGTTTTGTTTCTTCAAGGATGGATAATATTTTATCTGTAGCTAATAAATATAGCATTGTGATAAGGGGCAAAGTCGCATATTCGAGTTTTTTGACCATTTACTTGTACCTATTGCGAAAAATCGCCTGCACCAATAAAAATAAATTAAATGCAGAATGCTAGATACATCTTTTCTTCTACTACCGTTTTTTTTTTTTCTTATAATTTACTTTTAATATGATAAATATGTGTTTTTCCGATTGAAGTTTCATCAAAGGAAAAAAAAATCTTTATTCTATTGATGCTTTAAGTAACATTCATTCGAGTTATTTGATAGTGTTTTTATAAAAAGCATATAAAAATAAATTCTTGTAATACTTAAGATATTACTTATTCAGCAATAGTTATATTACTTGTATAAAAAAATATCAATAAATAATTTTTAAATTTACTAATGAAACAATCATCGTTACATTTGTGAATTGATAATCTTAATAAATCATACAAAATTATCGGATTTTCTATTTGAAAATATACATTTGTAATAAACGAATTAGTAAGAAGTATTATATTTTGCTTTTACAAAATAAAAGCCGAATTCACTTGACATGCGTAACAAGGTTTATTGTGTGTAAAATATTTAAGTAATCGATGCACACATAAAATGACGTGTGAAATTTTGAAATCAATCACGCAAATATTGTTTATACAGCAAACTTATAAGGGTAAAAAACGCAAAACTTTATTAATTTATTTTTATAAAAATAACTAAAAATGTAGCCCGTCATAAAATGACGTATTCGATGAACGATGCAATAGTGTTTGAACATATATTTGGTTGACAATTAGATAAATATTTAATTTCATTTTGTACACATATATTTTGAATAACCGGATATTAATTTCGAAAGCAAAGCCATTCTAGGAAATATCACATTTCGTGTCACAAACAACGAATCACTTTCACTGCACTGTTCTTTATTAGATGCAGTCTTTATCACGTTCAATTGTGCTATTCTTTTTTAATTACGTTTGCTGTGCTTAGACGGTGTTATTTTTTTAGGAGGCATTTTAAGTTATTAATGATGTGATTAATAATTTCTAACGCAACTAAAAAATAAAATTGGTACTTGTGTCAAGCTGACATAAACTGGAAATTTCTTAGAAGCATCATATTTTTTTTTTTTGTAAAAATTCTAAATCTGAAATTCTCGCTGTGAACAACAGAATCATATAATTCGTACATAAAGCATATTTTATAGTTTTATTTAATTAGTTATGAATGAAAATATTATCCTATCGTCTTGAAATTCGGCACATAACTGCGGAAACTCACTGAACTTGCGTGCAAAAAATCAGCGTTGTATCTTTTAAGATATTCTATAGAGAACCAAAAAATGAAACATACACACACACACACAATGGCTATTATTATAGTAGATTGAATCGATTGTAAATACAATTTATTCCATCCCCATAAACGTATGGGGGTGAAAAATTTCAAAGTAAAAAAAAAAAAAAGTACTAAGATGTAGAATTTAGAGCAAGGTAGAATTCATTAGACTCGCGGGTTGCAAATGTGTCTTAAGATCGTGTGTTAAGTCTGAGTTTGCAACCCCTGCAGCGAGTACAGGCGGCTTGCACGCGCGTGTAATTAGCCCGGAGACTCGCCCCGTGACTCCAGCGCGAGAACCTCCGGCCTTTGTGCCGAGGTGTTTTAATTGGGCTTGTCTTATCCGGCTAGCGAGATTAACGGCGCTCGTTGAGACGCTAGAAACCCGCATTATGTTTATTCGCGACAGTCTAGATTAATTTGTAATACTCCATATTTAAACAACAAATATAAAAGCGTTACGAGATCTTAAAGTATTTTGTTTGTGAGAGCAAATTTACTCTCTGAATTTTGAAAGTAACACAAATTGCAATGCTAGAATTCCAAATAGCCAAACAGTAATTTCAGCTTGTGAGCGTGTTTGCTTTCTAACTGCCTGAATTCAACCTGAATGAAAATAATAAATAAATAAAATTCAATTATAAGCTTTTAGTGTTTTTACAAATATTCTAATACAGCCAATTACGTCATAAATAAAATTGCAACCAGTTAATCATTTTGCAATTCATATTTATTCTTATTGAAACACAATTTATTTTTCTATTTCACTGAAACTTTTGTAAAACGTCATCATACGTGTCAATAATATAATTTTCTTCTATACAAGAAATTTTTTATAAATAAAAATACCCGAATAATTTTCCTTGAATTCCAGCTCATAAAGAATGGTGCATTTTCTAATAAATATATTGAATAACACCATATATATATGATTTCGATATAATGCTTAAAACATTATAATTTTTGATACTTCATATAGTATGAAAAGCCGAAAAATGCTGTGATATTACGATTGCTCTAATTGTGAGCGCTTTTGCCTATCAAGAGATTCGTCGAACAATTTACAAGACGACTATAGACTTCAAAGGTAATAAAAATAGCCTTGATTGTTCATCCTAGCTATTTGATATTTGTAACGGTTATTACACTTAACAAAGATTTTATTTCTTAGAGAAATATCAATTCATCATTTTTTTTTATTTTCATTGTTGAATTATCTGATTGTATAAATATAGACACCGACTGGGATATTTTCATGACCTAATGGAAATCCGCACTAAAAAAGATGAGCCCAGTTGTTCCCGGGATGTGCAGGGTGAGAATCTCAGTGAAGGTCTCTGAAAGATAAACGAACAAAGCCTTTAATTCTGGACCCGGGCTGGGGGTGGGGGAGGAAGTGGAGGCGAGGGCCGGTCTTATCATTAACGGGCGTCTCTAATAATACAAAAAAGCCTTTTTGTGATTCCTCAGGAGATATTCCATCTCACCGTTCTCAATTTTAGGAAACAAAGCTTTAATAACGCTTTCCTTAGTAATGTCTTCTGTCCATTTTTTTTTCCTTTTCATATAAATATTTTGATGATTCTTTGATTACCAAAGCGCTGTTGTGAAATAATGACTTTGTAGCTCAGCAGAAAACGCAGCCGCTTACAATTCAATAAGTTTTGTAATTAAGTCTTAAACGTAATAAGGCTCAACTCATGTTTGAATAACCACAAATTGTCTCAAAGCTTAAATATAAGTTCAAAACGCAATTTAATTGGGGTGTAATACAAATAACTTGTATCCGGCTAAAAAAATTCTTCATAGGTATAAGCAACTGCATTTTTGTCAGTAGCAAAACCTTTATTAAACAAAATTTATACGTGATAACATTTTTTTTAGTATAAAAACTTTATCACAATTAAAAAAGACTCGTTTGTGCAAATGTGCAAAATCATTATTTTAACTCACATTTACCAGCTTTTGAAAAATATCTATAGACGATACGTATTTTAATATTTAATAACATAATATCAAAATAAAATATTTTATTTGATTCATTGTTTTAGTATTTCTACTTGTTGACTACTAAAAATATTATTTTGATAATTAATATAACATTTGATCGTGAAAATTATAAAAATATTATATTTTCTTGCTGTACATTTTAAATCTTTGAAAAAAAAAATGTCTAGTCGAGTAAATACACAAAAATTCTATTGTTATCGGTTGCCCTAAAGAATATTGATAATACCATACATTCTTACAAGGACTTATGACTTGCTTAAACTATGAATTTGATATCCATAAGTAAACTTTGGTATTGTATTATGATAATTAAGTTTTTTTTTTATTAATGACCTTAACGTCAGACTGATAAGGTCGCTATGTCTATAGAGGCAGTGTAAATTTACACTAGAAATAAAACATAAATGTATTTTTATACATTTTGAATATAATTCTGAAAATTAATGTTTTCAAAAATATGCTTTTTTACAACCTTAAAAAATATTTTCTTCCCCAATAAAATCTTGAATAAACAAATTCTATATACTCCCCGAAGAAGTAAATAAAAGACGAAAGTACTTTTATACAAAAATGATGGTTAAAAATTATGTTTTCTATATTTACTTTGCTTGTGTCAAAAATGAGTTTGAATCGTTGAGAAAGTTGCAAAATTACTTTTTTTATACTGGTATATATAAATTTTGACATCAAGGATAAAATTGATAGACATCAACCCAATGGTATAAATTCGACAAGGATGGATTGTACAGATTTATTTGGATGAAGAAAAATACAGGAAACGGTAGCATCATCGGGCAATTGAGGCATGGGAACATGAGATAAGTCAATTCTCAGAGTCAACGAGCGAGACTGCAGTCTACGTCGAAAACGTGCCAAGAATACTGGCGGATTTTCGGGAAAGGTGTCAAGCAGTAGACTCGAGATGCCTTTGAGAACTTAATCAAATAAAGGGGTGGAATTGAAAGCCTCCGAGCTTCAGGAATATGGCCCGGAACATTCTACTTTGCAGTCAAACAATACGGGACTTTTCAGCCGTGTCAATAAACTGGATTATGCGCTCGAAAGCAAAAGGCATCGCCGGAACCTAATTTGGCAATAAGCACAAAGTAAATATTGATGTTCATTAATGACTTAACATAAACAAAAGAAACTGATGAATTCTTCTCTTTTATTTTATAATGTTCTTTGAAAAATATAAATAGATCCCTGGATTGAAACACATCGAAAACAGAAATAAATTTTTCAGCGGAATGAAAAATATCATTCTCTGCCTTTAATATTATAAATATATTTTTTTGATTTTTATTTTTATAAAGAGCTATATATATTTTATAAATAATTTTAAATACAAATCAAACCCAATATAATTGTTTTGTTTCTTCAAGGATGGATAATATTTTATCTGTAGCTAATAAATATAGCATTGTGATAAGGGGCAAAGTCGCATATTCGAGTTTTTTGACCATTTACTTGTACCTATTGCGAAAAATCGCCTGCACCAATAAAAATAAATTAAATGCAGAATGCTAGATACATCTTTTCTTCTACTACCGTTTTTTTTTTTTCTTATAATTTACTTTTAATATGATAAATATGTGTTTTTCCGATTGAAGTTTCGGGATTGGAGTTTTGCTTATTAATATTTCGCTTAATTTATAATTTTCTCAATACTCAAGTTGATTTTATTCAGAGTATTGAAAAAACTATAAATTATATTTATCTATTTTTATTATTTAATTAATGTCCATTTTCAGGATAAAATAAAATCTTGAAGATGTTGAAAAATTGGATAAAATGACGACTTTCAAATCCAAAGTTGGTTAAAGATTTTTTTTTTTTAATTTTTAAACTAATCCCAATAGGAGGGTTTATAATTAACCTTTTAATTCCAATTGAAAAAAAGAGTCATAAATGTTTAGGATTCTTGGAACAGAAACATCGCGAAACTCCAATCCCGAAACTTCAATCGGAAAAACACATATTTATCATATTAAAAGTAAATTATAAGAAATAAATAAAAAATGGTAGTAGAAGAAAGGATGTATGTAACTTTCTGAAATTAATTTTTTTTTATTGGTGCAGTCGATTTTTCGCAATAGATACAAGCAAATGGTCAAAAAACTCGAATATGCGACTTTGCCCCTCAAGTATTATAAACTTGATAAAATAGAAAGCCAATATAAAAGTTAGACTGAAGTATCATTTGAACTTTTTTTTTTTACATGACTTCATCAGTATTCTTACACACACACACACACATATATATATATATATATATATATAGAGAGAGAGATATTCTTATACCTACTCAGTAATAGGATCTAAGGAATTCTCAGTGCATCGAGCCCAATTCCACAAAAAAAACGTTGGAGAGAGAATCTAAAAAATGACATCGTTTATTCGTCACAGTGTGGCACGAATACAGATCTTGCCCGGACGTGCGGAGGGGGTAGTTTTTTCAGGACCCCGACACGAACATCGACATTCAGTCCTCGTTGCAACCGCACTAGACCAATTTTAAATGACAATCACTGTGCATGTCTCAATACTCTTTTTAAGCAAGTACATCAGTGAAAGACGTGTACAAAATTTTGAATTAGAAACCAGCGGTATATTTATCAAAACACACAGATTTCATAATATATAGAGTTTTTAACAATACAATATGAATTTACCCTAAAACAATATATTTTTCTCCAACGTCATAATTATCGTAGAGTACCTTCGAAAAATTTACTCCAACTACACTACCAGAGTGCATTCATTCATACAGTCGTTCCGAGTCTTGCTTCACATGAAAGGGAGGCTATTTTTCCAAGGGTTGTTATTTACTGTAAATATAATACGTTGGTGTGACTTCATCCAGGGCAGTCTTTCATACAAATTTTTCTTCCTCACATGCTTTAGTTTCTGATGCGCTCTCGTACATGGTTAAAAATAGGGATGGGCATAATCGAACTGTTTCATGGCATTATTGCTAAAAGACATGGCATCTAAGCTTAAGCTTAACATCATAAAATTCTGGCTATTAGAATACTAAATTGAATATGTTGCACATTTTGAATCAACCTGTGTAAGTAAGCAAGTTTATAATTACCGCAGAGATCTCGCAATATAACTTTATATGAACAACTCCACTGTTGGGCATTTATTCACCCGTTCGTGATGTATTCTGAGTCTTGAGTTGCATGAAAGGGGTCTTGATTTGCCTGGTGCAATTATTTTCAGAGCAGTCCTTGAACAAAACTTCTCTTCCTCAGACCTTGAAGTGTGTGGTGCGCTGAAAACAGGGTTGGGCAGCATCAAATAATCCCATCCAAATTTTCACTGAAAATTACTTATCTACGCATTTTACAAAAGTGATAAAGCTTCAACTGAAGAATTTCAAATTTTACCAATTTAATAAAACACCATTTTTTTGTAAAGAAAAAGGAGTCTGAAATAAAAAAATCTAGGTGTAAAAAAACGTATTGAATTTGTGTTGGGTATTTTCGAAAAAAACCCTTCCTCGGTTGAAATAGAGGCACACGTGCATGATAATCGAAACCCCTTCAATATTTTATTAAAAAAGATCAAAGTAGAGGAAAGTAGCTTATAAGGGAGTAACTTTTCATTACGTGAATTCGGGGAAGTTTTTTTGCTAAACCAAGAAATAATAATTACATTACAAATAAAATTATATTAGATTTTGAGTGAAATGTGTTTTTTATACAGAAACTGAATTTCACTTATAAATATATTCAATATTTTTGACAGAGAGTACTTGGTGGAATTCCATTTTAATATTTTGAATAAAAATACTTGAGTGATTTTCCACATTTTTGTTTTTATTAGTGACCGGTTTCGCCAACCTTTCACGTTGGCATTATCAAACAGAGTGAGATTTTATATAATACTAAGCAATTAGGTAAACAATTGTTAGAGGGAGAGGTTGTTGGAAAGAGAGAGAATGATTGTCAGGTGGTAAGGGCTAATGTGATTTTAATGTGCCTGACAAGTGGAGGATTCTATATAATTGCAAATTTTTGTGTTAATGGGGTAATTAAAGTAGTGGCTTTGGGGTGTAGCAGCAGTTATCCTGAGTTTGGGTTTGTCCTGTAGTGTGTTTATCTGTAAATAATAGGTTTATGCACAGTAAATGTTTTTTTAAAGATGTGATTTAGCAATAGGGAATAATAATGGAGACTTATTGAAAATAACCTGGTCATTAAGCAGGTGCTCCGGTGTGTTATCTTTTATGCGATTGATCTCTAAAATCTCTTGGCGATCGAGTTTTGTGCCTTTATTGTTAATATGCAAAATTTTGAGGTTGGAGTTCTGGTTAAAGTCGTGCTTATTATCCGAGAGGTGGAGGCCGAAGGTAGATGTCTCATCTCCCTTTTTCCATCCTCTTATGTGGTCTTTGGTCCTTGTGTTGAAGGATCTACCTGTTTGGCCAATGTAAGTGGCGTCGCAGGAATCGCAGTTGAGTTTATAAATGCCACTGTTACTGAATTTATCATTCTTATCTTTATTATTGATAAGAATTTTTGCTAAGGACATATTATTGTAATATGAGACCCTGCATGATCTAGAAAGGAGTTTACCGTATTTTTCGCAAGTCTCGCTGAAGAATGGGATTTTAACCCATTTTTTATTAATATTATTTCTATCGCTTTTGGATAATTTAGAGATCATATCGACAAAGATAGTTTTTTGTTTTTTCGATAACATTTTAAGAATGGTTGAAGGGTTATATCCGTTGTTAGTGGCTAATTTAAGTATGATTTTAAGTTCTGTATTGAAGTTATTTGCATCTAAGGGGACCATACATAGCCGGTGTATGAGTGAGTGGAAAATGGCTAGCTTATGGGATATGTGATGTCTTGACGTTGAGTTTATGATGTTATCGCTATATGACGGTTTTCTGAAGATATTGAAGTGATGAGCTTCGGAGTTTATATTAATTCCTACATCAAGAAAGTTTATACTCTTACTTCCATTCTCCATTGTGAATTTGATGCACTGATTGATATTGTTGATCTGACCCAAAAAACAATCTAGCTGTCTAGTCGTCCCTGTCCATAGACATAGGATATCGTCTACATAGCGGTACCAGTAGGTGGCGTATTTAAAAAGATTAAGTTGTGCTATTTTGGATTCTATAAAATCCATAAAAAAGTCTGCAAAGGATCCGGACGTTGGGCTGCCCATAGGTAACCCATCTACTTGCGAATAGAATGTATCGTTGAATTTAAAATAGTTTTGATCTAGACAAATGTTGAAAAGGGTGTTTAGTTCAGATATAATCGCGGGGTTAAGGTGCTTGCGTATCATAAAATTGTTAAGCTCTAGTTTTAATGATTTGATCGGTATGCTGGTAAATAGGCTGACTACGTCAAACGATACTAGTGACGCGTTAAGTGGGACTTTAATGTTTTTTATTTTTCCGATTAAGTCAAGTGAGTTTAGGATACTGTATTTCGGTTTGAATTCTAGTGTGGATTTTATTAATGAGTTTACTTTCTTAGCTAATTTAAAACTGGGTGCTGGGGTGTAAGAGACTACGGGTCGTAATGGGGAGTTTGCTTTATGAATTTTCGGAAGTCCATAAAGTTTTGGGCATTGCGGGTTCATTTGTCTGAGGGACTTAGATTTTTCGAAATCGTTGACTATAATGTTACATGAGTTAAGGGCTGATTTTAAATTACTATTATATTTTATGGTAGGGTCTTTAGTCAGTATTTTGAAGTTTGGGCCAGAAAGTATGTCATCCATTTTACTAATATAGGTAGATTTTTCTAAAATAACAACGCTATTGCCTTTATCGGCTTTCGAGATGATAAGGTCGTGGTCTATGATTTTACGTTTGATGGTTTTAATGTTATGTATGTCTGGGTCAAATTTTAAGGGGATTTTATTGGAAAAGTCTTCTCTGAGGTCGCGCATACATATATATTTAGAGGTTAAGTCAGGAAGAGCGATGTCTAGGTCGATGGCTAAGTTTTCAAAATCACTGGTTGTGACTTCAAAATTTGGACAATGTTTTAGGCCCTTTCCGAGGGTTTCAATCTCCGCGTTTGAAAAAGCTATGTTAGAGTTATTAATTACGCGATCAAAGAATTTTATATCGTCCGCGGGGTTGATTTTAATGTTAAGTTTTCGATTAGATAAGAGTTTAAGTTTGCGCGTTTGGGATTTGTAAACTTTGTGAATTCTAAAAGCAATGGATTCGCGGATATTATCGAACAGAGCATCAAATTCGACAGGGTGCAGTTTGGAAGTTAAAAGGTTATGAATATGAAAGATATAAACACTTACATTGTCCCGTGTCTTGTACCATTGGCGGGTTTCTTCACGCAGCCATATGGTTTGGGCTGCTGCTACAGCCTTTTGGGCTGCTGGGGAGGTTGTCTTGGTGGTGATGTTAACATATTTAGGTGAAACATTGAGCTTTTTACACTGTCCGTTAAACCAAATATGTTGACATGATAGTTGGAATTTAAGTTTTAATTTTTTAAATAAAACTGTCAATTTTGCTACACTTGCACTGTTAAGAAATTCAATATTTTTGACAGAGAGTACTTGGTGGAATTCCATTTTAATATTTTGAATAAAAATACTTGAGTGATTTTCCACATTTTTGTTTTTATTAGTGACCGGTTTCGCCAACCTTTCACGTTGGCATTATCAAACAGAGTGAGATTTTATATAATACTAAGCAATTAGGTAAACAATTGTTAGAGGGAGAGGTTGTTGGAAAGAGAGAGAATGATTGTCAGGTGGTAAGGGCTAATGTGATTTTAATGTGCCTGACAAGTGGAGGATTCTATATAATTGCAAATTTTTGTGTTAATGGGGTAATTAAAGTAGTGGCTTTGGGGTGTAGCAGCAGTTATCCTGAGTTTGGGTTTGTCCTGTAGTGTGTTTATCTGTAAATAATAGGTTTATGCACAGTAAATGTTTTTTTAAAGATGTGATTTAGCAATAGGGAATAATAATGGAGACTTATTGAAAATAACCTGGTCATTAAGCAGGTGCTCCGGTGTGTTATCTTTTATGCGATTGATCTCTAAAATCTCTTGGCGATCGAGTTTTGTGCCTTTATTGTTAATATGCAAAATTTTGAGGTTGGAGTTCTGGTTAAAGTCGTGCTTATTATCCGAGAGGTGGAGGCCGAAGGTAGATGTCTCATCTCCCTTTTTCCATCCTCTTATGTGGTCTTTGGTCCTTGTGTTGAAGGATCTACCTGTTTGGCCAATGTAAGTGGCGTCGCAGGAATCGCAGTTGAGGAGAAAAAGGTAGTTGAGAAAAAGGGAGATGAGACATCTACCTTCGGCCTCCACCTCTCGGATAATAAGCACGACTTTAACCAGAACTCCAACCTCAAAATTTTGCATATTAACAATAAAGGCACAAAACTCGATCGCCAAGAGATTTTAGAGATCAATCGCATAAAAGATAACACACCGGAGCACCTGCTTAATGACCAGGTTATTTTCAATAAGTCTCCATTATTATTCCCTATTGCTAAATCACATCTTTAAAAAAACATTTACTGTGCATAAACCTATTATTTACAGATAAACACACTACAGGACAAACCCAAACTCAGGATAACTGCTGCTACACCCCAAAGCCACTACTTTAATTACCCCATTAACACAAAAATTTGCAATTATATAGAATCCTCCACTTGTCAGGCACATTAAAATCACATTAGCCCTTACCACCTGACAATCATTCTCTCTCTTTCCAACAACCTCTCCCTCTAACAATTGTTTACCTAATTGCTTAGTATTATATAAAATCTCACTCTGTTTGATAATGCCAACGTGAAAGGTTGGCGAAACCGGTCACTAATAAAAACAAAAATGTGGAAAATCACTCAAGTATTTTTATTCAAAATATTAAAATGGAATTCCACCAAGTACTCTCTGTCAAAAATATTGAATTTCTTAACAGTGCAAGTGTAGCAAAATTGACAGTTTTATTTAAAAAATTAAAACTTAAATTCCAACTATCATGTCAACATATTTGGTTTAACGGACAGTGTAAAAAGCTCAATGTTTCACCTAAATATGTTAACATCACCACCAAGACAACCTCCCCAGCAGCCCAAAAGGCTGTAGCAGCAGCCCAAACCATATGGCTGCGTGAAGAAACCCGCCAATGGTACAAGACACGGGACAATGTAAGTGTTTATATCTTTCATATTCATAACCTTTTAACTTCCAAACTGCACCCTGTCGAATTTGATGCTCTGTTCGATAATATCCGCGAATCCATTGCTTTTAGAATTCACAAAGTTTACAAATCCCAAACGCGCAAACTTAAACTCTTATCTAATCGAAAACTTAACATTAAAATCAACCCCGCGGACGATATAAAATTCTTTGATCGCGTAATTAATAACTCTAACATAGCTTTTTCAAACGCGGAGATTGAAACCCTCGGAAAGGGCCTAAAACATTGTCCAAATTTTGAAGTCACAACCAGTGATTTTGAAAACTTAGCCATCGACCTAGACATCGCTCTTCCTGACTTAACCTCTAAATATATATGTATGCGCGACCTCAGAGAAGACTTTTCCAATAAAATCCCCTTAAAATTTGACCCAGACATACATAACATTAAAACCATCAAACGTAAAATCATAGACCACGACCTTATCATCTCGAAAGCCGATAAAGGCAATAGCGTTGTTATTTTAGAAAAATCTACCTATATTAGTAAAATGGATGACATACTTTCTGGCCCAAACTTCAAAATACTGACTAAAGACCCTACCATAAAATATAATAGTAATTTAAAATCAGCCCTTAACTCATGTAACATTATAGTCAACGATTTCGAAAAATCTAAGTCCCTCAGACAAATGAACCCGCAATGCCCAAAACTTTATGGACTTCCGAAAATTCATAAAGCAAACTCCCCATTACGACCCGTAGTCTCTTACACCCCAGCACCCAGTTTTAAATTAGCTAAGAAAGTAAACTCATTAATAAAATCCACACTAGAATTCAAACCGAAATACAGTATCCTAAACTCACTTGACTTAATCGGAAAAATAAAAAACATTAAAGTCCCACTTAACGCGTCACTAGTATCGTTTGACGTAGTCAGCCTATTTACCAGCATACCGATCAAATCATTAAAACTAGAGCTTAACAATTTTATGATACGCAAGCACCTTAACCCCGCGATTATATCTGAACTAAACACCCTTTTCAACATTTGTCTAGATCAAAACTATTTTAAATTCAACGATACATTCTATTCGCAAGTAGATGGGTTACCTATGGGCAGCCCAACGTCCGGATCCTTTGCAGACTTTTTTATGGATTTTATAGAATCCAAAATAGCACAACTTAATCTTTTTAAATACGCCACCTACTGGTACCGCTATGTAGACGATATCCTATGTCTATGGACAGGGACGACTAGACAGCTAGATTGTTTTTTGGGTCAGATCAACAATATCAATCAGTGCATCAAATTCACAATGGAGAATGGAAGTAAGAGTATAAACTTTCTTGATGTAGGAATTAATATAAACTCCGAAGCTCATCACTTCAATATCTTCAGAAAACCGTCATATAGCGATAACATCATAAACTCAACGTCAAGACATCACATATCCCATAAGCTAGCCATTTTCCACTCACTCATACACCGGCTATGTATGGTCCCCTTAGATGCAAATAACTTCAATACAGAACTTAAAATCATACTTAAATTAGCCACTAACAACGGATATAACCCTTCAACCATTCTTAAAATGTTATCGAAAAAACAAAAAACTATCTTTGTCGATATGATCTCTAAATTATCCAAAAGCGATAGAAATAATATTAATAAAAAATGGGTTAAAATCCCATTCTTCAGCGAGACTTGCGAAAAATACGGTAAACTCCTTTCTAGATCATGCAGGGTCTCATATTACAATAATATGTCCTTAGCAAAAATTCTTATCAATAATAAAGATAAGAATGATAAATTCAGTAACAGTGGCATTTATAAACTCAACTGCGATTCCTGCGACGCCACTTACATTGGCCAAACAGGTAGATCCTTCAACACAAGGACCAAAGACCACATAAGAGGATGGAAAAAGGGAGATGAGACATCTACCTTCGGCCTCCACCTCTCGGATAATAAGCACGACTTTAACCAGAACTCCAACCTCAAAATTTTGCATATTAACAATAAAGGCACAAAACTCGATCGCCAAGAGATTTTAGAGATCAATCGCATAAAAGATAACACACCGGAGCACCTGCTTAATGACCAGGTTATTTTCAATAAGTCTCCATTATTATTCCCTATTGCTAAATCACATCTTTAAAAAAACATTTACTGTGCATAAACCTATTATTTACAGATAAACACACTACAGGACAAACCCAAACTCAGGATAACTGCTGCTACACCCCAAAGCCACTACTTTAATTACCCCATTAACACAAAAATTTGCAATTATATAGAATCCTCCACTTGTCAGGCACATTAAAATCACATTAGCCCTTACCACCTGACAATCATTCTCTCTCTTTCCAACAACCTCTCCCTCTAACAATTGTTTACCTAATTGCTTAGTATTATATAAAATCTCACTCTGTTTGATAATGCCAACGTGAAAGGTTGGCGAAACCGGTCACTAATAAAAACAAAAATGTGGAAAATCACTCAAGTATTTTTATTCAAAATATTATAAATATATCTTAATATTATATATTTTCTAAGAATCATACTTTGTTGATGTTCTTTTTTTTATACGGATAATTCAAAACAAAATCTTTTACGTTTTAGTAATTTTATTAAATTATAATGTTTTAACATAAATAGCACTATGCGCACACGTTTATGTTGTTAAGCTTTTATTTAAGTTTTTTTCATGCTTATAATACTTTTAATTTTTTATTAAACTATAACATTAAAAAAATATTTGAATGCGTGAGAAAAATAAACCATCACCGTTTTAAAAATGCGTTATAAAGTGATTAATCTATATCAGAGGCCCGAATCTTAAATAAAGCCTTACCGGAGTGATAATTATTTCAGGCACCCCATTCAGGTATCGAAGCCTTTCATAATAACTTAGCGATGAGGGAGATTATTTCGAATTCTGTACAACTTAATCAACTTATCGGATATTATTTGATCTAATTATAAGTTGATAAGCCTATTTTAAATATTTAAGCACAGGGTTCGACTATGCGTAAATTGTTTATCCTTGTATTAATTATTAAACTTTCTCTTGGTTGCTTATTGAATATAAGCAGAAGAGATGAAGTTTGTTTGGATAATAATAAAAGGCTTGCAATAGTTTTACGAATATACTCTTTAATAATTTATTTATATATTAGTTATTAGAAAAGTACACAATTAAACAATGTACCACGGACTGCCATGATTTTTAAATCCCCTTATGATTTACAGCTAATTTATGTTTACACAAGGGAAGAGTGTAATCGGATATGTTTAACAGAGTCTCTGTTTTTCAACAAATTTACTTTAGTTTTAGATATTTAATTCAGTAGAGCGTTACTTTTTTTTTAGTAAAAATAGACGCTGAAAATGTTTCAGGAAATAAAGGTTTTAAATTCCAGTTTTTTTTTATGGCTGGCGTTTAAAATCTGATCTGGAACACGTGAGATCTTCTAGCCTCTTTACTGAAGGACTTTTGTTGCAAATTTTAGGGGAAGGCTTCGACCCGCCACCCTTTTAGGCTCAGAGCACCCTTCAACCTTTCGCCCTCTTTTATTCTTCCACCCCGGAACACCGTAAGATGAATAAGAATTGAGAGAATATAACTTCCTTTTTTGTATAAATGAAATGACACCCCTGTAAGGAAAGGTATTATTTTCTACGTACGAATTGTTTTATGGTATTGTTTATTTTTTTTATTTCTCTTATTTATGATGCAATATATCAAAAGTTTCTTTACTTACAGTTGTAACAGAATTATTTTACCTGGTTGGATTGCGTTTATTGTAAAAGTAAGCTGATTAATGTGTGCGTAGGTTTTGGCACCCGTTGTTAGAAAAATCTTGGACAATCAGCTGTAGTAGGCTATATTTATATTTTTAATGTTTTCACTATCGTAGATTGTTGAAATAGTTTCAAAAACCTTTCCAACGGAATGTTCTCATCGACCTCAGTTACATGTATGTATTTCTAAAGATAGTCTTTATATTTACACAGAATAAAGTGTTCACCGTTCATGGGTTGTATGTCAAAAGGCCAAGTCTATGAATATTCTCAATTTTAATATTCGCTATAAAATAAACACAAAACAAGTTACGGAACGATATTACTACCGAAACACATGCAAAGCACAAAGGATCATTTCAACTGGAAAGTTATCGACCATCAGTCAAACCTGTATTGTAAGTCGAGCATGTTTATAGACGACAGCCGGCCATTATTTTTTAGAGGCACGCCACCCTAGATGGGGTGGGCTCTTCCGGACACCCCCAAAAGCTTTTATACCCCCTGGACAATCATTTAGTTCGAATCCCATCACGGAATGCCCCCATCAGGGGGTAATTATTAAGGTAGAGGTAATTGCAGGGTTAAGCGATTAAGTTTAACTCTTCTTTGTGTATATTGATAATGGTCGATAGATTGCCTGCAACAGTTGCATCAAATCAAAACGATCAGAAAACCCACTACACTATTTACCTAAGAAAACCATTAGCAAATATGTTCAGCAAGATGGTATTTAAACTCCTCTGAAGAAGAGCACCTAAAAATAACATAAAAAGTATAAAAGGCTTACATACATTATTCTTGTAAACGTAACGGTTAAAAAATATTTTTTTCCAACCAGATTTGGCTATATGATTTATTATCGATATGCAAGCATGATAACCATAGAAGCACGATTTTTACGAGCAGTTACGGGTAAAACTAACAGTTACGAGTAAAACCCTCGATTTGTGGCCTAATTGTAACTGACCCATCGCAAAGAATCAAAATTGCTATAGGCAAGCTTGAAACCGACTAACCTAAGAAAGATTTCAAATTCTGGCTTTTATTGTTGATAGGATAATATATTTAACTTGAACTTAGCTTGAACCAATTTCATAATAATGATTATTACTAACAATTAACTTATGAAATCAAGTGGTGATCGATCGCTTGTAATTCTGTAACATTGAAGCTCTGGGCAGTGTATACTTTCAGCCTTGAAAGTCAGAGGGTGCCTTATATATATATCTACAACCCCCAAGGGCCAAAGCACTCACTACTGTGCACTATAAGGCAGTGTTACGTTTTTCGATTTTCCCTCGAGGACGAGAAGGCGCGAACTCCTTTTGTTTCCTTTGTAAAGACGGCTTCGCTGTTAAGTCAATATTCCCATTAATATTCCTTGTATTTAATCTCAATAAATAATATTTGCATAAAGTACTTGGCTGTCGGATTGTTTGCCGAGCGAGTAAGACTATTTCGTCCATTATCGGTACTTTAGGGTTATTATGATATTTACAAGAAAAACAGGATGCGAATAGAAAAAATACTGTAATTAAAATAAATTAAAAATACGATTACACCAAAAATCATTACGTAACTAAGTTACACAAGGCTCTTGGGTGTGATGTTGCATTTCTTATCTTATCTTATCCTCAGAGGAAATCACTTATAAAGATCTAATATGTTAACATATTAGGCCTTTTTTTATCTTTTGTGTGTAAGTAAGTAACTAAGAAATAATAAGCCTTCGTAAGGGAGAAGCGTTCACAAACAAAAATATTTGTTATTTCTTATTCATGTATCTTGTGCAAATGTGGAGTTTCGTAAATTTAACCAGCCTGTCGTGGATAACACTACAAATAGAGCCTCCCTCTTGCGCCACTTAGAGCCGGAAGTGGCTTTCTCATCGCTAACTAATTGTTGCGGCCTGGGTTAATCGCAGGATGTATCGGAAGCACTGCGCCTTCCACATCCACTGGAGCCTTCGCCCTGAAGCCTGCAAAGGCCTCTCGGGGGTTGGTTGGTTGTTGCTGGCCTGCCTGAGTTATTGCTCACGGCCCGCTAGGTCAAATCTTCACACTAATGGTGCCCGTTTTTGTGGACTGAAAATACAACCCCTAGAAACAAAGCTCAAAAGAAGATCTTAGTTGGTCTGGACCAAACTTGCAATATTAAAAAAAAATAATTTATAAAACTTTATATATAAAAAATCTACCCCCCCCCTAGCAATAAAAGACTCGATTAGTAACCCTAAAGTTTTATCAAATCTTTAATGGAGCAATTCAAAGAATAAACAATCGCGATTTAATAGTATAAAAAATATTAATCTGTTCAGAGGGTGCACGTGAAAAAAAAACCGGTGATGCTTTTGATTAAACAATATCAAATTTGACTCTTCAATTGATGTCGATTTATAAAATTTAAAAAATCACTTCCACGCTATAATTAATTCTTTAAAAATAACACAGAAATGTTAGCATATTAAAAAGTTGCATGCATATTTGCTTGTTTTTTCCTTGAACGACGTACAATATTCTACCTTTTAGTTTACTTGGAATATAAAAATGTGAGTATACAAGGCGTTGGAGATTAGCACCTGGGGATGGCAAAACCGCCCTTACATGTTTTTCTAGCAGAAGAAATGGCTATAACTAGAGATCTACTGAAAATTACCGAGGCTTTGAGTCCCTCCGGTGAAATTACGGGGCGTGATGTTGGTATTAAAATTTCAACATTACTTTAAAACTAATACATCAGTGTAACAGCCACTTTAAATATTGGCTAGAAAATGGAAAATATGCTCGAAGCGTTTTTTCTTGAAAATATTAGAAATAAGTAAACATTTTTTTATAAAGGAAACTCATTCATAAATATCATTCAATGTACCTTGAGATCTTTAAGATTAATCTTAGGAAAAAAAATCGTGGAAGATAATTTGATTTATCATTGTTGATAGCTAAGCTTTTTAGTTGCTAAATTTTAGTACGCATATTTTTACAGTTTAATTTATAAATTTCTTGTATTTGCTTTAACTCTAGTTTTACTTCAAAAACTTACTACAAAATCGTATTTGTAAAATTTAGTATAATATTTATACTTCGATACCCCAAACAACCCTTTATAGTGTAATCGAGCAAAGTACCATTGTTTTGTCTACATTAATGTGGGTTTGGTTTAACATATAACGTTATTAAATAGTGCATAATTTCACATATATAATTGGCTAATGAACAAACATTGTAACAAGTATTTATATTTATATAACAATTTTTGGTAATTTTCATCACAATGTTAATTAAATTTATAATTATTAGAAAAGCAAATATATTTTTAAACTAATTGCACATAAATAATGGATATAACATACATTTAGGTTTATCAAATTATTTTCAAATATGTATTTAATAAAGGAAATTAGTATGATTTTTATAATAAGCCAATATTTCTATTTGATAAACATTATTCTTTTAAATTGTTTTACAAAATAAAACATGTGATTCGTGTTTTAGTGTATTTTACCTTAAAGTGAGCTTAATAAATGAACATAAATTAAGTTTTTAATATATGTTAAAATAATAATTTAATTTATTTTATACATAATTCAATTATCAACAATATATCTTAAAAACAGTTGATTTAATTGATTTAATATAATACGAACTTATTTCATTAGTAGAAGTATTAGTAGATTTTCAACGTTTTGGTTTTGTTAATTTTAAACAAAAAAATGCAACATAATATCCAATAAGAAAACAATTTATATATATATAATCGAGATCACGTTTTACTATGTTTTTCATTAATAATTCAAATAAACATTGCTTGTGTTAGTTCAAGTTTAAAAAATAACATATTCTGTGTTCTTGAATATGAAATCAATATTTGCATATCGTATTAGAAAATGTTGTTCGGGTTGGGTTAAAAATCAACAAAATTCCAATTTACAGTTTTTTTTTTTCGATGTTTTATGTGGAAGGTTGCGCGATCAAAAACTGTTGTAAAGAGCCATTGTTAAAAAGAAAATTTCAGTTTTTAGAGCCGAAAATGACACTGAAATAGCCTGCTTTTGTTTCTCGTGAACAAATGAAAGATTATATCAGCGTTGATTGTATCACGTACTGAAAACAAACATGTCCAAAATATATAACGGAAAATTTATAAATATATTTTATCATTTCCGGTATGTTTCATCTTGAAACGATGTTATCTTAAATCTGGTAGTATTTGTTTATTTTTCTAAGTAACAGATTAAAAAATATATTTTTTAAATTTAAACTCGTTTTTTCTACTGTGAAAAATATAAATATTTTTATAGTATTTTCAAAGTAATTTTCTTTCAATGTTATTCAATGTATAAACTGCTTCTTTAAATATTTACTTTTATAATAAATGTTGCAATAAACTTCCACTCGTGGGTTATTTTCTCTTTTTTTCTGCCAGTGAGTTAATATCTTTTTACTATTCGTATGCCTATCCCAAGCACCATGGAACATGTATCATAACTGGATAGGGGAAAGAACTGTAAATTTTTATTTACAAACTCCGTAAAGTAAAATTTATATCTACGGCATTTCCCCTATTCTAAGGGTGAAAACGTGTTTTCAACCCTTCAGTAAATCACACTTTTAATTCCTACCCTATGAATAATATTAGGCAAACAGTTTTTTTCACACCATCAAAATTGTTTCGTAATTTATCTTTTTGAATAAAATATACACTTTGGGGTACAAATACAATATGTTAAACATGAGTAAAACAAAAATATTTTTTTGTCAATATTTGCATAATATTTATAACCAGCTTCATTCGAAGAGCAAACACAGCCCAATCAAATATATCCCCCACAGTGATTGCTGAAGCACATACGCACGCAAAAAAATAAACACAATACAATCGCTTCAGACGGGAGAATATTCACATTGCTCGAGGATTTTGAATATATATCAAAAATTCGTTTTGTAATAAAACAATAAAAAATAATTTCAATCTCCCCGGAGCTCGGGATCTCGGCGCCTCTGTGGTCGGATAGCGACACTAACGCGTCGCGCGGTTTGCGTCTCCGCTAGGGCGGCTTTTCAGGAATAGACCCTGAACGTACTCCAGTACCGTCATTTCAGTAAGGTCTAATAGTATGTAGTCTACCGATATTCCCGGCCTCATCTCCCCGGGGACTCGCCGTACGTTCTGTTTGATGTACCATTGTGATATTGAATTTTCGTTAAGGTTATTACTGGTTCATGTATAATACGTACATTATACCTGCGCTGTAGTACTATTTAATTATGAAATTAATTTTCGTCTGTGTGTAATATTAATAACCAAGAGCGCATATAATATATTTGTAATTATGCGAGACGATCGGGATTACGTTGAATTATGCGACGTTTATTTGATATAATTTAAGATTTATGCTTTTAGTGCTAAAGGATCGGTAATAGAATAGTGGAATTGTCGAGATGGTTATGCCAGAGCTTTGTTAAGAAATGATTATAACATAATACTATTGGGCAATCCTTTCAATATAAAACTGAGTTGTAGAAAGACCCGGGGACTATACTATTTTCCATAAGAAAACCATGAACAATGGCTCAGCATACATTTATGCTCAGTGAGGTATAAAAGTATAATTATGTAATACTTCTATATTTTATATTAAAAGATGAAGTTTCTAAAAAGCACTGATACGTAGTTTTTATAAACGAAACTTTTGTTAGAAATATATTTCAAACAAAATAGAAAAATAACTTTTTCGGTATAAGAACGGCTTCAGCATATAATGATAATATTCTAATTTTCAGGAAAATGAGTTTTCCCACACGTAATTGTTAATAATATCAAATTTGATGACGCAATTTTAATAATGGCTAAGCTAAGAAGCCTGTGTTGTATCTAATGGCTTAAAATCACGATATATATATACACCATAGTAATTTTCGTGAGCATGCCACGTGGATACAGAAAGCCATTTTCCATTCGGCTAAATAGTTTTTTTTCCTTTATAAGTGGACTTAATATCTTTATGCGTTCCACTATACAAAATACGTTATATTTTGAAAAGCATATTAAAACATTAATAGCTTTGTAAAATTTAGAAATAAAAATTCGTATTAGGATTCAGCACTTTTTTAATATAAAGTATACAGTTGAATGTACTGGATAGGTCATCTACTATAGGACGATTGTGAACTCATTAAGGGGTGTTGTAGCATCCCTGAAGGGTAGTAGGGTGTAGTTAAATCGAAGATGAGACGACTGGATGGTGTAACAGAGGTATAACTATTATAAATAACTAAATTAATATTTTTTTAAATCCAGTTTAAGTCGAAAACACAATTAGAAGAATCCATTTTTATACTAGTCTCTTGTGAATGATTAAATTATTTATTTGTCGTTTATTTCATCGGTGTCGTGAAAAAAGATTTACAAGATTTTTTCCGTCGTTTCATTGTGAATCTATAATTTTAATATTATAAGCGCAATATTTATAAACGTCTTTGGGTGAAAATGGGAAATATTTACTAGCAATCATTGAATTGGTAAATTGTGAGGATCAAAATTTTCTTGGTCCTCACTGATATAAACGTGAAATAGTTAAAAAATATTTATTTATTATATTGTTTATTTTTTATAATTAAAATATTTATTTAGTTGTGATGTATTGCTATTTTTATTATTTCCTACAAAACAAGTTAGCTCAGAATTAGATAAATGTATTATACAAACTACAGCCTACTCCCTCTGCTTATGCGAAATGTGTATTTTGGAAACATTTTCTTCGTCTGAGAGACAAGCATCTCGCCTTTTCTGGGAATCAGGATTAACATCCGTAAATAAGGATAAGATCACTCTGACGATAACATGGCAACACCGGGTTCGTTTCAGGAATACCAACAAGCAACACACAATTTGTTCTACGTGATTGGAAACCGAGCTCGAGGGTACGGATGAAGTGACAAGTGCTTGTTTCTAATTTCAGGATGAATCACCACCATTTTTTTGTTTGTTTATATCTTAATATAAATAAATAGGACACGTTTTAAAAGCGCACTTTTCCACATCATTTAAAATTTTTTTTTTCAAAATAAAGCTAGCCTACTTAGCAACAAAGCACTTCACATCAACTTTAAAATATTTTCCTTCAAAGAGGTTAGGCCGGTATCAAAATTCAGTTTATATTTATAATTAGTGCACTTAATGCAATTAATTTTATTTAAATCCTCGTTTTTACTTTTACAGGTATATTTCTCACAACAGTAGTGCGCAACCTTTATATTGGATCGAGCAATTTAGAGTTAAATAATTCAAGGCAAAACACTTGTATATTTTTTATATAATTATTTCAAGGTAGTATTGTATTTTATTTATAAAATTATTTATATATATATATCTATTTATATATATATATATATATACACAAATGGCTCGCGAGCTGCGGGTTGGGCACCACTGGTCTATACGATAGGCTTTGAGATAATCGATTCACTGATGAAAATACGAAAGTATCCTTGAATTTCTTTGTATGTCCCGCTTATAGCTCTAATTTTTTAATATTCAAAGCCTTTATACTTGCTTTAATTAAAATCGCAATGTAAATAATATAAAAAAACACAGTTTGCTTATCCATAAGTGCATTTAAATATATTTATTAGGCTTTGAATTATACAAGTATACTTTGACCAAAAAAATTATAATAACATAATAGTTTATACCGTGTTTATTTTGTAAGCGTGCTTTGAAAAACTCTTTATTATATTTTTTATATATATGATCGTAACCTAAGTTTTACTACTAACATAAAAAATACTAGAATTTCCATAGTTTACACAAAATTCATCTTTATGTCGTAGTTTAAATTGCGTGCGTGCGGTATGCACAAGATGTAGCATATATTTAAAGTTTATATTGAAAGGTTCGTGCTCATACTGAAAAAAATGCTGTTTTCAGTCGCAGAGTACGCCTTGTGAAGGATTATATCGTGTATATGTTTTTCTCGTGAATACGACACAATATATTCACTTCCACGAAATTTATAATGAGTTATCGATCGCCTCAATCACACTAGGATGCTTCGTACAACTTCTGCTAGCAACACTTGGGCAATCAAACTAGGCGTCTTTGACAACAAGCTACGCTGCTTAAGTTTTAGTTATCCAAACACTGCCTGTCTAATAACTTAGTCAACAAATTAAGGCTATGTATATATCAACCAAAGAATGACTTAAGTGTGTCTATTTGGCTTTTGTAGAATTGCAAGTGTTGACTCTCTAAACTAAAACAATCTTAGATGATCTTGAAATTTCTGAGGACAATCTTCAGCAGCTTCACAAAGAAATTTCATGGTCAAATTTTTATTAAAAATAGCTGCAAAAACCCACATAAATATTTAAACAGTTATATTTTACCGTAACTATAACAATTTTCGTGAATAAACGGTAAAATTAAAATTAAAAAAAAATTACACACGAGTGCTTTTGGCTAAAAACGCTATCTTCCTGAAGTGACTTCGCAAACTGTAAGAAATATATTTTCTGCATATAAAATGTACAGTTATCTTATTTTGCTTATTATAATTATATTACATCATTATGAATTTAACAGCATCAACAAATAAACTTTCAAAATGTCTTTTACGTGTCGTTTTTTGAAAAAAATACATATACAAGTAATATCTTTTTGAAGCACTGCATTCAGATTTATTTTGCATTGCATTATAAATAAAACTCAGTTGGTTTATTTTATTTTAGCATGTTTATAAATTGCGTTGATAGTGTGTAGGACAGTTGGCAACTTTTTACTATAAATTGTTTAAAATAGACAATAATAAAATGTCGCCAGCCGGCAACAAAGTGTTTTGAGTCATTTTTTAAAACAGACCCATACCGGTATATCTTAAAAAAATCATTGGCTAGCGACTATCGCGGGGTTTTGAATACACAAAAATATATTTTGTACTTAGTATATATATATAAAAAAAATATTTTCTGTGACTTCTTAGTTTTCTTGTATATCTCACGTAAAAAAATATAAATAAATCTTACAAATAACGTAAGTAAATAATAGCGTATATCCCGCGTTGCTTAGTCTCCTGAAGCCGTAGCGGAATCATAAATCTCCAGTTGTTGTAATTTATCTGGGAAGAAAATAATGTCCCCTTCAGTGAACAGGGAAATTCAGATTTATTTCTGTATATTTTCGCCGATTCGGGAATTCTCGATTCCCGATTTCTCCCGATTCTCCGGATTCGCTACAGATTCTGCGTGAGCCTCGTGCATGCCTTTCATTATCCACGGACTCAGCGTATATCTCTTCATAATCCATGTTATGTATTGAACAACACAAGTAATATTCTATGTATTATATATAACATTAATAATTTATATCTCTCAGATGTATGGAACGCTATATTTTTTCTGATATACGATTGAGTAATTTGCGCATTCATTTTTTGATACTCTGAACACGGACGGTTATTATATTGTATAATTTTAAAAAATCGCATTTTTTGCCCATGCAAGCTTTTTGTGTAAAGATTATTTGGATTTTATATAATATTCATATCCACAGTATTTTGTAGAATGTAAGCAAGCGGCTTGAAGAGGTTAAAATCACGTGTGACTGAAAATGAAAATGCTTCAAAATTATAACTTTTAGCATTAAAACCCATGTTAAGGTCATGCATGAAGATAGCCATGATATTGGGTCCGAAACTATGGATAAATAATAAAAAAAATAATGTATCGACGCCGTTTTTATACCCAAGATACCAGTAAGATTAAAAAATTCCGACAATACCTGCAAACATACTCGTTTCCTGTAAATAACTTTTGTTTTATAGCGGTGACTTGCACATTCGCTAGACTTCAGCGGTTCTCTTTGTAAAACGTGACTTTGCTGGGATTTCAGGAAAAATAAAGCAAAGGTTTTTTTTTTTATATAAACCACCTTATGGCCTCGTGGTTTGCACGTCTGCTGGCCTACTGCAGCCTTCAGGTACAAAAGAAAGAAGAACCTCCAAATAAAAAAATACTGCCTGATTAAAGATTTTCGTGTACCCAGTGGCGTGCTTTGAGTCCAAAATCAACGCAACCATTTTGCTGACCGAAAATAAAAAACCCTAAAAATATAATCAATAAGTACATAATTAGGGCATGTACAACATATATCTGTTTTTTTTATTTTTTAACTTTTTCAGGAAAAACTAAATCCGATGATGAAATAAAATATTTTATTCTTAGTTTTTATAATAACCAGATGGAAACACTAGAAATTAATTTAAATTCATCTCATGAAAGCTCTCGCCCAAAGCAGAACTTTAAATAAATTTAAACAGCCCTATTATCTTTTGTGAGTTTTAACACATCGGAAAAGCAAAATGTCTCCGGCCGCCATTTTAAACATCAGCATTCAAACTTCAGTCAATTTCCTCCCGTCATATCTGAGGGGTCGGTTTTTTTATACTTACTGCTGAAAATTAAAACAAATTGGTTGTGAAATGAAATCTATCTCAAGCCATTACCTCTGAAGTAGGGTGGATATATTTATGGAGATTTGAACCGCTAACAACCGAGACGATTCAGTAGATCACTACTACTTTATAAAAGGGTTAGGTACCTTCACAGCCTCCCTTACTCTCTTTTTATACCTTACGATAAATTGATTCTTATTCACAATACAATATAAAATCTTTAAAAAAAATAATTTTCATAGATAATAAATCACATAACGCTTTATACTTTAAAATATATTGATGATTTTCAGTTTCCGATTTTTAAATTAATATACTTTAAAATAAACAAAAATGAAGGCTTTATGTGTTAAAGTTTATGGCGTGACTATCCAAAATCAAATTTGAGTAAAATAACTAAGAAGGTTGGATTATATTTATTCAATGATTTCCTGTTTATTTTATATAATGGGATAACTAAAAGACCAAAAAGAATCATTTTTAAATAGATCCGGAAATAAGTGTTTACATAAAATATTTTTAAGTATGTAAGCTCTATGAAGAAAATATGATATGAAAATAAATACTCAAATGGGAAGGTGTTTTTAATGTGCCCTAAAAACAATTATCATCACGCCATTTTTCGAGTGGGGTAGCTAAGAAGGCTTAACGCCATTCCCTATCTGGTGTCACAAAATATTTTTATTTTTCCCTGTATTTATACATTTATTAAACTTCCAACATGCCCTCTCAAAGGAAAATGGAATTACAGAGACGAAATCCAATTTTAATAAAACAATTTTTATAAAGGCAATATTAAATTCCGCTAGGCTTAATAATATGTAATATTTATTGCGGATAATTTAATGTTCGCGGTCATATGGAGCTGTAGTTTGGAAATAACTTCATTTTAATACTATAATTTGAAATCGATGAAAGCTTTAATACGAGAAATCGATTATTTACTATGATAACAAAAATATATTATGCCTTTCTAGATATGTGTTGTTTTGGATTTTATAATATCTATTTAAATTTATTATTTGTAGGCACATTATAAAACCCTTCCGTGTCCCAAAAAAAAATTATTTCATTTTAAAAAGTGTATAATTTTATTTTATCTGTACCAAATAAACTATTTACAAGTAAATATACTTTCCTTGAATACTTAAAGCAAATACGTTGAACTAAAAAAACTACGTTGTTTATTTGAATAAAACCTAACTCACATATAATTAAAATGTCGGAAAGAAATAGTTTTAATCAACTGAAATGTAATATGTAAGGTATTTGTATCTATTTAATATCCAATACACTAATGCGTGAAATCCCGAAGATTTATGAACCATCTTGATAATTTTTTTTATTTCTCAAGCCCAAAAGCAATATCTTGATATGTTTAATATCAGACTTTGAGCATAATTTATGTTCCGTAACATACAACTTATAACCTTTATAAATTGCCGAATGATAGACTAATGTCCGATGGTAAAGTTTATGGGGTTTTCACAGAAAAGCTTCAAAAACCAGCTCAATAAATAACTTACCGAGCTTTCTTTCTGTCTCACATTGGTACACATTTACATCGGTTTGTTTTTAATCTGATCATTTTAAAAGGTCAGTTGTTAGCTTGTGAGTGTTGATCGATGATCGTTGAATAATTGATAGTATATATATTTATAATAAATATCATATATATTCACGCGAATTGATAAATTATAAATAAATAGATGATTGGAAAAATTCTATTGTATTATATAATAACAGATTGGTATAGCAACAAAATGATTTTGAGCTAGTTTTTGAGTCACATAAGAAATCAACCCCTATTTTTATAGAGTAATCATTAATCAAAAATTTAAATAACCTAAAATAATTTTTGTATAGTGAATGCGGAAATATAATATATTTACACGAGTGTTTGTTTTGCATACTTTTATTTTAAGTGACAGTATAATAAGGGTTTTACCAAAAAAAATATTCATGGGGTTTACGCAAACCCCACTTTAGAGTATGCTGGACACGAAGCGAGTGGATTCTTATGGATAGTTTTAAATAAATACAGGGTGAATTAAACTATGTAAAGAGCTTATGTACACATCCATCAGATACAAATGCCAAGGTCGGTGTGTTTGTCTCGAGCCCGATAAATCAAAACCTTTTTGTAGTCGCTATCCACCCCTCGACCCCGCCCCTGCTGGAACTACCCTCCACCGCTATAGGGGCTACTTGACCTTTCAGTTTTTGGGCCAACCTAACCTCACCTTTTCAAACACATTTGATTTATCGATTATTTGCGGATTTATTTATTCATTCTATTATTCGGAGATACACAAAGTACGTATGAATTGCTGAGTCTATTTAAACGCCAGTCAGCATTTCAACACCTCACCAAAAAATTCAACACCTTATTTGAGTACAAAGCAAACGTGGTAAGCTATTTGGCTAGGAGATAACGAATATTTTGTTTTGTGAGTACCATCACCTTATATGGCCTTATTCAGATAAGTTACGAGAAGACCTTCAATGTGTATGTGTAAAATTATATAGAAAAATAAATAAAACAAAAATGTTTAACCTAAGTAAATTGTCTCAGCCATTTTTCTATGGACACAAAAATATTTTTTTTTATTTTTTATACCATATACGTATCAACAAATGGGGCATTAAATAAATACACACTTTATTATATTCATAAGCTCTTTCAAATGACTGTGTTATAGTTGTATTTTATATATTCACAACGGTGAATTCAGGATACCCACAATTCGAGGGGATGTATTTTAATAATATAACCATTTTACAAACTTTATTTGGGTGTTTTTCGTGCAAGCGGGAATCTGTAAACGCTCGAACATCTGAAAGACACTAATCTTCCATCTTTGTCGAAGTGCTTTGTGAAAAAATAACAGAATACATCTCTTGAATACATTTCGGTGTATTTTTTTCGTATTGTTGGCAGAATAATGAACGATGACCGTTCTCCTTGCAGATTACGAGCGAACGATAAATATAATCTCATGAAACTCGAATGGATTTTCAGAATGCGCGAATAATAATAAAAAAATTATTAGTAAACTAATTTGTCCCGCGGAAATATGATATTCACAATTAAGTATACACTTTTTGATAATCAATCAGCACAGCTGAATTAGTTGCTTCTAGATTACGAAACAAATATTTTGAAAATTAATATTAAATAGTAAAATTATAAATTCGTTCGCAAAATGTCTTAAGTAGGCTTACTACACCCTTGTAAAAATACAGCAACGACTTTTAAAAAAAGCCTCCCCGGCCATAAAACTAGCGCCTATCTATATTAGTATTTAATCGGGGGTCCAAATTCCAGGTAAACCCATCCTGAAAATACTTAGTTTGAATAGTACCTGCTTTTCAGGAATACCACCTCGCGCCAATATAAAACTCGTACGACACGTTTGAAAGTAACGATCCGGGGTCCCTTGGGAATAAGATCGGTCCCAGCGCAAAGTTTAGACTTGCAAAGCAACCTGAAACCGCCGAGGTAACAGGCGCCTGCTGAAAATAAAAGTGGGCCTTTTCACGAGCTGAAAAAATGTTAACATAACTCGAATAGGCCTCTTTCGTTTTACGTTTAAAATCATGAACCCACACTTCACCAAGTCATGTGTTGAATTTTTTTAGAATTAGAATATTAAATTACCTTCAGATTATTTAATATATTTTTTTCTTTGTTGCAGATACCAGCTGATAAATCAGTGATAATATATATATTCAAAGTGTTAATACAAAAAAAATTATCCAAGCATATGTGCAGTAGTGAAAATGAAATATTTTTTTATCTGACCGATCGCAGGTAATACTCAAGTTTTCTCGATGCATTTCTGCATAGGGCATTCAAAATCGGGTTGCAATTTGCTTTGACCTGATAGGTCGGAAGCCGCGATGCCGCTCCCGTCAGCTGTGCGGCCAGGGGGGGCAACGTAAGCGCGACGTCGCTTGATGAGGGAGCACCATGGCCGGCCGGACTAGCCCCGTGTCCCTCGCGCTCGTGCTGTTGGCCGCGAGCTCGGCGCTGGCCGCGGGCGAGGGCCGCCACCATGAGCACGCGAGGCACCACAGAAAGGGTGAGTCCTTCCCCATTGCTTGCTAAACCTACATTTTTTGCTTACCCCCTTACTTGCTGAACCAACAGCTTCTACGCACCTCTTCATTCGTCAAACCCACAGCTTCTTCCCAGATCCTTTATTACCAACCCCATAGCTTTTTCTGACCCCCTTATTTGCTGAACCAACAGCTTCTACGCACCTCTTTATTCGTCAAACCCACAGCTTCATCCCAGCTCCTTACTTGCCAACCCCATAGCTTTTTCCGACCTTCTTACTTACCTAACCCATAGCTTTTTCCCACTTTCTTATTCAAAAACCCCATAGCTTCTTCCCAGGTCCTTACTCGCCAAGCCTACAGCTTCTTCCCACCTTCTAACTCCCCAAACCCATAGCTTCTTCCCACGTCTTTACTCATCAAACCTACAGCTTCTTCCCAGCTCCTCACTTGCCAAACCTACAGCTTCTTCCCACCTTCTAACTCCCCCAGCCCATAGCTTCTTCTCACGTCTTTATTCATCAAACCTACAACTTCTTCCCAGCTCCTCACTTGCCAAGTCTATAGCTTCTTCTCACCTCCTTACACGCCGAATCAACAGCCTTTTTCCACCTTCTTATTCGCCAAACCCATAGCTTTTTCCCACCTTCTTATTCAAAAACCCCATAGCTTCTTCCCAGCTCCTTACTCGCCAAACCTACAGCTTCTTCCCACCTTCTAACTCCCCAAACCCATAGCATTTTCCCACGTCTTTACTCATCAAACCTACAGCTTCTTCCCAGCTCCTCACTTGCCAAGTCTATAGCTTCTTTCCGCCTCCTTACACGCCGAATCAACAGCCTTTTTCCACCTTCTTACTCGCTAAACCCATAGCTTTTTCCCACCTTCTTATTCAAAACCCCATAGCTTCTTCCACCTTCTAACTCCCCAAACCCATAGCTTCTTCCCACGTCTTTACTCATCAAACCTACAGCTTCTTCCCAGCTCCTCACTTGCCAAGTCTATAGCTTCTTTCCGCCTCCTTACACGCCGAATCAACAGCCTTTTTCCACCTTCTTACTCGCCAAGGCCATAGCTTATTTCCACTCTTTCACTCTCCAAACCCACAACTTCTTCCCAGCTTCATACTCGCCAAACCCATAGCTTCTTCCCACCTCTTTTAATCGCCAAACCCACAGCCTCTTTCCACATCCATACACGCTGAACACACAGCTTTTTTTTATATTTCTTAACACAAACTACTGCCATATTATGATTAAAACTCAAACACTTATTCTTTAAAACAATGCAGTTAGAACTTAATGGGACAGATGTTAACGAATCCAGATTCTCAGCATTGTTTAATTTCTTTAATATAAAATATTAAATAATCCCAAAAATATATCAAATCGAAACAAATGTAATGCCAATATTTACTAAAGATACTCACAAATATGGCAAATGTAGTATGGAGATACAACTTATGTATTCTACTTGATAATAACTATTTTTCATTTTTTTCTTTTCCCTAATAATTTAATAATTCACAAAACTTGCTTCCAATCTCTTAATACGAGCAAAAACGTAGCATAAAACCCAAAAACCCGAGTACTTTATAATAATTGCTGCAAAAATATGTGAAAACAAATAACGTATCATAATAATTTGTAAAAAAAAGTTATGTCATTGCAAATTTTTAACTATATAGAAACCTGTTTTTTTTTATATATCCATTATTTTTTTTAACACTTTGTTATGTATGTTAAAATTTGGTCATGAGCTCCTGTTAAAAATTTGCATACAAATAACGTACAACCCATAGCGGCATTTATATTTGACCTTGAAATATTGCGATAAATCTAAAGCACCAATATAATCATTAGCCTAGCGTTCTTTGAATTACACGTTTTTCTTCAGAATTGTTCAGAAGTCACCCTCAAGATAATTGACCCCAACTCTACTCGCACGGGCATAAATTATCCCTTAGCGCTGCGCGGGGATGTGGGGTAGTTAATGGCGCGGTTGCGACCGAAGGGTTAAAAACACCTTCAGCGCGCCGTCAAAACTCCCATAAACTTTCTTTATCTTTACCTTTCCCCGCCGCTTCCTAACGAAGATACAACCTGCCGTTATTCAGGGGGGAAACTTTAAAATAGCGGTCGGCAACCTTGGGAGCCGTGCGCCGATCTGCGGCCCCTCAAAAGGTCGCAGAAAGGTCGCTGGAAGTATAGGTGACTTTTTGGCAGTTCAGCCATACATATGAGTTTGTATAGGTCGTAAATTTGCGGTGAAACCTCAACTATTTCAGGAACAGATTGTATTTTCGTTTTCAGATCGACGTTCGCTTGACATTCATACCGGAAGTACCGGTTAATTTTATACAAATTTGAATGCACGATATTTTAAACATCAACTCAAAAAACACTGTTGTGCATCAGAATAATACATATTTTATCACAATATCTTGTAATATTTTTGAGCAAAACACTTGAGTGATTTTCCACATTTTCGTTTTTATTAGTGACCGGTTTCGCCAACCTTTCACGTTGGCATTATCAAACAGAGAAAATCACGTGTGAAAAAATCACCTGTGGAAAATCACTCTTTATTCAAAAATATTAAAATGGAATTCCACCAAGTACTCTCTGTCAAAAATATTGAATTTCTTAACAATATCTTGTAGCACTTAAAAAATCAATGAAAAGTCCTTTCAGTGAAAAATAATATCCGTACAGTGATCTTTTTTATTTTGAGATAATTATCAAAAGCACAAAATTGGTACAAATATCAATATATATTTAAATTAAAAATATATAATTGATAAATTTATATTCAGTACGGTAAACGCAGCATTTCATTTTTTTTTTATATAAATGTTTATCAGAATTATTAAAGTACCGATGATCGTCAATGAAAGCAATTCACCAACGCGGTCATAAATTTTTGCATGTAGATCAATATTTTAGGGTTTTCATTGACTGTTTCGTTCGAACACCTCGGAAGTAGCAGCTTTATTAGCAGCTTCTGGTTCTCTGGCCCATCCCTAATCCACAATAGCTCTATGTCAGGAATTAGGTCATGCCACCACAGGTCTCACCTAGGCCACACCTGCCCGGGCACATGCCTAATCACGAGATATGTCCCACAAGATCATCCGACTGTGATGCTGTATAAATAATTATTCCAAATCAATGTTGTGTCATTTATAAATTAATTATATTAAATGCTTTTTTTGCAACCAACCTGAAACCACCTAGTAGGGCGAAATCTCTCGTATGACAAAAATTTCATAATCTCCCAACCAACTGCGTAATCACATTCGCAAGTTTAAACAATCGTCCAACTGAATTATAAAGCCTATTCATGTCTTAAACATTTTTTTTTTATATCCCATATATATATTTTTTAATAATGAACAAATAATTTATACGTTTATTGCGTTTGAACCGATGAAAAGCAGGTATTGAGTGTGGATCCGTTGTAAGTTGCCTCTGCAAGGCAAAAGAGCTATCACTGAAATTATGTTAATCTCTTGAGCCTATTCTAAATCTAGATCTAAAAATATTGATTATCGTTGAGTTTGTGGCGTTGTTATAACTTTATTTAAACGCAGACTAATTTGAAACATTGGCTTAGAAATTTCGCGTGTGCAAACTTTTAATTAACACCATATTATTAGAGCGCTTCGAATTAAAAACATTATATTTAAGTAACAGTGATTATTTCCAGCTTACGTGTCGCCAGGCAAATTAGTTTTAATTTTGTTATTATACAATTAAAAAAATATATAGAAAATAACTAAAATGATATGAAATACATAAATATCTGACTTTGGTTCATGATGGTGTTGAATTTTTCGATTACTCAAAATATTGACTCGCAGTTAACACAGTTGCTTCAGTTGAAATATAAATAGAGAAATACAATAATTTATAGTACTCTTTAAGTACGGAATTAAAAATGGATAAAGCTTTATAAATATCTGTTTGCAATAAAACATACGTTAGAGAGCTTATAGATCTGGTATAATGAAGTTGTTTTGAGCTGCTTATTAATATGTAAATTTTCTACCTGCTGGTTCTGATTAGAAGGTACAAAAAAACTTAAATATATTACAATTACTATTACTCCCTTTTGCAGAGAATAAATAAATATATAATACATAGAAACACGATAAAGAATCCTTAATTGTCCTCCAAACAAAAAAGTATACCTTTATATGTTTATTAATTCCATCGTTAGTAAATTGATGAATTCGTTACAACCAAAATACAAAAAAAACACTCTTTTTTTCTTATGCTTCCAACTTTTTTCTTTAAATTTTTAATGTTCAAAATAAGATTGTGTTGTTAATCTCAACAACAAAAAAAAACATAAATACCTATTTATTAAAAAAAAAACTTTTCATAACAGCTCTTGCGTCAGGTTTTTGGAAAATAAAAGAGAGATGTTAAAATATAACATCCTTTTTAATTAGTTGGTGTAATCAAAAGGTGTTTCCGCTTCAGTTTTTTCGGGGCGATATTTTATATTTTTAATATCTGATAAGTAGAGAGCAGTAACATTTGTATTATTCTTGAAATTTATTTTAGCTGAGCCTGTCCGCCGCCATGTTTGCTGCGGACATTTTGGAATCCTTTTTTTGACCTTTAGAGAATGTAACTTTTATATGTCGCCTTATATTTAACGCTTTTTTTTTGTTATTATATGTAAAGTGTTTTTTTCAACTATGTGCTTTACTCCCTCAATGGTTGTTCTTGATTGTATGGCTTCAAATAAATCAAATTAAAATCGATGTTGTTAATAAATTATTGGAAAGCAAACTTTTTGTCTAGATTAATATCATTTGAAAACTTCTTATGTGTTAACCAAACAATCCCGAACAATAATTGTTAAAGTTTCCAGTACATTAATATCGCACACGAGAGCCGATCCACAAAGCTCTTCTCGAAAACCATTTAATGAAGTATTTTGCAAAACTTATTCAATACTTCGCAATAAAACTCTACAGAGCATTGACTCGAGAATAATACAAACCACATTATTTGATTCGGTATTAAAATTGTTGGTGAAACATGAAACGATAAACTTATCCCCAAAAACACTGACTTTATTTGGAATACTTTATCTTTACACAACACATTGAAACAGTCAAAATAGCCTTTAAAAGTCTTCTAAAGCTTAAAATAGCTGGTTACGTTACTTTAAAAACTAACCATATCACAATACATAACTATAATCATTACTTAATGTACGAGTATTTACTAAATAAAATAGATTTTTTTAATATATAAGGCATTATTGCTTATGGAGTAGAAATATTTTATATGTCTAGCAAATAACTGGGTTGGTTTATTTTATGATATATCAAATATTTTATTTTGTATTGGCTGTGTCTCTTCCCATAAAACGTGGTTAAATTCACAACAATATCGTGGGTTACAGATAGTTATAAAATCAAAGCCATTATTTTTATTTTGAGATACAAAGTATCGCATTCGGATGGAAAGATTAAAAAGTTAAAAAGTCTATTATAAAAGAAATAAAATGCGATATTTCTGTTGTTTCAGTTTATTGGGATATTAAACCTGTATTGATAGGCAGCAATAAAAACTGAATCCCCAAGAGGAAAATAATACAACCCATTTGTTTTATTTTTTTAATAAAAATGAAAGGCAATCAATAAATCATATTAAAAGTAAAAATATATAAACGATAATCTAATCTGTATATTTATTGCGTTTCGCATAAGTAAACTCAATAACTGTATAAATTTTTTTTTCAATGTATTGTTTACTATTTATAACTTTACTTAAAATTACAATAAAAAAAATTATATTGTATTCGTGGATAAATTATAACGTTTCTTTTAAAAAAAATCACTTTTGAAAGCTCCAGGCTATTGAGGCTTTATTTGAACAAATATGAATATTGCTATATATTTCCAGTAAAATAGACATTAATATTGCTCAAGAAATCACTCAAGCAAATCTCTTTTAAATATTCAAAAACCTGAGACAAGATGGCTGCTACCTATTACCCGTATTAATTTGCAATTGTTCTGAGAGATCCGTTTCTGGGACGCTCTATATGTAAGAGGGTGGGATCTCCTACTATGGGAGACTGTTTAAAATTGCTTCGTTTGAAATTTCTACATAGAAAACAGTCAGGGCTACCGTCGGCTTTTACAGTATATTATTTACTTTTAATTTAAATATATTCAACATTATAAACAATTATAAATTTTATCATATATATGTTTTTATTAAAAAACCGATATTGCTAGAGATTCTTCAATTAGTTTCGTTTGACACCACTTGCGATAATCGACGCCTCCCTCTCTTTAACAATATATCACTTGCTAATTTGTAGTTTCGTAGTTCACAAAACGCTTAAAAATGCCAACATGGAAAAACTAGTGCCAATTTGTTGAAGTATAAATATTATTTTTTCTACGTGCAACATTTATTTTGAAATATATGATTTGTTTTTACGCTTTAACATTGACAAAACTATTTAAAACTGTTGATACTACACTACAAAAGAAACCCTTTTTTTACTAAAGCCTAGTCTTAGTATTATCAAAGTTTGTTTTTTTTTGTTTTGGAAGCTTTTTTCATCAAATGAGAAAACAATATTTGAATATACTGAATGCCTTTCTTTAATTGAGGTTGAAGACCATCTCATTTCAACTTTCAGCCACTGAAGCGTCCACATTAGCTTTCTTTCTTCAGTGAATCATTTTCCTTGTACTTTTTCCTGAAAAATCTGCTGTAGTAGGCTATACTTGCTATTTATGAATTAAAAACAATTAAATCGGTACTTGTTTTTTATCCGACCACCAATTTTTTTTAATGTACATGTACTCGCAGAGATAAGAATCTATCATATGACGATGAATCCCGTTGTGGCGTTTATTTCGTTCATTTGCAGATTTCTATGACCGCTCGATTCGTTGGGTTAGGTTAGGTTAGGTACAAGTTTTTTGGTGGTCGGATAAAAAACAAGTACCATTAAATCAACTGTAAGCTATTGTACATTAGACACTCACAGGCAAGCCAATGTAAAAGTATGTTTATTTTATATTTAGCTCATACTTTTTCTGCATATGGCAATTCAGATCCACTCAGACAGTGTCTTAAACAGTGGTCTAGTTAATTAGACTAAGAGTTAACTGGCGATCTCTTTGCAGGCATGGAAATTGCGAGCATCATCATTACTAATCCGGAAATGAATTTCTCTCTATCTCCCATTGCTTTGTGTGGTAACCCTGAGAGCGTTAAACTTTCGAGCCAACTGAGACGCGAACAGAACATGTTAAAACTTTAATGATCGAATTGATTTTCTTAGTTTGCGAACATTTCTCTATTCCCCGCCAGAGGCACTTTGTTTATTTTTGCTTGACTGTTGTGACGACAATAGCAGGCGAAACAGCTTTGAATATTGGCTACAGGGTGTATCAAATACGTTTTAATATATATTTTTTTAATATTAAGCTTTTTTTCTTCTAAACTCAAGTTATTAGACAACACAAAATAAGACAGTAAACAAACCATTTGATGCAACCAGAAACAGATTTTTGATATAACAAAGCTGTTTCGTAATACTTTCCTCTCTATAGTACCTGAAAACACTTGATGCCTTAAAATATAATAGAAAATATTTATGACTCCACCCGGATGCAAGCCCAGATTCACAATATTTCAATGCAAGTGTTTTTGTTTGTTTTCTTGAATTTCAATAGTTCACATATTATTAAAATATCATCTTATTTGGAAATATAATCATAATAACTAGTAAATGCTGTACCAATAAAAACTAAGTTATATAAAGAAAACGTTTAGCTAGAAAAAACAAAGTCATATCTCCGAGTCCATATCAAGACCAGGTTTCATTCAGTTCATTTCATACTTTAGTTTTTCAAGTCAAACAGAAATGAACTTAGTTCCAACTCTCAGTCCTAATTTTAAGTTTTGCAAACTTTTCAAATTCAACGTTTTGCATGAGTATTTTTTTTTTAAATTGCACCGACACATGCAATATCAGTACAAATCATATTTGCCAAGGAAATTTCCACGAAATACTTACATTTAACAAATTTGACAATCCAGAGAGCTGAGATATTAATTGATAATATTTATAGGGAGAAATTTTGCATTTCGAGGCTTTCATCAGACATTAAAAATATGAAGTAATCTACTTTTTTGGTTTATTATTTTATCCGAATCTATTAGAACAAGCTAAGTCTTACTAAAGTGATATGCTTACAGAGCAGAAATTTTACCTTTCAGTCGCAGGTTCGATAAATCTTAATCGTAATCATACTGAGTACTTTTTAAGGTTCGGGGAATAAATCTCTTTACTCAAACCAAATGTCTTTCTACTCTCTGCTTAAAAGTACTCACAATAAGTGATTCAAAGGATACATTTCTTGCGATATTTTACCTCTCAGTCGCAGATCCAATAAAATCAAATTATAACAATACAAATATACCCCTTGCGGTTCAGGGGCGAAATCTCTTTACCGATATTTTCAGTCGGCTTTCGTATTTTCTCAGGCGCTCACCCAATACTGCGATGAAAATCTGCGAAACAGAAGAATATCAAACAAGTGAATGCGGGGGATGATAGAAAAAACAAAAGAGCCGGGCATTCTGCGATCAGTGCAGCTTCTTGGGCAAACAGCGCGGCTGGTTTGGTGGAAAAATATTGTCTGTACGCCTGTGATAATAAATATTTGCATTTTGTGCGGCTGCAAAATGAATAGGACAAGGGTGTGCATAGAGCCTTTCATCAATATTGGGTGTTTTCCTTGAAAAAATATTTGAAAATCAAACTGTTTTTTGAAAGTTAACAGTTATAATTAATGCTTATTATCCATGCAGAGCCTTTTTGCTTTTCAAGGACTCGCGTAGATCTGATCTTGTCTTGGGCTTGTTACTGAGTAGTGTATGTTTTAAAAAAAAAATTTGGGGTAGTAGAAATGAAAGCAGACTTTTGGAGGTAGAATTGAAAACGTATGCACGCTATTGTGGATAATTGGATAAAAGGGTTGTTTCGCATTCGTTATGTGAGCCAAAAACGCACGGCGTGCGTGCAACGTGCAACCGGAAGTCGAGAGATCGATGAACACTCCAAAATGCACCAGACAATCACGAATCCCCTGCACCACTAGCTCATTTCAGCGGAATCCAATTTAAAAGTTTCGACTCACCCCGCACTCCCCGCAGACACAATAGCCACCCACTCTCCCCCGCACTTCGCTTTCTTCAACTTTTCAATTAGAGCTATGGATGGCGGAGGCCGCCTCTAGGAGGCAATGCAAACTTTCGGTTTTAATTCCATCACTGCTCAATGATTGTATGCTGGGGTTAAATTGAAACAGATTGGTTTTATTTGACGGCCGACGAGAATACAGCCCACGGTGAAAAGCTACGCCAGCAAAATTAAGAATACTTACAAGGTTATATGGTATGTAATAAGTATAAGATTTATATACTTAAACCTCACTGGAGATTCACCAAATGTTATGTCGTCTCAGTTCCTTTTTATGCAGTCAATACATGGACACTCAAGACAGCTACTATGCGAAGAATTTGACTGTATAGGATAATCTTTAAGATACCGTGAGATATCTTGAAAGCGGATGGTCTCCTATTTTGGCCAAATTTTTCATGAAAATAAATATAGCACCCTTCAGTTGATTGTCCAAGGAAAAATTGAAAGAAAACAGGTTATTAAAAGGAGAATGTTTACGTAGTTGCGGTCACCAACCTCCTATTAGGGGAGGCATCAGAAGAAAAAAGGTTTATTTTAATATTAATATCACTGGGTGTTACACGTATGTACATATATACAGGATAATACATATTTATATGAAGTACTTTGATCAGATTGATATTTCCAATACTGAAGAAAAGTTTGTTTATGTCGTGATAAGACACATGGCATAAAACATATACGATAATGAAATATACTGCTTTTGGCTCGATTCCAAGTAAAACAACGATATTTTTTTATTTATTTTTAGGCTAAAATGTTTTCTGATTTAAAAGACAGCAAGAACCCTGTCTGGTGATAGTTTTTGGTAGGTTTTTTTCAATGCCATATACTGAAGACTTAAAAATTAGACACAGCCGCCTATAAATGTTTGCTTCTATGTCTTTTCTTTGGCTGATTGTATTTTTACCAATTAGCAAACCTATGGAATTTTTCGGTTAAGTGTTTGAACTTGCAAACCTTTCTTGAAATATATTAATACATTTGTATCATTACACCAACCCTCCTGTGAATTATTTGCCTTTCACTTTGACTATACATAGTTGCTGTACAACATTCTCATTAGCTACCCATCAAGAGCAGTCTGAAAAAAAAATCATCGTGTACTCCCTATATCTTTTAAGCATTAATATTGACTTTTTAGTATAAAATGAATATATTTCATAAAAGCGATTTATAAATATTGGATTTGACAAAAAATATAAAAGCGGTGTCTGTGGCGATTTTTCTCGTCGGACATATTTCAATAGAAGAGAAAATTGGATGCAAAACTGACAGCATACAAATCGGATGCATATTGTACAACTTTTTGAATGAACTTCGCAATTGTGTTTATTGAAATTAAGGACGACCGTTCAAAGTAAAAATATTTAATTTGCTGTCCATTCATTGCGACTGCTGCAGGAGCAGTTATTTGTATTGAAATTATTCCTTTCATTTTCTCGCGAAGAAGTTACCTCAAATCTGCTTTTGTAACTTTTTACATTTCAAATAGTTTGTAGCTTGTTGAATTGCTTTACTTTCGGATAAACAGTTATTTTTATTTTAAAATATCCGTGTTTTGACTTTTTAATGAATGAATAAATAATAGCAATTGAACGTCGTTTAAATTTACTTGCACATTGTACTTTTATAAAAAGATAATATATGCGTCATTTAAATCAGTATATAATACCATAAATTATCTAAATAGAAAAGAGTGAATATTTTTTATGCATAGTGTAATAAATATATTTTTTTACTGTTTACTTGCTTTTGAAACGTTTCAATAAATAATTTAAATATAAATACCGCTTCAAACTTGCGTAAAATAAATACGTGAATATTTCTCATGAATGTATTGGAATGCAGTGACATATACAGCCTTCAGTGTCCGCCCCACAAAGGTTCGACTGCAGTCATATCTCACGAGGCTGTTCAGAGAAATACACCGGAAATGGATGTTCCCCACAAGCACCGCTTTCATGGAATGGACCCATAAAATGGCGGACGATTTCCGCAAGACGATAGCTACACAATGTCTGCTATGAGGCCGATATGTTATTCTTTACATTTTATTGGTAAGACTCTCGTAGCTTAAGGGTGACTAGCTCTTTATGTTTTCAATGATCATTACTTTGTAGTTAGTTAAATATTAATCGTTCTGCATTTAATAATTTTATTGCATCAAAAAAAAACTTTGATCATAAGTATAATTAACATAGAACGAGGTATCAAAGTCAGATTAGAAACCAACCATAGAAATTCCGCAATATCAGGTTTGGGACGTCATCAGAGATAACCTATAATGAAAAAAAAATAATAATAATATGTACACGTGTCTAACACTCAGTGTTGTTCCTATTAAAATCAATCTATCATATTTCTTCAAACATAATAAACAACTTTATATGTTAGCTCGGGTATAGCAGTAAGCTACAAAGTTTTTATTTTATCTCATCGTAAGCCTTCACAAAGTGACAGCATGTCTCCACAACATTCTAACTTTTTTATTTATATATTTATCCCAAATGTACGAATACAACATATATTATATGGCCTTATCACATGACAGTGAAAATAACTACACAATGACTCTACGTAAACGCACTAATATATTTTTTTTATTTTGTAATTTATATTATTGAATAATTGTCGTTAAAATATAAAATATGGAAAATAGGCTTTTTTGATACTTATGTGTTATAGTTGAATCTAGTGGTTTATTGACAATATATGCGAGAAAAGATAATACTGTAGTTTATTTCTGATAATGTCAAGAAAATTTTTCTTCTTTGTAAAAGACAAAACATATAGTTCTTGACATTATAAAGTTTTCAGATTTTGATAGATAGCATTTTCCCTCCGCACGCCACTGCTTCTATTGCCAATTCTTTAGCATGGATTTATAAGCATTTCTTACTTTTACCGAGCAGTAAAACAAAGTATGATAATATAATTTTATAAGCTATTTTAAGACAAAAGTTATATTTTTGTACTAAAAAAATCGTAAATGCGGATTACGACCGACTTCCGGTTCTCGGTCGTTCATTTTTTTTTACGAACTTATGGCGTAAAAATCGATCATGTTTAGTTTGACGCGTCGCTTTTATCTAACGTTTAAGGGAGACAGAGAAAAGGGAACTTTATAAATAGATAAGGTCAGCTGTTTTATAGGTCAATGAGTTTTATCAGAGTATGTGACGTAGTTGGGGTAAAAATGCAATTGAACGGAAGGAGTTAAATGTCAATACATCGCACACTTGAATATACATCAACTGGTTGGCTTGTTAGCTAAGTGGTTAGACCATGAACGTCGCAGGTTCGATCCCCATTTTGACAGATGAATCCAAAACCGATCTTATTCGAAAGTGAAAATCACCATGTATGACTTTTTTAAACGAGCAATAAATATATTAAAAAATCACGATACTAATATATTGGGAACTATATTTTATCCGGTTTATATTTATTGATGATTCACACACACAAAAACGGTCTGAGACAAATACTTCAGAGGGCAAAATATAGAAAAGCAGTGTTCATGCAAAACACTGAAATTTTTCAGGAAAAAAACATGTTGTTAAACATTTTCATTGTGGTCATTTTTTTCATGTTTAATAATGATAAAACTACAAAATATGCTTTATTTATTGTTAAAGACGCATATTTTTCTATGTGTATAATCGAATGAACACACCCAGCAGGTCCTCTGGCAAGGTACACAAGCAGGCTTCATTTAACGACATTTCATGTGCGACCGGAGGTCCTTTGTCGGGTTCAGCAAAGGGAAGGACATGAGTGGAAATGTGTGTTGTGTAGGAAAGGACCATTTCAGTAATGTTTTGTCAATGCCAGAATTCATTTTCTTGATTAGATACAAAGTGAAAATATTTTCCTACACACAGTTTTCTGTGATTCGATGGTATATGAAAATTACTATATTAGATGACTACTAGTAATTATGATGACATATTAAGACTATATAATAATTCCCTTAATTCATAAACATATATTAATAATATAAAAAAAATATTTACTAAATTCATATAAATAGTACTGGGCGGCGTTTTTATTAGATTTATTTTATTCTGCTGGAACGTAGGCTATTTTCAGGAATTTTTAATGTCTCCAGTACCAAGACTGAAACGTCGGAGTCTTCAAACTAAAATACAGCACAGTTTTAACTTCTTTAAAAAATAATTTATTAAAACAGCTCTATACCAATGTGCACAGCCCTTACAAACTTTTCAAGCAATAAACTGAGATTTGAACCCACGCCTCTAACATGACTGCAGTAATCCTATAACTAAGTGAGAATTTGAATAGTTATAAGAAATTTAGACCTGATTAAATTTAAATAAAATTCAATACAAACCAGTATTTTTTTAAAATAAAATTTACAGCAGCTGTCTAAAAGTGATGACTGTATTTTCAGAATATAAAAAGTTAAAAATAGCGCTTACTTTCAAAACCATGACTTACTTATGTTATGTTTCATATGCTACTTAATAGTAAAACACAAAGGATTATGATTTAATAAACCTCAAAAGAAAGTTTTTGGTGTATATATAAAAAATACATATAATAGAGAAACAGTGAAAACAACCTAGATTTTCTTTTCAATTACAATAAAGGTTTTGTCGATAAGAAAACCTGGGGTGTTTTTTTTTTTTTAGAAATAAAACTATTTTTGTAACTAAAAGGATTTGGAACAGCTGTTCTAGCAACATGCCTTAAGAACCTCCTGCTTTCATGGATCGCATAAAAAAAATTGTTCAATTTTGTAATTCAATTACAAATTTAGTTTGAAGAAAAGCACTTTAGAAAATTTTGTTTTTTAATAAATATCTTGATATTTAATTTTTTTTGAAATAATTATTTTATTAAATTGATGTTTGTAAAATATTTACGTATTTAAATTTGTGTCCTTAAAAACTGAAAACCTGTTAAAAAATAAAATATTTATTTAAACCTTAGATCAACCTCTAAGCTTTAAAAAACTATGAAATCATATCTTGTTTTCCTATTTCAACAGTACTAGAGCTCAGGAGGCAAGCAAATATGCTTATAACATTATATTTTATATTTATTTATACATTTTATTCACAATTAATCATTGAATCAACAGAAAAATAAATCAGGTCGTATCTTATTAAACCTTCTTTGTGAATTTCAATATTAAAAGCACGCTATCTTTTGACGAATAATAATCGAACTATTAATTCTGTATGAAATTTTGGCTTGCGCAAAAATATGGAAAAGCATTAACATAATATAATAAATAATTTTATATCCTATAATTTAACCTATTATATTTTACATTTCTTTTGGAACTATTTCGGTCAGTTTTTTTATACTATATTATATTGTTTTATTCTACATAATATAATCAAATTAAGCCACTGCGGAAATTGTCAAAAACACACGCAAAACCTTAACCCCAAACACCCTTTTTTCTGACTCTCGATCTTCTATGGGGTGCAAGTGACCCAGCCAGAATAATCTGCCTAATTTTATTGCCTTAACCGATCGTAACATCCACGATAGATCGGTTTATTTTGTAATACTACGTAAAAAAAAAGTACGAAAAACGTTTAAACTGAGAAAATAAATCTTCAAGCTATAAGTATCGTATTTGATTGCTTGTTTTAAAATTTATATAATGTATTTTTATAAGTCATCTAAAAAAGCCCTTGAAAAGTAAATGCAATGAAAAATAAAAAAAAAAGTATTCTTCTTTATTTATAAAATATAAAACGATGAGATTTTCTTTTCGCGTTAAAATGAAAATTGTCAGAAGACCTAGTCAGAATCGCTACCGGAAATTAAAGTCATTTTTTCAATATATTTTTGTAGCTATTCCTATGATACGGGGTAACTTTTATTGGGTTACCCCGTATTACAATTACCCCTGTTGCCTTTTCTAACCTCGCTCGTTACGTGGTTTTTCTATCTTCCGCCAAAGCCTTTTTTTTCCATTATGCTATTTTTAGATAGAATAACCAATAAGAATATAGGTCTTTCGATACTAAAGATTTCTAAAATTCATTCTTGTGCGATATAAAAATTGCCAAAATATTCACTTGCTTCTACAAAGGAACTTAAATATTATTACCGTCACTTATATAGAGCCTTCTTCTTCGGGTGCCCTTTCTCAGAAAAGATTTGTAACCTTCTCACTGAACATATATTTATCTTGGGCCAATCTTATTTATTCGACTGTACTTCAGATTTCCAGCCATTGGGGCAAAATTAAAGAATTAAATATAAAAAAATCATTTTCTCACATATGAAAAAATTAAAATTGATTCAAAATCGGCCAAATTTTATTTGAATGTAAGCACTTTTATACAATACGTTGTTTTGTGCCATAAATGCATTTTTTAATTTAAAAAATACACAATTTTTACTCTTGATTACTAATAAAATCGTTAAATATAAAACTTATTGATCTTTCAGATCTAATTGCTATCAAAAAATAAAATATAAAAACTGGACATTTTTATATGCAAGTGATTTTAAGGTAGTTTATTTAATCATAATGAGATTTATCTAAAATAAATACTTTTAACTTTTTGAATACCTTGACGATTATGTAAATGGTTAAGGGAAGTAGTTCGTAGAAAACGTTTAGTCAAAACTTAATATTGTAGGTTTTAAAAAACGCAAGTAGTTAATAATTAAACCGTTCAATTCCACTGTAAATTTTAATCAAACGAAACTTCCAGGTATTAATATTCTCAATAGTGCTTTCAAGCATGTTTCTGTTCAATTCTCGAAACAATCATTGATCAAAGGCTTGAATCATAAATAAAAGAATAAAACCCTGAAGAGGAAGTATAAAGAAGAGGCATGAAATATAATGAGAATTTTTTTGAATAGCTTTAAAGTGTTAAGATTTTTAACATTCTGATTAAATTAAATATTTTAAATAAATAATAGCACATTTATTTCAAATTATTATCTCAAAAATTCTTTAATGATTTGAGTTCTCTTGTACATCTTTCATTGTAATATCCTAGAAATATGAATATTGAATAATCCATCTTGCTATTTCTCAGATCAGCTGCCATAAAGATGTTAGACAAATGAAAATATTTAAAATAAATTGAATTAATATTAATAAATTAAAAATTTGGTTTGGAGAATTTCTTCGTAAAACTAAATTTAAATTAAAATAATATTAATAATTACTAAGCCAGTAATTATTTTATGAATTAAATTTATTTGAATTTGAATTTTATTTTTTTCACTAATAAAGCAGTAGCTTTATCATTGAATATTTTATTTTATTTAAGAATAACTAATTTTCAAGTTTCTGAAAATATTTTTTTTCTTTTTTGGTTGACATTAAATAGATTTTTATACTGAGACTGCTTTTTTGAAGTAGCTGCTTTTAAATATGATTTTTATATAAAAATAAATAATTTTTAAATTCTCGCTCCTTGGATTTGATTTTTCTCTTTATTTTTCAATGTTATATTGCTGGTCGTGTTTTATAACTAGTATTAATATATTTTCAGGCTGAAAAATATTTCCCACTGCAGCGGGCGTAATGACGTCTAATTGCGTTTACAGGCAACACCAGAACCAATAAATAAATTCCTCCACCAGCCAACACCGAAGCAGCTCTCCGCCATTCTCTTTTAAATCGAAATCATTATAGAATTTCCCATAATGGAGCGTTTCCGGTTGTAATTGCACTTCTGCACTTCCGGCGGAAAGAATGCAAGACGGAAACGATTTTTATATTATTATTTTTCCTCTTTTTACTCGCTCATTCAAATTGCAGGCATTTCTGCTTCTGAGACTCAAAGCTGATTTTCTCGTTTGAATAACTTTTCATTGTAACCACTTTATAATTGTTTTTAAATAAAATACTTTAACGCTATAATTACAAATTCTAGGGATATATAAGTTTAGTGGTATTTGAATTTCAGTTTCCTTCGGCACATTTCCGGATACTTTGGCATAAGATTTATTTCAGAATTCATAGAATTAATAGGCCGTTCCTCTCTTGGAATTCTTGTAACCTCAGACCATACGCAACTAAGCATTTCTTGTCTAATGGGTTACTTCAGTGTTTCTTAAATTATGGTTCTGAGCATAATCTACAGTTTCTAAACTTTTAAGAACTTGAACCCATTCGTCTTTCTATCTTGTTTCAAAATTCATGATACTTATGCTAGGCCACTTAGTTTTGATAACTCAGAGCATTGAATTTTAAATATAAATTAAGGATAGCGTTTGAGTCTCAATTATATATTTTTAAAAATTTGTTGAAACTAAAACCAGCCTGTTAAAAAAATAATTGTAAAATTTAATAAATTCTATAGTATAATATATTTGCTTAAACAACAAAATACTGGACATCTTTAATTAAAATACATATATAAATATAGAGTTTTTTTCTAATAAACAGATTTGATATTAAAAAAATATATAAAAAAAATAACTGAAATTCTTTAAAATACTGACAAATTATTTAAGAAAAGTATGAAGTAATAAAATGTAAAAAAATAGAGTATTTCAAAATTAACTGTTTTACTTGCGGTTTTCAGTTTTGCTGAAAAAAATATTTAATAATATGAGACGAAGCTGAATTTCAATTTACAAACTTTGATAAGATATTTTTTTTAAATTATATCATCAATATTAAAATGTATAAATATTTTTTTTTGCACACATTGCTATTTATTTCCAATACAGCAGCGAATTATTAAAACAGCTTGAAAAATAATGAAATTTCCTTTTATTAAATATCATCCAAGCAAAATAAATCTGAAGAAATGTTTTCAAGCCAGACATTTTGTTTCATTAAGCCTTATTGCTTTCAACAAATACTTCGTTCCTGAAATACCGATAAGGGTAATTTGGGGAGAGGAATATTGTATTTACATGTAGCCATACCGCATCGAAAATTAAAACAAGGGGAAAGTGAACTAAGAACTATGGCAGAGGTAAACTAACGTTTAGTCAATTTTATTTTAAAACTTAAATAATCCAAGCTTACAAACATTTTAAAATTCACTTAATAAGACACAAATGTATTTCTGATATTAAAAAAATATTCAAAACAGCTACGTGTGTTTCTGCATCGTCACAGTAGCAGCTTTATTTATAAGCTATCCAGATGGTTGCATTTTTCCAAAATATAAACCCGTTAGTATAGGACATCAATTTCTGATGGAATAAAATTTTATTAAAACAGTTTATATATATGTTATGGATTTAGAATCAATTTTTTTTTATTTAATTAAGCAATATAGTTTTATTTTATTCGATCTTCGCAGAACAAACATCACTTTTGAGTTTATTGAAATTATTTGCATAACTAGTTTCGACCCTATACCGGGTCATCATCAGATGCATGACTAAACTCAAATGCATCTGATGATGACCCGGTCATTGGGTCGAAACTAGTTATGCAAATAATTTCAATAAACTCAAAAGTGATGACAAAAATACAAAGTTGCTTTTTATAATCTACTGTAATAATAGCCATTGTGTGTGGGTGGGTGTGTATGTTTCATTTTTCGGTTCTCTATAGAATATCTTAAAAGATATAACGCTGATTTTTTGCACGTAAGTTTGGTAAATTTTTCCGCAGCTATGTGCCGAATTTCAAGACGATAGGATAATATTTTCATTCATAAACTAATTAAATAAAACTATCAAATATGCTTTATGTACGAATTATATGATTCTGTTGTTCACAGCGAGAATTTCAAATTTAGAATTTTTACAAAAAAACAAAATATGATGCTTCTAAGAAATTTCCAGTTTATGTCAGCTTGACACAAGTACCAATTTTATTTTTTAGTTGCGTTAGAAATTATTAATCACATCATTAATAACTTAAAATGCCTCCTAAAAAAATAACACCGTTTAAGCACAGCAAACGTCATTAAAAAAGAATAGCACAATTGAACGTGATAAAGACTTCATCTAATAAAGAACAGTGATTTGTTGTTTGTGACACGAAATGTGATATTTCCTAGAATGGCTTTGCTTTAGAAATTAATATCCGGTTATTCCAAATATATGTGTACAAAATGAAATCAAATATTCATCTAATTGTCAGCCAAACATATGTTCAAACACTATTGCATCGTTCATCAAATACGTCATTTTATGACGGGCTACATTTCTAGTTATAATTATAATAATGGATCTTCACCATTCAAATGCCTTGTCCCTCAACAAGATGCAATATAAATATTAAAACAGTATGTGATAGATAGAAATACAAGTAAAATTTTGTGTTTTTGTGTGGCAAAAATCATTTGTATCATAAATCAGTTTAAGTATTGCTAATTATAATGAGTGACCGAGCGAAATTAATTGAAATTTCTAGCAAGGAAGTGGCTCGCGGGCCGCAGTTTTCCGACCCCTGGGCCGAGCCTTCTTGCGGGGAGCCGCGCAGAATTACGCGGACCGCACTGTGGGCGACTTGTGAAATTAACTTTGTCAAGTTTGCACGACAGGATGGAGCCAAGCTGCGTGTTTGCGGGATTAAAAACCAACCCTAGATATGCAAACGCACACACGTACAATACGTACCGAATAACTTGCAAAGCGTCGTTTATACTTCTTCTTCATCGGGTGCCTCTCCTCAGATGAGGTTGGCGACCACTTCACTGAGATGAGATGAGTCAGTGTTCATGGTTTTCTTAGGGGGGAATAGTGTCGTAGGTCTTCGGGTCCTTCTACACAGCAGTTTTATGTTCGAAAGAAAAGTCTGCGTATTTCTGCTGCCCAGTAATCTTTGGCTTTAGATCTGATACTCCTTCTGCAACAGACTGCAGATACAAAACCAGGAGCCCATATTTACCTTAATAAGGTACTTCAATATTTCATGTCAAGGTACACACGCTCTAGGTACAGAATGGCAGCAATGCACAAGCAACAAAACGAGGAGAGCGGGGAGTCATTTATTCATAAAGCTTATTAAATTATAAAAAATTACCTATATACAGATTTCTGACTAATATTGATTATTACTAATATGATTAGGCACATTAGTCCATATATAGAAGATGACTTAAAGAAACTCTCAGAAAAATATCATCGTGATTTGTGTGGGATTTGAATCCACATCTCCTGGCTTACAGGTTCTGAGAGTTTCTTTAAGTCATCTTCTATATATGAATTAATGTGCCTAATCATATTAGTAATAATACAATAAACCCGTAATGGGTAATAAATACGCATCTGATTGACCAATCCGTAATAGACGTAATATTGATTACATCAAAGATATCAAACCGTGTTAAACTTAAACTCTCACCAAAATTGTTTCATTGAGGCATTCAAATGCAGCTGCTATCGTGATAAAGCAGAAACACACAAAAAAATTCAAGTAATTTAGTACGATTCAAGTAATTTGTACGCTGAAAAAATCCTGAAACAAGCTGAAAAAGCGAACGTGTTGTTTCATACTTTTAAATAAGCATTGATTAAATCTTCAAGGTGTGTTTATTTAAATCAAACTGTTTGTGAATTCCATTTCCTGTCGTAAAAAAAAATGTATGAAAGGCTTGGCTGCTATCGAAGCGTATTGTTTCATTTTAAGCGTTTTAATTCAAACGGCCCCCTTCCGCTAAAAAAACTTGATTTATTTCTGAAACTAAATCTAATCTTGCAACGGCCACACGAACGTGTCACGCAATTTTTAAACAATTTAGCAAAGCAAATTTGTATGGAAGAACACTTGGGGACTTTTCAGATTGTGAGATCATTATAATTTAAAAAAAAAACACTTAGCCTTTATTAAAACATATCAAATCTTTTATATTTTCTATGCAACAATATAAGTTAAATAATTTTTTTTGATATTTATTGAGTTGATATCCGTCGAAAAAATAATATTTTACTTAACTTTTTCGGCTATAAATATGTTCTCCTTCCTTTTTCTTCCTATTCTTTATTTAGGTTAATATAAAAAGTTTGTTTTTAAGATCCCTCTATATTTCGAGCACTTTGCGTGATGAAATAAATGCATGTACCTCAATAATTTCACCATGTTATACTGTGTGCTCTTAACTCATGTATTACTTTACATGTGTTCAATTTAATAACTTATCTGTTATGAACTCTTTCCTGTCGATATAATCTTCTAATGCACTTGCACTTCTGAGTGCTCTCCAATTACTTCACAATAGCCTCCCAAGAGAAAAAGTATTCACTGGGATTTACCAGTTTTATTTATCTCTCTAGGGATCTTTTCTGATACTGTAATAAATGATCATTGCACTAGGCTAAGGGTTATAGTAAATCAATATTATATTAATATGTTATAAATTAAAGATAAGACTTGAAAGCAGTTAAATCAATATATTTATTATTTTTGACAAAAACCAATAAGTGGAATCTCAATTTTATATTTTTTTATTCAAGAATATGCAAAAGTATTCAATATAAAAAATATGTAAATTGAGTTCAACCAAAAATGATACCTTCTCACAAATTTGCAGAATGCAGTATATTTGCGTAAAATGTTTGATTTTGCTTATTAAAAAGGTATCAAAAAAATTAAATTTTTATATTCAATCAGAATCAGTGACAATATTTTTTTATAACATATTATTTGTTGTATATGAGTTAATTCATACTTGTTTTAATTATATAATTCCATATTTCAGTATGTTTATTTTTATATCCACTTGCAATTTTATATTGCATACATGCCTTAATATTTTTTTATTTATATGTTTACAGAATTAGTGAATTAAAACAGCTACCTTTCGAATTCCTTTGTTACTTTTCTCTTTAAATATTAAGTAATATATATAAATCAAAATAAAATATACTATAAACTCAATGAAAATTAACTGGTTAAATTTAAAGCACATTCTGCTATGCTTAAGATAAATCGCTATTTTTATTCAAAGCTACTGGCCGAGGAATTTATATAATCAAAAAACCTAATTCCATCCATTAGGCCGGTGAGATGATTGAAAGGTCGGTGTTTCAAAATTACCTTCGCTAAAGGTAATAATTTACTTCGTCAAATTATTGGCTAAGCCTCCATTGAAGAAAGAGTGCCTTCGAGGGTTATCGCGTGACAACACAGGGAAATTAAAGATCCAATTCAAAGGATTCAAGGAATATCACTCTTCTTGTGAATTTTTGCTGTGAACTAAATGAGTCAACTTTATAATCGGTAACCATGCTTGGTTTATATATTTTTTAATACAAATAAAGCATTAAGGATAATCTTAAAATAGTAATATTACTACAGATATAAAAATTCTCAAGTGCTTTTAATTTGATACATTTGCACTTTTCGTTAACAAATTACCAACTGGTATAATTTTTGTTATTTATATTAAGGGTCTAGGTCCCATAATCGAGTTTTTTTGATCATTTTCTAGTCCGTTTTGCGAAAAATTGAATGCACCAATTAAAAAAAATTAAATGCAAAAAGTTTTAAACATCCCTTCTTCCGACTAAAATATATTTTTATTTTTTATAAATTTACTATTAATATGATAAATATGTGTTTTTCCGATTAAAGTGTAGGAATTTGGAGATTCGTCATGTCCCTTTTCCAAGAGTCCTAAACATTTAAAAAAAAATTTTTTTATTGGAATTGAAAGATTAAATATAAACACTGTGCGATATATTATTTTAAAAATTAAAAAAAAAAAAATCTTTAACAAACTTTGGTTTTGAAAAGTCGTCATTTTATCCAATTTTCAACATCTTCAAGATTTTATTTTACCCTGAAAATGGATGTTCATCAAATAATAAAAAATAGATTAATATAATTTATAGTTTTCTTAATACTCTGTAAAAAAGTCAACTTTTGACATAGAAAAATAAAGTGACAATTAAATTAATTAAATGACACTATTTTGCCAGGTAATTAAAAGGCTGAAAGCAACTACCTTAATGCATTGGATCCATTTGTTTCCAAAAAAATATTAATTAAATATTTAAAATTTATTTTTTAATGACTGAAATATGTGATAGTTAGTAAAACTTTTACTGTCTATAAATTATTTAAGCATGTCTTTGAAATTAAATTTTATACAGATTAACACGAGCGCAAAGCTTCAGTAAAGAATACCCAAAACAAAACGGACGAGTTAGAAACTTGTTATGAAGGCTTTCAGGGAGAATGACGGCGCACCCCCGCAGCCTGAAACTGGTTTCAGGAGGCTCGTGAAAATTAATGCAGTTTAATCTCAGGTGTTGCTTACTTTGGTATTATGGCTTTTGCATATCGGTAAAGTTCAGGAATTCGAAATTGAATTTGTGTTCAGGTCTTTGTAAAATTGAAAGCACGGAAGCAGATTGCAGAAATTATGAAACTCGAATCTGTAAATAACAAAGTTAACCTGTGAATTGATAACATCAACAATGCGAAACCGTAAATTTAAACTCTTTTTGCCCAAGAAACTTAATTTATAATTAAAAAAATATATATTTTTGAAAACTATTTTTGAAACTCTTCCGGCTTTGCATATCTTTTGTATTGAAATCTGAATTAAAACCTGCCAAATTATCTTCCCCGTTAAACTAAACAAGAAAATGGCCTTTTCCTCAGCTGGGTTACCTCCCCCGCCCGTTTCACTGATGACTGTACATTTCCCAACTTAGTTTTTTTATCTTTAAGCCAACGTGCGCAAAATTATAACGCACTCTAGTGTTTTTTTACATTATTTGTTGGATCATCGATTACAACGTATAAATTCAAATGTTCGCCTTAATATAGTCTATAGGGAAGTCTATAATTGCACTACTTTAAAATACTAGAGATAAACACCACCAAGCTGGTACTATGCGGTCTTCAACCTTAAGCTGTTAAGATGTTGTCAGGGGGCTTAAGAAAGGAAAGGAGACAATACGAGCGTGTCAACCTTTGCTTTGGTGAGTACCTTGTGCTAAAAACCCATTGCATATGGACATGTGTATTAATACTTAAAATCACTGCAATAATTATTTTCAAGTATCAAAAGCACTATAGGCAAACTGATAGTAATAACGTGTCGAGTCGTTGCAGGGCCGCGCGCTTCCGTTGATTACCAAACATTTCGTTAGATTGTTTCTGACACGTTTCCCGTTTTTATACTTGCAGAGAATAAAATACATAATCTCTCCCGGAGCGGGCGAAGAGCCCTTTATGTCTGAAGCGAAATGGAATCCGTCCGTCCTTCTCTTCTTCCCCGACTTTATTGTTTATTGAAATCTACGTCTTGGGAATCAATGCCCGCGCCATGAGCTACTTACACTTAATGCCTTTTATATAAGGACCATTCTCGCGAGGATGACTTGAGATAAACTATGGCTTTTTGAATTAAATATGCTTTGTTTATTGCTTCTCTGCTGTGCAAAAAGAGAAGAGTGTCGGAAACTTTCTAAACTAACCTAACCATTTTTTTACTGTCGGCTCTGGGCAGCGCTGTAGTACTTCTTTCAAGTCCCGATATCTGGTCTTTAATTGCATAAATAAATAGTATTTTATATAATCATACACAAAACAATTCATTGATTCGTAAAAAGGGGTTTTCTCAGGGAGCGCACTCTTTTGGCTGTTCTCCTCCCTTACATTCATCTCTGATATTCGTCCCTATCTATATATGGAGAAAACATGTTTTCAGTTTTCATGAAAAGCATGAAAGCTGAAAAACATGAAAAATATGTCTCGTCGTACTCTTCAGCGCCATTCTTCTCGTTTCTTGAGTCTAGCTAGCGTTGCCTCTCGAGCTTCTCCTCAATTGAAACGACATCTTCCTGAGCTTCCTAGTCCTTATTACTTCCTCGTTATTACTTATATAAGAAGAAAATAGTATCAGAATCTTTCTAAACTAATCTTGCCCAAGTCAAAAGCAAATTGAAATCCGTTTTACTCACTGTAACACAAGGAAAATGAGATGCTATACACGCAAATGTATTCCCATACCAAGCTCAGCCTCTCAAGAAAGATTGATTGCAATTAATGAACCTTGTTATAAATAATATTTTTGATAATGGTTGCGATCCGACGCCATTTTGCGTATTGGGCCGGTCACGTAAGCGAGACGGTCGCATTATTTCATGAAATCGGAATCCCACTCGAAAACACAAACCGCATTTTAAAACTTTGTTTATTTTTCTCTCTCCGCAGAAAAAGAGGGTTTTTTTCCGTTGCGTGTCCTGCGGCACCGGTGGGGACATATTTGGTATAAATTACCGAAAATACAATTGGGTTTGTCGAGTGACACAACCTCGACCAGGTCGGGGAAAGGTCAGGTCGTGGAATGAGCTGCAAGCCATCGCAGGATCGGCCTTGATTCTTTGCATATGAGCTATTTTCAGTTGAATTCAACCTGATATAGTTTCCATTAGTATATTGTGTAAGTTTTATTGAGGCTTCAGACGTTTCAGTCTCAAGTACTAAGGCTTACATCAGTGATTGAAGATGACTCTAGTACTTGGACCGATACGTGTAGCAAAATACCCATGAACGAAAAATCTAAAGACGGTTTCATTTTTACCAAAGTAAGCAGCTTTTTTTCACTGGTTCTGCTCCTCCCTTCTGACCCACCACTACTTCTATATGCTCCGGCGTGGTTAATGGCCATGGTGACATTTAAAAAAATATACTATTCATGGTGCGTCATCAGTCCTACATTTTCATCATCCACTGACAGCCCGAAAGGTCAGGTCCATCGCTCAAACACAGTCTCGTAAATTCTTCGCACGTTCTTCAACCCGTTCATTTATTTTTCCCATTTTATTTTCGGACTTTGCAACCGAAAATTCTAATTTCTTGCGCCATTCAGGACAGTTATTCTCAACTTCATTTTTATAATTCGGACTTCGGAAAGTACAAAGACAAATACAAAATTTACCGATGAGATATGAAATTCCGCTTTCAGTACTGTTCGGATATAAAAAGAAAATTCCCGACGTTGGTGAAAAAACGTTGATTTTTTCGGAATAATAAATAAAGCCTACTGCAGGAAAAATCCAAGAAAAAAGAGGCATTGAATGGAGGAAGCTAACTGTATTCTGAGTTTACAGTACAGCCATATTAGGACAAACATATATTCAGTGAGATGGTCATTTGGAGAAGAAGAAGGACATCAAGGATTTTTAAAATTTATTTAGCTCACCAAGTCAATTTTTACAACTGATTATTATTAAATAAACAATAACATCATCGATTCATGTAGACTTTAATTTCCGAATATATTTAAAAATAAACATTTAATCATTTTTCTATGTATATATTAGCAAATCTACAATGTTACAAATATTGGCAATTTCGCTTAAAAAAATACGGTTGTGACAAATCGTCCTTAATTGCTTTGCCGGACACAACGTAAAATAAATGGGACGGTTAGCATAAATGTATAATTTCTGAATGAAATACGCACATCCACGGTATTTCTGGTTAAATGTAAGTTATTATAACTCACCGAGGTATTAAACCTTCATTTCCCTCAGTTGAAATTGATTTCCCATTTATTTTTCAGCGGGTTCGTACTTAACCTGACCGTTTACACAAGGGAAGTTTGTACCCCAAAACCAATTAAGGCTTTTATGTTTCTATCAACATATATATAATTTACCGCTTGCTTTAGAGTCGAATTAATACTGTAATAATACACGTACTTTAATACTATATTATTAGCTTGGCTTTGTTGAATTGAATATGAGGTCTTTTAAAAGGTGAAGTTTAGTTAAGGTAGACGATCGGTTACTTGAAAAATCGTTGAACTCAACATTGTTCATATTAAATATTATATTCCACGCATGTCCATGAGTAACTTTTTATACATGATAATTTCAAATGTATTACAGACATTTCAAGTAAAAAAAAAAAAAGTTTTTATCTTACGAAAATCAGCATATTCCCAGAGTCGATAGATATTTGCAGGTGTAGTGTAATTTTTTTACTCTCACCGCTAGTCGCCGGAAATTATCTGGAAATTGTGACATCACGGCGTTGACATACTGAGATAAATATATTTTTATATATTTTACTAGGATTTTGATAAATTTATGAAATGGCTTGTAACGTATTTGAAGTCATCCTGTATTTTAAATTTTACTTGTGTTATTTTTGTATACACTTAAAATAATTGTAATGCTACGTAAATTACACAAATTTTGTGTTTTGTTCAATTATTTCTTTAGAAAACAATTTATTTTTAGATATTCCTCCATTGGTTTCTAGCTTGAATAAATTTCACATATATCTCACAGCAAGAGTATTGCCATTTTTTTAAATTTTGGTAGGCTCTATTTACCTCAATAAACTCAAACGATTTTATAAAATATTTAAAAATCGGTTGTATACAAATATTCAAAGGTAAAACTTCATGTTGATTGATAGATTAGTGTTGTTTTTTCGTGATATTTGAATATTTCGTTTCCAACGAATTCAAAAACAATTCATCAATAATTCAAATTGGATTCAATTGTGTTATAACTCACAAAAAAACTTTTTATTACTTTTCTTTACCTGGAAATTACTTACCAATACGCATACCTCAACTTTTCAGGAAAAAACCAGCCGATAGAAAAATTTAATAAAATGAAATTTCTTTCTTCTTCTCTTTCAGTTTGGGAAAGTTAGGGGGGATTTAATATCTTTATTTTTTAAAAGTATATTTTGGATATCTGCAATTTTTGATGTGAATTAGAAGGTCCACCCAATTAAGATTTCAATCAAGCTTAGCTATTAGGTCAACTTAAATACTTATGTAAAAAAGGCATGACTATTGAATTTTTATCGCTATAATAAAATTTATATATGAATTTATAAGTTAACTCTATTAGGATGAATATGCATATAATTAAGATAGGAAATTTACTGAAACTCTCAGCGATCTAGAACGAAAGTGCATTAATATATATTTTTTTCGTTATCGGTTTAAGCTCCTGCAATCGATAAGCAATCGTCTAAAAACGACATTTAAAAAATAATAAATAATCCAAGCCATAAAATATAAATTGAAAATAAAGGCATAACTATTCTCAGAAAAGCGCCCCTTTGTTAAAGAGTTTTCCTCGACGCGCACACAACAGACATCCAATTTTCTTCCCCGATTTCTATTTTCTCATAATAAAGGAAAATTTCTTGAAGTGTTTCATGAAGGGTAGATTTCCCTACAGGAGTTGTCTTTCGTCATTTTTCAGACGACAGTTCTTCGTCTGTTTGGGAGAGAAGCCATCATTTCGTATATTTCGGATGACTTAAAAGGCATCAACGAAAATTCGAACACGCACTATTCTATCTACAACAATTGTACTGTAAATAATAAAAAAATTCTGCTTTATATACTTATCAGAAGTTGAACACTGTAAAAATATTTTGAATAACATTTTAAGCTAGCGTTTTGTATATGTCTTCCAACATTTTTGATCATCTTCAGAGTTTTTCGCTATTTTGTAGAAAACTTTAAGCATCTTGTTGAAGCACGGTTTTTTTTTATTTTAAGATTTTCAGAAGTGGTAAATTTAAAAATACGCTTCTCTTGTTACAGTTCATCGCTGGATCAGATCTCATCGTCACAACCAAGAGTCCAAGGCCCCGATTCCATCTCTGGCTCTCCCGGATCCGTTCCCAGACAACTACACGTCATACCCTCCAACCATCGTCCACCAGCACGGCGACCGGAACACCTTCAGCAAGACGGAAGCCCAGGAAGGCATTAAGAACCACCTGCCTTCCCCCAACAATAAGATCTTCAGAAAAGGGAAGACCAGCCCCAAAACAAACCCTGGGATCTTCTCCAGCCCCAACTGCACGACGGTTCTGGTGCAGACGGGCACCACAGCGATATTACATTGTGAAGTCAATGATATCGCCGAAAACACGGTGAGTATCTTCTTTCACCCCATGCAGCATGGATAACACCATGACAGTCAGATAAAATAATAAAAACTGTTTTTGAAATAGCAAAAAAATATATATTACGTCATTAGAAACACCAACTACCAAGCTCGAGAATAACTGGTAGTTTTAATAAATTTTAACTCAAATATTTGCAAGTTGAATAAAAGTCTAAAGAGATTTATAACTGGCAGTAGCGAGCGGTCCATACTAGTAAAAAAACCATCAAAGCCTTTATAAATGCTATCTAAATTAAATTTCAGTCTGAACTTTTAAAATTCAAGGAAATCTGCGGTTGTGAATTTGAAAATATTCACTTTGCTCAAACAGTTTATTTTATAATTGTATAAGGAATTCACTGTCTTTTTGCTTGTATCACCGCATGCCACTGATAATTTTACATATAAACAAAAGGTTTTTTAGGAGTTTATAGCATGATTTTTTCAATCTATGTCAATCGAACAACCCTCCCCAAACCAATTAGGGGTTGAAATGAGCATCGTATATTCTCTACAGTACTTCCATACATAATCTAGCACACAGCTAGCTACAATAATTTACTTTCAGAAAATAAATATATGTGTTTACTATCTTTAATAATGCCCGTTAATATTTAATCTGGACTATTTACGGGCGCAAATGTTTTGGTTGAAAATATTTAAACATAAACCGTACGTATTAAACATAATAATAATTCGACGCAATTACATAAATTTTTCGTTCGTGACTTTGGGTATTATGTCTCAAATTGAAATTTGATATTATTAGCAAGTTTAAAAATTTATTGCTTTTTTAATAGAAATTGACTCAATGCTAAGCAAAATAATAAATTTTGTGTGTCGCAGAAGTTGATTAGGTTTCGCAGAGAGAAAGGGAAGGGTTTGAAAGAGACGGGTTAATTGAATTGACTTTTTTTTCCAACGAGAGGTTTGAGGTTAGCCAAGGTGAGCTTAATAATTAATAATACTATTAATTAACTTTATTTTTTTCATCAATATTTTTGACTTTCAATTTCTATGCTTTTTGAATAGAAAAAAAGTGTAATTCGTTTTAATTTAAAGTTGTGACTCGGTATTTTTGTGACACGCTTTGTGAACGGAAATTTGATGGATTATCTATATTTTTTTACGGACTACCTAATCATTGTGCTTGGTAAAATAATAGAAAATAAATAGGGCATTAAAATGTGTTTTTTTTTTGCCTATCATAGTTGTAATAAAGGCCGTTTGAAACTTAGCAATTTTGAAGGTAATTTTCAGCTGACAGCTTATTGGGAAATTTACTGAAATTTCGGTTTATTCTTGAAACCTACTTACATCTTCTCTTGAACTTAAATTATATTGTATCCAAAACTTATTACTTGCCTCAAAACCAAAATCCATTTCGAAGAGTTCGAATACACTGTAACAGACTTTAATTTTACATTATCGATATCTTATCAATGTTTAAACCCTTGACTGCTTGTTGTATCAAGTCTTGCGTCGTTGTATAGATACACGTATATAAAATCTGTTTTTTTTTTCTTTTCAGTTGTAATTGCCATGGTACAAAATATACACATTTCCTATCAACAGGCTCTTAGTGCTAATGTCATATAATTTTTGCAGGTAACGTGGATAAGAAAAAAAAACTACTCCCTTCTAACTGTGGGGCTGGTGACATACAGTGCCGACCCTCGATTCTTCACGGCGCACGGAAGACATCCAAGGGTAAAAAAATGAATTCTTCCTTATTAATAATTATTACCTCGCACCATGACATTATTTCCGGGGAAATTACAGCGAAGGCTGGCATTCGTTTGCCCTACTTTTGCGTCGCTCCGATTTAATATTATAAAAACCCCTCTCGTCGCATTACGATCTCTTGCCTGTCCGTCAAGTCGTGACGTCATTTCTGAGGTACTTGTTTGGAAATTATTTTCAATAAAAATGTTTCATGCGAAAAGAGAGATATCAATACTTGATTATTCACTTAAATACAGCCATCAGCCTAATTGTTTTAATTGTAAACACCCTGGATGTGCTCTGAAAATACCTTATCGAGGTGAGTGGATTCTACTATTGTTTATGCAGCCTGCAGTATCAGATCTAAACGCCAAAGCTTATTAATAAAAAAAGATTATATAATAATGCTATTGGACAGCAGCAATACGCAGACTTTTCCTTCGAATATAAAACCCTGGGAGTATATTATTCTCCCTCAGAAAACCATAAACACTTGCTCAACATAATTATGAGATGTTCACAATCAATTTAAAAAATGTGTTAATCGATTGCTTTAAAGCATATTGTATAATTATTAATATGATTAGGCACACTAGTTCATACATAGAAGATGATTGAAAGAAACTCTCAAAAAAATAGCATCGTGATTTGTGTGGGATTTGATTGAACCCACATCCCCTGGTTTGCATGACCGGTGTACTAACCCTTGTACTAACGAATCACTTCCGTTTATCGAGAATTTTTAACAATCATACTCTACATATGAACCAACCAATATTTAGTGATTTGCAAGCACTGGACTTTTTGAACAAAGTAACAAGTTAATCAAAAAATCGACATATGTATATGATGCTGCGCGTCTTGGCTAAATTAATAGGTTTTGAAAATAATATCCAGATGGGACTAAAATCGCTTCTATGTATGAACTAGTGTGCCTAATCATATTAGTAATAATATAATATACCCGTTATGGGTAATAAATACGCATCTGTCAAAAAATTGACATATGCATATTGTATAGTCTATAAATCAATAATATCATGATTTTAGAATTTTTTTTTATTTATTTACTTTTACTTTTCAGGACTGGGCTTTGCACATCCGGTTTTCAGCGGCGGGGGATGCGGGCATGTACGAGTGCCAAGTTCCCACGCATCCGCCCACCAGCCTCTACGTCAAGCTCGTCATCGTGGGTGAGTCCACCTGATCATTTCATTTTATATATATTAATAAATATAAAACATAATATTACTGATTTTAAATAATAAAAAAACTCGGTTAATTGATCAAATTTTTATGCATAGCAAATTTACAGTCACACTGTATTTGAGAGCAGGTTTACGTTTCAGCCCCAAAAAAAAATTTACACTTCCTCAGACAGTATAATTTTGTATATGGCCTAAAAATAATTGATTGTTTGTTCTATACAATCTTAGCGCGAGTTGGCGAATTACAAACTTTAATCTATGTTTTCTTACTTGGGAGCAAGAAATTTCTGAAGCAGTCTGCCAAAGAGATTGCGGAAAGAATTTATGAAATGCTCGCATATGCTGTGTTTTCAAATTATAATTTTCTCTTGTGTTATATTAATTTACTGAAATTAAGTTTGTTTCCGCCGGGTTTTACATAATCTCCGCCGTGTAGTCTTCCCGTCATATTAAAATAACGAAAATCCTATTAGGCGCAATTTTCGCCGTCGTTCGGGCACACTGTGGAAATCTCGCCGTTTTGTTTTCGTGTCCTTGTCGAGTCTCCCTTTACTGTATTTAATGATGGAAATATCGCGACACATGCTACGATTCTAATGTAATATAATATTTCTCAACCCTTCACTCAGCAATGCCGAGAACGCTGATTGAGCCTCAATCAAATTATCACCAACAACAACAACCACCCGAAAGTCTTTATGCAGCAATAAAATATTGACATAATCCATACAGCAAAGCCGACACCTTCTACTATCAAATAATCAAAACATATAATATTATTATTAAATATAATAATATATAAAAAAAAATAAATCAATTGATATCTTGATGCATTATTTTTTTTATCATTGAATATGAAATGTAGGCCAACTATGAATATAGTACATAAATATTTTTCCTAGACAAACTCGATAACGAAAATGAAGAAACACATGTAAGCCACATGTTGTAAGCCTCACAATCAGGGTATTGCCACACACTATATTGTAAAATAAAGAAATATATTTTATGCAGTATTGAAATAAGTGTTTTCGCATATAATGTAACCAAATTTTTACTATAAATCAGTACTGTTGAATAAAGTAGAAAAAGTATTAAATTCCAGAGTTCATTATTTTATTTAATAGTTTACAATAAGGTATGTGACTCAGGTGACTCGCTCGGGTAGTTGGGCTTACAGCATGTGGCTTAAGTGGTAGCGTACATGGATTTCCCTATTTTTGTTATTGAGTTTGTGCAGTTGAAGAATAAATCAAATAGCAAGTATAAATATTTTTTTATTATATAAAACAAAACAAGCGGGTAAACTGAATCAATTTACTGAGTTTATGCTTTACAACACATAATGATCATCCCTAGTAGAGCAATTAGCCTTTTATAAACCAGCATATCATATAAAATGTGATGATAGATTAGCTACGATGCTGTTTTCTGTTACAGAGGCCAACGCAGACATCATAGGAGGCCCAGACAAGATCGTGCAGCAGGGGTCCATGCTGAGGTTAAGTTGTCAGGTCCGGAAGTCAACGGAGCCTCCAACGTACTTATTCTGGTATCACGAGAACCGGATGATCAACTATGATCTAGGTAGGTCACATTTTAATGACATTTTATTAAGTGGGTGTGTACCTGCATGCCATATTTGTTTATTAATTCATCGATTAGTATATTTATATTCATCGACGTGATATTTAGCTTTTTTCTATGAAATCTGAAATACTGGTAATATAATAAAATATTTTATTACCAATTTCTTCCATACACACTATAAGTAATTTTAATTGTTGCTAGAACATTTGGATAATAGAAATGTAATAATTAACCAAAAATACTATTATTTTTTAGTTTAGTTAGTAAATCTTTCATACGTTATTGTATATTAGTAAAAATAAATATAAACCTATTTAAATTTTAGTTTTGGTGTCCAACATGCCAATTTTTAAATGTATATTATATTTTAAAAATAATTTTTATATTTGGTAACACTGGTTAATTATTTCAATGATATATTGTTTTTACTTTTAACGTTATAACATATAATGAATTCTCATTATACTGCCGGCGTAGAATTGTATGTCTCGGTTGGCATGCTTTTTATACTACTTAATAATTTTACAATGAATTATGATTTCAGATGGGGTAGTGGTGACGCACTCGCGGCAGTCAAGTGAGCTGGTGATCCAGCACGCGGAGCCTCGCCACGCAGGGAATTACACGTGCGCTCCCGCTAACGCCAAGCCTGACAGTGTTACCGTCCACATATTGCACAGTCAGTACATATTCCACTTTACTAATTATTGATTAGAAAAAGCCATAGCACAAAATAAATTATGATTAAAAAAATTTACATTTCATTATGGTCATAACAATTTTTGTTCAAATACCCTTAAACAACCATTCTATAAGAATTCTGATATCACGTCTAATATAATACAAAGATTTATGTATTACTCTTAAGTAATTGTATTCTTATCTTTTTCATTTCAGGCGAAACACCAGCCGCCATGCAGCACGGCAACCAGAGTGCCACGTCTAGAGCTGACACTCGGCCACAGCTCATCGTGTGTCTTCTGCTGTATCTCACCAGCATTACCAAGTCGTTACTCAGCTCCGTGGGGAGTGGAACGAACGTATTTGCTTAGTGACAACAAACACAACTAACTGACGCATTTCAGTGACAAAACAATCGGATTAAAAGTAGCGATAAGTGCTCCGATGAATCTTATTGATTCAATAACAAAGTGGCCAGAACTTCAAACTTTCAATCTACAAACTACTGAGCGTCGTTTAACTCCTTTTACACTAATGTTTTAATGGGAGTATATATTTATTATATAAATAAAGGACACGTTTTAAATTCAACAAAAATTATGAAGTTAGATAGATAAAAGTGATTGCTATAATGTTTTGGTGTTTGTAAATCTGTTTCATAAAATGATTAGTAGAAATGTTATATGATCATTGCATCATCTTCAATGTGTAAATATTTATGTTATTTTTTTATTGCATAATGATATTATTTTGACTTATTGCTTCAACGATTGATACAATATCAACTCCTACAATATTTATTTATTTTGGTCAAATATAGATTTATTTCTTTGATGACATATTGATTAAATGATTGTACAGTTACATTTTTACTACATTGAATTAATACTTGTTTGTTTAATTTCCATAACAATTTTCTTATACTGTATAGTTTGAAATAGATTTATTTTGATTTAAAAAAGGCAGCCGTATTAACAAAACTACAATATGTGACAGTGAGCTCATTTCTCTGATGCTATCAACTATTTTTTTATACTTTCATACATCAATGTTTCAATGATTCATATATTTTTTGCATTCCACTTGAAAGCGTATAAAATAAAATTATAGAATATGCTTAAGCTATCAAATCACACTCAAGGTAAACCAGCTACCTCTTCGTGTGGTCCGTCCGTATTTTTTTCTATATATGCCTTATATGTGACGGTTTAATTTTTCATTAATCTCAACCACCCAACATCATTTATATGCTAGTACTAACACATAGCAATTGTTGAAACTAGTTTCCCTACCTCGTGCTCGTCCTTGTGTTTCTTTCTCTGTCCACCACTTTTATAAGTTGTAATATTCATTCATAATCTTTAACATCTGACTGTATTCTTAACAATTCATCCTGAAATCAATTCATACAAGAGTAAAACGAGTTTCTCAGTACATGATTACACTAAGTCTATTTTTTTCTATTTAAAACTTTACCAAATCATTTTTTTATATAAGTTGAATTAACATGATTTAATTTAATTACCCTTTCTTCTCGGCCATTGTATCTCTACTCTTAAGTGGATGAAATAAGCACTTGTGAGCTTTTTTGGTACGTCTCCTTCAAAACTTAGCATACTGAGAAGTCAACGATCTCATTCCTTGAGAGGATATCATCTAAATAATGAAATCCTGATGAATGCAGATCTAATGTGAGTAAAAATTACAACTGCGCAAAGGATCCTTCAATGTACTCTTTAACTCCCCTCATTTCTCACTGGCATTTAAAATTAATACTTATAACTATTTTCTTTATATTATAATTTTACAATCACAACGCTGGTATCAATAATGCATCCTTTTTTTTATTGCTTCAATTATTTTAAAAAAGTCTTAGTTTACAATCTCAATATTTAGTACTTAAAGAAGAGTGTATTTTTCTATTGTACTTACCTTGTATACCAATTATATAAGAATTTGTTGTCTCTTTTTCGTATAATTATTTTGTCATTTATTATTCAAGTCATCAATTTCAGTTATGGTAAAAATGAATGTAAATTTTTTTATATCTAGGCTAGGGTCAATTCATTATTTTTTTTAATTTATGTTTGCGTCATTCACCGAGTAAATTATTAATTAAATATTAAAATAATGTAGTCTTAAAACCTACAATAATTGCATTAAGAGTGTAAATAAACTTCACCATAATTAAGCCAACCTTTAAAATTAACATTTTTTATAAAATTATAGAAATACTATTTGTATGTATAAATATTCCTTATTTTAACTATTATTGTAAATATTATCATTTTTATCAAAATATCCGAAAACTATATGTGAGAATTATGCAAATAAATGTTGTATATTTTTTTATATATTGCATTCCGACAAAAACAATACACTTACATAGACAGATAAAAATATATTTAACGAGATGGTTTAATGGAATATATGTTGTTGATTTTGGAAATTGAACTGGTGTGGTATAAAAATAATGATTTTTTTCAGAACTCGTAACTGCAGATGACTCCGAGCTCCCCATAAGCAATCGAAACCCCAAGACACACCGCCCTTATGTTAATCTAGCAAAGTCCCTGTCACATATTTTATTTGTTTGATCAAAGGGTTGGTATTTTTATATATTTGCTCCCGATCTGATTTTAGATGAAATTCATTGTCATGTAAAGCGTTTAGAATCGAAACGGATCAACAATAATAATTAATCATTTTCACTTTATAATTGAAAACTTTATGTGTTCTGCTTTCATTTTGCGTGAAAAGTTGCTAAACAAATTTAAAATGCCAAGTGAGTATTGATTATTTTTTTTGCATTTAGCTTATGAACCAAAGATAATCCCGCAAGAAAAATACTTTAATATAATTTATGTATTATTTTCTTGAATATAATAAGTTGAATTCCGAAGGCTAGAATTCTTGTCGGTCACAACCTCAACCACATTCCCGTGGGAGAAGGCAATGATGCTTTAATTTCTCTACTTGCAGTGAGGTCAAGATGACGGGATCAACTTACTTTTAGCAAGTTGAAGCAAATGCGAAACTTTTCTACTTATACAATTCTAAAATCACAGCCACAAAGAGAAATATATAGAATATATTTAACAGGTTAACTCTCTAAGCTACGTTGCAGGGAAATCAAATATATCGATAACTATCCTAATCAGGTTTAATTTATTGAAAACACAATTTAAAATTTTAATTTGTTGGTTTTGATACTCAAAATTTCTTTTATAAAGTCTCTTTTATATGAACAATACAATGAAACTTGATTATTCAAATATATATTTACAAATGTATTGTTCTTCATAATCTGAATTTAATTGCTTGTCAGGGTAGAGATTCAATCCTCTGAACTCAAGGTTAAGTACTGATTCTACAGAAAGTAATCCGTAAAGTCGCGAATAGCAATTTTATTTAGTGACTCGGTGACTTCTCTATAACTACATTTTAAATGATTTTCAGATAATATACCTACCCAGATTTTTGTTTTTTTTTATTGTAATAATATATTTAAAAAATAACTGTTATTTTTAGCTTTTAAGTGTACATATCTATGTAATGGAGTTAAATCTCTCCTTATGTCTGTGATATACAAATATAAATAATAAATTTACATCATGGTTTTTCTTACTAAGTCTCCTCTATGAAACCTGCATAAAACATTTTCTCAACCATCATTTTTTTATATATTAATATAAATAAGCTCAATCAGGAGAACGCGGGAATAATAATATGATTTACATTCCTAACATATTTTAACAATTAAATTTGTGAATAAATTTAACTTTCTCTCTGAATATATTTACTGAATGTGTTCAGCAAAACTTATGCCGGCTCTTGCAGTCCGATACATTTATATTTGATGATATTATTAATGACTATTATTAGAAACGATTTTATAATACGACTTATTTGAATCTGATATGTTTGATACGGTTCGCTGTCCACATATCGTTATTCAAATTGCATGTCAATTTAATTTGTACATAATTAAAATTGACGATGTCATTAAGCACATCCTCAATTGATTTGCAAGATCACTTTGTTTTCAAGTACTTCTTCTTAGAGGAGATCGGTGAGCATTTCACCGAGCATATGTTTGTCCTGACTCTACTCCCGACTTCTACATCCACTTTAACTTTCTCATTCCAAAGCCTATATATAAATAACACTATTAGACATTGACAGTCTAATTGTATAATGAAGTTATTATATTTTTCAGTATAATTTTACGAACTTCCATGATTGCTGGTCATTTGGGATAATAATTGCTCTTTGAACTAGGTATAGTCATTTCATATACTTATTATGGTGACTATTTAAATTCAAATCAATCCATCCTCGTTTCGTAGTATAATTAAACATAATACTGTTCATAAATTGGTATTTTTATCTAATTTTTGTGAAAATAAAAAACCCGGGCCACATTTTTATTTTATTATTATATTTATATATATATTAAATGTACATAACAAATAAACTCTATATTTTTTTCAAAAAAGTATCAGTGAATATATTCGTTCAATTTTTTATCTGTCGTGAGTGGCTTTATAAATTTTATAACTCAAAATTCCACATACAATAGTAATATATTATTTCTGATCCTATCAAAGGTTTATGTTTTAACGCAGGACGTTACGAGCCTACATATACAATACCTCCTTTCAAAGCGTGCTTCTAAAATAAATTTTCTAAATTGTATTTTGTAAAGTACTTTGGTACAGATGTGGATTGCAATATTAAAAAAGTAAGTAAAACACAAATAGGAGCACCAGTTTTTCTTCTTATCTTGCTTCGTTGTTTGAAGCTGTAAAAATAGCTGCCACACTAATTTTATAGACACATGTCTTTTCAATGCAAAGTTAAGGTAATTAGTTGCAACATTATTTGCAATGAGAATGACCAGCTTCAGTTTTAATACTTCTACAACATTTTTGTGCCTCTTTAATAAGTGAATTTCTTTGCAGGGATTTTATGATTTGAATGTCAATTTAAACGAAATTGAAAAAATTCAAAATGAAGGATAAGCATTTCTTGGATAATTTAGAGAAAGGAAATGTAGTGTGCTTTGATGTATTTTTTGACCTTTCGCATAAATGAAAGGGGAATTAAATATTCATTATATTATATATTTACAGTCAGGACACATTCTTTCTAAATCCTAGATCCATAAATCTATATCCAATTCTTTTCTATCATTTTACTCTCACAACAAACCCAAATTTAAAAGCCCTGTGGACAAAATACAGTAATGTACGCTCAATCAACATGTTTTGGTTATGGTTTATCTCATTACGGACCTTAAAAAATGTTTTGATTACAGAGATTAAATATGTACGATAAATTTAATGATGCATTATTAACTGTTTCATTTACTATAAATACAAAAAACAATTTTTGTTATTCAAGTCAGTTTCAACCGTTGATATCAAAACTTTATAATGTTTTTAATCACAAATTGTCACCGTGTTAAAAGCCTGTGCGTAGTAACTTTATTTATGTTATGGCTTTCTATGTCTGTAACAGCTAAATCTATTGACTCCTATCTACCGAACTTTGTGAGTTGAATAAATTATAATGCTTTATTAGTTATCTTGCGGTAGATAAGAAAACAAACAAATTCTAAGCTTTGAAATTATTTATGTTTTTTTTTCTATCTGTATACTTTTAATTTATAAAGGTAAAGAGTTGACTCTATTGGGACAAATATATAATCATACAAGAGAAGATCAAAAATTAATGTTTATGTGATTCATTTGACAAAATAACCTTAATTTATCAATTATTAGACATACAGGTATTTTATTGAGTAAATAAATTGGATTTGTTCTGTAGCGTAAAATAGAAAACAGAAACCCCCATTTTTTCTTATATTGATAGAATGTGTCTTGACAAAAACTTTTGATGGCATATAATTATTGTTACTTTTAGGGTCCTTCGAGAGCAATATTTCATTCACTAGACATGTGTACTGGTCCTAAGAGAAATAACATTTCTACATCATTTCTCTCGCTGTCAAAAAATGAGCAAGGAGAATACATGATTCTTGGCAACTTGACAATCATTGAGAAAACGAGTCCAATAATGGTAGGTTTGCATTAAATATTCCCACAGGGGTTTAATTTAAGACATTTTTAAATTCAAATCAACAAAGGGTTGTACGATGGAATAATTTCCATTTATTGTATGTAATAATGAAGTGAACTTGAAAGAATGGATAAAAATGTTATGTGAACGTGCATGTGTTAATGAACTGTCCAAATACTCATTTATGTTTCTAATGTTTTTAATAAAAAAATTATGTGTCCAAATGCTTTATCTATGTGATAAATTTATAATTCAATACAGTTTAAAGGTAAAATATTCATTCACAACGGAAAGCGTTTTGAATTGACATATACCATACCGGCCGAAAATCCATGCCCCGATAAAAGATATTATGAACAGTATTACAAACCGATTTTTAGAGCAGATAAAAATTGCATCTCTCAACCAGTAAGTAATAAAGAACCCATTTTTATTTATCTGCTTCATTTGTATTGACTGCTTCTCCTGTTTGTGTGACACTTCATTACAGTGTACCACGTGTTGCTTAATGAACAGAACAGAGGAATAATTAAAGCTGAATTGTGGCTGTTGGTTCACAAGTACAGCAACGTATTTTAAAAAGTTACATTTTATAATACGCTTGGCTTGTGAATTTTAAAAATCACTTACAATATTTAACTATGTATTTTTTTTATATACACAGTGTTTGCAATTATTTGATATTTAAATTTTTTTCAGGGATTTACCGATATAACTATGAATTTACGTGACTACGAAAAAAGTCTATATGGAGGTAAATCGTTTTATGGAAAATTTAAAATAATGGGGATTTGGTATTGTTCCAAAGGAAATATTATTTGTGGTGCTTTAACCCTTGAACAAGTGCCTAAATGATATAACAATTCAATTTTGTTGAATATTTTAGTCAAATTTGAATAATGTGACATGGTTTTTTGGGACAATAAATGTATTTTTTCTTTATTTTTTATAAAGCTTTCATATAAAAATAAAAACATAAATAAATTGAAATCACCTCAGTATTCTAATTGCATGGAATTAATAAGCAATATAACTATTGATTTTTGTAAATTTTAGTTGCATAATTATTTTTTTTAACATTCTCCCATTGACAAAGCATTGCTTCTACTTTATTAAAAATTTATGTAAATAATCATTCATATTATATATATATATATATATATATATATATATATATATATATATATATATATATATATATATATATATATATATATATATAATATATATATATATATATATATATATATATATATATATATATATATATATATATATATATATTATATATATAAATATAAAAATTTTGTGTTTGTGGGTAAATTTTTAATCACAATAATATTAAAATGTATGAATTAAAATTTCAAACATATTAAAATTAATAATTTTTAGTTGCCCTTACTTTATATTTAAAAAAGATAGCAATAGCATATAATTGTTTATGATAGTGCAAAAAATTTGTGCATATCAATCCAAATGGCACAATACTTTTTACTTATGAACTTAATACTTGTGAACTTAGCGGTGATTAGGAGGAAAATAGTCTTCGTTACTTCAATAACTTTTTTGTACTGTTTGTTAATACACTAATAAAGCAGCGCTACAAATTATTTTTATTTAAATTATTTGTGTTAACACATCTGTTTTCAATTAAAGGTAATCTTATTGTTATATTATCATGAATACATTTGCGAAACGAGATCGCCAAAATTGAAGAAATTGAGAAAAATTGCCAAAGGATTAAGACTCCCGGCAAATTTAAAGGTTAGTCATGTCAATATTATTTTTAATAACAGCTTATGATTAATAGCAAAAATAAAAACTAGTAACAAAAAAAATACTTCTTATTCATGTGTTTTGTTACAATAACTGTCAACAAAAATGTCATTTCAAAAACTTCTTGATTGTATTTAGATTTGGATGATATTTTTTATTAATAATTAAAACATAAAATAAATAACAATATCCTTTATTTCTTTATTGAGGATATATATACAGTATTGCATTTTTTTTAATATTCCCACCTCGTCGCTTACTTTAGGCTGACAACTCAACAGGTAGGCTTTCGTGTATAGTCTTACGAATGTTATTGTCATTATTTATTTGTGTTTTATATTCAGTTCATCTAGCTGAAAGTATTGTGAACAATGTCTTGCTACCGTGAACATGCATTTGATATACAAATTTCTTTAATCTACATTTTCCATGATAAACGTTCATTTTTCTTTACGTTACCTTTGAGTAATTTTCTCCTCATTTGGTTCATATATATTTTGCATTACACTTGAAAGCGTAGCAAAAAAAATTAAAGAATATGCTTAAGCTATCAAATCACACTCAAGGTAAACACGCTACCTCTTCGTGTGGTCCGTTCGTATTTTTTTCTGTATATCCCTTATATGTGATGGTTTAAGTTTTCATTACTCTCAACCACCCAACATCATTTATATGCTAGTACTAACACATAGCAATTGTTGAAACTAGTTTCCCTACCTCATGCTCGTCCTTGTGTTTCTTTCTCTGTCCACCACTTTTATAAATTGTAATATTCATTCATAACCTTCTATTCCTCAAAACATCTGACTGTATTCTTAAAAATTCACCCTGAAATCAATTCATACAAGAGTAAAACGAGTTTCTCAGTACTTGATTACACTAAGTCTATTTTTTTCTATTTAAAACTTTACCAAATCAATTTTTTATATAAGTTGAATTAACATGATATATTATGGTCTTTAATTACCCTTTCTTCTCGGCCATTGTATTTGTACTCTTAAGCGGATGAAATAAGCACTCGTGAGCTTTTTTTGGTACGTCTTCTTCAAAACTTAGCATACAGAGAAGTCAACGATCTCATTCCTTGAGAGAATTTCATCCAAATAATGAAATCCTGAGTAAAAATTACAACTGCGCAAAGGATCCTTCAATGTACTCTTTAACTCCCCTCATTTCTCACTGGCATTTACAATTAATACTTATAACTATTTTCTTTATATTATAATTTTATAATCACAACGCTGGTGTCAATAATGCAACCTTTTTTTTATTGCTTCAATTATTTTAAAAAAGTCTTAGTTTACAATCTCAATATTTAGTACTTAAAGAAGAGTGTATTTTTCTAGTGCACTACTTACCTTGAATACCACTTATATGAGAATTTGTTTTTTGTATAATTATTTTTTATAAAAGAATAGAAATACTATTTGTATGTATAAATATTCCTTATTTTAACTTTTATTGTAAATATTATCATTTTTATCAAAATATCCGAAAACTTTATGTGAGAATTATGCAAATAAATGATGTACATTTTTTTTCTATAAAAAACAATACACTTACATAGACAGAGAAGAAAATATATTTAACGAGATGGTCTAATGGAATATATGTTGTAGATTTTGGAAATTTGTGGTATAAAAATAATTATTTTTTTCAGAACTCGTAACTGCAGATGACTCCGAGCTCCCCGTAAGCGATCTAAACCCCAAGACACACCGCCCTTATGTTAATCTAGCAAAGCAATAAGTTGAATTCCGATGGCACAAATCGGTCACAACCTCTTTCCTGTGGGAGAAGGCATTCTTCTGATTGCAGTGAGGTCAAAAAGGCTTAAACAACTTACTTGAAGCAAGTTGAAGCAAATGCAAATCTTTTCTACTTATACAATTCCAAAATCACAGCCATGAAGAGAAATATATTGATAACTAAACTTATCAGGTTTAATTTATTAAAGACACAATATAACATTTAAATTTTTCTTGTTTAAAGTCTTTTATATGTACTCTGTGTATTTTCATGTCAATATACTTTACATTAGTCTCAGTGAAAATTGATTATTCAAATTTATATTTATAAATGTATTGTTCTTCATAATCTAAGTTTAATTGCTTGTCAGGGTAGAGATTCAAACCTTTGAACTCAAGGTTAAGTACTGATTCTACAGAAAGTAATCCGTAATGTCGCGAATAGCAATATTATTTAGTGACTCGGTGACTTCTCTATAACTACATTTTAAATGATTTTCAGATAATATACCTACCCAGATTTTTGTTTTTTTTATTGTAATAATATATTTAAAAAATAACTGTTATTTTTAGCTTTTAAGTGTACATATCTATGTAATGGAGTTAAATCTCTCCTTATGTCTGTGATATACAAATATAAATAATAAATTTACATCATGGTTTTTCTTACTAAGTCTCCTCTATGAAACCTGCATAAAACATTTTCTCAACCATCATTTTTTTTTATAATAATATAAATAAGCTCAATCAGGAGAATGCGGGAATAATTATATGATTTACATTCCTAACATATTTTTAATTAAATTTGTGGATAAATTCAACTTTCTCTCTGAATATATTTATGTTTTACAGATTACTTATGCCGCAAAACTTATGCCGGATCTTGTAGTGCGATTCATTTATATTTGATGATATTATTAATGATTATTATTAGAAATGATTTTATAATACGACTTATTTGAATCTGATATGTTTGATACGGTTCGCTGCCCACATATAGTAATTCAAACTGCATGTCAATTTAATTTGTACATAATTAAAATTGACGATGTCATTAAGCACATCCTCAATTGATATGCAAGATCACTTTGTTTTCAAGTACTTCTTCTTAGAGGAGATCGGTGAGCATTTCACCGAGCATATGTTTGTCCTGACTCTACTCCCGACTTCTACATCCACTTTAACTTTCTCATTCCAAAGCCTATATATAAATAACACTATTAGACATTGACAGTCTAATTGTAAAATTAAGTTATTATATTTTTCAGTATAATTTTACGAACTTCCATGATTGCTGGTCATTTGGGATAATAATTGCTCTTTGAACTAGGTATAGTCATTTCATATACTTATTATGGTGACTATTTAAATTCAAATCAATCCATCCTCGTTTCGTAGTATAATTAAACATAATACTGTTCATAAATTGGTATTTTTATCTAATTTTTGTGAAAATATAAAACCCGGGCCACATTTTTATTTTATTATTATATGTATATATATATATATATATATATATATATATATACATATGTTCATAACAAATAAACTCTATATTTTTTTCAAAACAGTATCAGTGAATATATTCGTTCAATTTTTCATCTGTCGTGAGTGGCTTTATAAATTTTATAACTCAAAATTCCACATACAATAGTAATATATTATTTTAATTTATTTTTGATCCTATCAAAGGTTTATGTTTTAACGCAGGACGTTACGAGCCTACATATACAATACCTCCTTTCAAAGCGTGCTTCTAAAATAAATTTTCTAAATTGTATTTTGTAAAGTACTTTGGTACAGATGTGGATTGCAATATTAAAAAAGTAAGTAAAACACAAATAGGAGCACCAGTTTTTCTTCTTATCTTGCTTCGTTGTTTGAAGCTGTAAAAATAGCTGCCACACTAATTTTATAGACACATGTCTTTTCAATGCAAAGTTAAGGTAATTAGTTGCAACATTATTTGCAATGAGAATGACCAGCTTCAGTTTTAATACTTCTACAACATTTTTGTGCCTCTTTAATAAGTGAATTTCTTTGCAGGGATTTTATGATTTGAATGTCAATTTAAACGAAATTGAAAAAATTCAAAATGAAGGATAAGCATTTCTTGGATAATTTAGAGAAAGGAAATGTAGTGTGCTTTGATGTATTTTTTGACCTTTCGCATAAATGAAAGGGGAATTAAATATTCATTATATTATATATTTACAGTCAGGACACATTCTTTCTAAATCCTAGATCCATAAATCTATATCCAATTCTTTTCTATCATTTTACTCTCACAACAAACCCAAATTTAAAAGCCCTGTGGACAAAATACAGTAATGTACGCTCAATCAACATGTTTTGGTTATGGTTTATCTCATTACGGACCTTAAAAAATGTTTTTATTACAGAGATTAAATATGTACGATAAATTTAATGATGCATTATTAACTGTTTCATTTACTATAAATACAAAATACAATTTTTGTTATTCAAGTCAGTTTCAACCGTTGATATCAAAACTTTATAATGTTTTTAATCGCAAATTGTCACCGTGCTAAAAGCCTGTGCGTAGTAACTTTATTTATGTTATGGCTTTCTATGTCTGTAACAGCTAAATCTATTGACTCCTATCTACCGAACTTTGTGAGTTAAAGAAATTATAATGCTTTATTAGTTATCCTGCAGTAGATAAGAAAACAAACAAATTCTAAGTGTTGAAATTATTAATGTTTTTTTTTCTATCTCTATACTTTTAATTTATAAAGGTAAAGAGTGGACTCTATTGGGACAATATATAATCATACAAGAGAAGATCAAAAATTGATGTTTATATGATTCATTTGACAAAATAACCTTAATTTATCAATTATTAGACATACAGGTATTTTATTGAGTAAATAAATTGGATTTGTTCTGTAGCGTAAAATAGAAAACAGAAACCCCCATTTTTTCTTATATTGATAGAATGTGTCTTGACAAAAACTTTTAATGGCATATAATTATTGTTACTTTTAGGGTCCTTCGAGAGCAATATTTCATTCACTAGACATGTGTACTGGTCCTAAGAGAAATAACATTTCTACATCATTTCTCTCGCTGTCAAAAAATGAGCAAGGAGAATACATGATTCTTGGCAACTTGACAATCATTGAGAAAACGAGTCCAATAATGGTAGGTTTGCATTAAATATTCCCACAGGGGTTTAATTTAAGACATTTTTAAATTCAAATCAACAAAGGGTTGTACGATGGAATAATTTCCATTTATTGTATGTAATAATGAAGTGAACTTGAAAGAATGGATAAAAATGTTATGTGAACGTGCATGTGTTAATGAACTGTCCAAATACTCATTTATGTTTCTAATGTTTTTAATAAAAAAATTATGTGTCCAAATGCTTTATCTATGTGATAAATTTATAATTCAATACAGTTTAAAGGTAAAATATTCATTCACAACGGAAAGCGTTTTGAATTGACATATACCATACCGGCCGAAAATCCATGCCCCGATAAAAGATATTATGAACAGTATTACAAACCGATTTTTAGAGCAGATAAAAATTGCATCTCTCAACCAGTAAGTAATAAAGAACCCATTTTTATTTATCTGCTTCATTTGTATTGACTGCTTCTCCTGTTTGTGTGACACTTCATTACAGTGTACCACGTGTTGCTTAATGAACAGAACAGAGGAATAATTAAAGCTGAATTGTGGCTGTTGGTTCACAAGTACAGCAACGTATTTTAAAAAGTTACATTTTATAATACGCTTGGCTTGTGAATTTTAAAAATCACTTACAATGTTTAACTATGTATTTTTTTTATATACACAGTGTTTGCAATTATTTGATATTTAAATTTTTTTCAGGGATTTACCGATATAACTATGAATTTACGTGACTACGAAAAAAGTCTATATGGAGGTAAATCGTTTTATGGAAAATTTAAAATAATGGGGATTTGGTATTGTTCCAAAGGAAATATTATTTGTGGTGCTTTAACCCTTGAACAAGTGCCTAAATGATATAACAATTCAATTTTGTTGAATATTTTAGTCAAATTTGAATAATGTGACATGGTTTTTTGGGACAATAAATGTATTTTTTCTTTATTTTTTATAAAGCTTTCATATAAAAATAAAAACATAAATAAATTGAAATCACCTCAGTATTCTAATTGCATGGAATTAATAAGCAATATAACTATTGATTTTTGTATTTGTACATTCTCCCATTGACAAAGCATTGCTTCTACTTTATTAAAAATTTATGTAAATAATCATTCATATTATATATATATATATATATATATATATATATATATATATATATATATATATATATATATATATATATATATATATATATATATATATATATATATATATATATATATATATATATATATATATATATATATATATATATATATATATTATATATATAAATATAAAAATTTTGTGTTTGTGGGTAAATTTTTAATCACAATAATATTAAAATGTATGAATTAAAATTTCAAACATATTAAAATTAATAATTTTTAGTTGCCCTTACTTTATATTTTAAAAAGATAGCAATAGCATATAATTGTTTATGATAGTGCAAAAAATTTGTGCATATCAATCCAAATGGCACAATACTTTTTACTTATGAACTTAATACTTGTGAACTTAGCGGTGATTAGGAGGAAAATAGTCTTCGTTACTTCAATAACTTTTTTGTACTGTTTGTTAATACACTAATAAAGCAGCGCTACAAATTATTTTTATTTAAATTATTTGTGTTAACACATCTGTTTTCAATTAAAGGTAATCTTATTGTTATATTATCATGAATACATTTGCGAAACGAGATCGCCAAAATTGAAGAAATTGAGAAAAATTGCCAAAGGATTAAGACTCCCGGCAAATTTAAAGGTTAGTCATGTCAATATTATTTTTAATAACAGCTTATGATTAATAGCAAAAATAAAAACTAGTAACAAAAAAAATACTTCCTATTCATGTGTTTTGTTACAATAACTGTCAACAAAAATGTCATTTCAAAAACTTCTTGATTGTATTTAGATTTGGATGATATTTTTTATTAATAATTAAAACATAAAATAAATAACAATATCCTTTATTTCTTTATTGAGGATATATATACAGTATTGCATTTTTTTTAATATTCCCACCTCGTCGCTTACTTTAGGCTGACAACTCAACAGGTAGGCTTTCGTGTATAGTCTTACGAATGTTATTGTCATTATTTATTTGTGTTTTATATTCAGTTCATCTAGCTGAAAGTATTGTGAACAATGTCTTGCTACCGTGAACATGCATTTGATATACAAATTTCTTTAATCTACAATTTCCATGATAAACGTTCACTTTTCTTTACGTAACCTTTAAGTAATTTTCTCCTCATTTGTGTTAAACAAATCACTGTATGTTGATTAAATCCTTGTTTGTTTAATTTTTATAACAATTTTCTTATACTGAACAGTTTCAAATAAGTTTATTTTGATTTAAAAGGCAGCCGTATGAACAAAACTACAATGTGTGACAGTGAGCTCATTTCTCTGATGGTACTAATTATTTTTTTAAATTTTCATACACACAAGATCAATGTTTAAATCTTATTAACGGTTCATATATATTATGCATTACACTTGAAAGCGTATCAAAAAAAATTAAAGAATATGCTTAAGCTATTGTAGGGGTTAGTACCTACATCGGAACACGTGCCTTACGGCCTGTAGGATTGTGACATTCGACCCTAAAGCCATTAAATATTTTATTACTCTTTAGTTATTAGCGGTCAATCAAAGGCGATCGTATTCAGGCGGGCTCGACGAGGAACCAAGGAATACAGTTTTAAGTGATAAATAATTAATGGCTTTAGGGTCGAATGTCACAATCCTACAGGCCGTAAGGCACATGTTCCAATGTAGGTACTAACCCCTACACTATCAAATCACACTCAAGGTAAACACGCTATCTCTTCGTGTGGTCCGTTCGTATTTTTTTCTGTATATCCCTTATATGTGATGGTTTAAGTTTTCATTACTCTCAACCACCCAACATCATTTATATGCTAGTACTAACACATAGCAATTGTTGAAACTAGTTTCCCTACCTCGTGCTCGTCCTTGTGTTTCTTTCTCTGTCCACCACCTTTATAAATTGTAATATTCATTCATAACCTTCTATTCCTCAAAACATCTGACTGTATTCTTAAAAATTCACCCTGAAATCAATTCATACAAGAGTAAAACGAGTTTCTCAGTACTTGATTACACTAAGTCTATTTTTTTCTATTTAAAACTTTACCAAATCAATTTTTTATATAAGTTGAATTAACATGATATATTATGGTCTTTAATTACCCTTTCTTCTCGGCCATTGTATCTCTACTCTTAAGCAGATGAAATAAGCACTTGTGAGCTTTTTTTGGTACGTCTTCTTCAAAACTTAGCATACTGAGAAGTCAATGATCTCATTCCTTGAGAGGATTTCTTCCAAATAATGAAATCCTTATGAATGCAGATCTGATGTGAGTAAAAATTACAACTGCGCAAAGGATCCTTCAACGTACTCTTTAACTCCCCTCATTTCTCACTGGCATTTAAAATTAATACTTATAACTATTTTCTTTATATTATAATTTTATAATCACAACGCTTGTGTTAATAATGCATCCTTCTTTTTATTGCTACAATTATTTTAAAAAAGTCTTAGTTTACAATCTCAATATTTAGTACTTAAAGAAGAGTGTATTTTTCTATTGTACTATTTACCTTGAATACCACTTATATGAGAATTTGTTTTTTGTATAATTATTTTTTATAAAAGAATAGAAATACTATTTGTATGTATAAATATTCCTTATTTTAACTTTTATTGTAAATATTATCATTTTTATCAAAATATCCGAAAACTTTATGTGAGAATTATGCAAATAAATGATGTACATTTTTTTTCTATAAAAAACAATACACTTACATAGACAGAGAAGAAAATATATTTAACGAGATGGTCTAATGGAATATATGTTGTAGATTTTGGAAATTGAACTGGTGTGGTATAAAAATAATTATTTTTTTCAGAACTCGTAACTGCAGATGACTCCGAGCTCCCCGTAAGCGATCTAAACCCCAAGACACACCGCCCTTATGTTAATCTAGCAAAGCAATAAGTTGAATTCCGATGGCACAAATCGGTCACAACCTCTTTCCCGTGGGAGAAGGCATTCTTCTGGTTGCAGTGAGGTCAAGAAGGCTTAAACAACTTACTTGAAGCAAGTTGAAGCAATTGCAAAACTTTTCTACTTATACAATTCCAAAATCACAGCCATGAAGAGAAATATATTGATAACTAAACTTATCAGGTTTAATTTATTAAAGACACAATATAACATTTAAATTTTTCTTGTTTAAAGTCTTTTATATGTACTCTGTGTATTTTCATGTCAATATACTTTACATTAGTCTCAGTGAAAATTGATTATTCAAATATATATTTACAAATGTATTGTTCTTCATAATCTGAATTAAATTGCTTGTCAGGGTAGAGATTCAATCCTCTGAACTCATGGTTAAGTACTGATTCTACAGAAAGTAATCCGTAAAGTCGCGAATAGCAATTATATTTAGTGACTCGGTGACTTCTCTATAACTACATTTTAAATGATTTTCAGATAATATACCTACCCAGATTTTTGTTTTTTTTATTGTAATAATATATTTAAAAAAAAACTGTTATTTTTAGCTTTTAAGTGTACATATCTATGTAATGGAGTTAAATCTCTCCTTATGTCTGTGATATACGAGGGCGGTCCAAATATAAATAATAAATTTACATCATGGTTTTTCTTACTAAGTCTCTTCTCTATAAAACCTGCATAAAACATTTTCTCAACCATCAATTTTTTTTAATACTAATATAAATAAACTCAATCAGGATAGCATGGTTAAAATTATATGATTTACATTCCTAACATGTTTTTAATTAAATTCTTGGATAAATTCAACTTTCTCTGAATATATTTATGTTTTACAGACTGAATGTGTTCTGCAAAACTTATGCCGGCTTTTGCAGTCCGATACATTTATATTTGATGATATTATTAATGACTGTATTAGAAACGATTTTATAATACGACTGATTTGAATCTGATATGTTTGATATGGTTCGCTGTCCACATATCGTAATTCAAATTGCATGTCAATTTAATTTGTACTTTATAAAAAATGGCGATGTCATTAAGCACATCCTCAATTAATTTGCAAGATCACTTTGTTTTCAAGTGCTTCTACTTAGAGGAGATCAGCGAGCATTTCACCGAGCATATGTCTGTTCTGGCTCTACTTCCGACTTCTGCATCCCCTTTAGCTTTCTCATTCCAAAGGCTATATATAAATAAACTATTTTTTTAACACTATGAGGCATTGACAGTCTAATTGTACTATGAAGTTATTATATTTTTTCAGTACAATTTCATGAACTTCCATGATTGCTGGTCATTTGGGATAATAATTACTCTTTAGACTACGTCTAGTCATTTCATATACAATTATTATTCTGACTATTTAAAATCAAATCAATGCATCCTGGCTTCATAGTATAATGAGACAAAATGTTTTTTAATTGGTATTTACATATGTCTTACATGGCAATTGAAAATATTACTTAAATTGTGAATACAAAAACCCAAGCCACATTTTTATTTTATTTATTTTAAAAAATATAAATAAATATTTAAATAAAAATATAAATAAATATAAATATACATATCCATATATATATATATATATATATATATATATATATATATATATATATATATATACTCAATATGGATATGTATGTGTATACACATACACGCTCTCATATAATATTTTCATGTTAGTTTAATGCAGTAAAAAATAATTTCAATCTAAATTGTTTGATATTGTTTTTAATCTATCTTAATATCTTGTTCGAAAAGGTAAACAAATATAAACCAATTGCCGGATAAATGTGTAATAAAATTTTATGTTGGGTCATTTGAATTGTAGTCGTATATAAATCCATGAAATTTGGACATTATTTTTGTTATTCATTGTGTTTGCTACTGCAAATATAATAGTTTCAAAATATTTCATATAGTAACCATGGCCGAAATACTTTGGATAATATTGAAGTTTGTGCTCCTTTCATCGATATTTGAAGTAGATTCGAAAGATATATTTGATAACTTTGTAAGTAAATGATGATGTTGTGATACTCAAGAAAAGAGAATGACGTTTATTCAGATCGTCACACTTATTAAAACGATTTATTGCTGTGCATTTATGGTTGGAATATAAAAAGTTGTTATATAATAATAATATAGCAGAATTACTGTGGTTGAGTTTTACACATTCAATCACTTTGCCAACAAGATGCTTGTTACACGACTAGTTTTGCTAACATGCAAGACATCTTCAATCAACGCTTGAACCTAATCTAATCTAGCCCTACCTAGTATGTCAGGGAAACTATTCACATCGATAAATAACAACTTCATTATATATTTACAATAATTTAAATAAAAATAACATAATTGAATTCCACCGAGTATTTTTTATCACAAATATTTAATACATCATTAATAAATCAAATCTATTTTGTATAATTAGTTATGTATAGTGCATTATAGTGGAAATGTCTAAAACACAAGAAAAATATTGTTTGGGTAAAAATAGTATTTTGTTTCAAGGGTCTTTCAAAAACAAACTTTATATCGACAGAACTTTGTTTTGGTCCAAAGAAACTCAACCTCAGCACGGTGTACATCTCAACGCACAAAAATGATAAGGGTGAGGATATTTGTGAAGGCAATGTTACCATTCACCAAACCACAGGTCCACTAATGGTAAGCTTTTAATAAAACAGGAATTTATCAAATGTGCATTTCCAGAACCCAATCAACCCGAAAAACAATTTAAATAAACTCTGTATTTTTTTCAAAACAGTATCAAACAGTTAAATTTTTCATCTGTCATGAGTGGCTTTATAAATTTTATACCTCAAAAGTCCACTTACAATAGTATCTTATTTGTATTAAATATATTATTATTATTAATTTCAGATCCTATCAAAGGTTTATATTTTTAAAGCAGGACGTTACGAGCCTTCATATACAATACCTCCTTTCAAGGCTTGCATGTATAAAAAATATAATGAATTGTATTTCGTGAAGTTTTTTGGTACAGATGAGGATTGCAATATTAAAAAAGCAAGTAAAATAGATATTAGAGCATCAGTTTTTCTTTTTATCTTGCTTCGTTGTTTGAAGCTGTACAATTCTTAAAGAATAGCTGCCGCACTTATTTCATAGACACGTGTGTTTTCAATGCTTCAGTTTTTATATATACACAATATTTTTAGTGCCTCTTTAATAAGTGAATTTCTTTGCAGGGATTTTATGATTTGAATGTCAATTTAAACGAAATTGAAAAAATTCAAAACGAAGGAAAAGCGTTTTATGGAAAATTTAGAGTTGTCACAAAATTTTTCACCCCGAAAGGAAATGTAGTGTGCTTCGATGTATTTTTTGACCTTTCGCCTAAATGAAAGGAGAATTAAATATTAATTGTATTATATATTTACAGTCTGGTCACATTCTTTCTAAATCCAACATCCTAGATCCATAAATCCATATTCTTTAATAAAAATTATTTTCTTATCATTTTACCCTCTCAATAAACACAAATTTAAAATCCCTATGCACATAAATATATGCATTTTTTTTTCCCAATTCGGTCAAAAGTACCATTCTTATAATCCAAATGTTTTTATTATTGTTTATCTCATGACAGATCTTAAAAAATGTTTTTATTACAGAGATGTAATGTGTATGATAAATTTAATGATGCATTATTGACTGTTTCATTTACTATAAATACAAAATACAATTTTTGTTATTCAAGTCAGTTTCAACCGTTGATATCAAAACTTTATAATGTTTTTAATCGCAAATTGTAACCGTGTTAAAATCCTGTGCGTAGTATCTTTATTTATGTTATGGCTTTCTATGTCTGTAACAGCTAAATCTCTTGACTCCTATCTACCGAACTTTGTGAGTTAAAGAAATTATAATACTTTATTAGTTATCCTGCGGTAGATAATAAAACAGACATATTCTGAGCATTGAAATTATAAATGTTTTGTTTTCTATCTGTATACTTTTAATTTATGAAGTTAATAATGGATTCTATTTATCGTTTCAAACTTTCAATCAGACAAGAGAAGGTCGAAAATTGATATTTATATGATTCATTTTACAAAATAACTTAAATTATCAATTATTAGATGTACAGTAAAATCTCAATATAACGGGCCAATTGGGGGGAGGGGGTGTTCGTTAAAGCCAAAAGTCCATTATACAAAAATAGGTTTAAAATAAATTCAAAACCTTTTTTTTGATAGTACACTTTGTATCTAGATATAAATAAAAAACAAAATTCTAATTAATTGTCTTCGGGCACTCGTTGTGAAGTGACGTTGCTCTTTGATATTGACGCGCTTGCTTTCGGCAAGAAATCAAGTTTTTCTTGCACTTTTAAAGTTTGCTGTTTTTTTATAATCAACTCACTAAAATTACGGAAAAAAATTATTGTTTTCATTTTCGCATTTAAAACGTTTTTATTTTTTTTACGTTTGACCGGATATTTTGTCCGTTATATCCGAAATCCGATAATCAGGGGTCCGTTATATCAGTGTTTTACTGTGCAGGTATTTTACTGGGCAAATATGTTAGATTTGTTCTGTAGAACAAGTTTATTTAGTAGTAAAACTAGTTTATTTGTTGATAGAAATGTGTCTTGGCAAAAACTATTGACGGCATATAATTATTGTTACTTTTAGGGTCCTACGAGAGCAATTTTTCATTCACTAGACCCGTGTTCTGGTCCTAAGAGAAAAAACGTTTCTACGTCATTTATCTCGTTGACAAAAAATGAGAAAGGAGAATACATGATTCTTGGCAATCTGACTATCACTGAGAAACCGGGCTCACTTTGGGTAGGTTGCATTTAATATTCCCACAGTGATTTAATTTGAGACATTGTAAAATGGAATAATTTCCCTTTGCTATATAAATTAATGAAGTGAACTTGAATGAATGGATAAAAATATTATGTGAATGTGCATGTGTTAATGAATTGTCTAAATACTCATTTATGTTTCTAATGTTTTTAATAAAAAAATTATGTGTCCAAATGCTTTATCTATGTGATTAATTTATAATTCAATACAGTTTAAAGGTAAAATATACATTCACAACGGAAAGCGTTTTGAATTGACATATACTATGCCGACCAAAAATCCATGCGGCGATGCAAGATATTATGAACAGTATTACAAACCGATTTTTCGAGTAGATGAAAATTGCATCGCTAAAAAAGTATGTAATATAAACCCATTTTTACTTCCCTGCTTAATTTGTATTGACTGCTTCTCCTGTTTGTGTGACACTTCATTACAGTGTACCACGTGTTGCAGAACAGAACAGAGGAATAATTAAAGCTGAATTGTGGCTGTTGGTTCACAAGTACAGCAACGTATTTTAAAAAGTTACATTTTATAATACGCTTGGCTTGTGAATTTTAAATATCACTTACAATGTTTAATTATGTATTTTTTTTATATACACAGTGTTTGCAATTATTTGATATTTAAATTTTTTTCAGGGATTTACCGAGTTAAAAATGAATTTAAGTGACTTCGAAAAAAGTCTATATGGAGATAAATCGTTTTATGGAAAATTTAAAATAATGGGGATATGGTTTTCTGACAATGGAAATGTTATTTGTGGCGCTTTAACCTTGGAACACGTGCCTAAATGATATAACAATTCATTTTTGATGAATATTTTGATAAAATTTAAATAATGTGACATGGTTTTTTGGGACAATAAATGTATTTTTTCTTTATTTTTTATAAAGCCTTCATATAATAAAAAAAAACATAAATAAATTGAAATCACTTCAGTATCCAAATTGCATAGAATTAATAATTAATAATGTAAATATTGGTTCTTGTAAAATTTAATTTACTCAATTTTTGTTTTTAACATTCTTCCATTGATAAAGCATTGCTTCACACTTTGATTAAAATTTATGTTAATAATTATCCATATATATTTAAATATTTGTGTGTGTGTGTGTGTTAATTTTTAATCATAATAACATTAAAAATGTATGAAATTAAAATAGTTTTTAGTTGCCCTTACTCCTATATTTAAAAAAAGATAGCAATAGCGTATAATTGTTTATGATAGTGCCGATGTGGTAACTCTATGGTAATGCAAAAAATTAGTTTATAGTTGTCGATTCAAATGGCACAATACTTTTTGAAAACTTGTGAACTTAGCGATAATTAGGAGGAAAAAAACGTAAGTCTTCGTTACTTCAATAACTATTTTTAAAATAACTTTTTTGTGCTCTTTGTTAATACAATAATAAAGCTGCGCTTCAAAATATTTAATTTAAATTATTACTATCTTGTGACAATAAACTTACACTCATAAAAATGTAGTATTTGGATTGGTCTAAATTTTCGGAAGCAATAACTTCTTTTTTAATGTTTTTGATTGTTTTGCTAAATTTTTAGATACTGTTTCTCATTTACAGGTTTTATTTCACCGGTTGAAATAAACATCCATTTTGAATTTAAGGTAATCTTATTGTTATATTATCATGAATACATTTGCGAAACGAGATCACTATGAATCTTTTTCATACCGCGATCTGCAAAAAATTGCCAAAGGATTGAGACTCCCAGCAAATCTAAAGGTTAGTCATGTCAATATTATTTTTAATAACAGTTTATGATCAATAGCAAAAATAAAAAATTGTAACAAAAAAAATACTTCTTATGCATGTGTCTTGTTACAATAACTGTCAACAAAAATGTCATTTCAAAAACTTCTTGATTGTGTTCAGATTTGGATGATCATTTTTATTCATAATTAAAAACAAAATAAATAACGATATCCTTCATTTCTTTATTGAGGATATATATTCAGTATTGTATTATTTTTTAATATTCCCACCTCGTCGCTTACTTTAGGCTGACAACTCGACAGGTATGCCTCTGTGTATTGTCTTACGAATGTTATTGTCATTATTTATTTGTGTTTTATATTCAGTTCATCCAGCTGAAAGTATTGTGAACAGTGTCCTGCCACCGCGAACATGCATTTGATTTGCAAATATCTATAATCTACAATTTGCACGATAACCGTTTACTTTTCTGCCAACCTTTGTGTAATTTTCTCTGGTGTATTTCCACTAATTTTCAACTGCTTTTACGCGTCGAAGGTGGATCGTGTGTTTTGGTAAATACTTTTATTCAATGAGAATATTATTTAAGAAATTTTGCTTTGGCCTCTGGAATAAGTTGCACTTATTGTATTAATTAATTAATATTTTTATATTGCAGAAAAAATACCTGGTAGAATTGATTTGTGCTCAAAAAAATGGAGACGATACTTCTGTGAAGAATATAGTTGATAACGCCCTGAAAGAGCGGACAGACTGTGGATCTTCACGTCGGACAATCATAAAGGTAAATATTTTATTTTATGAACTTTAACCCTTTCTACTCCGTTGGCGACAATGTGTCGACATAGTAAATTTCTTTGTAACTCCATTGGCGACTATAGGTCACCATAGTGCACCTTTTATTGTTTAACCTATAAGAAGTCTAGATGCGAATCAGAGCAGGCCCTTTTTGTCAGTTTTGCAAAGTAGTTGCTGCCACTCGGACGTATTCACATTGTTAAATTTTAAAACAAAAAAAGTCCGGAGTTCAAAGGGTTAAGACATATTGTCTTTTTCGTATATTTTATTTGTCTGCCTTGTAACGATGTGAACGATTGTACGTCTTTTCTGAAAAAACTCAATTACATACAATAAAAGTAATCCTTTAATAAAAACAATGTACGAGCGGTTATATGAATGTTGTACGGATTTGCATGCATTCAGTACATTGATAACTCGAGTACTTTTCGTGCGGTATTCACATTAGTGCTGTCATTTCTAGAATTCAAAAATCCACAGGCACAAGTGGACTTCCAGAAAAGTCGATTAAACATTTTTTTGATTATCCAGTTTTATAAAAGGGACGGATGGCTTTGTGAGAATACTCCACTTGCGACTTATCAGATCTGATTATGTAGAGTAGACTAGTGGATGTATCATCTCAAAGCATCAGTCCCTTAATCTCACAATGAACCTGACCCTTTAGAGATTTCCAAGTCAGGTAAACTCTTAGCTGTTGTATATTTAAAAAAAAAAATTCTAGATACCTCTAAAATTTATTGTTAAGGTACATTTATTAATACAATGGATAATTATATATTTCTTGACAATCGTCTTGCATAATTATTTACAGCCTATTGAAGAAGAGATTCCTACTAAGAGAAAAAGGATTCCAGTGAAATTTAATTGAAGACAATACCGAAGACAAAAAAACTGTTGGTGAAGAAAACACAGCTTATTTTAAAAATAAAAATAGTAAATTTTGGTTTTCAGATATAATCAATTACAAAAACACTGTCTGCATTAGGAATTTTTGAAAAATACAATTGCGTTTCATTTGAAAGTAAATTTTGAAGTGATAAACTATTTATGACACGGTAAAATTGTTAAATCATAAGGTAAGCATTGATGGGCTCATCCATTATTCCATTCCAAGCACTCAAAATACTAATTATTATTGCATAAAATATTCAACTCAAATATAAACAACTCTTTTATATACACAATATATATAAAATTATAATAATGCAGATTCTAATGCAATGGGCTGCTTTAGACGTTACTATTTTAGTGCTCGTAATCATTGGCTTAATATTTTTTAATACGGACCTAATCAATCTAAAAATTATTCATACCTCTATGTTTATGTGTTAATTCTGCTTTTATTTTTTTAGTATCTTTGATATAACCATTAACTTTTTTTGTATTTTTATACTTTGCTATAAAATATTTATTAGCGTTGTTTTAGTTATGTTCGACATAATGCAAATGTCCAGTTTTTTTTTATATTAAATACTAATGGAAACCTACTTTATAGATGTTAGTATTATCAATATCAGATAAAAACCTACATATTTGTAGATTTTTACAGTAAAGAATGGAAGATGTCTGAGCTTTATATATATTGATAATGTGCTTTAGGATCTTAGTATATCGTGAATAATTTATTCCACATAACTTAATCGACCAAGACTTGTATCTCCAAGGATTTCCTGTATTTTGTATCAAGTTCATCCTAATAAATTAACTGTAATCTATATATATTTGTTTTTATTTATATACGTGTTATTTTATATGAAAAAAATATAACAAATTGGAATATGTGTATCCAAAATAAAAAATGAGAGATCGCTTGAATTCGATAGCTCAGTAAAGTTGTGAAGCCTTTGAACAATGTTTATTTATGATATAAAAACTTGTTACTTCAACGTTTATCAAATAATTTGTAAATTATCCCTTCACTTATGAAAAATCAAATAACACCCAAACAGTTCCTAATGCAGTATTAAATTTGTATTTGTGGTGAATATAAAGTGTTTATAAAAAAACTTTTTTTTTATTTTGGGGCATATATTTTAAGTCAAAATAAATAAGATTTTGTACCTCGTATACTTTTAAAACTAAGCACTCGTCATTGCTGTCTACCCCAGGGTTATTTAAAAAGTTAATCACAATCTATCGATATATCCCTGGGTGATTTCAAATACATCTTTTGGGATTTTTTATGTTTTTCATAATTGAAAAAACTAAATACTTTAACTGCTGAGGCTAGAACAATAATTTTTTTACAACAATAAAATATCCAAGAGACTACAAACGTTTTGTTTGTAAGCACTCTCATCTTCATATTTGTTGTTCGAATATGAACTATTATAAATTGAACCCGTCTCATGAATAGTAATTAAAATAAAACATTGACTAAAGCGTTGATTAAATCAGTAAATATTGTATATTCAATAATTGCCTGATGGTCGCCTAAATTTTCTAATGTTATTTAACTGTATTTTTTTTTTATTTTCAGTCTCATGCAGATACCTCCAGCCAGATTGAGTCATCACAGCAAACTGTATCGTCCACTTCTCGGGATCCATATGTTATAATAAACAATCACGTTTACAATACACGAGACACACGCTCAAAATTCAAAAACAAGCAGTCGTACCCCGCTGCAGAATGCACACCCCTGACTCCAGAAGACCTCGGAAGTCCAAATATGACCTGCAGATTCTCTGACCATCATTATGGATCCACTTCTACATACTCAGAAGATTACGATTATGGCAACAAATTGATCTTTCCGAAAGCGGCTTCAACTCCGAGGGCAGTGGGTAGTCCCAAAGCTATGGACGAAACAGATTTCAGAGATATAAAAAAGAAAACGGTGCTGGAGACTTTGCTGAAAGCTCCCAAGGCTTACAGAGCCGGCGATGTATCGTCTTCGCAGGCTTCACCAATCCATGGTGTAAACAGTCATTCCTTCAGACAATTGAAAGTAGTTGGAGATAGAGATGCAGCTAAACTCCGTTCATTTGAACCATCATCCAAAAAGGTATACTTTCAAGGGTTACAAAAATAATAAGAAATATTTGAAGCTAAGTTTGCGACACTGCTTTCATATTTCAAATATCTCTTTTTATAATTCATCCATAAAAATAGTTTCTTTATAACAGTACGTATTTGCATACGACAATACTACAAAAATATTTTTTTTATCTAACATTTTAGGCATGTTTGTATATTTTGGAAGTCATTGTTATGAGTTGATTTGGTTTCACTCTTTTAAAGTTTTGGTCCCCGTGTCATGATCCTGATGATGCCATGTTCACAGGGACTGAAACGCCGGAAAGTGAAATCCTCAAGAGGCTCAAATCAAATCAAATCAACTCATAACTGTAATTTTTTGAGTTCCAGTTCTAAAAAATCATGATCTAAATCAAAATTGATAGTTCTCAGTTCACGGGCTTTTGATGTCAAGCATTCAGTATTTTGCTCAGAAATTATATTCCGTACTTGTTGAATTTTCTCAAACGAGTGTCACTTCCCTCAGAAAAGTATCCCTTTTAATTCAAGGAATTAAAATTCTTTTTACAGAATAGACCTTTTGTAATTCCAAAAAAAATTAAACCCGGATTTTCTTTACTCCGCAAGGACACCACATTGGAGGCAAACCAAATGTTAAAAGATGCCGATGTGCAGTATGAAGTCAACGGCCTCCTTGTCGATACTGCAAATCCTCAATTCAATATCAACACGCAACTCGAAGATCCAACCATTTTGGAGAAGAAATCGTCACCGGAGTTGAAGCTGCCCTCCTTGTTTGAGTATCAGTATTCCTCCCTTGATATCGAAGAAGGTGGAAGTCATTGCTTAGAATCTCCTAAGAATCTTGACAATGGATGCAACCAGAGTCTAAATGAGTTCTATTCTAATCCGGATTTCAATATTATACTCTCAAATCCTAACCTTGAAAGGTATGTACAAATTTTTAATTTGTATTGTTGGTATTAGAAATATAAATCTGTCATTTGCACTATGAATTAATTTGTGCCCAAAGAGATTCAACTATTTTAGTTTAAATCTCAATTAATTCTTTAACGGTTTGATTTCATTTACATTTAAATCTTGTATTTTATTACTTTTTTCTTATTTCAGTCACTCATATCCTGATCACACCGAGGCAGCCGTAGATAGTTTAAAAGCACTACTTCCACCAGACCCGTACATTCCTGTAGACCGGGAAACTGGATCTGAGGAGAATCTAAACTACTCCAATTATAACTGCGACATCTTCAATTTGGATCCTGGCCTATTTTACGAGGGTCAAGATCAATGCAATGCCAGCGGCCAGAATGATTCGGGGAATGTTTCAGGCGCTTCGTATTCACAGAAGTACGACGAATTTTTAAATCTTGCTGATTACAATGTGAACGACGAAGTGATACATAAGATTATCGATGACAAAATTGCCCGAGAGCATATTGACTACCCTCAATTCACTGCAGAGAATTGTATTCTATCTGAAAATGAAGGTATGTTATATTTTGTTAGATTTATGTATTATCACAGTAGTTAGCAAGTTCATTGGTCAACAAAGCCAACATTTCAACATTTACTATTGTTTTTTTTATAGAAGCAACCACCGTGGATAACTCTCTAATGACTGATGTAGCTTCTGTCAAGAATAACGAAGAAAAGATTCCTCAAGCCAATGTCGGCCGTTCGCCGATGGCAGTTCAGTCAGTTCATCAATTTCTAACATGGCTTATATTAAAATAAATGAATTGCTTAGTTTTCAACATGTATTATGTAAGCTGAGATTTATGCTGAAACTTTATGTATTTATTTTGAAGGCTTTTATAAAGTTCTTATAATAGCATACGTGGATTTTAAAATTCAAAAATCAAAACGCTCAGTTTCTGACAAACTAATCAAAGAATGATAAAGATGTTCAAAGACATCAGATATCAACAACTGTTAAAGCTTGTTGACGTTTAATTCTTCTAAATTCCCTAGTTGATCCTTCTATCAGAAACTGGAAATACATAACGTGTTTCTTCTTCTTTGGATCCCTCTCCCCAGTGCTTGGTGCATTTACTGAACATATCTCTATTCTGGGGCAGTCTTATTTGGGCTGTACTCCCGACTTCCAGCCACTGTCACAATTCCACATCCATGTTAACTCTCTTCTTCCAATGTTTCTTTCTCCTTAGATATTCTCTGGATAGTCAGTTGCAGTAGCATAAAGTTAGTATTTCTGAAAATATGGCCAAAATAGGAAACTTAACACTTGTTTACTATCGTCGGTTCTTTCTTTGCACATTGACAAGGTCAACCCATGGTATTTTAAATATTCTCCTATAAAGCCACATAATGTGTTGAGAAAAAAGCAATTGCATAATTTATCAAGAAAATTCGTGATTAATGAAATTAACGACAAAATAATCTATTTTTCAAATCGCAATGCCAAATTTTGATTCTAAATGTCACAATTATCATAAAAATATATTTTCAGAAATATTCAACAAACAATATATGATGTGGATGTTGACTATAATCTTCCAGGTAAAATATATATATATTAAATATCATCAGATAAATAGAAAAGATGTTAACTGGCATTAATCAAGTGCCTATAAGTTGCCCATCAAATTATGAAATGCTTTTTTAAGCAAGGGATGTGTTTGTACAGCAAACTTAGAAGAAACTCCCGGCATTGGCGAGATGGATCCTCTCCTCTCAGCCCTCCTGATGAACTTCCAGAGCTATTCCAGCTTGGGGCTGAGTCCTCCAATAGCAGACCAGCAACTCCAGGCATCCGAGCACCAGGTAGCTCAACTCCGCAATTAGTACAAAGTTAGGTTAAAAAAAATCACATTGTTTACATAATTACATGCGTTTCATCGTCTCATTTGTTTTAGATTATTGCGAATGAAGGACTCGATTCCCGAGAAAAAATTGACACTCACGAGCACTGGGAGGAACCCATGGCTGTTTCACTTGATATGTCGGATACTGTCTGCAGCGGGGTCATCTGCTTTCTCTGCAAGAGAATGGGCTTAGTCGCAAACTTTGAAGAACACCTCAGAACAGTAATTATGCTTATTTACTGTCTATATCTTAGAAATATTTACTGACTCCAAATTATTTTCTTATTTGTCAATTTCACATGGATCAAAATTTTTATTTTGATTCTTACCTTAAGTTTAATTGCTCTGAAGTATAACAAACCAAGTGTAACCTTTTTGACCACGATTCCATAGTATTTATTAATCTGCAGAATCATCCGAAGCTAGTATCCAAAACAATAGACGGCGAGTTCTCTTTCAACATACCCCTGGATAAACTCATTGCAGAGAGGGACCCGGCCAGGAGATTGGCCATCATAGACTACAATAATTCACTCTACGTTGTAAACTTCAAATTTGAACCACCAGAATCAATCTGTGCCATCGCATTTGTAAGTATCAAAAGGTTTTCGGTTTCTCTCTGCATATACTTACACAACACACGTGTGTTCCACTATTGTATTAAAAATTACTGAATTTTCAGGCAGTGCCACCTAAAGGCCATAGTTTCACATCCTACATAGTCTCCGTAATCCTCCACATCGAGATAGAGCATCCGATAACCGGGGAAGTCGGAAAGTCGTGGTGTGGAAACATCGCCTGCTTGAACAAAGTAGGTCAGTTAGCTCGATCTGACACGTGCGACGAAGGTTCCAGTTGCAGGTTCGTGGCAAATCTCCGAAACACGAAAATTGTCCCTGATGACGTTGCGTGCGATGAGCGTGGTCTCAAAGATTGCCTGGTGATGATCAATCTGTTCTTGCAAACTGTCGCTTAGTTGATGAAACTGAGGAGCGTTAGCAAAAGAGAATGTTTGTCTGCCTTCCTTTAATCAAGGAAACGGAAAACAATAAATACACTGGATTACAAATAATATAACATAATTTTATATTCAAATAACAATGGTGAACAAAATTAAGCTAAGGTAAATTATTTATTATGAAAAAAGTCATATAAAATATCATCTTTAGTATAATATGTACTCTTTATGTGTAATTTTGTTGAAAGATCACGAGACACACCTGATGATATATTTTTTAATTACCTACTATAAGGCAAGCAAAGTTTTATGCTTGTATGGACTATTTGTAAATTTTATTTTTAAAAATACAGTTGTATTTAAGTAATGTTTAGTTTTGGTTTTGAAAATCCTTTTTTTTTTCTTCATTTCTTTCAAATTTAAAACCAGACAACTTCTCACTTACCATTTTATTATTTCTTTGATGCACTGTTTCCGAAAGGCTGATTATCAAAACGAAAGGCCAACACAGGGTGTTATACGTTTCACTAGTTGATGAAAGTACTAAGATGATTTGTGAGTGTACATTAATAAAAATACTGTTTGACGAAATGTTGACCAATGTTTCCGTGACCAGTCTCTCTGAAACCGTGTGTGAATTTTATAAAATCATTACTCTTAATTTATTAAACTACTCATTAAATCGTAAATCACAAGATACATCTTAATATCATGTTACTGTAGATAGTTTTTATCTAAATTTGTTAGGGAATCTTAAATTGTTATACTACTTATTGTTTTTGTTAAATAAATGACTTTATTGAACAGTTTTAATTTGATTAAACTTTAATTTAAAATGAATGCATCACAACTTCACATATTATACTGATGACCTTGAAATTTTTTAGGGAAACAAAAATTGTTATTGCTTTTATATATTCATGAAATACAGTTTTATAGGCATTAATATACGTAAAATCATAAAATGAGCAACTGATCATTATAAAATAATCTAGATCAGGGGAAGGCCAAACTTTTGATCACTACTGGAGACGTGTATTTTTAAATTATAGGAGGCAATCTACCAACAACGAATTTGTTAAGTGATCATAAGAAAAGTAGTAATTAAAAAAAAATAGATAACCTTAACACATTAAATAGAGATTTTAATAATTTGTTGTAACAAACTAACTGTTTATTGACATATCAGACAGGCAGGCGACTAGGAATAATTACGCGGTCGACACTTGGCTACCCCTGGTCTAAGTAGACACGGTTCAGCAAATGAACGGATAACTTATAAAAGCCTTATTAAGCATTAGTAACCTATCAGATCTATGTTACTAATTAAACTAACGGTGATTACTGAGCTGTTAAATACGTCACACAGATTGAATAAAATATAATTTCTGTATGCTTTTCACATAAAATATATAGTAAAATAATAATAGTAACATGTTTTCAATTTAACACTGTTCAATGTAATTAGTCTTTTAGATCTTGATCGTAATTGTCAATTAAATTGCAGGTGGAAGTTATTAAGTAGTTAGGAGCAGTGTGATATATGTAATAAAAAAAACATATTTTTTTACATTTTACTGAATATATTTGTACAAATAAAGGAATATTTTACAATGGACCGGGTGCCACATACAAAACTATGCACTACATCCGTTCATTAATATCAAATTATATTTCAAAGTTACAAACCTTATCATTTTTTCACACTTAAAAAATGTACCTACAAAACAAAACCAACTTAACAATAATATGAATAATATTATCATTGATTTGCCTTTTAATTAAAATTAATTTATAAACATGGACAGTCGATATTGTTTGACTTTATTTTTTTAATTAATGGTAAATACAAACAATCGCGTTAACTATTTTTAGTTCAAATTTTTTTATGTTAACAAATTTTACTGTATAAACAATGCTTTTAGTATAATTTTAATGTAGGTCATTTTTTAGTTACGTATGTGTATCGTAAAAAACCAAAAATTGTCATTTATTTTATCATATCGATTTTTATTCAAAAGGATTCCTGTAAAAATAATGCCTCGATAAGCAAAGTGAAAACATGAATGTTTGGTAAGTAATACCAAAATAAGCAATATCAATGAAAATACATATTTTGATAGCATACCGGATTGAAAACACGCTTTTTGTTGTATCCGATGGGCTTCGTGCTATTTAAATCGCTATAAATTTTTTTAAAATTGATGACTCAATTTTTTTATTGCAGTTGCTTAGAATATAATAACTAAATTAATTATTTGGAATGATTTCAGCAATGATTTTGCAGCAGATGATATGCCCATACATTTTATCACAAAACTTGTACAAAACTAAATATAAGAGGTGAATAAATATACAGCTGATCCCCGCCACACATGAATCTGAAATTATACAATCCATTTATAACTTTAATCAATACCGTCTTATGGTGAGAACGAACCGGGTAGAGCTGTTTAACACAGGTTTTTTTTTTAACTTTATAAACGTTATAGTTTTCCTACAGTTACAAAGAAAAGGAAACTTCATTGCGGTTAATATCTGTATACAAATAAAAATCTAGTTCCAAAAATGTGATCAGCTACAGTTGTAAGAAAGTAATAGAATGTTATAAACGTTAATATGGTTTAAGCATTGAGTGCATAAAATTCGTATGAGCTATGAATTTTCTGGATTTCATGTGTAGTAGGATTTAAATCGTCATATAAGTTTAGACCAGCAGCACGAACAGGCTCTGGATAGAGTTAATACACTATGTTTTTCATATTGCAGCACTTATTGACATTTTACCTAAACGAAACTCGATACCTTATAAAGTAATATATACCATAGTAAAGGTGTACCTATTAAAATGATATGTTTGTAAAGCATTCCACAGTGTGTATAAAATATTTCTATTCAGTGTTAACTTCACACTCCTCTATTCTTTTTCTTTTTGATACAAATACACTTAAAACACCTCTAACTAACCAAAAGTGCAGCAATTATCATTTTTTTTACCTATCACACATTATTCTAAGTACAAACATTATTTTTAAATATATTTTTACAGTAATGCCCCAATTTATTAGTGTACGTGCAACGAAAGATATCCTTGTTACATATTTATGTATAATCTTTATCTGTCAATTATTATTTAATAATTTATGCTTGAAGCTTTAAATATAAGGATGGACCAGCGTGCACGGAGGGCCCATTTTATATGTTCTACCTCGGGCATCCAAGGAAACTGAAATTGTTAACGCTATGAAACAACAAAAATCAGAATCCATTGGATACCTTAACACACAAGCAAAAGCAGTGGTATCCAACCTTTAACTTGAACCAATTTAGAAATCAAAAATTTTTGGGCGAGCCATATATATATATATATATTGATTTTAATTTTTCAATTAGATATTTCAGCATAGTGTAAATTTATGGAGCACATAATATTCTAACATAAGTATAAAATGGGTCACATCAAGTCACCGCGAGCTATGGATTGGGCACCACTGAACTAAAGCGTGAAGTCCTACTGACTTACATTAGAAAATAAAATGTGAAAAAATGCTTTAGAGCATGGCTTAAGTGTGAAAAAAATTTGGTGACAAAGCTCAGCTTATTCCGAATGAAATTTTCTTCAAGCTTCAAAAATCTCTGTAAGATAAGCATTTTAGTTTCGTTGTTATTGATTTTTTTGGTCTCTGAATTATTTTCTTGTATATTAGAAAAAAAAAACAAATAATACATGAATTTAAACATTAGTTAAAGAGGCATTACTGTGTTACAAATTGCCTTGAAAATTTTCAACAGCATGTCAACTATACATAAAGTTCAAATAATCGTAAGTACACGAAAATGTAACAGTAAAATTGTAAGTCAACTAAACATTAGATACAAACGAAGCAATTTTTAATTTCTTTCAATATATCACCATTTTTATATTATACAAAATATAAACAAGGTAAGTAGGTTTTTATATATTTTCTTTTTAATTGACGGACGTATCCATTTTGAATGTCAAAGTAAAACGTAAACAATGAAGGCAGTGATAGTGTCGTATTCGTGATTCAATAGAAGACTTAAAAAATATTTCCACTATTCAAAACTCAAATTTACACTATCAAGATAATTAGTAAATTTTACTCATCTCTCTACAATGGACCGTTTACAATTTCACATACTCTCTCGATACATTATAAATCAGAATATAATATTTGATTTCTAGCATTTAATATATCGTCGAATGGATAGAGAAATATAATTTAGAAACTCAATTTCACATATTACCTCGATGTAACTTCTCAGAATCAACTTTCCTTTAGCTACAATGAATTTCTTCATCTATGTGATTTATATTTGTTTACAGTACAAAACTAAATTAAACTTTTTTTTATCTAACCGGCGATAAATTAATATTTCTTACTATAATGATATATAGTTTTTTGATAATCCCCAACCCTTCTTTGCTTTATTCATAAAGACATCTCTTGATATTTCGATACATTGACAATCTATTCATACCCATTAAATTACAAACACATATTCCGATAATCCTCTTTGATTTCATTGATATTCAGTACACTGAAATTAAAGTACATTGATATCATCTTATTAGATAACGAAATACGAAACGTCAAGATATTTTCTGTAAGCTATCGATATCTACAGACATATTTAAACAGTCTATTTAATAAATGAGAGTTAGTGCGAAAGTATAAATGATCCATTGTAGTTCATTTCATCAATCTAATTTTCACAAACATACATAGACCATACAAGTCATCAATATATTAAAATATTTTATGTAAATCTAACATTCCTTTGTTAGAGTAAAGAATTTCATTGACAATCAAAAAATTGTGTCTACTGAGAGAAACATTATACATATTAAAGCACTTTGTATTTTTTTTAATTTAACATTAAGTACTTACACTTCAAATTGTATACTTTATTACAATTATCGCTTATTCTATCAGTTGACTTATAAAACGTTCATACAAAGTGGTGAGAGACTAGGGGGAGTTTAAAAACATCCATTGTGAATTTGTCAGATTTTCTTCTCTGCTTGCGTGAGTGAGGGGAGTTTTTTTTATTCAAGTCTTTCCCATTTGCTTCGATAGAGAATTAAGCAATTTTCTTCATGTAAACTTATTAATAGTTGCAAAGTATAAATAACCTTAATTTTGAAATAAATAGATTACTGAAAATTGAAACTATAGCAGACTCTCAATTATTATAAATTAAAAAATGGTTAATGTAATTAAAAAAATACACCAATGCAATTACGGCAGTTACTTCAAAAGTTGTCTGATGTATATAATATTTTCAATGTAATGTTGTAAACCCCACGCTTGTGGTCCATGTATAGCTCGACGCATACGGTGATACGATCTCTTGGTCCTGAGAACTCGCTCACAGTTACTAATGTGATTGTGTTGGAGTATTATTTTTTTGCAACATGGAAAACCTTATATAATATAAAACAGCTTCGTAATTTCAGACAATGTTTAAGTACAAACAGATATACTATAATCATCCAGAATCCACCAAAACAAATTGAGAGAATACTTTATATGAGTTACAGTATAATTTACAATTGCAAGGCACCTACTGGTGCAGTTTATTCTTCCTAAAACTATGAGATCAACTCAAATCTAAAAAAGTATCTAACAAAATATAAAAACCTTTTCACTTATCACAAATATTTTAACAGTAAAAAATAAAGTGTAAAGAAGCAAGTGTGTAACAGGTAATCTACGTAAGACGTGTATTTTTTTATAAAAATGGTGTTTGAAATCTTTGGGGGTCATTGAATATACGTATAAGCCCATTCAGAAATGGATTTGCGTTATAAACGTGAAAAATTACTTGTTAGCGATAAAAAACTGATTGTAGGTCATGTGCAGTATAAAAAAACACACAGGGCTTGGTTTTATGATACCTTAAACTTTATAAACTTCGTTTACAATTCAAACGTTCATGAATTATTAGATCCTGGACAAAATGGATTCCTCTATTCAATATCCAGACCCTATGTAATTTACTTTATGTCTTGTATGTTTTCAAACAAAATATCCATTCCAGACAAATCATTACACTCTTACTGTTAATCTTCAATAACTTTTCATTTACTTACTCAATATATACACAAATATTTATAATTTTATCTCTATTTAACATTAGTCATTAACATATGAGACTTTGGATGAATACCGCCAAATAGTCGCAAACCTCAAGAATGCCTTCCCATCACTCTGACTTCAATTCTCATAACCCGGCTTGTGTTAATAGAAAGAAGCTGACAAATGCCAAATATAAAATTACCTTCTATTTACCAAAATTTTCAACGAGGAAGCGTAAAGTAACATTGCAGAATTTCAATAAAACAATATTTTTTTATTGTTGCATGTAAGAAAGTGAGAACTTAAATTGTGTAGTTTATAATACGCAAACCGATATAAATAGCACATGAAAAGTGTTTATATTGACATATAAAAAATTGAGGCACACAAATGAATAACAGTCGTTGCAATGTACTTTCATTTTGAAGACATGAGAATTCAACGTTTTTAATAAAATTATATGTTTAAGTGTTGCTACATTATCTCTATACAGTTGAGATACAAAATAGTACTTCTATCCTCTAATACTAAACTTATTTGATAATGTTTGCTTGAGAGTCAATTATGAATTCAGGAAATAATTTTCTCTGTCCACAACAGATATCACGTGTACTGAAGGATACCGTTAAGTCCTTGTGTAGAGTATTAATTTGTAAACACCGATGCTTTATATAAAAAAATGAGTGAACAGAAATGAATCAGGATGCATCTAAATATACCTCCAGGCTCTAAACATTGGTATTGGTTATTAATTATTCATAAGGATTCTTTATTGTGCTGTAAACCGACTGTCACTCATGAAGTTGAAACTTAATTTGATATTTAGACTGTTATTCATCTGCAGACTCTAATGACTCATTCCAAACTTACTTAAGTAGCTTCTTATTAAAAATATAATAATCCCAGCCTCTTTAACAAGTCCACACACTCTTCAATTCGACCTATCACACTTAACTAACTTTAAGTAGAATCACCGTGCTCAAACGACCTAACACTTTTGACTAAAGATCTGTATACAAAACAGGTAAATAATAAGGCCTAGAAGCGATCTACACACAAACACGTTATATATTACAGGTGCTGCAACCGAGTCACTGAAACACTAGGGACATGCGCCCTACGGAGGGCACTTGTCAATATTTCTTGATGACACGTGGTGGTGTGAGGAGAGTGGGACTTGTATCTCTCGGTCCAAGATCAGCTTGGAGACGCAGCCTTCAAGGCCTGAGCTGTATCTGCCCAGCGTTTCAGGCCATATGGACGACATACCCCCTGAAAAAGTTATCAGATTTTTTTACCACTACCTACATAAATATTTTTCATAAGAAAAAAATATTGCAGAAGAAACTTGTCTTAGATTGCTGCCATAACAATATCCAGTATGTGTACTAACGCAGATTAATACCTCGAAGAGGGAGAAGTCATGCTTAGAAACCAACAAAACCTAAGTAAAACCTAAGAGAATGTAGAAAAATGATAATCTCTTTTTTACTGAGCCAAGAGCTTGACTGTTATGTTATGTTATGAGATCTGGTTATTTACTCTAAAGAACTCTTTACCTTGAGGATGTTGACTATAAAAATATAATAAAGATACAAATAAAATTGAATATGTATACCAATGTAAAGTCCTGAGTCTGTATTGAGAGGCAGAATACGGCCTGGAGAAGCCTTTCCTATGGCTCCCAGTCCATCGAGGTCCACCACTCCGGATTGACCTTTCCTGAAATCGTAACAATCAAGATTACAAATTTGGTAGCACAGAAAAAATCATAGCCGATAGTCAGAAAGCAGGTCTTATTATTACTATAAAATTAGGGGAACCAAAGTTAAATGTGTAGAAAATTAAATAATTGCAAACGAACCTGGCAGCTCGGGCTCTATGCCAGAGACCATCATCTACGCGGGTTTGGTTTGCTGAAATAATGACCTCTCCACTACCTACATCATATCTGAAAACAGCATGTATCATATTAAATATGTTAAAATTTTTTTAGAAGATGGAGGAATCGATCTCTCTATCTAAGAAATACTTAGTCTAATAATTTTATTTTGTTTCCAAATGATTGTGATTTGGGAGCCGTGTTGAGCTACTTGAAGTTTTCAGTCCTCCCATGTTTCAGTCCCCGTACTGTGACCGTCCTCTGAAATCCATGAAGCTGGTCCCAGCACGGGAACAAAACGTCAAGGAGACTGAAAACTAGTAGCATTCAACACCCAAGAATCCAAATCATATAATGTAGCGTGTTGCTTTGAAGTTGGTATTCCGAGAGAATAATTGGTAGTGCTTTTGCTTTAGAGATGTGATATTTAATAATTGTATTTACCTGAAGGTTAAATGACCATCCTCGATTCCGAGAGCCATGAAAGAGTCTCCAGGAGCCATGCCATCTTTGCCTAGCCACAGCAGTAGCCCGTGGGCGCGGTCAGAGCGGAAACGAACATTTATGTCCATTGCGTGACTTGCTAATCTAAAAAATATAATGTATATTCAGTAATTAGTTTTTTAAGTCATGCAAGTTGAAAGTTACTCCAAAGTAAACATTATTTATACAGTATTCAATGAACGAATTTATTTTAATGTCATAGTATATATTGCACCATTCAACTGAGAATGTTAAGATGTAGAAAAAACATAATTAGGTTTCTAGCATAAATATGTTTACGACAATACACTTTTTAATATGAAAATATACCTTTTTAATACTTCTGGATCACTATTCCTCACATAGCTATCATGACCAGTAAATCTTGGAACCTCGATACTAGAATCGATTGTATCTATTTCACTATCTTGAATCTTGCTCAGGTCTTCCTTTGTCATCCAAAATCGGCCTTCATAAATTGGTTTCTTCTCGACCTCTTCCCTCGCGTGTCCAACAAACAATTCATTCCCGTAGGAATCTATTTCATCGTCATGTTTATCTTCCTTATTACTCAACACCCATTCCTTCTGGAATTCTTTCTCCATTTCGGTATCAATGTCATCCTTTGCCGATGGCTCGAAATAAGAATGCCACCTGTCGAACGTGTCAGGTTTTTCTTGTCTGACAGTCTCCATCTTCGGTGTCTTATTCTTGTGGTGGTGCTTGATAGACTGCTTTGGCCCCTTCTTCGGCACACTACTGGTGTATTTTGAGTTGTTGAAACGTGATAGGGGAGAATACCTGACGTGTTCTGGTTTGCTCACATGATGTGGTGCACTTGTAACCAACTCGGAATGCACCTCTGATGATTCATTGAGGTAAACAGTGCACTTCTCATTTTGTACCCTTAAAAGAAAAATAGACAGCGTAAGAAATATTTATCTAAATGGTAAAAATATTTATCAAAGCTTTAGTAAAATTAATCATACCCTGGTCCACAAACACACGTGTAGTGATGAAGCCTCGGGCGACAAGATGCTGAACCGCATGAATCAGGCCCGCAAGCATGAGGACAGCCATCGATGTTCACTCCTCCCAGAGCTGAGGACACTATTGACTGCTCGTGATCATTGATCACCACCTGAAAGATGTTGATTATAAATATTAGATACGATGTTCCAAAGTCATCACTTACGAGATATATTTTCAGTACAACAGACAATTATGATAGATACAAGATTGTATAATATTTTTTATGCAATAGACTTTTTATATATTTATAAGGTTTCAATCTATGTCTCACAGTTTTTCTCAATATTATTGTTCCAATATATCAATAATTTTGCAACAATTTAATAATAAACTAAAAGTACTGGTGTTTTCATAGACTGCAAATATATTTTTTTAAATATATTTTTTGGCCTAACTACATTTTAGTAAATATTGATATAACAACATAAATCAAAAACTATTTTACGGTGTCATAACATTTAACACAAAACAAAGACTTTATGTTGAGCCACTACCTTCACATTCTGTTCAAATGGAAGCCATAACGATGGCTTCTATTGTACAGATTGGATAAGTGATTGGAATTTGCTTTGGAATAGTTAAGCAGCTTTATGGATTAATGGGAGTTGATTCACCTCTAAGCCCGCAACGGAAGCACCTGTATTAAAAAATCAATTTCTACTTCATTCATTCCTAACAAAAGGTAAATTGTATGTCGCAATGTATTTTTGGTATTTTGAGAAAAGTTGTAACCAAAAAAATATTATTTTAGTTGCCTTACTGGACTTGGAACTAGGGGAAAGAAATTGATAGATTTCAAAACATTTCTTTGATCTTAACAAGTTTCAGCTTCAAATGTAATGTTCAATGTGTGTAGATACGATAATATTGTGACTTATGCTCATTAATTGAGAGAACTTCAAAGTATTATATAAGATCTGGTTGTAAAGAGTTGACAAATGGATATATCTCTCTCTACAGTATTAACAATATTAACATGGAGTATTTTTTACCTTTTGAATGCATCCATTGAAGGACTCGTTGATCCCGATCCGTTTCTGAATGATGGCGTACTGCGGGACTCCTCCCAGGTACAGGTTCTGGTTGAGGGACAGCTGCGTGAAGGCTCCAGGAGTCAGGCCCTGGCTGGAGACTGTCTCGATTATATCTTCCCCGTCGATGTTCGAGGTCAGGTCATGGGACACTACGGTGAGAACAGCGAGGCGACCCGTTCGAGACACGTTGATCGTGTACCATTCTTCAAGCTCCAGCTTTTCTGTGCTCCTATAATTATAAAAATATTACATCCTGATTTAGTCTTAAGCCACACTTTTTATATTAGTAGTAAGCCACAAGAGATAAGTCAATTTTGACGGTCTGGGTTGGTACGTACCATAAATTGTAAAACCTGCATTAGAGAGATTTTGTTTCTGAAGACAATATGTATTTCAATAGAACTGAAAAACTTTCAAAGGCTTATCATTAACACCCGGATCTAAGCCCAAGATGGAAGCAAGCGAGCGAGCTCATTATTGATCCACGAGACAGTTTATTGTTAGGCGTTATAACACTTTATGAGATTTGTAATTTGTAACGACACCTTGAGTGCAATGACATCTCATGGGATTTGTAATTTGTAATAGCGTTATAAAGACATCTTATAGCACCTTATGCGGTGTGTAAGGAAATATACATAGGTTTTAAGAAACCTTATGGGATTTGTAATAGTGGTATGACATCATATTCTCGGTCGTTAGCGAGGCTTTTGATGGAGGAACCTATCAAGATTGCACGTTTGCCTCACCTGATGATGGCCTGGCCCGTCCCCAAGTCGAAGACGAACTCCGCGTGCGAGTCTCTCAGGTAGAGAGCGAAGAAGTCTCCGACCCCATCAGACCTGTGCGCGTTGTACATCACCAGCCCGCTCCTGGCACCGGCTTTCAAGGTCACCTGAAAATTACCCATCGTTTATATTTTTTCAGGTTGAGAGCATGTATTTTTATGGGATAAATATTACTCCTGAAACTTTAAGGCTCCGGGGCAACCCTTTATATTAGTAATAAAGAAACGAAACCATTGCTTAGTAATCAAGCTTTTTTTTCAGAGTCTAAATAAATCTGGAAATAATGATTTCATTACTCACGTTACACAGCAATTGTTAACCGTTTTGGACAGTAAAACTTGGATTTTTAACAAGTTAACACACATGTTTGATGTTTTGAAAATAAATTGATTTAAATAGATCTACTTTAGCTTTGGTGGTTTATGATGATTTATGGTGGTGTTTGCACTTGTGGAACAAAAGCTACCTTTTCCGTAAACAAGCCGATACTCATTAGTCAATAAAAACGCAGCTAACTCCATGAAATAACGTAAAATAATGTCACAACACCAGAATATCAAACAAACATAGACAATACCAATTTTTCAGAAAAATGAACCACAAATAAACGTTTCAATGAAAATCAACTCTATACAGAATAATTGAAAACTTGCTACAGACCTTGTCGTTTATTATTAACCACAAAAAAATATGTATTTTTTTTAAATATAAAATATTGATTATTTCTTTCTAGATCTAATGAATTCCATCTATTATAAAAAAAATATGAAAATAATAATTTCTGTGCACTGTCATGCTCCGATATGTCAACACCATAGATTTTCGAAATATGCAGAAAAAATAATTAATTTGGTTTTCTACATAGTAATAGCGATATTCTGATTTTTTGTGAACTCATCGGTTGGTCGACGTAAAAAAATTGCATTTTAAAAATATTCGAAGCCTTCAAAAAGCCTCCGAAAAGAAACACAACCAAACTGAAATGCTGAAATTACATGAGAGGGGGAAGGGAGGTTTCATCATTAATATGGCGGATTAAGCAAATGGGCGGCCGTTTTAAGTCCTCGCACCATCACAGGGTGTTTCCATAGAGTAATGACACCTTATTAAGGGGCGGTGTTTTCTTTGTGGGGTAAGTCATTTTTATAAGGCTTTTTAATGAGAACCTTCATCCCCCTGGCCGCGAGTCACGGGAAGGGTTGAATAGTGCCGTTTTGTAGAATTCTCTTTATTCCAGTTTGTATTGTATCGCCGCTTTGATAAGTTGATATTAAATTAAATTATATATGCATTAGCATAGTTAGATACCTGACTGAATTGTTTGAAAACAATATATAACGTGAGGACAAAACCGATCGCGCTTTGGGGATTTTTAAATTTTTCATGTATTGAATTTCAGAAAAAATGTTTGCATTACACGTTTTATACAAATATTTTAAAATACGCAGGTCGTATTGCCTGACCCCTGTCGATATATTACAAAACGACCACAATGCCCCGAAAGGGTCGAAGAAAGCACACAAGAGATAAAAACCGTGACAAATATTTGAACGCGAGGGTTCAATTTTTCTTCATTTTTTCCTTTGAAAAGTCAGAGGCCTGCTGCCCGGGAGGCTGTTGCGGTGTTGCCAGCCTCCTCGGGCCACTCCCCTCCCCCTCGGCAGCAGACAATACAAATAAGCAGACTTACTTGAAGCTCGAGCCACGACAGGGCCGAGTCTCCCAGGCCGTGGTAGCGCAGGAAAGACGACCCGTTGAAGCGAGGCACCTGCGAACAAAGATAAACGGCGATCTTAAATATATATTGTGAAATATTGTATGTAAAAATAACCGCCGACTTGAGAGCTGTACAGGGTGATTCAGACCTTTCGACTTGTCGTTTCTGACAAAAAAGTACCGAGCGCTTTTTACACGATACTGCCATGCCTGAAATATTAAATTTTTCCTAACACGACGTTACGTAGCTACGAATTTATATATATATATATATATATATATATATTTAATCTTATCTATGTATACAATAGTAATAAGAATATCAGGGGTACAAGTCAGTAGCACATTTAGAATAATCTGTATAACATGTTTATGTAGCTATATGCGCTTACTTGTTAAACTACTGAAAATATCAACTAATAATAATACAAATTATAACAGCACTTGTCGTCGGTCTACATTCTACAAGAATCACAAGACAAAGTAGGCGTTTCATTGCAGCGATAGCTAATAATAACTGTAATAAATCACTCTCCCCCACACAGCCTCCCTGACAATGCCCTGGAAAGGTGATATTTGATTCGCTGCTGAAGTAATAGGTTTCGAAATCAATTTACCAGTTCATTTACCGGTCCATTCTCGCCGCGATGTGGCGGCCGAGCGAAATTCAATTTTTCTCCTCGAGCCGCGGGACTTCCTCTGCGATCCTCAGATTTATGTGTTTGTGGAACCTGCAGAGTTGAGGGACTTTGCTGCCGCTCACTCCGAGAGCGGAAGACATTCGATTCAGATAATCTGAAGGGCGAGTCTGTTAAAACAATCAAATCAAGTTGATTCGAAAAATGTGACCGTACGCTTTTGTACCACTCTGTCATCCCATGGAATTCCCTGCCTCAATTTTTCGCACTGTACAACTCTATAAAGAAGAACTGAAACGACATAACATTTGGTGAATATCTACCAAGTACCTTTGTATTAATCCAGTTTATTTTCTTCGTTATATTTATAGGCAACACTGCCTAATTCCGTTCATATTTCAGTTACTGAAATACCTACAAAACCTAACCTGAAACCTTCAGTGTAACTAGTCAGAAAGTGTTTTTAAATAAAAACCACAATCAGAGATACACACACAATTTTTCAGGACCTAGAAACACTGCTTCATTTCATTTGTACTTCATCGCAATACACTGCTCTTTCAGGGCTGAAAAAATAACCATTTATTGGCATTCCCACAAAATCTGAGCGGAGATCGTGAGTGAGACAAGCCAGACAGTGTTTTAAAATGCCCCAAAAAAATAGCAACACCGCATGCGTCGGGCACTTCCGGTGAAAAATATTTTCCGGTCACGTGTGTGAGATATTTTGCCAAGTCGTGAGATAATAAATTTCCCGTGGCCCGCAACATCTCCAACCTGAGCAATAAAATATCAAGAGAATACCTCCCTGTTTATTTCCATTGTTTCTTTTAACATATTTAACCCTTTCGTGGTATACACGTCGTGTTTGAAGGGTTTTTTTTTTTACAATATTTGTAATTGAATAGTAAAAAGGTTTATTATGCTGTATATATTAAATTAATGTTATTACTTTCAAGGATTTATTGTAAACTACTTATAGATACCCAATAACTATTATGCTTGAATGATTAAAAGATTAATTATTTTGATTGAAATATTACACAAACTTCATCACTTTAGTATTTATATTTTACTATGTAAAGAAGGGTTCTTTTAATATCAGCAATTATCTATTAATAAAGCGTTTTCGTAGTATCTAAGCTATTTATAAAATAGATGAGCAGTTTTTCATCAAAATTTATATGAATTAAAATAAATATTCAAATGGAGTACTTTCTGTTTTAAATATCGTTTTACTTGGCAAGTATCAGTTATTTCTTTAAGTATTTTTAGAATATTAAGCTTTATAAGCGTAAACTTCTTGATGTGAAAATTTCCTTTGACTTTAAAGTCAATTTATTTCACTTAAGGCATCGTGGTGACTTCCTGTTAGTATTCTGGTATCTATTCATCTTCCTTAGCTTTGTGAAGGCTCTATATATGGAAAAATGTATGAGAAAATATCAAGACCCCGCGGCTTTGTATTCTTACACATACATTTTTTTCATAAAGTGTACAAAAATGTAGGTTTCATAATTTTTTTCATTTGAGCGCATTCGATTTGATAATAAATCATTTGAGCAAACGTACATATTAGAATAAATGCAAAAAATATTCAGTTTATAAAAAAACTTACTTGCACGTATTTATATAAAATATTTAAAAATCAAAAAAATTTATACATTTTGGTCAAGACTAAAAATAAATTTATTCAATGCAAATATTTTCAGCTGATTAATGTTCAACTAAATTAGACAAAAAAACACTTGCTTTGTACGTTTTTAAATAATAAAAATATATAAGCGTTTAAATAAAAATCCCATGCTTTTGATGTTATAGAAAAATGCTTTTTTTTTCTTTATATTAAATCCTTTGCGTAATTGAACAGGTATTCTAATGTTATAAAAAAGCCTCCCTCTGGTATTAAAATCACCAGCACGTGGCGGTGGCATACGAGTGTCTAGGCAAAATAAATTAGGGGTGGAGGTTGAGCCCGCAAAGGTGGGCGAAGCCTAGGGTGAAAATATTTCCTTTAGAGCCTTTTAAATAGAACAAGAGGGGAATAAAGCAAGCAAATAGACCGACAAATAATGTTTAGCTTAAAAAAAAACTCCCTTAATTTAAAAATTCCCACGCAAGATCTTTTTGCGAATTTTATAACTACACGCACGAATTATGTTATGTACACATTTTAAATATATTAAAAAATTATTAAAATTGTGTGTATAGCACACTTCACTAGAGATTTTGTGAAATGTCGCAGTATGTGGTCTATTATAAAATTATGTATTAAATATTTATATTCAGAGTTCATGTTTATGTTTTGAGATATATTGTGAGAGTTATTATACTTCAATGTCTAAAAATTCATATCAAACAGAATTCAGTTATTGTTCAATAAATTTCAAGTTCTCTCTGTACTGAGACATTTTCTAAATAATAAAAATTCATTTTTTTTAGAATTTAATATCGAAAAAGCGAGAAAATAAATTATTGCAACTAGTTTTATGGTCAGTTTATTACTTTTATGGAATGTGATTTTTTTTTATAAAAAAAATTCCATTCCTAATGGTAATTTATAACGGTTGTAATTTTGCTTTCATAAATTTCTCCATCACAGATTTAAGCCACAATTGTTTCACGCGGTATTATTTGCTAAAAATATATATTATGGTCAAAGCTTTCGCCTGATTAATATTCTAGATAAATGGTTGTTCGTATTTTTTGTATAAAGCTTGGTGTTTGAACCACAGTAATATCTATTAAAATGATGTTAATAATTTAAGGCTTTCAATGGAAATGTCAGTATCGTCAACAACAGCATTTTCAGGAAGTTTATGCAGCTTTCAGGAGAACAGATAATCATCTGTCGTCTCCTAAGGCGACCAGATAGAACATAAAAATAAGCATCGACTTATACAGACGGAACACTTTAGCCGCTGGCAAAAAGCCTTTTTTTTGGGAAACCGGAGAAGAATTATCAAGCGACGTTATATATATAATATTAAATATTTTTTTCTTGGTGTTTCTTTGCTTCATCTTTATCAATATCTACCGATCTTGAAATGTGAGGCTTTCGCGGGAATCGTGGCAAATAAAAATATTTCATTTGTGGAATAAGCATGGGGTACGTATCTGGGTCAGTTCGTACCATTTATTACGAACAATAATTTATACCCTGATATCGCTGGCAGGGTCTATGAATATTTTCAGTGGAACATTTGCAAGGAGCTGAGCCAAATGGCGTTTAATTATACTGAAAAAAAAACTCTGTTTAGGGTTTGTTTTATTATTCGACTCCGTGAAAAAGCGTAATAGGCAAAACTGATTAGATTAAGGTAGCGGAAAGCTTTCAGGAATATTTTGAATTTAATTAAACACTCGTTTATATGAAAAGATATATTTTTGTGTATTTTATGAAGAAAATATATTAATATTTGGTTAATAAGTGTTAATCTCAATGGAGGTATCCTGGAAGTAGAAAATAAGGTACGTAATAGGCAAAAACGTTGTTTTCTGTATTATTCTAAGAATTTATCATTGTTATCTAGTTCTAAGTTATTCTATTTAATTTATTCATCAACTCATGCAGAAAAACGGACCAGGAACTATTGCAAGTTTACTTATAGAAAATTAAATAATCTTGATTTTTTTTCAATGGCTTTACTGGCACTGTCATCTCACTCAAACACGAATGCATATTTAATTTTTTTGAAATAAAGCATGTCTATAAATAGAATGTTGATTAATTTACCAGCGTAAATATTTGGCACCGTGTGGTTATTGTATATAAGCGGAAGAATATGACAAATTGCCCGGAAGCCGGATTATATCTTCAAACCGGGACTGCTCCGGTCAAAACCCGAGCATATCGCAAGCCTAGGCATAAATAATGATTTCAGTTAGCCTCTAAATACACTGTGCGCCTGAAAAATGTACTTTTTTAAACTCAATACACGAAACTGCTGAAAAATATCACCTAGAATCCAAGTGGTACACGGGATTCGGGTTTTAATAAAGACGTGTCGTGACAGCAGACAAGCACTTAAATTCGGCTTTGAGTCCCGCAGTGCTGTTCCCGAAATTACTAAATGTTTCGGTGCTGAAATAAATGCTTGTAATTTGTGCTGAAACACAGCAACCCTCGATTACTGGGCCTATACATCAGGACGGGTTTAGAGTGATTGAAATGTTTACTCACTAGTGCTGGAGTGAAAAAGCAGAAACTGTTTAAAGTAGCAGATAAATTAGACGTCGCGCAACAACGTCATTATATTTTACTGTGCAAACATTGTACACAGTAATCAGTTGAGAGACTGCAAAAAACTAACAAGTCCATGTATAGAAAGAAAAAAAACCTTATCATGGTAATATTTAACCTACTGGCCATTTTAAATTAATATGTATTGCTGTAAAATAAAAAACTATTCAATTAGATTTTACAAAGCTGCTGCTTCTTTCACATTTCACACATCACTTTGTTTACGTCTTTCCACGTCACTTTGCCTAATTCAAACAGACCTAAATACTTCGTAACTATTTACTTGTCATCATCATTATTACTAAACACTAAAATCCACTTCAGGATAAAGGTTTTTCTATTTACGTGTAAACGAATAGAACCTTGGGATTAAAGTTAATTGACAAGAGTTACATCACTTTAAAAAAAAAAACCATGACTGAATGTAAAAAGGCTGCAAAAATAGTTCTCAAAAGGAAAAAGAGAGATTCTCGTGAACTTATTCATCAAAGGCTGATACTGAAGAGTAAAAGTCATTAGTTCAACACTCATGATTACGTTTTTGGAATATTGAAATTTTGTTTATTGATAAAACTTTTTCAGGATAATTTATAAAAAAATATATTTTCTTGCATTTCAGGTTGTTTTTTTTATCGATGGAGTTCAAAATAAATGCCGATTGCAAAAAAACTTGTACCGGTTTGCTACAATTCGCGATAAATTTTCTGAGCGGGTTTTGCTGCTCAACAACTTGTTTATATATTTTCAAACAGTAACTTTCGAGACTTTCTTAAGCGTCGAGTATAAAGTTTATATTGAAATATACGAAAAAGCAATCGAAGTACAATGAAAGATGGAAACATATGATAAAAGTTTTCTGGATTATCAAATTCTTCAAACTTTTATTTCCCTAGGTGAATTCATTGAAATATATAAAACGATATAATAATTTTTCTTGTTCATGTATATTTTACCCGATGAAAAAATATTTTAATATCACTTGCAAAGCATTTGCTTTGTATAAAAAGCAAAAAACTTACAACATATTTTAATATAAACCATATTAGTTGAAAATATGAAAACAAATAAGTTACAAACATTTAAGTTTTTGAAAATTATTTTAAGTTAATTTTTTTAAATTCGTAGACTCAAATATTTTCGATTTTGAAATATATATTTCAAAATAAATAAAGTTTCAAAAAATTATAAACGAAACCTGATCATAGTAATTTGTGTTCAACTGTAGCAATTATTGAGTTTTATTAAAAAAAAATCTTTTAGGCTATGGTTTCAATTTTCAGGTTCCGTTTCAAAAGTTTTTCAAATCAATTAAAACTTTTGATACCATAAAATTCATAACGTCTGCTATGTGATCAAATAATTTAAGGTGCTTTGTCGTATTTATACTATACAAAAACCACTACGGAAAATTAAAACTGAATATGAAAACTTTCATCAGACTCGAGTATGAATTTACAAATTATAAGGTAAATTCAAAAATACCGACTGAAAAAAATATCTTACAATACAGAAAATAACTGAAATTATTGACTTGTATTTTCCCTGAGGGTGGCGAGGAGTTTCCCGTTTTTTTCCACACGGAAACATTTTGTATAATTTGATTCGGCGGCACAAAGGAACTGAAATAATCTGAATTTTTCAGTATCGCCTCCATAAGTGGATTTTCAAAAGCCTACTTCATAATTTGATTTTCAAAATCCATCAATTTAGGAAGAAAAAAAAAACAAGATCTCGAGAGTGCCTCTTCGGAAAATATCAATGTTTGATTAAAAATTATTCTCGTATATATCTTTACTCGGAAATGTCGTTACTTAACATAAAATAAATATTAAGTAATATAAATCCACGACTAAAAAAATATTTAAATTCATCTTTTTCGTGCTTAATATAATTTATAATTTTTCGTTCTATGCTATAATTATGAAAATACAAAGTATGACTTAACAATTCAATGTAAAAAATGAAAATGCTTTCCTCTTCTCTATGAAAAAACTTACTACATACTTCGTCTCTTATACAAGGTGTTTATTTCTATTAAAAATAAAATAATAAAAATCAAAGGAGGAATAATCGATAGTAAAAAATATTTCATGGTAATTGATTTCACCCTACATCTATGAGAAAAACCCTTTTAAATAATTTCACAACATAGATGGGAATCAAACTCCCACGCTTCGGCTATCACTACGTTTCATGTAAATAGAAATGAAAACCTTTGTGATGATATCGAACCAGTCACGTAAAAGCGAATAATTTATGAGCATAATGGATTATTGATGAATTTGATGATTGAAAGAATCCCATGAAGTTTTAAGAGTTTGAATAATATATACGCCAGACATTTATTTAACCAGACAGTATCGTGGATATCATATTTGGCACTGTGTTCTGCCTCATGAATACTTTGTGCGGCGAAATCGATATCTCTGAAGGCCTGTCTGTAATAAGCGATCGATACTACATGAAAGCCAGACTTCGAAGACTTCGTAGAGTAGCAAATGGAATATATAACACTGTAGAATTAAACTCGATTGTTATTTATACATATATATATACTTAGTGTGTGCATTAATTTTTTCGGATTTTCTAAGACATGGCGTTACTAGTATTGAATCGCATCAGGCTATGCTTTAACATTTCATTGTAAAGCGTAATTATTGCGCCAATGTTTTCAGTATATGGCATATCGCTGAAGTGTATACAACATTTTTTTTGAGCTCTCAACATGTCAACTTTTGTACCAACAAAATGCGATTTGCGGGAAGCTTTACATTTCTGTTTCAATTGGAAGGAAAAACCAGCTGAAAGTCACCGATTGCTGTGTGAAGTTTATGGTGAACATGCTTCATCGCGAAAAATGTGTGAGAACTGGTTTCGACGCTTTAACAATGGTGATTTCGATGTGGATGACAAAGAACGTCCAGGCCAACCAAAAAAATTCGAAGGTAAAGAATTAGAGGCATTGCTCGATAAAGACTCGTGTCAAATGCAAGCAGAACTCCCAGAATTATTGGGAGTTGATTGAGCAATAATTTCAAGATACTTAAAAGCATTGGGAATGATTCAAAAGCAAGGAAATTGAGTGTGACATGAACTGAAGCCGAGAGACGTCGAAAGGCGATTTTGCATTTCGGAAATGCTGCGTGAACGCCACAAAAAGAAGTCATTTTTGCATCGTATCATCACTGGTGATGAAAAATGGATTCGCTACGACAACCTGAAGCGTAAAAAATCATGGGGTAAGCCCGGCCAAATATTCATGGCGCCAAGGTAATGCTGTGTAGTTGGTGGGATCAGAAGGGTGTCATCCACTATGAGCTGCTGAAACCAGGCCAAACTATCACGGGCAAGTTCTACATACAACAATTGATGCGTTTGAAGCGAGCATGGCAGAAAGACGTCCAGAATATGCGACCGGACACGAGTCTGTAATTTTCTATCATGACAATACTCGGCCACATGTTGCTAAATCGGTTAAAACCTATTTGAAAAACAGTGGATGGGAAGTTCTGCCTCACCCGCCTTATAGCCCAGACCTTGCCCCTTCCGACTACCACTTGTTTCAATCGACGCAGAATGCCCTTTCTGGAATACGCTTCACATCTGAACAGGGTATCAAAAATTGGCTTGATTCTTACTTGGCTTCAAAAGACGAACAGTTCTTTTGGGATGGAATCCATAATGTGCCCGAAAGATGAGAAAAAGTAGTGGCTAGCGATGGACAATACTTTGAGTAGAATATATTGTGCCAATTTTTTTTATAATAAAGCTCCAATTTCACGAAAAAATCCGAAAAAATTAATGCACACACCGTATATATATATATATTTTTTTTCAATAGCGATAGTTGATGATATTTGATGAAAAATCAACCAGTTTTATCTACGGTAGATTTTCAGGAAAAAATTTACACGCAATCGTGTTTTTCAGAGTATCATCACACACAGAGCTAACTATCAAGTCTTTACCGGTCTTCAAATATCAATTCTTATCTTCCCCTGCTGCGGCACACTCACTGCGGATCCGCCGGAAGCGGGCATCTCGGGTTTCAGGCGGAGGCACCCGACACCACCCATTACGGCCTATTACACCCCCAGCCCTGCCAGGGAGCGGGGGCTAATGAATTGAGAATGATTGTCAGTTCTGGGAACGAACTTGCAGATGCAGACCGTCAGGGTACAATTGGGATGCTGTGTCGCATAGCCGGTTGGCTGTTTGATGGAGCGCTACAAACACTTAGACCAAGTACACCAAATGCATGCCCTGAAACTCATACTTCAAAATGAATTCATGATCTTCATATTTGGCTGAAAACACACACGAGGGTACAAAAATATATTTTAAAACGTGACAGTAAAAACTGAAGCCTTTTTTTCTGCACACGTCGCGACAAAACTTGTAATAAGTCTTGTTCAGGAAAAATAATAAAAGACTGAGGCAAATCGGTTGCAAGTTGTGTCGCTGCGTTTAAAACCGGCTTTAAACATCATACATAATGCAGTAAACATGAATAACCGATTGGCGAAAAGATAATGATCAAGTCTATTCATAAAAATATTACAGATGGATTGAGTAAAATTAAACCAGTTATTCGTGGATAATGATGATAAATACAAAGCATATTTCTATGTAAATTTTAATCAACTGAAAAAAAATAAAATATATATATATATATAATCGCATCAAAGAACTTCAATTTCCGATCCAAATAATTCGTTTCCTGAACATTGTAACACTTCTTGGTATATTTCTTGAGTGTTCTTCAATGTATACATAATTTTTTTTCATTTTCTAAGAACGCTTGCCAACTAATAGGATTTTTTTTTGAGTATTTTACTATTTATAGGTTGTTACACGTTTTTAAGGTCGCGTAGTCGTGGTTACGAAGGCGCGTATCGATTCACGTTTCTGGGAAATTTATATTGAATACTATTTATTCAAGCCAAATATGAAGTAAAATAAGTTAAAATAACTCGAGAAACAGAGTCTGTGAGAAATATTATTTAATATTTTTTTTACAATTTCAAAGTAGAATTATTTTAATTAAATTAATATGGAACCCTTGTGGGCATTAAGATATTTACGGTTGAAATGTATATTTTGAATGTGGTAATTTTATTTATTTGTTTACATACATGAAACAACAGGTGTAACCCGTAAGTTTATTCGTCTCGGGTTATTTTATTTCAATAGGGTGTTTTCTGGGTTTTTTGTTATTTGAATAACTCAGCACGAACCGTTTCATGTATAAATCTGAATCAACCCCACGTCCTCTTGCCATTATTTTTAATCATTCCGATTCTACGAGGGAACAACCGAAGTAGTCCTGCCAGTCACCTGCGCGACACTGGATTAATTCCACGTGACAGGTTAAAGCCTCGAATTTGCCCCCCAACCACCCTCTGTAAATTCACGATAACAGGGGTTGTGTAGAATTGTATAACGCTTCCATTTGTTATCTTCGAATCGGCTGAATATTAAACATGCGCTTCTTGTTGTTTCGCCATTCACGCAAATAAGTATAAATTTACACTTTAGCGATACAATGGGGCAGGTAAACCTTTGAAATTAAAATACTAAAATTATTTTAAAAAAACATGTGTGTACATACATAAAATATATTTAAAATGACAAGTATACTATGCGATGAATTCATTATTGAAATCTTATATTATATATTTTTTGATAGTGACTTTAAACCGAATTCTGTATTGTACTGTTATTTTTCTAATCTTGATACAACATACGAATTTTTTTTTACAGAAAAGGTGCATATTACATATCCCTTAATTAACCCGGAAATAAGAGTTGAAAAAAAAGAAATTATAGTAATGCATTTTATTTATCATGAGCTTCCCCAGGAGACTTTTCACTTGTGGCCCTACCTATGAGTAATGAATACTTTCTATGGAGGCCATAGGGGCTCTGCAATGTTGCTTAATTAACTGTCAGTCCATCCTGGGGGATTAAAGTTTAATCCACCCCCTCCCCTGCCTGGTGCACACCCCCACCTGCTCGCCAGTCATATAAAACAACAAAGATTACGTCTAATAGACACTGAAGCGCGCGGACGTGTAATACCCATCAGAAAATTTAGAAAAAAATCCTTGAAAAAAAATTTTTTAATAAATCACGCTTTTTTAAATTAAATTCAAGCAACGCAGTTTAAAGTTATTACAAATATTTTTATTTGTGTTATGAAGTAATGATTTAATTTTTAAATACGTTTGATCAAAAAGCCAGTTAAATCATAGCTCAAGTAATATGAATGAAATTATTTTATCACCTAAAGAAATTATACTTAAAATATATTATATTAATTAGTTTCTTCTACCAGAACTGAATATATTATTATTCTGATAAAAAAATATACCGAAATTAACATTTTTGAGTTACGTTTTTACGAATATTTGAATGACAAGTAATTTTTTTTTGTAGGCACATAAAAATTATATATATTTATAATGAGTGTTTTTTTACAATTCAGTTGATATTAAGTTGTTATGAAGGTCTTAACTCATTTAAAAAAAACCTAAAGTACGTAACAAATTATTTTGTGTTCAAATAAGAGCTATATGCTTTTATTTAAAATTATTAGCATATGTGAGCCGCTGTCTTCTTTTAACAACTCTGAAGAAGCCCTCGAAAGACGAAAACGCTAACACACAAAAAATATCACCGAAATAATACCGAAAATAATTTTTTTTGGGCAAACCGTTATCATTTCGCACACTCTTAATTTACATATTGCAACAAGATAGGTTAGAGACAATGGGGTAGTTAGGCACTTCTTTTGCTTCTGTTTCATGTTTGTTGCGCTTTGGGGTGTGAATATAAGGGAAAATTATACTATGGATTACTTAAAGGGTTGTCAAAAAATGGATATTCACTGCGGATTATTTTTGATTGTGTGCTTTTATACAAAACAATTATAATTATTTGAAGCCACCATCTATCTAAATTTAGTAAAAATATAATGTCAAATTAAAATATCAGATGTGATATTTTTTGGCTATTAGGGTAATTCAATAACCGCTAATATTAACGATAGAATTTTTCAACACACAAAAGCTATTTTTTTGATATTTAAAGCTTTTCACATTGACAAAATTTTGACGATGTTAATTTGCGGTCATGTAAGTTTATTGAACAAAATTAATTTTGACAATGCCCTACTTCAAAATATTTTTAAAAAAAAGTTTATCACTCCCTTCGGTAGATTTTTATAAACGAAATTATTTTTAAAAAATTACAACATCTGAGACTTACGTTTTATTTTTACTGGAAATGGAGGTTTCAGGTTATCTTGTTTTTCAATAGAAACGACCAAATGATAATTGCATCCCCTCGCAAACCCCATGACCTGGTCGTCGGGATCCACTGTGCGTCCACCCCGTCCATCAGCATGGTCCTGCTCGGCTTCATTTTGGATCCTTTCAGGATCTCTCTGTTATGTCTCAAACGTGACGTCACTATTTCTCTCGACGACATGTCCCCACATCGATTTTTCTACAAGGCCGGATGTATTTTGTACTCATTGTTACGATAGACTTATACTTTCCTAAATATTACTTAAAAGCTACCTGATTATATATATACGAGTATATATATATATATATATACTGCAGGCAAATATTTATGAATACGTTGTTAGAAAGACTTTAAAGTTGCTTAACTGGATTTATTCCGAGTGCTAGATTAGTTTCCCTATAGTAAATTTTTCTCGTAGATCTTGAGAATCGTACCGGTTTTTTTATAATATCATATGAGCATATGCGAACCTAAACTTTTTTATTGGAATTAGCAGTATGTTATTTTTATATATATATATATAAAGGAATTGTGTGAATACTTTTACAGCTGACTACTTCATGCTTGTGAATTTATAATATTACAAAAAAATAAAACCAAGTAACAGGACGTGTGTTTATCGTATTTTTAATAATAATGTGTAGTTTTTTTTAAATTTATGTTGACTCTCATGTCAAATATATTTTCGACCAAAACTATGTAAAATCTTTATCAAAAATTTTAAATAAAGGTATTTAATTTTATTCAAAATAATATACTTCACAAATGATAAGACAATAAGTTTTAAACCGGCTATGAGCCTTTTGAAGTATTGCCTAATTTTTCTTTTGAACAATTGTTTACCTATATTGATTCCACTTGCGATAAAATGTGAAGTACTCAACAAGCTTTGAATTATTTTTTATTTTATAAAGATCTTAACAGATAACGAAACGTCAAATCTCAAAAAAATTACATTTTTTAAAACAGCGTTTTTCCATATGAAAACACGTTAAAATAATATTGTAATTATTTCATAAAAAAATATATTTGTTCTTGAGTAATATCCGCTTTATTTTTTTATTTATCAAGGTTAGGAATCTTAAATTTTAGTTATTTGAAAGCTTCTACTGTGGCGTCAGAAATGGGGGGAGGTGCGGATCGTTACTGGGAAGAATAAATTATCATTAAACTGACGGGAACCTAATCACTCACCGCAAAGTCTACAAATCTGCGTAATCCTTTCTAAATTATAACATTAAAATAGACACACGAAAATTACCTCTTCCACAGCCACGAAATGAATTAAAAAACAAAACGGGGCTCTAGACAAAAATTTATAATAAAAGAGACCGAGAAAATTGCTTGGCGTTTACTATTTATGCTGGAATTATTTTTAAGTGTACTCAAACAAAAAGCTTTCAAGCCAGCTGCGAATTATTTTTTTAGCGAAAATTTATTGCGATTCGAAAGTGAAAATATTAACACAAAAAAATATTTTACATAAACATCTTTCGATGAAGAATGTATATTGATTTTATGTTTTATTCTGCTTATATAAATTATTACTGTGGAGGTGTTAAGAGTCAAGATATATATTTTTTATACATACAAAAAAATGTACTAAAAGTATTTAATTATAATATTACTTTTAAAAGCGTGATAAAGTAAAGTATGATAGTTTTTATTTCCAATTATTAATTTTTATTTTTCATATACTTATGATGAGCCAGTGTTTATGGTTTTCTATGGAGAAAATAGTGTAGTGTGTTCTCAGGTTAAACACATTAAATATAGTATAAAATATATAAACATATAACATAGTATGATATCCCTGAATATGACAACGTTGAAACAGCGTATTTTGATACTTAAAAGAGCAAAGAGGAATAAAAGCTTTGTTTGCTCTACCAAAGAGAATAGACTGCCTCTACTACTTTATTTACTCTACTTATAAATTGTCGACATAAAATCTGAAATAAAGATGCAAGCTACACGGTGATATTAAAACAAACATCACGGAATGCGTCGTTTGATATATTGATTTATAAATAACACTGAGAATATAATCTTTGCGTGTTCTGAGTTGACTCACTTTACTGTCGAGGACTTTTTTGTTTGTTTCGAGTTGCAAGCAATTGGTCGCGATGTTTGAACAGCTTCCTTAACTTTGTTGCAAGTATTTATAATTTAAAATTCAACGAGGTTTTGCAAACTGCAGGCAAATATTTATGAATACGTTGTTAGAGAGACTTAAAAGTTGCTTAACTGGATTTATTCCGAGTGCTAGATTAGTTTCCTTGTAGTAAATTTTTCTCGTAGATCTTGAGAATCGTATCGGTTTTTTTATAATTTCATATGAGCATATGCGAACCTAAATTTTGTTATTGGAATAAGCAGTATGTTATTTTTAAGCAATTAATATAAAAATTAAACAAAAGTCTTCCCTGGTGAAGCTGGAATACATTTTTAGAAGATAATTGAGTGTCACTGCCAAAATGTTAATTTTATATGACACTTGATTGACATATAATTAAAAAGATAGGCTTCTTTGGTACTTTTCATACTCTTTCAAAACGAATAATATCAACTGAACGTGAACCTAATTTCAAAGATCAAAAGCATTATGAACATAATAAACCATTCAAAATGTCAACAGCATCGCTTGAATTGCAAAGAATTTTTAATACATTAAAGTATAAATGGAACTGTAAGTTTTACCAGAGAGAATATATTGCAAGTCGAGCACCTTGCCACATAAATCTTCACTATTTTCCTTGCTTTCTTCCTCTGAGACTAAGATCTGCACCAAAGTGGCTCACAACTTGCAGTTAACCTTCCATTCTTCGCCGTATATATTAGATAAGAGACTTCCCAAGGATAAAATTAAGTCAACCGAATCGAATACATACATTGCAGCCGATATTTATTTTGATTTAATTTGAAGATAAACTCCAGATAACATATGAAATATTTTATACAAAGATGTCACCCAAACCTTTCACGAAAATATCTCCGGTCGGATCAAATTAGTTTTCTTAAACCAGCATGTGCTTATAATAACAAAAATATTTTTATCCAACCCAAACAAAAGTGAGTTCAAAGAACTGAGAGCACTTAAGGGAGTTACCTTTTTTTACAACGGATGATTCTAGATTTAACCGTGACTTGAAATTTACAACTAAAACTTATTTTTACCGTCAAGTTGGTAATTAAAATAATACACAAGTAACGGGCTTTACAAAAAACATAAATTTTGGTATAAATATATAAATGATCATTTGCATGGTAGCATATGAGTATAAGGCCGTTAAAACTGAAAGTTTTTTTTTTCAGAATTGGTAAGCACCGTTGCTTGATTGACAAAAGTTTACACACAAAACTAACAAATTATCTGAAAGTGGGTGCAAAAAAAAAAAGCATTGTTTTGTCATGGATTTTTTATCTGTTTTTTCTGTATGTACTTAGAAAGCTAGTAGACTAATATATTAGTAGGTAGGTATGGATGATTTGAACGGGGTGCCACGAAGGTGAAGATAATCTTGGTGGACAAAAAGTATATATCTGCTCGTCAGGAGAATTTTGTAATGGCAACATCCAAGGTATACATTGAAAAAATAAAATTTTAGTTTCGTTGAAAAATTAGTGTGTAACTGTTATTTCAAATCATCCTGCCTAATATATATTATATAGTATATTTTTATTTATTACTAATATGATTAGGCACATTAGTTCATATATAGAAGATGATTTAAAGAAACTCTCAGAAAAATATCATCGTGATTTGTGTGGGATATTTTTACCCTTCAACCCCCGAATCTAGAATCAAAAGCTTTAAAGGAGTAGGTTAGATATTCCCTTCCGTTGGATAAAAAGTATATATCTACTCGTTAAGAGATTTTTGTAATGAAAATATCCAATTTATACGTTGAAAAAATAAAATTTAAGTTTCGTTGAAAAATGAGTGTGTAACTGTTATTTCAAATCATCCTGCCTATACAACTGTATAGGTATATTTCTACCCTTCAACTCCCGAATCTAGAATCAAAAGCTTTAAAGAAGTAGGCTAGATATTCCCTTCCGTTGGATAAAAAGTATATACCTACTCGTCAAGATATTTTTGTAATGGCAACATCCAAGGTATACATTGAAAAAATAAAATTTTAGTTTCGTTGAAAAATGAGTGTGCAACTGTTATTTCAAATCATCTTGCCTAATCGCCTATACAACTGTATAGGTATATTTTTACCCTTCAACTCCCGAATCTAGAATCAAAAGCTTTAAAGAAGTAGGCTAGATATTCCCTTCCGTTGGATAAAAAGTATATACCTACTCGTCAAGATATTTTTGTAATGGCAACATCCAAGGTATACATTGAATAAATTAAATTTAAGTTTCGTTGAAAAATGAGTGTGTAACTGTTATTTCAAATCATCCTGCCTATACAACTGTATAGGTATATTTCTACCCTTCAACTCCCGAATCTAGAATCAAAAGCTTTAAAGGAGCAAGCTAGATATTCCCTAAAATAAAAACCGAAGAATGCCGACTACACGTTAGCCTGGAAGTGGTTTCAGATCGGCCGTAAAAACGGGCGCCCGTGTGACACCTCCCGCAAAAAGCACCGGAGAGCGCTTTGGTTTCTTACGGCGCAAAAAGGGTGCGTGTCCAAAAAAGCCTTACCTGTAGGTCTAATAGCTTCTCGCAGAAATCTCCAGCGTAGCCGAGAGGGCAGACGCACTTTTTCACACACCGGCCTCCGTGAAGGCAGCCTCCGGAACATCCGCCGCTGCCGCACTCGGCTGAAACAAGGAAAAAACACACTTTTTATTTTTCAGCGAGGGTAAAATACGCCCTGTTTTTTTTCCGTTTTCAAACCCAACACGGCTTCTTAAGGATGATAAATTGGTTTATAAATTGTGTACTTAAGGGGTGTTTCGGTATTTATCAATAACCTGTTTTCCGAAAGATGGATGCGGTGCATCTGAATCCGCGCTTTTTGTTGTGACAAATTTATATGTATACGTATTTTTGGATTGGTCAATCAGATGCGTATTTACTACCCATTTATTATATTATTACTAATATGATTAGGCACATTAGTTCATATATAGATGATGATTTAAAGAAACTCTCAGAAAAATATCATCGTGATTTGTGTGGGTTCAAATCCCACACAAATCACGATGATATTTTTCTGAGAGTTTCTTTAAGTCATCTTCTATATATGAACTAATGTGCCTAATCATATTAGTAACAAATTTAAATCGCACACCAAATCAGAAATTGACTAAATAAACTAATTTTATATTATTGATTTGCCTATACAGGCTTTTATAATGATTAAGTACATTTTTTCAAATATTGAAAATTGATTGAAGTAACTCTTAGAAAATATCATCGTGATTTGTTTCTCACACAAATCACGGTGATATTTTTTAAGAGTTACTTTTAACTACTTTAAACTAATTTAAATCGAAGTATAAAGAAAAATAAAATTTTGAATACCATTGAAATGAGTTTGAGTTAAATAAACGCTCTACAGCAGTAGGCTACATGCAAGTCGAAGAATAAAAAAATACAAATTAAAATATAAATATATTTTACCAAATATATAAATTTAGTGAAATAATTTTAAATATTGAAAATAGTACATAGAAAAAAGTCATTGGATTCTCTCACAATGATTACACTTGCATAAAATTTTTCTTGAATATGTTTCTCATTAAATAAGCACCAAAATAAATACAAGTTTTTATACAGGCCATAATAAGTTTTTTCACAGAACCAAATAATTAAATAATCACTATTAATCAAATATACATGAATTTATAGAACTGTCACGATTTCATATTATAATAAAATTATACTAAAACCACTTAATATAAATTAATGTTAGACTCTAGAAAGGGTGTGTATTGTAATCGATAAGTCTACGGTTTGTAAGACAGTATGTACTTTGCAGAGGGTGGGTATGGATTAATATAGGTCATACAAGAGGGTTGTTATACCTACAAGACCGACAATGTAACCTTTTACATTTCATCCATAAATTTACACACAATGGCGTTTGCTGTGATAAATTCTGCAATTAATACAGAGGGCTACTGAAATAAGGGTCGTTATCTTTAATCGCCCTTATGCCATGGATGATTGAAGGATTTTTTATTACTGAAATTTTGTAGTAGATTACAACATGGTAAAAATCAAAACAGCTCTTTTCAGTTATTCTGAAAAGAGCGATATAATAATTATAACCTGGTTTTTATATGTAAATTTTTTTTAATCTGAAATCTATAAAATGATTTTTGTATCGATAAATAAAAATGTTTTTTAAAATAAAAGGTTTTATGTTCATTAAGGTAGATCATTAGAGGTTAATCGTTTTACAAAGTGATGTATTCAGGTTTCATGTTATGCTCTGATATAATGGAGAATTTTAAGTTTCTATGTTTTATGTTTTCGGGTAAACAGAGATCCGTAATCTTTTTTACTGCATCATTAAGATAAAGTACAAGAAGGTAGACATTTTAAGCATCTTTTTGGGCTTTGTGTAATCCTTAATACTTTGTGCTCGATCGTTAATAAAACAAATACAACAGTTAATAAATAATGCTAAGTGCCAATAACGGCACCACGTAACTAGACCAGGAGATTACTAACCGAGGTTAAATTTTATATTATATTTTCAATATTATATAACTCTCTAATCAATCTATACCACTCATCATATATATATATAAATATTGTGTTTATAAAAAAATTATTTTATATGTTTGTGGAGACCCTGAAAAAGTACGAATATACAATAATTTCCACATAAACTTAATGTACAAAAAATGATCTAATTGCACCGAGACCGCTTTCTGCAAGAAGCAGATAGCTTTTTTCAGCAGCTTTATAAATACATATTTCCATATCTACGGCTACATCGAGCGCACAGGGACGGAATATCGAGCCACATCAAAATGATTTATTACAGCATTGAAAGATGGGTTATAAACCGGAATAAGGGTTGTGTTCATAGTTAAGGAATAAAATTTGATTTAAAACGCCGGGGATGATTGATAACACAACAACCTCAATACGAACAGAGATTTCATATTATTTAAACCAATACTTCTTGCCACACAATAGAGCGAGAATTTGTAAGGGAAGCCTCGGGTCGCCTGAATGATCGATTGCGATGGATGTTAGGAGAGTGGGTAATGGAATATGCAAGCTATACATCCACGATAGACTGGTTTATTTCTCGATTGAAGACATTTGCAATATATATAATTAGCTAAACGACTAGGAAATAACTTAAAAGATAAAGTTGTTACTTGCCCAATGGTATTATATTCAGGTGCCTTACCTCAGAGAAGGCAAGTCTTATTAATTCGACTGTACTCCTGACTAACCTGTATTTGGTATTTCTGAGAATATGGCCAGTACAGAATATTGTCCCTTAAAAACCTTTAAGAGTTCCATGTTTTATTCAATTATTCAGCATCTTCATATCAATGGCGTGGAGTGCATATATAATATATTACAATCTAGAGTATAATGTTACTTCAGTAATAATTTTTGATTCAAGTGTTTAAGTTATATTTACCAGAGTTTTATTTAGTTGCATCCAAAGTGATAATGAAATAACACTTGTAAAGTATTTTGAAACAATTTAATTATTTGAATATCTCAAAAATTCTTTCAAACCACATGCAACGATTATTCTTAAATAAATAATATATTTTGTGCACGCCTCTGCAAACCATTGCTTACTTTTAATAAATATCGAACCTGAAATTTGAAGGTCTGGCTAACAAGGTAATGGTCATTTATCAAAAGCTATCGATTATTATCAGAATTGATAGTTTTCAGCGTAAAGAGGTATTTTAAAATTTGAATCACACCAGAAGTCCCAAAGGTCATTTGGAGAATCGAGCTTTCGGACAGGGTGAAAACGTCGGATAATGACAAAGAGGGAAGAGGTCTAATTATCTCGAACAGGGGGTAGAGGAGAAGGGCTGGGGGTGAAATCAATAATTAACAAATGGTCTGCGGCCAAAGGAACAGCTTTCTATTGGACCTCGCAAGTGAACTCGAGTGCCGAAGAAATATAAAATAAAAGTAGAGTACTGTACATATAATTTTTTAAACCCCAGATTTCAACAAATCTTTGTTTATCGTTTAAAATCATCTAATTTAATTAAAATATTAAAATAGCTTTTTTTAATACAAAAACAAGAAGTTCTTCAAGATGGACTTCCGGGTATAAAATAAAAAGGTTAAGGCATTAATATTTTAGCCCAAACTGTCCCATTTTATTATTACCAATAAAATGGGTGCTACGTCTAGAAATTTTACGATAAATTATTTTTTTAATGTTTACCCATAATGTCTGAGTATTATATTACAAATCTTTGTTCAACATGAAAGTTTATATATATATTTAGTCAAAAACGTTGATTTATTAAGACTATCAATAAAATTTTCTTTTCGCAAAAAATAAATAAAAATGGAATCTTAATTCAAAGATTAAAAAATAACCCAAAATATTCACAAATTTTGATGTAAAAACCTAGAAAAGTTTTAGAAGTCACAAAAAATTGTTTCGCAACTCCACTAATTATGGGGCGAAGTTTCGGTCAAGATAAAAAAGATTTCAACCCCTGAGGTAGTTACAAGCTTAATTAACTAAACTGCAAGCGAGAATTTTAAAAATACCCACAGGGATGAATGCAAGGGGAGAATTTTAGGGTTGATTGAATTGAATTTAAATTGAATGTGGGTTTATTCAATTAAAAGTTGATACTGAAATATATTGATTTTTTAATAGAATAAGTTTTTGGCATGTGAAAAGCGAAAACGAACTTTTTTGAGAGAAATATTCAAAGTTTACTAATTGTGAGGGATTGATTTTTTCTAAATTAAATATAAGTGTTTCCAAGGAGAAAAGTTTGATTAAAAGCTTTTTATACGAGGCATATTATATTTTTATACCTGAAAGCAAGAGGCAACTAAAATAAAATAAAAGTTTTTTAGGTGTAATAAATGATGGTCATTTTATTCTATAAATTAATGTACGTTTATGTTATATTATAATGAGTATATCCTTCTATTCAGTACGATTAATATTTGCAGGATACCTGTAAGGGTTAAAAAATGAGGGTAGCCTGGAGTAAGACGGATATATGTACATTTATAGTCTGTGCCTTTTTATGTATCGCAGGGATGTTATATGTGAAGTGAATGTTTATATGAGTGTTCGTGTTTTGTGTTCAGGGCTATTCAATCCTAGAGTAAGGAAACCTTTCTACCAAATGCAATTCTGCGGACCTTCCCTCTCATCACCATTAGCCTCTATTGTCCACTGCGGGGAAATATTTTCAATCCATATTTATTATTTTTTTACAAACATAAATTGTGTTCGTAGGTTCGTTGTGCGACGTTATAATATAACATTTTGGATAACCAGAGATCTGGTTACTCGATTCAAGCGTAATACCCAATAAAATTTAAAATTTTAGAGTAGTCATTTTATACGTTTATGAAATAGCGTTTAAATAATTGATCATGAAGCCTTCATGCGCCTTAGTGAGCCCCGAGGCGGGGGTGCGACAATAAGGGAGTTTGCCGAATCCTTTGTAGCCAGAATGAATGGAATGTATAATACAATTTCGCAGTAAGCTCTATATCACTGTACGCAAACTGCAATATTTAAAATAATAATGAAGAATTCGTGATATTTTTGCCTCATGATCAATTTCCCTGTTAACCGACAAGTTGTTCCGTGTGTAGCGAATATCGGCAGTTTTTGTGAGATTCCGCAGATAAATTGAGGCTTCGCCGCGACTGAGTACAACCAAAGGGTTGACAGAGGCAGAGGCGCCTATTTCTTTAATGTTAACAAATGTCACTAAATCTAGAATATTACACGATATGGAACTTAATAATGGCTCAAAGCGAAAATATTTATGTGATACGTGGATTAATTTTTTAATTTATTGAAAATTCTGCAAATCGATGTTTATTTCTGCTTGCAATCCTTGGGGTGAGGGGCTATGAGCGATGCCTGGTCAGCTGTTTTTCCGAATGAAAGATAGTAATATTCTAGGTTTAGTGACATTTGTAAACAATGACGGAATACGCGCCTCTGACTCGGTCGCGGCGAAGCCTTGATTTATCAGCGAAATCTCACAAAAACTGCTGATATTCGCTACATACGGTACAACTTGTGGTTAAAAAGGCAATTTATCATGAGGCATAAATAACATGAATTATTCAATATTATTTTTTAAATTGCAGTTTGCGTACAGTGATATAGAGCTTACTGCGAAATCGTATTATATATTCCATTCATTCTGGCTACAAAGGATTCGGCAAACTCCCTTACTGTCACAAAAACTGCCGATATTCCCTTATTGTCGAATCATTTTATATCATCGTTTGTGAAGCTCTGTAAGGGTTTACATCGCGTAAAAATAATTACAAAATAATTTTTTTAAAAATCCGACAATCTTAGATCGTAAAAGTGTACGTGTCCCGTCTCTATGCACACGAGACTCGGTCGATTGAAAAGTGTTTCAATGACTCGTGCATCACGTGGCAAAATGACAGAACAGCAAGTACAGTAATATATATTCCATTCATTCTGGCTACAAAGGATTCGGCAAACTCTCTGTCACAAAAACTGCCGATATTCGCTACTTGTCTGGTCAATTTATAGGATCGTGTGTGAAGCTCTGTAAGGGTTTACATCGCGTAAAAATAATTGCAAAATAATTTTTAAAAAAATCCGACAATCTTAGATCGTAAAAGTGTACGTGTCCCGTCTTTATGCACACGAGACTCGGTCGATATTCCCGTGTCAAAGGACTCGCCGCCGGAGCCTTTCACCGTCGCGGAGAGGCTCTCGCGCCAGGCGAAAAGCGCCCCTTACGACCGCCACAAAGACGTCGCCATTCGTACCCGAGGCCCCCCGGGGAGCGGAAAATAAATAGAGTTGACAACAACTCCTCAGTTTCTTTGCATATTTTTTTGTATATTTTAATAATTTATGCCTTCGAGATGTGTGCGAAAAATTGTGTTTTCCCCGAACACGCGACACGAACGTAGTAAATAAAAATGTTTGTTTTTATCGCTTTCTAGTAATTTTGTTGGAAGATGCGTATTTTTGGGTGAGAAGTGTTTCAATGACTCGTGCATCACGTGGCAAAATTACAGAACAGCAAGTACAGTTATATAATAACATAACTGTTTTAAGACTCCTTTCAACCGATGATCCACGCCCGGTGTTTAAAAATCAAATGAAAATAATTTAACCCCTCAACCCTTATTATAAGACTAAACACTGACTGCGATGAAAAGAGGCTATGTTTCATATTTTGTAAAAAAAAACCATATATCTGTGAACCAAATACTTGACTTTTGAAGAAGAATTCAAACCAAGGTTTGCTTGTATCAAGCTTTAATAAAATAATCATGCTTTATAATTTAAATATTATTTATATGAATCTGCGCTTATTTTGTTGAATATTCTTTACAATTAATTGAGTAAATATATATTATAATTCTTGTTGTTGAGGGACAAGGCATTTTAATGGTGAAGATCCATTAATATAATGAAAATAATAACTTTTTATTTAAATCTTCTCATAGAGAGTTTATTTAGAATATTGTATTTGCATAACTAGTTTCGACCCTATAAACCGGGTCATCATCAGATGCATGACTTAAACTGAGTGCATGGTTTAAGTCGTGCATCTGATGATGACCCGGTTTATAAGGTCGAAACTAGTTATGCAAATACAATATTCTAAATAAACTCACTGTGAAGATTTAAATAAAATATTTTAATATTTTCATTATATTATAATTCTAATGCGAAAACAAGTGTTTTGATTCGATGATACAGTATGCGCCATTTTTTAAAAGTAGTCGTGCAAATAAAGATAAAAATTCACACCAAAGCTCAAAAATATACCGATCCGATGTTCTGAATACCTTTTATGGTTTTGTTTTAAAGAAAAACTTGCATCTTGAACAGATTCACTAAATAAAAAGCGAATAAAAGGCCATGAAGATAATAGAAATATTGGGAAACAATTTTTTTCGCTTAGTGTTGCCGATGGGAAGGAGCCGATGATAATAAAACTTTATCTGCCTTCCCAGCGACGATATCGGATATCGTTTTATTGTATTGCCGGCCGATAAAAAGGGAATCACATTAAATCTTTTCATTAAACTGGAAAATTCTTCTTAATTTATTTTATCAGGTATTATATCACCTCCGCGCGAAAAAATAATGCCATCACATGCAAATCGGAGATTACTGGACGCCTGCGGACAATCCACATTTTTGTTAAATATTATATATATATATATATATATATATATATATATATATATATATATATATAATTAATTAATAGTTTAAGATGCCAGAGTATGCACGTTTGCCTAGAGCCTCATCCAAGACAAGCCTTCGTAAACTAACTCCGTGTATTATAAAAGCTGAAATATTAGTGTTAATACACCTTTATGCGCTGCTCCCTTCACGTATGGATCCTCCTTTGGAATTACTTTGCTGGATGGCAACACTCCAACTAAGCTACGTAGGTCGGATTCCTCAGGTACATTACTGAATAATTCACAAAGGAATAGCGTGCATTTCCGCCTTCATTATGGGAGCTCTACTAATGCTGTGATATTAAAACGAATGGTAAACACTTTAGTTCCAATGCTGTTGCACGGATTTAATCATGATTATTTTGTGTTATAACAAATAATAAATTCAATATTTTTGACAAGAGTAATTGGTGGAGTTCCATTTTGATATTTTTGAGAAAAAAACTTGAGTGATTTTCCGCATGTTCGTTTTTATTTGTGACCGGTTTTGCCAACCCTTCACGTTGGCATTATCAAACAGAGTCATTATCAAACAATTAGTTGGCATTATCAAACCTCTGTTTGTTAATGCTCACTGGAAAGGTTGGCGAAACCGGTCACAAATAAAAACGAACATGTGGAAAATCACTCAAGTATTTTACTCAAAAATATTATAACAAATGTTCACAAAAAATAATTATCTTCTAATTTATTATTTTTTATAACAAAAATTCGACTATTAAATCCCAATATGTGTCTCGGATTTATTATAAATCTCATTTATTTCAATGATACGACTATAATATATAAAAATATACAATGCGTCCGTAGCTTTTGGATTCTCCAACTTTTTACTCAAATAAGCAAGGAAAGTCTGAATTCGAGTTGTCCGTAAAAATATTTCTGCCGTGCAATATTTTTTTTTTTAAATATTTGTAAAACACATACGTTATATTAAACCGTCAACTGCAAGAATCTGCAGTACAAATATCCAATTAAAATTCTCTAATTAACGTAAATCCTCACTAAAAGGGTTCCCGGCATGCGAACGGGAAACCCCTTTGCCGTCAGTCGGCCTCTCCGACCGCAGACGAACACTCGCAGCTCTAATGACCTCGAGGGGAGTGCCTTCAAGGTAATCATTTTATATCAGACACGGATCAAGAACCTTATAATCACTAGGCTTTCAATTTATCTTTGATTCGCGTTTTTTGGTTAGAGTTTAAAAAAAAAATTATATTATTCTAGTATACGCGCTCGATCAGGTATATATTGTAAAAGGTTTATTAGCTGCGAGGTTTTCTTTCTAGGTTTATTTTCAACCCCCAACTATTCCTGGTATATTCCTTATCAGAAGCGTTCCGAGTGTCAGCTATAGATGCCACTTGCTCAGACAATACATATCGAGGCTTTCAATGGGTCTTCCCCGCTATTGTTTCATCATAAAAGAATTTCTCTGGTCGAGGCCGCAGTTCTTCAGGATCTTTCAGGGGCGCGAGGCTGATCTTTGGAAAGCGTCAACGAGATGTGGTTGGAAAAGGAAATGTCTTTCAGGGTTTTTGAAAATCCGCTGAAAAATAGCTTCAGGCTGAACGCGTGAAAGGAACGTGTTTTGAATATCATTAATTATACTCTAAAGGCCTGAAAAACTAAATATAGGGTGGAATATTTTTTTGATACAATTTAATGATGATAAAAAGATAATGAAATAATATATACACAAATATAGAAGTATATTTTAATTTGTAGTGAGCTCAGTGTACTCTGGTTATAGTCAAAATTATTATAATAATTTATAATGCCTATATTTTTTGTATTGCATTTTTTAATTGAAATACAAAAGTAATAATGAACAGTTTTAAGAATTACTAAAAAAAATTCAAAAAAAATCAAGACCAGGTTTATGATCCACTGATCAAAGAAAAACTCTTTAAAACTGAAACCTGAGCCTAATTCAAAGTAATTTCAGGCAAAAACACACCCCGCCGCCTCGCAAGCTACGCCAACTTCCGACAAACCTCTCGAGAAATTCGCTACCCTCGCTCCCGAAGGAGGAATCAAACAGAGCCGGACTGGATGCGAGGAGGTCGGGGTGCTCGCGGGGGATGAAGGGGAAACAAATAATAACCTCCCCCACCCCCATCCTGGGTGCAGCGCCAGGCCAGAGCCAGGATATTGCTCCTCTCTGAACCCACAATAGTGACCATTGCTTTTCCCCTTCTACGTGTAGTTTTATTGCTGTATTAGAGAACGAACGCACACCGTTTTATAAAATAATATATATTTTTATTTTTTAATAAAAATTAAGCATAACTATCACATTCAAAGATAACTTTAAAAATAGGTTACTGACAAACAACATCTACGTTTTTTGGGTATACCAGCAAAGTGCAAAACACGTTACCTGCTTTAATATCACCTGTGTAAAAATATGATATTACAAGTATTCAATATCAAAAAATTGGAATATTCAATGAATATAATTATTATTTTATTTAATGTCAGCTGTTGCTGAAACCGAATTCATAAAATAAATCACGTATGACATAATTTTATTTTCGTTTATTTGATACTTGCAATGCAAAATAAGAAGAAAAAAATCTTGTAATTTTCCATGACAACAAACTCACAGTCATGCTTTGGTACTTTCATCTGCGGAAAAATGTATTTTATTTCTTGCGCCAAATCTAGATATAAAAAAGTTACAAGAAAATTTCCACCCCAGCACCCCTGCCAGGATATTACCCCTCCAAAAGACAAGCTATAGTGGCCGCTCACGGGGTGGGTCTGCAAATTCAGAGGTCGTATCTCATATCGCCTCTCTTTATATCACCAGTGTGCCCAGTTCATCCCCTGCAGGATAAGGATCTCCCCTTGTGCCTTTTTTCAATAAATGGCGCTCTACAAATCATAAACGGATGCCGTCTAGCGTCTTTTTAATCAAACTAATATTACGATGTTATTATTTATTAATAAAAAAATATGTGCATCCGTTGATTTTGAATAAAAGCTTCAAAAAAGACAGTTGCTATAAAAATACTCATAATACGTAATAAATGTGGGTATATTAAATACGTTGATTTTAATTCGTAATATTGGGGTCCGTTTTGGTTTTCATTCTTCCGACGTTTCGGTTCCTTATACGTATTTTATATTTTATGAAATTCTTCAAGATGTACGCAACATCCAATAAATTAAATTAACAGTATCCGACATTTTAAGCCACTGATTGTAATAATTACTAATTTGTATGTTTTATTGGTTTTTCTTCATGTTATACTCCTTAAAAGAGATTGGTTATAATCTTACTGAATATATTGTTTGAGCATGTGTTTTTTTTTTTTTTTTGGATAAATAATCTTGTGGGTCTTTCGCGAGTAGCAGGTTTATTTATTTGGTATTAATTATCACTGAAAACAATAACCTAGCGCAATTGAGCGTTTATATCCATACGAAAGATTAATTCAGTAGAAAAAAGTATTCCACTCGAAATCATCGAATAAATATTATTGTTACAGAAATATTAGTGAAGATATCAAGCAGCAGTAATACCAATATAAACTATCCCGGAGATAAGGCGGTATGCGGAGGGGCGCGATTCATATACGTTATTAGATAGGAAGTACAAACAATCTTATAATTCTCGGGGAGGAAATTAGGGGAGAAAATATCAGAAAAGGTCTCAGATCGGACGCAGGCTGTAACTCGTGGGACGCGCGTTGAATTTTATTTCAGCATTTTGCTCGACCTGAAACTTAGATTTATACAGAAAGAAGTTGCATTACTCAAATCAGGACGCCGTGTTTTTCATATTATTCTATAAACAGCTTAAAACAATTTTCAAGAATTCAGTTATAATTTTTATGCATGCTTAGATTTCATGGGTCTGTTGAGACATGTTTTAGATATGAAAATGGGTTTGATTATTCTGCTGAAAATAAATCTTTGTTGGCCAGTTTTTAAATTTTTAATAAATCCACTCTAATATTTTTTCTACAGTTGTTCTGAAAATTCAATTTATTTATGCTTTATACGTATAAAAGAAATTCAATATTTTTGACAGAGAGTACTTGGTGGAATTTCATTTTAATATTTTTGAATAAAATACTTGAGTGATTTTCCACATGTGGAAAAACACTCAAGTATTTTATTCAAAAATACTTTATATAAAAGACGTAATTACAATTTACAGTAAAATTTCTACTAACATAGTGTATGGTCTTTAAAAATAATTGAATATAGATTCTAAAAAAAAAAATGTTGCATACATTTACGGTATATGTTTATTATGTATAAATTAATCTTGCAATATAAAATATACTTGCTGTGGTGTTTTTACGATATTTAATATATGATAAATAATTTGCATGATTTATAAGTCTAATTTGTATTCAGTAGGCAAAGTTGCTTACCTTGATTCAGGTTTTGGATATGAATATTAATATATCTATTTAATAAAATAATGATTTTTTTCTTATAAATAAAAATTTAAGACGAACTTTGGTATGGGTGAAAACTGAAAATAATAAAAAAAAATTCACAGTGTAGCCTTAATTCACATTGAGGAATTAATATTAATAAGGGTTGTTCTCAAAAGGAACGTGTTGGGAAGCTTTGTGTAATCGGATTATGACGTGAGATATTTGCAGGGTGGAAGTTGGCTTGCATTAGGGGCTGTGATGGCGCAGGGCTTATTTCCCATAATCGCCTTCCCCCAAAGGTATGCATTCAGGTGCTCAGCCAAAAGTCCCTTGCCACCTTGCAGTGACCGGGCAAAACAGACAAACAAAATTGATTTAAAGTCAAATTGAAATTGATTTGAAGTGTTTAAATTATTTTACTAGCATATAACGTGAATGGCGTGAACTGGATGGCTTCTTGAAGCGTGTTATCGGAACCATAAAAAAGATAAACCAGGGGGTGTAGCTTCAGTCACTCCCATATATAAATCAGTTCGATCGACTAGTTTGGAAAGTTTCTCCAAATTGTGACAACAAACCTTGTATATAACAAGCAAGGTACCAAACCTATATATAAAAAAAGTGAAATAGCAAGAAAGAGTAAACATACTTTTAATGCAGACAAATAATTTATTATTGAATATTTTTTTACAGTATAATATTTCTTGACAGTATAAAGCATGCCTTAAAATATTCATAGCACGGGACATAAAAAACCCAAACGTTTATTAGTACATTAAAAATACGAGAAAATATTGCATTTTAATATTGCGAGCTGGGGTTGAAGAATGGCGCACCTGAGAGCTGAAGGAAATTACCAATAAATGCTGAATTTCATGAAATATAAAGTTTGCATTCCTCTGAAAAGACTTCCCCGGCGGAGTTCGAGCAAGGCCGGCAATCTCGGCGCTGAAGGGTTAACGCCGGGCCGACGACATAAACAGGCCGGGGCGCATTTACGAGTAGATCTAAGATTGATTGAATTCACCTCTTTCCTTCGCAAATCAAATCGAAAAAAATAAACAGGAAGATAAATGGCATTCACGCTCTTTTTTGACACTTAAACCTTTGGTGGGTCTTACTTTTCGCCGAGGCTTATTTATATAAACATTGACGCTGAAAACAGTAATTTTTTTTTTAAATTCAAATATAACGAAAAAACAAAATAATAATTCCGTTGACAGCGGAAAAAACATAGATGCAGCATGCTTCCCAAAAAAAATCAAATGAGATAAATGTTAATTTAAAAACTTTATATAGTTGAAACTATTTTCATGGGTATACACTTAATGATTCAGATTACTAATGAACTCAAAAGCTGTTATTTTCTCGAGCAATTGTATAGAAAAAGTTAAGGCTGTGCTTGACTATCACATTTTAAACCGAACAATAAAAAAGCTACAACTTTTTTCTGCCAAATAGAAATAAATTTTAAAAATTATTTCTGCATTTTTCTAAAAGTAAAACCGTGTCTTTATTGCTTTTCAATACATTATTATTTTTTGTTAAAAAAATGATCTTTATTGTAATATAATGCGTGAGTGAGTGGGGACAAGTACTTTGTCAAAGAATTAAAAATAAATTCGGTAATAATCTCTAACTGAAGATGTAGAAATAAGTGGCCATATAGTTTGCCCCCGACGCGTAAAAAAACAAATATTAAAAAAGAGAGACATTTCCAAATGTAGAGCGCGACATTACCAAAAGTTCACAGCGGCCATAAATCTCCAGCCCCGGAGCTAAAAGCGAAAGAGACGGAATAATAATAATGCGAGCATGTGGAGGGATAATGGCCTACCCTTATGTTCCCGAAAGTCCCCGAAATCCAAACCAGTTACAGTTAACTGTGGCTCCAAGTTCCCAAACCCGATATCGAGATGCTAAATCTTGGTACTCTTCGATCTGTAAATTTTATATGTACCTGAGATTATTTTTTAATTTTATTTGATTTTGATTTACACACACACACACACACTCACACATATCTAACCGAACCAAGCTTGAGTTTGCTCATGTGCCTATTTTTAACTTTTTCAAGGCCAACATAGCCCCTAAAACTTAATTAATCAATACAACCTTCTTGTAGTTGCTGACTAAAGGTTAATCGAAGAAAAAAGAAAATCCTGTTTCGAGTTTAAGTGCAGATCGTCGGAAAGCAAACTAGTCTTAGTTCATTCAAAAAAGTTTGAATGAACTGAAACCTTTTTTTTTCTCTTCAATTTAATTAACTGGTATAACATGCGAGTTTTTGATATCACGTGCCATGTTTTCCAAAGACCATTATTGAAATTAAAAGCATTTGAAAAACATAAACCGTATAAACGACGTAAATCTGTATGGAACTGAAAAGTACTTAGAGAAAATGAAATATTGCAACTTCTATGACACCTTGCACATAAAAAATAGTCTAGACTCACGTCTACGCCTTGGGGTAATTTTATCTTTTCTCAGAATAAGAAACCATTTTTACCTGTCCACCAATTCATTAGGGTAATCCTCATAATTTATTCCAGATTACTTTTGAGTTACCTGTAGAGTTTTTAAAAAATATTTCATGAAAATGCAGATAAAACAGTTCAGATGTTGCTTGCTTCAAATGATTTATCAATGACAGAATATCAATGAAATGAAATTAAAACGAATTAGAAAAACTACATACTATATATTTATTTTGGGAAATAATTATTCATGATTGCATAAATATATTTTTTATTAAATACAAAATGAACGACCAATATTTTAAACAGTGCATATATAAATATATTACAACTGAATTGATGAGTTAATATATCATTAGATATATTGTATGCCAAAAGTAAGAAAGTAAAAAAATAATTTAATCTAAATAAATTTTATGTCTTCTATATCAAATATAAATAAGAGGGTTGTTAGTATAAAGCCTTAAATTATCATGCAGGCTTATTAGGTATAAATGTTCTACCTGAAAAAAAATTCATGAAAATTTGTGTCAAAAATACTTATTGCTTCATTCTGTTTATATTTTTTTATTAAAATTAAAAAACTGAATGACTAAATTAGGACTTTATTTAATGTTAAATGTTCACTATGCCTGCTTTGCTGAACTGGGTTTTTATAAACCGTTTTCTTGGGTAAAAATATTTCTGGGATTTATATTATTTCAGCGTTTTGTGCATTAATTTTATTTACTAGATAATTTTCTTTGAGCATTTTTTTTATAGACTCATATCATTGCGTTGTGTTAATTATATTGGCTGTGATGCGTGATATAAATTAAAAGTAAATTTGTTATATTTGTTTTTGTCTTATCTTTGTATTTTGAAAACAATACGTTCACACTGCTGTTAAAAATATAAAAATCAATATGGATTAGACGTGCTTTGCGATTACTCAAAGGCTCCACCTCCTCCATTAACCTGGATTACTGAGAATGCATGACTACCTGTCTTTATTCAAGCTGTAAATATTTCTGATATTGTGAAAGCAAAATATCCAAGCAAAATAAGGTTCAATTTAAACTTTTTCAGAGAAAATATAAATATTTACATTTAGGCCGGCAGTCGATGGCAAAATATTCACATTGAATTATGAAACAATTAAATAATTGATTTGCACAAGTCAACTGTGAAAATTGCTAAATTTATTGAGTGTATGTATACACAGTCATACTTACAAAGATATACAAATTTATATATAAAAGCTTTGATTTGTATGAAAATGGCTCTCTTTTAAAGGCAAGTAAATAAATAAGTAAAAGAAAAAAAAAATTTTTTTTTCTCATAATAAATAAAAATTGTATTTTTTTTACATACATTATTGTATCTTACGCAAAGTTTATTGCTTATTAATAATTTTATATTAAAACTTCAAACGTGGTAAAAACAAAATATAAAATAATTTAATTTTCAATGTGTTTTTTTTAAGTACTGCTGATATATCAAATAATAAATGAATTACTTAAATAAAATAAATTACCAAAATATAAAAATACGGATTTAACGAACAATAAAAAAATTAAATCGAAAAGGCTCCGCTTGTAAGGGTGCAAGTATAAATATAAATGAGCATGCCACCCGGCGGTACTGAAGCCTCGCTCGGGGTGGACTTCCAGCAACCCCTTGCGATCGATAATGGGGAGGTAAATGGAGGAGACAGGGGGTGGAACAAACTGGAAGGTGAAGGTGAGTCGAGCCGCCGAGAGACTCCCATTTCTGTTTCTTGCTTTTTTTTTTATTTTCAATTCTATTTCGTTGTTTCTTTTAACTTGATATTTCAAGTGTCTACTTGCACACGGAAACTTACGGGTATAAAGTTTTCCTTTATGAAAAAAATAACACATAATTATTAGATTAAATATAAATTCAATATTTTTGACAGAGAGTACTTGGTGGAATTCCATTTTAATATTTTTGAGTAAAATACTTGAGTGATTTTCCACATGTTCGTTTTTTATTTGCACCCAGGTTTGTGAGAGGTTGTTGGAAAGAGAGAGAGTGATTGTCAGGTCTCTCTTTTTCTACTCTCTCTCTTTTCAACAACCTCTCCCTCTAACAATTGTTTACCTAATTGCTTATTATTATATAAAATCTCACTCTGTTTAATAATTCCAACGTGAAAGGTTGGCGAAACCGGTCACAAATAAAAACGAACATGTAAACTTACGGATATAAATGGGATTATTTAGTTTCCCTTTATGAAAAAAAAAAAAAACATTATTATTAGATTAAATCTAAATTCAATATTTTTGGCAGAGAGTACGTGGTGGAATTCCATTTTAATATTTTTGAGTAAAATACTTGAGTGATTTTCCACATGTTCGTTTTTTATTTGTACCCAGGATGTGAGAGGTTGTTGGAAAGAGACAGAGTGATTGTCAGGTCTCTCTCTTTCCAACAACCTCTCCCTCTAACAATTGTTTACCTAATTGCTTATTATTATATAAAATCTCACTCTGTTTGATAATGCCAACGTGAAAGGTTGAAAACCGGTCACAAATGTGGAAAATCACACAAGTATTTTACTCAAAAATATTATATCTAAATCTTAATTACGGTCCAAATTTACTAAAAATATGTTTTAACAATAGTGACTGGATAGCTCTGTAGTAAGAAAAATAAGGTTTTCGTTCAAAATATATTTTTAGTTATGTTATAAAGTTGTATCAGAAGTATCATACATTTTTTTAAGTGAGAAAAAAAAGATTGATATTCATAATTCACTATGTAATAAACGATAAATGAAAAATTCAATTATTGGTTACCAGCTGCAAACAATTTTTTTATTCTTAAATTAATGAATAGACATAATCATTACATTTGTAATTTTGATAGTTCGAATCTACTGAAATGTAAATTATTCATAATTCGTGTATGAAAATGATGTTTTCAATAAATTTGTGCTGTGGGGTGTTCCTGAATACGTTTTGTGTTGTTCCAATTGCCTATATCCAAGCACATACTTCGAATAACCTAAATTTAACTTTGTTTTTATTAGCATACGAGTATTATTGAATCAAAATTTTACATAAAATAACATTAAGTAAAAAAAAATAAAATTAAACCTCGTAGAAACAAAATACTGTTGAATCTAAAATAACAATAAACCGTTTGTGAATAAATACAGTTTATTGGAAATGTTTTTTTTACGGACGTTAAACCATAGTAATAAAAATATTTATATTTATCTTAAGCTTCTGTATTATAATATTAGCACAGTGCTGATCAAGAATTTATATAAAAAATTGAGGAGGTTAACTTTAATAAAAATATGTAATTAAAAAAATGGCACAGTATTTAGTTTCTAGTTCGCTCTATTTCAAAATAATTTTCTAGTTTACTAACTTCATTTAGTTTGACCTATTTAGCCACGAAGTTAATTTAATAACTAGATTTTATCAAACGGATTTATATCTACTATACGTGGATATTCCAAATTTTGGCCATGTCGAGGTGTTCATAGTCTGAAAGCACTATTTAATATAATTGCCAGCGTTCAGACCAAAAACAATAGAAAATATTACAAATTTAATTTGGATTGGGAAAAAGGAAAAATTACGAAGAACAGTGGAAATATATTACTAGATTTTCCTGGTTTGTGAGTCTAAATTACTTGTTAAAAAACAGTATTTTTTGATACCAGGAATATAATGTAGACTGGTAATTGGTATGCCTTTTAATGTAGACTGGTAATTGGTATGCAACTTTATTAAAAGTAAAGGTATAAATTAAAATATTTGTTTGAATATAAAGTGTCAATTATATAAACAATAATAAAATTAAATAATGTCCAATGTGACGTGAAAAATATAAGTAACATTTATTTACGGTAGGTATCTTTATGTAATACCTTTAGTTTCACAAAATTAAATATCAACAAGTTTTCCAAAATATTTTTGCCCATTGACCTTGTAAAACCATTAAAAATAGGGGTTATTGATCTTTGAAGTGATTTGAAATGAAACACGATATTGGATGATTTTAAATGTGTTTATCACAAAACGACAGTAATAGGTTATTATTTTGTACTATGCTTGCTATAGAAATCTTATTTTAACATCTTTATACATGATATCTTTGGGTTAAACTATAAAACCTGTGCAATCATTTCAAATTCGACAGCTATACATTCACTTTTATCAATAATATTGTTAAACTCAAAAGTTTGGCAAGCCATTCGGTGGATGTTAAAAATTGCGTCCTCGCTTTACTTGAAACAGTTTTTGAAGGTTTTCGAATACTTTTGTACTCCGTACAAAAGGTTTTGTTTCATGAATATTAATGGTTCACATGTTCCAAATAACCTAATGACCCGCCTGGTACGGACCACACAAAACAATCATTACCGGGAACTTTCATGCGCTGAAATTAACATTTAAGCCCCGCCGCCTAGTTGGATTGTTGCCTTAGGGAGCGGTTACAAAAGTCGCCAAACGGTCGATGCCGAGATGGACCCCAAGAATATATATATATATATATATATATATATATATATATATATATATATATATATATATATATATATATATAAATATATGTGTGTGTGTTTGTGTGTGTTACTTTGATATGAGCAGTATAGCAAGGAAATGTGATTTGTACATCTTGCAGTCAATGAGAAACGGCAAGTGTATTTAATAAAATAAGTGTATCAGGAGGTTTTTTTTTTTTTATATATAGGTTTGGTACCTTGCTTGTTATATACAAGGTTTGTCGTCACAGTTTGGGGAAACTTTCCAAACTAGTCGATCGAATTGATCTATATATGGGAGTGACTGAAGCTACACCCCCTGGTTTATCTTTTTTATGGTTCCGATAGCACGCTTCAAGAAGCCATCCAGTGACTTCATCAACTGAGGGTGTTTTGCTACTGACTTCAGGTCATCCAGGTACAGACCTTCCTGTCGGCATTGGCTCTCCAGTTGGTGTCTCTGAGGACCGAAGATGGGGCATGAACCCACAAGGTGGATCACTGTTTGTGGAGTAATATCATCACAAGGGCATGTGTCAAGTGGAACCTGCGGAGATAACTTCTCATCGCTCCATGACCCGTTAGGAGCTGGGTTGATTCAAAGCTAATCCCGCAGGTATTCCTGTATACAGCGGCGTCCGTAACAGAATCAAAGAACATCTTTGTTACGTTTCCTTGCGGAGAGCTTGTGTACCTTTCGTTCCATGTGTATCAGGAGGTTGTCGAACATCTCACAAAGAATATATTTATACTGAGCACGTGTTCACGATTTTCTTATGTAGAATAGTGCAGTCCCCGGGTCCTTTTTCACCAATGATTATATACAATAATCAAAAAATTTGTTGCGTGAAAAGAGCGTGATTCACCTAACCTGAAAAAGCTGAGGCCATTCTTTGAGCAAGGGCATGTTTTGCGTTTGCCGTTTCAGGAAAAGTACATGAATAAATTTACGTGTCGGGCGATACGCGTATCCACTGTAACCGTTTCATTAGACTGAAAACTACCGCGTTTACTCTTTGTCCGAAATTGGACGTGAAACAAATATGCAGGGAGCACACGACCACACTTACCTTCGAAGCCTCCAGGGCCTCTATTGAACTGTTACAACTCCGCCGACTAGACGTTGCTAAATACAAAACAATATATTGTATGGATGCTTAAAGCTTTGAAGCTGCCTAAAATCTCGTATTTGTTGAGCTTTTTTAAAAAGTTGTAAACCAAAAAATAATATTTTAGCAGTTATGAATTGTTTAAATTATGCTTGCGCCAAACATTTTTAGAAACTGAACAATACATAAAAATACCGTCATTATCAAGTACCTTTCCTCAAAGGACGTTGCGGATTATTTCATTGAGCATATACTCATTCTAAACCAGTGTATGGTTTTCTAATTATAAAATAGTGTAGTGGGTCCCTGGGTCCTTCTACATTTATAAATATAAATTTAAATTAAATTAAATTTCAAGATTCTTTTTACAATAGTTCTTATGGAAATGATTATAATACGGTATGTGACTATCCTCTGATCATTGAATATTCAGTGATTTTAAGATTTCATGGAGTTGAGCTGCTTGAAGTTTTCAACCCTCCAACTCTTCGGTCCCGCACCCAAAAATCATCTACCAAAACCTACAAATATATTCAATATTATTTTTAACTTCTCACGTTCATTCAATAACTCTATAAATTAAATATAATCATACCAACATTATTATCCCCCATATTTTTTTATTTAAATATTTTTTTTTCCTTCAGCCAATTGAAAAGCTTAATGTCATCTTTAAAATGCCGCATTTGAATAAACTTTCAATTTTGTCGCGAGACATACGAGTATCGATTTCTCGGTAAAACATTCAGTCGAACCTTAACTGATTGACATGTATTGGAGAATAAAACACGTCTTGGCGTATCCACAATTATACAGAGTGCTCCAAAACCATGTGCCGGGAACATTTTTATATTTAAATAAATTTATATTTATTACTCTGACAAAATAGAAATCCTTACACTTTTTTTTCGCATTATGTGCAAGACTCTCTCGTTTGTGAAGCGATCAACTCGTGGTAATTTGAAAATTCTCCTATAAAACTACGTCTCAGATACTTTGATTTTTAAGGCATGGTCTTATTTGTGACTGTTGCGAGAAAAGTAGAAATTTTATATCCTGAAAAACTCATAAAATGTGAAGATTTTCCGACTCACCCGGTAGAAGCTCCTAGCAGTGGAATATCCAGTTTAAAGGCACATTATTGAGAATGTCTTGTTGTTTTATTGCCGGGCGGAGTAGGAGCGTGAAAAAAGTAAATATTTGAGCTGTCAGACGCGAAATACGAACTTTTTTGGATTAACGTATCGGAAAGCAAGCGCCTCCCTTGCAGACAGGCTGTGCCGCACAGGGACCTGTTTGCTTTGGGCTCAACACATGTCATGAAACACTGCTGTTTTTCAGCTGTTTTTTCAGCATAAAAACATTCATTGGTTCCTCTGATTAAAACACGCGATTTCAAAGGTTTTTCTCTAAAAATAACATCCCACATTTTATTTTATACCAAATAACAAGTATTCGTTTCATTAAAAAAAAATTTGGGATATGAAGCACTCTTCGCGTCATATTCAAAGCCGTACAGTGTTTTTATTTTCGAAACAATTTGTACACCGAAAATTATTAAAATTATAAGTAGCTTATAGAAAATAGTACTGAAAAAAATAAATAAAGACAAAAACAGATAATCAAGTTCGTCCCGGGAAGGACGCGAGTCTTTCAGACGTCAATTACGGGTCCTTTAATGCGGCTGGAATTTCAGTAATGTTTCAGGAATTCGTGTCGCCCGTGTCTGTCACGTGACGCTATTTATGAGACAATAAAATTTTCGGATATTATATATATATATATATATAATACTTGCTCTTCCTTAATAAAAGCCTGGTTTGAGAGACGTATTTCAGATAAATTCAAATTTGTATAAAATCAATATACTCTACAATCATGTAATCTACTTTCATGAATTAAATCAGTAGCAATGTTGAGGATTCATTTTTAATCCTTTGCCCTATTGTTTATTTTTAAGATCTGTTCGTTTGATCTTAATAATTCTAACTTTAACATCAAAAAGCATATAAGAAGACTGGTTGACACGTGTCTTCAAAATTTTCAAAGTAACATTATCTCATAAGACAGCGTTATTTTAAAATATGCCAAGGGACCATAATTTTAAAGTTACCTAACAATAATGTTTGTTTTATGTTGAAACACGACATTACTTAAATATCTTCTCCAAAAGGGTAGTTAATAATACTTAATCGGATATTATATTATGAGTATTGTTGAGATATTATTCAAAGTTTATATCATGAGATATTTTGTAATAAAAATATCCCATCAAAAAAAATTACTCTACAAAATAGCCGAAACTTGTTAACGTCCAATTCCGAATAATCGGTTGTATTTTTTTTTTAAAAATCTAGGAATTTTTCAGACTAAACTAGAAAAAAATCATTAAAATACTGATACTTTCAATTCAGGGCACATATCAAAAAGGTTTTTACATACACGTTGGGAAAGGTCGCCCAATGACATGGAATATTCGAGAATTTTATCTCTCAGCTGGAAGAATTTTCTAGAAATTTTCTTGTTAGAGTCAGATGCGAATCCTGTACTAGTTTCCGAGAAGAACTCATTTCAAGGATCGGCAATAAAGTATCCTGAATTATTTTCAGACTTTGAAAAGGTTTCGACTGGCATTTATAAACTTTTCAAATAGGCTCTTGGACACAGGGTCAATTTATTTTTTGATATCAAAAGAGAATACATTATGAATACGAAATAAAAATGTAAGATAATTTTTTTCGAACTATAATAATTCGTACTACATAATGATATATACTAGAAATGTTTTTGAATATGCAAAAAGCGATATTATTTCTTGCTCTTAAAATTATTTTATAATCTACTTTTATGTTTTGAATAATGAAAGTGCCAGAGGCATGACCAGTAAGATTTCGAAAAAAAACTAAAAGGTTTTTACTAGCGTTTACAAATTTTCAAGCAAGCTTTTATATAAAACCCAATTTGTTTTTGATATTGAGAGGGCCAAAAATGTGTAAACAAAATATAAATATACGTTTGATTTATGTAGCAAACCGATCTTATAAATAGAAATGCATGAATTATCAGTATTTATGGCAGAGCACAGTAGTAGTAATTAATTTATTTTATTTGCCATTCACATATATACAAACATTTTCATACACGTTGGATTTGTATAACGATCTCGTAGCTTAATGGCAAGTACGTTTTCTTGCCTTTCAGATTGGTATTCGAGAAAAGCTATTTTATTTATAAAAATATAATTAAACGTTATAAAAAATCTGTTAATAAGTGAATTGTTTGTATTATTGAATAATTCCAAAAAAAGTTGCCTAAAAAATCCCTTTTTTTGCCTTCAATATATTTCTACTCTAATATACTTGAAAGAATTTAATTTATTAATAATGTTCGCGTTGGAGATATCCAGTAAATAAAAAGTGAAAATATCACTTCATATTTTATATAAATAAAAATATTACTCCGATCCGATTTTCCAGTAGAAAAATTCAGTGTGCTCAGATTATCTATTTACCGCGCATAAGGTATGAAAAAGGTTAGAAAGAGTACACTTGCAAATTTTTTTTTTCAATATATATAATAAATAAAATCTTTTGAATAAAATCAGTCTCTGAGGTTTACTTAAGAATATGTTAAACCCGCTGTATTCACATAAGGAGAGTAAAACGGCACAAAGGCGCGGGCCTCTTGGTTGGAGGTTGTACCCCTCTGTGTAAAATTAAACCAATATAATGAATGGGGCCCCTCGGAGGAACTTTCAGTATGACGTGTGTTGGCAGCACTGAGTGACGTCACGACTCACATGCGCGTCCTTATTATTGTTCCGGAATGTTGGCACTCCTCGGGCCCACCGGGAATAATTAATAGGTTTTGTAGGAGGGAAACGTTTACGTAAGCAGGTTCACGGAAGAATAATGTTGTATTTGTGTGGGGTGGTTTTTTTTTTTTTTTTTTGATTGGTGAATTTAGGCAGTTGCTTCCCAGCCTTTCAATTGCCCCTGGTGTCCAACCGGACACCAGAGGCAGTCCATTACCTGGCGAAATCGTATCATATAATTAATTTAATTGTCACTTTATTTTTCTATGTCGAAAGTTGACTGTTTTACAGAGTATTGAAAAAACTATAAATTATATTTATCTATTTTTTTATTATTTAATTAACGTCGAAAAGATGTTGAAAAATTGGATAAAATGACGATTTTTCAAAACCAAAGTTAAAATAATAAATCGCACAGGGTTTATATTTAATCTTTTAATTTCAATCAAAAAGACTTTTAAATATTTGGGACTCTTGGAAAAGGGACATGACAAACCTCCAAATTCCTACACCTCAATCGGAAAAAACACATATTTATCATATTAACAATAAATATATAGGAAATAAAAATATATTCTGTTTGGAAAAAGACATTGATTTCATTCGATTTTTCGCAAAACGGACTATAAAATGATCCAAAAAACTTTATTATGGAACCTAGACCCTTAAGAGCGAATCGCCATCTTTAAGATAATTTGTGATAATAATGAAAAGTTTATATGGCCAAGTATTAAAGCACAATTTGAGTGTCACTGACTATCAATGGGAAGGGGGGGTGTTTTTTTTTTTGTAATAGTAAAATTATTTTACTAGATATTACTCCGAACGCAAAGTATCAATTGGCAATTTTTTTAGGTATTATAAATATTCACAGGTTGAACAGGTTTTGCTCAGTTGAGAGCAGAGTTTATTTGGGAAAACGTATATTATTCAAAGTAAGAGAATTTAGCAAAACTTTTTAAGATAATCACTCACAATTTCAGGTATTCGTACCAGTATTTCACACATATTTGCTTTCGTTCCTGGGGTTTATTTCCCCCTCGCAGCCTACTTGCTGAAAGGTTAAACGTCAGTAATATATTAAAGTACTCGAAACTTCTTTTTAAAATAACTTGGACCGAATGAAGAGGCGTTCAATAAAGAATTACAATAGAATTTATTTTCATACGTATTCAATATTTAAAAAAAAAAAATTACACCGATAACACATAACATTGCTATTTTTGTGAATATTTTTTTAAAAGTATTATTTTTGATGTCTGTATTAATAAGAGAGTCTGTACGTGATTTGTATTAAGTCATTTTTTGGTAATTGCCTTCAAACGAGTTTATTCTATGAAATGCTCAAGCTCAGATATCCCAAAACTACAATCAACAATATGTTAAAAATAATATAAAATTATAACATCTGCATCTCAATGAATACATTGCTGTTGCACAAAACTTGTTTCAGTTGAGTTTTTTATCGAAAGAAATAATATTATGTTAATATTAAAAATCTCCATTCAGTTAAAATACTTTACGATACGTGATTAACCCATACCCTATTTTCAGTAAAAAAAAAACTCGCTACTTAGCTAATCAATGAGAATTATTCAAATATTTATCTATACCATACACTTTAGAAATAATTACAATGGATTTTAATAAACCTGCATTTTTTTATTTTACTGGTTTATAACGTTAAGAATTTATTTTAATTTAACATTGAACTATTCAATGAGTCAATAACGTTTTCAGATAGTGATAAATACACACTTGTATATAAAGATTTTATTATTTAGTTAGCTACATTTGTACTCAAGTTCTTGGTGAAATTTTCCAAGAATTTTTCATGTAATTTCATGTTGAATCATTGAACTATAGTAAAGAGAAATTTTTGAATATTTTAAGTATATTTTGAACTTCCTACACACGAGGGTAATAAATCTACAAATATATTTACATTTACAGGGTGGTTCTAACCTCACCCCGAGGTAAAGGTTCACCGTAAGATGTGCTTGGTGATGGATTATGATTTGATATTTTTTATGAGCCATTTATGTTTTATAATCACTTCGCGGGAGTTACAAAAAAATATGGAAATTTAAATTTATGATCCGGTGTCTATTCAGTTTTAAAAGTTGGATTAGTAAAGAAAGCAAATCTTTTGTTTCTTTGTTTAAAGTTCAATTGTATTTTTTTTTTTGATACTCGGGATCTTTTCGTTTTTAACTCCACGGATTTAAATAATTTAAATTTGTTACAGTTTAAATACTTCAATAAACGTATTACATATATTTTTTGACAGTAAAATTCAAGAATTACTATCTGAACAGGGAAAACCTGGACTATACTGTCCATTACTTGAAAAATCAACATAGACTTACATAGTATAAATTGATAAATGCTAGAATCCTAAAGGTAAGTCTGATTTGAAGTAAATTTGTCTGAGTAATAAAATCATGTATTTTATTTGCCTAGGCTAAATTCAATTGAATAAGGTTTATTCAATATTAACTAGATTTACTTAAACCTGTATTTGACGGTTAAATATTTTAACTATATATCCTAGACTTGCTTTGACTAGATGGACATAAAATTATTTTAAGATAAGACTGACTTAGCCTTAATAACAATAAATGACTTATTCTTCTGTTTTCGTACTATAAAACTGAACTAAAGGCTATGTGAAATATTAAGTAAAATAATTATGTATACTTATGAAAATATTAATCAGTTATTTAATGAATAATCACGTGTATATGTTGTGTTTTAAAATTAAGTATTTTAATTATTCGAAAGTATTTAGGCAGAGGAAAATTAGAAACAGAAATAACGTAGTTAATAAAAGTTAACTGATTTTATTGAAACTTTGCTTGCTTTACATAATAAATATAAATTTACATCAATACTGAATTGATGACGCTTTGAAATCTTGAATAAAGCTTTTGAATTTTCAACAATCTAAACGGTTTTGCTACATCATGGTAATTTGTTTAGTTATAAATGAACCCTCCCTCCATTGTCTTATAATGTCCGAACTTTGAAGACAAGCTAAAGGTTTCTAGCTGTTATTTTAAAAAGGATTAACACGATTAAATTTATACCAATGGTTTTAATTAAATTCTTAATAAATTTCCATTTTTTCCACGCAGATGTAAACTGTTTATAATATGTTTTTATGAATTTGATAAACACATATAAAACCATGAAAAAACTCATTACTTTTTTTTTTGAAGACAGGTAAGAATTAAACCAACATCTTCTGGTTATCTTTATATGGTGCTTTTTCCAATTCAACTATCTTGGGTCTGTTACTGTGTGAGTGCGAAATTATATCTTTATCAAAAAATATTTTTAAAAATACTTATAATTTTTTTTTCTGTATTTACTCAACAACGATTTTCGATATATACTCATTTTGGGAAGAAGTATTAAGATAAGAGTAAAAATCTTTATTAGGTGTTGGTGAGGTGAAAATATAAAATTGAACGTAAAAAAAAAAACACAATATATTTTTTAAATCAAAAAAATAAACTACGTTCATATCAGCGACAACTTTTCAAGTACTATTTGTAAATTTACATAACAGAACTGAAATATTTCATTATTTTTTTTTTCTTAAAGATCTTATTACGGGAATAAAGTACACAATGCTCCAGTATAATAAACGCGAACACTTATTTGGATTAATTACATCAATAACAAAAACACAACGATGTAATCTCCGAATACAAAAACATCCCAAAAATATTAATTCGATAACAATCCAATTCCAGACAACGACCCGAGCCGTTCATTCCAAAGCTACGCGTTCCTTTCCCTGGAGAAAAAAATCAATAATACTTAGACCCGAAAGTTTCAACCCTCCACAGCCCACATCAAGGGATGGATAATTTATCGAATAGGGGTCGCGTGTACGTACCTGTTCTCTCACCTGGGGATACACAAAGTTGTTCGTCGCAATAATTAGTACAATCGTGCTTTTTTTCACCGGAGTTATCTCGATGGTCAGAAATATTGTTAGATACTTATACGTTTTATAATTTATTTAAATTTTAAAAATCATATAAAAAAAACTATTTATATTGTGTATTTTGTAATACCGATTGTTTAAATATATTCAAATACAATTTTATAAATAAGTTTTGCTTTTGAGAGAATTCGCTTCTGTATCTCTTTTTTTGGCCGAATTTATAAAGAAACCGTTGAAAAGTGGTTATTACAAATTTGACCGGTCAAATATTTGTTATTAAATGTTATAACTACTAATTTGTACTTTAATTTATTTTAATCTGTAAGAAATATTTATAAATTATTTTTTTACTCTAGAAACCTCAGTTACGAGCATAAAGGACGCTTGATATATTTTAAGTTTAATATTTTCGATGTGTGTTAACCATGAGTTATATGTAAAATTAAGATAAAATAAATATTTTCGTTTTATTATATTTGCTTGTCATTAAAAATCAATCAAGAAATACTACAACTTCTTTATGAGCACACTATTAAATAAAACTTTTTTTTTTTTAGAAGTAAAAAAAATGTATTTCAAATATTTTCACAAGAGGTGTTTTAACTTTAAAAAATAAAAAGTATTTCATAAATCTTAGTAAAGGTCTATATTATAAATATTTACCTGCAAAAACCTTCAACCCTAGCACCTGGGGTTTGATGTCTTATGAAAAGTCGTAATTAAAGCAAAGGGGAAACTGCGCAGTTATTATTGCATGAATTTACGAATTTAATTTTGATTTTGGGGGTGAATATCGAAATATTATTTAACTCACGAGTAAGTATTACAGAGGAGGGTGGTAATTTAGAGTTCAAGTAGATTTATTGTGCTTTTTAAATTTTACTTAATTAAGTGAATTATTTGCACCCGGGGGCAAACAAAGAGGTATTGTGCCCCTGTTTAATCAAAATCATTTCATAATCAAATTACTTTTCCCGATGTAAGTAATACCTATAAGCAATGACCGAAAATACCTGGAAGATTATTAGAGAATAAAATAATATATTAAATTTATAATTTAAGGGTGCCTTTTGTAGATTCGGATTTTGGTAAAATATTAAATATATGAATTCCTGGGATAATTATAATTTTCTTGTTTTTATACATAACACATTATTTGCCACGTGTTGTTGTTAAATAATTTTATGTTCTAAAATAAGGCTGTAAGAGCATGTTTTTTTGGTGTTGGTTCTGGTTTGTTATTGTGTTTTTTTCTTTTTATGTACATATCATTATACTAACTAAGAAGCTGATGTATACAAGGGCTAAGTATGTTATTGTGAATTCCACTTGAAGTCTTAATTTTTTTGTATATAATGCGTTGTTTGAATCATAATAAAAAAGCTACATTAATTGTACCTGGATACTAATATTTTAAGTATAAAAACTAGTTATTAGTACTTTGAGGTTTTGGTCATATCTTTAACATCACCACGGGTTTATAATAACAACAAAACAAGAAAATTATGAAGATATATATTATATGCAAGTTGAGGTATTTAAAACTCACCGATTCCATGTCCTCCGATAGCGTCGCCATGGGGTTGACCTTTCAGCCCATAGGCTCTCCCATTGATGACCAGGGATCTGACACACCCATAGTACCCCGACTGCACCGGCAGACGGGAAAGTCCCGTGAAGTTGCCTGCTCCTCCGATGAACACCGGATCCAAGAAGGTCATGCGAGAGAAGAGTCCCTGAGAAGAAAAGAAAAAAATAATAAAAAATATATCCAAGGGTTTCACGTAAAACAACATAAAAAAAGTTTTTACAAGAACATAAACAATATCACTAAAAACTCGCAGTATTCGCACGATACGGGATAACTTTATAAACATACATGTCAGCTTCCAAGTATGAGCCAGTGTTTTGTCAGTACACGTCCGACATCGACGACGTCATTGAAAAATGAAACCCAGTCCCCATACTATGTGGTGTTGCCAGGCGTAAAAATAAATATTTTATACAGTTCTATGTTGTTACTTAATTTCTGAATCCAATCACGGAAAAATGTTTAAATTTGTATACATGAAACTTATAATTTTCTTTATACTTAAAGCATTAATTAAGTCGGAATGAAATGTTGAAAACAATATATTTTTGACTTCAAGGATTTCATAAGAATTTTGAAAACTTGTTAGTGAAATTTGATCCAACTCCAATTATAATTCATTAAATATAATTTGTTTTCATCTATCTAATAATGATATCTTGTTTGTAGCTCAAAGCCCCTTTTGACTAAGAATATATTTCTAAAATAATTATTTTAGAAATACCAAAGAAGTCATATTAGACTGGAATTAAAATTAAGGCTTTGTTATTCTTTTGACACATCATTATCATCACCATCGTGAATATTTTTCATAATAATTGCAAACACTTCATGTTTAAACTTGTAATATCTCTAGCCTTATTTTATAAAAGAAGTATAAAAAAACTTTGAATCATAGATTTATTTTTGATATGATTTTTATGGATTGAAATCTGAGTAAGTTTGATAGCTTTTAACTTATCTGAATTTAAACCAAAAATATTAGCTAACTACTACACCGAATCGCAGTTTTGAATCATTTTATTTGCAATCTAGTTTTTCTAATACACTTTTTATTTATCTAGAACACAACCAATATACATATCATTATCATAAATAGTAATAAAAGACTAATTTACAATAAATTAAAAAATATATACATTACTCTTAATCACCTCGTAAGTAAGTGGCAAGAACATTTACTGTATATAATAATTGAAAAAAATATTTTTCTATTTCTACTCATCGGTTGCTGACCTGCTTTTTTGCCGTAGACCTTTCAGGTAAGTGAGGTGACCTTGAATATTTTTTGCTCAAAAAGCAAAACATTAAAATTTTCTAAAAAAATACTCGAGTTTCGCGTGAATTCTTTCTTCAATATTTTCCCATTGAAGAATATCAATAGCTTTAGAAAATTTTGAAATCGGTAGACACTTACTTGAAAACAACATTAGTAACCTTGCAAAGGTTACTAATATATCGACCAAAGCTCGCAGAAGTGGAAAACGGGGTTATTAAGTACAAAATAATACGAGAAGACCCTAGCGAAGGTCTACTTTACCTTTTTAGCATGGTTTTTACAAACATTATAGTTATAACAAAATTTATTTTCTATTGTCCAAAAAGGTAAAGTGAAATGGCGTTCAAAAAAAATATCAAGCTTCAAAACTTGCTTTTGAAATCTTTAAGCCGAATCAGTAAAACTGCCTTAAACCAAACATAGAGGAAGAAGAAAAAATATTGCTAATTATGATTGATTTCTGTTGCTTGTGCAAGGCTGCCATTTTGTACCCTGAGTAAAGGATTTGTAATGGAGTAGTGGACTTGGGATGATTGTAGAGGGGTGTGCTCTGGAAGTAACTTGTAGAGATTGGGAGCAATAAAGTATCAGATCTATATACCAGAGCTTTGTAAGGAAAGGGTTATATTATAATGCTATTGGGCAACAGCAATACGCAGACTTTTCCTTCGAATGTACATTATTACTACAATTTTTTCCCCATAGAAAACCGTGAAGCATAAATTTATGCTCAGTGAGATAGTCGCTAACCTGTTCTGAGGTGAAGCACCCGATGAAGCAGTAGAAAAGAGGTTATATGACTTGTCACTCGTATACGTTTTAATAAACCTCAGAAACACACTGAAAGCTTCCGGTTTCGTGCTCCGAATACGGGACACAAAAACTTTCATTAAGTACTCCGGATGCAATAAGTCCCGTATGGGTGTTATTGCATTTTGCAACGCGTCCCGCTTTGAACAGCTGTGGATATTGCGGGACGCGACGGGAATTAGAGCAACACGAGAGAACAGCCTCCAAGAATGTGAATGCAAAATCACGCCAGGGAAATACCGGCTTTGTGTTCGAGGCTTCCTTGAATCGATGCGGGACTTTTATTGCATGCGATTTTTCAACAATTTCTATACATTAAAAAAAAATTGATTAACAGATTCAGTATCCAATCGTATTGTTACTTAAATTCTGTATTCACAAATAAATTGTGCAGTTAGGACACAAAAAAGTCTTGAGTTTGCAGATACAGTATCCAATCATATTGTTATATGAAAAAATTTAACTATAACATTCCTTGTAGTAAAAAATTTGTATTATGTATTCACAAATATTGTTGTGTGGTTTAAAGCTTTCTATTAATCTATGCAGGACACAAAATCAATTTCTAAAGTCTTGAGTTTACAGATTCAGTATCCAATCATCTTGTTACTTGAAAAACCTTCACTATCAAGAATATTATACAAATAAACTTTTCTGTGGTTTAAGCTTTATAATAACCGATGCGGGACTTTTATTACACTTGATTTTTTAAGAATTTCTAAGCGGTAATCAAAAAATCTACGGTTTATACATTCAGTATCCATTCATTTTGTTGCTTGAAAAACATTCACTATCTGGAGTTAAAAAAAACAGTTTTTTAATTGATTTTTTGAAAAATTAAAAATATTCAACCCAACTGATATAATAAATTTAATTGTAATTCAATATAAAATCAATAACTATTAGAAATATAAACTCTCGTTTTGTTTTTTGAAGCATTGACGAATTTAAATCAACAGTGAGCTTTTTTACCGAAAGTGAAAGCGAACTTTCAATTATTTTCTGATTGTATTCAAGTTTTTTAAATGTACATTAATATAAAATAAATATTATTTGTGATTTTTTTGATAAATTGAATGAGTTTATTAAAAACAGAGTATTTGCCTTGAAATAGAAATATTAAAAATAAATTTGACCATATCGAATGACCTCCCCTATAAGGCACCTTTAAAATTGCGTAAGACCGCTTAACTGATATGATAACAAAACACCCGCTCACAGATAGCATTAGAGTGCTCAACCTTCATATATCATTTTGTGCATTTTTGGAAAAAATATTATCAATATAAATCACAGTATATTATCTACGTATTAATACCCCTAAGTAAATCCAAGCCCTCTCGAAATAAAGCTCCCTCCCCATCCGTCATCCCCTAGCAGATACAATATGGTGCATCCCATCAATGGTGCGTGATACCCGGCGATCAATTTGAAACACGACCCGGAGCCTTCCGTCTATGGCCGATACAAGGGACGATGTAACTTTTGTCGATTCATACTCCAGTTTTTTTTCTGAAAATACATGTCTATGAAAATATCAATTCAACGTAAAATTTGACTTACAAGCTCATATAAGAAACTCCTGTAATTTTCAGTATTCCTGAATTTTTGCCTTTTTGAGTATTTGATAACATATTTAAGTGGTTTAAATTAATGTTATTTTCAAGTAATGTCATTTTTGTTATGATTTTGAATTTATATGCATAAAATAGTACTTTCATCAAATGACAAGCTGTCGTCTTATAAGATAATTTAATTAACATAACTCTCGAATAATGCCAAATATCAACTTAGAATTTTCTTTATCACATATAGAGTATCAATAAATTCATAATTTTTTAAGACAATTTTTGTAAATTATTCATCATTCAAATCGTTCATCATATATAAATAGTTTTTTTTCAATAAATACACGATAAAATAACATGTTAAGGTTTTTTGAATTTCTACCGGGCTTGTTTTTTTTTCAGTATTAAAAAGTATTGTGCGAAAATTTTGATTTTTTTAAGTCATATTCTGTTCGAAATAATCGTTTATAGATTATTAATACTTCCTGAAAAATCACATCAACTTGAAAACCTCTGGTCGGCGTTTCCTCACCGGACAGCAGCTCAGCCATATATCACCTGCGCTCCCTAATTGGACATTGAAAGGTGAATAATCATATTAGTTACCTGAGGGCGGAGGTGGCACAAAAGGTACTTCGCCCTTGTTACCCCGAACGGGAAGGCTCTGTCGCCAAACAGGTTATCAGGTGAGTCGTTGATTAATTGCACGATATTGTCTGTCAGGAGAGGCTCTGCGAGAGGCAAAATGCCATTTTGGTACTTGAGCAATTAAAAAATTTGACCGGTTTTAAAAAAACCACATCAAACAAACCCATCATAAAAAAATTAAACTCAACTGGTTAGAGTACTTGGCTAATATAAATCATATATATATAGAAGTAGTATTTATATTATTTAAAAAAAATCCTTTATTCCTGACAGAATCGTGTTTTTATAACATAACCAGCTCTGGACACAGCAATAATTTCATGAATGTAATATTAAAACGGAATAAAATGTGTTCAAATGAGATACAATCATTTAAACAATGCCGCGCCGAGCTTCCTTTTATTTAATTTTAAATATTAAACCAAAAAGTTAATGCTACCCCACAAAGGTATAAAATAAACGTGTACAAATACTGCTGCCCGAAATGAAAGCTGGGAAGGCTTTTGTGTATGCTTAGATAGAAATCCAACGCTTTCCATAAAATATGAAGAAATATAGTTTATTATTGAATTAAATTTTTCTGAAAGAATTGAGGCTGAGAACATTTTTTCACGATTTAAGACATCCTGCTATAAGAGTAATAAAAGCTGGTTTTTAAAAATAAGTACACAGACGAGAAACAACCAATTTCAGATAATGTTAGCAAGAAATCCTTTATATGTATATATATATATTAGAAATCAAAATTACCAATACAAAAACATGCCAGAGGCGAAATTGTACACCGGATCAATTAGTCTTTTAAATTCAGTATCAATTTTCTTGAGTGCTTTTTCAGCTAAGACGGAAAGGTTTGAACTTTTCGCAGCCTGTCATTTGGTTTTCCCTGTTTTTAGGAAAACACCAGGAAACGAAATTTTGTACTAAAGTGATATCTGAAAGGTGAGAGCTTCCCTGAAGAAAGTGCTATGGTCTAGTGTTGTTAATCTAATTATATTTAACTCAACATTCTGATATATAAAATGTTATATAAAATATTTAATTGTCTGTCTAGAACGTTTTCTTGCTAGCCACGAAGCCTTGCTTTTGAACTAAGGTGGAGTTTCAAACCCTTTGTTAGATAATTAAATGTCTCCAAATTCAGGAAATAAAATATATTTTTACGTTTTAATTCATCCGCGTGACGCATTTCACAACCTGGGGTCGTTGACTTGTGCTATAAAATATTCTCAGTGTATAAGTAGTCCTCATTTAACTCCATGTGTTGCTCTAATAAAATTATTATGACTCTCTGTAAATTTAAATACCCCTTGAATACTTTATTATTATTTGAAAGCTTGGTAATTACGAGTATAATACTTTTCTGATTTTTGAGTGACCTGTGTGCTTTGAAATATTTTCTCCCTGTGTAAAACCATCATTCGATGAATGTGCAGTTATGTTTAAGAACCTTGTCTGTATTTAGGTAAATGGCTGGTGTAGCATCCCTTAATTTAAAGCTACAGCAAAAGAAGCTGAATTGTAGCCATGCCCGATTATCAGATTATGGTATTTATCATTCTAACTTGGACCGAGAGCACTATTCATCTTGCTCTCAGAATAAATGAACTTCGTTATCTTTATTATATTTTCCTAATTAATCTGAATACTTCAGTCTTAAGTACTCTAGACGTCCTATAATACAATAACCTTTACTTTAAGGAAATTAAATGTTTTAAAATTCATTGTACATATTCATTATGTCAAACTCTACCTCATTACGGGAAGCTTTCAGGAATTACGTCGGTAATGTCGAGACAGGCTTCGAAATACCGCTTGGCAGGGACGACAGAAAAGATTCACCACCCCTGCAAAAAGAGACGACGACATGGCTTCTAAGTGCGCCTCCGAAGGTATTTTGCTCGATTTATACGTAACGCTCGCTTTCAGTGTGAAAATTTTCTTCACAATGATAAAAGGCTTGTTTTTTTGTTTCATGACATTTTTGAGGTGTAACTATAAGGAAAAAAAATGGTGACTTGGTTTCGATTAATTACGTAGCTTTAGAAATTTCTCATCTTGATTAACACAATGGAAATGTTTAATGGAAAGAATATACTTGAAAGCATTTTTTTTTAACGTTTGTTTATGACTTATATAATTAAAGCATTGTGCTAAAGTAAGACTACTAAGCTATTTTTTTCAAAAGCTTTGGATATACTTTTCATGTTTAATGATGATTATATGCAAGATTTACTAAGGATCTGAAATTATATTATTTATATTATCAAGAAATTTTCACTGTTTGCTCAGTTTGATAAAATTTGAAAATTAAATTGTGATTACTTTAATTCATAGAAAGCTCTAAAAAATAATACCAACGTTGTTTTACTAAGGGTATGAATTCAGATTTAAAATACATATTGATTAGCTTAAACCTTATGATTGACATGTTAATTAATAAACTAATTGTATGAATCGGTTTGTATTAAACCGTTCGTATAAATAAATTTAAAATTGTATGTTTGAAAAATAATTACAATCAGCCAATCAATAGTATTTTAATACAGAATTTTTAACAAATATTTACCATGATGTTTTTTTTTATGTGAAAGTATTCAAAGTGACCGAAGTAAATGTTTTTCTTAAAATGATGGCTTAACTTCAAATATAGTGCATCCAAGCCTCTCCTTTAATTATGCAACTTAATAAGTTAGTGCATTACTTTGTTGGCAGGCTGCCTTCAGGGGCCACCCTCTTCCCCTTTCATGTCTGGTCTCTTCAGAGGATGGTAATTAACACTAGAGCGTCTCTCCTTGGACATACATGTAAGGCTTTTAGTGAAAATTAAGCAATCTTGTCAAATTTCATAACCTTGTCAAAGTATTAACGTTTTCTTAGAACCTCTTGAATAACACACAAATGAAGCCTTCCCTGAAATTTCATCACATTACCATAATGAAATTCCTGAAAAAATACAACAGCCGCAATGAATTGCATAGATTTAAAAAAAAGTGTAATGTATAAATGATGGCCGTCCAAATTATTTACTCACATTTTATTACGAACCTCAGTAGATTAAAGTATAGAAATGATAAAATATAAAGGTATCTTGTTCAATGATCAATTATAAAAATCTATGCCTCAAAAACGAAATTTTAATGTAATTGCGTAGTGTACATAACAACACTTTGTTGATCAGCTTTTCAGAAATCAGGTATTATTCAGTATCCGCATGTAATCTTCAATTAGCACTATCCTGCTAATGCATTAATGGCCCATCGTCTAGACACACCAGCCACGTGTGTATCCAATTAGTCTTGTGGATGATTTGTCGGATACCACGATTAATGGTACAATTAAACCATGAAATATGTGATGAAGGGGAATGCATATTGCCTTGAGGAATCAAGAAATACTTTGGTACTGATTTCAGTACTAAAAATGTAAAAATTCTTAACATAAAATCAAAAACACGACAAAGCAACCTAAAACAGAGTTTTTTAATACAACAAAAATAATAATTATTATTAAGGCAGCAATATTCAATATGACAGCTGAAATCTGCTTATCCTGGGTTAGACATTATATAAACAAAAAGAAAAGATTTAGTTCCTTATATCAAAAGACAGCCAAATGAACTTCTTACTTTTCTAATAAATTATAACTCAAAAATGCTTCAAGAGTTTTGTCTTCCCGCAATGAATTAAAAGAAACGGAGGAAGCGAAACGCGGAGTTATGCAAAATATTCCGTTTTAATCTAAAGTTATTTTTATACATGGCCTTAATATAATTTAATGAATGGTTTATGCGTTTAAAGGGAGTAGGCTGCGTTGCAACGTGTTTCAGGGAATATGATAATTTGAACTTGGGCTCGTGGCATAACTTACGTTTGAGTTACGACACTGAACGTTTGTCAGCCCTGAGTTTGGACCCTCTCCAGGGGCGCGTGGGGGTTGATGAAGAGGGTTGCAAAAAACACTAGAGATTTTAACTAGATTTTATACTGTTATTATGCATCTTAACTTTATATATAGCACAAAGCGAGTGTTTACTGTTTTGGTAAGAGAAACAAATAAACTTAAATCTTAAGCCCACTTCTTACTTTGGACTTATCTTACCTAAACATAAAATTGTTTTATTTATCAATTGTCAGTAAAGAATCTAAACTGTTTTATTTTTTTTTTAAATATACCTTTGATTCGTGCTCAATAAAAATAAGCTGTATTACTTTTATAAATGATTAAACGCAACTTGCGAGTCTGTTTGCGTGGATCGGACATAGTATGAATAAAAAATGCTGGTTTTAATCACTGCTTTTATAATAGTTATTGGTAGTATCACTGTATTACCCCTAGGTTGAATAATTAAACACGTGGAAGTTTCGTTCAGTTGAACACATACCCTTATTATCAAATGATACAAATCTGCCAGCAAAATAATTGACTGGATGAGTGATCGCATCCCCCGCAAGTCGGTTTTCGTGAATGAAGCAGAGTATGAATGGAAAACACTGATTATAATAATTATTTTTATAATAGAATATTACTCAATATTAAAAAATTAATATCTACTATAATAATAGCCATTGTGTGTGTGTGTGTGTGTGTTTCATTTTTTGCTTCTCTATAGAATATCTTATAAGATACAACGCTGATTTTTTGCACGTAAGTTTAGTAAGTTTTTCCACAGTTATGTGCCAAATTTCAAGACGATAGGATAATATTTTAATTCATAAACTAATTAAATAAAACTATCAAATATGCTTTATGTACGAATTATATGATTCTGTTGTTCACAGCGAGAATTTCAAATTTAGAATTTTTACAAAAAAACAAAATATGATGCTTCTAAGAAATTTCCAGTTTATGTCAGCTTGACACAAGTACCAATTTTATTTTTTAGTTGCGTTAGAAATTATTAATCACATCATTAATAACTTTAAATGCCTCCTATAAAAATAACACCGTTTTAGCACAGCAAACGTAAATAAAAAAGAATAGCACAATTGAACGTGATAAAGACTTCATCTAATAAAGAACAGTGCAGTGAAAGTGATTCGTTGTTTGTGACACGAAATGTGATATTTCCTAGAATGGCTTTGCTTTCGAAATTAATATCCGGTTATTCAAAATATATGTGTACAAAATGTTCATCTAATTGTCAGCCAAACATATGTTCAAACACTATTGCATCGTTCATCGAATACGTCATTTTATGACGGGCTACATTTCTAGTATGTAAATAACACCCAAATCGCCCTCTGCAAAACAATTGACTGAATAACCGATCGCACGAAAAATGCTGATTTCAATCACCGCTTATATAATAGTTATTCGTGGTATCGGTGTATTATTCCGGGGTTAAATAATTAAACGCGTGGAAACTGAACGCATACCCTTATTATCAAATGATACAAATCTGCCAGCAAAACAATTGGCTGGATGAGCGATCGCATCCACCAGGCATGGGATATCTGCGGTCCCATCTCCCTGGACTCTCCGGCAGAAGCCAGGGTTGCTGGATGAATGATTATGTTGATTTTAATTAAAGATTTACTCCCTGTTGTGGGCTCGGAAAAACCTACCCTACGGTTTAATATCGAAAAATTTCACAAAAGCCATGAAAATGTTCGCTTGATTTCAGGTTTTTCAGTTTTCATGAATTTTTTTTCAGAAAATTTTTTTTACTCTGATATTATTTTTATCTTATTGCAAATGGTGTATATATTATTTTCTGTAGAAAATTTTTTTTTTTATTGTTTTTTAGCAATAAACAAATTTCACTAAAACCATGAAAATGTTTGCTTGATTTCAGATTTTCTTTTCAGAAATTTTTTTTTACTGTGATATTATTTTTATCTTATTGCAAATAGTGTATATATTATTTTCTGTAGAAAAAAATTATTATTGTTTTATAGCAATAAACAAATTTCACTAAAACCATGAAAATGTTTGCTCGATTTCAGATTTTCAGTTTTCATGAATTACAATATAATGAAATAAGTAAACTTTTTATTTTTAAAATTTTTAGTATAATTTTTTTTCTCTGACATTATTTTTATCTTATTAAAAATAGTGTACACATTATTTTCTGTATAAATAAATTATTATTTATTGTATTATATCAATATGAAAAAACTACCACAACCGATGAATTCTGTGTGTGCTTACTAAAATGATTCGAAATGCGCATAGCATTTGTACACAATGGTAGTCATTTAAACCTTAATAATCAATACAAGTGCCCTTATCATTAAACATGAAAGACATGATTCAATATATACAAGTCCTCAGACTATAAAGGCATGAAGTCTTATTCGCCGAATTTAAATGAACGAAAAATAACTTTGTATACAAAATGTAAATTATTTACACAAGTGTAATTTAAGCGTATGAATTAATTATGCAAAAGTATTAAGCAATGTATAAATGCCAATATATAAAATGTATTATTTGTATTTGTGTAGTATATAATTTCAAGGTATCGAATGTCTCTTCTGGCAGCAAGCCTTGCAAATCTTACTGCAAGCCAAGCACATCTGCAAATGTATGCACATTGAATTGACGTATGCGCCGGAAACAGTGATTTAGAATGCAATGCGACCAGACTGCATCCCCTGCACTCGATACACGCTCCCAGGGAGACAGGGACTGCCTCAAGATGCATACACGATCATATGCACAGACCTTCTCAAACTTTTAAGTATATTTATAATTTTCAAGGAATTAACAAAACACAAAGAATGTTTGATCCCGTGTTTTATAAAAAAATATATATAACTAAAATTCTTGTTGATTTGTGGGCAATGTTTCATTAAAAATTGTGTTGGCGTAGAAATAACTGGATGATTAATATATGAGAGGGTCTTACTAGAACTGTCGAGTTCTTCATTACTAGTGTCTTCTAATACACTTCCAAACTTTATAATGTGAGATATTTTCCGGATTACTAAGCTTTTGGGAACTATTCTTGTAGTATGCAGGGAATTTGTAGCCTCGAAAGGCCCATGGAACAACATAGTATGTTCTACGGCACAGACTTCGAGCACAATACAGCCTTCATACGTGAGTACGTGACGTTGGGAGACTTCGAAACGATCGAGGGATGAATCTTAACTACCCCCTTGTTCCCTCACTCGCGCGGCTTGTATTATAAGGAAACCGTATTCTCGTTATATCTTCAACATTGTTTTTAAAATTTACATTTATAATCAGGGGGCTTATTTTCATGGACGTGAATGCAATTTTCTTAACTTTTATACAAATAATTAAATCAATTCAATGCATACAGCAACAACGATATTTTGAAGACTTTCAGCAGTAGAAATATTCAAAATACTCACAAGAAATACCATAAAACTTAAACACGTTTTAAAAACAAGTACAGGAACAATGACAAACAATTTATCATTTTAAAATATGATAAATAAAAATCAAGCTATGAACTTCATTCTTACAAATTTTATTTTGTGTGTGATATAGATAGTCTAGATAAAATTATTTTTTTAGTTAGATATCAATAAAATCTACATAAAAGTGATAAAAACATCACAAATATTTTGAAAATGACAAATCATAATTGTATTTTTTTCCTTTACTAACTAGATACTTCAGTTTTTCTAGGGTATAAATAAAACATGAAATCCCACAGAGCAACAGAAGATCTTTAAACGGCGGCAGTGGAAGGTTTTCTTTACAAACAGGCTTTTCTGAGGGGGAATCTCCGGAAATAATGGCACAGGTATTTATTCAGAGCATGCGCTGTTTGATCGCAATTACCAAGAGTCTTTCAGGAAATCATCCCCTATATAAAATTGTCAACCCCCACAATGGAATGTTGTGGATGTTGTTTGTTGCTGAATACTTAGAAGGTCTAATTTTGTATTTGTGTTCAAATATTCTATCCCGTGAATGTTGTATTCATTTACTCGAAATACACAGACTGCTTTTTTATAGGCTTCATTTCAAAAAGGCTTTGTGATCGGTAACCTGACCTTATCAAACCTTCGCTCTGTATTGGTTTGTATTTATAAACATTGATTAGATTAAATATCAATTATAAACTAACTTTTTTTAAATTTTACTCCACCGCAGTTTTTACAAGCCCTTTATAATACTTAAGTATAATAAGGCAAACAATCTGAACAATCTGAAATTTGAAGAACTGAAGCCTGGACAGGAGGTAGGTGGTGATTTAAAAAGCCCGATGTTGCCTTCAGTCAAGTGTCTAGTTATTCTGGTGGTTTTACAAAAAACTACACCCTATTGACAGCCTTTTATCAAGCGACATCCCTCTCTTAAAGTATTTTTTATAGCCTGAATCTTTTAGTTATATTGTTGAGTGTTTATTTCTATTGTTTCTGGTTGAAGTGAAAACTTTAAAAGAACATTGAATACTGCAATTGGTGTATTAATAATTAATTAAAAACCTATATTTCCCATTCACTGAAAGAAACAAGAAAAAAGTCATACAAACTGCAAGAAGTTAAAACAAAAATGTGCAGAAGACAAGTCAATAATATAAAAAAAAAATATAATATAAATAAACGATCAATTAAGTACTACAACTAGTCTTAATGAATTGAGTATTTTTAATATATGTACTATTTTTTTTACAGATTTTAGTATTAAACGTAAAATAAATCGTTGATTTCATTTTCTTCAAACGGTTTTTTAGATAAAATAGAAATGTGAAACTCTACTTATCAATTAAAGTATTATAAACATTACCTTGAGAGACATTAAATACAATTTAAAATAGAATTACCAAAGAGACAATAAAAGCTTGTGAATGTTTTTTTTAATTTTAAAGGAGACATTATTCTGTCTGATCGTGACAAGTTTTTAAAATTATTTTTGCTTGTTGTTTTTGTAATTCAGCAAGTTTTATATTTAAATTTATATTCAAGGCTAGTTTAAAAAAAAAATAAACTTGTCAAAAGGCTAATTATTCATACAACAGATTTTGGCATGACAAATATTGGACGTAACTTTTTTTATATTTCCCTTGTAAAATATTTTCATTGTTATTTTTTTTTTATATTTAAACTTTATAAGATGTTTTTTACATCAAGGCCGTCAAAATAGCTGATATTTTATAAGGAATGTAAAAAGAACCTTTAGAGAATAGTAAAATTCTTCAATTTTTTTTATAATTTCCGGTAAAAATGTGATCGAGGCAATTTATTGTACAAACCGGAAAATTTTATAAATTATTGCTTAGTATTATTATTTAAATATGGTTCAATAAAGACAGTCTCCTCATTTCCGAAACAACTTTTATTGGGAGATTTTTTCAATGAGACTTTTTGCATGTACATTAGAGACCTCAAATAAAACACAAATATTTAACTGAAAATACATTTTTTAAAAGTATTTGCAAATTATTTCAAATTCGAGGAAATCGTTATATGATAAAATAAAAAGTTAGAACATTCTGATGTATTGTTGAAGTTATTGTATTCAATTTAAACTTTTCGAACTTCCTGAACTTATGAAACTTGCAACAAATGAACCGTTTATTGATCGACCTACTTATGTGATACTCAAGAAAATAGTATATCTTTTAACATAATATTTATCTTTTTTTATTTTTGGTACCACGATCTAGTTTAAAAACTACAACGCAAAATAATTTTATTGGTTATATGCCTTTTGTGGCTTCAAAGATCAGTGTATCAGATCAGTGTATTTACAGCTATTTTGACAAAAGTACTTGGAGTAATTTCATTTTGATATTTATACATAAAGACAATTTTTGTGATTTTTAATTGTGATTAGTTTCGAGGCATTTTCAAATGGAGTGAAAAAGTCAGAAGTAACAACTTATTTTTTTTTATAAATATCTTTGTTGTGTATAATATTCAAAAAATATATATATATTTATATTGTATTAACATATATAAAGATGCTTGAATGCTGCGATTTGAACTCACCGACAATCTCGAAGGTAATTAGATCCAAAACGGGTGATTTAACGACTCAGTCGTTTGTGGAACATTAACCCGATTATCTAGTAATATGTTAATTTCATTCAAATTTTATTCAAATATTGCACAGTGGAGACTGATCAAACGCGCCCCGAAGCTATCGAAGAAAATTTTATTACACATCTTTTAATTATAAATCATTGTAATCGCTTTTGCAGTCGATTACACAAATCACCCTCCGAGAGTATAAATGTTTTAAAATACTTTATCTCTCCAACACTTGTAATTTTCAAATACTCACTTTTTTGAAACCGTTAAAATGTATTAATATTTTTTTAATATTTTTTTCCCAATGTATTTCAACATGATTGATATATGAATTATATACGAGCGTGAGTGATTTTGTTTATTAAACTACCTGCAATAAATTTGGTTATCTTGGCCACCTGTTAAAGTTAGTCTGTACGTTAGTTGTTTTTTTCGCGATTCTGTCCCACTGACTTTAATGAATTTTTCAACGGAGTCTCCACTGTACTCCCCCGAGTAAAGCCACCCCCGAGTAACGCTACCCCCGAGTAAAACCACCCCCGAATAACGTCACCCCCCAAGAGCGAGACATACGGGCGGGGCGGGGCGTAGTTTAAGATAAAGCGGCGGCTGATAGCATCTTTAGTATTATTTTTTGCTTTATACGTTAACTGAACACAGAATATGTGGCCTCTCCTGTCAACTTTCCTCCCCGACTTAAGTACGACATTAACCTAAATAGGTACAATTTGTGTTTTTTTTTTTATTTCGTTGGTTTTTTCTTGCTTCTGAGAATGTTTTATATACCCAGCTGGGTTAGCATCAAGCAAAGACATGTGTACAGTTGTAAAAAAATCATACCTAATTCTCAATACAAATTCTATGCTATTGGATGTTCATATTCATGATCTAGCAATGCTTAGGGCACAGTTTTAAATCAGTTCTTCCACACAACCTCCCCAGGGAAAAAATCTTGAAATAATATAAAGTACACGCGTGAGTGATACAAAACGAAACCTTGCTCGAAAATATACAAGCTTATCCAATCCTTGAGCACGTTAAGAAGACACCCACAAAAATAAATTGCCACTTGTTTCTACATAAACATCTGCGGGGACCAAATTACAAAAATATTCGGACCGAAAACCGCCCGAAAGGCTTTCTTCTTTCCGCTGTTGATCTGACAAGGCTTCGTAACTTAAATTTTTACACCAATAAAACTACAAGACCATCTTTCCGAATTCAGACTGAGATGTATTGGGATATTCACCGAGCTGTTGAATTAGTAAAGTATAAATTTTATTTCAGTTACTCGCGAAGGGGTGGCCCGTAAATATCACCCATAAGAATTTATTATATATTTTTCCCAATTTAAAATGTTACTTCTTTGGGTGATAAATAATCATTTGAGAAGATTTTACTTCAGCGTTGATCCGACAGGTATTCGTAACTTTACTTTTGCAGCGATAAAACTACAAGACGTTCTTTCTCAATTGGCCGCGGGGATATACTCGTATTGGTAAATTTACACAACTATTGAATTGATAAAAGAGTGTGTATTAATATATATTTACACAGAAACATTTTCGGATTTTTTTTTATTTTTTCTTTATTTTCTTACACACTTACTGAATTTCAGTAGAATACTTTTTATGTCAACCGAATCGAAAATATAAAGCCACTTCAGGCGGCCATGTCTATGATATTGCAGCCAAAGGGGTGGAGGGGAAGGGAGGGGGGGGGAGGGGGGAGACGAAATTGTTTCATGCAAATGGCGTCGGCGTCCATAATCGGTCGCCATTTTGTTGTTACAAGCGAAGGAGACATCTGGCGGCGCCTGCGGGCCTCGGAATAAGATTCACTTCCAAAGGGTTGTTTCATGAAGTATATCCGAGTGATTTATTATTTTCGTGTAATGTCTGTCATGGATTTTTTTACATAGAAAATATTGTATATTTATATGGTGAATGCCTTAAAAAAATTATAAAGATAGCATATGAAACGAGAAGACAGGCCAAGTATGGTTTTGGTTGAAGAATATTATAAAAACACTATAAACTTAAGAGTGATTTTTATAAAATTATCTTCGTGTATTTTGTTATTTAATATCATCAATTGAAAAACCTTAATTATAAACTAGATATCTATAACATGAACTGTGAAGGCTTAATCACTGATTTAGACGATGCCTCTACAGTAAACGAGAACTTATACATGGTTAAAACGTTTAAATTGTTTGTAATTAATCATTTTAGAGATATATTAAAAAATATATCAGATACTTCATAGCCGATGTAAATTTATTCTCTCAGTGAAAAAATAAGTGTGATTATTGCCAAGTTTACATTATAATAGGGTTCCTGATTTAAGAAATTGTAGTTAAAAAGAATGTTATGCAAATATTTTTTGTATCCCCGAAAGCTCTAAGTTTGCGCAGAAGCTCATAATATAATAGAAGTTGAATATTCTGTTTAAGTAACCGCGTAAAATGAGGCTTTGTTCTTTTTTCAGTCGGTACTTATTTTACTTTCGATGTTGCTTTTTTGGGGGTGAAATGTGGTAACAAAGGGGGATGGAAGAAGAAATTTCCGCTTCCGTCTGGTGGCCATTTGTCAAATTAAGAAAATTGCCTTTTAAACAGATGGAGAACGCACAAATTTATTTGTTGGAATTTACGTTCATTTTGATTTCGTCGCCCAAACCATCGGAAAATTTCAATGAGAGAGTTTCTATGAGTATTCAAGAGAATAATAAAACTTATTAGTTAGAGTAAATCTAACAAAAAACCTACTTTATAACTAATCAAACCTAACCCGATGTGAATTATAAAATATCAACTCTTGCAAAGTTTAACTTGTATATTTTATTTGTGGGAACTTTGCCTTTAAAGCCTTTATATTAGACGCTTTACAAGAGCTTAGTCTGGCGAAGCCCTTGAAAGGCAGAAACGCTCATAAATAAATAAAAATTATATTCTGCCAGTTTTTTTTAATCATATTTGTAGTTTCTTCTTCTTCAAAAAAGGTTGGTTACAATCTTACCGAACACGATATCATGTCAACTTAAATAAAACACCTTTTCATAAATGGATTTGGTATAATAAGTATTACGAATTTAACAATTCTGTTATAAACATTATCAAATTAAAACTACTTGAAAAAGCTACATGAAAATATAAATATTTAAAATAATGAGTTAAACGCTAAAATGTATTATTCCATTGTATTTTTGCTTTGAGATAAATTTTAATTGAGATATATACGCGATAAAGCTTATAAGCTGTAGTCTAAGTTCAAGATAACTGTTTTCAAAGCTTTTGAGGTGTTATGTCGTGTTAATAACTGCCAAAGCTTGTACGGTGACAAAAGCAACACCCATGAGTCTTAACCGGACGTAGAGCAGATATTCGTGGGTAGAGTGGGTTTCTATGGAGTTTGAATAGCAGTAACCAACCTTTGATCTCCCCTGCACGTGACGCCCGCCGTTCAGTTGTATCCACGCGTCCCAGCGGCGCCTGTAGAGGGTCAGGGTGTTCCACTGGTTGAGAACCACTGCCGTGTCCGAGCGGACCACGCCGGCTCCCGAGCCACAATCAAACCTGGAAATCAAATAAAACACCAATAAATAATTTAATAAAACTACTATATATCACAATTATTTGTTGTCAATTTTATACTTTCTTCAGTTCATTGATTATCGAATGTTGCAGAGATAAAAAAATATTTTTTTTTCAAGGCGCGTAAATACGAGGGCGGTCCCATAAGTACTTAGCCTACAAAAAAAAAAAAGAAAATTTTGGAAAAGTGGCGATTTATTTCTCAAAATAGTCTTGTTTGAGCTTAATACACTTGACCCAGCGATGCTCCAACTTCTTTAACCCATCTGAAAAATACGTTTTCTCGAGGTATGCAAAGTACATATATACATTCAAGACGACTAAGAATTTATAGGATTAAAAAAAATAGTATGCTGAGCAAGCAATACATGTGTAGGCATTTTTTTAAAAATATTTTAGCAATACAAGGCTGGCGTGAAGACACGCTTGTAAAGCATGGGGGAGAGTTTCATGGGTTCTTATGTTTATGCCGGCAAGTGGGAATCGACGGTGAAGTGAGTGACGGATACTCCGGTTTCTGCTGCATTGTAATTATTTGATTCGAGACAGCAGAGTGCTGTCCTGGTCCTCTTTAGCACTCCATTAGGTCTGCGGTCGCGGCTGTCGAGTAACTTCCCCTCGAGCGTCGACCAATCACGGCGCTCGGAATTGAATTGTCCCGCAAGGAGATTTATCGCCGGTTTGACGATAAAGCCCGCTACACACGCAGAGACGCGACCCGCGACCGATTCGCAATCAGCCGATGGGGACCCTTTATTTTGGGTGTTTTTAATGGTTTTGCCCGAGTAAACAACGCAAAGTAGGACGCTATTGGCCGATTGCGAGTCGGTCGCAAGTTGTGTCGCGACGCAGGCTTTTTTTATAATTGAATTTAAAATAATGTTTTTTTTCTGTCCTTGTTGTGGTTAAATATTTACATGCTGTATTGCTTTCTCGATAAAAATACAAAATATTCACGGAATAAACAAATACCGGACTACTTGCTTCTGCTTGCACTCATTTTTTTCTTTAAACTTAATTATTCATTTTATAGCATGCAATCAGTTCACATTGATTTAGAAATGAAGCAAAAAATATATAATACAACTCAATCAATAAGACACCAATTTATATCTTAATTTTGCTTGTTACTAATATATATTAATCAGTAAAACTTTTGCTCATTCATGAAGCCCTACAAGCAAAATTAGGGTTTTATAATTAATCCTTAAAACCAATTAGCAAGGACAGGTGAAAGATTTTAAATATAAATAAAAATGTCGTCAGCTGATTCAGAGGTTCTATTTACAAATTGAGATTCGAATTTCGAAAATGATTCCAAATTTAAATAGAATGCCTCGGGAATAAAAGGAGTTCCGCGGAATTCTCGCGGAGGCCCGAGATAACATCAACTTTCAATCTTAGATTATCGGAGATTTATGACTTCTTACGGGAAAAGTAATTCTTTCATGGTTCATAAACGCCTCCTCCCTTGCGCAGTATTCTCCTCCTGAAATTAAGAGACATTCGAATATTTTTCTTCTGAAGAAAACCGGGTTAAAAGAAGATAATGGTAGAATAAACAAACGTAACAAGTCTATTGGTGATAATTGTTAGGAAACAAAAGTTTTATGTATTTTATACCCACACATATCTATATTTATATAGTTTCATATAAACCATTAAAAAATCCTTGCATATCAGTATCGCAGCAAGACTGATTTTTTCAGCAAGAATTAGAAACTTTTTATGCAAACAATTCATAAATGATAAATCAAGAATGTTTAAATCTATTTCTAAGCTACATAGGGTAAATATTTGAAACAGCCTTTTTTTCAAATTTAGGTTTAAGCCTTAAATACTGATACACCACCACAAGAAGAACTCTTCAGGCCAGGAGACGTGAAATCTCTGGGGCAATCCATCTCGTTCTACAGCAAAGAAATTTTTACTGGGAATTATTTGGTTTATTTCTGTTTTCAGCTTGGTGTTTCTGTTTTGATTTTGATTTAAAAGTATAAACTTTATTGTAAAATAATATTTAAAACAAAAATAAAAATTGAATCTTTAAAAAATTGGCACAATCCTGACCTAAGTAGCATCCAAAAGACATAAGCATTTACCTCATTTCAACTCTCAATTTGTTCACAGTACAAAGAATATTGTGTACATGAAATAAACAATTATAATTTTAAAAAAATACTTTTAAAAAATTATATCTTTCTTAAAAACATTATATTTTTCCAAAAAATGAAGACTTACATTAATAATCATTGTAGTACAAAGTTTAAATTAGAATTAATTTATGTCATTGTTAGTGATGAGCCCAGAGAATCAGAAAACAATAAATCAAAAACTATATATTTTATAAAAATAGTTTTAAAAACCCGCAAAGGAAAAAGCATTTTAAAGCACTTTAATCAATAAAATTTATGAAAACGAGATCAAAACAAATTATTTATATAAAAACCAGAAATGTATTAATCTTACTAGTACAAGCAGAGTTATTCAAAAGTATTTTGTGTTTTCTATTTGGTTCTGCTTTATTTTCAACATTTTATGTTCTCCTCTTGTAGAATGACGTGAAAATAAAAATATTTTTATTTAAGGCTGTAATGAAATTCCATAATATTTCATATTAGAAAAATTGAAGGCTCTCTACCTGCCGTGTTTACAAAAACCCGTGGAATATTGGCAAACCAATATTTCTTCAACGTGTTAAATGAAAACCTCTTCACAAGGTATAAGCGCAATTATTTTCATGTGACATTCGTGACATTTTTTGTGAATTGTTTTTCACATTTTTATGCTTGGAGTTTTTATAAACTGCTACGAAAAGGTATTCTAAAAACGGAAAGTCCAATGAGAATTCAACAACAAAGCTAAAATTACATTTTTTTGCGTTATTTTTAGAACACAATGCAGGTTTTTTTTTTTAAGTTTTCATTTTTTTTTTATATTTATACTTTAAAATATCAGTACAAACAATATTATTTTGAAAATAAAAAATGAAAGCACAGTAAATATTTTTTTATCAACTAAATGATCTAAAACTTCAATTTTAGATCTAGGAGTATAAATAAATGTGAATCAAAGTATTTATTTTATTTACAATGCAAGAGTAGATTTAATAACAAAGCGAATAAACATTTTTCAAAAGTATGCACAATGATGGCAAATTGTCAAAAAAATATATTTTTTCCTGAAAAATTTACAAGACAAATTGTTTAAAAAAATTTATGAAAGAATATATATTAGTACCTACATTTTCTACGGTCATGCTTTCTTTAATGAAACACAAAAAACATCAAATTAAATAATAAATAAAATAGCGCGTGTTAAATCGTATAAACTTATAAAATTTATTCCCCTGTGAAGATAAAATAAATGTATCGTTCATATCTATATTTAAAAGTTTATGTACATAAATTTTATCTTATATAGATCATATTTCAATCTACGTTAAAACTAATTAGTATTGCGTAAATATATTGATATGATCACATAGTTATTTTTATTCAAAGTAAAAAGGCCTCGCAGAAATATAAATTGAGATATACTCGCTGAATATTTTCAGCGAATAAGAACCGGAAAGCGAGATGATGGATAATGTGTGAAAACTCACAGGCTGCAGTTTTTAATCGTTTCATTTTTCATTTTAATTAAACATCCCCTCAACTTTCCCATCAATATAAATTTAAATATTTCATATTCACTAAGCCCAAAATAATCTATAATAAATTAACTTTTGATTATATTTTTTCAGTTTTTAAGAAAAAAAATTTCAGGACTCAAACAATAGAATCTAGAAATACAGTCAGAGAATCGGGAAATAAAAAAAGGAATTCAATAATTCCTTTCATCAATATTCACTAAAATTTACATATAGAAATGCTAATCTCCCTAGTTTTTGGACAGTTTTCTCTCAGGGTATGAACGCCGCGATATCTGAGCAAAGCTGTTCTCAGGGGAGAAGCCTGAAAAAAGCCGATATGGAAAACTGAAGGAATAATATTTGTGAAATCTGACGCGGCGCGGAGGCTTTAGGGGAAGTGGCCGGAGGTCGTTCATTGCGACAAGGCATTTTTTCCCATATTTTGATGTACTAAATCAAAAAATAAATAAATACAAGCTCACTTACACACCCTTGCGATGTAAAGGGTGGCTTTTATTATTTACAATAGAAGGATAAATATATTGCTGTACACCATACTTGTAATAAAAATATGCATAAAAAATGCGCAAACAATGAAATAAAAAATATATAAGTCAATCGATCAATTTTTCTTTCTAGAGTGATATTATTTTTAATGCTTTCTTTACATAGACATTAATAAAAAAAATATACAACCGTGGCAGTATTATAAATTTAAATGTGTTTATTCAAACATCGCACAATTATTTTACCCCATTTGGTGATATATAATATATATTTTTAAATTTTTGATCAACATAATGGTTTATAACATAACATATATAAATAACCAAATGGCTAAGTCGTGAATGTAATCTCTTCCCATTTGGTTTTCATAAATACAAATTTGTCGAATTTGTATTCTTACTTCGCACAAAATTGTATATTGGAAATATATTTAATGTCTAAAAATATAAATATTTTACAACACATTATATAATTTGATTTTACCAACAGATACTTTGCTCATCGACTATCCGAAAATAATAAAAAAAATTGTAATAAATAAGTGGCAACTTTATTGATATTTTACGACCTATAAAAATGTAAAGGTCAAATGACCTTTAAATGTCAAACATTTCTTTATATAATGTAGGCTAGCCCAGACAAGCCAGTTGTAAAAAATCAATTTGTTAAATAGTATTATAAGACGCTGGATTTTTATAGATACAAAATAAAGCTTAGACTGGAAAAGAACTGAAATACTTTTTTTTTTAATTACAAGTACAAAAATCTAAAATAATTGACTGTGCTTTAAAATGCTGACTAAAAAAATAAAACTTTTTTTTGAACTCAAAGAGTCTAGCAGTTTATATATATTTGCTTACAAAACAAGTATCTTGGGTTTACATTTTACTACGTAAAGTAATCTTTCGTTCAATGGCTGTTTTTAGTTAATTAGCTAACAAAGCAACTGTTTGCGCTTTATTTCACTTTAGCAGGGTAAAATATGAACTATCTAACAATAATAAGATAGTATATACATATAAATATATTTATATATATTCATTAAGCTTAAAATTGGCAGCTGCCTGTTATGACGAAGTGAATTTTCCAGCATTATTTGATGATACTACAGTTCAAATATAATTTTTAAATTAACGTGTCAACGTATTAATGTATTCAGAATAAATTTGACATGTAAGGATATCAACTTTATCACTTTTATTCTAACATAACAGAATTTCAACAAAGACACTAATTGACAATTTAATAAAAGCCTGCGTGCCATAACAGCGTCGCTGTAATAAGTGGTGGCCATGTTTTTTTTTTTTCAGAAATGAAAAACGTAGACGTGAAACTTATCTACGTGACTACCCTTAATTATATTTGCCGCCATCTCTAAAGCAGAACCGAACTATGAAGCTTGTAGGTATATATAAAAGCATGATATTACAGTGTGTGTATGTACTGTTAATAATTATTAAAAAATTTCACTGTACATAAAAATCCTTGGAGACATAAATATCCGCTGGAGTTTTATCGTGTTTTTAATTTATTAACAATAAGTAAATACGAAACTACAGTATTTTGGGTTTGCAAGAAACTCAACAAGGGATTTATTAGATCAAAAATATAATTAACAGATGCAAATATCTATAAATAAATAAACCCTTGAGTAGTAGCTTCATTGTTACCTTTTATTACTACTGTAGGCGATATATTCGCAATGATATCGATTTGGTGTAACGATTGCAATATATTTATTATAATAATATGGCTCATGTGATAAAAAAGCACAGAAATGTTTAAAAGTAAAATGTATAATGATTCTTGAAATCTAGTACTAGTGAAATTGCACTTTATCAAATATAATTTTTCTTCGTTGTAAAAGCATAATAATACTAAATTTTTGCTACGTGTGAAAGCAATAACGCTTATTATTTTGTTAAAGTATTATTTTAAATAAATTAAAAATTCTCAAAGTTTACCAGTTCCTGTGAATATATTCATCGTGTTGTTTTACAAACATCCCCTGGTTCGTACAGTCAAGTCGTGACTCTTGAAACACGCCAAATATTAAAACATACACCAAAGTAAAACGTTATGTCACCAAGTTGATCGACAAAGATATTTAATTAACCCTAATGCTTTTTTTTTAATTTCATGATAAAATGGATGATCACCGGACAGTAATGTTGAAATTCATTAAAAATTCAATTCCTTTCTACAGCGCGGGGATGCCTCTTTCGGTAATGGCTTTCAGTTGTGAAGTCCCTGTCATCAATAATAATTTACGAATTGCCTTCCATTACACCCCGACAAATTAAATTCTGGTGTAATCGCCACCTTTAACAGGCCCGCCGTGTTATAAATCGCCCCCGAGATAGATAACCCGCGGCCTTCTATTTCCAACTCGGATTTTCAGCACTGCTTCTGTAAACTTTCGAGAGCTTACTGCCCAGGTTGTTATAAATTGAAATTCATGTGCCAATAAAAGCATTCACGTGTATGAATACACATCCCACAACAATGCTTACTAAATCATGAGTTTATACGCATCACACTAATGAGAAACAATTGTCACATGATAATGATATTATATAGAAGTATACAGCATGTTTTTACTGTTTAAGTAATCGTTTCACACGTGAAATGACAAGACACTCTACGAGTAAATGTGCCACGGGAACTGAACAAATATTCTAATCGAATAACCTGGAATTGTTTAATACAGACAAGTAATACATTTTATAATAAAATATAAGCATGGTATTACTCCTTCTTCATCAAGTGCCTCGCCTCAAAGGAGGTTTGCGACAATTTCACTCATGGTAAGCCAGTGTTCATGGTTTTTTAGTAAGACCTTCTACACCGTAGTTTTATTTACTGCTGCCCAATAGCATGATTATAAACCTTTTTTTTAAGATCTGATACTCCTTTTGTGGCAAGGAGGAGACAATCATTACAAGTCTACTACTCCATAACCGATATTTTACACACCCTCAGGGTACGAATAGCTGCCATGCACAAGTAACAGAATGAGGAGAGTGGGGAATAGTCCTAAAAAAAGCATCATAATCTGACACATATAAAAAATCGATCTGCAGAAATTGTCGATATTGAATAATAAGATTTAGAATGCTGCTGCAAGTGTAAAAATTTTTGATAATTTATGTGAGAAAACACAACATGGAACAGTCTGTTCACAGAACTGAAGCCTGCTGCAGGGGTGAGTTAAGGGTGATATCTAATCACACAATAAGAGGGCATTGCTACACCTCGTTTTATGTCCCACGTTCCTCGCGATGCTTCAACAAACCCCCTCGTCTCCTCCCCCGAGTCATTTTAATATGTAAGTTTGTCACGTCCTGGTATACATAGCCGACGAGACACAACTGTCCAGAATTAAGGGAGGCATGTTAAAATTCACATTCGTTATTTTCATATTAAATAGAAAAAAATATATTTTGTACTGTGCTGCTATCCAGACTGATATTTTAAAATATCTGAAACAATTTAATACTTATATTTGTGTTCATTTAAAGTAGAGCAAAGACATATAAAAACTTTTGATTTGGGGATATTTTTTTTATATGCGTATTTAATTTACTGCCACTAGATTGAAATAGAAGTTAATAAAAACAAAAAAGACGTATTTCATTCAATTTAAAATATGTTTTATGTAGAAGACTCAACTATAAAATTCCGGTAAATACCTTACATATAGGATGATAAAAAATATACAAAAATTTTATTTTTATTCAACCAGGTGTTTTCAAGGACATTCAGCAAATGAAAAATAAGCTTTTTTTTTTTTTTTTTTAATAAAGTTTGGAATCACCTAGTAGACTGCAATTTCATAGACCGTTAGTTAATGTATAAATATATATTTTACAGTTAATTTAATGATGAGCAAAGTGCTATATTTCAGGATTCCAAGCCAGCAAGTTACATGCGATAGTATTTTGACTCACTCTTCAATAGGGCGACAACTTCAGAGCTACAATTTACAATAATTGCTCCCTTGTCTTATTAGATACAAGCCGAGGTACTAACGACTGTCTTACTCCGAGGAAATGTGTGGTATTCAAATGGGAAATTCACTTAATATAATACCATAAATTTATCAGCATCCTCACAGGCAGCTTTGATCCTGTGCACCTCTCCCACGCAGCCAAGTAACTTCTTGAATACAATCAATATAGAAACATTCACAGAATCATTGAAAACTGTCTGTAAATGAAAAGTACAGACTAATTGCCTTGTGATCCAAAAATAAGTACGACTGTTTGTCAACTTAATAGCTTTAAATTTAAATACGTATGAAACAAAAAATTGTTGTCGATCTTTGAAAATCATAAGTTTTCACGAAGCCAAAAATAAAATGGATAACTTCTTATGACTTCATAAATATATTTATTTCCAATAATAATTTGTAAAATTTACGGTTCTCTATTTTTTTTTTTCGGTTCTTTATATACTTTTTATACAGTAAAACTGAGAGTATAAATATTTCCTGAAGTATGCGAAGCATTAGAAAACAGTTTTCTTTGGGTTTTATTTATTTATAAATGTATTTAATAAGTTGTTAAATACAATGCAGTTTGTGAAGCGATTAACTTTTGAAAATGTACAATCCCTACAAATTTTAAAATTTACTTGCTATTTTGTATAAATAATAACAATTACATTATGTTCGGATGAGAAAACTCTCACAATAGGGAGAGCATTGCTAATATATTTATGACAGTATATTTTCAGTGCTTACCTTTTAGTTTCAATTCCACCACGCACGTGCGGGCTGAAAAAGTGGCAACCATCCCCCGACCGAGGCCCAGTACCTTCACATTACGTCCCCAAATTATTCATACTCACCCCCTAAAGCCTTCCACCCAAGAATAACCTAATCGCGGTCAAACGATAGACGATGTTAATAATACTGACGTTTGCCTGAGCTGGGGTGCAGCCCAGCGTATTTCTGGACTTTTTCGGTTTGTTTTTTTTTCGGATTCCATTTTCTTTTCAAGATCCTAAGAATACTAATGTATAATTTCTGTTTTCTTTAGTAAACACATTACTGTAACATTTTTCCTGGTTCAAATTTAATGGCACATAAATACACGTAATACGGTTATGAACATAGCAAATGCGATTTCAGCACGTCAGCCTCAGTGAAAGTGACATTGTGAAATTTTTATTCTCCACCCTCGTGAAAGATCTGAAGGTCCCGAGGCTGAAAGATTTTCTATCTTAAAAGCTTTGCAGTAATAAAAAAATATGATGTATTTTTAATGAACGTTCGGCTAATTAAAAAAGTTTCGACGTCCGAAGTCTTGTCGAATTATAAAATAATTAACTCCCGTTTCTTTGTGAGCCTGAAATTTGCTCAGAAATGAGAGGAGTGTGGAGAAAACAAAGGTAGGCGTCGCGTTCTTTTTGTTAGAGCAATCAATTATTTATACCCCAGGCTTTGACATTTTTCAATGGGACTGTTGTAAAGTCAATTTGTAAACAATTTAATTACAAATAAAACCCAAAAGTCTTCCTACCGGCAGCCAACGTACATTCTTAAAAAAATTAAAGTAACTTTAATTTTAATTGAATAGATAATTGAGTACTAAATAATATTTAACCCAACCACCTTGTATTCTCCTGGGCAATGGTTATTTGTATTTTAAATATTTCAAGTAATATGAACACTTGAAAAAACATCACGTTCGATGATCCTTACGCAGGTTCAAAATGCACCCTAAAATATTTCCAAATTGTCAAACACTTCACTTCTCTATCTACATCCCAGCATTACATAAAGAAAAATGCAGGCTTTATTTTCTTCCCTCACTAGAAGGGTAGGTAAACGCCCCCAGGGCAGAGTTCTGAGCTACCCTCAGTACAAACATGGGGTGCCGGTGAACAAAGGCACCATGAGGCTTATGTAGAGAAATTGCATGGAATACTTTGTGATAGTGTTTACATTCGGTCGACTCCAGTCCTCCTGAAATATTTAATGCGTAGAGTTTAGAAATGACTCAAGTTTGTACTGTGTACTGCTTTTTGCGCAAAGCTAATAATTGAACAATTAAGTAAAGGAAAGTTTGTGTAAACTGACTTACTATTGTATTCGGATACACACATTTAATGTATACAACGGCATATAATAGAATCCGTGTTTGTAATTTACTTATTTTTAACTAAGCTTGTAAGCACATGTTTTTTTAAAACAATCGTGAAAACCTGCCTTTAACAACATTCATTACATTGAAATACAAATACATTTATTAGTCATATTTTTGTGTATAAATGTATAGCTACAAAGAGAAATAAAAAATATAGCCTTGTTTTTCCGTTAGCGATTATTTTATGAAAAAAAGTAGACCTCGAGATGGCCGTGGCACCATTGTTAACTGCTTTGAATGCCAAAAATAAAAATATATTTATGCCAAGATTGATATAAGAAATAAAAAACCATTGATTGGACAGTTTTTTGTTTTCAGTATAAGTTTCATACATTGATTTGTAATTTAAAATAATCTTAATAATATTTTTTTCGACCTTAAAGCATCCTTACGCAAGTTAACGACAAACCAAGTTTTAAATCTTTTACTTATAAATGTGGAAAAATCACAAAAGTATTTCCAATTTTTACCATTTAGTTATTATTTTAAAACCTTGACTAAATAAAGTTACCCCGGATCTTAGGCTGCCTTGAATTTATTTATTTTATCATTCGCAGATACAGCGATTAATCCGAAGTCAGATAAATTGTAGCAATGCTTAAGTAGCTCAGAAAGGAACTGAAAAAGCTCCGTGTTTCAGGCGAATGCCTCAAAAACGAGGGGAGGTCCACTAACATCCCCAGTCGGCTTCTCTTGCAAATAATTCACGGACAAACAAATGTTTGTGGCCAGATGTACTCGGAGTATGCCGAGTCGACCCTGCCAGTGGTTTTCAGATATTTTTGTACGTATAGACATCTGGAATGAGAGGGAGAATTCCACTTTGCCCTCAGATAAGAGTCGATCAAGTGTTTTAAATCTACAGTATTTTATTCAATACTAAATAATAAAAAATTTAACATGTCTCATGAAGTAAAAAAATCACTTCATTTTGTATGTATAGACATCTGGAATAAGAGGGCGAATTCCACATTGCCCTCAAATTAGAGTCGATCAAGTGTTTTAAATCTACAGTATTTCATTCAATACTAAATAATCAACATATAAACATGTCTCATGAAGTAAAAAAATCACTTCATTTTTTATGTATAGACATCTGGAATGAGAGGGCGAATTCCACATTGCCCTCAAATTAGAGTCGATCAAGTGTTTTAAATCTACAGTATTTCATTCAATACTAAATAATAAAAATTTAAACATGTCTCATGAAGTAAAAAAAACCACTTCATTAAAAGTAGAGAATATATAAAAGCACTTTATGAGGCAATAAATTATTCATTTGATATATTGGCTCTCAGCACTTAAAAAGTGAATAATTATTTTCTAGTAAAAAGAGAGCTTAAGTTGTAGCTTGGGGACTATATTTTTATACTTAATCTATTTATTAAACTATTTATTTGTATAAACATAAATTTTAATGTGTTTTTTTTAAGCTACAAAATTACCTCCGAAGCTTTCTTTACGGTTTTTTTGACTCTTGAAGCATACTTCAATTATTTTCACTAAATTAATTATATGTACCGTATTCATAATTTCAGTTACTTTGTCAAATTTCAAGCTTGAAATATCTACTCAATGAAATTTATTTGTTCATTTTAAGTGCTGAGTACATACTTAATATTAATTAATTTAAACAAAAGATATGATTAAAATTAACGACATGACGTCAAATATATATTTCTATGATGTTCCTGTTAAATATATTTAAAATATAGAGGAATATATAATACATACATTCACAAAACATAGATCCAATTTTCGGGATCAATAATACAGATTACAAGCTGGATTACCATAATAAATTTAGAAAAAAAAATTGTAATAAACAGTTTGGCATATTTTATTTTCATCATGTAGATAAAGAGGTTCATTATTTGTACCGGAAACAAACTCCTGAAATGAAGCGCGTCACGGACAACAATTTCAGAAGTACTGAAATAACTCAATCCCTTAAAGTATTTATCTTTTCATTTCTATTTTGAGCTAAAAAATTAGATTACAAACTCCGCACCCTTTAAAAACTCCTTTTAATGGAAAATTTAGCGCCATATTACATGTAAAAGGATTTTAAAAGTAGAGATTTTTCATAATTTGAAATTTTGAATCGAATTACACAGTCTTTTCTCGACTTTCCTGAAAAAGTATATTTCCACGGATATTAAATCTGTAAATAAAAACCCACTTTATTAATTAAAATCTCAGTAACCAGCATTTAGTAACTGCTTTGACTTTCATACACCCTAACATTTATTGGTATTTTTCACTGATAGCTTTTACTTTTTTTTTAGCTGATATCATTCAACTTTCAAGTTTCGTTGATCCCTGATTTTAAAATCTTAACTAACTAATTGCGTCGCAATAAATCGACGATGTGTATTCATTCAAAATTCATACGAGTTAACAAATTATCTGTAATCAGAGCAGGGTAAAACGGATCGGCCAAAACACGCACCGGTGGAAATTTTACGCCTGCTCGTTTTTAGACATTCTCTCGGCGATATTTTGAGATGTCTGCCATTACGGTCATGTCTTGGTCAAACGAGGGTAAAACACGTGGGTACTTACACTAGCTCCACGTGGCCTCTGTACAGCAGCAGCGCCAGGTAGTCGCCCTGCAGATCGGCCCTCTCGCCGCTGAGGAGCAGCAGACCATCCCTCGCTTCCGGTTTGAAGTCCAGGCGCATACGCACGCGCTTGTAGGCACCCCTCAGGGCCGGAAGAGCCAGGTAGGATGCCCCAGAGAACCTCGGGACCTGCGCCGGGGGTGCCGCTGAAAAAGGGCAAAACAAAAACATGAGCAACGCAAAAAATACAGCACAGCCTGATAAGGTCAAAAAATGTGTTGATTTGAACATGTTACTTAAATACTATTACTAAGATGATTAGGCACATTAGTTCACACATAGAAGATGATCAAAGAAATTATCATCGTGATTTGTGTGGGATTTTATGTGGTTTGTTAGTACAATGGTCAGTACACCGCCCGTGTAAGCCTGGGGATGTGAGTTCAAATCCCACACAAATCACAATGATATTTTTCTGAGAATTTCTTTAATCATCTTCTATGTGTGAACTAATGTGCCTAATCATATTAGTAATCTACTATAATAATAGCCATTGTATGTGGGTGGGTGTGTGTGTATGTTTCATTTTTGGGTTCTCTATAGAATATCTTAAAAGATACAACGCTGATTTCTTGCACGCAAGTTCAGTGAAATTTTCCGCAGTTATGTGTTAGCACAATTGAACGTGATAAAGGCTGCATCTAATAAATAACAGTGCAGTGAAAGTGATTTGTTGTTTGTGTCACGAAATGTGATATTTCCTAGAATGGCTTTGCTTTCGAAATTAAAATCCGGTTATTCAAAATATATGTGTACAAAATGTTCATCTAATTGTCAGCCAAACATGTTCAAACACTATTGCATCGTTCATCGAATACGTCATTTTATGACGGGCTACATTTCTAGTATTAGTAATAATGTAATAAAACCCGTAATCGGTAATAAATACGCACTTGATTGACGTTCAATCCAAAAAATAGACATACCTAAATACAGTAAACACAAAAAAAACAATAAAAACAAAAATAACTTAAAAGGCATGTTAGTAGATTTTGGCAGTCGTATTTGATCAAGATTTTAAATTATTTCATTGTGTGTATGAATCAATTACTAAAAAATATTGACAAATTCAAATCTTTTTATTCTGAAAAAGAAAATCTACTAAAGTTTTCGTCAAATATTCATTAAACTCATTCTACTTAAGAAAAGCAATAATAAACTAATGGGATAATAAACGGCGAGACACTCTCCGCCTGTAGCGATCGGGTTTTGTTATAAATCACAAGCATTCAATTACAAAATGTTTGCTGTAAAAACAGCCTCCACACAGCCTCCCACCGAATGTAAATATCACAGGGTGCTCCGTGGAAGATGACAAATTGAGTGCCCGATTCGATTAGTGTTGTGAACGTGCGTGGGATTTTTATCGAAATTGAAATAGTTTCTATCGGCACGTGCGAACAAATTTGCAAAGCCTGAATAAAATCAATACACTTGTGACTCCCGGCTCCTGACATGTCGAACCGTCTCTGTTAATATTTTCAGGAACAGAATTAGAAACAACTGCGTCAAGTAGCATAGAAACTAACAAATATGTAGAAATCCAGAGAAGAAGCGACATTGATACAAATACGCAAACGTGAATGCAAAATCTGCACTAGTAGCTGAAAGTCGGAAGCACAGCCAAATTAGTAAGACTGCTTCATCAAGGTTTTCTGAGGAGAAGCACTTGGAAAATAATCTACTATAATAATAGCGATTGTGTGTGTGTGTGTGTATGTTTCATTTTTCGGTTCTCTATAGAATATCTTAAAAGATACAACGCTGATTTTTTGCACGTAAGTTTAGTAAATTTTTCCGCAGCTATGTGCCGAATTTCAAGACGATTAGATAATATTTTCATTCATAAACTAATCAAATAAAACTATCAAACATGCTTTATGTACGAATTATATGATTCTGTTGTTCACAGCGAGAATTTCAAATTTAGAATTTTTACAAAAAAACAAAATATGATGCTTCTAAGAAATTTCCAGTTTATGTCAGCTTGACACAAGTACCAATTTTATTTTTTAGTTGCGTTAGAAATTATTAATCACATCATTAATAACTTAAAATGCCTCCTTAAAAAATAACACCGTCTAAGCACAGCAAACGTAATTAAAAAAGAATAGCACAATTGAACGTGATAAAGACTGCATCTAATAAAGAACAGTGCAGTGAAAGTGATTCGTTATTTGTGACATGAAATGTGATGGCTTTGCTTTCGAAATTAATATCCGGTTATTCAAAATATATGTGTACAAAATATTCATCTAATTGTCAGCCAAACATATGTTCAAACACTATTGCATCGTTCATCGAATACGTCATTCTATGACGGGCTACATTTCTAGTATATATAAAATTTATTGAATTATTGTTAAGTAAAAAGGTGGCTTTCAAAGCAGCATGGAAATACATTTTTGATGTAATGTATTCCGACAAAAGATACGTTTATAATCTACTCTATATCCGAAACCGCAGCATTAACGTTTAATGCTTTCACAGCGTCGCCGGCCGCGAGGGGAGAGTGGGGCGGGAGGAATGCTAATCTCCACTCGCACTTCGGAATACATATTCCGGATTCCATATTGACAGCTTATTGTGGTCTTCCTGGGGGAGGCGGGGCGGAGATGAAGCAGTCTCGTTTCCGGAAAAAAATGGGGGGTGCTCTATCAGTCGGGGCGGCGTGTGTAGGGGTGCGACGGGCGATGCTACATATGTTTTTCAGAGATAAGGCCTTCCATTTTTTTCCAGTTTACTTCAGAAGATTCACTGCATAATGAGGCAAGGTTTTTTTTTAAAAAATACCCTTATTTAAAACTCTACTGAAATTGAGAATGATTTAAAGAAACTCTCAGAAAAATATCATCGTGACTTGTGTAGGATGATATTTTGTAACTAGTCACGATGAGAGTTTCTTTAAATCATTTTCAATATGTGAAAAAATGTGCCTAAACATATTAGTAATAATATAAACCTGTATAGGATTGGCGTTCGATCCACATAATAGACATACATTAAAATTTCATCTCAAAAAATATATGATATTGATGTAATGAAAATAATAACTTTTTATTTAAATCTTCACAGTTAGTTTATTAGAATATTGTTTTGCATAACTAGTTTCGACCCTATACCGGGTCATCATCAGATGCATGACTAGGTATAGGGTCGAAACTAGTTAGGCAAAACAATATTCTTTTAAACTCACTGTGAAGATTTAAATAAAAAAGTTATTATTTTCATTATATTAATGGATCTTCACCATTCAAATGCCTTGTCCCTCAACAACAATATGATATTGAAACAAAAATGACACGTGTAAAAAAAACAAATGTTTAACTTAATTTCACACAAAGCATATTCTCAATGCTTACATAAATTCGGTGTTCACACAATTGTAAACAATTATCATCAAACATAATTGTCGTTCCACTTTGCGTAAAAAGCTACATGTGGTCTGAAATTTGGTGTAAAAGGTTTTTAACCCAAAAACGCCACTAACTTCATTTTTCATAACTAGCAGCAACGGGTTGCGCTTAATTCACTTACAATTTCAACGTAATGATAAAGTAAGTGTTTATATTAATAATGCTGGTTTTAACCACAAAAAAAAACTAATTTAAACTTCAACAGAGGAAGATGTGATTTGAAAATGATTTTTGATAACAAGAATATGTTTTGGATCTACGAGGGCAGTCCGATAAGTACTTAGCCTACAAAATAAAAACGAAAATTTTGGAAAAGTGATGCTCCAACTTCTAAGGAGAAGAGTCACCGTTCACAGCATCTAAGCGTTTTTTTATTTCGCTGCGCGATTTTCCTTCCAAAAACAAGAATCGAATCACCGACCGATATTGCTCTTTTTCCATTTTTCTAAAATACAAATGTCAAAACAAAACTACGAATCCGATTCGATTGAAATTTTAACAGTAGCCGTCTTCAATAATGTGCTACACGATAGTAAATCTCTCTTGCGATACTAGCGTCATCGGGCGGTGAGGCCAAGTACTTATCGGACCGCCCACGTACATTTAAAAATCACTGTATAATTATGTCGATTTTTTTATTAAACGTCAATCAGATGCGTATTTATTAACCATTACGGGTTTATTATATTATTACTAATATCATTAGGCACATTAGTTCATACATAGAAGATGATTTCAAAGAAACTCTCAGAAAAATATCATCGTGATTTGTGTGGGATTTGAACCTACATCCCCTGACTTACAAGGCAGGTGTATTGGTTGGCCTGAGCACATGTAGAGTATGATTGTTAAAAATTCTCGATAAACGGAAGTGATTCGTTAGTACAAGGGTTAGTACACCGGCCATGTAAGCCAGGGGATGTGGGTTCAAATCCCACACAAATCACGATGATATTTTTCTGAGAGTTTCTTTAAAATCATCTTCTATGTATGAACTAATGTGCCTAATCATATTTATATCTATGTATGGATTAGTCAATCAGATGCGTATTTATTGCCCATTACGGGTTTATCGTTTAAAATCGCTTCACTTGTTACTTTATTCAAAAAGTCCAGTGCTTGCAAATCACTAAATATTGATTGGCCTGGGCACATTGATTCATATGTAGAGTATGATTGTTAAAATTTTTCGATAAACGGAAGTGTTTCGTTAGTACAAAGGTTCGTACACCGGTCATGTAAACCAGGAGATTTGGGTTCAAATCCCACACAAATCACGATGATATTTTTTTGAGAGTTTCTTTAAAATCATCTTCTATATATGAACTAATGTGCCTAATCATATTAGTAATAACACTGTATAATTATCAACCTCCCTCTCGGTATGCTAAAGTCACATTTAAAAATCATTATCTAATAACCAGAATTACTTTTGCTCGTGGATGAGCTTGCACTCACCCACAAACAGCAGCCGCAAAAACCCGCGAGCCCCGGAGCTGAGTGGGGGTGGGAGTCGCGGTATAAATCTACCCCCGGAGGTGGCCAATCCCCGGCGGGTAGTGCCGCAATAAAGGAAGCCGTTAAGCGCCGCACCCCGTATTGATGGGCGCCAAATTAAAGGGGGACAAGAAGAATTTAATTACCCGCCGACACCCCCGAGCGGTCATTTCAGGCGCCCTATGATTTATGAACCCACTCGGCTCCGCGATGGGCTCGGCTGGCGCTTGTGTATCAACAGCAGCCGATGATCTTGTTGCTTTCAATGTTTACAATTTTGAAACAATCTAATCTTTGTGAATGTAATTTAAGCTATTGAAAAATTAAATAAAATGAGCAAATAAGGCTCGAGCCTATTTGCGGAGCCGCCACCTCCGCGCGGTCGTATTGATGGTAAAATAGTAACATATAACAAGGAGTAATTCTGTTGCTTGTGCATGGCTGCTATTTTGCTTATGGGAGATTAGTCTTATTGAAAAATAAATTAGCAAATAAGGCTCGACTACTTGCAGAGACGCCACCTCCGCGCGGGCATATTGATGGTAAAAATTTTACTTGATAGCAACATATAACTCTGTAATTCTGTTGCTTGTGTATGAATTCTGTAGCTTGCTGATTATATAATAATGCTACTGGGCAACAGCAATACGCATACTTCAAATATAAAACTGCTGTGTAGAGGGATTCGAGGATCCACTACACTATTTTCCCCTTAAAAAACTATTAACAATAGCTCTGCATGAGTATACGCTCAGTGAAATAGTCGCCAACCTCCTCTGAGGAGAGCAACTTGATGAAAAAGAAGACTATATTAAACAATATTGAGGAATAATTTTTTAAAATTAGTTTACAAGTGTTTTTTTTAAGTCCAATATTCAGCTTACTTTAACTGGTTACTACTAATATGATTAGGCACATTAGTTCATATATAGAAGATGACTTAAAGAAACTGTCAGAAAAATATCATCGTGATTTGTGTGGGAAATACGCATCTGATTGACCAATCCGTAAATTGATATTTACTGGTTACGTTAAATTGCTTCAGTGTTTTTGATATTTTACAGGATAAATATACGTTCATTAAAATGATTGCCAATCTCTTCTGAGGACAGGCACCTGAAGAAGAATATGTGTTAAAAAATAGTATATTTCTACTCGGCTTTAAGTATGATATTTTATACAGAATTCTCTGTTATTTTAGTAGTTTATTACTGTCGCACAGCAACAAGTAGCGCAGCGGCTCTGTGGCATGAATTCCACTCACAACGGTTGAGTTATGGAGGTGTCCCGCCATTCTTGGGCGAAAATTCCAACCAACACGTAGGTACATGATATGTGGCACCGAGCAACGGGAACACAACCATATACCATAAATTAAGAAACAATTGCTTATTGAAATACAAAATAATATTCACTATTTAATAAAAGATGTGTATTTTTTATATACAGGGCCAACACAGAATACCGTAAGCATTTTTTACTTTCATACCATAATACATAGTTATCATAAAAAATATCATTTACAATGTACTGTTTCATAAAACTATTTAAAAACTCCAAAAAGAAACAATCATTTTTATTCCTTCGTGATTATGATATGACTGACAAGTAGTTTTATTTATTCAAGAAGTGCAATCAATAATACTGTGCCCTTCACAAAATATTCAATGAATTATAATTGAAAATATATCATTAGCTTACCTTTCACACAGAATATTTCATATAAGCTTCATCCCACGCCAACGTAGGGTTGAGCTTTTTGAAAGCTTTGTATATTCTTACTTTATATTTTCTGTGATATGCTTATCTAAAATCAGTATTCGAGTTAAAAAAAAATGTATCAAAAAGTTCTTGTTTTCTTATTTGTAAACACTCGTTTTTTATTAAAGTGTTACAATTCAAGAATAATTTTTTTTTAATCTTGTTAAAAAATCATAAATCTAATGTCAAAAATATTTTCCAGTTGTTAAATATTTTCTTATAAAGCATTTTATAAATTGCTCTTCGTAGAATTTTTATTCAACAGATAATAAAATATTGTTAAATCATATAAGCGATGAATCATGTGGCAAGATTTTAGAACTGTTACATTTTATATGAGTGATGATAAATGAAAATAATATTATACGATCATTAATACCATATAATGCAAATAGGTCACAAAAATAATAAAGATATTCGGATTGCAAAAAGACAGTCGGAAATCGATAAAGGGTTCCATCTTGTTCGCTCATTATTTCCTGTAGTAATATAAAACCTTCTTCCCTCTTCCGGCGTAGGCCAGCCCTTACAAAAAACCAGTCCACGATTCTATACAAAGCCTAGACTACTCAATTCTTCAATGGAACGGCCTTTTTATCGCAGATGTGTTAACAAGACAGGAATACGATATTTAGTAGAAAGAGATCGATCTGATGTATAAACGTTAGATATTTACCGATATTACTGTGCCATTAGAATTAAAAAAATATATTTTACATAAGTTTTCTATAATTAAACATTACGTAAAAAACCTTTCACAGTCACAAAAGTATTGCTTACACATTTTTCTGTATTTCAGTTGTGGTTTTGCAAAGATAATACTCACAACGAATACATGTTTTATATGAAGTAACAGTATAAATGAATTCTTGAATAAATTTTGAGAAAATATCATTTTAAAAGTACCTCGGGACGCCATTCGGGACTTTTTTTTAGTTCTGTGAAAACATCGTTCAAAATGTTTGTCATACAGTTTCAGGAGATCGGTCACCGGATTTTTCAGGCACTTTCAGAAATCCCCCGGGAAAGAAAATACATAGCAAAATACAGTCTTCATTCTCTGAGCGTATATGCATAGTTTGCGCAAATAAAAACTTCACGGGGTGCATTTTTCCAAATGTATTAAGTTATTGCTACAAAGCTTCCATTGCTTAAAATAAAAATATTTATAAAGTAAATCGGTTCATGTAAAGTAAATATGCTCTATGCAGATAAAAATATTAGTTTCGTGCTTATCAATTCTCTGTTATACAATCTACGGTCCAAAACGCACCCCCAAGGAGTGGTCGGAGATCTTACAGGATATTGATTTTCAGGACAAAAGGCAAAGCTTTTCTGTAAACGGAAAACATGATTATAGCCTGCAGCCGCCGAGGCACATCTGCCTACACGTAATAGTGAGCAGCCGGAATATCGGAGTTTTTCCTGAAAAGATACTACCGCAGAAAATTGGTTGTATTTCTCTTTGCGGTTAAAGCTGGAACGGTCTATTTTAAGATATTTATTTCAATGAATCTGTTATACTCAATAATTATAACTAATATGATTAGGCACATTAGTTCATACATTCATTTAAAGAAACTCTCAGAAAAATATCATCGTGATTTGTGTGGGATTTGAACCCACATCCCCTGGCTTACATGGCCGGTGTACTGACCCTTGTACTAACGAATCAATACCGTTTATCGAGAATTTTTAAGATATTTAGGCCAACCAATATTTAGTGATTTGCAAGCACTGGACTTTTTGAACAAAGTAACAAGTGAAGCGATTTTAGTCCCATCTGAATATTATTTTTAAAATCTATTAATTTAGCCAAGACGCGCACCATCATATACATATGTCTATTTTTGCGTATTTATTACCCATTACGGGTTTATTTAATTTTTACTAATATGATTAGGCACATTAGTTCACACATATTGGTTGGCCTGGGCACATTGGTTCATATGTAGAGAGTGTGATTGCTAAAAATTCTCGATTAATGGATCTGGTATGTTAGTACAATAGTCAGTACACCGGCCATGTAAGCCATGATATTTTTCGGAGAATTTCTTTAATCATCTTCTATGTGTGAACTAATGTGCCTAATTATATAAGTAAAGTAAAATACACAAATTATGATAATCAATGAATTCAAATTTTGACTATATGAAATTTCAGCCCTTAGCCGGGGTATTTATTACATTTTCATAAAATTTTATCCAAAGAACATAAATGCGTCCTCTTGTCGTGTAACTAGCAGTAGATGATCACAAACTTGAAATTGTCGTGGACATAAAAAGGGATATCTCTTTTATGGCCAACCGTAAAGCTGAGATAAATAAATCTGTGGTACCGCATAAAACAAGAATGTACGCACTTTACAGGGTATGTTTCAATCAAGAAGATGAACTGAATTCCCTGAAATTGTTTTTAAAACGTTAATCTTATCGCTGGGGTGGCGTTGTTTTGTTAATACGCCCTGTACAAGCTTTTAACGCGGCTGTGTCGTTTCAAGATTCCTTGTATTCAAACTCGGCATTAAGCAAACTTATTTATCAAATACACAATTTTACAAAACACAGCTCGAGAAAATTATATTAAAAAAAACATTCCTGAAATGAAGTAATAACATATATTACAATTAGCTTGTGATAAAGTTAACGCGAGCTTTTAAATAAGCCCAATGTGTTTTTTTATGGTCAAACGTTGGTTTATTATCTTTGCATTTCATCTAACTTTCCCTCACTCGAGGCACTGACCAAGTTAATTGCCCAGAGAAAATTAACCCTTCAGTACATAAATGTACCAACCTACAAGAATAGAATGCACCTTAATTACTTTTATTGATTTTTTGTATACCACCACGGGCACAGTGAGTACGTCAGAGTAATTAATGGAAACATCTGAGCTTATATCCGGTACACCCCTATAATTTTCACTGGGGATGAAAAACACAGAACACTTCATAGACAAAATATTGACCTAGGTAAGTCGAAAGAAATATCTTAGACCGCTTATGTTCCTTATTTTCTTACTCTATGAATAAACTTTTTGTTGTTGAGGGACAAGGCATTTGAATGAAATGGTTTTTCAATCCGATTTTCGATAAGCTCATACCTATTAGTGAAAATCAAATTTTCCATTCATATAATTAATTAGTTACGAAGAATGGCCCAAACAGAAAAACACTAACGTAATATATACGAATGTCCTTAAAAATAAACGTTTTTTTTATTATAAAGTTTCTGGACCCATTTTGAAAATGCAATGCATTAACTAGCAATAATTTTTTTAATTATTTCTAACGAGCACTAAGTTTTGAAGCGCCAACCATGTTACTCAGCAGGCTTGAAATTTTTCACGGAAAAAGCTTAAAAATGCTTTCGGACAACAAGTGCGATATAATTCCAGCGCTCTCAAAATATACGTAATTTAAAAAAAAATCCCATCATGGCCGGTCGTTGAAACTTTCGGCCTTCAGTCGGCTGAAATTCCTGAAAAATTTAGCCGAGTTTCTCTCTTGAAAGTTCCCCGAGATCCCAACCCACCGGACAAGCCCGTGGACTTGTAACAATAAAACTTTAGGGGGGGGCGGCAGAAAGCGCTAAAAAAGAAGCTATTGAAAAAGACGCGCCAGCGGAGGTGAACGAATCAGAATGGAAGGCTTTCACGATTCACTATCAAAATTTATTTTCAAAAAAGCAATTCCTCTACCTCCATTTTAGGCAATGGTTTTAAAAATATTTACTTGTCGATATTCAACAAAGGACATTAACGTTTTATAGATTCGACTTTGTAACCATTTCACTGAAAATATATCTATGTTTTGTTGATATACCATAGAACGCATTTATAATATAGCGAAACGTGAAGTTATTTTACAGTAGTAAATGTAATGTAGCTACATGCTTTAGCAGTCCGATAAGTGCTATTTTTTTCTACAGAGCTACAAGTACTGAAGAGTGCTCGCAGGTGTATTTCTAGCGTCCACTTGAGTGGATTCGTCGCACAATGAGACCTTCCAGTCCTGGACAGCAGTATGTGCGAAATGAACAAACGCCGACTTCCCGGCTGCAAAGTCGGGTCTGTCTCTCAGAGAGACAGATGCTTTGTGTTATAGACCCACTTGTTGGAGGAGAGATATTATGTTCGAATTGAGCACCTATTATATTTAGAAAAAGCGCTTTTATTTACTATCAACAAAAAAAAATGCAGATGATTTTACTGTATTATACATACCCAACCTAAATTATAATTCTATTAGTTAAATAATTAATTTGCTGTGTGTTTCAATTTCTAATCTGAGATTTTGTAGGCGGCGACATAGATCATGTTCTCGATCGAGTTTTATTCTACGTGTCAATCCAACTTTCACCATAACTTATATTTTCCAATAACACTACCAATTCACATTCATCCCTTATATTTCCACCCTCGGACAGAGTAGCGCCGAAGATCCATTCGCTTTCATACGAATGCTTTTCGATTCATCTCCCTTCAGGCTGACGTCATTGTTTTTTTTCCACCCCCGTTGTTAGGGGATGAATTGTGGGATATTGAATTTCATTTTTATAATAAAAAAAATACGGCCATGTTTTAATCGTAATTAATTTCTGCTGTTTTTAATTTATTGCTTAATAAAGATAATTCAATTAAATTTTTCGTTATTCTCGAATTTTCTCGCTCAAATACACTAAATAGCTTCAAATACGAGCCTCAAAGATAAAATCAAGACTTATTTTATAAATCCTCAAGAACGGTGTCAATTTCGTAACCTTTCGGATCATTTAGCAAACAATACATTAAATTTACCTTGTTTTTTTGGCTGAATAAAACATAATATTTTTTGTAAGACTTTACAGAGATGCTGTTAATGAATATAATATTATAATATTTCACATCAACCTTTTTGGAAATAGCACTTCCAGGTATAGAGGCAAGTATGAGTGCTTTGCAACCATAGTTTTCCTGGATAGAATCATGAATAAGCTGGAGTTATTTTGGTTATTATTATTCAGTTTAAATGAATACTGTTTATGGTTCAATTATAATCTTCACTGGTACCTAAAAAAAAATTAATTTGTTTTTACTGTTCAGTACTTCCTTTTCATATTTTTTAAATAGAGATATGACAAAAATTAAAATAACAAGATATATGCTAAATATTTTCACTGTTTTTTTTTAAAGTTAATCAGTGTGATAGATTCGCCTTCGCAATTGAAACAATCAACGTCTGTTTAATCAAAGCGAAAGATCCATTTTCAGATACAAATAATTAAAAGTTCTGTTTCCGGTCTCTCCCCTGCTTTATCCCTCGCAGCCTCCCCGGGATGCACCGGGGGTAGATGATTGCAGGGGTACGAACTACTACCACTAGCTGGTGGTGTCTGGGCGATTATTTCAGGTAGAGGGGTTGGACTGAGAGATTTACGAGGCAATAACAGGAAAGCGAGTTGCCGCCGCAGCTGTGCCAGAACCGAAGAAGTGTAATGTAAGTCTCCTTTTACGCGTAGTATCAATAAAAAAATATTAATTATTTTGATTTCCCGAGCCGGAATTGAGCCTTCACTAAGATTATATTACACTTCTGATTTTTTTATTATGTTTGTAATTATACATCAAAATGTTTTCCAGCACTCCAGCCATGGATGCTCAGTATTATTTTCACACACCATGAACCGTAGCTATATTATTTTGCTTGAGAGCGAGTTCATTTGATCATTAGTTTTTTAAATCTTATGTGTTATGTATGACTGATTATTTCATGAATTGGTTTTTAACAAAACTGCTCCCTCAAAGTACTAAATGTGTATTAAAGTTAATATAACTTTGTACGTGTTTGTATTCAAAATTTAATTATTTAATATACAAAACTAACCCGAGCACAAAATGCAGTTGGGTAACTGTTGGTTTCGGGAAGGTCCCAGGGTGACCATACATTATGATATCACACGCGAAAACTTTTTATATCTCACGGGGCACCCTTGAAGCGTCGCTTCCATTTTAGATTCTGCGAGGAGCTTCGAGGCTATAACGACAAATCGAACGTAAATTATCCCACTGAAACTTAGGCAATTTCAGGTCGATCTTCGAAGCCTTCGTTTTGGGTGGGATCTCGGAGAATGCATCATTGTCTTTTCTAGCAAAAAAAACGTTTTTAGAAAGATCCCAAACCATAACCTGTCATTTCTGATTTTAATACACAGCTCTTGCTGGTAGTGAGGCAAAATTTTATATCAAGGAGCTACTGAAATCCAGTGCTTTTACATTAACAAAAAAATATTCTTATAGTGCTTTTCCTCATATGAAGTTGATGACCATTTCATCGAACAAATGTCTATCCTGGGCCAATCTCATTAATTCGACCATACTTCCGACTTCCAGCTACTAGCGCAAATTCCTTCTCCCAATGCTTCTTCTTTCTTAGATTTTTCGTTGGAAAATCAGCTGTAATATCCTTTACGTACTGTTACAAAAAATGTAGCCAAAATAGGAGAACTTCCGCTTCTTTACCATCGTCAGGGGTTCTCTTTCTTTGGGCATTCTGTGAAAGACTATTATTTGTGACGCGGTCAACCCATGGTATTTTAAGGATTCTCCTATATAGCCATATTTCTAATGCCTCAATTCTTTGCATAGAAGCTGTTTAAAGTTAAAAAAAACATAAACATGCTGTAGTGCAAATATTTAGCTAAAAAAACGTTAGTGCATTGATTTCGCATATAATTATTTCTACATATATTAAATTTCAGTTGAAAATATTCAACAAAGCTTATTTTTAAAGATCACATCTGATATCAACTATTTTTTAATTTAATGAACACATTTATTTTAATTGTACATTCCACTATATTAGAATAATAAAACCAGCCTTCAAAGTTACAAACAAAGTGAAATTTTCATTAGCGAGAAAATATTCATATTAAAATATATTTCAGAATACAACTTGGTTATTTGCTATTTCATTCGAGGAGCTGCTGGGAAAAACATACATTTTCATAATTTGTAATGTTTATATATTATGGCAATGAAAATGTGCCAGTTATAATTAATTTGATAACCGAGTACGTAACATAGAAATAAGTTATGAAAATATAGCCGTTCGATAGTGGTGTGTGGTTTTCTAGAAGGCCCAAGGGTGTGACGTGTATTAGTTTTATCGTAAACTAAATTAACTTTATTATTATGAATGTCTAGACGACTCGAGTGATAAATAGAGATATCAAATTTGAATGATGGCAATATATACACAATGTCTTAGATGCTTTGCTTTTACTCAAAGAAAATGGCCCGGGTATGAATTCTGAACTTTTAATATTTTATCAAATTATTTCAATTCGATTCTGCGTGTAAAGTAGATAATTAAATACTTGTTATAAATAATTATGTGTAATCATTTAATTGTGAAAAATAGATGAGTTTATTACGAATTTTGTACATAAGTTTGCTTTCCTAGTGTAATAAATGTATAATACTATATTGAATAGGCTGTGTTAGGTAAAGTTGTGAGAATTATATTATTTGTTATATTAATGTAAATTTTGAGATCTCGTATATGTGGAAATATTCATATTACGTATGATACAGTGAAAGTTAATTGATACAAGTGCTTTTTCTCTCATAGCTCTTCCAACTATTTATATGGATGATGGTTATAGAAGCCTTACCTTTTTAATTACATATTTGTAGTAGTGGTAAGTTTAGATTTTGATATACACTGGACTGCAAAAATATACTATATGGAGTGATACAACTTGCAACTGATTTGCAATTTATCATCTCTTTATTTTTTAAAGCAGAATAGGACGCCATTAGTAGAAGGCCTGCGTATAAGGCTTTTAACTAAAATATTCCGGTGATAAACACTCTTATAACATACTTCAAAGTAATGCTGCAACATTTCCGTCTATCCCACATCTTCTAAGAGAACACCGCAGTATTTTATCCGAGGTTAGGATTACATTATAAGAAAATCCTTAAACAGAAGTTTAGTTATGAATACAAAATATGACAGCGTACTAAGATGTATAAATAATTCTGAAACATATCTCGACGCACGACGCGGCATATTAAGTCGCTTTTGCGTCAATTCTGAGTACTCTAATTAATCTCAACATAAATTTTACAAGGACTTTAAGGAATGCAAAGTTTTCTTAATGTACAGGGAGGCGGAGATAAAAGCTGCGAAGTCAAATTATTCTTTTGTGGGGTTTTTGAATGAAGGAATTTAATTTTACCATACGTTCATTAAATTTAATTATAATAACAAATTTAAGTATTATTCTATAATATATATATAGCCACACTTCAAACGCCACGCTTTTTTGCATGGTTTCTGTTTTAAGTGTCAAGACCTCGGCTCCACTAAGAAGAACTGAGATAACATAATATTTAGTGAATCTTCAGCAAAATTGACAAAAATATGAGTTGAACACTTCACAAATGAGAATCTAGAAAAAGAATCATGACGATTGTAAAAAAAAGATCGCATTATCAAAATACCAAATATTGGTTTACTGTAGCTGATTTTTCAGGGAAAAATCCAATCTAAAAGAGGCACTTACTAAAGTAAACGACTATTGACACATACGAACATACCTAAAAACACCTTAGGTACTTGTTTATCGAATTCGAGTAGAAAAATTAGTTATTTTCGTAATAATAAAATATTTTTCATAATAACCTTAAATTTACTCATCACTGAGGTGTAAATAAATATATAAAATGATCATAATTTTTTTTGTTAGCAAAATTTGTCTTGTTTCAGTTAATTTATAAGGCACCGTATACAGGTCGTATTATAAAAAATCGTTTGTACTTAAAATAATATTATAATCATTAAATAGATATAAAGAATACCCTGAAAATATACTGTCTCTAAATTGGTTTTTCATTTAAATGAATAAATAATACCTCTGAGTTATTATTCTTGTAAGTTTCATTCAAATTTCAGATGATTTCTTAAAGATGTTTGGTTAAACTAACGCAAATAATTGGAATAAAATTTACATAGTGAGACTTAATATCCAACAGTTTCTTATTAACTAATTAAAAGCTACCTTCGGTCTCCCCAATAGATTTAAATATTTATTAAGAAGATTATTTTAGATAGTAGCTTAAGTTTATGAAAATTAACAGTTTTAATAGAAATAAACAGATACCATTAGAGAGTTTCATAGAACTTTCATAGAACAAACAATAATAATCAAATGTTGACATAAAAGCATTTCTTTTAAAATTTAAATAAGTACTTTTATTTTTAGAGTTCAGAAAAAAGCTTTAGTCTGAGACTTAAAATAAGCATCGTTTCTCTTAACGAAGCCAAATATAACAAAAACTCAAAGTACGAAATCAATGATTAAAATTTTCTTAGAATTTTTATTATAAATACTAAAACGAATTCCTTGAAAAATAAACGACTTGAATTCCGCAAAAAATATATACGTATAAAAGAATATCGTAAAATGTGTACAACAAATAAGAAAAGCTAAATAGTTTAGATTTGAGAGCATTTTCACATTTCAGGGGTTTCTTCAATCTTAAGTCTAGGAAATCATTTGCGCTGGGGAAAATTATTTACAAATAATAAAATTTGATACTTTAATGTGTACAGCACATTTAAAAAAATACACATTAAAGTTTTAAAGAATAACAGATAGGAAAGAAAATCAAGTTATAATTTTAACACAACGCTAAAAGATGATTTACTTCGAATAATGAAGATAACAGCTCGAAGCATCGAGCAGTGCTTAGAAGAGAAGTTTAATTTTACTTCAAATCATAATATTATTTTGTGCTCAATTATTCAATTGGATTCTTAAAACCAATTACTTAATATCTTCGTATTTTGCCAATTTGATGAAATTCAATATAAATAGATTTTCGAATCAATCACGAATTGTTGAACTGGCCAAAGTATGATTTTATAAATATTTATATAACAATCGTCCTGACAGGTAAATTTCAAACTTGTGTTATTTTTTCAAGCTTTTTTTCAGTTTAGTCGAAGACTATTTGTACTGTTCAATATAAATTATTTGAATTTCCCCGTTTAGGGATAAGTATGCGCTGTTTTTACTATGCCACAGTGGTTTACGTAAACCTATTTTTTATTATTTTTTTTATAATTTATATTGTTTCAGAAGATGTTCTGTGTCTTTCCACGTTCACTTGAGAAATGCTCTTAAGTAAATTCTGCAATATGTCTAAGTTTTTCTTACTTTGTAGACTTCGTGGGTACTACGCCAGCACGATGGCTCCTGTCTGTCGCACGTGTATTAATTTCCACTGCAGAGAGACGATTTCTAAAGCAAGGGAGGCTCGTGGAGGGCCTGACAGATACGAGGGGTGAGAGTAGGCCGTCATGCTTACGTAAGGGCTGCAATAATTGGGCAAATAAAAATAATGAAGGAGCGAAGAGCTGCTTTTGACGGCTGAGTATTATATGTACCCCCTGAACGCATTATTTGATTTGCGAAATCGAGTGGACGCGAAATGAGAAGTACTGTAAATTTATATATAGACTTTTTGATGTTGTATAAAATTTGTGCTTGAAAGATAAAAACGAATGACATTAATATTAACTATCTGCTAATTTATTCTCGATTCCATTTTTCTGTAATTTGCCGTGCTTTTTTTCAAATTTTGGTACTGAAAGCACTTTCATTGAATTGTCGTTTAGTTTGTTTTAAAATATTGTCTTAGATAAAATCACTGGAGATGGAAGAAATAATCTACGCACCGAAGCTTTAAGACTTTTTTTAAAAATGTACATAAAATTAAAAAAACAATTTATAAATTGAAAAGGACACAATTATAAATTCGTATATTATATTAAGCAAGCACAAAAAACCAAATCTAGTGTTTAGAGATAAATGAGTGTGATTGGATATTTAATTTTATTAAGTCAAAAATTAATTCAGTGATTCTACTTGTTATTGTCTTACATAATTTTGTATTTTTTTAAATACTTATATAAGTATAGCAATTAAAATATTAGTCTCTGTTAATTTTGCTTGTGAGGATTTTGATTACCCTTCCCTACGGTATTCTTGTACTCTTTGGATTTCAGGTTTTCACAAACAAAGGTGGGCTCAGAAGAGTCGCTCATGACATTTCCATGACAATTTATTCCTGAAATAAAAATAGCGCCATCGCAAGCTTCACGATTGTTTTAAGTGCAATTTTTTTTAATCAGTTGTAATTATGAAAATAAATATTTTTTCAGATCAAATTTGAAGAAATCAATAAAAGTATTATGCTTTAAAAATATTTACAGTGCACAAATTAAAGTCTTTAATTTTTTTTGATAAATGTGGAATTAATAGTATTTACCACACTGACGATGATTTCATTGTATACGATATCGGAAACAGTAGCTTATTTTTAACATTTTTAACGTTTTTTTTAAGAGTAATTAAAGCAAAATTAATAATTACTGTATACAGTAGTGATCTCTAATTTTACTCTTGCCTACAATTTTTCCATCGCTACAGACTATGAAAAAAGTAACGAGGTAATATTTACAATATTCTATCAGAGCGAGATAAAGCGTAGGTATATTAAAATTTCACGCTGTATTATACGCTTTTAAAAATTCTTCATAGCTTAATATTCAACAAAAATTGTTTGTATTTTTTCTTCAAGCATTTAATAAACAAACTAATATTTTTTTAGGGTATAAATATAAAAGGTCTTCAAATGATTTTATGATTTCTTGGGTGTAAAACTGATTGATGTTTTTTTGCCTTTTAACGTTTTGGTTCTGGTTCCGTGAAAAGACGGTCCCAGTACCGGAACAGAAATAAAGGTAGACAAATAAACATCAAACAGATTAACACCCCAGCAACCACAAGTAACGAATATACAAAGTCTGCATTCAATAAAAATATATTTCTTTGTTTAAGATAATGGATCATCCAAAAAAAGACAAACCGAGACTTTCTAAAAAAAAACATCAAAAGAAAATAAATTTTTTTTGATTAAATATAAAAAAAAATATTTTAATTATTTTAGACGACGATGTTTAAAATTAGTCAAAAAATTAACATGATATAAAAACCTCGATAGTAAATTCTTCTTTATTAAATTAATTACATTTCTCTTAAGTCATTCTTCATTGGACATAATCTTTTTATTGGTGGGAATAAATTAGAAATTTTCTCGAACGAAAAAAGTTTCTCTTCCTGCTTTAGTCTACTAAAGAATCTGTCAGTAGAAATCAGCCTCCAGAATCGGACTATAAAAGCCTTCTGCGCCCGTCCGGGGGTAGAATGGTCACGTATATTAGAAACAATAGCAGGGCAGTTCCACTAAGGCCCTCGGGTAAGGCTCTACTATATGGACACCCTAGCAAATGACGATCTAGTAAGTAGGCAGTTTGACCTCTTATCCCCGCTTCAGGAAGAGAATGAATTAAATCAGTCCTTCCGGTTAGACTGTAAGAACTTTTCAGGATGTGTCTGGGTGAGGATTACGCACTGAGTATTGTATTTAAAAAAATATTAAAAAAGCATGTTGGATATTTTAGTATTATTTTGTTAGCATTAGAAAATATACTCCAATGATACAAGTGTTAATTTATTAAAATACTAAATATTATAAAAAATAATATTTTGTAATGCAGTTTTCGCTGTTTTGATATATTAACACATCTTTTGCTGATTTTATCAGGTTCTAGGATGGTCCGTGCAAATAACCTGCTTTAAAGCATATCATTAAAAACATTTCATTGCAAATGAAACTTCATTTGGTAACAACGAGTAAGGTCTTTTTTTTTATCAATTTCAGGGTAGTTTAATATTTGCGGATACAAAAAAGATTTTACGAAGAAAAAAATACATGAATAAGGCAATAGTAAAAATTATTTACCACGATTTCTTATTATTAATGAATCGCGTGTATATTTTTAACACTAGATTGCCCAAGGAAGTCATTTTGACTGCTTTTTAAATTCAATTAGAAAAACAATTTCGTATATAATGACACAACTCCATAGAATTTTGGTACAACATATAAATGCGTTTATTAATAATTCATTTCCGGTATATATGTGTTATACCTATATTGTCCAAAAGCAGTCATTTTGACTGCTAAACCTTGGGCAATCTAGTGTTAACAGAAAAATAAATTTCTTTTTTTGCTAAGGGTTGGTTTTTAAATAAGAATCTATTTACTTACATTCGCAGAGCTTAATTATCAAAAGTAGTTCTAAAAATACGAAAATAAAACAAATTCCTCACAAAGGTAGTATGAAAAGCACAGCCGAGAGGGGTTCTCATTCAGCTCGACTTAAAGGGGCTCAGGGGGCGAAGCGGCTCGGGTGGAATGGCCGCTATGGGGGTGTGACGTCACAGGGAAGGGGCCGACACTCGGGGGTAAGAAATGTCTCGAGGACCCAAAGGCCAGCCGGGGTCCAAGGATATTGACTCGGGCGCTGGGAAAAGTGGAAAGTGATATTACTGCTTTTCCATTTAGTCAATCCTGCTGGTTTATAATATTATTTATGCTGTCTGTAAATAGGCGTGACGACAGTATCAAAGAATCAAAGAAATAATTATTTTAAGGGAAAATACATATTAAAAGGATTTAAAAAACTGATTTAGTTTAATTTAAAAATCTAAGATTAATAAGATTTTCAACAAATTAAAAGGTTAAAATACTGCAATCGGCCATTTTGACTGAAACACCAATCACAGCGCATGACGTCATACCCCTGTAAACAACTCTATGGTATTCAAATTGGTCTATGGTTTTCAATGCAAACACAATGACACGCCAGTTGACAATGATAGTTAATGACGTCAGAGCGGACGCGATGACGTCACGCCTCGCGATGACGCGTTTTCGCGCACTTTTGAAAAAATATTATAAAAATGGCTTTAAACATCGTTAAACTCTAGTTTTTTACCGAAATAAAGTTTTTTTCGTAAATAGTAAACGTGTACCCCCATTATGGAAAAGGATTTGAAAATCTTTTGTCATGCCTATTGTCTAAATAGATAATTTTAACACTTTGATTGTGATGTGGAAAAAAACAACCTACAGCTACCCTCAGTGAGCAACCGGACCAACCATTATTTTCCCGAGTCTGCCTTTATGCAAACAATTTGTAAGAAGCCTCGGACGTGACCGACGATCAGCCCGCAATACAATACATGTGCGGGTATATAGGGTCTTAAGGCAATTGCTTCTAGCCTTATAATTGCCTCTGGTGTCCGATTGGACACCAGAGGCAGTCCATTACCTGGCGAAATCGTGTCATTTAATTAATTTAATTGTCACTTTATTTTGATGTATCGAAAGTTGATTTTTTTTACAGAGTATTGAAAAAACTATAAATTATATTTACATATTTTTTATTATTTAATTTACGTCCATTTTTAGGGTAAAATAAAATATTGAAGATGTTGAATTTGGATAAAATGACGACTTTTCAAAACCAAAGTTTGGTAAAGATTTTTTTTTTTTTAATTTTTAAATTTATAAGACGCACATGCTTTATATTTAATCTTTCAATTCCAATTGAAAAAAAGACTTTTAAATGTTTAAGATTCTTGGAAAATGTACCGGACGAATCTCCAAATTTCTACACTTCAATTGGAAAAACACATATTTATCATATTAATAGTAAATTTATAAGAAATAAAAATATATTGTGATCTGAAGAAGGAATGTATCAAACTTTTTGCATTAAAATTTTTTTGATTGGTGCAGTCGATTTTTCGCAAAACGGACTAGAAAATGATCAAAAAATTATGGGACCTAGACCCTTAATATAATTAGATTTATTAAACACTGAAAAGGTGATTTTTTTTAATAAAAATTATAATGATTAAGAAAATATAAATAATATAAAAACAATTTATTGTAATGTAAATATTCGTTATTTCAGAGTTCTATGCGTAGATTTCCTTGTATCAATATTTATTTGATATGTTGTATGTAGCTTTACTTATTTAGGACCTAAGAAACCAAAGTGTTAAATAAATAATAAATATTATTTATTTGATGACGCTTATTTTTAACAATCATTATTTCTTTGTTAAGTTTTTCATTAATAAAATAAAAGTATGAAAATATTTGGTATAGTGCACGTTTAAAATGAATAATTGAATTATTAATATATTTATGTAAGAAATAAACATTTTTACCAAAACATCCTTCTTTTTGTTAACTTCAACTTTTAAACTCTCGCTAGAGTTACTGGAATGATTTGCTTTTAGAAAAAAGTATAGAAAATGCAAAAAAAAATTACGTAGTACAACAAACGCAAATATTCGTATAATCTACAATATATGACCAATCAACCCTATCTGATACTCAAGGGTGGGTCAATTTTACCCTTCACCCTACCCCGTGCCAAGAGGATATATTTGAGATCTTACACAAATTCAAGGATTGACCTTTTAGTATTCACGCAGAGAAAAATAAAATCAGTGTGCTTTAAATTAATAAAATAATGTATAAAGCATTATCAATATTTTAAAATAAACGATTTTTTATATTTAAAGTCTAATAACAATATGATAATTTTACATTTGTATGCAGAAATATTTTATTCCGATTTCTTTTAAAACCTCGTAAAATGGATTTCTAAATTTATAATGAATGAAACACTTCGAATAGTTCATAGTGAAATAGGAGTTGACGGAAAGAGGCACACACCTGAAAAGCACTCCTGAAGGAAATTGGAATCGCTCACTAAAAATAAAATGCAGGGTCTGAAAGACAGAGCGATATTTATTCAGCTGGAAAGTGTATTATCTGAACACGACCTTTATCGTGACCTTATGAAAAAACTTATCTTTTCAGGCACCTGTTTTGCATTTTATATATTTTTTATAATAAAATCATTGACAGTATATAAAAATACCATGGTAAAATTAAATTCGTTCACACCTACAGTCACCAGGTAATCACACAATCGTAGTTACGATAGCTGAATTGCTTTCAGTATCAGTAATAATAAATAAATAGTATGACAGTTGGGATTTAAATAATGACTGTATAACGAATATAACGATTTGATATTTTTCAGAATATGTGGCACATAATTTAATGAGTAAATTTGGTTGTTAATGCGAAACTCAACATTTTAAATAAACGATTAAAAAAACAGCTTTTTATGCACAGGTATATAATAAATAATTATTTAATTCCTAAAACCAATATATAATAAAATAATACCACATTATTGAAGACAAGTATATTAAATTTTTCGTAACATATTTGTTCTACCTTTTATCACAATTTATTAAATTTATGTACTTAAATAAATGTATCATATGAAATGTATAAGCATTAAAACAATTTCATTATGTACTGATATAAAAAAACCTACTGTTTGTTTTCAGTAATAGAGCCTTAATTCACCGTGAAAAAGCGCAAACAATGTAAAATTGAGTCACAACGGAATAAACTGTAAATAAAATATTACCACTCGTGTGATAATATTCAAAGCAAATATTTGATGAATCCGAAAAAGCAGCTTAGTTTTCTCTATTTTATTTTTTTATATAAATAAAATATATTAAAAATTAGTATGAATCCAAACGTAAATAATTAATATTACAATAGAGATTTGCATTATATTTTTATTTTATATTTTTAAAAATTATTTCAAATATTTTTTTTATTTTTTAGTATACTTCCAATACATTATCTTATATTTTGATTAAATTTTAATAAACCTATAAAATCACAAAAATATTTTTAAAAAAAACCGCAATTCCCCCTTCAAATTCATGCAAACTACTGGCGGTCGTGCCACCTACATAAAAGTCTGTGATCAGATGGAAGTAGAGCCTTCATCCCTCAGAAAGTTCTCGGGGAATGAATAAAGGAGCAGCAGAGAGAGGGAGGACGTGCCAAGGCGCCGGATTTGAATTCATCGCAAAGGGTTAAAACGCAACTACCTGAAGTGAATCCTAAATCGCGGTAAGCACCGAGGGACTAATCAATAAGTGATTTTTGTACCTGTTCAATGATGAAATTCACTGTAATCTAATTTATGCTATTTTCATGTAAAATACTTCCCGTGTAAATGCTCAAATGGACTGAAAGTTAAATCTAGTGAATAAAAAATCAGAGATCAAATAAATTTACGGATCCTATAAAAATATTACGCCATAAAGAATTTCTGATTTCAGTGAATAAAACAATGATTACATTTTTCGTGAGAGACACATTTAAATATGAAAATATTTAATCTAAATATGAAACTATATAATACAAGGATTATTTTATAAAGAAATTAATGAATGTGACCCGTATACCAAAACCCGTTTTTTTTTTTTTTTTCACTTGAACTGTTGAAGCGATCCAATAAAAATTACAAAGTTTATTTGACACGCGATGAAAAATAAATATTTGGTAATAAATATCCCGTCCTTTCGTCATCTTCTCAGACTTCCGGCTTGCTATTTTATGGCGCCTGATAATAAACAGGGCCGGAGTTATATCCGGGACTGGGATCATGTGCATCCATTTCATTATTTATGCCCTGGGTCCAGGACCCATCGAAACTGATGGCTTAGGAATAAAAGGAAATAAGCCAACTTTCTGGCTACCGAAATAAATCGAAAAAGAAATATGTAAATAATAATTTTCTCATACTATTCAGATATCAAAGCGATTTTATAATGTATTTTTTATTTCATTGTAGGTCGTGAGGAATTTTCCTTTGCGACAAAATTATAATAAACTTTTAGGCATTCCAATTCAATTAATTCTTGTTTTAATTTACAGTTTAACAAATTAATTCACTTTGTCGTAAAAAAATTTCGGATATAATCGGATATAATGTCATTTACTAATTATTCAGATTTTTTTTTTACATTTGATTATTTTTTTAGAAGTAAGATATTTCAAATAATAAATTTCAATATTCAGTAATAAAAATATTGGTTTTAAATAATCATCAGTAAAAAAAATATTCGACAAAAAAAAAAGATCTTTATCTCACCTGTTCATAAAACAGGCTGATGCGTGAAAACGAATTAATCCGAAAAAAAATTTGGAATCAAATAAACTCCGAAAACAAAAAACTTCCGTTTTGAATGAGCATTTAGTGGCTAACAAATATAGGGGAGGCAAAAACCTCGAGTCCTGCAGCGGCGGAAGTATATTCATACCAAACCGAGAGTTATTACCATTTTTTACCGTAAACTTTACCAAAATCGGCAAAAAGGTGGAACCGAGGCTCGACGCAGACAAGGGCGGGGGTGGTATAGGCTGTGTGCTAAAAACCTGCGAGTCAATCCTCCCCCTTGAAACCCACAAAAAATCAGAACTCGGCGGGGTTAATTTGAATTGGTTTTTTTTTAGTTTGCTTAAATCAATTTTTTTTTTCGTGTTACGCAGATCCACAGCCTCCAAAACCTTCTTCAAAGCTCCAAACACATATAAATAACCTTTTTTTTTTTTTTTTAAATAAAAGGTTGATGAACCCGTATAAATTATGATTTCTCGCGGACTTGCTAGTCCCTACAGTCGCTTCAGCGAAAGTAGCCTTCCGATACTTGGCAGTGTTCCCGACCGCAAATCATTTGTATCAAGTCCAGCCAAAAAACCATGTACGTTATGTTTTTATCAGTCAGTTTGGCAGAAGGCGTGTTTGCCTGGTTGTGGAGCACCACAGCGCAAAGCCTCCCAACCGCAGATTTTCTAGCTGTAAAACAAGCACAGCAGGTCAATTAAGTATCAATATATCAAGTGAAATTATTTGATACCTGTATGAATATTCAGAATATAACATTACAATACTTAACTACCCCAACTTTACAATAGCCTGAATTCATTTAATACAAAGCTCAACAAGTAAATAATATGCAGAATGTACGCGGTTGTAATTATATTGTAAACAAAGTTGTTAATCTTCCAAACACAATTATCAATAACTGCATTTTCAGTCTAAAAGCTCTTGAAATAAATGTGATATTATAAAATAATGGGTGCTCTGAAATAATTCCTTGCTTTCAAATCAAGAATGCACCTGAAATTAATCGAGGTATTTTAAAATTTTTCAAAAAATAAAAAAATATATTAATAAAATTTAAATAAGTAAATGAAGTAAGATTGAATTCTAGTTGTTAAGTTTTTTGAATAGTACTAGTTTAAACCAATCAAGTTTCTAAGTCAAAGAATACTGGAATGTACCATTTGAGTTACTAAGTCAAATAGTACTAGATTGTACCATTTGAGGTCCTAAATTAAATAAAAGTAGATAGTATTAGTAAGTAGGTTTCAAAATGGGTTAGTTTCAAATAACTTTGAAAGATCGTTTGAAGTACTTTTGCAACCAGACTATAAAATAAATAAGAATGCTTTTATGCTATAAATTTTTATTTTCCTTTAATCACATTTTTTTTTTTTTGAAAACAAATCATTGATTTTGAAATCGTGAGCAAATGAAATTTTTGATTACGTATATCACATGGATCCAGCTTTATTACAACAATTAACCAAACGAGAATGCGCTTATCAGCATTTAACACATGCGAATACATCAAATTGATGGCGTATCGAATCTGCATGCATCATGGCAGATTTATTCTATTTGGTCGCACAAAGCCTCGCCACGCTCAGAGAATTTGCATAACCTGCAGTTGAATATCGGAAATCATAAATTGAAAAATTTGCATAGCAACTAACGGTGTCAAACACTCTATATCATTACTCGTATTAAAAAATTATCATTTATTAAAAATAAGCATTAAATTCACTAATTCATATTGACAACAAAGTTGGGAGTTAAAAAAATATATATTTGGGCAGCTGGTTGAATGAGAACTGGGATTCTGGCGAGGAAATTAAAGTGAGAATTGAGATAGGCTGAAGATTCATTAAGTGTTGTGTCGTCTCATTTCTTCTTTATAAAATTAAAGCCTGGACACTCAAGACAGCTATTATGCAAATAATTACGGCTACAGAATGCGGCTCTATAAAATAAACTTTAAAATACCATGGGTTAACCATTAGTGATACTGGCCTAAGATAGAAATATGTTTGATAAAATAGTCACCGATTTCATAAAGGGAAAGGCATCAGAAGAAGAATGAAATTCATATTAAAAGTGTTCACAAATCATAAAACATATTTTCTCCAATTTTTAGAATGTATACACATGTGGTAAAATGAGATTTTTGTCTCATTTTTTATGTCTTTAAGAGCCACCAACATAATATTAAGAAAAATTTGTTTCAATACACTTGTAATATAATACCGGGTATTGTCAGATCACAATCTGTCTTTTTTGCACGCTGAAATAAGTTTCAGGAGGAAAAATTCCCTCGTGTAAATAATTTCCAGTCCCTGAGGCTGTTTTCTTACCTGTTATTTTTTCAGTTGGGTTCTATTATGTTGAACTACATGACCTTTCTATAATTAATAGTAATCACACCCAAACGGTTGTGTCAACGTGTAATTAATTAGGAAAAATATTTATAAATACGTGTTTTTCATTTACGACTTATTTGTATAAAAGTACAGTAATAGAGGTAATTACTGTGAAAAACTGATTCATAAATAACAGTCAATTTAATGATTATAATACCATAATTTGTGTGATTAATAGATTTACAAAATACTATGGTTAAAAAATAAATTATATTTAAATCATTTACACATTCATAGATATGTATTTTATTGTTTACAATACTGTAATAAAGATAATTTAATACTACAATTTATTGATTCATTTTATAAAATACACATAAAATTTTATATAATCCTACTCTGATTCAAGTTTTTTTGATTTTCCTATAGACAACCGAGTAATTTTATAATTTTTAAAGGCTTTGTTTATTTCTAGTAGCTTATTTAAGAATATAACATTATAAAATTTGGAGTGAATGAATGATAAAATGTAATCAATCATATTTCTATGAGTATTGCTTGCCAAAGTATATATTATATTATTTAAAAAACGAGCTTGTACGAGTTTTTTTTAATCCGCGCATTAAAAGCTTTAGAATAGCCACGTAAAACGCTACGAAAAATTTTCATGATAAAATTGTCATTCTTTAAAAAAATAAAAAAATCGTTGTGATAATATTAGAAAGTAAAAACTTTTCCCACAAACCCGCACTGAATCGACAACAATAACACTTAAGCGATTTCTAAAAATGACAAAAAAATATTTACCCAAAATTCAACCGTTTTAATGCACAGTTGACCGTAAATAAACAAGCGCAGATCTGGCGAAAATCACCCTTAACATCTTGCCGCGGGGGTGCTCCAGTCCCAACCCTCCCCATGGGCAATAAGGGCGAGAACGGAGTGCCTGCGAGGGTGTTTTCGGCGTTGTTATTTCTGAATTACCCTGGCCAGGCGGGGGCTCGTTTAAATACATTTACAGGTGAGTATTGATCAGGGAAGGTGTGCTGAATTCCATTTAGGCGAGCAACGCTTGGCGACCCCTGAGGCTTCTCGGGGGTATTATAAGAAAACAGCACATTAAAGCCCATTTAAAAAAATTTGTATACCTACTTAATATATATAGTAAAAAAATTAATCATATATATATTATTAGGTAAAGTGTATAAAGCTACTCGCTTTTTTGAGGCATTTTTAAATTACTGGAAAAGTGTGAAATATATATACATATATATATATATATCAGTGGCGTGCGGTGAGTCAAAAATCAAGCCAAGCAATTGCCGCCAATGTATTTTATATATTTTATCAGCGACAAAAACGCTCATCTTTGTATGTTTCAATATATTTTAGGACAAGCAATTGGTTTTTTTTCGCCTTCCTCAATCAAACTTTTAATTTCAGCACCGCAATCGGAGTAATGATGCGAATGTTTATGAACACGGTTTTTTTTTCCTCTGATTATGCAAAAAAGTCAGAAATCTCAATGCCTACATGAAATAAACACTTTTTTGTAGAAATATATTAACGTTGAATAAATATTATTTTTGAGAACAAAATGACTAACAAGAATATTATTTTAATTAAGTAATGAATGTGCAGGCTAGTAAAAAAGGTTTTGAAAAAATCTACAATTTAATATTATAATATTTGAATAAATCAATGGTGTGAGGTTTGTTGAAGCAATAGTTTTATTGCTTCAACAAACCATAAATAAGTCAACAATTGACTGTTATTTGTTGAAGCAATAAAACTAATTGTAGGTTTTTTCAAAACCTTTTTTACTAGCCTGCACATTCATTACTTAATTAAAATGATATTCTTGTCAGTCATTTTGTTCTCAAAAATAATATTTATTCAACATCAATATATTTCTACAAAAAAGTGTTTATTTCATGTAGGCATTGCGATTTCTGACTTTATTGCATAAACAGAGGAAACAAAAACCGTGCTTATAAACATTTGCATTTTTCCACATAAAAAACTTTTTTGCGGTCCCGAATTCATATCATTACTCCGATTGCGGTGGTGAAATTAAAAGTTTCAGTGTATTTATAACAACCGAAAGCCGAATAAATCCCCCCTCGGTCGTAATAACTCCCATGGCCGGAGTTTCGACCCTTCGCGGCACCCAATAAAGCCGCAATATTGATTTTTAACAGGCGCTGGCGGGCCTGGTAAAAGGTAATATCTATGAAAATGGAAATTATGTTTAGAAACGAGAATATAATGGGCCACGCATTTATACCCCGTATATAAATGCGTACCTGTCGACAGACAGAAGCGTATTTTCACTGATTTTTGAAACGCCTGTATATTTTTATTAGCATTTAAATTGTACATACTATATGAAAGAATAATACAATATTTTGAAAATATCCATATGTATGTGCTTTATTTATTTATTTGGTTGAATGAAAACTGAGATCTTGACCAGGAAATCAAAGTGAAGATTGAGTCAGCACGCAGTACATTCAATAATTTGAGGAATGTTTTACGCTCAAGAGACATAAACCTGAAATCTCGATAGAAATTCACCAAGTGTTATGTCGTCTCAGTTCTGCTTTATGGAGTTGAAGCCTGGAATCAAGACAGCTACTATGAGAAGAATTGAAGATACTTGAACAAACCAAACGAAAAAGTCTTGCACAGAATGCGCATAGAAAGGGAACTCTTGACGTTGGTAAAGAAGCGGAAGGTCTCATATTTTGGGCATATTTTTTGCAACAATAAGTATGGCATCCTCCAGCTGATTGTCCAAAGGAAAAATGAGCATTGGAAGATGAAAAGTGGCTGGAGGACTGGTGAGACTGGCCCAAGATAGAGACAAGTTCAAGGAGATGGTCACCAACCTCCTATGAAAAGAGACAACAAAAGATGAAGGTGTGCTATATTTACTTTTTTTTTGAGCATATAAAATATTACATATCATATCTAACTTTGATTTTTCAAAGCGATGAACACTAACTTATTCATTTTCCAAGTAAATCTTTTAAACAAAATATCCATTTTATCAAATAAATATGAATAGCTTTAAAGAGACCCAATAAGTATAGAGTACCTAGAATACTTCCAACTCTTTAATACTAGGCTTTTTTTGTCTAAAAAGAGACAAACCGATCTAAGCTGTCGTAGGCTTATATTTATCATCATTAACCGTTCGATTAGTCCACCTGGAAACTGTATATGAAACAATTTTGTATTCACCCAAATAATTTTGACGTAAACCTGACAAAGCCTTCGCAAGGCCAAAGCACTCACTTAGATAAATGAATATGTAGATTTGTTGTTTCAATATTGACAAAATGTGTAAGAGTAGCGAAGGCTTCTATTACTGCCATTGACTGTTTGCTGCGGGCTTTTTCGATCGGTTAGTCTGCGTGGAGGTTGTTTATTCAACGTAGTTAGATTTTGCACTGCGATGAAAATCTTAAGTCCTAACTCGTTCCCTTTTATATTGCCTTCGCGTGCTCGAGATCAGTCCGTAACTTTGTGTTTCTAAATTACCTGGTCTGGTGTGGTTAGGCGCAAATTCTGAATATAACTTTATCGGCAGGATAAAATATGAAATATTACGATTTTGCACGGTTGCCATTAGAGCTCTAGCCGGAAGTTATGTCGGTTTGTTTTAACGTGTATTTTTGCTATGAAACGAGAGTTTTTTTTTGTTTTGTTTTTAATCAATACTCATGACAAACTTGTTCATTTTTTATAAAAAAAATTTAAACAAAAATAGAAAATATAATGATAATTTTGTTTGTAGCGTTTACGCTTTTCAGTCTAAAAAAGGCTTTAGAAGTAAAAAGCACTAACTATCAAAAATAGCCGTCGTCTCATAGCCATATAAGTTTAAAGTTTTTAAATCAACTTCCTCAATTTGTTACTTTGAAATTAAATTGGAAAATTCATACCTTCAGTCAAAAGTTAGTGTGTGAAATATTTGCTAAAAATTGTTCTTGTATTTTTTAGGGAAAAAAAACCTAGATAACAAAAAATGTTTTTACTGTGTAAAAGGTAAAACAAATTAAAGTTTTTATAGTTGTTTAAAGAAATCCATTACTAAGAAATAAACATTGTATTTTTTCAATGAAAATATTATTATATATAAAATAATCATAAAAATAATCAAATGGAGCTTACCGATATGAATAATTAAATTTGTATATATTTAAAAAAATTTAAATCTATCGATACAAAGTCCGTGTAGTTTTATGTGACATTTGTACAGAGTTCATAATTTACAGAATTAAGCCATTTTTGTTACAAAAAACGTACATTCAAATAATAACAGCGTTATAAACGACCTTTTATTTCACGCATTTAGCAAATTAATAGAATTTATGTTTCGATTCGTGGGAATAAAAAAGCAAATATCACCACGCGAGCCACAAATACCCGCAATAAAAACAAAATGTCCGCGGGCTCGTGGCAGGGGTGTATCGTGGCGGGGATCGATTCTACACACCCCCTTTAACAAACCAATCCGGCCTGGTGGCACTGAAAATGTTCCATAAACTGAAACACAGTATAAGGGGTGCCTTATGAAAAGCCTCAATCAATGAATAGTTCAAATCTAACAACATGCTTTTACTGAAAAACAGCGGGTTCTAGGATAGGTGCATTTGTAGATTTGGCAGCCGATGAGGTGAGTTGATTTGGTTTCATGGAAAACACACAAAAAAAACTCCATATAGATGGTGTCCCAACAAGGGGACCGAAACGTCGAAATACCGTAAACTTGAACCTCTACACAAAGCAACCAAATCAACTATATTCTGCTGCATTTATTTCAGCATTCATCTTTGACGCTAAAATTATTTTTTTAAGTCCCCGAAGATGGCACTCAGTACCGGAAACGAATCGTGTAAACACGGCGTAACACCCAAGAACTATGTATTTCTTATAAAAATAGCCATCAAAACCTACTGAATAGAGCATTGCATCTATATTATCGATTTGAGAAGAAATCAATATAAAAATACTTGTAAAAATGTGTTAATGCTCACTACAAAAATTTCATAAGTTTTATGAAGACTTGTTTGCTTTTATAATATGACGAAGTTTTTGAAAAAATTATAATAAAAATAAATGAATATTTTTTATTCCATAATTTCGTGTAGTTCATTGAATGTTCATTACTTTACTGCGGATAACAATACTAAAACGTTTAAAATACAAAATAATTAAAACGCCTGTGGCGTTGACGCTTGTAAAAAGTTTTTGGCACAAGCATTGGATCTTTACGCTTTTCTTCTGAAAAAAATATCCATGGAGCTAAGCTCTGCCATATATTTTCGTATATGACTGATACACGTGAACCTAAATGATAAACGATGCTTCTAGCCACTGAGCCGACAAGACATCTTTGTTAAAAATAATATATCATATACGTTTATGTTATTACAACGCACATAAATAAAACAGTTTTGTATATGTTAATATTACCATCACAGACTAGAGTTATTTTTTTATAAATCTTTACGGTCGATCATCGTAAAATATGAAGGAAAAATCATCCCTAATTTTGAAAGCCTGAGGTAACCCTGACAAAAGCTTCCAAATAGACCGAATCCATACATACATAATGACAGAATCACCGCGAGGCTTGGTCACGCTACAGGGTAGTTTCAGTTACTCCTAAAAGTTTTATAGGGGGGTAGGATTGGAGGACTTATGTAGGTTGTATTGTTATTCGCTTTTTCCATAGGTGTTTCGACCTTTCATATTTTACAAGCTTCCACAGGCAGAGAGTGTGTTTATCAGTGAAACTTAAATTATTTACTGTACCTTTCATAAGTATTTGAATCCTCAGCTTCATGACAATAACATTAAGCTATAATAAAAATTTATTCTAGCTTAAGAAAATGTTGGATAAAAAATCTATAATATCATAATAACTTGCTCTGTGATATTTTTGATGACACGGCAAATTATTTGACCCTGTTACAAAAATTAATTAGAAAAATCATTGAACTGGAGAATTAACCGTAGATTTTTTATTATACTCACTAAGCTGACTCTAGTGGTTAAATGTTTTTAATACGGATAACATATAAATTAATTATATCACATTCATTTTAAACGCGATAGTACATAGTATAAAAATATATTTTTTGTCTTTCTATTTGATAAAATATGTTACAAAAACGAAAATAAAATCGTGAAGTAAACAATTTTTTTTTTCAAATTTATTATTTTATGAGCACATACAGAGAAAAACTCTTCCAAAAGGACTTTTCTTGCTCGAGGTATTTAAAAATACCGTATTTTTTAAAAAAATATTTTTAAAAATCTACAAGTGACCTTTGCCGGGAGCAGATGTTGTTAATGGCATTAAAAAGGGACCCTCGCGGAGGTAAACATAATAAGGTATTCTGTTTAGCAAGTTTTGTTTACGTTATTTTAGCATTTAAATATTGTTACAAATTAAGGCAGATAAGGGATCGACCTTTATAATGTATGATTTAATATTCTTTTTTTTCAGCACGGGAAAATGAGTATATTCTCCACTTTGCTGTAGTCAGAGAATGAGTGACTCTTAATGTAGCCTAAAACGTTTGTAGACATACTTTTTATTAATAATATATATAATGGAAAAAAACAAGGTTCTTTCTGATAAACTATTTGATATATGTAGGTTTAAATTGCTCATAACATTTTTTAATGATTTGATTTAAAATGAAATATTTTCAACGACAAATATAAACGATGACACCTTTGTGTATTTTTATTTAGTATTTAGAAACAGCAAAATTGTGCCCAGAACTAATTTTGTATAATATTTACAAATCGCTTAATATAATACTTCGACTCGTCGTGCACCAAAAGGCAAACAATTACGAAGTAATTAAGGGTGTATTTTTGCAGATGTCGGCGCTAATCTGCGATCAATATTCAAATGTATCTGGGGTAGTTGGCCACAGCCTGCGAGATTTACGCCCGAGGCTCTCGTTAAATCTCGGGGCAGCATCCATTAGCGATATCGACGGGAGTATATCTCAACTCCGCCGGATTTGAGAGCATAACCGTTAAAAACTACGAAGATCCATCCCTGAGTGGGGTAAACGGCCGGGGGATGCTAATTTTAAAGGTGAACCGGATCGTTTGTTAGTTTTTAATGGAGTTATTATAATTTAATAGAAAATCCAAAAGCATAAAAACTCTCATTTTTTGCTACTTAGACAGAAATGCTTGTGCAGTGCTATTTTTCCACTTTTCAATATTTTTTTTAATCTGAAAAATCTATATACCTCAGATAATAAACTGAGTTTTTTTACTCACATAACTGTCAGATATTAGTAAAATAATTTACGTGAAAACTGAAACAGGCCAAAGAGGCAGACATTATATCATAATTTCTTCAGTTTAATATGAGTTTAAGGCTCTCAAAAGTATGTGGCAATGAGAAATTTGTGTTTGTATTATAAATCAATCCTTTATACCAAAACATGATGAAAGTATAGACTGTTTTAATTTATAATACTATATATTTAAACAATGTGAATCAACAAACAGCTAATTGATAACCACGATCGTAATATTAGATTACATTTAGCCTTTTATGTTTGTAAATTAATTACGCACAGACGCATTAATAAAGGCTGGTAGATTAAAACTCACACTCATAAATGTAAGGTGTTTCAATATTTATAGTGAAGTTAAATAATTTCCATTTGATATCAGTGATAATTTTATATATTCGTAACTGGATTGTAGTATTTATATTGTGTTTAATCATTCGTACCTTGGTCGCAGTTCAGACCCGTTTTCCCCAGTGGGCAGCCACTATGTAAGGAGCTGACTGTGTGGCCAGGGTCGCTCGTAGACATGGGAGGCACCTGTGATCAGATAACCAAAAACCAATTAATACCTGTAAATACATACAAAATTTTGGTAAATCAGAAAAATAAAGAATAAGGCTTACTTTTTGTTCCAGGCTTGGCCCAAGGGTCGTCGTAACTAGGTTGTCATCGTCTTCAGGGTGTTTTCTATTCTCAGCCCCGTCCACCGCAGCACTTGCGATCATGTTGATGTCCTTAGTGGTAAGCCCGTTTGCCTTCAAGCTTTTCAACCCCTCGATCTCCTTGTACAGCTTGTAGTGATACGGGTCATCGATTTTCCGTTCGTTTTCATCCGTTTCGATGAAAGGCTGCAGCAACACGCCGCGGTTCTCTCCCTCGTCAGGCTTTTGCGCTCTCTCGGTCACGTAATATGAGTCGACTTCCTTCCTCGAATACAAGGGGGTGCCTTTTGTCTTGGTTTTGCCGTTGCTGGCCTTTTGCTCGCTGAGGTATGCGTCGTGCACCAGGTCGAAGACGTCCTCGTCGAAGTCGACGCCTTGGTTCTTTTTCGTGCTGACCGTGGCGAAGGTGTTTTCAGGGGTCGTGTAGAGGTCCCTCGCGTTGGAAGTCACGTTCTCCGAGTCCTTTGCCGGGACCATCGCGATGTCCAGCTCTGCGGAAAAAGAAGCGTCCTTCTGGTAGAGGACGTCTTCTTCGGAATCGATGTAATTGTCCGCCAGCATTTTGGATGTACCATTCATTTCTGAAATAAAAAAATAAGCATGTTAATTACTTAAATACAAAAAATAGCTCTAAAGCACACTTATAATTTTTTTATTCATTATTACGACTGCTTTTCTTAACATCTGTTGTTTAACTTGTTGATAGAATAAACTATTTTTTCCAGTCAGGGTAACGCTTTGGTATCCTTTATAAATCGACACATATGCAAATCCACTTAGCTAGGAGATTCCGAATATTTTCATTTGTGAAAATCTCGTTATTAGTCGGTAGAAGCATATAAAATGCAAAAGTACTCACAAATTAAAAATATCATAACCTTCTAGCCGATCGGCTATTCGTACGTTATAATAACTTTTTTTTGACATTTTATTTCTGCAAGCGATAAATAAAAGATACGGATATCGATATCATTGTATTGTGAAGGGAATTTTATCAGAATAGAAGAGGGAATAAAGACTCGGCGAAAAGAAAGTTATATTAAAGAAGACAGAGAGAGATAGAATAATGTCGTTGACCTCGTCTCGCAGACCTAATCATAAGTTTCTCTCCCCGCAGATATTACGAAGTTAAGCTTTGGCGAAATAAACATTATTTGTCACTTTTTCTTGATATTTTCATATAAAAGTAATAGAAGGAAAGTTGGTGCTACGTGAAAATAGCGCGAGATTATATAGCAATATTTATTATTAATTATTGTATTATTCATCTTCTTTTTCAGGTGCCTCTTCTAAAAGCAGTTTGGTGACCATCTCACTGAGCATATGTCTATTCACAGTTTTCACAGGATAAATAGTGTAGTGGATCATTTATTACTACTGAGAAGAAAAAGTCTGTGTATTGCAATTGCTCAAACTTTCCTTATAAAAGCTCTTCTGAAAGATTCGATACTCCTTCCGCAGCAAGTCCACTACTCAATTACCGATACTTTACATACGCTCAGACCACATGCAGCCATGCAAAAGCGATATTATGAGAGCATGAAATTCACAAGGGTTTATTGAGTTTACAATAACCGAATCACACATGAAACATCGACAAAAATTTCACGACACAAATGGGATTCGAACCAAAACCTTCACGTCTATAGCGTCTTGGCAATCTACCATTTGAGCCGTGGTGCAGCTTTTTCTGAGCGAAAATTTTAACCATTATATGCAGGGGCGGAACCAATGTACATAAGTTGTTAAATAAATATTTAATGACTTGCAAGCATTTTTTAGCGTTTACATTAAAATCCTGTTTTATAATTTGTAATTTTTAAAACAGGTTCATTCAAATATTTATTTCACTAGGTTGTATCAACATTTTACAAATTTTAAAATTTTGTTTCAAAAATACACATTTCATAAAAAAATTATCATTGGTTATTATTATTATAAAATAATTATTTTTCAGTTTTACATTAACAAAAATATGAATAAATTTTCATCATGCCTTATTCAAAGCAACCCTTACCTTAACGTTAAAACATTTTTCTTTTTGCGTATAAGTGTAATTTTAGAATTACAATAATTCAAGTATATGTGATTTACGAGAACGCTGGATGTTTCGTGGCTATAAAATGTATTTCAGAGTAATAAGCTTTGCTTTTAACGACATCGCCTTGCAAGTCACGCAAAAACTGAAGTGACTTATTGCATTTCGTGGAAATTTCGTCCTTCTCTTGCACGAACGTACATTAACTTTGGAATTTAAGCCATTTCAATTTTTTTAATGTCATTTTGTTCAAATGAAATTACGTAGATCAGGAAAAAACTGTTACATGCAAATTTTCAAAATAAAGAAAATGTTAAGCATATCAATAAATAGTAATTATTTATTGAATATTATAAAATTATTTTTATAAGAATAAATTGTATTATTATTCGTCATAATTTTAAATCTCCCAACGTGAATACGTTTAAAGCTTTCTTTGTAAATATTCAAATAATCTATTTATACCCTAAATCAATAATTGATACCTACCCTCGCAGCCTAAGGCTGTGTATCCTATAGTATAAACGTGGTTACCCTTAAACCCCTACACTGGATGATTTGTTTTGACTAAAATAACAAAGGTTAACCTGATCTTATATCAAAACTAAATTTGCTAAATATGTTTTCTATTCAACCAATAAATACCGACTAACCCAAATATAATTACTTACTTGTGAAGAACTTGTATTTACTTATTTAGGCTTTATTTAATGGATTTGGATCAAATAATTATTTGGAAATGACAATTAAAAGCATAGTGGTTTTAATTATTGTAAAGCTGTAAATCGAGATAATTTTTCAAAAAACACTTTGCGAAAACCAAGACGTGTGCGTTTAATCACAGTTTGTATCATAAAATTACTTTCTTGTCATTACTTATATTTGTTGTTTCCGTGTTGTTTTTATAGAAATAATACATAAAGGTTTTATACTTTAAAGTCCAAATAAATATATCCAATAGAAACTGCGTTATTAAGTCTAAAACCCACTGAGATGGAGGAGTCACGGCAAATTTCATTTCATAGCGTCTAGACAAGTATCGCAAAAAAACCATTGTACGATTTTCACTGTAACATTTTTTTACGTATCCGCAGTCGATTTTCGGCGGAAACTTTTATTTATTTTTTGGAAGAGCTCCACTTTTTATCGCGGCAGTAAAATTTAGTGCGTGTAATTTTAGGATAAATCGCAGGGAATAAATTACAGGCGCCGCGGACGCGGGACAGTCGTGTTTTTAGATTACAGCACACGTTTACATGAAAATACTCATGACTGAAAAAATCATCAAACTGACACGTGCTTTAATATTTAAACAACTTTCCGAAAAATCGGTACATATAAATTTCGAGATGAGAGTAGATTTTATTTCAAATTTTTGAGTATACACATTGATTGCCTCGTCTTTTCTACTTTCATCGAATACATTTCTATCCTAAGTTATTTGCCTGTATATCAGACTTTCGTGTAAATTCTGCATCCACGTATATTTCCTTCTTCCAATGCCCTCATTTCCTTCAATTTTTCGTTGTACAATTATCAATAAGATGCTATGTTTATTGTTTACAAAAATATGCCCAAAATACGAGATCTCTCGATACAAATATAATTATGATGCATTTTAAATATTAACGCGTATCCCTCGAAGAAATCGTATCGCATTAACAAATTTGCTTTTAAACATTTAAAAATAAACGTAGAGTTTAACGGCCATTTGAGATAGAATGCCATTTACGCTACCAACTAAGCCACACCTTGTAAGCCCTACAAGTTACGCCTCTAGCCACTTTTGTAAATTAACATAAAAGAAAATAAAAAATCTTGGTTTTTTTTATTAGCACAACACAACAGGTAATCAGAAAGCCGCCGCCATCTTGGCAGGTGACGTCACGTTGACTGAAATATCGCTTGAAGACTTGAGAAACCAAGGCAGTGGAAACGGAATTCAAGCCAGTAGTTTATAGATTATTAATTATTTCCGCTACAGTATATAATGTACCGACTTATCTGAGTGAGAGGAAGATAATATCAAGTCATTAGTCATTAATAGATCGGAGCAACCCATATGTATGTATAGATATATATATATATATATATAAATCTGGAGGTAATTTTTTATTTAAAGACAATTATGTTTTCAAAACATATTTAACTTCATTTGAATAATTCTTACATAATAAAAAAAATAATAATTTAATCAAGTTTATTATGCCAAGATGATCAATCTAACTAATTGTACGTCACAGCTAATTATCTTGAAAATATATAAATTAATTACCAGGTTTTTGTGTAAGTAAAATAAATCAAGATTGAAAATACGCTGAAAAAAAACAATTTGGCTCGGCTATCAATCATTTTGAATATTTCGGGAGGTCTCGGTATTTTCCTGAAAAGTTCTGAAGGAAATCGATCTCCGTAATGCAGCCTGGCGTGACTGGGGGCCACACTCTGTGAAATTTTTACAAATTCTCCGTCGTATATAAGGGCCAGTGACCCGCGAAGAGGCTTTATTTCTGTGCGATTTGGCTGGCAGGGCAGAGCCTCCGGGAAGGCTTCACAATCTAATCCGCGCGGTGTTCCTCTCCGGCAAATGCTCGGCGATGATTGATTGATCCAGTACAATATGAGACTTGGAGAGATCTCAATTTTCACGATGAGTATTGTAACATATGCCATATTGATTGTCTGCCCGGAAGACTTACTGAATTGTATCAGATTTCTTAATATAAAATTAACGCATAAAGAAGTATATCTATGCTATGGATTAGTCAGTCAATCAAGATGCGTATTTATTACCCATTACGGGCTTATTACATGTACTAATATGATTAGGCACATTAGTTCATATATAGAAGATGATTTAAAGAAACTCTCAGAAAAATATCATCGTGATTTGTGTGGGATTTGTACTAACGAATCACTTCCATTTATCGAGAATTTTTAACAATCATACTCTACATATGAACCAATGTGCCCAGGCCAACCAATATTTAGTGATTTGCAAGCACTGGACTTTATGAACAAAGTAACAAGTGAAGCGATTTTAGTCCCATCTGGGCATTATTTTTAAAATCTATTGATTTAGCCAAGTATTGGTTGGCCTGGGCACATTGATTCATATGTAGAGTATGATTGATAAAAATTCTCGATAAATGGAAGTGATTCGTTAGTACAAATCCCACACAAATCACGATGATATTTTTCTGAGAGTTTCTTTAAATCATCTTCTATATATGAACTAATGTGCCTAATCATATTAGTAAGCATAAAGAAGTGATACAACGTAAAATAAACTTACATTTTGGATACTGCGAACATGAATGATTTAAAGCTAAATATTTTATTTGGGCAATGTTGTTGACCCCTGGCGCTCACCCCGTCTGGCAGACTTGCAGGGCGGTTGATTCTTATTATAGATCAAAACTTTCAAGTATAATAAAAAAAAAGGTTTACAGCAAGTCGCCCCATAAAGGCAGCGCCCGAGGCTCGGGCCCCATTAGCGCCACAGAATTTTTAACTTGGAATCATTTGGCGAGCAATTAATTAATGGCCGCCGTTTTGTTTATCATAAAAGCACCGCCCGAGTATAATATTTTTAGAAAAAAAGTAACGAAATATTGCCACTTACGCCGCAAACATACAAGATCTGATGTCAAATCTTTAATATTTTACCTGGCTAGAATTTTTTTCACCAGCCATTTCATTTGAGCCTCCAATCCGAACGTTGCGAAAAAATCAAAACTGATTTCACGTGCCGAGCGAGCTGAAAACAAACCGCTGAAACTTTGCACGCGTCCTGTGAGTTATCATTTTGTGAATATTTTCAAAATTAGCAGCGCCGAATGGAGTTTCAGGAATTCATAGTTTTACGGGACAATTAATGGAATTAAACGGCGAGTCTCGCTTGTCGGACGCAAACAAAATGTCGCCGTTTACGAATTTGCATAATTACGCGGGGCGGCCAGCCGGGGTGGAGGGGGTTGGTTAGGGGGGGGGTGTTAGGGGGTTGTTAGGGGAGGGTTAGGGGAGGGTTAGGGGGGGAGGGGAACCGCTGAAGCCGGCCCTGAAAAAAAAGTTGTCCCTACTCAATTTATCTTGAAATTCTACAATACCAATAATAAGTCGTGTTTTATATTTATCACAATAATTTTTTTTTCGAATCACGCGGTTATCTTTCGTTTCTTTATATTTTTGACGGAAAGTGCGTAGTGGAATACTTCTACGCTATTTTTTTTTATTTTGCTTCTTGGGAGTAGTTTTGCCATATTTGTCTGTTGGTTAAACAGGGCACAACAAATATGTTAAAATCCCCAAAAATATATATGTGCTTTGTTTGTTGTGGATGAACAACCCTCAAAGTAGTGTATAATAAGACTAAGGTCAATAAATGTAAAAAGGTGGTTTATATGTAGCAACACTAGTACATGTGTTTAAGCGACCTTGAGAGATTATTCCAGCAATTTATATAAAAACATACATTATTCTTTATATATATATATATATATATTACTTTTAGTTGATGCAAACCGAACAACACTATTTGTTTGTTTTTACAATGCGTGAGCTCCCGGTTGAATATGTTGTTATTGGATCGAAATCAAGATATTAAAACACTGTACTTTATAATAATTATTTGATGACGCTATTCAATAGTTACATCATATTCTGAATAATTTATATGAAAGTAGAGGTCTCTGAGATTTGTTTTATTCTGCGTGGTTGAGATCTGAATGAGTGGTGGATACTCGGTTCTAATCCTGCGTACGTCTCGTGTCGCTAATTGGGAACTCCCCGAGCTCGTTTTGGCGCAGTGTCGACGTTTCACCGAGCGCTGCAGATCGCATTATCAAACTTTCGCCAAATTACAGGGGTGGAGAAATCCTTCCCTCTTTCCGCCCCCGCCATCTCCGCCTCCTTTCGACCCCTATAACGGCCGCTCCTAGGGCTGTTTGTGTAATATCATAAAAATAACACCCTTAGAGTTATAATAAACAGAGCTTTGGAAGATTTAAAAGATGCTTTAACATACTTTAAGCCACTAATAAAATTTTAATATATTTATAAATGTGAATAAATCTGATATTACAGACTAAGATTATGCTCTGAAAGAGCAAAATATGGTATAATATATTATACACAATGTTGAATATCTAAACGGCTAGGAGATTACAAAAACTGTTGATAGAAGGCAGCAAAACCACGGTGTAGAAGAACCTGGAGACTCACTACACTATTTTCCTTTTAAAAAAACCATGAGCACTGGCTCAGCATGAATATATGCTCAGTGAAATGGTCGCCAACCTCCTTTGAGGAGAGGCACCTGATGAAGAAGCTACATTCAAAGCTTGATTAAAAATCAATATCCCGCAAAACAAAACATTTACTTATCCAACGCTTTTAATTGGTGGATCTAAGATGCTATCCTACGCGATGTTTACGTATCCGCCGATGGATCGCGTGAGATACGCCGCCGTGTATAACCGGCTCGGCGAGCGTGCCTGGCGCGATATCGCACAGATCTGTTGCGGCAACTTTCCACGTGAGTTATTGGACAAGTTTGCTTAGAGGGAAGGGGCTGGTGTTGCCTTCTAAATATCTACCATTTTACTTTTCGGATTTCATTAATTATCCAACAAAAAAAAAACACGCCCAAGGGTTGCTCTATGTTCTTACTAAGCCTGAAAAGCACTGATCGCACTTGCGATTTGATCGGAGTTCAAGTAGTTTATTCACAAAAGACCGTTTCAATGTTTACTAATAATGTATTGAATTTATTACTTATTTAATAAAAAAACATCGAGACTTTTTGATGACATTGTTTGGTTGAATTTACAGGGATTTTTGAGACTTTGAAAAAAAAATACTGGTACAAGCATTTGTTAATAAATTTATGCCATAGCAATACTGTTCTAGCTTCAATAATATCAATAATCATTTATTTTATTTTAAATAATTTATATTAGAAAACTTTTTCAATTTTCTTTACGCGATAGTCTGAAATTAATTAATCGCTAATCATTTATAAAAATCAACACAGTATCCCAGCCCTGGAGTTACTGACTTAGTCCAGGTGCAACAAAGTTTTCTAATTCTATGAAAATGAAGAATTGCCTGCAGTTTGAATTGACTGCACAAATCAATTGCAAAAATATTGTTTTGAATTGTCCAAAAAAACACTTTTACATATTTAGGAGTAAAAAGTCTATGAACTGACTTCTCTGTCATAATTGTGTCCTGAGGCAAACCTTATAGCTTTGATTTGAAACGTCCCCGGCATGTGTTTTTTAGTTCAAAGAAAACGTAGATAATCTGAACCACAGTAAAAAAATTCTCAATTTTTTTTCTTTTGTATGATGACAATAACTATTTTTAGAGAATAACAAAATTACACACTCGTCATTCAAGTTATTTGTAACTATTGTAGAATTAAGATTAAATAAAACTTAAATGTATTTAATAGTATTTTTCAATATTTAATGTAGAGTAAAACATTTTTACATAAAAACACCTTGTGATAAAAATATTCATGACACATGGAATTTCCTGTAAAGCTTTCATTTATTATTCTACTAAAAATAAATTTCGTATAGCCTAAAATATTTTGTCATACATGTAGGAATATGAAGAATTTAAAACCTTTTTTTAAAGAAAATAAAGGTATGGGTATAATAACAGCGTATAAGCTTACAGTGTATTGAAAATAATATATATTTTTTGTAATATATCACACGGAGAGCCTATACAAGTATATATTTTTTACATTCAGATTTTGAAAAGTCTTTTCATGAATAATATGACTTTTAAAGGCTTGAGAAATAAATGTATTCACTTTACCAACGTAATGGTATACAAAATTATATAATATAATCTTTTCACGTTCTGATACAAAAAAACAAACTAACAGTTATTAAAAATAACGACAATATCCATTAAGTTAAAAAAGTACTTTTTGTTAAAATGTATGTAAAAATAAAAATATATCGTAGTATTTCACATAATATTTGAGGAAAAACTTGTTTCTTTGACAAGGATACAAGATCAGTTCATAAAATGTCGGCAATTTCTCTCTTTGAGAAGTATTACCAAAAAAGCTTGTAAAGGAACCGAGAAAGTAAATATAAGAGCACACAGCCTCTCAAAAGGAATAATTGTAAAGAAATAAAAGACAGGATTAGAAAAAATAAGGCACATTTCATAAAACAAAATTAATGCTAAACATACTTTCTAAATTTTTCATTGTTGATATTTTATCTCGAGAGATATTATAAATTTAATATAACAAAATTTATTAAATTTATTTATTCAACATATATCATTAAATACAGAGATATTGGAATGAATTCATTGATCTCAAAAATATGACATTGACATAGTAAAACCTACGACAGACTGGCTTAATATGCAACAAGGGTGAATAGTCGAGAAGATTACCATCCGAAAATGTCGTGGTCTCCAAGCCATTTGGCTGCTGGTGTTCTTGTCCGAGACAAATTAAAAATAGGCGTGATTAATATTCTTGAACACGTGGCATAAACTAAGTTATATTTACGGCTGAAATTCCTAACAAACAACAAACTTGGGGAAACCGAACAACTTCACTGGCAATAACTAGAGGCCGGGCTGTGAGTACAGCGCCGCGCCCCACCCGCTACAGACCGTAGGCAAACTTAAATTTTACACCTAACCTCACGACTTATAAATATGTATACTATACGAAGCTGACAAAAAACTGTAAATTATCATTATTTACAGTAAAGTAGTAACGATGGATTTTTTTTGCATTTTTCAACTTCATTATATTGTCATGAAAGACTGGGTTACTGTGTAAAAGTTAATTTTTAAAAGCACTACGATTACATTAAAATAGGTTTTTATTTTTATTTATAAACATAAAATTTATAAATCTGACGCTTTCATAAATAATACATCATTTTCAACAGTTGTAAAAATATTAAAGTTTATTTATTCAAAGGCCATCCATCATGTGTACAAGCAACGCTCAAAACACAATTATTTATCAAATACAGCTTACGTTACATATTTTTTGTGATGTTGAAACATTAATTTATATTTTATATTCAATCTGTTATTCATATAAGGAAAATTAATATGTAAATTCAGCTTGGGAAATCAAAATATCTCCATGATATAATATTCGTTCTCATGACGACTTGATACGAAGGCTCGGCATCCCTGTCGCTCCGGCGATGGCTGTTTGTAATTAATGCAAGCTATAGCATCCCCTATCTGTGTTAGCATAAGACCTATTTCCGTTTGGCAAGCTGCCATGTGCCTTCAAGGCTGCGATTTACGTATTCTGAAGGATTCATTGAGGAAATTGTGTAAATCAAGGTTGGCACACATAAATTACGAAACTTTTAATTTAGTTTAAAAAATTCACCAATAAAACGGGGCATTATTTAAACCATATATAATTTTTATTTATAACACTAAAGCCTATTTGTATTTGATATCATTATATAAAAACGAGTAGAGACATTTAATTGCGAGCACTTTCGTATTTCAAAGACTTCGTCAGACTATTTTGGCGTTGCCTTTACAATGAGAAATGCTATTTTGTTCCGATCGTTTATTTTTTTTTTTCATGGTAAAAAATAGACACAAACCGTACATTAGAAAGCAAGGAAGGCTCTGTGGGATGATAACACACACTCCCCGTAAATAATCCTCAGCCGTCCCTGCGATCTGCGGCCGAGCCTTTATTCACAGCATTCAATGAAAAATCCACCCCCGGACCGAAATATAAGCCCAACTTTTTTAATATTCCTGGCATAAAGGGCGGACTAAAGTTGATAAGCCAAAAGTTTACCTACATAAATCACAAAATATATGATAATATATTTGCGTTTTAGCTAATGCAATTTTGGCTGTAATTTTTAATAAACCCGCAACAAGTTTGACATATATTGACATGTAAAACATACAATTTGAGGCCATGTTTTACATTCTTTTAAATAACTTCATTGTTTAAGTTTATACGAAAATCTATAGCAATTTATTATGGTATTAGATTTCTACGTCAGCTGAGTTAAGTGATCTCCAAAAGGCTCAAATTTGAAACAACTTTAATGCTTAAGTTTTCGCCGTCAATTCCATCGACAACCAGAACTGTAAAATAGTAAGTAGATACAGAATACGCAACACCCGGGGGTGAGTGGTTGGATGATTAATTAATAAACGAGGTGCCACCTTTGCAGTGGGGCTCGTCCGTAGACAGCCTAACAACTCAGGGTAGGCGGAAATAAGTTCTATCGACCGTTTGCCAGACTCGGCAGGGGTGGTCAACTCCACTGCAACAGCCTACCGACCCGTGCCAGGGGTCGTTTGCTATACAAAATGGCTTTGCGCAAGAGAACTTTAGCGATATTTCTCACAAATTTTTTGGTTTATTCAATATTGCACATTTTTTTATACATACACAAAATTTGAATAAAGCTATCACAACACAGTTTTAATAAAAATACTTGAAGACTATTTAAACTATCGATAATTTTTTTTTTTAATTTAATGAAAATGATTGTTCGTTTTGTTAATATATAATAACTATTATTAATAATATGATTAGGCACATTAGTTCATACATAGAAGATGATTTAAAGAAACTCAAAATATCATCGTGATTTGTGTGGGATCCCACACACATCACGATGATATTTTTCTGAGAGTTTCTATAAATCATCTTCTATATATGAACTAATGTGCCTAATCATATTAGTAATAATATAATAAACCCGTAATGGGTAATAAATACGCATATGTATATAATAACTACTCCAGAAATATATAGCAATACTATATCTCAAAAAACATTTATATCATAGTTGAACGTATTTTTAAATGTAATGTTTAAAAAGCCGTCTTTCAGTGTACTTTATATACTGATTTGCTTATTTAAATATTCAAGTAAAATTGGATGTATTTTATAGATCACTCCTTTTACTCACATTATATGAAGTGTGAAATAAAATGTAGAAGTATTGGCACAATAACGGAATATGCTGTTTTGTAATATGTACACATATTTTACAATCGATTAACGAATCAGAAATATAAATTATTGAACAAGTATCAATAGTTCGAAGCAACTTGATCACACCCGACCATGGCGTCTATGATAAGCAGGGGGCAAGAAGTGCTCAGAAGTTTTGGCAGCCCTGCGCTACCGGATGTCCTGTTCAGTGGAATCTTGATTAGAACCATGATTAAGTACAGGGTGATCACGCGTGTGACGTGGGTTGAGTGTGTACGATATATTATGATTAAGTGCTCCATATTTTCTATGGATTTTTCACGGCCTTATGGCTAATCAGCCAAAAAATTCACCCCAAAAAAATGTTAAGATATGTGAGGTAAGAAATGACTTGAGCGTAACAAAACTTCTGGGTTATTATTTATTATTTTTTAAAGACGTTGTCAGAGCATTGGGAATTCTTCTATAAGGGGTGTTTTGCTATGCAGACCTGAGGTGAGTTCGGGAAGGCTGGGCTAATAAGAGTGGAGTGCTCACTTTACAGGAGCCACGGGTGGAGTAATCAACTAACCGGTCCCAGGCCGGCCTCCATTGCTACCCCGTCTGCGGATTTTACGGCAATACGTCATTACGCTACATCTTTTATGGTGGATTTGTGTGGAGCTACTTGATGAAACGAGGGTTGGATTTAATTTACTTAATAGGGGTAGATCTTCACTGTTAAGTGTCAAGAGGCCTCACAAAAGCTACAACTATTTTTACCTCTGTCTGAGAGCAATGAAATGATTAATGAAAGATACATTTTTGTAAATTTGATTTATAACCTGTTTTTTAATTTTTTTATCACAAACTCATACTCAACAATATTTCTGCGCAAAAGTATAAAAAAATAACCGAGGGCTTCTTCTATTCAGGACTTCTTTCAATATCCCAAAAATATTCGCGTTGGCGAAAGCAATAGGCACAAAACTCGATCGCCAAGAGATTTTAGAAATCAATCGCATAAAAGATAACACACCGGAGCACCTGCTCAATGACCAGGTTATTTTCAATAAGTCTCCACTATTATTCCCTATTGCTAAATCACATCTTTAAAAAACCATTTACTGCGCAAAAACCTATTATTTACAGATAAACACACTACAGGACAAACCCCAACACAGGATAACTGCTGTTACACCTCAAAGCCACTACTTTAGATAATTACCCCATTAATATAAAAACATTTGTTCACAAAATTTGCAATTATATAAAATCCTCAACTTGTCAGGTACATTAAAATCACATTACCCCTTACTATCTAACAATCACTCTCTCTCTTTCCAACAACCTTTCCCTCTAACAGTTATTTACTTAATTGCTTCTTATTATATAAAATCTCACTCTGTTTGATAATGCCAACGTGAAAGGTTGGCGAAACCGGTCACAAAAATCACTCAAGTATTTTACTCAAAAATATTAAAATACTTCTTTCAATATATATATATTTCTCACGCAAGGTCAGCTGGTATATTTATCACGCTATTCAACTAAATCGATCATTTAATTTATTTAGTAATTTGAACAAGTTTATTGCCTCATGAAAAACCTTGTATAATGTTATAAATTACGTGTATTATTTATTCATTAGAAAGGGGGTTGGGTGTTTATTTTTTCCGAGGCGCACCCCCTCGAGGGCTCCCCAGGGCGCCGTGAGGACGACTGACCAGACAGATGGGCTCGCAGTATCCAAGGCTCCAAGACCAGCTGTCTGGCATCGTAGCTTTATTGAAGGCTACTATCCTGCAAAAACTAATGCTTAAAATCAAAAGTAACCGAAAAATATGACCTTAAGAATCGTTACATTTATTACACTGTGAAAAATTGACTACAGGTGGTTAACATGATTAAACTGTTAACCCACAAAAACCAGATATTGAGTCATCGTTATTTTTAAACCTACTGTTATAAACTAGTTGCATATATTTTGTTACTCTAAAAATTAATATCGTTAACCCTTTGGAAGAATTGGTTTAAGAGTTTATTCTGTTTACGTGGTTAAAAGTTATAAACCTGCAAAAAAAAAAAGTGGTGAAACAATTAATTGTTGTACAATTATACAAAATTGCACGCTCAACCTGACTAAGACCATACAACTATATAGAACATGAAAGTATAACTAATGAAACATTCGCCTTACATTTACATATAAACTTAGGACTCGTAACTTTGAATTTACCTCATAAATTATGAAATTCATCGTTAGTAATAATTTACTATAATGTAGACAGATAACTTTAAGGTCCACAGTTTTGATTGTGAAACAATTTATCTATTAGCTAAATCATTTTTCATGTTAATTTATATAATAAATATTGTTAATTGCTTTAATTACGTCTTGTTGTAAACGCTCAATAAAAAAACACAATTCAATAGTAACTGTTAAACTATTGACGTATTTTAAATGCATATACACTATATCGCATATGTTGATTTGATTTCTTGGATGTCACATACATACAAACTAAATCCCTAAAAACAGTCGCTAAAACCAAGGAATAAATCTGTTATGTAACATGTTTAAAATATAATATTTTGTTAATACGTATGATTAAATATCAATGAATGAATATACAAAATCAATATGGTGTTGAAGCGATCGTAAATTAGAGAGGCTGTTGAATATAATGTTGTAAATGAGGCGAGACATTTTATCTCCTTGTTTGCGAAGAGCGTTAAGCTGTTAGATTTATAAGGCTTCAACTTTACAGACTTGGTTATTGGAGTTGAGTGGAGGCTTGCAGCGTGATCGATTCGAAACTCTTTTCAGGAAATATATTGTTTTCAGAGATTAAAATATATTCAAGTAATCGTTAAAATAAACCTATTGATTTATACTGTTTTTTTTTTGTTTTTAGAAATCTCAAAAACAAATAAAACGATGGAATGAATATAATTTTTTTTTATAGTAAAATGTAAGAATCTCATTGCATCAAATACTCAAGAAAACTACAACTGTAAAAGTTCTTTTTAACTGTTCTCAATAGTTTTAAATAACTGATTATGTATGAAAATATATTCAACGTACGTTAAAATTATGGTTAAACTCACCCAGATGCAATTTATAATAAATGTTGAATTTGATCTGCAATAAGGAATCATTATAAAATAGCTCAACAGAATTAATTTAAATACAAACAAAAAATCCTTAAAAAATTAGTTAAATATTGATTATAATACATATTTCATCTCATCAACATCTTTTTCATTTCATCATCTCATATCCGTACATGTTTTCATTTGATAGCTGATCATCTGAGGCTTTTTCTTGTACTGTGTATAGACTAAATCGACAATATTTCTAATGCAGTTATCCACTTGGTGCCCCAATATATTCAATAGTTTAACTTTAACGCGATTTTAAAATACGCCTTAAAAATATTTTTACCACAAAAATTATCAAATTTAATCGCAAATTAACTACCAATTCAGCAGGGATAATTAACCGCAAAGTTTAGGCACAGCACTGTTTACATCCCCGGCCTCGGATAAGCCGGCAAACTTTGACTGAAAGATGACAGAGGCTCGAGCATCCGGCGCACAGTTGGACAGTTTGGGAAGCGCTGGGTACAGGCCGCCTCGCCCCTCGGGTGACACATTAAAGACCCCTTAATTGCCGGTAAAGTTTGAGAGCCATTTATTATTTAAAAGGTACGATAGGTATTCTTTAAGGTAAGTGATTTTCTATTTTGATTATTTCAGCGTCTAGAGCCCTTCGTGAGTTATGCCTTTCGGGCAGGTGTTCGGGGTTTAATGATAATTGATTTTACCGATGATTAGTAAATATTTTATACATCTGCATTCTATCGGCTCAGGTGTGTTGTGTTAAAATACGTGTTGAGATAAAAGTACGCGCGAAACGAAATATAAATAATTCAACCTGAGAATATACAACTCAAATCTTACTGATAATGATTAAGTACATGTTTTCAAATATTGAAAATTGATTAAAGAAACTCTTGGAAAAATATCATCGTGATTTGTGTGGGATTCGAACCCACATTCCCAAGCTTACATGGCCGGTGCTCAATTTTCAATATTTGTAAAAATGTACTTAATCATTATCAATCAATCAAACATGTATAGGCAAAATCGTACTTCCTGTGAGACGGTCTTCACAAAAATTAATAATAAAAATCATACTGAGTTTTTATTTTTTAAATCAATTTGAAATGATTTATATTGATTACATCATTTATGGGTCATTTTTCTCAGGTCTTAATCTAAAGATTCAATCATCCAAACACTGTATGTACAGTTTTCATTACTATCCTTTCAATGAACTATTCATCATTGGTTGAGTCGCGGTGAAAATATCCAAGATTAGCCACTTAACCACAAGATTGCCAATAAGCCAAATCGACAAATTATATAATTACACAGTTTTTCTACAATAACGATCACATTTACGATATAAAATCACAAATCCATACTTTTGAATATTGATAGGTCTTACTAGAAATCAGAGAAAAAACCCAATCACTGTCGTATTATAATGTTCATTGTTAAATAATTAAGATTAAATTAGGAGGTCGTCCACTGTCCAGTCTGTTTCCGGTTTGATTAATTTCCATACAAGACCCGGCCCATGTTAACTGCTGGTTTCTCCAATCCCGAGAACTCGGGTATCATCAGAGACGAATTTACTGTCCCCGTATTGTTGTATGTAAATTTTAAAGTCAAATAAAGTAACCTCAGTAATTACATGGAACTAGATAGAGGTCTAAAAGCTCGTCCAGAGTAATAGTATTTAGCTTTACTGTAGATTACTTGATGACATTAATAAATATATTACCTCAAATGAATTTATTTTTAAATTTTCTTAAAGCACTATTGAGTCACATTACAAGTACTTTCCAAGGTATTGTATCAGTTTAAGTAAACGTTAAAATAAAACGAAAATCAACCTCGTGTGGGAGAAGATTTTTGACCGTCCTGAGACATTATTTGTAAAAGAAAAACTCCACCCCTAAAGTCACCAGAGCCTCAAAGTTACAAGAAGATCCCGGGGTTCTAAATCCAATTATATTTTTCACGACCTCTCCTTGGCGATCAGACGAATAATACCGGAGTCTCCATTCTTTTCTTTATTGCCATAGTTATCTCCAGAATACCTACTTAAAATTTTACGATTAAGTTTGGTTCAGGGCGGACAACTTTTCGCATCGTCAGCGACGAAAAAATCCGGGAAGAATTCGCATGTTTGGTCCAGATTTTTACTGAAACTTTCGAGTTCTAGATTTTATGCTGAAAGTTTTATGTTTTGAAAATCATTGAATAGAAAAATTAAATCAATAAATACAACAATTATTTCTTATAATATTAATACTAATACGTGGTTTATTGCATCGTCTGACTGTTGAGTTGAGATGTTTAACTTGCAATACAATTTATTCCTTGTTAATAAGTAGACGATAAAATAATAACGAACATACAATTTATTCATCTCTCTGAGAATAAATCTTTATATAATGATTTCTTTGTCCTTTATCAACGCCAAAAAAAAAAATTGTAATTCCAATATTTTTTTTCAGCTATACCAAGTTTATAAGGATTTTCAATAAAATATCTGCTGTAATATTTTATTCCAGAATATACGATAAAAGCAGGTGGGTTAACAATGAGTTTAATGTTTACGAGGTAGAATGGGATGGGGTAAGATAGAACCTGGAAATTTCAATAATAAATAGCTTTTCAGAGATTTATGAAACCAATGTAACTTCCCATAAACTTCCAATCTGATATTTCCGAGAGATAAATACAGCGAGAACAATTGTCTGAGTTTTCTTTGTGTTTTCTAATGCCTTGAAGCTACTTAAATGATTAAACGTACGTGAAACTTTCTCGTATACGATTCTAATTAAAATCATTTAAATGATCATTTCCATATCAGTTCTCTGATTCATGTTTAAACCTTCCGAATAATTTTAATAAATTAATCATCCCAATTTATTACGCAAATATGTTTCTAAAGAAAATCTTAAAAACAAAATTTCGATGTTGATAATTAAGTTTGACTTTGATTTTGGTTTGATTAATTTTACTTTGTGTATTGTGATTCCTTATAACTGGAATGTCTTGTTTTATAAAAAAAAACTTCTAGTTGATTCTATAGAATTTTAATTTAATATTTTTCAAACTGACCAGAGCACGTCATTTTAGAAATCTATGTAAAAAAATTGGTTTTAAGACAAAAACTTCTTCATAAATATAATTATTAATAAAATTTCTGCATCCACGTAAAAGTCATTTTTAAATGAATTGCTGGATTTTTAATTGTTTTTCTGCATTATCAATTAAAATTTACAACGTTTCGGTCTACATGCCTAGACCAGGGATTCCCAACCTTTTTGCACCTAAGAGCACATTCTAGAATGCCGGTATATTTGTAGTTGGACATAGTCCATAATACAAATAATGCACAAAAATATTTAATTCCAAAAATATTATTATAAAATATAAAAAAAATTGTTTATTTTTTATATAAAATAAATAATAAGTATTAAAAAATAGCATAAAAATTCTGGTAATTGGATCGAGTTGGGGCAAATATGCAACGAATAATTATTTTTAATAGCAACTTTAAAATGTACATATATGGCTTAAGATTGCAAACAACAGTTTAGAATACGAAAAATATCAATTAGGGTCCGGACTAAGTTTATTAAGATTTTAATGCACCAACAATATTTAATATAAATTTTTATGTTTTTATTGGCTGATTTTTTAAAATATTGACCTATCAGAATTGCCCAAAGTCGAACCAATTATCAAAATTCATTATTAAAAAAGAGAAATATCAAAATCAATGTGATCGTTGGCATTGCATTTCATTGGCCATTGCTTCGTTATTAGGGGAGAATGATGATATTCCTGCTCGTAAGCAATCATCAAGATCTGTAAGTCAAGATCTCTGTTTTGATTTTATGATATTCACTGTTAAAAACAAATGGTTCACACAAGTATGTAGAACTGAAAAACGATTTAATTTTGTATGCTTCTCTTTTCAAGAATGGACATTTGTTTATGTGTACTATTATTTATTCCAGAAGTCCTCATCTGATACAAAGAATAATTACTTTGAAAATTATAAAGATATAATTATTTTCGCTTATATTTCGCTGTTCAATTATCGTCTCATTGCAAAAATTTCAGATAGACTTTTACATAGCTTTCACTTCACTTTTACCATTGAAAAAATATCAGAGACACGCTCACATTGCTTTCACCTCACTTTTTCCACCGCAGAAATATCAGATAGACTTTCATATAGCTTTCACCTCACTTTCACTACCGCAAAAATATCAGATAGACTTTCACATCGCTTTCACCTCACTTTTTCCACCGCAGAAATATCAGATAGACTTTCACATAGCTCTCACCTCACTTTCACCACCGCAAAAATATTAGATAGACTTTCACATCGCTTTCACCTCACTTTTTCCACCGCAGAAATATCAGATAGACTTTCACATAGCTCTCACCTCACTTTCACCACCGCAAAAATATTAGATAGACTTTCACATCGCTTTCACCTCACTTTTTCCACCGCAGAAATATCAGATAGACTTTCACATAGCTCTCACCTCACTTTCACCACCGCAAAAATATCAGATAGACTTTCACATCGCTTTCACCTCACTTTTTCCACCGCAGAAATATCAGATAGACTTTTATATAGCTCTCACCTCACTTTCACCACCGCAAAAATATCAGATAGACTTTCACATCGCTTTCACCTCACTTTTTCCACCGCAGAAATATCAGATAGACTTTCATATAGCTTTCACTTCACTTTCACCACCGCAAAAATATCAGATAGACATTCACATAGCTCTCACCTCACTTTCACCACCGCAAAAATATCAGATAGACATTCACATAGCTCTCACCTCACTTTCACCACCGCAGAAATATCAGATAGACTTTCACATAGCTCTCACCTCACTTTTACTAACGCAAAAATATCAGAGACACCCTCACATCGCTTTCATCTCACTGGCCTAGACCATCTTTAGGGTTCTGTTAGCCCTTTTTTTTATTTTTTATTCTGGTTCTGTAAGCCCTATGACTAACCAAAAAACTAGGAATTTATTATTATTTTTTAAATAAATATATTGTCTCTATTATTAAAAACTAAAACCCTATTCTTTAAACAGTAAAAAATAAATAAATACTATCACCATTTTATTAATTCTTACTAAACTATTTAATCCTTTGAGAACTCTATCAGTTTATATAAACCCTCAAAAAATCAAAGTAAGCAAAATTATTATTTTTTTTTTAATTTTTCTAAATTTTTAGAGGCATAACTGCAAGCAGCAAAAACATTTATTTAAATAAATATCCCGTCGCTAATTCTAATTCCTATTTGTCGTTAAAACATAACCTAACCCAATAATCATGTGCAGGGCGCCCCGGAAACGCCCGGCTGCCTGAAAACTTCCGCAGATGCTCCACAGCTCGAAATCAAAGCCTGCGAGCTGAATTTGAATTATTGTGATGTCATAAACAACATGGCCTCTCCGTATCCGAACGATATTAAATAAACATATTTCATTTTGCGTCCTGATTTTGTCGGGAAAGCGGCAATTTAGTCTGCTTTAATTTACGGTTTGATTATATGGAAATATTTACTTCCTTTGTATGATTTAATTCAAAATTTATAAAGCCATATAAAATCTTTATTTCAACGTAGATTTTATAAAAACCTTATACTATTAATTATTTTATATTATATAATTATTTCTTGAGACATACGTATTGGTTTGAAATAAGATATGCGTATTGCAGGGTTTTCTTAGGGAGATTTTTATTATCGATGTTAAAAAATATATTTCCTTTGTTCTCGACATGTTATTTTTTCAGAATCGTATTTTAAATACATTCAGCATATATTTGTGAAATACTCGAATTCCAATTGAGATATTTTATTATATACATGCAACACTTGGGAACAATCTATTGTATAACTCGACTCTATGGAGATACTTAATCTGACAATTTTAGCCATCGTGAAAGAACAGCTCATCGTGTGACTCATGTCTGGAGGGAGACTTACTCTGGAAACTGTGAATGTGAACATCTACATATAATACAGTATATCAAGTGACTCAAATCTGGAGATAGACTTAATCTGACAACTGTGGCAATCTACATGCAGCGCTTGGGATACGTTTATTGTGAAAATTCAATCTGAAAGGCGACTTGTTCTGATGACTGTAGCCATCTACACGCTGGACTTGGGTGCATCCCTTCATGTAAGTAGAGTCTGGAGAGGCTTTTGGACTTACCCTGACAACTGTAGCCATCCACGTGCAGCACGTGGCCAGGCCTACAGCCACACTCGTAAGTCCCGTCGTGCAATTCCCGACACAACTGGGAGCAGGGGCTGGCTCGGCCACATTTCCCTATAACAATAACCCAACATTAATCATCAAATATTTCTGAAAAATCAATAATAAATTAATGTGCACAATATACATATCAAAAACTTGAAATATATACATATTTATTTCTAATTAGTGAACGAGTGCCATAGTTAAACAAACATGATTTAGACTCATTCAAAATATTTACTGAACAAAGTTATCATTATACATTTCACCCATGAAGAACAAACAGATTATTGTGTGTTTACACTTTTGTTATAGATTATCGATTCATTCAATAAACTGTTTTTCTTATAGATTTGAACCTAAATTTGGCTAAGCCCGGTGTTGACATGAAACACATTAATTTCTTGCCTTTTATAACAGCGTACAGCTTCTCCGGGTAATTCACACATTTGACTTGAAGGCTTGATAAGTCAAATTTAAATATTTTTTATAAACTTGTGGGTCAATATATTAATTAAAAACATGTTAATATGATCACTATATTTACAAACTCATCGACCAGATTTGTTTCAGCTCACAGCTTTTCTAGCCAGCATGTCTACTTCATAATTCTGACTTGAAGATTCAATGAGACAAATATAATTATGCGTCAATTTTTGTATGAATTGATTAATCAAAGTATATAAAAGTCAAATGTAAATATTTTTTATTAACTCGTGTGTCAATATATTACTTAAAAACATGTTAATATGATCACTATATTCACAAACCCTTCAACCAGATTTGTGTCAGCTTACAGCTTCTCCGACTAACGTGTCTACTTCATAATTCTGACTTTAGCATTCGATGAGTCAAATATAACTATGCGTTAAATTTTTGTATGAATTGATTAATCAGAATATATAAAAGTCAAATTTAAATATTTTTTATTAACTTGTGTGTCAATATATTACTTAAAAACATATTAATATGATCACTATATTTACAAACTCATCAACCAGATTTTTTCGGCTTACAGCTTCTCCGGCCAGCGTGTCTACTTCATAATTCTGACTTTAACATGCAATGAGTCAAATATAACTATGCGTCAATTTTTGTATGAATTGATTAATCAAAATATATAAAAGTCAAATTTAAATATTTTTTATTAACTTGTGTGTCAATATATTATTTAAAATCATGTTAATATGATCACTATATTCACAAACTCATCAACCAGATTTTTTCGACTCACAGCTTCTCCGGCCAGCGTGTCTACTTCATAGTTCTGGCTTGAAGATTCAATGAGTCAAATATAATTATGCGTCAATTTTTGTATGAATTGATTAATCAAAATATATAAAGCCATCAGTGTATCAATCAAACGACTTATTTAACATACAAACATACCAATCAGATTCATTTCATTCTGCCTATTATAGCGGCGCGCGGCTTCTCGGGTCTGCCGAGTTATTCGTACAGCTGAACCGGACATAAAGCCCGTATTACAGAGTAAGCTCCTGACAAAGCGCACATTTTCGGTCGCTACAAAAGCGGTAAACGGCCGTGGACGACCGGCTTAATTCAGACATATTATTGTATTCCATTACGTTACTGGAAATTAATGGCGAATGAAATTTCATGTTCCGTATCTGTGAATGTTTGCGCTATATTAGTTTTGGATCAATTCGCTGGCATAGTTGGTTGCTTTGTTTTCTAGTCCGTTTGCGTCTGCTCGTGTATTGTGAACTCGGCAAGCCAGCCTAACCTAACCTAACCCAATTTAATTTACCTTCAAACAGGCGTGAGATAAAATGCTGCATTTTTTGTTTAAGACGAGCTTCCAGTACCTTCGATTTGCAGTAGAAATATTCATATACAAAAATATATTTAAAATTTATTCCAACTAATATATATTTTTCTGATTTATTCCAGCTAATAAAAAAATTGGTACCTGTTTTTTATCCGACCACCAAAAAACTTGTACCTTTTTTTTTAAAAAAAAACCTAACCTAACCTAATCCAACGAATCGAGCGGTCATGGAAATCTGCAAAGGAACGAAATAAACGCCACAACGGGACTCATCGTCATACAATAGATTCTTATCTCTGCGAGTACATGTACATTAAAAAATTTTGGTGGTCGGATAAAAAACAAGTACCAAAAATGTATTTAAATGATAAATAATGACAAGTAACTAAATTATGATTACTAATCCGTGACTACATCCCATTCTGTTCATTTTGAGCGTGTGTTAAGTATCAGAAATGGAGTAGTAGATGTGCTCTGGAATTATAAAACTGCGGTGAATACTAATTCAGCATAAGAGGAGAGGCATCCGATGAAGGAGAAGACTCAAGCGATCGTACAGTCGACACTATGCAAAAACATATCCTAGCTCAATCCCGGTTATATATAATAAAATAAAATTTCATGGGTATTCCCAGCTGGCAGTTATGTGATTCATAATGTGGAGTGTTTTGAGAAGCTGTACGATAACTGTTATTATTATGAGTATTAGTGCCGTGATTCATTTCAAATCTCCCCTCACGACATGCAGTATGGCGTGGCTTAGTCCGAGCAGAGCTCTTGGTGTGGATTCATTTCCATATATTAGAATATACAAGGCCTAGGATCATCCCCGCATTGCGTTCGCAGATGGCCGCGGCGGAAGGCATTACCGGCACAGCCACCGGAAATGCAAGCTGAAGGGTTGCAAACTCTGAGAGAGGATTTATTTATTAATATTAGTTTATATATTAGTCATATCGATAAAAAAAAAAGGTAACAAGCTCACAACATGTTTTTAAAAAATCATTCATTTATTATTTTTGGCATTTATTGATTATCATAAAAAAAAATTTAAAAAATTATTTTTATGTAACAAATAACACAAACGATTATTTTGTTAATGATCATATTTTTCATCATTCATAATTTCATATAAAATATTGCAAAAAATTTAAATATTCTTTTACTCATTGTTTTGCTGTTTAGAAATATCAAATATGTCAGAGATAAATAAAAACGCCTGTATTGTTTTACAGAAACTTGTTTGCATCAAATATCAATGGTTAACCAGCCTTCACTAACAATATGAAACTAATATTACTGTGTTTCTTTGTGCAGTAATATCAAATAAATAAAACACTACAAAGACTATAAATTTATTATTCTGTAAAATAGATTAAACTGCTATATTATCAACTAGCTAATATCACCTCAATTCATTGCGCACATGTAAATTATTTCACAAATTCATATACCCGCGTCGAATTTGACTTCTTAAATAAAAAATAAAAACATCAATCTGTTTCGTCGTGTATAAGTATAGAAAATTTAAATCGGTGCAAAAACTAGTGTTTTATTTCACTAATGCATTTGTTCGCATAGAATAACTAAACTAATTTGGCTCCATTGTGCAGAAGTATCAAATATATAAGGAGACATCATTACGGTCCCGCGAGGCTGGAACAGCTGCGTCGTTAGCAGTGACATCTGCGAACGCTCAACTGTTAACTGTTTATAGCCGCACAAATGTAGAAACGCTGGGGTGACCACGCATTCAAAATTTTATTCAAAACAGTGTCTTAAAGTTCAAAAAAAAGTATGTTTTATAGCAAATTCTATTTGAGGATGACAAAGCCCTAAGAATTTTTTAAATAATTTGATTTTTTTGCACACCAAGCATGTTGTAAATAAAAATAATTAGAATGGAAATACAGTAAAACCTCGATATAACGGACCCTTATGTAACATACTTCGGATATAGCGGACAAAAAATACGGTCAAATGTAAAAAAATTAAAAACGATTTAAATGCAAAAATGTAATTTTTTTTTTTTAAATCTTGATTTTCAAGAGTTGGACTTTCGGCTATAACGGACACCCTCTCCCCGCAATTGGTCCGTTATATCAAGGTTTTACTGTACTTTTTATCAAATATGTTATCTGTTTTATATTACTGTTTTCTGCATACCTAAAAAATGTTGATAAAAACAAAAAAAAATAATCATATATCTCAAAAGCAATATACGTCATTACTAATTATAAATAAAGCTCCAATTAATGTGTAAGTTGTGTGCACATTATATACTTATATATTGAATAAAAAAAATCTCGCAACACGTTCCCATAAAACGAAACATCTGGTTTTCATAATCCGTGCGTTTTCTTCACTTCATATTTCAATTGTCATGCCAGCGCTCCTTGGTCCTTGACTAATTGTGGTTCCTTGTAAGTGACGCTCCCACAAAAGCCTCCAGCGCGGGAGCCTTCGACAATAGAGCCTGCGAGGCGTGACCGAGTTTTTCCGTATCCTGTTTTGATTTCAATCACTTTGAAGATGTTACCCTTACGTTCTTCCATTATGGGGCTTTTAGTATCCAACAATGGGCGGGACATTATATTTGGCGCAGACTTCTCGAGTGTCGGAATCTTCAAGTTGTTCGTTAAAACAAAGCTCGGCGTGTATCTAGAGGAGATCCAGAGTGCCGTGAAAATAATGAAACACTAGAGCACACTCTAAATTAAAATAGACGATATCTTTTGAAACTTTAAAAAAAAATATTATATTTAAAAAAATTCATGGCCGCTGCTGGATACAATATTTCAACTAAATTAGAGAACTCGAGGCTCCGACCGATTATACAGAATGTCTGCCATGGATAGAGAGAGGCCGCCATTTTGGTTCTGTTCTTCAAACTTATATCCGCTCCGAGGTTAAACGCTCGGACGACCACTTCCGCCGGAGCCACGGTCAGCCTGTGCCAGGGGTCGACAACGGATGGTAAAGAAAGATGTAAAGTAAAGAATGAAATAATTCTCACGAAATTTACACCTAGTAAAACATAAATAAGACAAATAATTTATAAAAAAGATAAATTTATTTATTTTATTTCATGAATATATGTTAGCTTTTTTACACCTCAGATTTCAGCAACGTATTCAGTTTTCCATTATTACCCGAAAATAACGGAAACAATAGTGGGTAATTTACTTTGTAACCTTACACTATCAAAAAAATACAAAAAGCGTGTGAAGAATTTCAAGTTACCCGGTATTTGATTTTTTCGCAGAGTTGTCGACCCCTGGCCCATACTAATGCGATCACCGGGAGCGACTCGGACAGGACGTGTTTCAGTTTTGGTTTGTTTGGCTGGAAGATTGTTAGCTTAATAATGAGAACATCAACTACGAGAGTGAGGATTGCATGAAGCCAAAGTTCACATTAAGTGACGTTTTCAAGACTTCAGTGTGGTGTTGAATGGATTCAACCATTCACATCCAAACCATCACCATTCAACACCAGCTTATATTTTGTATAAGCCTGTAGGCGCGATGTTTTGGCAACTGTACTTCATCAGAATCTGTTCTTCAGATTCTGGAGAAGCCTTTGATAATTATCGTAATCTAGTCATCTGACTATTTAAATTTTGAAAATCATATATTATATTCATGATCTATAAACTGCGCATAAATTATGCTATTCGAGCCAACTTCAATAATCAATTCAACCGGTGACTGAATCAGAAAATTAATTAGTGAATATTCGCAATATATTCCGATACATTATTACATCCCTCACGATGTCGAAATGTCTGTTAATTTTAGTATGGCGAACTTTTTTAATCTAAATTTATTGCTGTTTTATTAGTTACGACCATTTGAGCCCAGAAAACAAAAAGTTGTAAGCCGAGAGACGTTCACGCTCCAGCGACATTCAGCTGAAGTCTACGGTTTCAGTAAGGCAACACCGCCGGCTCTCGACTCCGGCATGTGTAGTCTCCACCATGCCCCACTCTCCTCCCCACTTGTTGAAAATGAGACGAAGCGAATGTGGTCTACGTACGCCATACCTGAAAACCATACCCTGCCACACTACCGGCGCATACACAACGATGTGATTTAAAAAAAACGTGCTCTCATTTAGTACAGTTAAAAGTTACGGCACCCTCAAACGCATCAAATAGATATCGGTCGTTTTCAGTTTTGATTAGTTTTATATGTAAATTGTGAAACAGGCAAGGTAATTTAATTAATTTGGCAAGGTATTTTATACGGGCAGGCTCTCTATGCAAACTGCCACAAGTCTGCAGACGTGAAGCCAGCCAACTTCCAAGTACAACAAAAAGCGAATGCGGTGATATACACGGATAACTACTCCTGCGCGCTGAAATTGAGACAAATTAAAAATACTCCCCTTGCTGACAATTTTAACATACAAAGATATTTAAATATATATATATTATTTACCCTTGGCTTGTAAAAAAAATATTTTGTGGTTAATTTAGAAGCAGAAGTAGTACTTGTCAACAGCAGCGTGTGTATTAATTAAACACGTCAAACAGCAAAGGTTTACTATGTTTACGAAACATGTTTTGAGATTTGAATATTAACATTTGCGGTTTGTGGTTTTTTTTATTATTAAAACGTCAATATTGTGTACAAAACATCGGTTATGCGGTTTATGGTAAAAAATATCTCAAAAGCTTAATATTTTTCAAAATCTGTTTATTATTACTATTAAAATATTGTATACATATTATATTTTTGTTGTACTGTTACGTTACAAAAATTATCAGCACAAAAAAATGTTTCAAACGCAAAATCAACCCCTGACCTTTTTTTATACTTTACGTCTGACCCTTATAATAATTAAACTATATTTTCATAATAATTGTTATATTTTCTAATTATTTTATCTATATAGTGTCATATTTCTTCGGTTCCATCAAATCCGTTCATTCGTTGCGCTTGGCTAGAGTCTAACCGTTAAGGCTTTTTTTTGGTATTTGTCGTATCTCTCGAATAAAGATGGCCGACATCCTGTCACCTGACTCACGATTATACCTTTGTACTATTTGCGTTTCGTTCCGCTATTGTTCGCATCTTCAAGCTTCGAAAAGGCGTTCCCACGACGTGATTGCCACAATTTCACATCATGTTTACTATTGTGTATTAGATGTAATGACATAATACTGGAGTTCGTACTTTTTCACAGGTCGTTATATGTTTGATTGTCTACTCGCAACCTGAAGGTTTCTTCTTCTTTGGACCACCTACAAACCATATTTTCATACTTCTCTTATGTCTTATCTCAAACTCTAATATATAAAATAATTGAGTTTCATCCTTCGACGTATTGGTTCCTGTGCTGAGCATCTTCGAGAAATCCCTTGGGTATTATAACTGTGTCTATATTGAACCAATCTGTCGCGGATTAAATGAGGTATTTAATAGTTATAACGGAAAGTTTTTCGATATATTATATTTCAAGATCGATTCCAGTCTCAAAATTGCTAGGTGCGTATCACATTTCACGGGCTGGGTGCGCTTACCTGAGCCTGACGGCAAATGACCGACACTGGCCGCTCGACAGGTAAGTAAGTCATCACGGACCAGGGCGAGGTTAATAGCCAACGTACATAGCCTTGGAGACAGGTAAGCAATAAGCTGTCTATGCATGCTTCGACGCAGCAGACAATCGGACAGTGAGCTAGCCAAGACATCCTCTTTTGCGTTATCATTGATAAATACAGGGTGTCCAAAAAGAGTATCGGGTGAATGTGAATAGTGACCGTTATTGCGATATGCTGCGAAAACTTTTGGGCCCAGAGTTGCAGGAGTTTCAAGGTTTCAACTCAATAACGTGGTTCCAACAAGTGCTATACATTCAATCAAGCAATTGAAGCTGTTAACGAATTATTACCCAATACGATCATTTCACGTAGAAGTAACGTCAACTGGTCTCCCAGAAGCCCCGACCTTAGCTCTCTTGAATATTTCGTATGGGGATACCTTAAAAGTAGGGTTTATGAGAATTATCCGACAAACCTAATTGAATTGAAACAAAACATCATGTCAGAAATGGCAACAATATCGAGGGCTATGTGTCAGCGTGTTATTAGCAATCTTTGTTCCAGATTAGAAGAGTGCCAGCAGCGCGTAACTATCACCATTAGGATAAAATCATCTTTTTAAAATAATTTTCTATTTTGTATTCTTATAATCAACAAAAAAAAATACTTGATTACTAGTAGTTTTTGTTTTACTGAACTATCAAATACCCGATACTCTTTTTGGACACCCTGTGTAATATAAAAAAGTCACTGAGCAGTAAAGCTTAATATTTTAATTATTCCTTCAGCTCATGTTTTGTCTTTAAAAAAATTACCGTCCGAGATAATAAAGTACGGGTATATAAAAGATGAAATATTCAAAGTAATATTTCATTTTAGCAGAGTTTTTAAGAAAGAATTAAATTCAATGCAAAATAAAAGAAGCAAACTTTTGTTTTGTGAAAAAAATAATAAAGCTCATCCGAGGCGCCTCGTGAGCGGGGGATGAAAATATAATAAAAAAGTTTTCGAGGAAACTTTCTCAGACGGATAAATACGTGCATTCCCCACGAGACGGCACTTGCTTCTCCGTGTAGTTTAAGTAATTTATTAATTTAATAACGGCCAAAAAAGCCTTCGTTTCAGTTTACAGTTTCAACCTTAAAATTACTTCAAAGATACATAACGCTGTTTGATTCGTAATTAAAGATATTCAGGATACACTTGTTAAATTTCAAAAAATACGATAACAGTTAGAATGATCGTATAACCTTAAATTTACTACAAATATACATAATTTTATCAAATGTATGACAGACTGCTTTAATGTGTAATACTCTATACCAGGGATGGCAAACCCGCGACCCGCGAGATGCATCACACTTTTACAAAATATATTTATTTCATAATGGCCAAATTGATTGTCGCTGATTGTCGCTCGGGGGTAGTCAGTATATCCAAACAATCAACCAACCCTCTAATTGTAAACATCCAGAAAAAGCTAAGAGAAATTCAAGCAAGTGATGTTAACATCGAGATAGGCTGGGTTAGAGCTCACGTAGGTCTTGTTGGCAACGAGAGAGCTGACGAAAAGGCTAAAGAAGCCACCAAAAAGAAAATGACTTATGTATTTTCCGACTTTCCTCTGAGTTTCGCAAAAAATCTCCAGAGGAAAACTACAATGGACACATGGAACGAAAGGTACACAAGCTCTCCGCAAGGAAACGTAACAAAGATGTTCTTTGATTCTGTTACGGACGCCGCTGTATACAGGAATACCTGCGGAATTAGCTTTGAATCAACCCAGCTCCTAACGGGTCATGGAGCGATGAGAAGTTATCTCCGCAGGTTCCACTTGACGAGCGACGACACATGCCCTTGTGATGATTTTACTCCACAAACAGTGATCCACCTTGTGAGTTCATGCCCCATATTTGGTCTTCAGAGACACCAACTGGAGAGCCAATGCCGACAGGAAGGTCTGTGCCTGGATGACCTGAAGTCAGTGGCGAGACACCCACAGTTGATGAAGTCACTGGATGGCTTCTTGAAGCATGTTATCGGAACCATAATAAAGATAAACCAGGGGGTGTAGCATCAGTCACTCCCATTTATAGATCAATTCGATCGACTAGTTTGGAAAGTTTCCCCAAATTGTGACGAAATACCTTGTATATAACAAGCAAGGTACCAAACATATATATAAAAAAAAAAAAAAAAATATGGCCAAAGTAGTGAAAATCATAGTGTAAAAATATGCACTATTGTGCTTTCATATATACAAAAATTATCTGTCGAAATTATGTTTAGTATTTTCAGTATATTAAATAATACATTATTTGCATTATATTATTGCATTCTATGGGCCTCTAAAAGCTTTCAATAAAAACAAAAAGCCAATATCATTATAACAGCACAGCCCAGTTCTCTATGAGCGAGTCGCTGTGGATGTACAAAAATGCAGTTGCGTTGTTCTTCGGAGAGCTTTCGCGAGCTTTTCTCGCGGATTTGCACAAAGCGCCTCTGTGACGTCATTAGGCCGTATTTGAATGCAGCCAACTGCGGTGCCGAGAATACCGCGGCAGCCTTGCGCTTAGAGATAAAAATATCGAGCTTTGAGCTTTTGCACGTCCCGTCTGGTATTAAAAGCTCCCGGAATAATCGCATTCTCGCGAATCTCTGAAGTGGATGTTCACTCGCGCTCAGAATAAAAACACGATTTTTCGTTGACAATGCAGAGAACATACGATTTGTACATTCACACAGCAGCAAGTATTTATAATTTAAAATTTGTTGTTTCAATATTTTCTTATATTTTTTTAAGCTCTTTGTTGAACGTTTCAGCTTCAATACTGAAGTCATCTTCAGTTTCATTAAAAATGGGCGCAGAAATCTGCCAAAACAATCCGAGTGTCCATAATCCTCACTGTGAAAACATAGAAAATATATTTCTATAATTCTCGGTCTGAAATCAACCCCCATTTGCAGGGTCGCTCAGACCGGCAGAGCGAAGGCAAAATAATGCGGGGTGAAAATAATAAAGGTCACAGGGGCGAGAGAATGTCAGCATGTCATTGCCGGGGGGTTGTATTTCCATGTCGTAATGATGTTTAGATATAAAAGGCTTACACATTAGGCTGTGCTAAATTTAGCCACCCAAAATAATTGACGAGGGTGTCAGCAAATTGCTTTCACTCAAAAGATTACATATTTTATTTATGCTTTTTTTACTATAAAATTGACGAAATTGGAATGCCTACACATCTATAAAAACATTTAAAGAGTTTTTTTATTAAAAAATATTTTAAAATGTATGCACTCAGTGTTTAAGATGCTAGTGAAAAATTAAAACTCACCCTGAAACGCGGCTTCGAACTCGGTCGGGTCCATGCCATCCGCCGTGGACACGACCCCCACGAGCAGCGCCAAGATGGCGAACTTCAACAGCTTGAGCGCCATTTTGAAAAAAATCCGACACGCACTGAATTTAAACCGCCCTTACATTTATCAGCATTACAAATACACACAGAAAATCACTGAGCATCCCTACAAAATTACACTTCACTCCCGAAACCACCGGCGACACAATCACACAAGCGTCCTAATCGAAAACTTACATTCAATCTATCAAAACTTATATTTGATTTTTTAAACTTATCCGCAAGCTGTGCGTGGAAACTAATATATTTATCTGAGCGGGTGATAGTTTTAACTTTGTAATAGTTCCCAGGTGCTCCGCCGCTATGAAACAATCGGAACTTTATTCATTTGGTGCCGTGTTGCTGGGAGAATGGCGCTTGCTGAGGAGGGAATAAAGGCCACAATCGCTCGCCCGGGGACCTGACTCTCCCGGCTGGGGCTAAGGAGCTGCTCGCATACTTGGAGGTCCACTCGCCGACACGAGGTGCTCTGGAACAAAGAAATCGTACATGTAAGCATCGACGGATTCAATCATGGGAAGAATTGTATATTTTTTTACTAGGTTATAATACTAAGAGTCATATTTGATTGCTTGAATACTGAATGCTAGAAGATTTTCAGTTTTTTTATTACTGCACTTGCTGCGCTTCTTCAAAGATGTGCTGACTGCACACTGGCAGCTAATGCCGGCTCTCGTACCCGCTAAGCATGATATAACCCGTGCTTTGCAAGCAAGAAAACGTAGCATCTTAAAATATATTCTACAAACAATATATATATATATATAAACTTACAGTCTTTACACAAAACATATGAAAATACGACTTAAATTAAATACCATATAAAATTGTCTGCCCTTTAAAATATAACGTAGATGGTTAGATGTTTTTTTAATATAAAATTTTTATAAATATAATGTATAAAATTATTTCAAAAGCTTATATATTGATTTTCCAGAATTTTTTGGTTGAAAATTATCGGAATTTTTGGAAAATCAAGAAATTAATATATCTTTATATTATTACTAATATGATTAGGCACATTAGTTCATATATAGAAGATGATTTAAAGAAACTCTCAGAAAAATATCATCGTGATTTGTGTGGGATGATACGATGAATCATGATGATATTTTTCTGAGTTTCTTTAAATCATCTTCTATATATGAACTAATGTGCCTAATCATATTAGAAATAATATAATAAACCCGTAATGGGTAATAAATACGCATCTGATTGACCAATCCATAAATAGACATACATATCGTTTATATCGTGTTTTATATCGTGTCGATGCAGTTGTCAAATAAAAAAATGATAGTAATTCATTTTTTTGCGAAATAATAAAAATTATCAAGTAATTTACTGAAGCCTGCGAAAATCCCGACTAATTGCGAAAGTTGGGCGCTTCTCATGACCGATTTAATTAAACAGTCATAATTAGGGCAACACTTGAAACAATCCTGCGTAATGGCGCGGCAATGGCGGCGTGACGTCACACTCATTTTGACACTTATCTTTATTATATATGGCTTCTACTTTCTGTATATTCGGTGAAAAAAATAATTTTCAAAGTTATATAAATTTAAATAATTACTTAATGCAACATGTTTAGATGAATGGCGACATTATATCACAATCTGTATTAAAAGTAGTTTTTTTTTTTTTTTTTTTTCTACTGTACATTATCATATAGAATTTTATAAATTTTAATACGCTCAAACTGCCTTAAAAAATAAAATCCGTTTAAAGTTCAATTCCTATAAAAAAATTTACCTGAAAAATATTTTCAGAAAAAACGCAATACACCATAGAAATACTGTAGCTTCTGCGATACAACTAACAATAAATTTGCAAGGGTATAACTAGCCAAAAGCCTCCCTTTGTTTTGGGAGTTTTATATGGTTTTACTAAGCAAAAATTGGTTGGATTTTCAGTCGCGGCGTATGTGGCCAAATCAATTTTTTTACAAAATACAATATCTACTATAATAATAGCCATTGTGTGTGGGTGTGTGTGTGTGTATGTTTCATTTTTTGCTTCTCTATAGAATATCTTAAAAGATACAACGCTGATTTCAGTGAGATTTTCCGCAGTTATGTGCCGAATTTCAAGACGATAGGATAATATTTTCATTCATAAACTAATTAAATAAAACTATCAAATATGCTTTATGTACGAATTATATGATTCTGTTGTTCACAGCGAGAATTTCAAATTTAGAATTTTTACAAAAAAACAAAATACGATGCTTCTAAGAAGTTTCCAGTTTATGTCAGCTTGACACAAGTACCAATTTTATTTTTTAGTTGCGTTAGAAATTATTAATCACATCATTAATAACTTAAGCACAGCAAACGTAATTAAAAAAGAATAGCACAATTGAACGTGGTAAAGACTGCATCTAATAAAGAACAGTGCAGTGAAAGTGATTTGATGTTTGTGACACGAAATGTGATATTTCCTTGAATGGCTTTGCTTTCAAAATTAATATCCGGTTATTAAAAAAATATGTGTACAAAATATTAATCTTATTGTGAGCCAAACATATGTTCAAACACTATTGCATCGTTCATCGAATACGTCATTTTATGACGGGCTACATTTCTAGTATAAAAATAATGTTTATCGCAAAACTATGTTATTTAATGTTGTTTACAGCAGGGGGTCGTCGTAGAGCTCACGAGGGTAGAGCCTTCTCGTCGTCCATTTTGCATGCGCCCCGTTAGTACCATCGGGAGGCTGGCAAGTGAAAACACCTCTCGTGGCCGGATTAAAAATTCAGGAACTGAAATTGTGGACGACGTACAACCTGCAACTAGTCGCCGACTTTTGTATTAAACCGCCGGTTTAATTTGCCTCGGTAGGGATGGAATAATTAACGAGGGATTTCAGGCCTGAACGGTTTAGTTTTGTTGTGTTCAATGCGGATTATGAAAACCTTGCCATTAAAGGCACTCACGTGATTTGTGATTTCATCAGTATATTTTAAAATTTGTTGTATATGCTCAGAGAAATGATTTGAGAGGCACTTGATGAATAAATCAGATACTACCCATTTTGTGATTTACTCAAAAACAAGAATATCTCCGGAGCGGATTTCGTAGCTCAATACCTCAGCATGAAGTTGCTTATTGCATAACACGACCCATTCCAGGGTTTATTTCATATTTCATGAACTACCATAGACAAATACGAGAAAGCCTTTTTTTCTTGATCATATATCATAATACTTATTTTTATGGACTTGCTTAGTACGTAAACAAGTGTAAGGACCCTTTATATCCGTACATGTATTTGTGTTGGTTAAGCGTCGGTTACGTCCGAGGCTTTCACCTGTACTGTATTGACGGAGGCTAAGTAGGAGATTATGCGTGATTTTTATTCTTATAGACAGAGTATAAAAACTATCTAAAAACAATTTTCATTCTATATAGATAGTTTTTAATGATTTTTTAAAAATTTTTTGAGAGTGTTTTTCAACTCAATAGCTCGACTATCGTATCGCAAAGTTAGGCACATGTCAGGGAAGTGAGAGAAACCACTATGAGTCGGCATCAGTATCCCGGTACAGACACACCCCAAGCATCGCATTGCAACCCTCTAGTTAGCCGATTAGATACTCTGCGGAGAATTTAGTGTTGGTCGACATTTAATGATGCTTCCAGCGGCCGATACAACCAGGGATAACCACGCAGGGAGGTAGTTAGGGGTCGTGTTTACATGCCAATGCGGGGTTTGCATTGTAAAATATTTTACCGAGCCTTGTATGCAAATTCGGGTCGCCTTACTTACTCGACAAGTTTGTGTTAAAGCGCTTACAATACACGTAAAACACAGCCTTTGGGTGGTAACGATTTCTGATAGCTGGATACAAAAAAGACCTGCCCTTGATGCTTATATTCATTTCACACGGTTTTAAAATAGATTTTACTTTAAGTGATGAAATAAAATATTTAATAAATCATCAAATTATATCTAAAAATAATCGCAGTGAATATTTTATAATATCTATGTTCGCACATTAAATTTGCAAGTTTTAATATATTGAAAATACGATATTCACAAATTAAACACCCAGAAAAGTTTCACCCGGAATTTTAAATGTCTAATTATGCAATTTTCACACAAATGGTTTGTGTCCAAAATATTTTAAGGCAGCCGATTCACACATAAAATTAAATTTCAGAATTTGTTTTCGCAAAAACTCCGTACATCAGTACACAACATGATGTTTTATCAAATTGTGTTTTTTTAACGAGGGATTTGTCAATTTACATTAATCGTACGATCCGATATACAAATCAACAAACTCCAAGCAAAACTCACGTCCGATTTCCGTTTGTTCGACAACGCCACAGTTTTTAATCAATCTAATGCAAACAGAAGATACATTCGGCAAATATATGCCACATTGTAGGGTAACATTACCCTAAAGGGAATATTTCGGTCCAGTTATCCAAAAAAATACACAACAATACTTTATTATTTTAAAATATTAAAAATACGAAATGAAATACTAAAGAAAATAATATATAATAAAAAAATTGACCGTGAGATTTCTAAGATGTCTGATATTTCCAACAGTTTCGATATTATCAAAGATCAATTAAAATTGTGCCTTTACTAATTTTGATAGATAAGTTTATTTATATTTTTTTATAAACGGCATAGATATATTTTTACATGCACATATTAAATAAAATATTAACTGTCAAACTGCCAAAACTGTCAGATCTTTGTTATTTTTACCTTTCCTTTTTATATCCGAATACAATACGTGCGTATAAATATGAGAAAAAATAAAATACTAAGCCACATCAAAAACCTACTTATTCACGACCGTCTGAATTGATTTGCTACACTCCACGCTTTGTATTTATAACAAATATTATTTTCAAACTTTTACAATACAAATGTACAGTAAAATATATTATGAAGAATTCCGTTTACAAGAAAAACTGATTCAATAAAAAAATATTGGTGATTTTATAAATGTTACCCTACGGTAAATAAATGTTTAAATGAAACGTAGTGCTTGGTTATTTTCCATTATTCTTCACCAACCCCGTATCCGAATTTCCCTTGTATGGCTTTTAACTGAACTCCTGTTCAATTCTATCATTTATCTTTGTTTTCAAAATCCAATTAAAATAATTTAAAAAAACCTCTATAAATGGGTTAATTTATTTTAAGATGAAACATCCCCGAAAAATGCTTTGAAAATATATCTAGTATATATTCATATTTGTTAATTTTTTTTTTGCAGCCTGATTTCTACTGATAATATTTAAAAATCTTTACTCCCAACTGCAATAATGAATCCAGAGGCATTTGATTACTTTAAGAGCATATAGTCTAGTACTAAAGAATAAATCGTTTTCTGTGTAAGAAGTACTTTTAAGTGAAAGTACTCAAAATAATTAGAAAACTAAATCAGATAGTTGCAGACTTTACGCCACAGCCTGCAAAGATAATGATTCTGGTGTCACGTGACCTCCATGTCCAAGGGTGATTTCTGAAGGGTGAGTACGTCCAGGCATTTTCCACCCTTCTGCAATACTGTCTAAGTGAATGAGTACGAGGGTGACGACTGATTAAATTTTACGCAAATGAAATCTTGTTAGGGGCGCTAGTTATGTGTAAATAATTACTCAAAAGGGTGGTTTTAATTGCGTTTTTTTTTTAAAGCGTGTGTAAAACTGCTGTGTGATGAATATTATTTTTAAAATAATGTCAAAAAATATTCAAAATCCATAAACGATAGATTAAAGCATAGAGGGTTTTAATCAGTTTGATGTTTTAAAAAAATGTTCACATATTTTATCAAGATATTCATTAAACATTTTCAAAAGGTGCATAAACAATTAAACACTCTGTATATTGCAGAATAAATCATGATTTATGTAAAAAAATAAAGCCTCCCAGCGCTAAGCTCATCCCCACACATAGAATTTAAAACGAAGGTAGGTGCAGAACAATTTGGATATTTTCCTTTTCACAACAACCCCTAGCGCTAGTAAAAGGGGTTGGTGGAAGCCTCGGGGTGAAAATTAAAACCTGGGCAGGGAAAGACTGCAGCCACTCCACTGCAACGGAGGCCCCTCGTGAACAGGGGTTGGGGGGTGACAATAACCAACTGCCTTTTTAATCTTTATGCTAAAATATAAGACAATTCTTAACTGAAATTCAAAATCGATTTATGTACCCCGAAGCCTTCGTGAACCTTTATATATTTTAAAGTGAAGCTTTTTTTTGCAATATTTATTCTGTTGTCTGTGCATGGGTCCAATTGTGTGTGTTCTGTATCGAGTAGTAGACTTGTATTTTGGCAGTACCTTGTATAGGGTGTTTTTTATAGAGGTATAGAACTTTAAAATGGAAAAAAATAAAGATAATTTTTTTAAATTGACATGAAATTAACTTTATTCGAAAGATAATTTTTTGGCATTATAATTTAAATATGATTTCTGGCATATGACCGCCACGGCTGGCTCGGACGTAGTCTAGTCTGGAGGTCCAATTCTCGGTGACTTTTTCCAACGTTTGTGGCCGTATATCGGCAATAACGCGGCGAATGTTATCCTCCAAGTGGTCAATCGTTTCGAGTTTATTGGCGTAGACTAGCGACTTCACATATCCCCACAGAAAATAGTCTAGCGGCGTTATATCGCACGATCTTGGAGGCCAATTAACGGGTCCGAAACGTGAAACTATGCGGTTACCAAACGTTTCCTTAAATAAAGCAATTGTAGCACGAGTTGCGCCGTCTTGTTGAAACCACAGCTCCTGCACATCATGGTTGTTCAATTGATGAACGAAAAAGTCAGTAATCATGACTCTATAGCGGCCACCATTGACTGTAACGGCCTGACCGGCATCGTCTTTAAAGAAGTACGGACCAATGATTCCACCAGCCCATAAAGCACACCAAACAGTCAGTTTTTCTGGATGTAACGGTGTCTCAACATACACGTGAGGATTATCATCACTCCAAATACGGCAGTTTTGTTTATTGACGTATCCATTCAACCAAAAGTGAGCTTCATCGCTAAACAAAATTCGCTCATGAAAATCGGGATCAACGGCATTTTGAAAGCGTTGTTCAGGCGTCAGTCTATTCATGTTGAAATGCCAAACCAAACTTAACATAAATTCTTTAACAACTGACAAAATGGCCGCCAGTTAAAACAGTGTTGCCAACTTAAAGTTCTATACCTATTAAAAAAACACTCTGTAGATATGGAGGCCTCTGCTATTGTTTCTGCAGCCTGCTGCAGAATAAATATCAGCTCCAAGCGCCAGAGCTTTGTTAAAAAAGGGACTACTGGGCAGCAGGAACACGCAAGCTTCCCCTTCGAATATAAAACATAGCACCACGTGATGGTGTACACAAAGAACAGTAGTTGGGCAAAGCTGAAAATCCAGCCGAGCTCTGTGTCCGAGCACGCGCAGGATTCCCCTTTGTCTTCCATTATCTCGCACAGAATAAAAAGAACGGGAAAAGATCAAATAGATCTCAATTTGTTCGCACAAAGCGATCGCCGGCGGATTTACGAACTCCGGGAAAGTAAATATTATACACGAGAGTAATTTGTAGTCCTTTTTGTAACGATGTAAAAAGTTGACTTTTAATCTGATTTTATGTTGATTTTTTTGTGCGAAAACATGAGTTTAGGGCGTGTTTTATTAAAATTTAAACCGGTTTACGATATGTGCTTTTAATGTTACTGTGATACAAAGAGCTTTGTAATTAGTGAATTTTGATCATATTTTTTGTGAAACAAAATACGTCAGAGTAATATTGTCTACTAACCGTCTTGTAATTTTCCAAGTGTATTATTTTCATATTTAATGAGTACATAAAAATTAATTGTAATTATTGTTTTACAGCCTCATTTTATGGGCAATAAAATATGGATAATATTGACGCAATGTAACTTATGCTGTACCTATAAAACGGCTTACTTGTGGGCCAACACCAATTTTCATAAACATTATTCCACTCAACACTTTAAGTACCAAACATTAAACATTTAACAATAATTATGTCGTCCCGTTATATTGTAATTATAATGTGTCAAGGTAGACTAAATTAGTGTAACATTGTATTAATTATACTTAATAAGGTAAAATGACGTAGACTATGCTTGTGATGACGTAATCATATTAATATCATGAAATTTAACTATTACACTATTATCGATATATATTTGATATAAAGCTGAGACCTTTAGTAAGAACTAAAAATATTATACTACACTATCCTTTCTTATAAAACCATGAACAGATATAGAGATATCGAGAATTTTTAACAGTCATACTCTACATATGAATCAATGTGCCCAGGCCAATCAATATTTCGATAAACGGAAGTGATTCGTTAGTACAAGGGTTCGTACACCGGTCATATAAACCAGGAGATGTGGATTCAAATCCCACACAAATCACGATGATATTTTTCTGAGAGTTTCTTTAAGTCATCTTCTATATATGAACGAGTGTGCCTAATCATATTAGTAATAATATAATAAAACCCGTAATGGGTAATAAATACGCATCTGATTGACCAATCCGTAAATAGACATAACTAAATGAGATGGTCACTAACCTCCCTTGAAGATAGGCACCTGAAGAGTAAGAAACTAAAATTATCATAACCTTTAAAGGTGCAAAATAAAATTCTAAAAAAAGTAACAAAGCGTTCAAAATACTCGGAGCATCTTTAAGAGCCTCCTTCGCGACAGTTTTACGAGTCAAATTGTAGTTTCCGTTGCGTTATTGTAGTTTTCTAGGTGACGGAGCGCTCGAGAAAGATTTATGAATCCCCGTCGGTGACGTCACTGGCAGGTCACTTCCGGAAAAACCCGGAGCCTGTCTGTCAGTCCGGGGAGGGTCGGGGGTGGAAGTGGCGGCCCGCGGGGGAAATGGAATGCTAACCTACTTTTCAAGGAAATTGTATCGAGACGAAGACAGTATTGGAACCGCCTTGTTTACTTTGAAAATCTCGGTTAATGGGTTTTGTTTTAATGTAATATCCTCAATAATCATTGCAGAAACGAATTCCATTTCTACTCGACGTGTATTTCTACAACCCTGAATAAAAATATATTGAACCATTTAGACCATAGGTTCCCAAACTATTTTATCCCGTAGACCCCTAGTCGAGTTATCCTGTTTTTCGTAGATCTTGCTTATATTGAATTTTTATAAAATTCATCAACTTCAAACATATTTTTGACATCTGATATACAGGGTGCGCCATATTTTATGTCGGTATGTAAACATTGAATATCTTTGACATTTATAAATTGATTGACTTAAATAAACATGTTTTGAAACATTAATTTAGTACAATTTTAACCATGCTTCACAATGAAACAACACGCTTAAATAGTGACTCTGTACATTGAAAAAAACGTGCATATCGTCGAAAATATCGTGGCCAACATGGCCAATGGGATCCATTCTTGTAGACCCCTATTTACAGTTCGTGGACCTTTTGCAGGGCAGAATCGACCCCTGGGGGTCAATATTGACCACTTTGGGAACCTATGATTTAGACCATGAGTAACATTTATTGATTCCTAAAGAAATTACTAGCGATTACTTTCCATCAAAAACATATACAACCGCAACAGCGATGTGCCAGTATCGTGACTTTTCTCGTCATTTCACATTTGAAACGATCGCCTAGTAGCGTATTGCACATAAAATGGCCAAATGTGTTTTATTTACATCATCGATTGGTAAATAGGGCCGTTGTAGATCAAGTTTGAAATATTCGAGGCACTCCACCAGCACCCAGTCTGGACCGCAGACTGCGGTGCATTTGCTCTCGTTGCATTTCAATTACTTTATTCGTGCACAAATCGCCTGATGCGCACAAACTGAATTGAATTACTCCACACGTAATTTGTAGAAATTTAAATAGGAATAAAAAAAATCCGTTCACCTACTCGCCTCGGTTTTTGAGTCTCTCTACGCTTATAAAGAAGTGTCGTCATGATTTCTGAATATCCGAATTTAATATTGCCATTCCGTACTTTGACTACTAGTAAAACTGAAAAACCCAGGAACTATACTATTTCATTTAAAAAACCATAAACACTACTGGCTCAGCATAAATGTTCAGTGAGATGGTCGCCAATCTCTTTTGAGGAAAAGCACCTGAAGAGGAAAAAAAACATGCTCTATCTATGTTATTCAACTTTCAATGCTATTATTAAGTACGCATCTATGTTTCAGGATTTCACACATAGATGGCGCTATCTAAACTTGTATTTTTTTTTATAAGCAGTCATAATACCAACGCATATCGCAACGCAATAGTATTTTTTCTAACAATGAAGATGTCGAGTTTGGACCTAAAAAACAGCATTTGCGGGAAGCATTGCTTTTCTGCTTTAACTTGAAAAACTACGGCAATATATAAACCATCAAAAACTACCTGTGAAAATTGGTTTAAATGCTTCAGAAGTGGCGATTTTGACACGAGCACTCCGGAAGACCAAAAACACTTGAGAACGCCGATCTGCAGGTGTTATTGGATTAAGATGATACGCAAACACAAGATTAACTTGCTGAAGCATTAAACATGACTCGCCAAGGCATTTCCATACATTTGCATGCCATGGGAAAAAATCAAAGGGGTGCCGCATGAGTTGACTGAGAGTATAAGTTTTCAATTATACGTGCATGGTAATGCAAATATCTGAATATGACGTACGACACAGGGCCTAAACAGGGCCTACACAAGGCCTACACAGGGTAGCATTCAACTTCAAAGTCCCGGAGCGTCGGAGCTTGATAATTTCATAAAAGCGAGTGGCAACATTGGCCCCGTTCCAAGCCTGAAAAATGCGAAGGAATTATGCGCGGTGAAATGGGCGCGCTTTGATTAGATTTGGGACGCGCGCCACGCTTGCTGGCCGCAGAGACCACGCTTTTTAATGCTCCTGAAAGCATTCTACTCTCTCATATTATTTATCATGTGATATTTTTTATTTAATGCTACAGAAAATAAACAAAAAAAATTGGTAGAATTCAAAAATGTGATATTTTTTTTAATATGCGCATTTATGATTGACCATTATAATACTTGTCAATTTTATGTGGAAAATAAGTATATGTAAAATCTCACTTGATCTTAAGGGCCTAGTCCACATAAACGAGGTTTTTTGATCATTTTCTAGTCCGTTTTGCGAAAAATCCACTGCACCAATTGAAAAAATTTCACCAATCGTGACTTCGTAAGCATTTCATATCTCCAAATGCCTGAAAAATACTGTTTAGAAATGCTTGAAGTGTTTGTAATAATAAAATGTGCCAAACTTGTCACAAAAAATTTAAATGAAAACGAGAAAAATTACATAAATATTAAATATATTTGAAAAATATTGAAATCATAGGTGTTGGATTGTTTCCTGTTAACAACAGGTAAATTCCAGGGATGTAACAAATTGGAACACTTGCCTTTGCCCTTTTTGCTTATGGCCTCTCACTTTTGGGGAGTAGGGTAGTTTGAATATATTATAAATTAGTATATAGATTCAAATATATATTAAATATTTAATTCTATGGTAGAAATATTATAAAGCCAAATGAGTAACCTGATATTTTTTTAATAATTCATCCATAAACTTGCCACACACTCGTCAGAATTGCCTAAAAATCGCCATACAGAGTGTGCCTGGTAATTTCGTCTATCGCAAGTACTTCCGAGAATTTTCATCTGCAAGATTTCATATTTCAAGATACGAATGAAGCTTCAAAGGCACTCCGGCTTTGTGGTTTTGCCAAATTAATTCACCCTAATTGCGAAATATATAATTAATGTTATTTGAAACTAGATTAGGATAGAAATTATCCGCATTTTTCACTCATACTCTATTGAAAAAATATTACACTTTATTACATTTACTACTTTTCAAAAAAAATCATACTTTGTGAATAGAAATGAAATATTGAAAGTTAAGTTCAAAAATTAAATTAAACCTGTATTATAGGGAAGTTTATGGCTTGACTCAATCATAAAATTTAAATAAAAATACTGCAGTAAATCTTTAAAGATATGTTGAAAGATGAAGGGAATTTATCAAACATTTCATGGAGTTGTTTCTGCTGAAATGTCTTCAAACCAAAGAAACAAGGGGTTATGGTGAGAGACACTTGTACAAGCAAGAACTGTCTGTCTTTATGGTCTCTGGGAGACTATATAATCTATGGGTTTCTCCATAGTCTATGTGGGTCGTGGTGCCTGTAATAGGGTTGCCAGTCAGGCGATAAATCGAAGACGTGGACTATTTTTCAATTTGAATCGTTATTGAAAACATGGAAATAAAGCATTTTTATTTAAACATACATAAATATATAAATACGCAAATTATATTTATTTTCACCTCAGTGTCTTGGTTATAATATTTATTCAATAAATAAAAACAGAAGACAAGGAATCTTTTGCTTAAATTTACTATTTAAGACAGTTTCTTTATTAAGTAATAAAGTCATTCAAGATCTCAGGATACCCGTTTTTTTTACTGAAGAAAAAACCATGGGTTTTGAGACACCATATATGCAAAGTATAATATCATATTTGAACACCTTAAGGAAAGATATTTTTTTTATGAAAAAACTTTTTCATGCCTTTTTAAGTACATATTTCCATACAATGCATCTTATGCCTGGAATCCACTTTTTATGGAGATCGATAGAGCGTCCCCCTTAATAATATACACATTTTTTATACACGGTAGAAACCCCCACATAATGGTATTTTTGATGATAAAATTTTGATCTATGATATTTAAATTAAAATATTAAAATAACGCATTTAAGTTTTTTGAGTACTTCGTTTAAAAAAATAAATTATTATTTTTATGTGTTGTTTTGAAATACGTAATGAATTTGCGTTTAATTTTTAATTCATCCTAAATGATTTCATATCAAAATTTAATATCTTGGAAGGTTCCATTCACGACATAGAACCTTTATAATCAAATATTCCTCAATTTAATTTAGCGCAATCTAATCTAACCGTTCACCCTACCCAATCAATCATTTCTACCCTTAGCAGTTCTTATTTAACAATTCCCGTAGCAGATATAATCTTAGGCTCGGTTTAAATCGGCAAGATTTCTTAGGATAAGTATTTCTTGAAATACTACGTTGTTTTGATTTTTAGAATTGAGTTCATGTGTAAGAATAATATAATACATTCAACCTTTCTAAAACGCAGTATTCTTATAACACGTTTTCTATTTAACAACTTTTCATCAACTTAATCGGCTTATATAGATTCTGAAAAATTATATTTTTATCAATACAAATTGTCACCGATTCAGTTGAAGGTCTGCTATTTGTTATATTTGACCTTAAATAAATTCATTTTTAGATATGAAACAAATTATATATATATTTTAAGATATTTCAGGAACCTTCTGTCGAGTGTAACCTCGCCTTTAGCGGAGACACTCCAGCACAAAAACAACAATTATCTCACCCCTTAATAATCAATACCCATGTTTTATGCAACCTCAAGGGACAGGGACGCAGAGAACAGAACCTCTCTCACTCCATTTCCCATCAAAACAATGCATTAGTATCAACCCGTTACCTCCGTAAATTATTATATATCTCACTAAATGATTAGCAATGCTTGTTTATATATTGTAGGAAAATCTATTTTTTTATGTTTACAAAACTAAGTAATAAATTGTATCTACTATTTTTCAGGCTTAAAACCCACACCTACTCTGGATCAGTAAATATTTATTTAATTCATCACTCTTCCGCCTGTTCGGATAATCAATAGCCAAAATGGTCCTCAGTTAGCCCCTTGATAAATGGTTTTACTGATTAAACAAAGTCACAATCAGAGTCGATATCATTATCTGCGCCCTGCCGGGGTCGCCGAGGCCTTCGCCACCCCTTCAGAACCTCCCTTCAGGTAACCGCACCCTGCTCGAGACTGGCACTCCTTGAGAATGAAGTTTAAAAACGAAATGAGTGAGAGAAACGTGAGTTTTAATTGTGCTATATATCTCTTACTTAGTTATTTCAATACTAATGAACGATTGAATATACGTATATTTTATACTCACTGTAGAAATACAAAGATTTTTTTTCAATTGTTCACTAATGCTTATCATAACAAAAAAAAAAGTATTATTAAGATCATTGATGTATTTTTTTTTTACAGAATATGCTCATGATTGTTTTGTTGTGTTTACTACATAATAAAGATACCTGCATGTGTGGGTTGATTTTCACGAAAAATCAAATAAAAATGACGTCACAGTTATAAAGATCTACTTTAAGGCTGTTGAGCCAACACAGTTGTGTTTGCGATGATCGTAACTTAAGTCAGACGTGAATTTCTCAGTAAGCTCGGATCAATATTGTTGGGGCTGCTCGCAGCGGCCGCGCCTCGTAGACTACCATTAATTACTACGTGCTACAGGACAAACATCACTCTTTATCCTATAAATTACTTACAAATATCATCCCCACAACTCACGTGTCTTAGACTATATATAAATACATATATATAAACATACATAAACCACTTCGTAGACCAACATTTCAAGTATTTTAAAGATATTCCGTAGTTCATAGATAGCCCCAAACGACAAGTGTTTCTTCCATCGAAGATTCAATGTTTTTCTATAAAAATGGGAGGCAAGTTGTGAGCAATAATATGATATATCAACTAAAAAAAAATTATTTTCGTACAGCTCCACGTTAACAGTAGAGCTCTGGGTTTGAGTCCCGATCTTGACATCGTAAAAATATAAATTATGTGGATTGTTTTCGTCTTTCGACGTGTGAATTAATTACATACAGAATATGTATCATAAGCTTATACATGCTTACGTGAAATTGCAGCCTTCTGGGTTAGGTTAGGTTAGGTTAGGCAGACGAGACAGAATTCGTCCCTTTGTTTAAGGGCACGCCAGAGCGTAATATCAGAATCCATAGTATTCAGCGGTTTGCACGGTGAGCCACACCCTGTATAGAGTATGGAGCAGGGATAAGAAAAGAACAGAGCTGTATACAGGGTGGGCGGTAAATGCCACCCCTCGGTTAAGAATGAAAGAAAACAAAGCGCATATAATTTTCTCTAAATATAAGCGCCTTATGACGGGGATTGCCTCCATACGTCTGCACAAAAAAAACCTTTTTTTGTTTTTTTTTATAGTAGTAAGAATTCAAAATTAATAATTGTTTATTTAAATTAATATAAAATCATCAAAAATTATATTATTTTTAGATTTTCATGATATTCCTATATATAAATTTTCACATTTAAAATAAGTTTTTTTTTGTGTCCCTTCGTATATAAATCGCGTGACTTAAACGGAATATTAAAACGTTAATAATTTACTTATCCCAATGCAAAATGTTTTGTTTTTTTTAAATGTATTTTTATTTTAAAAGAATTTATATACTACAACAACTTATTTACTTGATTCAAAAAATAAGTTTACTGTGCTTTTCTCTTAAATTAGTACATTCCACCCTCAGTCCCTCTCAAGTGAGGAATTTTCGCTTCGGGGGTCAGAAAGCAAATTAAGTAAAAATAAAAAATACTTTTAAAACACAATGATCTTCGCGGATATTTTAAACTGAAAGTACAATTTTTTTCTAGTATATTAAAAATAATTTATGACTTTCAAGAACATTCACTGACACGTCCTATAAAATTTATTTGCTACTTGACCTGTATTTTTTTTCTATTGAGTATTTGTTATAAAATAATGTATTAACTTTTTCAAATTGCTGAAATTTACTCATTCAATATACTTCAGACTTTGTGCACGCGTACATTCTGTTATCTATCCACTACACGACGAAGGTCTACTGTATATGCATATAAATTTCAGTCAACCTGGATCTACCAGCCAGCCAAGCGAGGATAAGAAATAAGGGCGGGGGTGTGTCCCGGAGTATGTCCCACCCTGTAGGTGGTACAGGGTGGGCGGGTCGTGCCGCCTCGTGCCCATTATAAAGGAAAGGAAAACAATCCCCAAGGGACGTTATACAGGGTGGGAATTATTTACCTACACGGGGAAATGATTGATTTTGCTGCGTTTACGTTTTTCGGGGGCGTTTGCCGTGTTTAAAATTTATTTTTTTAGATTTTGTTTGGAAAATTCGTGCCACGGGGTCATTGCACCATATAAATCCTTTCAAATGATGTTAATCATTTTAAATATAAAAAATTTACCTGTGTAAAAATAGCTCCGTATTGATGACGAAAAACTTTACGAATATAAATATGTTTACTCAGGTTTAATTCAATAGAAATATCTGATACCGATACGTAAAATATAAAAATAAATCTTTTATCAAACGGCTTACCTTAAAGGTTGTGTCTTAAAAAACGCATAAATTAAATGAAAGTTTAATCCTACTGTTATATTTGTAACAGTGAAAAGCTTTAATATATATTTATTTGTATAAAAAATACAAAAGGCAGGAAGAAGATTAGAGGAAATAATACTACCTTTCCGTTGAAAAAATGAAACAATACAATTCAAAACTCTTTGAAGATAAAACCTAGCAAATTAAAAAAAAAATCAATTCCACTTTGTGTTATCCGCACTGGAGTAAATATATACATTAATGTTTATACATAATGTATTTTATGCCAACATGAAGAATTTAAATATGTTACGGAGCACGCTCCCTCTCTTTCTTACCCTTTGAAGGTTTCATTTTAGTTTCTGTTTGTGGCAGTCATATTACAAAGTGAGATGCAGGGGTTGTGCCGTCTAGAAGGGTTAGGCAAAGCCAATTTCAACCACTAAATTACAAATATGTTCAATCATTATAGAGATAATTTAACCAATTAGTAAGATCACTAATCCACTTCATACAATTATTGTATTTAATCAAACAGCTGACGTAGCTTAGAAAGCTGGAGTAATATTTGCATGTGCTATTAAATAATAAGTAATACAGAAAAAAAAAATTATTGGACCTCAAGCTGTGTGAAAAAATAATTTTTTTTAAATATATCAGAAAAAAAGTGCAAAATATATAACACACATGTATGGTGAAAATGATAGTTTGATTTCGCTATTTTTTAATATTTTCTTTAGTAAAAAAATATAGGTCCATCAAGACAATTGAACTTAAAAAAAATATCTAACACTATTTATTTCTTATCATTAAAATAATAATATCCAGCCTACGTGGGTCGCCAGAGCAATCGAGCGTTTAGAGCAAATACAAGCAGTCCTCTCCAAGCAGATGATAGTTTGATTTCGCTAATTTTAAAATATTGGTCTATCGGCACTATTGAACTATAAAAAAATATCAACCAAGACGCCATTTTGAATTAACGCTTACGCCTTACATTATTTATTTTTTTATAATATACAATCAATGGTATCCAGCCATTTATGGTCTATCATAGCAATCGTGCGTTTAGAAAAAATACAAACAGTCCTCTCCAAGCAGATCATAGTTCGATTTCGCTAATTTTAATATAAAATATGGCTCCATCGGTAAAATTTAACAATAAAAAAGCCATTTTGAATTTACGCTTACGTCTGACATTATTTATTTCTTATAATATATAATCAAAGATCAAACGAGCGTTTAGAATAAATACAAGCAGTCCTCTCCAAGCATCTCGCTATTTTTAATATAAAATTTGAGTCCATCAGCACAGTTGAACTTTAAAAAAATATCAACCACGACGCCATTTTGAATTTACGCTTTCGTCTTACATTATTTATTTCTTATCACAAAAATAATAAACCATTAATAATATCCAGCCAATGTGGGTCTATCAGAGCAATCGAGCGTTTAGAATAAATACAAGCAGATGATAGCTTGATTTCGCTATTTTTAATATAAAATTTGAGTCTATCAGCACAGTTAAACTTTAAAAAAATATCGACCAAGACGCCATTTTGAATTTACGCTTCAGTCTTACATTATTTATTTCTTATCATAAAAATAATAAACCGTCAATGATATCCACCCAATGTGGGTCTATTAGAGCAATCGAGCGTTTAGAATAAATACAAGCAGATGATAGCTTGATTTCGCTATTTTTAATATAAAATTTGAGTCCATCAGCACAATTGAACTTTAAAAAAATATCAACCAAGACGCCATTTTGAATTGACGCTTACGTCTTACATTATTTATTTTTTATCATAAAAATAATAAACCGTCAATGATATTCAGCCAATGTGGGTATATATCAGAGCAATCGAGCGTTTAGAATAAATACAAGCAGTCCTCTCCAAGCAGCTGAAATTCTGTTATCTCGCAACAATGGCGGCGGCATTGCCTCACTTATTCCCGAAACAATTAATCCCATCGGGGTAGAACAGATTACTGTATTGTTTCCCTGATTGTCGGGGATCTCCGCCGCGGCGGATTCCTCCGGGGAATTAATTCTGGAGACCATATTCAGGCTGGGGAGGAGTGCAGGTCGCCCGAGATAAAACTCGGCGAGGGGGTGAAAGTTTCGCGACAACCCCCTACCCGGCGTGATTAGAAAAATATTTAAATTGCTTTAGACGGCGCGTTCAATTGGAAATTTTTTTTTTTTCTTAGAAATGTTACAAATATTTCAATTTTCCCTCGAAACGGGAGCAGCCCTCCCCGCGCCATCGGGAAAATAATTAAATTGATTTAAACGGCGTCCCGTTGGAATTTCTCCGAAGGCGTTTTTTTTTTTATATATATTTCTAATTTTTTTCGCTTCTTTATGACGAAATTAATTTACAAGATTACAGCGAAAAATTCATCTTGTAGATTGCCCATTTATTTTATTACGTTTATCACAAGTATTGTAAGGTTTTTATCAAATTTGTTTGAAAACTCAATTTAGGCTTACACAGTAAAAAAATTGAAAATATTTTTAAAGGATTCATCGGTCGCGATTCTCAAATTTGCAATAAATTTTCGTTTTCAAATTATGTTTTTGGGCAGCGGAAGCGACTTTTCCAAAGTATTTAATTAGTTATGTTTTAAAAAAGTTGAGAAATTCACTTAATTCATGGGCGATAAGGAAGGAGTCTACAATATCTGAGATTCTAGATTAGGATCCGCTACTTTTCCGACTGCGGATATAAATTGAACAGACCTGGAGGGAGCCCGAGAGGGAGAAGTTGAAGAAACTCTGAGTTTTTTCTATCACATAGATATGCCACATTCTTAAAGGCAGATTTTTTTATTATTAAAATAAAATTTAATTGTTTTAAGACCATTTTTTTATAACATGTTCAGTAAGAAAAGACATCCGAAGATAAATAAAGTAGTTCGTTCTACTGAAACAGATTTTAATCGAATGCTGAAAAACATGATGCTGCAATTTTTAATAGTAAAAAATTTAATAAACCTGTTTTAAAAAATATGATTATTTTTATTGAACACGTATTCGAAGAAAGCGGGCGGATCTACTCTCTCCAACATCTACAGCAAAAAACCTCAACTGAAAAACTTAAGGGGGCACAAGATGGCTACCGGAACTTCCCTTGCGAGAATGGAGGAAGTTTTTATTCGAAGTTTCAGTATAAAATCCCGCCGACTCGTTTTCTAGTATAGTTTCAGATATCCAACATAGAGCAGCATCCCCGGAACATGGCGGCTCCTAAAAACTTCCAACCACTTTAGCAGATTTGTCCAATATGGCGAACGATTGACGCCGATACAACGACCCGTGATTGATGCGAGTTTTAAAAAAATGCTTTTTCATGACTTGTTGCTCGAAACAACAATATGTTCAAATATCTACTATAATAATAGCCATTGTGTGTGTGTGTGTGTGTATGTTTCATTTTTTGCTTCTCTATAGAATATCTTAAAAGATACAACGCTGACTTTTTGCACGTAAGTTTAGTGAGTTTTTCCGCAGTTATGTGCCGAATTTCAAGACAATAGGATAATATTTTCATTCATAAACTAATTAAATAAAACTATCAAAAATGCTTTATGTACGAATTATATGATTCTGTTGTTCACAGCGAGAATTTCAAATTTGTAATTTTTACAAAAAAACAAAATATGATGCTTCTAAGAAATTTCCAGTTTATGTCAGTTTGACACAAGTACCAATTTTATTTTTTAGTTGCATTAGAAATTATTAATCACATCATTAATAACTTAAAATGCCTCCTAAAAAAATAACACCGTTTAAGCACAACAAACATAATTAAAAAAGAATAGCTCAATTGAACGTGATAAAGACTTCATCTAATAAAGAACAGTGCTGTGAAAGTGATTCGTTGTTTGTGACACGAAATGTGATATTTCCTAGAATGGCTTTGCTTTAGAAATTAATATCCGGTTATTCCAAATATATGTGTACAAAATGAAATAAAATATTCATCTAATTGTCAGCCAAACATATGTTCAATCACTAATGCATCGTTCATCGAATACGTCATTTTATGACGGGCTACATTTCTAGTGTTCAAATATAAACGATAAACACACAAAACAATCATTTTTTTTTTATTTTGATGCATAACTAGTTCGTGTCTCTATTCTTTTGGGACAGTACAGTGATTTTTTTTTAAAACAGTACAATGATTTTTACGTTGTCCTTGAAAGTCTTCGAGACGTGAAACGTCGAAGGAATAAATCAAATCCGCCATTAGATAAACGTTATCTCCAATTCCATTAGGCAATAAATGAAAAGTAACTTCTGATATCTGTTATAAATTAATTTTTTATCAGATGTTAATTCGCAAATAACAATAACTCTCAGAGTTGTTCAAGGTAGATAATGAATTATTCGTTTGTTAGGATGTATCACAGCAGCCCGCGTGAGGAGATTAATCACCCCCTGAATAATGAAAGGCTTTATAAAAGTTCATAGCCGTAAATATGTTGTTTTTATCAGATGGGTCGTGAAGGACCCCGTACCCTGGAACACCTTTTTTATCTTGATTAAAAACTAATTTAAAATAAAAAAAAAATATGTAAAACAACAAATATCCACATTTTACGTTGTTAATTTCAGGAATTGGGACTTGATGTAAATTTTCCAAAACCCGAGTTTCTCCCAAAGCCTAAAAACATTTATTCGTGTCCTTGAAGTGAAAGACCTATGGGTTTAAAGGCACTTATATTAAGAGAGGGGTTTGCATGACGTAATCGTTTATATTTATATATAAATATGAACCGTATTTGTATATTTTCTTCACCAAACGGACAAACAACGTTTGTTAAAAACAAACATTGTACAAAACAATTTTTCAAAATAAATCATATCGCAACCTCTTGTGCTTGAACCAAAAGTTTTATTTATTTAAAAAAACAGTGCTAGGATTTTTTTTTTATAAGTGCATATTAAATTAAATCTCAATATAAATTATATTAAAATCGCGTCTTGATCACTGAGCAGTATTTTACTACTCGTTTATTTGTAAGTTAGTAAGTAATGCATACTGAAATGCGTCGCTTTGGGAGATCCGAAGACCTGAAATTACAAATACAATATCCTGAAAGCATTTGCATTATCCCTTATAGAAACCCGCCCCCGCCGTATGTACCGGCGCATTAGGCAGTGCATAAATTTTGATTTCCTAACACTTTCCTTAGCGGGGTTTGCACCCTTGTGAATTTATTGTGTTATTTTGATTTATGAAAATAGGGGTAGTAGGTAATTAAGCTGCTGGAATACAGCCTCGTTACTGAATATGTATTGCTTATTAACACTGATAATTAAGGTGTTGAATATATGAAGTGTGTTTTGTTTTCAATGTGTACTTTAAAGTTGGACTTGGATACAGTAGTGGGCTAGGAATGATTGTGCTCTGGAGATAGGCTTTTTTTCTGTAGCTTGCTGCAGAAAGTGTATCAGATCTAAAACCCAGAGCTTTGTAAGGAAAGGATTTATAATAATGCTATTGGGTAGCAGAAATACGCAGACTTTTTCTTCAAATATAAAACTGAGGTGTAGATCAGCATGAGTGAAAGTTTCGGTGAAATGGCCGCCAACCTCCTCTGCGGAGAGTCACTTGATAAAGAGCTTTTGTTAATAATATAAAATAAACAATAAGTGTTTATTTAATATACCAAATACACTAAAAGGATTGTCTTTGGGTCGATGACTTTTCCCGTCCCCGCGTCGCTCGATAACTCTGCTCTCTGTTTGTTCTCGTCAAATTTACTTGCGGTGGTGTGCACATGCCGTCTGTAGCAACTTGTTTAAGTATTTGAATAAGAAACTAAGTGTGATATAGCGCGGGGGTGCGGCGACCCCATCCCCCGAGCCAGCCAGGGGTGGTCTACACGCGACATTCCAATAAGTAATATTTCTGGGGGTGGCTTCGCGTACTTTCGAGGTCCGGAGCAATTTAAAGACCGCAAGAATTTAATGTGTTTCGTTTTTAAGTTGCTTTGTTGTACTTCATACTTTAAAGCATAGGTTCCCAAACTATTTTGTCCCGTCGACCCCTTGTTGATTTTTCCTGTTTTTCATAGACCCCTGCCTTGCTAATGTTGAATTTTTACAAATTCATCAACTTCAATCATATTTTTGACATCTGATATAGAACAACTCACTTTTATAGAGTTCACTGTACAGTGGATTATACCTTTATTAATTAAAAACACACAAAATGAAAATATAGTAACATTCACTAAAAAAAATCAGTAACTTTAAAGGCCCTGATGGGTCTGATGCTTTGTTAGCAAATTTTCAATATTTGGCTTCAAATAAGTCATATTTAACCTTAAATTTTCTCTTCCAGTGATTTGCAATCTTTTTTTTTTTTGTTAGAAGATTGGCATCCGCATTGAAACCAATGAGGTATGAGGATGGAAAAGCTATGAAAAACCTTCTTGCATAAAATGAATGCCTAAATTTTGGTGATGACCTGCTTAAATGGGATCCACTCTCGTAGACCCCCATTTACAGTTCACGGACCCCCATTTTAATCCCTTGCAGGGCGAAATCGACTCCTAGGGATCGATATTGACCACTTTGGGAACCTATGCTTTATATATATGTACATTTCTGAACATTAAATTATACTACAGTTTATTTTTAATATAAAACATTCCGTGTACACTTTTACAGCGCATCTAAATGCACATCTACGTTTCCATGTATCGAAAGCTAGAAAATATTTTATCGAGGTAAGTTTTTCAATATTGCAGGTGATATATCGACACTTCCCAGTTCCCTTTGTGCGCCATTGTTCGGATGCGAGCAAAATTTGTCTCAATTTCGATTCACCGTTCATTCTATAGAATGTGACTTCAGGAACCTTTTCTAATATATTCCATCATACGATTTTTACCTTTGATACATACAAAGAAACTGTGAGTACATACGCCGTGGCACCGAGCCAAGCATGGAAAGAAGGCTCTTACTCTCGAAGATAAATCCAGCTCGCTGGTATTTCAGAAAGGTTCTACAGGTGTTGAGAACTGAAAACTTCACTACTGTGAGATTTTTTTTATATTTTTATATTCCAAGGGATGTTTACCATAAAGAATACATTTGAGCATGTTTTTTTCTAATGAATACGAGTAGTGAAGTTATATGCAAAATGTTTCAAAGATGGAGATCTACGAGCTAAAAAGTATATATATATATATATATATATGTGAACTACGATATCAAGCATTCATTCGAAACCTATTCAGGGACTAATTAGCTCTCTAGTTTGTATTTCCATAGAAACAGACAATAATAGAGACACATATCAAGTCCCCTTCTTTTTACAGACTGAACACAATGTGTCGTATAAGCAAAAGCTTCGCACTTTTTCAAACAAATCAATTTAATATTTATTAACGAAACAGTGTTTTATTATTATTTATCACATTTTGGTATGTTTCAAATAAAACCTCACACTGAAAAGGTGTTTCTATGTGGAAAATGCAAGTAACACGTTGATACAAGACAGGGGGTGATTGAGAATGATGGAATGAAACCCGTAATTGGGAAAATGTAAGCGATGAAGTAAAAAGATAAATTATGTGTTATGAGTGGGGTTATTAGGAATACATAATAAATCATCGCGCTCTAAGTGCTATAAGGATCTGATTTTTAATAAATAAATTATATGTAATCCAAAACATTCGTGATTCACGATCAGTCTAAATCGAAAATATATTTGAATAGCACATCAATTTTTTGTCAATTCTTATAAGTTTGTATATATTGACATAACTTAAGGAAATTTCTTAATTAACTAACCAAGATTTGATAATAAAAAAATACGGTATACTCAATTCCAGATATACTTTTACTAATAACAATGTATAGCTGTATGTAATGGTTTTTATAAAACAAGCTAATTATGATATATTCCACCAGTAAATGGTAAATTTCACAGTATAAGGTATAAAATAATTCCAAAGGTAAATAGCAGACAAGTATTTTGTTTCTAATATATTTTTTTAGCAAAATAAAATTCATTTTTGATAAACTACTTGGCTTATCCAGACGGTATTAACTAGAAAAGAAAATAAAGAAAGGATAAAAATCGAAAAAGACTCGTCATTGTATTCTTATATCTTAACCTCTACATAAGTTATCTTGAGGTCAGTGTCTCGTAAAATTAATAGTTAACTATTCAAACATAAAAATGACTCACTCAAGAATTTTAGCTATAGGATTTTATGACAAATTTATGAAAAATAATTATGTACTATAGATTAATATCAAAATGACCATCACTCCATCCAGTGGTGAATCTCATACAGCAACATCCGTTCGTGTGATATAAAATCAAATAAAAATCAATGCATTACGAGCAACCAGACTTAATTAGTCCAATGAATAAATTATGACCTTTAATTAAACGGTAGAGTGATTTTGTATGGAAAATTCGCATATCGACTCTATTTTGCTTTTAACTCGAGTCATAAATGTTTAAAAAACGTGACAACTAATGAAATTTGCATTCACTGCATAAAATGGACATCAAAATATTCAATTCATTTAATTTCAATTATTTATAAAATCGCTTGGTGGAATTTCATTTTGATATGTTTATTAGCTGAAATCTGAAATCACTTCATAAATTCATTTGCATCGTTCAAAATAATACTTGTACAGAATTTTCGATTAGTCAGGAACATTAAAATCTTTAATTGCTCTCTAACTTTGCTTGAAGATGTTGACTTAGCATATTAGCAAAACTTATCAAAAGTGGAAACAAGACTTAATATAATCTCTTGATAAAAATATTAAATTCAGGAAGTATAAAATCACTCTTTATTATCAAAACAATTTAGTGCGATTGGCAGTTTTTGTTTAAATTATCATTTCTGTGATAACTATATCCAATTTTTTTGCTGCCAGTGGTGACGCCATTTTGTATCTCCGTTCGCCATTTTGTGATTTCCCCCTCCAGGCTGATAAATCGTAAATTTAACTACCTTTCATCGATAAACAAACGAGAGTATCGACTATACTTAATCTTGAGTCTAATAACTATAAACTTTCGAGTATATTTTATAAACAAATTTTGCTATTATAAAACTATGTGAAACTTTTTGAAAGAACTTTTTCTACTATTCAGGAGAACTTAAATATTTTTTTATAACAGTTTTCAACCCCAAAACTTTGTTTAAGCACCTAAAGATTTCTATGTCACAAATAATATAAATAAACATTAAGGTATTGCAAAATTAGGTTTCGAAATTCCCATAACTTAATATTTTGTACTATTGAAATACAATAGACTAAATCTAGTGTATTTTCAACAATCTAATTGAAATGTCTGAAAAAAAACAATTTGCCTGTCTGGATAAGAACTGCGGTTTCATAAGCTCAATTTTTTTTTGCGATTGCATGTACTTATTTTATTACATTAAAAAGTAGATAAAACTATTCCACCTTGCCCAAAGAAAATATCTCGGAGTTTTCGTTACATATTTTCATATTCATCCATAAGAATAAATAGCGTCGCTGTGATGTTTTTTCATCCCCAATACATTTGGCTCGATCAATCTTTCGGACCCTTGCCAGTGTAAAAAGTCCGCATCATGCATTGGAAGACCTTCCATGCGTATTGTTTGCCTTCGCCATAGTAAACTACACTCCGAACAAGCTTCTAGAAGGTTCCACGAACAGAGCCTTCGAGTCCTGAAAATATGTACCCCTGAAACAATATATCGAACTGTATGGGGAACGAATATACACCCTCGCCATTCTATGCTAGGACCTAAGTCCCATACTCGAGTTTTTTTTTATAATTTTCTGGTCCGTTTTGCGCAAAAACGACTGCACTAATCAAAAAAATTTAAATGCAAAAAGTAAGATACATCTCTTCTTCCGAGCAGAATATTTTTATATTTCTAGTAAATTTACTTTTAATATGATAAATATGTGTTTTTCCGATTGAGGTGTGAGAATTTGGAGATTCGTCATGTCCCTGTTCTGAGAGTCCTAAATATTTAAAAGTCTTTTTTTTTAATTGGAATTAAAAGATTTAATATATAACCTGCGTGATTTATTATTTTAAAAATTAAACAAAAAAAATTATTTAACAAACTTTGGTTTTGAAACGTCGTCATTTTATCCAATTTTTCAACATCTTCAAGATTTTTTTTTACCCTGAAAATGGACGTTACTTAAATAATAAAAAATAGATAAATATAATTTATAGTTTTTTCAATACGCTTTAAAAAAATCAACTTTCGACATAGAAAAATAAAGTGACAATTAAATTAGTTAAATGACACGATTCCGCCAGGTAAAACGGTCCTTTTTTTGTGGCAGACGGGGGATGAACACCAAGCAAGGTTAAGTAGCAATACCCTTAAAGGCTTTTAAAATATTTTCAGAACCTGTAGTCATGTTAATTAAAAATTATTTTGACGTTTCAGAATAATACAGCGTATAATAAAATATAATTCGTAAATAGGATAAATCTTGCCTTTTGTGAGTTTAAATCACGCGGAAACCTGAACGAAAAGGTAAGCGTTGCAACTCAGGTATTCCGCACCCTAATTGCTTTAATAAAGAAATGACAGTCAAAATATTATCTGAAATAAGCTTCCTTCTTTTCCGTGTTTCAGATCCTTTACGGGCCCTTTCATGTGCCGGAGAGCCTTTGATCCCGTGCCTTCACCTGAAGAAATACTCGTCATAGAAAGCGAAGGACATTAGAAGAAGCAGATATCAAAACCTAAGATTTTGAGTATTTTCAACCCCAAAATTAAAACTCCCAAGACAGTTACAGAATTACCGAAATAAAATCAACATTATAACAACTTCTAGATAAAAAAATTTGATGTGAATAAATATATTATATTAATAACTATCACATTATCTCTCCTTTAAACATAAGCTTAGTGTAGATCAATACTAAGGACATATTCAGTATAGTACCGGAACCAAAACGTCGAAATTCAGAAGCAGCCTTAAAAATGAAAACTCGTGGAAAATATTTAATTTTGAAAACACTACATATTTCATAAGGAAATTTCTAAATGCCTTTTCATTACGAAATTATACATGAAAGATTTCGCAGTCAGCGCCGTCTTGGTTTCCTCGAGGCGTCTCATTTCATTTCTTATGTATTCAAATTCTCCAGCATGGGGAGAGAGGGAGACGCTGGGGCAAGGATCCTAATTCTGAATTCTTCCTCTGAATTCACTAATCAAATGAAATGACTTGTGCTCGAATTGTTTGCGGATGCCAAAAATGAAAGGAAGGATCCGCACTTGCTCCCGTGTGCTTGTGAACGTTGACAGTGAATTCATCGGTGAAACTGATAAACTTTACATATAGACTAAGCATATAAAGTGTAAGCTTAAAAACAGACTAGGGATTGAGCAAAACGAGCATAGAAATTTGTAAGGGTGTCAGAAAAGGATGCATCCTATCTCCGATGTTATTCAACCTTTACTCTATGATGATTGTGAATCGGTATTAAAATAAATGGTAGGTAACTAATGCTTATGACACTGTTCTCCTAACAGACAGTGCTGACGACCTAAAGATATAAGTAAGACCTCTCCATGAATATAAAAAGTCAGAAGTGGAAAGAGCCGGTTGAATTAGAACTGGGATCCTGACCACTTAATTTATGTGAGAATTGAGACAGCACGCAGTACGTGTAAGAATTTGAAGAAAGTACTATGATCAAGAGATATAACACTGAACTAAGTTCTCCTTTATGAAATCGAAGCTTGGACACTCAAGGCAGCTACTATGCGAAGAATTAAGGTGGCAGAAGTGTGGCTGTATAGGAGGATCCTTAAAACACCATGGGTTGACGACCGCGTCACAAATGAGAGAGTCTTGCACAAAATACAACTAAACTAAATACAGCATCCTCCAGCTGATTGTCCAAGGAAAAATCGAAGGAACAAGAGGCATTCGTAGGAAGAAGTTTAAGCGGGCGGAGGTCAAAAGTGCGACTGAATCAGTGAGACTGGCCAAGGGTAGAAATATGGTCGATGAAATGGTCACCAACCTCCCAGGAGGAGAGGCATCAGAAGAAGAATATATCTATAAGCCCTAGCATAATCCGAATTCACTAATCAATAGACAAAACACGCAAGTCTTACACTACAACTAGTCAAAATTTTAAATATGACTACTATAATTAACAGCCAATTCTTAGACTAATAAAAAAACCATTTGCTATTGATTATTGACAGTGAATCAATGAAGAAAAAAATTGTTCACATTTATATATTTTAATGCATCCGCAAGTAAAACTAACTATAACCAATTGGCAGTGAACCAACGTTAACGTTTAAAGTATACAGTGAAAACGTTAACATCTAATCTTTCATTACAACCTAAGTTTTCGTTTTCTGAGGCACAAGTAGCTAGATTAGTACTTTCAATACGTTTAATACAAAAATTACTTCCAGGCTTAAAGGATAAGAAAACTAGGCAAAGAAAAATTACTTAAAAAATTTGGCAATATGTGTATTTGAGTACATAAATAAATTTAATGGTATTTGCATGGTTTTTGAGATATTGAAACCCAGCTTCTATCGATAGATCAATAAATTTCTGAAATTTAGCAATACACATTATACGAGGTACGGTTAAAATTCCTTTGTGAAATAGAACCTCAGGTCTCGGCTGTAAACAAATCTGAAGCCTTTGTGGAGCGAGCCTTCGGGAAAATTCTCAGAATGATTGTAACTAATTTCTGAACATTGGTCAACTACTTGCAATTGCCAAACGAAAGCAATGGGGGATTTTTTTAAATTAGACGATATAGATATTAAACATGGCATTTATATTAATATATTCTGTGATATTCATGGGACAAGGAAAAAATTATATAAAAAGGTTTTTTTTTAAATACCATAATGTCTGATGTATGAAAAAAACCGAAAAATTATATAAATTTAATCAATCATATAAATTTCATTTAATACAGTAAAATAAATATATTCAAACTAGTGGTATTTTTGTGGTCTTGAAGTATTGCTTAAAAAAATGTTTTTTATTTATTTTTATATGTAGAAATCAATATGAAAATTCGATGTATGAATTAATAAATATGTCAATTCACTGTGATTGCATAAATCAAGAAAAATTTACAACGTTATTTTATTTAAAAAATATTAAGAATTTGCAACAATAACTTTAGTGCCAGCGCCGCACATTTGTTTATATTATTATATTTTTTGTTTAAATCTCAGCATTTCACGATACAATAGATATTCAAATTCCGGGATTGAAAGATATACTAAATTATAAAGTAAATAAATAAAACACGCAACAGCTACAAATGATCATCGCAATGCAACCTTTGAGTATTTTTTTTTTTGTTTTCCAGTGCGGTTCAAAAACTTAAAAACGATTTAAAATAAAATCTACCTCTGACATGCAACAATATCTCCCCGAGTCCCAGACAACACTCCAAGTCGGGTGTCTTGCGGCCCGAGCATCGGCGAATCGCGTCCGATCACGCGAGCAGAAGATAATAATAATACATGTAACTACTCGTACATCAAGTAAACAAAAGTCGTGTTATACGTACATTCAAGTCGGCATCAGTTATCCAAATACAACACGCACCATAACACAAGAAGCTCGCGGCGTGGCGGTATTGTTGTGTTTCCGCCGGAAGTGGTCGGGGGTGGCGGCCCGCAATGGCGGACGCTCGCCGGGTTTCCGGATCTCCGGCTCGGACTGCGGAGGCTGCGGACTGATCGAGGCCGAGATGAACGTTCGATGGCGGATTGAGTGCAACGCAAGAGGCGCGGGCTGCCGCGGACGCACGACCGACTCGACGCGAGTCGATAACGATACTGAGAGGTGTGCGTTTTCCGGCGCCGCGACTGCCACCCCAAAGACAGGGTTGCCACTCGAAAAAATATTTATTTTTGTACAAAAAAATATTTTGCCATGTCTTTCTTGCAAATACAATTTTTGCGTTTACATCGATCAATTTTTTCATTAAACGAAAAAATATTTTGCATGTATATCATACATTATTCTTACGAATATTATTTATACGTATTCATCATTCAATTCTTTGATTGAACGAGAAAATATGGCTATTTTACATCAGCATGGGGCGATGACATTTATATTTTTGTTTTTATAAAACATGCATACTAATAACTAATATATTATTTGTGCAAATATAATGTATACATTTTCATTGATCAATTCTTCAATTTTTTTATGGCTATGCTTACATAGCTTATTAAGTTTTTGTATGAAAAAATATGTCTAAAAACCCTTTTTATAAACCTATAACATTACGTGTATACCTATTTTCACTTGACTCTCTTTTTTTCAAATTGGCATTTATAATGTCATAGCATACTATCTCGAGAGGTCAAATTGACCCTCCGTAGAAGGTAACGACAGGTCACATATTTATCACGAAAATAAAAAATGTAAGGAAAAGTAAAAACCTAAAAATACATTATATGTAGATTTTAGGAAAAGTCGTAAAATTCGACAGCGATGTGATTACGTTCAAATATGTAAAAAGTTGTCAAAAAACTTTAACATTTATTTTGTTTACAATTTAAATTCTTTTGTTTTTTTACCCTTAAGATAGAAAAAAAAAACAATTATTTTGGTGTTATGTTTATAAAAATATTATAGTGCATTAAATAGAACGTTTATAATATGATATAAAAAACATGCCTTCATTAAATATTGTTCCTTTATTATCCAATTCATTTTTTTATCCCCACGCCTGTTTCAGCTTGGTCAAAGACCATTTGAATTGAGATTGCAATATATATATATATATATATATATATATATATATATATATATATATATATATATATATATATATATATATATATATATAGGTACTTGTTTTTTATCCGACCACCAAAATTTTTTAATGTACATGTACTCGCAGAGATAAGAATCTATCATATGACGATGAGTCCCGTTGTGGCGTTTATTTCGTTCATTGCAGATTTCCATGACCGCTCGATTCGTTGGGTTAGGTTAGGTTAGGTTAAAAAAAAAAAAAAGGTTAGGTACAAGTTTTTTGGTGGTCTGATAAAAAACAAGTATATATATTATTATATATAATACAAAGAATCAACAAATTTAATAATTTTAAAAAGTGTATTTTTTTTTATTCGATATAGTTGGGGAGTGGAAGTTTTGGTCAGCCCTGTTGCGACGCATGCGCCCGGAGTAATCCGTTAATTCAGAGGGAGACGGCACGAGTCCCGAGCCGCGCCGGCTTGCGGCGGCCCCACGAGTGCGAGCGAGACGGCTGCGTCTGCCGCTCCGCCCAGCAGGGCTGAACGTGCCGATCGCGGAATAATATTTTTCTTTGCGCGCTTCGCAAGAATTTACGATTTTAAAAATTTTCACACGTACCCTTTTTTATTTGTCATCGTTTTTTATTACCCCCCCCTCCCCCACTTTCTGCCGCTCGACCGTTTAATCCTAGGTTTATGTTTTAAATAAATTATATATTAATTTTTTGATCCAAAAATATCAAAATTATCTTAAAATAGATTTTACTACAGGGATGCATCTCAATGGGTGTTGCGCCGCGTCAGTTTGGCGCTGTGACAAAATAAATGCAATTATTTGTGTGTACGTATTTTTTTTACGGTGGACATAAAAAAAGTTATTGCAAAATTAAATTAGTACCTCGCACGGAACTTGGAATCGTGGGAAAAAATTAAATTTCCGATCGGACTGAAAACGCCATTTTGTAAATTTCCCCGTTGTAAAACTTTTGATTGGATTTACAAATTTACATTTTTCATTCGCGATATCGGGAAACTTTTGCCACTATTTTTTAGTATCGCTTAATTGGTAAGGTTCGGGGAATTAAAACTATTTTTTTTGCTCCCAACACCGCTTTTTGTATGAAATTTATATTGCGCAATGTATATTTTTATTAAAAAAAAAAAGAAATTTTTTTTGTAGTTATTTATTATTTTAATCCAAAGTATCGTTGAATGTGAAATTTATTATAAAAATAATTGAATTTGTTTAAATATATTATTAAACTTCATTTTGAAAACATATATTTTTTTTAATATGTAAATAAATTGATTTGAAGTAACTACACCATGACTCTTCACTTCATTAATATTTTATGAAAATATATTCGATATTGGAAATGCGTGTGCACGCTTTACAATCCATTCGGCGCATAAACAATAAATAAACTTTCCAATATATAAAATAATCATACAACCCTGCTTAAACAATTTTCTACATATAATTAATGAATCATATCAAATATGTTTAAATAATTTGTTATTTATTAAAAACAATGCCATCTAGCGACGTATATTATAAGCTTTTTCTAATGATAAAAATTATCTCAGCTTCAAACCTTTAGTTACTAATAACGCACCACAGATGTCACTCTAAAAAACTAATACAAAAAAGTTTCTTCAGATATATTTTTATATATTAACTTTTTATAAGCCTTTGTTTTATTTTAAAAACAAATCTCATAGATATTTTCAGTATTATAATCGGATCACATTTTTTTTTCCCAAAAGCATTGTAATCGATTTGTATATTGTTTAAACTTTGCTTTACAGGCATACTAATTTTGACTACTGTGTCTCCACGACGGACTGATTAAATATGAATAAAAATATATTTAAAAATTAAAAAAAATTAATATTAATTATGAGGCCATTTGGTGAATTCCACTGAGACTCGCGTGCTCATCTCTCGCTCCGTGCTCGCCGACCCGAAAGGTCGCCGTTATGTCACGTTTCGGACGGAATAGCAGAATCCTTATTCAATGCGTCATTTGCCGGACTAATCAACGCGCTAACAATGCGTCGCACGTCCGTCGCATTGTTGCGTAAAGTTTGTGAAACGAAGGCGGTGTTGCCAGAATGGCAAATGTCGCAAGCAATAAAATTCTAGAAATTCCAAAACGTCCAACTAAAATTAAAAAAATATATTTTATAAATATTTTTTTATGATTAACTGTATGTAAAAAATATTTTTGGCATCACATATTATCAAACTTCGTTTTTAAAATTCCATCGAGTTGGCGAAACTAGTCACAATAAATATTTTTAATTAATTTAAATATTTTGTGAAATTGGTGAACACAATGTCCCTGTGCTAGTGAAAAATGCATATTTATATAATAATATAATTTTTATTCAAGCAAAATTTTTATAGTTGTCTTTATAGCTTTATTTTGAGCGTTTCCTGATTTATATTTGCTTATTGCTGTATAAATTTAGGGTATTGAGTAATTTTACTGCACATTTGCAAGGATGTACCAAATATTTGCTTTAGAGGCCGATTAAGTGCATTGCATTTCAATTGGCTAATTAATTATTTTATATAAATATTAATCAACTAATACAGCTGACGATTTCGAGACACTGAAGGTCTTCTGGATTATTTTTTTTGTTTAATTGGTAAAATCAAAATTTAAGTCATATTTGACTGTTGTTATTGACAAGAGCTTCGTTTGAGAAATCGCTAATTACGTGGATTAATTATAATTAAATTTTGGCACATAGTTATTACACAATCGTTATGCATTTTTATCATAAACCTTCAGCTGATACTGTTTATGCATTTTATTTTTAAATACTAGTTAAATTAAATATAATAAAGGTGTTTCATTAATCTGATGAAACATATACTATGATGATACTGAACAGATCAAACACTGAAAACGTGGATATTTATTGTATAATTTTGTTTGGATCGACTTTAATTTTTTTTAATAAATACTAACAATTTTTAGGTGATTACTTGTGATCATATAAAAAAATATTTATTCGTAGACATCACCCACACATATATAAAATGAGTTTTGTATCATTCAATAAGGAGAGACTGCTTATATTCGTATTACTACCAAAAAAAAACTAAAAATATTTTATAACATGAATACCACAATTTTTAATGTCACCAAATATATCAAATTGAAATCGCGAGGTTATTAGAGTACTTAAGAAATAAATCAACATATTTGTATACTTTGATTGATTGATCGGCGTGAATCGTGACGTTTAATCGATAGTTTATTAGGGTTTGTTCAGGTATTGTGAATTGGGGATACCTCAATATTTCAGGACGTGCACCCTTGTAAATTTCAGGATACAAACAAACTGAATTAAACTCATTTATTTTTCATTTGAAGATGCTGATTTTTTGTATTTTATTTTGTTATTATAATTTTTTTATTTGTGATCAATATTTCATACAAATTAAACAATAATATTTATATCATACAACTCAGTTATGATTTTTTCTTAAAAGATCGTTATGTATCTCTGATGTAATAAATATATAAAAATTGTTATTTTACTGCAGATTTATTCTCCTTTGCATCTTTCTTCTAAATAATCAATCAGTAATTTTAATATACTTGTTTTTTTATCGAATCTTACTCAAAAAAGAAATTCTAGTAATATTAAATATATTTTCACAAGTAGTGTGCTTGATTCAATGCAGATATATTATATTTGATTCTAGTAATATTACATTACATCTAGTAAAATAATAAAAATAAAATATTTTAGTACTTTAAACTTATTTATGTTATTCAAAGACATCGATTTAACAAATAAATACATCCACATATTTGTTTTGGTTCACGCTTATGGAAAGTAATCTGTTTTCTATTATTAGTATATCAAATTTCTTGTTTAAAATTTATCTCATTTTATTTAATAAAAATGCCAAAATTATTTTTTTCGTATAACAACTAATTCTATATTAAAAAAAATATATATATATTTTTAGAAACATAAAAATTAAGCACACCTTTATATGAGGATTAAGAATGACGTCGCGGTATTAGTAAAACTATTAAAATAATCTATTCCAAGAAACTTATGTCACTTTTATTCATTAACATATTACTTAGCTATTTTTTCCTGTACAATAATTGTATATTTTACTATGATGCTAGTCATGACAGTTTATCGTTTAATAAAAGATTTACCAAAGCAGCCTGCTTCCGCCGTGTTTCACGCTTAAAAATCAAGGAATTTTAATATCTAATATTTGCTTAGGAAATCTTGTATAATATGTTTTAATGTTTATTAAAAATGCATGTTATTTAATGTGAAAGAACAACAATGATATGTCTAGTTTTGTTTTTGGTCAATATGTCAAACTAGCAACATGCTATATATGGTATTTTATTTTTATTTTATAAAATTTGAAAGAAACACATTTTATTACGTTTTACTTTATATTTTAAAATGGCGTAACTCATTGAAATAAAAAAAAATTATTCATCTTAGTGGATTTGAATTTTTATTTTTTTAAGCATCAGAAATTCAAGAGAGAAGTATTTTTTCCAGCTTTTGTGTTGGTGGTTAGATGATTATTATAGTTTTTTTTTAAATATAGTATTTTTTTTTATAATTAACGTATTAATGCATATAGAAATCTGTCTTTTTTATTTTAAAAATAGTTAATATACTAGCAAAAATTGTATATATTTGTTTTTGATTACATGAGCTATTTTAATCAAAAAATAATTATTATGCATAAAACAGCATTTAATAATTTCACTATTAACTTCTTATTTATAGTGTTTAAAGAATGCGAAGAATCATTATTGAAGAATCAGTTACGTTGAGAGTTTTGTAGTTAGGTTGAAAGTAAAAGTACAAACGGGAATATATTTTTTTTATTAATTAACTAACAATGTTATCGTAAATTAAATAAGTTGGTCCACTTTTTACTGCTTCATTTTCTTGATATGATGTGATGGTTTTTATTTTTTTGTTTTATTATATGATTCATTAGAAAAAGCACCCAAGTATTTTGTTTAACACATTAAAATGGATTTCCACCAAGTATTATAAAATTGACTCAATGTATAATATTTTGTTGTTTTTGGAGTGACTATGCGCCGAATTCCTTCTCTCTGTTTCAGGCTCAATCTGCTTGAATATATGCACAAAGATACCTGTATCGGACGTCGACGATAGGATATTTTACGATATATATTGTTGGCACGCCGGCAAAAAGAATTTAAAGGAAAGTGCCCAACTGCATGTTTCTGTCGGGAATTCTAGGATTTTACCAGTGTTTTAGAGCGCCGCTAAAAGTGGTTTTACGACCCGCTAAAAGGTATTTTTCCCGAAGTAGGTGCAGGAAAACACCCATGCTTAAATCGCCACCTGGCATTCCAATGTAATTGTGATATTTCTGTGTATATAAACCCGAAGGAGCCCTAATAAAAGTCAGAGTCGAAAACGAGTTATTTGAGTCAATACCTCCTTCACTGCGACGTATCTTACTTGCGATAAGCTTGAAAGATACTAGCACAAATTCCTGAATCCAAATCCTAACAAATAAATACAGTTCTTTGTGCGAGATGGGTCCCGTACAATACCCACCTTTTTGGTTGGCAAAACCAGTTGCGTAAACGTGGAAATCAACTAACTTAACCCTTAAATGCATATTGACGTAAAACTGTAACGTACCACTAAGACGGGCTCCAAATCATCAATATGAGCGCAACGCCTACTGTTATAGAATTACTACTATCAGAATAATATTTTTTATCGAGTGGCAGCACCTTTTTAATTTTGCGTCTGTCAAATGCCAGCTTGACAGTCGGAAATTTGTAGCAGGTGAAAATTGGAATAGGTCAGAACAAATCATGCATTCAAGGGTTAAGACTCAACTTTACTGTCACCAATAAAAACTAAAAATATCATTTATTCGATATATTAACCGCCCTGAACGTACGTGATACGTCTTCCATAATGTGGCCCAATCGCAACAAGCCGTATCACGTACGTCCAGGTAAAAAAAGATATATCCGAAAACAACAAGTCGTACACGGTTCGTCCGTTTGTTCCTAAGACCTCACGTTACATTATTTTATTTAGTATTTCAAGGGTACGTAAAAAAAGTCTTAAATGAGTATGTTGTGTAAACATTTCGTCAGGTTACGGTTTAAAAGCATTGTCCTTGAGACATCTTATGTAAAATAACCCGTTGGTAGTTAAAAAAAAACCTGTAGGTAGGGTGGTTAAAATGGAATTCCACCTAAATCAAAAAAAATTACTACTTAACAAATATTTATTTAAAATAAAATGATATTATTTGTGTTTGGTCTGTAGTCTTCGGAGAGACTATACGCCGCGTCGCCGGCTTCTCAGTTGGCGAGGCGAGCCGCGAAACCAGTTCCAGTCCGGCGCTGAAGGGAGGAGGTCGCTCCGCTCGCCTCAGCCACAAGTGCGTCTCGTTCCTCCGAAGCCTCCTGGCATTCTTGCGCCGAAGCCTCGGGCGGGGCTGCCTTGATGAATCCTCGTGTATTGTTGAGTTTCGTGTCTCGTGTCTCGTGTCCAGTTCCGGTGTGTCGAGTCGGCCGCGAGACTCTTTCTCTCACCTGCGGTCTCGAGTATGGCGAAATGGGCCTCGGCTCTCGGGGCGTGTTGGACGGGAATTATTTTGTAGCATTACACGTATTTGTGTGTAAAATCTTGGAGCAGTCGTTCGTGCTGCTCATTGTGTAACTTTGCAATGAGTAACGTTTTTTTTTCTGTATCGAAATTACCCGCTCGAGTCGCCGCCAAATCAACCGTGAAACTCGTTTCCTTCGGTGTGTCATGGATGTTTCCGAAAATTGTATGGGAGTCGAACACAATTGATGCGAACTCTTGTATTTTGATTTGCCTCTACTAAACAGCGGCACTTCATAATTTTTTGCGTATACAACAGCCTGTGGGATTCATTCTTATCCGCGTGCATAAGACCTAAAAGCAATCTGCAGAACAACACAAATTCCACAAGTCTTAAAGTCATAAAACAATTTAACAACACGAACCCCATTTTGTGCATTTTCAAAGATAGCAACAAAAAATTTGCCATATCCACGAATATGTATATATTTGTATTGCATTGCTTAAAAAAAATATATGACATTGGCAAACCTTGCACTTTTAAATTAGTTATCTCGCATGGCAGGAAGTGCGATATATATTGAAATAAATACTTTTTAACTTACTAACCGACTATTATCATGACACTAAACATTTTCGGCTGAATAGTAATAAATTGATTCTCATAGTGTCTAATTAATAATGTCTCCATAGAGTCATTACAGAATTACCATATTGCCAAATCGAAACTCAATTGGCAATATTTAAATATGAAAACGTATCGTATTCATTAAAAGTTTCAAAATCGCCAATTTCAAATATCTAATATAAAATTTATTTAATATGTAACAAAACGTAATTTTGCTAAGCCTTATTATTAAAAGTGATATTTATTATGTCTAGTTTTAGATCATGATATATCAAAAATCATTCAAAAAAGACTTCTTTGAGTATGAAGATAATATATATTTTTTATTACCGAATTTCTATTATCGTATAAATTTTTTGTATCATCAATTCAGTTTTAAAATTAATTGCAAAAAACTATGAGACGTAAACGCTTTTTATATATTTTTTAATAACCAAAGCATTCAGAAGATTTTATACATCGCGTATTATTTTCTGTTAAGTGTAAATGGAAGATTAAATTTTATTTAATATATAACCTATTTTGGACGTAAAGGCTTTTTTTTAAAAACCAAGCTGTACTCGCAGAATCCAGTTTGATGCAACATAGATAACTAATTTATGGCCCATTATGCCTTTCAGTTCTTCATTAATCTCGGACACGAAATATCAGAACCGGTTTTGAGAACTCATTTCGCCCAGCATTCTCGTGTATTTCAGGATGAGTAAATAAACAAACCGGGTTCTATGATAAAGCACAAGTATTTGGCCACACGAACACATACTTTTTTTGACCTCCAGCCATTGGGGCAAATTCCGCATCCACGTTAGTTTTCTCCTTCCAATGCCTCTTATATAAAGAATTCCTCAAGACAAACGTATGTTCTGTAAAATCGTTACGAACCTACTCTGAGAAGAGGTAATTGTGGAATTTATTTATCTTGTGTGGATTGCACGCCACTGATAATAATTTCTTAAAATAGTTACAAAAACTCTTTATAAATTTGCTGTAAAAATAAATTCCGGAGACATAACTTTTTTGCTACAGCTACAATTGCTTCTCGTTAATTCAGAACCTTATCGCTTTTGGCTTGCATAGTAAAAATTGATTGTCTTCTCATTCAGATTATCAGAGAGTGATTTTTTTCGTGTAATTTAAAAAAAAAAAAAAGCCTGTCTTTGTTTTGATCGAAAAACTAGTTTATAGTTAATCGCAGCTAATACAGAAACTATAAATAATAAATAAATCTGACAATGACCCAGTCAAAGATTGAACCCAATCCTCGTGTTGTGAAACTGATAAAGTCAACAGCTCACAGCCACGGCCATGGCGGTTTTCCCAAGATGCTATCAATAAATAAAATAAAATAATACTACTGTCCAATAGTTTTATATTTATTTAATAATAAACAATTCATTGCAGACAAAATAAATCATTATCTAAAAATCAAGATGGGTTTTATTCATGATGTTGCAAATATTAAAACTAGTACTGATATATTTTTGATCTTTTTAACGTTTGATTTTGAGTAATCCTTATTAGGTATGCAACAATATTTTTTTTGTTGTTTGTATTTAATTTTTTTTTCTGCGTGCTGGCAACACCGGCTCTTATACCGATCAAGACTCGAAGACACGCTTAGACCGTTTCATGAAGAGTGTTTTTGTTTGTGTTGTTTTCAGGTGACGTTTCATGATTGAACAATAATATAAACAGAGTGATTTCTACAGTGAGTGTGTGCTACAAGCGAGGCGATCTTTTTACTATTAGAAAGGTAAGGCTTCGACTTCTATAATATTTACTATAATTGCCTGTTCGTGCTCACTGCCTGCGGTGAATGCACCGCGGCCTATTATACTCACAGTTCGTCATCAATAATCAAATTCGCTGTATATGTCTCTCCGTGATATGCAAATCCGAAATATTATAATATATGAACAGGAAAAGGTGTCAGAGATCGAATTATGGAGTATCGAAAGATTATAGATCTTCGGTGTGATAATGATCGATAATTCATCTTGTTTTCGAGTGTGCCCATCACTAATAGATTATCATAAGTCTCAAGTCGCTCCAACCACTTGTAATGACTTTTAACATAAAAAAAAGAATAATATGATATAGGTCACAGTAAAATAATACTTCATAGCGATGTTGCTTAAACCGGTTTATTTTTAATTTTATATTGTCACAATCCCCAGTTCTTATGACGCGTTTGGCGTTTCGACGAAATCAAAAAAAAATAAACCGTTCGTGACGCAAGATTATAAATCACCCTGTATAGCTCAAAATTGGACACGGAACAAATACGCATTGTATTGTTACTTTGAAGATTGAATCGATTCTTTATACTTAAAAAATATTACAGGTAAAACCTTGGATAAGAAATTCATGGAATTTCCATCAGCATGGCTCTGACCTCTCGTATTTGCATGTTATAAAACCTACGCTATTGTTATTAGTAAGACGAAGTGGTTTAAGCTCGGAATGTACATAAATACCAAACGTACATTTTTTTATAAATTTAATAATAAATCGATAAATTATCTAAAAAAAATCATGCCTGAGTGTTATTTATTTCATAAAAGATCTAGGGCAGCAACAGTTTTTTTCAAGTCTCCGTAGATCGTATTCGTCTTAAGCTGATCTACACAAACCAATATTTATTTATATAGTTCAATCAAACACGATTTTAATTGATTTACAGCACATCGAGCTATAAAATAAATTTTAATACGCGGGTTATATTATGATACTTGACTGTGAATAACACAGTCAATGTTTATCAAGATTTCGAAAAATTAATTTGCAAGCGAGGGGCATAAATTTTTTGTCAATTTTGTAAGATTTTTGCAGATTCGTTTGATATTTTGAAAGGCCATTTTTCAGTGTTGCCAATGTGCCGTATATATTTTTTTTAAATATCCAAATATCTTGTGGATTGGCTGTGTTTTTGCGTAAGGCGTGGGTGCTCGCTTGAGTTGGTAGCCATACCTACACATTCACATTCCGATAGCTTTCTTTATTTCCACACGTCGCTAGACATCGTCCAGATCTCGTTCTGACCCAGTGCCTCTGCATCTTTGGTCCGCAGACGATTGAGAACCTCCGTATTTCATCGTCAATCGAAAATTACTCGTCCTTTTTCAAAAGGTTTACAAATCTGGCGCCTGAGTGCTTTCAACCGCTGTGACTTTGTTTTGAGCTTAAGAGCAAGAATTTGAATAGCTATATGCAAGTCTACGATTGATTTATATTTAATATACTATTGCAATTAATTTGGGTGGAATTTTTTTTTTTTTAATAATTAATTGCTTTGTTTCAAATTTGCTTGCTGAGATTTTAATAATTATAAGGGTATAGGATAACAATATTTGGAGAATCACTTGAATAAAAATTATACTCCTCTGCATGAGTGCCAATTAAATTTTGCACAAGCTATTCTACTTTTTTTTTTTTAATATGTTCTTGTTTTTATTATTTTAATATCGGCCTTTCTACTGAAATAATGAACAGATTCGCTTAAATTCAATTAATAACTATACAATATCTTCTACTTTAGATTTACTTGGACATCTACTATATATACTGAGTGGTTTTGTGTATATTTTTTTTATTTCACTCAACTCATAACTCCATTTGTTCAAATATTGTATCAAATATTCAAATTCTTGGACAAAAAAAAAAAAATTGTATTGGTAATCTAATTAATTGATATTTATTAAAATTTGATACCAAATGATAGGGCAAAGTAATTTGTTCAAGGAATACTGTAAATTTTATATGAATTGTCATACAGGTGGTGACTTTTCGCCCTTCGTGCTCCCACAACCTGTCAATAATTACCATCGTCATTCACATTTGCAAAATGGATAGATGCATCCAAGCCAATTGAATTGCCATCGTTTTAAGATTTTCGGATAACTGCATTGGATAGGCCAATTAAATACTTAGAGAGTTGCCATATTTTTAAGATTTTGAGATAACTGCGTATGAAATTCGATTATTCGCGCAACCGCATTCTTTTGCATGTCCAAACTCTTTTATAACAACACATTTACAGTTTATTTTGGTAGTTACTTGTAGAGTTGGATTGGATTATTATTATTATTTTTTTTTTCTTCATCAAGTGTTTTCTCCTCGACCATTTCTCTGAGCATATACTCATGCTGAACCAGTGTTCATGGTCCTTCTACACAGTTTTATGTTACTGCTGTCCAATAGCATTATTATAAACTCTTTTCTTACAATGCTCTGGTGTTTAGATCTGATATTACTTGGCACCCCACCTCGACAAGATACTTCCAGAGCGCGTCCCTCCACAACCATTTCAAGTCCACTGCTCCTCTGCTCGTGGTACAGAATGGCAGTCATACCACAAGCAGCATAATGGGGAGAGCTTGGAGGTTAAGTTATATATAAGTAGTAATATTTAAATAGGCTTTAGCGTTATTTCTCTCGGCCTGGTCAATGCACCGGGCGTTGGGCAACTTCGTCTCTTTTCGCCGACTCAGCCGGCGTGGCCGTCGCGCTTGCCCGCTCCTCCACTTTATATACAGCCTGCTCGAAAATCACGCGACGATTAATAAATATATATTCTATTTTTTTTTATAAAATATATTTTGCGTGATATTCTTCTGAGCTATTCAAAACTTTCAACGTCGTTTTTTTCTGGTGCCTCTTCTCATAGGTGACTGTATTTCCACCTTCCAGCCACTGGTGTACATTCCGCATCCCTTTTCCCTTTTTGTATTAATTTTTTTTTGTATAATCAGCTGTATTATTGTTTTATTTTATTCATTGTTTAAATGCACGCAATGCATTGGTGCAGTCGGTACCAGCCTCCGGCAAGTAAAAATTCCTATAAAGTCTCTCCTCGTAGGAGGTTGGTGACCATTTCTTTGAACATATCCGTATGCCCTTTTTTCCTTCAATTTTTCCTTAGAAAATCAGCTGGAGGATGCTATGCTTACTGTTATGAAAAATTTGACCAAATAGGAGACCTTTTGCTTCTTAACCAACGTCAATAGTTCCATATTTTTGCGCATTCTTGTCTTAAGGATTTCCCTTATACAGCCACATTTCTGCCCTCTCAATTATTTGCATAGTAGCTGTTTTGAGTGTCCAAGCTTCGATTTATCGACATGGTGAATCTTCAGCGAGATTTCAGTAAGCATAGTACTTTTTTCAATTTACTAAACGTACTGCGTGCTATCCAATCCTCACTTTAATTTACTGGTCAGGATCCCAGTTCCCATTCAAGTACCTAAAAAAGAAACCTTTTTTTTTTTTTTTACCATCGTCAGGAGTTCCTTTTTTTGCGCATTCTGTGCAAGACTCTCTCATTTGTGACGCAAACGTCAGCCCATGGTGTTTTAATGATTTACCTATAAAGCCACATTTTAAACACCTCGATACTTTGCATTGTAGCTGTTTTAAGTGTCCAAGCTTCAACACCATAAAGAAGAGCTGAAACGACATAACATTTGGTGAATCTCCAGCGAGTTCTCATTGTCATCTTAAATTGTGTATTTATTTTGAAATTTAAAAGTAAAACTACTGAACCTCATTTTTATTGAGTGAGAAAAGCATATTTTTCTATATTAACACTCTAAGCACCCTGTATGTCATTGAACAATCAAGACAGTTAGATATGTGTCTGATCTCCTTGTTAAAAGGTACTACGCACCTGTAGAAATGGAGTACCTTCGTAATTAATTTATTTGATTAATTCAAGAACACAACCTTGTGAAGGTAATCGTGAACTTGATTTTACGGACAACTTCCCACATGCGTTTTATATTCAGCAAGTCGTAAATTTATTCGTAAATTCACTCATTAACGTAGTCAACAGTAAAAATATACAGGTTTAGTTAAGAAACGGCGAAAATTAACATTTTGTCAATTAAACCACCCATTTTGTAGCCATTAAGCTGGTATAATAATTTGTTTAACCTTGCACAAATTATTTGGGCGAATCTTGTAAACTATACCAGTATCAACAAAAAAAGCAGCCAAAGCAATATTTTTTTATCCAAAAAATAGTTATAGTAATAAAAATCTCAGGTAATAGGGAGAATATGTTTCAGTTTTATATGACCAAACAATGTTTTTTTTTTTTTATTCATTCCTAAATTTGCTCGAACCAAATAACACATTATAGACCCACTGTGCTAATAATTACCATAAAACATTGCCTTTGCCCTCGACTGCCGGATTCTGGTTGTATTGACCAGTGATGGGCGTTTCCATAGAAACTAAGCAGCTACATTCTGTTCTGCTCTGTTAAACCGCTGCAGAGAGGCAATAATCGATCCACCCGTGAAACGACGAAAAAAATCTATAATTTTTTTGCTACACATTTGATTAAAAACCCCATCTTTACGATTCCTCATTGTGTGGGTAAAAAATGTAATTTTTGAACTAAATTAGTCGACCTTTTAACCGAACTCGATTTTGATCTGAACCCATAAAATTAAATTATCAGAATACAATATTATTGTGAATGTGGAATTCAGAGGCATACTTGCTACATAAGTTTTAAGTAGCAGTTACTTATACTGCTTCTGCTTCTTTGTCCCATCACGCCAGTATAAACTATATTATATACTCCAGCCAATGTCACATTTATACGCGACGACCGGCATTTAATGTTCGCATAAATATACTATCCATTTAATTAGATCAAGGAAAACGTACCTTTCGGGGAAGTAATACATATACAGTGTTTCTCAAAACTCGTGGTTTTCGAAAGTCCAACTGTTTAGTCACTTCGTAGTATTTTGTTCAGCATGCTGAATCACCAAACATGAGTTCTCGAGTATGAATCGGAATTGACCAATTACAATATTACTTATACATATATATATATTTTTTATTTAAAATATTGATATAAATAAATAAACCTGCGTGGTTAATAATGTAGTTTTTTTTTATTTATATTTTTGATTTTTGAAAAATGGACTGAATGTGATTTAAGATTGAAAAAATAATTGCTTGCTAATTACTGATTAAAAGTATTATTTTAATGCAAATTCATTGAACGTCAATTCATTTGTCATGCCATCACATAAGTCCTGGGTTTTCCCAAACCATAATCCCATACAAATTCACATTACTAAGTGTCCTTGCTTACTCACTCTTTGCGTACATTCAATAGCATTCATATCAGAAGAGTCACAAAGAGACTCAATTATATCACTCGGAATGAATTATCAATTAATTAACAATCAAACCAAAGAACATCCGTCAGAATTAATCACAAATCATACATTTTACCAATGTGTGGTTTTTATCGGAAAGAACCAGTTAAGACTGTTTAGAATCTAGTGGGTTTTTACAGACAATCATATACCTTATCGATATTTATAATCAAGTAGTTTTATGATGAGATTTTTTTAATTATTAGTGAGAAGACGTAAACTGATATCAACAACCTTCTTATGCAGAGCATAAATGAACATTACAACAAAAAAATATATTTATAGATTTAATTAACTTCGTAAGTGTCTTGCTTTATTTTTTAGATATACATTGCATTTAATGCGTAAAAAAATTTACTCAAGGTTTTATAGTAATTTGCTGACAGAAAACTAAAAATGAAAGTGCATTCGAGTTCAAAAAATAGTTTGCAAGTGTTTTATACCTTGAAAATTCACAAATCACTTCGTAGTTGAGATAAATAAAAACTGTTTGAAAGTTTCGAAACGAAATTTGATTTTTTGATTGTGTCTTTTTCATAACAATGCAATGCATTCACGAATGAGTCAGTGTTTGAGTTAATACCCAATACAGTCATCGTGTATTTGTTGTATTACTAAAGTTTCTCTGAATACAAGGTTGATATTGTATCCATATTTTTCAAGAAGTATGCTTGTTTTTTTACAAGCAACATCGATGTATAAATATTTCTTCAGACTAAACTTTAAAACCACATTATTTTCAAAAACACTTTGTTTCAAATATTCTAGTTAAAGCAACGTCACATTAATATCAAAAATTATTTTTTTACCAGCCGAAGCAGTCGTGCCTTATCTGTAAAAAATTCTAAGCCTTCTGCCCACATATTTATAAAAATATATTAAAACTGTTGTTCAAACCACAAATTCAAATTATGTAAGCCTCTCTGATCGCCAACGCTTTAGCATTGAAAGACAAAACAACGTCCGATAATGGCCTTCTAATGTAACCTACCTGCAACATTCCCACAAAATAAATCAACCTTACAACCATGTGGCAGTCATACTTATTGGTTTTATTTCCGAGAAGTAGATTAAATCATTGGTTCAATAAAAAAAAACACAGATTTTTGAAGCACTTGGAGCCAAGAAATGAAGTAAATTAAAAAACGTAAACAAATCAATTATCGAAATATTTGTATACACAAAACAAGTCTTGTTAATAAGACACTCAAATATAACGTTTGAGTAAACAAATTAACAATATTTTTTTATTGTGTTTTTAATCAAGGCCTGATTTCGAAAGTGCCATTGAATATGAAATAAAATATTAAAAAACCGCATGTTAGCAAATTGTTTCCTGTAATTTTTCTCACACTGTCAGTCACTCTGTTTCTGCCAACAGTATTAACCGCTTTTCCAAAAGCATAAATAAATTCCTTCTCGGCAGTGCTATGGTAATATAATACTCGTTTCCGGCCTATCGAGATACACCAAGACTAAAAATAGCACCGTCTCTAATTTAAAATAGCGTTACAACAGTTTTGTAAGTCAAAAAAATTATATAAATATGTGCATATCCACCGGTAGTACAAAAATAAAATTCACGCATTTAATTTAGTAGAAGAGTTTTGTTATAAAAAATATTATAATTTATTAAAAAATATGATGTTTAGTTGACCTAAATATATTAAAATGCGTCCATTGAGCCAAAAAGCTTACTAAATTGATTATTGCAATGTGAATAAAACGATTTGGCCGTATATCAGTTATTCGCTATAATTACTCGTTTTTCTCCAAAATTCAACATCACTCTTATACTTATTGATTTGCTACAATTTTAATGTGATATTTTCAATACTTGAAACCCTAAAATAATTTTAAAAATCATATAATCTTTTGTTGTTTGTTTCGAGTCCTGGAATATATGAATAATGAATCAATGTAACCTTTCCGATATTGATAATTTATTATTAAGAAATTATAATGGCGTCCATTAAATGTATCCATGACTTCAAGGTTTGAGGTTCAGAGCATGTCCGGTATAATCGACAAAGTCTGCCCATATGGCCGTCAGCTCCAGTAGCTCTCAAGCTTTGGTTCGCAACAGCAATTTATATCAAAACTAGCAGTACCTACGTGATATTGTCAACGTTCAATTTAACTTAAATAAACTGGCTTCGGTTTAAGAACTCAGTTTTTACATAAAAAAAATTAATCTTGTAGTGCTGGTAAATACTGTAAATACCGAATTAATAAAGGCTGCAAATTGGTTCACTACATCGAAAAGTTTTGGAGACTCTGGAGGCCTCAGTTCTTTATAACATTGACTTTCTCTATGGAATAAACAGAGAATGGACTTATAAAGGATTTCATATGCAATAAAATTTTATGTAATGTAGTAAATATATCTTAAAAACATATCGTTTTTATTAATTAAACGTTATAAGCCTATTTATATATTATTTACCTTTTATAAACTTTTCAGGAGCTACCATTTTTCAGGTTGATACAAATTTTTAAAACCACCCTCTTAACATTATATTTAAGAATATATATATGTTCTAGTATATTTTTTTGGGGTATTATTAATGTTAGGACATATTTATAAAAACAATTTTTCTTTAAATAGTTCTTAGTTGGTAATATAAGGCTGATTGTACAATATAGTCAAGATTTCAATTATATTTACATTTGAGATCAAACACATGCAAATTTATTAAACATAACATTGATAAAATATTTTTTATATACGTGAATATTCTGATAAATTTTTTTATACAAAATAATCCGTTGGAAAGTTACCTTTTGAGCTATCATTGAAATAAATATTCAAAAATTACAAAATACAATAGCGCAAAGTTTTGACCTGTTTTATAAAGCCAGTAGGCATATTTATCAAATTTCTCAACTAATTTTGAAATCCAATCACCTGTGCAGGTGACCTGGCCGGACCCGAAACTTTGCCCAAGCCAAAATTCTAACACGCACAGAATAGATCTATAGATCTTTGGCCGCGGGCGAGTCTTGCAATTATTGATCGATAGGATTCGAGTGTAGAGACCAGGTAGATTCTCAGGTATTTTATAGCGATTTCAATATACTACCTGAGTTGTTTCAACACCGATCACTCTAACTGCACAACTATGGGTCTACTTGTTTAAAAACTAGTTTTAGAGACGAGACACCTGAATTAAGATAACTCGACCACGGAGTATTCAATTTACTCTTTAATCGAATATTTTATTTGTTGTGTGACGTACAAATATATTACAGGTGACCTGTGTCAGGTAGATTTATATTTGTGCTTTGTCCTTATTTTTTTACCTGTAGAGAGTTGGGGTTTTGTTTAAAATTATGGCTTTGACCGGATTCGAATCTGGGACTATTGATCGGCATGCAAGTGTGCTAACCACTGAACCGAGAAGCAGAATGAAAATTTTCTATATATATATATATATTTTTTTTTTTGGTATCTGAACATCTGAACAGGTGTTGGATTGTCCAATCCAGATAACATTCGAAGTTTTTGAACATATTTTAGATATTATCTGTATTTATTTATAAGTAGTACTTTATCATTATATAACAGGCCTATCTACTCCGGTTTGGCCCAACTCAAAGATTACAATCAATATACATGCGTTGATTGTAATACTGTAAACGATTGATCAATCACATCTCACAGATAATTTTAAAATATCATCCTCAAAGTCACTACCTATCTTCTTCTCCTGGTGCCTCTCCTCATAAGAGGTTGGTGACCATTTCATCGAACATATTTCTACCCTTGGCCAGTCTCACCAATCCAGCTAATGGCCTATCAAAGTTTGTCTAATATATTTTATAATAATTTATTTTTCGACTGTTAAAGTTTCAGTTTTGGTTTACACAAGAAGGAAACCTTCGAGTTTCTAAATACCAAAGTCTCCACAAAACCGAAAATTACTTCATGCCTCTGATTCTTAGAATACAAGAGCTTTTTTTTTGTTAGGTTAGGGACCTTGCATTTATGAACAACGTAGGATGGAGTAACATTTGGATGGTTGCTTCTAACCAGAGTTTAATTTAACATGCGTTGAAGAGATATTCGGATATGGCCTGATTGGAGCTTTGAATTGGCCTATAGTAACATTGTCGAAGGAGTCGGACCTCACCATTATCGATCTTGTTATTCGGGAATCCTAAGTGAGGGGCTTCCGATATGCTCATCGACATTCGACATTTCTAATTTGATCCAATCATACTTGCCATTTATCGTCATAAAATCGTTTAACGGTTTCATTTATTGTGGGTGCTGCACTATTGCCTTCAAGTTGTCTAGGCATAGGCCATAGATTCTCCAGCTGGTGTCTGTGAAAGCTGTAAATGAGGTAAGAAACAAGTAGATGGGTCACTGTCTGTAACGTGGAGTGGAACCTGTAAATGTAGCTTCTCATCACCCCGTCTCCCATGAGGAACACATGTCTCTATAGTTTGCTGCATCTGTAATAGATTTGAGGAACATTTCGGTTATGTTACCTTTGATTCCTCGTATACAAGAGCTTGGGCTCTAACAAAGCACGAATCGAAAAGTACAAACATCGGCAGATATGAACTCTGAATAGGAAACGATGCTATCACTGATGGCAATCAGAGGCCACCGCTGCGACTTACTATGGTATTCGCCATGGGTACACCGAGAGGCCGTGAACTTTTTGCCCAAGTGAGCGCAGTTCATACACTGCTGGCCTCGACTGGACCCACTGACACACACATTGTTCCGTAGAATTTTTTGCTGACGTTTTGCGTTCATTCATCGCATACAGAAGCACCTAAAAAACATATTCAAGCATTCCAAGACTTGCCTAATTCTTAGTACCCCATATTTAAACCCCGTTGAAAAGCTTAATCGCTTTGGTATGTGGTTAATCATTTTTTTTTCTCGGCAAGTTGCGAAGACGGTAGTCTAATTAGGAGGTGTAGGCTCAAATACCTTCTGTGGATTCCTAGAAGATTCAGTCCTTCTCAGGAGAATTAAAATCAGCAGCACATCATCAAAGAAACTAAGTCACCTACGAACATACCTATATAATTATAATATAGAGTCGATGGAATATTTCACTTACGTGGAGAGATCTCGGCTTCGGTCAATTCGCTAATACCTTCAACGTGCTTATTTCATTCGACATACTTTCTTTGGAATCCAACTATTAAGCTTTGAACATATTTTGGTACCGCCTCAGGTATTTCGTTACGCTATTTGGAACCGGTTTCCTGTGATAAGTTACCTGCCGAGTGAGACTCGGCGTCGGTCCACCTGTTAGTCGCGCAGACATAATCTGTGAAAGTAATTTGCTTCCCGATGTACGAAAATAATTCTTAGATAATATATAGTAGCGAGAATGCAAATACAGGACAAACCACACAAATATGTATAAAAATGCGTTGATATCTCCATAACAAACATAAACCTTCAGCTGTGTTAACTACTAGACTGACGGGCTATTCAGAATCAAACTAAGCAATAAATTTACGTATATAATCAGAAATTCATCTGTGGGAGAGTTGAAAAAACCTTTGGTTTTTTTTTATTGTGCTTTCGTCTTTTATGTCGCCGGCCTTCGCAGCCTTAATGCGAGAATTCAAAGTATTGTCACAAAGTCCAAATCACCGGGCGTTGGTCCTGAAAATTGACTCACAAGTATTGAAGCAACAATCCGTCGTTAAAAATCGTGGCAAGGTGAAACTTCGAACAACCAGGTGATTTGCGAAGTCGTTAAGGCGACGTAAAATTTATTATGTTGAACTAATTTAAGAAATATTAGCCCTCGAAGTTGTTGTCGAGATTTCAGTAGATTCGCGTTAAATAGCCAAACGTTATTTAACAATGATTTTACGTATAAATTGGCGCTAATTTATTTTTTGTGACATGTAGAGCTTTAAATTAAAAATATTTTTTTTAACTAAGATTCAGTTTATGACCAAATAAGACAGTATACATGTCACAATATTCTTATAAAATAAAATAATGCTTTTTTATATGCAAATAATTATACAGTACATCTATTTTTCAAACTTCAATAACTGTTTATTTTCATGGCAAGTAAGCACAGTGTTAAGTCCAAATATGTATGTTAATATAAATAGTTTTTTTCTTATATGTATATATGTGTACCATATTAATAATTTATATTTTATCATCGATACCGCAATGTCCTGTTCACAAACTATATTAACGTAGCAAACATTTAAGATATTTTTGACATCATGATAAACTAGATTTTAGATACTGCCGGATATATCATTGGAATAAACGTTTATTAGTAAGTCCCAATAATAAAATTCAACGGAAACGCCATTGCGTTGCTTTTGTGAAATTACAGCTTTTTGCTGTGCAAAATCGGCAAAGTATTTCAGGACAGGAAGTCGTGTTGCATAATTTATTTGTGAAAAAAAAATCGTGCGTTTTGAATTAATGCAAGCAAATGTGTGGTTTTTGTGCAGACTTAACATGGTTGATTTGAATCCCCTCCTTGATGAAGGCCTCCCCGGCACGAAGTTATATTTTAACTAACGATTACATTGATTATTGATTTACAATTACATTTTAGAAAACCTAGTAGCTGTATAGTAGTAAGTATATATTTTTTTCAGAATATGTATTATTTTTGGACCTCCGTGTGATTGATAACCTTAGGCTACCCTTGTCACTTGCTGTATGTTTTATTTTATTTAATGTTTTAAACTCCACATAATATTACATACATTTCTCCCACGCTAGCTAAAAACTAAAAACCACTCAGTCATAAGTCGATTAATTTGCCATAAACACACAAAAGTTGCTTTTTTCCCTCTGTTATAGTAATCAATAATGATACATTAAATTTACGAAGAATTTCCAGCCTTACTGGTAAATATTTTTTACATAAAAATCGAGCGTAGAGTATTTAATTTGTTATATTTCATATATCATGTATATGCTCCTAAAAGACTAAACTGCTCACAAAAATATTATTGTAGTCTCTTAAGTACTTAGATTTTCATATCTGTTGTTTAAATACTATGAAAATATAACAAACAAAACCAGTCTGTCGTGAATATGCAACAAAGAACTGCTAAGTTTTATATGCTTATGTGAAAATTTCAAATACTCAAAGCGAAGGCTCTGCAAACCCCCTAATTGATAAATAACAACACCAACCACTAGACTACGAAAAAATAGCTTGTTCTGTTTATGATTTATATCTGAAAAATTATATTCAACAGTCAATCTTTCAGGTTGATGTGAAATTTAGAGGCTCCTGCTTATAATATCAAATCAAACCCGCATCTGATTGTCAGTATTCAAATAAAAACCTAGTACTATAAAATATTGAATATATTTTACGTTCAAGGTCACCAGAATTGAATTTCAATTAATTATTTCGCAATTAGCAATTAATACGCCGTTAATGTAATCCAACGTAGCGGCATTCAATCTTTGAAGTTAACACGTTTGTGCAGTCATAATTTATTTCTGAATAAATCGGAACAAAAAGGTTTCCAAATTTGCTATTCATATATGATTTCGCCTTCGAATTAGTTGGAGAGAATATTCAATATTTTTTCTCATGTGGCGTGCTGTAGCCTCAGCGGCAAGGAAAGCCATAACAAGCTGATAATATCGAAAGCGTCGGCGGTTTCGTGTTTTTCTGAAGTGAGGCTTTTTTATTATTTTTGTTCCGCTATGAATAATATTTTTTTTTCCCACTGTGCAAAAGGAGTACAATGAGATTTATTTATTGGTTATAATTTATTTTTAAACACGTCGTTCATTTCCTTTTGCCCGCATATTTACGACTCGGTTAGAAATCACGCATACAATAAAGGAATTTTGAATACAATAAATTTTTATCTTTTAATTTAAATGGTATATAAAAATAAAACATTTGCATTTATAAATAAAAACTGATTATCGTAAACACGTCTGCATTTCACGCTTGGCTTGATTTTTAATCTATTCATTTTTTGTTCATAGCGAAAATCACTTTTTTGCTATGCGATGAATCACACGTGATGCTGTATCGTATCGCCGACCACTAATGAAGGAATAACAGATTGTGATTTAAATAATGATTATAGCAAATATGCATTATTTTTATTTTATATTGTAGGTAATTTTTAATCAGTTGAGTATTTATCTTTAATTTTTTTGCCTATACAATGACGTAATCAAGTCGATTGTTTGCCCGAAACAATCAACCGTCCCATCACTGCTAAAAGCCAACATAACACAACACAAGTGAACACAAGCCTTGTAGTCAGTTGGGTTGACAATAGATCGTATCGTCTGTAATTTCTTTTCCCCAATGTCGCACTATTTCGAGTGACACGTTTGTTTATTTTCTTATCATTTGTATGGGTCGCCATTTCAAGGTGTCGTTTCGCGGAGGTTGTCCGCCACTTTGCATGGAACCCACTACTGTCTCAGGGTCATAATATTTTGAAATATAACATATAAAAAACTACAAATAATAAAACGCAACGCTTGTTTACGTTTTTGAATTCCAGTTACCGTATTTACTCAACAGTGCTTTTCAGCAATGCAATAGCTGGAGGCATTCATTGAACCCTCTTATCACCTTGGATGTAGTCACTGTGGAGAGGACGACAACCGCAAACAACGAGGATATCAGTTTGATGTGCAAATCCCTGGTATTTCCGCTTGATAAGTCTCTCAGAAATATGTTTAATACCTTCCTAATACTTCTACGTTTTTTTTTTTTTTTTTTTTAATTGTTGACCTATCAAACTTTTTTAATCATGTATATTTTAATAAACCACCATCGAGTTGTCTTATTGTAAAATGTTTTTATCAATAATTTTTGATTGAATTCAAATATTTTATTTAATTATATTTCTTCATATAAAAATTCTGCGTTATAACTTTTATAATTGAGTACATTCATCACTGTCTTTATCTGGATCTTTGTAGGGTCATGGAAACGTGCCAAGGTTCCTATGGTGTACAGTTAATAACAGGTATACATGGAAATGCTATTTAAATGCCTAAAACACGTTGTCTCCTCAAATGCCAGACGGATGGTCACAGTAGGGATGACGTCACAGCCTTGCACCACATTTCGTCCACAGGCTGAAGAATGATATTCATCTCTCGGTGACTCTTCTAAAAAAACCCACAGTTTTCCTTCACATCATTGGGCTTGTCGTCTTTGTTTCGAGCTGACATTGAGTTGTTATTTTTTACTCGGATTTGGGTTAGGCATGCCGAGCACAAATTTCATTTTTAATGCTTTACTCGACAGCACAGCTGTGATAAATAAATGATGAAATGTTTTTTTGAGCATCCATGCATATTTGTTTCACAAAGCCAAACATCAGAAATAATAAAAAATCATCTTTTTTTATTGATATTCTGTAATAAGGTTTATATAATCATTGTACTTTTTACACTGCTTAGTATCAAGTATGGATACCTTTCCAGCGGTAAATTATTTTTATAGTGTGTGACAATATGTTTCTTAAGACCTATTCTAAATTATACGATTTCTATTTATTGTATTATATAATTGTATCACCTTTATGATTGAGTAACAAAAAAAATTATTTCATTTCAAAATGTTCATATATTACACGAGTGCGTTAAATGGCTACTCTTTAACATAATCGGCTGTAAAATATTTAATACGAGCATTTACCTGACGGACTGCGCTCACCTGTAATTTTATTACCTTCTAATAATGTATGGTAACCGGCATTGTCCGGGATATTCTGGCCATGAGTCGACAGTACTCGAGGCGAAAAAATTAATAACATCGAATATTGCTTTTCTTATCACAGACTAGACATACTGAAGATTCAAAGGTAATTTTTCTCAGGTAAAAAACAAAAATTAAAAAAATATACAAAAAGTGACTTCATTTGAGAAATACACTTAAAAAATAAAAGGATTACTGAAATATAAAATTATCTTTAAAAAAAATATTTCTCATAGTAACAGGCGACGTGGAAAAATTAAATTATATTCGATGTGTCAGTAAATTAAATAACATTACGATCTGGTGATAACTGATTTCGTTGTATTTATAATTTTCCATTAATTTTCGGTGGTAATTATGACTAATTACAAATTGACTTAGTGTTTAATTATGTGTAATATCGAGTCGAGCGTTCACAGACATGTGTACGTAATTAATAATAGATTTCGCAATGTTTGAAATACTGCCGATGTATTCTTGCTCCATCGTGCACCCCACCTGGTAATCATTTTGTAATATATTCCAGTGGTTCCCAAACTGCACTGGTCAATTTTATCATAGAATTATAAAAATTCAGACAGTACAATTTTAATAATAAACACAAAATATTTTTTGTTATTTTTTTAAGTTAATGAGTCTATGAGTCCATTTTAAAAATGTTAATTTCATAAACATAACAATTGATACTTGTCTCGTTCAAAAATTTTATATTTAAATAAAAATATGCATTGATATATACAGTTTTATGAATGATATACTAAATATATTTAAAAGTTCAAATTTGTCATTTTTATAATGTTTGCCATATATGTATGATCAAATTTAAATCGTCAGTACATAATATTTTTAGTTTTTTTAAATTTATAAATAAATTAGAAAATTTTGCTTGTAACACCATTTATACTCATAATGACTCATTTCCCCCTATAGAAAACCATTGTTATTTAAGCCGATTCTAACATGATAATCAAAACCGTTGGTTTCAGTAAACAAATACAAAAAAATATAATTAATTTACTCCTAGAATCCGCAAAATTATTAAATCTTGTATTTTTTGCGGATCACAGTTTCGGCACTAACAACACCGGCAAAAAGTTGCTCAAGCTCATTATTAGCATTTCAAAAGTCGCTGGAGTTGTCGTCGTGGCAGTCTTCCCCGGAATTTCATCATATTAACTGCATTTTTCACCTTGATTCTGATCGTTCGCCATGGCAAGGACGCAGGTGAGGATGAACACACGCCATTGTGATTCCAAGTGACTCCACCTGATAAGGAAAATTGCAACAATAATCAAATATACAGTGTAGAAACAGCTGTTTTATTCTTAGACACGCTGATTTGTATGCCTACAGATTCAATGACAAAATCAATATTTTATTCTCATAAAAATGACATGTAACCATGAGATTCGTTTTTATGTTTTTTTTTATTATTATACAAGTATTATTTTTTGTGCTTTTATTATGGAAAAAAGCTTAAATATTAAGTCAATATCAGAAATATAAAAACGCTGTCGCTGTGAAATAGTGATGTTTAATTATAATTTTAATTCGGAGTAATAAATTGCAATTGTACCAATTCTAAGATGCTGAATCTGGAAAAGGAATTTCAAGCCCAATATACAAATAATTAAAGCAATTAGAAGCGATTGCAACTGTGTTCACTTTGTAACACCTTATTCCTTTAAAAAACTGCAGAAAACTTGCATTTGAGAGGTTGTATATAAAAATTAAACAGTAATAAAGCAATTACTATTTTATAAAAAAATCTATGATCATCAAGAAAGCGTGATGACCATTCGATCACTGCAGTGCTTAATTTTCACAATTATTTCGATGTTTTACCGGCGATGATTTATTTTAAATATTTTAAATAAATCTGTATCAATAACTCAAGCATTTTTTTGCGTATTTAATATATTCGCTCGTCAATAAACACACAAAACGATGATTAAAATCTGAAATTTTTTATGTAGACTTTCCTTGCCGTTTGCATCGAATACCTTGCAGTGTTGGTATTTTTAATACTTTCATATGATTAATATAATAATTCAGTATATTTTAATAATGATGCTGATATAATAATTCAGCATCATTGCGCAAGATGTCTTCTGTCTCGACTGGATGGGCGTCCTTCATTGTTGAACAGCAAACTCGGTCAATGCGGCCGGTCAACCGGAACTGCACCATCTCTGTAAATCTTACCAATTTTATATAATATCCGCTTAGCCATAAAATCAAAATTAAAAATAAATATTTGTGCACTTATTTATGAAGCAATAAACACCATAATCAGAACGGTGTGACCTAAAGCGGCTAAAGCAAATCAAAACTAAATCCCATAAGGTTTTGGTGAAATGCATGTCCAGCTTCTTGCTTATAAATAATTGCATATGTAATTATTTGTATAACTATATAAAGCCTACACTTTTATATAATTGCACGTATTTTATTTTTTTTATCTTTTCGTATATAGTAAATGGACATCTCACAGTACGACAATTCCACTAATGTTCCACTAACTCGCGACACTTCACCGAATGCCAGTCGATAGTGAAACGTTCCAACGTAATATGTGGAAATTGTATTGGAAATTCGGGTCAACGATTGTATCTAGACTTACCAGACACCCTATTCCTGGAATCCCATCAATTATTCATGGGGCATGTGGCAAACTACTTACCGGCGTAAGTTTGATTTTTGTAAAGAAGACTGAGTTTTCAATCACTCTAAGTGTTTGTTTTGTTGTCGCCTTTTGTATAAGTAGTCTGATTAATCTTTAACTATTAAGTCGTATTTGGATTAAATATTCAAAATAATACATTATTTTTTATAGCTCCTTACAGCAATCCACGTTTGCTTTCTTTGCTTGCCGACACGCACTCAGGTTTATATAAATTAATCTCTTGGTAGTCTAGAAGTTAAGTCTGTTCTGTCTATACATATGAATAAACATATACATATGTTGTTTTCTCTTATTAATAAATTGACGCGACTAGTTTCGCTGACATGCTAGGGTCATCCTTGTATGCATTTCTTCACGCAAAGTCAAATTTTACAAGGCTTTATTATTGACGCCGAAACCTGCCCTATCTGAAGATACATCCCTCTGAAAGACACAAGTCATTACAGGTTATCCAAAACAAATATGTTGGGCATTTAACGCCCGTTGGTTCATCCAAAATGCCCAATACCAGCCTCAAAACAATCCATGAAGCCACCATCGACTTCTAGTACTAAACTCTTCCATGAACTTACTCCTTGAAGACTGCCTTTATACCAAAAGACCAAAACCTATACCATCCTTCTTTTTTATATAGTGCCTCTCCTCAGAGGAGGTTGGCGACCATTTCACTGAGAATATACTCGTGCTGAGCCAGTGTTCATAGTTTTTTAAGGGGAAAATACTGGGTCCAGTTTTACCTTGTACAATCCTTTCCTTACAGAGTTCTGGGGTTTGGATCTGATACTCCTTCTGCACCTCGACAAGGCACTCACAATCATTCCAAGTCCACTACTCCATTACCGATCCTTTACACACGCTCAGGGTACACAATGACACTCATGCACAAGCAACAAAATGGGAAGAGCGGGAAGCACATGTATACTAGGTATATGAAATATTTAAATTTATATTTGTTCATTGCAGGAGGGTCGGTGAACCGCATCGATCGGTCGTCTCCGTAGCGACCGCCGTCGTCCCACTCCAATCGCCGCCACCAGGTGAGTCTCCACCGACTGCCGATTGGAATGGGCCCGCAATAACAATCACGTGTTGAGCAGGTGAACGCCTGGGAGTCACTTGAAATGACGACCGATACCATCGCATGTGCTCCGATTGAAATATCCGGTTGAAACCGCACATGACTGCAGCACACCCTATATACTTACGTGTCATCTTCTTCTGATGCCTCTCCTCGTAAAGGAAATCAGTGACCATTTTATCACACATATTTCTACCCTAAACCAGTCTTACTTCCATCTTCTAGCCTTTGGTGCAAATTCCGCATCTATACATCCTCTTTCCAATGCTACTTTTTCCTTCGATTTTCCCTTGACGCTATATTTATTGTTACGAAACATGTGGCCAACGTCAAGGGTTCCATTTCTTTGCTCATCCTGTGCCTGATTCTACTATACAGCCACATTTCTACTGCCTCAATTCTTCGCATAGTAGCTATCTTGAATGTCCAAGCTTCAACTGCATAAAGCAAAACTGAGACGACATAACAGTGACAGTGTTATATCCTTGAGCATAGTATTCAATGTTTCTACTTTATTAATTTAAGCATCACAGAAAGATACACACATTTTCAAGTTATTACTAATATAAAAATGACCTTGTTTGACCTTGTGGTCTTGCTTTTCTTTATAGCCGCAGAATGCTGTCTTTATATACTGTTCTATTAAAAAAAAAAAGCACATGCTTCGGAAATATTACTTACAAAGAAAATACACTGCTAAATATAATTTTACACTATCAAAAAGCAATAAAGGCTTTTAATAACATATTTATATACTTATGTGACTCCGAGAAACATTTTATCGGTCGGTTGAATCTCGGGTAGTTTCACACAACTCGTTTTCGGTTTTCCAATTACCTTTGTTTTCGGAAGTTCGCTCGCTGGTGACGCAACACGTACAGTGTTATATGTGTCACTTTTTTTTTTTAAAGGTTTATTGCGCAATCATTAAAATGTGTGCCTTAATACTGGAACTAATTTAAAACTACCTCTAGCATCCAGAAAGATTTACGTAAAATCGATTAATCATTATTTAAGAGGTATCAGACTTACCGTCGGTTTCAGTAATTCTGAAAAAATATATGTACGACCAGGGGTTGAAACATTAGGCTGGCATGGAAATATTTTTGCACCATTTTGGGACTCCGGTACGTTTAATTAAGATTTGCTTAGTAATTAGAAAACCTTGAAAATGATTTTAGTTTTTTTTTTGTTTCGTGTTTATTGACTGTAACTCTTATATAACTAGTTTTTATGTAACTTGATTTTTTTTACAAAAAAAATATGACTAATTCATTGCAAAATATTTTTTTTAAAACACACAGTTATAACGATTAGTCAAGTAAACAAATTTATACAGACAGAAAGTACTTGGTGGAATTTTATTTTAATATTAAATATAATTTTTAAATTCAATTGAATCATTCTTCATTACATGATAAAATATTAATAAATATTTATACTAGCATATAAAAATATGTTTAAATAGTATGAGTGTTATTTTGCATGTGTAGGTTGTATAAGACTTCTCTTTAAAGTGTCTCGACCGAGTTAAAACATGATCTAGTTTTGTAAGACAATACTTTCTTCCGTAACGTTTTCTATTGTAAAAGACTGATTAACGTTTAACAAAGAGTTTTTGTGTTATATTTGCATTATTATAAAACAAATACAACGACACAATAGAAGAAGCCGTTAGTTTCAAGAAAAGTAATCGTGACCTGAAAATTCAAGCACTAAATACTTGTACTGATTTGTGTCGTTCGTTATCCGCGACCCTTCATCCAGAAGTGGATTGGCTTACATCGAAATCTGATATCTCCATGTCTCCTGTTGTAGAACATTTCAGCCGTTTCAGACCTGCCATTGTCATCTTCAGTCGATCGGACTCGGAGTTTTCAGTAAAGCGTCATCCCTTAGCCACTTCACGACTAATACTTGTAATATTTTTTGAATAAAATACTTGAGTGATTTTCCACATTTTTATTTTTAACTAATAAAAATAAAAATGTAGAAAATCACTCAAGTATTTTATTCAAAAATATCAAAATGGAATTCCACCAAGTACTCTCTGTCAAAAATATTGAATTTCTTTACTAATACTTGTATTAAAATATTTTTTTCAAATTAGTTATGCAGCAGGAATTGTTTATAATGACATTTTTTTACTCAAAATATAAATTTAAAATTATACATAATTTTTGATTACATACATACATTGAACGATTTTTTTGTCAAGAAAATAGCTTATATGTTTTAATTTTAATTTAAAAAAAACAGTTGTACAAATTTCACTTTTAACCATCGATCAGCTCTAAATATATCCTCACATAAAATAATTATAGTTTTATATATATATTTTTCCGATAAAGTTTTTTTTCTAATATCACGATCATTAAACACATACGCACAGTGGAAAAAACTCAAGCCTCGATTTCTCGCCCCCCTGCCTCGCCGCGTGCTCCACTTTGTGTGTTTTTCGGGGTTGTTTCTTAGGAACGGGCTCTCCGTTTCCTTCGGATTCAAAATGTCGGCGTGACGTCACAAGATGGCCGCCGGTCAGCCCCGCCTTATCTCGGCATCTCGCCCGCTCCGGCTCGCCGAGAAGCCTCGCTCGATTTAACTCGCCGGCCATGTGAAATTGCATGGCGATTATCGCCACACTCTCGCTCCGTCTCCGTTTTCTCGTCGTTGTCGCGTGTCACTGCTGGATGATGGCTTTCCGTGCTTCCGAAACGTCCGTCGGTCGCGGCGCGACGCGTTTCAAAGCTTTGCTTTGGGCTGAGTATTTGAAAATATATAATATACATTTTATACTTTACTTATTTCAGAAGATGTATTTTTTATTTTTAATAAATATTAGTATTGTTTAAAATTAATTATACATCTCATTATCTCTTGTTTCATTTCTAACATTTCATATTTATATGTACAACTAATACGAATGCTCAAATGACTAAGAGATACCGGTCATTTTTGTACATCTATATATTTATATACAGGGTGCGCCATGTTTTATATCGGTGTGTGAATAATAAACAACTTTTTAAAAAAGCAATTTATTTCTATATATGAGACGTTTTTATTTAATTTGGCTTTTTACAATTTATTTCAATTAGTTTTTAAGTACTACATCAATCAAGTGGCCGCTTTTGTTGACCAAAGCAAAATGTGCTCTTTTTGCTGCGTTTTCCGTCACTTTTTCGAGCATCTCGGGCGGTACAGCGATGATTTCGGCACGAATGTTTGCTTTAAGGCTTTAAGCAGTTTATAAAACAGTCTTAGAAATAACAGCTGTTAGAGCAGAGGTACAACAGCATTGATGATGACACTGACAACAATTTCTTTCAATTTTCCACTTATAACCCGATTATATTATTAAAAAACCAGATGAGTGTATTTAAAGGTTACGTTCTCCGATATTAACCTTAATAGCTTGTACGAGAATTATCCTTTTATTTCTCAACTTAATTATATATATATATATATATATATATATATATATATATATATATATATATATATATATATATATATTTATTTTTATACTAAATTTAATAATCGTACTAGTCTCGTATCAAATTTTCATTACGCATGCATTATGTTGACATTCAAATGTTTTTTTTAACGATGAAGCACGTTTTATATAATTTCAGTGATTTAACAGATGATAAGGGCTTATATAATATATTCCTCGAAATTTTAATAAAATCCTGGAATTTTGTAGTACATATGAATTGATATATCAATAGAATTCAGACCACGCATCCGGTTTTCAACCAGAAAGCCACAGATATGTTGATACTGTCGTCCAGATATAAACTTCTTTATCATCGTGTAATTATACTTTCAAATTTTATAATTAACTTGTAATTAAAATTATCATATGTTTTTTTACATATTTACCTTTACAACTGAAATTAGCTCAGTGATCAATTATTCATTCAAAGATTAAAAGTTCAAATAATTATAACCCCAGGAGATTATTATGCTCATTTTGTTAGAGAGACATATTACATAATTTTTTTGTTTTTTCAAGAAATTTCCAAGAAATTTTACATACAAATATCATTTTCTGGAGAAGTGAGTAATTATCCATACACCGTTACACTTGTGGTATTTTTCTGAGAACATGGAAAATGTCCTTCTGAAATGTTCTAACTGACACTGTGCACTGGTCTGTATTTTATGACACTTTAGTCATTAATTCCACATCAAAACTGTGTCATTCGCACGTCGGATGTTGATAAGTGAGACACTATTTATATACGTTAACTAGATACTAATTAAATATACACAGCATATATAATGATAAATAAATACTTGCTAGCATTTGATATACAATCTCGATGAAACGGTGTATTGGTAACATAAATAAATCGTAAAACTAAATAATTTATTAATAGTAGTAAAAATTTCGTTGGTCGATATATTATTGGATCAAAAATTAAAAAATCCCACAAACCCTTTACAGCTTTTGTATGAATTGTTCATAATTTTTATAATCCTTATCTTTTATTGAGTACTTTATATATGTGCACATCTATTAGAAGCCGCTGATTGCATGAAATGAGTATGTTGCAATTATTAACAGCTGTTTATAAACTGTACTTATTTGAAAAAATATATAATATTAGTGAATTTAATATCGACAAGTAAGATATATTACTTATCTACCACAATTTTTCGAAAGAAGGTGACGCTAGTGTGGCTTTGGTTTGTTTTGCAATATGTTCACTAGATTAGAGAGTGTGTATGTGTATGTTTTTGTATGTGTGTGTGTGTGTGTATGTTTATATATATATGTATGTATGATTGGTGATTCAAATATGAATCTTAAACCTCTTTATAAAGGCTTAAATTAAAACAATGTTTATATATTTTTTATTAAAATTCATTTGAAAAGCCTACGCGGCGTCGTATTCGCCTAAAACTAATAATAATAATAATAATAATAACAAAAGTAAATTAATATTTCGTGGGAGAATTCTTGAAGCCGACTTGAGCTTCCTGTCTTGTGTATTTTGTGGTTTATTGTGTTGAGTGTAACAGTTTTTTTTCCACGTTTATTATAGTAAAACCCATTGTAACTGTGAAATGGGAATCGACGTTAAAATTTTATGTAATGATTTCTTTGTTATTATCCACAACTAGAGAATATTTCACGTGCAGTCTGATTTAATTTTCATTACTCCACATTAAACGGCAAATATAAACAACCTTTCCAAAACAACAAATATTGAAGTAAAAGTGATCTTCTAGCCATTTGGAAATTAAAATTAGTTTATTTATTATTCAATGTATTTGACAAAAATAACATTTTTTATTTTTATTTATTCTTGCAAATCTAATGTGAATTAATACAAATGGTCGATTTTAAACATAAATTTGCTTTATTATAAATTGCACTCGCTCTGATATACTAAAAAATAAAAATCTGCAAATATTCATTATTAGATTTTTCCAAAATGTTTAAATTATACCATTCAAGACATGGTCGAGTCAATTAAACATTTTTGCAGGTATTATATTTTTTACAAGCCTCACCTTGAATCAATAAGTCTTTGAATTTACGCTCCGTCCGATTGTTTCGATAAACCGAGCATAACAAACCGTCGGGATGCTTACATAAAATAAGTCCATCGACTGCAGGCAGGGTCACCACCTTCAGCAAGAGTACAAAATATTCCACGTTTAGTTATATCAAAGTAGTGGAGAGTTAAAAAGATTTAGGTATTTGGACATTATTTGACCAGGAAATTGAAGTGAGGATTGAGAGATATAACCCTGAAATCTCGCTGGAGATTCACCAAGTGTTAAGTCGTCTCAGTTCTCTTTTATGGAGTCGAAGCTTGGACCTTTAAAACAGCTATTATGCAGAAATATGGCTGTATAGGAGTCTTTAAGACACCATCACAAATGAAAAAGAAAAGATGCGCAAAGAAACGGAACTCCTGACGTTGGTAAAGAAGCGAAAGTTCTCTTACTTTGGCCACATTCTTCGTAATAGTAAGCACAGCATCCTCCAGCTGATTTTCCAAGGAAAAATCGAAGTAAAAAGGGGCACACGGATACGGATATGTTCAAAGAAATGATCGACTTCATAGGAATTTTTACTTGTCGAAGGTTGGCCTTGTCGAGGCAACCCTGCTGAGGTATGCCGACTGGTACCGACTGCACCAATGCATTGCGTGCATTTAATAGCACTGCATGTTAAACTTGATTTAGCGGTCAGTGTGAGTGCGCCAGAGTGCGACGGGGGCCATGACACTCATTTGTATGCATGTGGGTCTGTCGCCCAATCGTTGTTTGTATCGGTCGATGCGTGGTTTCATATTAGTCATTCGACATGTAGGTAGAGGAGAACAGCCTTTAATGAGACACGTTGCTATGGTGTGGAGGAAAATTAATATACACAAGAACGGTTTAACACTCAAAGCAGCGTTAATGTTTTCTATAAACTATGCGCATTATAAAAAATGTTGAGGGACAAGGCATTTGAGTGGTGAAGATCCATTTTTTTTATAATGGTAAAGGTGACTTTGTATTCTTTTTTCACTTTGAGTTTATTATATTTTTTGCATGACTAGTTTCGACCAACAGACTTGGTTATCATCAGATGCATAACTAAACTAGACTTACTAAGAAACCAGTCATGCAAAAAATATAATAAACTCAAAGTGAAGAATGAATACAAAGTTAACTTTATCATTATGTAACAATGAAGATGAGAATGGACACACTCTCAAAATTAATTTATATTTAACACTGTTTGAAAACTTCAAAATCAATATTGATGCAGCTGGAAATTAAAGTGAGGATTAAGACAAGTACTATGCTCAAGAGACATAACACTGAAAACTCTCTGGAGATTCACCAAGTGTTATGTCGTCTCAGTTCTGCTTTATGCAGTTGAAGCCTGGACACTTGAGGCAGCTACAATCCAAAGAATTGAGACGGCAGAAATGTGGTTGTATAGGAGAATTTTCAAAACACCATGGATTGACATGAGAGTCTCGCAAAGAGAACTCCTGACGATGTTAAAAAAGCGTAAGGTCTCCAATTTAGGCCAATTTTTTTAAAACAGTGATTATTCAAAAAAAAAAAAAAAAGGGCATTGGAAGGAGGAGTTTTATATGGATGCGAAATCTGCGCCAGAGGTTGAAAGTTGGAAGTTAGACTGGCCCAGGATAAAAATATATTCGATGAAATGTTCACCGACCTCCTATAAGGCGAGGCACCAGAAGAAGAAGAAGATATATATAAAAATATATATTAATGAATAAAATTAACTCATTAAATTAATATCTTGACGCGTGGGTGATGTAGAATTTCCTGACTGTGTGCGAAATATGATTTTAGTGCCATTGTGATTAACATAGAAAAGCCATCATATTGGTGACTAGTCCAATTTATGGAATGTCCAATCTGAGGTGGTTTTCCTCTAAAATCCTAGAATTCATTTACGTCATCAAAACAAAATCTATTTTGGCGCGGGCATGTGACTTGTGGGCGGTTGCGTAAATGGCCTAGCAGTGCTAAACGTTGACGGGTCGATTGCCGTGATTTACAGGAAAGTAATATTTTCAGCTGCAACACCAAAATATTCCTTTAAAACCTTAAAAAAAAAACGATGCTCTTAGTAAAGATTCAGTAGGTTAGGTTAGGTCAGCTGTAAGCAAAAAAGGATACCTTATACTTTTTACTATTATCAAGAATTCTCTTTATTTGTGACACTCAACATTCAACTGCAAACACACTGCTTCTGATTGCTTCTATCTGCCTACTTTTCATACTCAATCGTGTAATTATACAATATTCTGATTATTTGATTTTGTATGTCTACCGTTCGTTGAGTAAAATCTATGAAATCTTAATCGTATTTAGCTAATTGCCAGTTTGTACTGAATGTGGCCGTTCGTTGCACCCCTGCCGTAATGGGGATGGAACACGCCATACAGACATTAGCACAGGGGTGGAAGCATGTGCATATTGCTTGCTTCGAAGTGTGTAAACAGCCAGGTACATCATTGTTTACCTGATATTGATTAATTATCGAGTGTTCAAATCGTGCAACATAATTGGAGCGCAGTTATCGTTTACCTGATCTTTTCATTATTTTTCAAACTTAATTGGTAATATTTTTTGAGGTCTTTTTAAATTTAACCTCCTCAGACCCTGTGCACATTGTAAAGTTAAAGGACTTATTTCGACTTATTTACATTAGGAACTTTTGTACATCGTTATGCGCATTATATTAATTCGTTTTGTTTTGCAAATGTCTTCATCTATCGAGTAATATTTGTATTATATGTCATTCTTGCAAGATGTCACAGGTCAAATTCGTCACATTTTATTTTCGTTGTTTTGTTATTAAAAAGTCAATTGCAATAAATTATCGTTGTATGATATTATAAGGAAGACTGTTTTTGTTGGTTTGAATCAAAATTTCATTATGTAAACTGTAGTGTATTTATTATACCATGACTTGACATCGAATTTTAAAAAAAATAAAATCCATATAAAAATTAAAAATATATATTTTTTGTTATACCTTTTCTGTGTTTTAGCAGATAAAAATAATAAAAAAAATTTTCAACCAAAAATAAAAAGTCAGGTCTGAGGAGGTTAATTTTAGATGTCTGCAGAAGAACTAATGATAAGCGATGCACGTCCCCAACGACCTAGTGACCATGAAAATCTCATGTGTTGTTTAGACATGAGTTTGAGATTATGTGTAAAGGGTTAGGCAGGGAGGTATGGATGATTTAAACTTTGATGGATAAAGAGTTGGGGTATCTTCTGAGCGAGTGTGTAACTGTTATTTCAAATCACCCTGTACCAGCAGAATCGGAGTATCAAGGGCTCTGCTCTGCAGGCTCGTCGTGTTTTTTCTTCGCTTCTCGCTTGACTGGGAATCGCCCATAAGCGAGACGGCACGAGAGGCGTGTAGAAGCTGTCCCTCTCGGGTCTGTCAGGCAAGGCCATCCGGTCCCTGGTTGCGTCATCGAGTCGTGACTCGGTCGCCTTCTGCGCAGGCACCCAGCAAACTGTGGGTCGCGGGAACCCCCCCCCCAGCCCAGCCGCCGAAGGGTCAAAAGATCAATTGAACATACACGATCTCACCTAAAAGCATTCGTACCGGTGCTTTTTGTTAATCGGAAATTTGCGCGCGCAAATATCTGGCAAATATCTCGCCTCAGAGGTATGCTGACCCAGTGTTTATAGTTTTTTTAAAGATCAAGCGTTTAGATCTGATACTCCTTCAGCAGCAGGCTGCAAAATCAATAGAAAAAGTCCCTTCACGTACTTCCAAACCACATCCCTCCACAATCATTCAAAGTGCACTACTCCATTACCGATCCTTTACACACGCTCAGGGTAACACAAGCAACAGAATGGGGAGAGCGGGGAAATGTATAAGAGTGCATATTTATAACCATATCAGCAAAGTTGATGATCAGTAAAAGATCAGTTTTTATTACTGAATAAAAAACGCTATAATACAAGTTAAAATAGCAATTAGTATAGTGTATGAAGTTTATATCAATATTCAATTATCACTACGCCATCGTCCCATCAATTCCCCATAATGTGTGGTTATAGTTCACGGTCGATGATTGAAGTGAGATATGCTTTACAAATCCGACAGGTAGACTTGAATGACAGGTCTGGAAGCTTAATATTAGACAATGAGCTATTAGATAAAGAAGAATTCATAAAATATTTAGTTTATGTGAGAAGTAGTTACTATTTTCATACTTACAAATGAAGACATTGTTAATATCTAATTTTTTTAATGTCTGCCATAACAAAGATCAGAAAAACTCATACAATACGAAATCGACATGACTTACGAGTATATTAAAACCTTGCAATACCCATTATTTAATTATCCATTTAATCAAATATCACACAAATATTTATACATGGATAAATTAAAGCAGTGTGTTTAATTTTTAGAAAAGGTATTCTTTACTATTGTGGAATTTATGAGGAATTTCAATGTTTTGAAGCCACTTAAGTATGAACAGTAGACCACCTGTCCAAGTATACTGTGTGTACACTATCGTCTATATTCATATATGTAAATTCACAAGAGGTCTATACTGCAAACGTACAATTAAAAATAACCCAAAACTATTCGACATTTTAATAATTTCACTAATTTATTTGCAGATTTTTCAAAAATTACTACAGTTGTAAGTTTTTGAAAATTTTTGACCAAGGCGTTTAAAAATATTAGCAAGTAGCAAATATTTTTGCAAGCCAGAGTACATTGACTCGGTGCTGAAAAAATATTACATAAATTAGAGAAAATTATGCTAAGTGTTACGTTGACGATGTCACGTTGTTCGTGAGCGGATTATGGCATAGGCTTTTTTCTACTCTGATAGGTGAAATTTTTAACGCATTCCGTACAGGTGATATTAAAATTGGATATCACCTGAGAGCTGATACTCAAAACCAGTGGCAATCATGAAAATATTTGATTAAACAGGTAATCAAGTGGTTAAGCAATTGTTGCTTTATCTGATTTTTTACGTCTATGGCATTTTTTTTTATTGAATACAAGGAAATCACTTGCGATGTTGAGTCATAGTTTTTTTTTTCAGAATTGAAAAACCTTGCCTTATCTTGAATCCAGTTGTGTCATTTTTTTCGGCGCTTCGTCTTTGAACAGTTATTGACATTTTGAATACACTCCTCACGCACAACGCTGCTCGCCGAGCAGCCGAGCTGTGGTGTGACATAACGCTGTATGCACATCGCGTTATTGTTGTTTGAAGGCAATCGACACACTTTCTCTCTACTAGGCGTTGAATACTTGAGCGTTCGTAGATGCAATGCCAATTGATATTCACTCGTTATGTACTTGAATGGATTCCGCATTCGGTTGATCTGGAATCGATAATAACACGGACGATGCCAAATCTGTTTCTTTTTAGGTTTGACTACTTTCTTTGACTACTACCTACATGGTATTTTCATGCTATTTTGTTGATTATGGGTGTAGATCAAAAGGCTGGCGAAATGTTTGCGTATTCGTTTATTTATATGAATTGTACAAGACAGAATTATACGTGGTTACTGGTCGAGTGCCTGCGTCTCTCTGTGTGGGGTTGCGTTATTGCTGGGGTTGTTGGGTTGTTGTAAAATTAGAAAGTCTCTACCTGAGGTAGGAGCGGAGCTTAACAAGTAAAATATTGTAACGGTGTATTTGCACTGACCGCTACAGTATCTACACGCTATGTCTCAAAATTCAGATCGCTATCTGAAAAAAATCATTCAACTCAATCACTCCGACGACTTGTTATATATTCGATTATTCCCATCATCACATTTGACGATGGTGTTAAATATAAAACGACGACGATAGGGTCATTAGCTGTGGGGCTGTCACAGTTATAAACAATTCACAAGGCACGAGACGATTGCCTTCACGCTTCACCAAAGCGAACGAAAAACTGTGAAACGCCCAGCGATTATCATTGTCTTCGTATTCGTGCCATTGTCTTACAAAAAAAAAAAAAAAACACACCCAACCGATGCAATTAAACCTGATGATCAAAATATCAAGTCTCTCGCTTCAAAGAAGCCACTTCTATCTTAAGGGTATTGATTTCTAGGCTTTGTTGAGGTTGGCGACCGTCTCACTGAAGATTTATGCTGAGACAGTGTTCATGGTTTTCTTGGGGAGAATAGTGTAGTCAAAGGCAAATAGATCTGATACTCCTTCAGCAGCAGCCTTTCACCTAGTCCTTCCATAATCCACAATCAGTCTACTACTGTACCAAGTACAGAATGGCAGCCATGCACAAGCAACAAGTACACGTGTATAAGGATACTTCTCAATTTTTATTTCTTCCTCCAAAGTGAGCAATGCTTGTTTCTATGCATTAACATTATTTACATAATAAATTGTAAACTACACATGTTGATATCCCGACTTGTTCAGTTTCTACTTCCGCTCTGTTATCAGCAGTTCTCCAGCTGTTCCGCACAATATTATGCCGTTCATAATCAAACACTTTTATAAAACAATGCACTGCAAAGTATATTTTTATAAACGGCCACAAACGTGTCGGTACTCTAGAAAAAGCGGATATATATATTTTTTTATTAATCCTATCAATAAATTCGAAGCTCTGAATTTCGCTTTCGCCCATCGCTGTGTGGATTTAATTTGAAAAATAAACGTAAAACGTTTGTTTCCAGTGACTTTAATTAGGAAATAAAGGTGCATATAACCGAACAGGCTTACTGCACATTTGCATACAATGAAACAATCCGAAGTTTTTTTTAACCGAAAGTATGCCATTAATACCTATAAAATGGCCGTTTATACGTATTTTCTAGAAAAGTGATGACTTTTAACCGCCGTTAACGGCCATCTTTGTCTTTATTTTAAAGATTATGATAATACACCAGCATTTGGGTATATATGTTTTAATAAAAATGCCAAGAACAAAGGCTCGGATAAATGACTCAAACATGTGTTCCCTGGCCGCTTCTTTGTTGCCGACTGATGACCAAAATGAAGGACATTCATTTCGGGAAGCAGAGGCTGGCAGTCCCATGCATCATATATATTTTTATTTTATTTGTTTCAGGTTGCATAAGAAGCAGTTCTCGCAGACTCTGGCAAGATGACGTTAAGAAGCAGGCACTTGCTTGCGGCTGTATTAGCAGTCGCGCTGCTGTCCCAGAAGAGCGAGCAGTACGGATCTGGCGCTCCTGAAAGGGTCAGTCTTGTTCTTCTTCGCTTCTAGATATTTTATATTATTTTTTGCGGTATTTAAATAAAATATTACAATATTTTTTAAGCAGAAAATGCTTTCGCACCTTTCGTACACTCAAATAACAAATTACGACTTCCGGTTCCAGGCCTGCGTGACGATGCTGCCGGTGCACGGAGACATCACCCCCCAGACGTCTCCGGCGCCCTACACGCTGCGGGCCTCCGCTGCTCAGGTGCGCCAGGGCTCGGACGTCACCGTGACCTTGAGCAGCCCCACAGCCACCGCCATCTCCGGCTTCCTCGTGCAGGCCAGGAGCGTCCAGGTCCGTCACCGCCTTGATTTTTCTCAACATCTTTTACATCATCAGTTGCCTCTCATTAATCGACTTCCAAATTCCGCATCCATGTTAACTTTCTTCTTCCAATTCCAATTCGAATGTATTGCATGTATGTATAATACCTTGTTTGCTCTCAGAACAACAAAATGGTGCTGGGGACATGGTCCAAGTTCCCAGAGCTGACGAGGACTTCAACCTGCAATGGAACGGCTGACTCCGTAACCCACACCTCTCCCGACCCCAAAGGAGAGCTCAGCTTCAGCTGGACCGCTCCTACAAATTTCCTCGGAGCCGTTGTTTTCAAGTAAGTCTAGCTGAATATAATAAACTAAGGTACATCAATTTCACATATGTAGTTATAAACGCTTTCAATATTTATTCTCAACCCTTTTGAAATAAATAGTAAATGAAATATTAAAAATTGTTTTATTATGATACGTTGTATTTGATTTCAGAGCCACCAGTGGCACCGGGTACGCCCAGTTCTGGAGCAACATCGAATCCACTCTGGTGGAGGTGGTGTCCCCCAGCACCCCCATCTCCTCCAGCACGCCCAGCGAGCTGCCGTCCACCATGCGGCCCTCGGAGACAGTCCGGCCCCCAGTCTACACCACGAGCAGTGCCCCTGTGAGTGTCCTTTGTCCAGTTGTGCATCAGTATATTAACCACGGTTAACTAACCATACTCATGTTGCCTGCTTGAATTCCCGTCTTGCAGGTTCCGGCACTATTTACACATTGGCTCTCCGTGGTAAATAAAACTAAGTGATATATAAATTCAATTTCAAGTTAGCACTTTATTTATGTACCTACAATAATGGATACAAAACTATTAATAACTCATGGTATCATTTGTAAATAGTCATACCATATTGAACAGATTGTTAAAAGGACTCGGACGGTGGACTCACAGTACTATAAAGGCGATCCAAACATTAAAGTGAACACCATTGATCATATTTCTTCATAACTATCATTTAAGCTTACCTCTACATCTTACTGGGCTGCTTATGAAATAGTTACTTCATAATTTCAGTAAATATATTTTGAAAAAAATTAGCATATTTAGTAAGCACTATCTTCCCTTTTCGGGTGATATCATGAGTTTTTAAATATCTTGTATAAATATTCATCATTGTACAAATATCCATAGCATCTTGTACCTGTACGATATATCGGAAACCACTGCTGCAATGAACTATTCATTTTATCACATTCATGTCTAAAACAACTCGCTGGTAAATGAACAGTTTTTTTTTAATCCTTTTACAACTGGGTCTATAGATACCACAACTATTTTCCAACTCTCAGAATCCAAATGCGATGATAAACCTTTTCCAAAGTATTAGATCAAGTATATATAGTATTTCTGTCGAGGACTGTTAATTCATGATTGTATAAATACAGTCATAGAATTAAACAATAATGTTTTTTATATGAGCTCTGTAATCTGAATGAAGGGTCTACTGACCACTTTACTTTTTAGTTAAAGACTATAGACAGAATATAAGCGCATGATCACAAAGCTATTAGGCTATTTAAATCAATTTCATATGTATCCTTTGTCTTATAATTTACAAGCATATTGTATTACATTTTGAAAGGTTTCTTACTCCCCTTAAATCTTAAAGCAATTTATTTAAAAAAATGTTATATTTTATTTTAATCCGTGGCTTACTAAATAACTGATAAGAAATTTTAATTTAGTGAGTCATGATATTTAAGCAACTATTAGATGTAGTGGAAATGTGAAATCTAGTTTTTAGTTGATATTATTTTTCATTGCATTTATACACAATTAATAATTAATTCTCACTGTGATCTCGATGATACACAGCATGTAATGAAATCACTTCTAAACATTTAAGTATATATTCAATAGTATCCTGGTTTCAAAAAAAAAATGATAAATTAACCTCATTACTCATGAGTTTCCTTGAGCATTCAAAAACTTTTTATAATTGATATGAATATTTTTAAATAAAATATAATAACACTATTTTTCAAAACAGTTTAAAATGTTTCTTTGTAAATTGTAAAACTACCTACATACATTTTTTTGAATAGCAAAAATAATATCCATTTTGTCTCCTGATTTATTTGAAGTCAGGAGACTTTTTCTAATTCAAAACCCTTTCTGCGAATTCATGAAAATTGATGCATGCTTCGATTTTGGGTCTTTTTAACTGAAGTCTCATATACTCTCAATATACAAGAAATTATAATTTACTTCAAATAAAATAATACCTCCGGAGCAATTTTACATTTTCTAAATCCAACTACGCCGTTAATCACTACCACTATTAAAAAACCAAATTTCATAGCTACAATATTAAAATTTATTTTATTATTATCCCACTTCATAATGCTTGATACGAGGAATGGTTGTAGAAAGAATCATTCAACACAAATTACTCTAATTTCTACTGACAATGCATGATGTTAGTAAAAACCAAAATATTACATATTTAAATAAATCCTGAAAGGGATTTCAGAATTAGCGCTTAAATTGCTATTTGATGGACTACATGACGAACACGTCTGTCTTTTGAAAGGGCTTGAGCTTCCCTTAAGTATTGTTTCAGGACTTCGTTTCTTCATTGTCTTTTCCTTTATTTCAGCAACAAATAGATCCGTTCTATGACGGCTGCGGCTCCACTAAGTTATGCTTTGGATCTACTTCTACCTGCTTGGCAAAAAAGAATTGTGTCGCAGCTGTTACTGTACTAGTCAAAGGTATTTTAATATTTATTAACCTTAACTTACTATTTATCCGTCAAACATTTAAAATATTGCAAAAACTGCAAAAATCCAGTTGATAATCTGACTACTTTGATTTTGCGTTATATCAACTATTTGATCTTTAAAAACTATTAACTTTACCGTAGATATATTTTTTTGCCAACCATGAGTTCAAAAAATATTATATCTTTGTATTTATTTTTTCAGGTGATATCTACACTTTCAGTCTAAAGGGAACTGAAAATCCAGCATTCGTGGCAATCGGTCTCTCAGATGACAAACTGATGGTAAGTCATATTGTTTCAAAGTATGATCTATCAACTTCATATTTTATAATTTACCACATCGACTTGTGATTATTTAATGTTCAGCTCGGGATAAATTCTAGAAATGGAAAGCATCCCTTGAAAATGTCACAAATACTGAAGCTGCGACATCATAAAGATAATCACTACTTGACGCAAGTAACAGGCATAACAACAGCAATATTTGATTTTAGGGAGATGACAGCTCCATGGAGTGCGAGAACCGCAACGGTGTGGTCTCCCAGCTCAACTCCTGGACTACTCAGAAATCAGCACCATCTGCCAGCCGTTCAGATGTGGTAAGATATGCCCCCATTTTTCTCGCACTTTATTCTAATCAGATTCTGAAAATAACATTCCTTCAAATGCAGAGCAATCTTAAAATTTCAATCAGCTTGATCTAATCGGCTAGAAACTTACATCTTTAAGTATTAGATTTATGATATCATGCTGATTGAATATATTAAATATACCAAACGTATGAGACATTATTTATCAATATCCAAAAGTCTGATGTTCATTATTATTTATTAAATAGTTAATTAAATCAACACGAAAATCTAGTAGAGCTAATAAACCATTACATAATTTCAGCCCCAAGATATCACTCGCCTGATACGATCGTCATTCACCGATGGGATCCTTGAATGTACCTTCACTAGGGACGTCAGGTCTACAATCCGAGGAAAGGAATTTGATTTGTCCAAAAACAAATACAACATCTTAATTGTGGCCGGTGACAAACTCAAACGTAAGTTCAAAAAACTTTACAAGCTATAATAAATATATTCAAGTTTCTACACTCTCAATATTTATATACATCAGGAGTGTTAAAATAAATTGCTTGCTTTCAGCTGACTCTGTAGGATTCCATGACAAAGTGTACACGTCCACGGAGCAGAAGGTGTCTCTGTCTGATGTAGCTCAGTTGGCCGGCGCCTCTAAGCTGCTCCTTCGTCTGCACGGAGCTTTCATGGTGGCCGCCTGGATCGGAACGGCCTCCTGTGGAATTCTTCTGGCCAGGTAAACAACTCAAATATATTTTAAAGAAGAGAAAAGTTGTAATCTAAAGAAATACTGAAGTGTAACACTTCCTCTAAAACTAATTAAAAAGCGTTGGTCAGATCTTGGTCACACTAATCAGATTTTCTGGTTAAGTTAGGTCAGGTTAATAAAGCATTTGCTTCATTTTAAAGATTTTCATCACATAGTGATTAAATAATGGTTTTACGTGAAGCAAATTTGAATATTCAATAATATTAGATAATTTTCTTGGTGCATAGTAATTAACGTCAATAAATTTGATTTTTTTCAGGTATTTCCGCCAGACTTGGGTTGGAAAGCAGCTCGGAGGAAAAGATATTTGGTTTGCTGTGAGTATTAATTAGTTAATTCATAAGTTTCATTAAAAATATATCAGGTGAATTTATTTCTAATGCATTATTTATAGTAAAATAATCTTCTTAGATCATTCTCGGATCACCTGCATTGATCTAAGAGATGAATTACTTTCCATTATAATTAATTAATGCTTATATGATGCTCATTCTAGTGGCATAGAATATTCATGGTGCTGACATGGTTGCTGACAATAGCCTCCTTCATCATTATCCTCGTGGATGTGGGCGGCTGGGGCGGTACCGGAGACAACCCTCATGCCATCATCGGAGTTGTCACGGTCGTACTCTGCTTCTTACAGCCAATCGGTTAGTTTTACACATGCATTAATGATAATGTTAATGTCATGGGCAATTCGGCCCCGTGCCTCGTGTTGTACGCGAGTGATCATCGACCCCCTCCATAGACTACCGCTATGATCAATATAGTAAATTAGAAGACAAAAGACATAGTAGAGATAGCTGAAATTGCGATATGATAGTTACTAAATATAAATGATTATAATTTCTGTTTTCAGGAGCATTTTTCAGGCCCCATCCCAACACCTCTAAGAGACCGCTGTTCAACTGGGCGCATTGGTTCCTTGGAAACGCTGCACACATCTTAGGAAGTGAGACATTTTAAAATATCTACCCACTCTTTATGCATTTATTTTTAACAGTAAACTTACTCTTGATAAATTGGTCTAAATAAGATTCCTTTTCAGTCTAAAGTTTTTAACGAAAAAATAACTGAAACTGTTTCCGAAATATATTCTATATAATAAATGTAAAGTATTTATTAAATGTTTTTGGTTTAGCGCCCTTTAACATTGTAATATTTGTTTCACTGCTGTATTAAATAAGTGATTGGTTGATTAAGGGCTTTTTATGTTAATGCTTTCAGTTGTGACCATCTTTTTTGCCGTATACCTGACTAAAGCAGAACTCCCAGAGTGGACTGTATACATTCTGGTTGCTTTTGTAGCATTCCACGTTCTAATGCACGTTATTTTATCTGTAAGTATATTTTATATGTAAGTAATCCGTTTGTGACTAATTATAAATTGATTGAGTTTTTAACTATTTTCTTCGTTCAACTTTCAGATTACAATGTGTGTCAGCGATGGAAGGATCAGCAACGGAAGAGTCAACTCGTTCCCCATGAAAGATCTCATGACCAACAATAGACAATCTGTTAATAATGACAGGAAAATGGACGCCCCTGTTAGTATACAACCTTATTTACCAGCTAAACCTTACATTTTAGTATACACTATGTATACAAAGTAATATATTATTTTTTTGTTCTGTTTAAAGATTTTTAATAAAAAATTTCAGCATGCTGTGTTCCGCAAGCTCTTACTGGGCGTGTACGTCGCCATCACCATACTGTTTGTCATCGCGCTGATCTGCCTAATCAGTCTCGCTCCCATCGAGGAAGCCTACGACAGCGTCAGCAAAGCCATCTCCGGTTCCATGTGAACAAAATAATTACTAAGCATCTCTATTACCTTAAAACATTTACAGTACAGCAACATCAATTCTATGTCAAAAAGGGCAAATATATTTGGAGACACATTAATCTACATACAAGTCGAATGTCTTGACATCATATCTATTCTCTTGATTGAATTATAACCTCAAATGCGCTCCTGCCGGTATGCATAGTCCACAGCAAGCATTGAAACACTTGTGTTACTAAAAATCAAATTGCTAAACTAGAACTATGATCAACTGGTTCCGGTCTGATTGGCCAGATTCATGCGTGCAAAATTTTAGCTAATCATTTCCAGGTTACTATTATGGACAAGTACGTACTCCATTTCAATTTCGATTTATTAGATTTAAGGCAGTTGTGTAGATTGGTGCTGCTACTTTTACCGCCCTGAATTTTGTACATCTATTTAATAGTTATCGTAGGTTTCCTTAATTTTATGTTTCTTTAGCTGACATAAGAGATCTTACTCTTTATCCTGTAAATACGAATGAGAAAAGAGACGCGGCCTTTTATTGTTAAAAGTGAAGAATGACGAATTAATTTTCCTTAGTACTCTAATCTGTAAACAGAAAAATCAAATGTACCACTTTTGTCATATGTTTGCAAAATTACCCAAAATGTCACGAGTAAATGAAAGCGTATTTTTTTCAATATTACTTTGCTTATTTACAAAGCTGATTATTGTCCTTTAAATCTTGAACCTTAAAATATATAAAATAAAAAATATATAGTAATCTATGACCCTGGTTGTAAAAGAAATAATATTGCTAAAAATTTCAACACAACTACTCGTAATTTTTTCACAAGCAAGATGTTCAGTAAATAAATTTATTTATATTACAAGGTCAATGAAGCTGTCATCACCATAACTACATTTGACAATGATCTTCATAAATAATTATTCTGATCAACTGAGCAATTTAGTGAGTGGAAAAGAGACAATGTAATAGTATTGCTATTTTTTTATTTTATTTATTCTAAGCCGTAAAAATACGTGAATATTCTTGCACGTGTACAATTGTACATTTCTAAATTGATCTACGGAAGGTAGTTCTAATTTTTGGAACTGATATATGATTATATAACCCATGGCAGAGATTCTCTCTGTTTATAGTGAGCACAAGATTTATTTAATTAATTGATAAGTAAATTTTGAACACAATCAAGAATATAATACGCAGATCAATTTTATTTCAGTTACCAGGCTAATTATAAGAGGATAATTGAAAAATTTATCTGACCTCTTTTCTAGTACAAAATGTATTATTTATTTATAAGCATTCATCGAAAACTGATTTTTTTTAAAATTCATATATTAATGTTTTACTAATCTATCATGGGAATGACAACATTCCACATTTTATTTTTACTGCGTGGTGCTTAAATTAATTTTATTAATGATAGTGTTTTTAAGTACTTACAATCACACTATCTGTATTTACTGCGTTTTACGAATCTACAAACCGTTTGATTCAGAATTTTTACCAAATATTATATACCGATTCATCTACAATTAGTGTATATTATTTAAAGGAGACAAAGCGACACACGTACAAGTTACATTTTTAATCAATCATGAAGATAGAATTTTGTTAGATTTCTAATTAATATAAGTGAGTCAGCTGCCCTTATGGCACAAAAACAGTTTTTGTTAGTATCGATGCCGATTGCTTCAGAATAAATGTTCTTAGTTACAGTAAGTTTCATAAATTTTAACCACTTATCGCTTTTAGTGATTGACGATATTTTTTGACATAAATCGCTCAAAATTAATTATTCTTCAAGCTTCATAAATAAAAATGACTATATGCATAATATGCACTGCATTTAATTTTAAGTAACAAAATGTTACATCATAAATTTTATATTTAAGTTTTAATTGTTTATAAAATGTGACTTGTACCAGCTTTTTAATCTTTAAAATTTATATTATATTTTAAGAAAGAGTGATAACAGCTGATATTACAAAGGAGAGGCTGTTTCTCTCAAGTCTCTCCTATTCTCATGTTTCGTTTATTAACTACTTTAATCTGTCCTCTGAAAAATTAGAAATATTATAAACGTTTGTCATCTTTAGGTTACGATACAACACTATTTATTGAACACTCCGGAATATAAATTATGTTCAGAAATGCCAGATTCTATATATTTATGTTAGCAAGTACTTATAAAATTAAATTGCTAGTGCCTTATTTAATACTAAGACATAAATTAAATATTCTTAATAATAATCAATCTTATACATACTTGGTGGAACTCCATTATAATATTTTTATTTAACAAAATATTTTTTGTTATGTTTCCGCTTTTTATTTTTGCCAACATGCTAATTAAAAAAAAGTGGAAACATCACTTAAAATATTTATTTAAATAATCAATCTGTAAAATTTCTCTACACAAATTGAATGAAGCTATTTTGCAGATTTCTTGATGTTTACAGAGTTGCCCGTGTTACTTGTATGTTTCTAATAATACACTGTATATTTAGTACAATTATTTTTTCTCAAATAAATGGTGTTGATGATTATGAACATGATTATGTGACATCTATTGCTCATGTTATTATCTTGTATTGTGAAGCTGTAATTAGTTACTAGCTGATATAAATAATCATGAACCTGCGGTAACTACAAAATGTAAAGTATTCTGAATATTTTCAACCAATTGCTTAGGTTATATGAATGGATGTCACTTAATTATAACTAGCCCAACCCAGCAGTACGATTATCAAATATATACCCAAAAACAACTTAATATCCATGCTTCGTTTTATGTTAGGACATTATTTTTATCAAGCGTTTGCTTTTGCACAAATTTCATTTGTAAATACTTAATAAACCTCACATTCTATAGATATTATTAACTAAAAATATAGTTTCGTACACAGCTTATTAGCAACCCTGGGTGTGCGTAATACATAAAATTATTTAAGAATATCGTAAAACAATCTAACGAGCTTATACCCACTTTTTTATAAAATCAGTGCAGAAGAATTTTTACCCTTAGATAAGATTATGATAGTATTTTCTTCACATGTTTACATTCTGTGGAGGTTCGTGAATCAACGGCTGGAAACCGCTGCTTTGAGTGTTACTTTGTATATTAACCCAATTTTTTAATTTAATTTAATTTTTATTGTATACACTTATTCAAAATGTATAGACGCACAGTTTTACTTGCATTGCTTAATCATAAATACAAACTTAATGTGTTCATTTCAAGTTATGCAATAATTTCAGAATGACATTAATAAAAAATGTTAATAATCATTTTTATATTTCTGACCACCTAAGTCATTAAAAATATACTGCAGAAACTTTTGTAATGAATGCACATAAGATAATTTAATGGCTTTCACTAACTGTTATTTCGGATGCCATAAATTGATTTGTATAAACCAGACTGCATCCCATAGGATAGTTTTAAAACTACAAATTGTAAAGATTTCTTTTGTTACTAAGCTGTAGGTAATATGTCTAATAAATTATACAATGTGTAGCACACACATTTGATCTGAATTTTTAATACATAATTTTTAAGCAATAATTCTCATGGGAGATTTTTCATGAACATATTTGTGACTTATATTTATAAATAAAATAATTTTAAATATTTACCATCTTTTTCTTTATGTCCTGAGTGTTAAAATAAATTCCTCTTCCTTACAATTTACCTGTTCAAAATAGTTACACCATGCGTTTTTTATCAATCATGTAAATAAAAATACTTGGAGCTTATGTAAAAAGAAAGCGTCGATAAAATTTGATCTCGATCTTGTTTTTTCTTACTTTCGGACAAAGCTTTATTTACAATATTTACATCTCAAATGTTCATCGATTTAGTCTTGAAGAGCCTAAGACATTACATCATCAAACTAGAAAAAATGTAATATAACATACACCTTAAATAAAAGATTGTATTTAAAAAATCATTTATACTAATATAATTGCTACGGTAAAGTTATTGAAAAATTAGCTAAGTAGTTTCATTAAAAATCTGAAATATTTTTTCAAATTATAATTTTAACTGCATTGGTTTTAAGTATGATTTATGTTTGAAGAAATACATATAAACTTGTTTGTAAATGATGGGGGTGCAGTTTTTTTGTAGTTAAAAGTTCAGTTTATTACTATTTTGTTTAAAAAGATTACTTGCTCTTGTTTAAAAAAGTTAACTAAAATATTTACCTATCGATCGAAAAAGTGTTTTTAGAGTTACTATACTTATTCAATAATTGTATTTTTCGGCACGACATTCAAGCAGACCAAGATCAAAAATAACCTCGAAACGTATTTACATTAAATAGTAATAAAAATAAATCCATAATTAATAGTTTGTGTGTTTCAAAATGTATTTATAAAATTCACAATCCCTTTGAAGCTGCATCATGCAAATTTACAATATAATCCTTGACTTGGCAAAACCGGTTTATCAATGTTTATATTTTTTTTTTTAACCTCTTATTGTGACAGTCGGTGTCAAAATATTTTTTTTATGATTGTGATAACACACATTTCCTTGCACTGTTATTAAATGATTTTAGATTAAATTTACGTAATTACACAATGACTCAACTAAAAAACCACGCAAACCGCTTCCGTTATACAGTGTGCGGTGTGGCCACAACACTCAAGTCCCTTTTTATCAGTTTAGTATTGCTACTCGTTTTTACAACTGGATATGCACTTGAGGTTCGTTGATTCTGTTTATTTGCTTTTGCGTGTTTCTCCGATACCGAGAATAACGTTGAAACGTTCTAGTGTTTATTTTCATTTCTTTAAATAACTCCAGATCCATTGCAGCTTCTATAAGTTGTTAATTTTCTTATGCTAGTAGTTGCTCTGCGTCTTTCTTTCGGACCGGTATATTCCTTGCTGTCATAAGATTTGTACTGTAGGTACGTGAATCAACTGAATTACATTAGTTTTTGACTAAATTGATGCTTTATAATATCAATAATTTGTTTTGTTATGATAAGTCACTACTTTGATGCGGAATTTACGCCAGTGGCTGGAAGTACTTAATAGTACAGAGGCACTTGAAGAAGAAGTCACCACCAATATATATAAATTGATTCAGAATCCTATAACGTTGAAACCCCGTGGATTTTATTTTTTATCACAAAAGTTTCTGCTCAATTTACAATGTTTATCAATAAGCAAATATTCTATTGCAAGCCCTTTCAGGGAAACAAATTTCGGCCAAGGTCACATGACATAGCAAAACATTCAACAGTCGCCGCAGACCGACCACCGTATAAAAGATTTACTCTGCGTGTCATCACTGGTTCAAAACGTTCGTAGCAAATCTTTCCGATGCGTGCTTCTGCGTGCTGGCATATAAAATAATATTCATGAATATAGTATAAATATTCTATCTTACAATAAAATACTAAAACATTGATCTTACAATTTATCTACTAGCACTCCTAACAAAATAGGAATCTACTTTACACTTTGAATTCTCATTTGGCTCAATTTTCAATATGATAACTTGAAAGTATTACAGAAAAAAATAATATTGTGACGATCCATTCCTGTTTTCTTCGCAAAATTACATATAATGGAAAATTACTACAAATTTGACAATAACTAATGAATACAGAAAATGAATCCATAAGCGTAATATAATTATTAGTAAAGGTGTGTATTTATTTCTAGAACCGCATGAAAATGGATGATGTAAAAGAGTTTCTTCAAGAGTGCTCAGGGGCAGAAGCACCTGAACGGGAACCTTCCCTAAGCGATGAGATCATCAAGAACAGTGACCAATTTCCCATTAAATTTCCAATTGAAACTATCAGGTAAAAATTGTTTTCTGGATATAACATTAACTTCTTTGTAATTTTATTCAACAAGTGCAGGAGTTTGTGACCCAACAATACATTAATATTTGCTTAAAAAGTAGTTCTACTTTGAGTAGATCTGCGTATGGCATTTAATATATATGTATATTTATATATATTTTTTAATTTTAAAGGGTTCAAGTATGAACAAGTGTATTTTGATCCAACAGATGCAGTACACTGGCCAAAAATATGCCGAAAGAATTATTAGTGGAAAATATTGCTTCCACCTACCCACTGATTCACGAAAAGGTTTTGTTGCTGATGTGTCGTTTCCTTCTTCACAAAAGGTTGGTCTTTGTTTTGTTCGTATCTTAGTAACCATGACTACTGCCATTATTTTTAAAGCTGATAAATATTAATTTCCAGGGTTCATGGATCGAATCTTGAGAAAGAATTTTATAAAGACCTTGGAATCATTGATTTCCTAGACAGACTTCTTAAGAAGAGGTCTGTTGCCTTTTTTGGAGCTGGAGATCGTTACTTACTTATTTCCCAAGATTCTGGGTAAGCGCATTTATATTTTACTGTTAATTGTAATACTTTTTTATTTAAATTTGTCATAACAAAAGCATAGTTAATAAGGTTTTATCCAATAATTAATCAATAAAAGATGAGTTCTGGTATTTTGCATTTCCACAGAATAATAATTACATAGATCGGAAAAATTCTTTTCAGTATGCTAGGTTGGGAAAAAGTGGGTAGCGATGAGGAAAAAGCCCCCCTCTTTATGAAAGACTGCCTCACCTACGAGGAAATGAAACTCTCCGCCATGTTGTACGTCTCTGGCGACACTGTCTTTATCAATAATGGTAACCGTAACAACCAGGGATTTGTGGAAAGTGAAATGGGCAACGTTGAAACTAGTGGTGTGATAATAGGTTGGCGAGCATTGTAACTATTATCCGTTGACAAGTGTATCAGCCACATATTTTTATTCATTCATATAATTTATTTATTTTACTCTTAGGTCTTATTGGCACTCGTTTCGAAAAAACCGGCGTCATGGAATACCAGGAGATGGTTTTGGACAAAAAGCAGAATACATTGAAAAATGGCTATTTCACCACTTCTATTTTTGACAAACTTGTCCTGAAATTACTGAATTCTACTGAAGAATCAGCTCATTTGCAGAGAAAGCTATGGGCAGACTTTTATGGTGTAATATATTTGTATTATATTATAATAACACTACTTGTTCTACATTTTACTTATTAAATTTAATGCAGGTTAACTGTGGATATGTATAGTATATATATTTGGTGTTGTATACAAATGGATAGGAATTAAGGGTTGAAACTTTTTTGAGGTTTTTACTCTTTTTATCCATAATTTATATAGATAATTTTTATTCTATCAGGAGCCGACTCTCACTTATGAAGAAGGTCTAAAAATTTACAAGAAGGAGAATGGAGATGATACTGGAAAACAAAATGCAGAGGACAATCAAGCGTACCTCCAGAGATTTGTGTATGACCGCACACGCTTGTTTGATAACCTGATCTACGCCAAGCATCTCTCCATACCATTCGACTGCGCCGTATTGGAAGCTAGTAAAAGAGCACAGGCCAGGGGCACCACAGCATATCTACACGTCGTCGGAATAGGTTTGTCTTGAATTAATATAAGCATATAAATAAAGTTTCCGATCCAACTCTTCACGTGAATACTAAAGCTAATCTAATATATTTTTATGAAGTGCTGTATAGCAATGCACTTTTCTAAGATATCTATCCACATAACCCTGTGAAGCCATGAGCTTGAATCAAGAAGACTAGTTGTCTTTGTAAAAAATTTCAAAGGCAGTAAGGGGCTTTTTGGGGGGGGGGGGGTCTGCGTCTCACTGAAATACTCAAAAAAGTTTAAATGAAATTTTAAAATGTGCTATTATTTCAGGACTGGGAGTTTGGAGAGCATTCTTACATCAGAATAAAATTTTTATAAAGACATTCCTTGAAAGGTTGCAGTTTTTGGCTGCACAATTGCCTGGACTATCTGACGTACACTTCGCTTACTTCAGAGATGTTCCCAAAGGTATATATAAATTTGAAATAAAAAAAATGAGTAAGAATATTGTTTTAAGCTTGTTTATATTACATACAACACTATGAATAGTATAATATTTATTTTTAATATATTACTGCAGTAATATGTATACTGCTCATATTAAAAAGTATAAAAACATTGTATATTGTTTCATGGTGGTATATAATTATTTTTTGTTGTCGTTTAGAATTGCTCTCTCCAGAAGGAACTTTCATAACCTGCGACAGTCACCCCAAAGGTAATGACCCCTCAAAATTCATAAACAAGCTAATCCCATAAATGCCCTGATAGACTATACTTTACGCATTATTTGTTTATTTTTGGTGTCTCTCCAGGGGGTATCAAAGTCCACTTGTCTCAGAGGGAGCCGTCATCCAAGCTCAGTGGAGAGCACGATGGGAAGTTGTTGGTGGAGACGTATCCCTGGGACGGAAATGCACAACCTGGAAATGAATTTTGGTAATCAATTTATTTACAAACTTGTCCTGTGCTATATATTTATAAAATTAGGACCAATTTTTTTTTTTAAGGAACTTAGGTTGCAAACTCAGTTTCATTCTAATTATATGCATCATTCCTGATTATAATGATGGACCTGACTTTGGCCAGATATTTTTATAATAACTGTGTCTCATATTTATATCTCCTATTTTCCAAACAGGGTTGGGAGTCTATCAGGATCTGGAGACCCAGCAGCCGCGTGCTCGTCTCAAGTGGCAGAACTCCACAACTCGCACATCAACAAGAAATTTGTTTGCGGAGAGAATGTACACGTCGCTGGACAGCACGGCATTAAGCATATCAGTGAATATGCCAGCATACTACTCAAGTCCATAACTTGCTAAAACATCATCAGATTTTTTACCAAAACGAATAAAAACAAAGTCTCAGGGTGAAATTGTATATTTCCATGGTGCATTCTCAACTGATCATCAGAAATAATGAAATATTTACACATACCTTTGGGATGTTACCTCAACAATGAGACTCAGCTGACTTTCTCTTTAAACCATGCACCGTAAAGTACAATTGAATTGCACACAATTGAATAGTCCTTTAATAAGTATTATTCAATTGTGTGGTCCTTTCAAAGTTATTTCTTACTCGGTGATGAGCGATTAATATCATATTTTAAATAATAAATACTTCTACATATTTTTGTCAACAATTTGTCGCTCTGTTTATATGAAAGTGCCTTTTACAATATTAAACAGAATTTAATGATGTTATACTAAGTTTCAAAAGAAAGTGATATTTTATGTAAAAAATATAAACAATCATTGTACTTTTATTTTGAATAAATAAGTGATATTTTTTACATATTCATATTTTAAAAATTCTTTAGTGGCAAGTTTAAAAAGGCCTTCTGAAATTAATTTTTTTACCAATTTATTATATTACTTTATATGAAAATCAGGAGAGGTTATCAACACTTTCAATATATCAACATTTGTGGGTTTGGTACTTTTCCGATACCATGGAAAAAATACGACTTCACTCAATACTTTAGATTTATTGGTAGTTGATAGTCTTCCAAAATATTGGCAAGCTTATAAGATCTTTGAGTCTTGCAGGAATCTTGTTGAGAAATTATTATACTTAGGTTTATGGCTGCTCTGCCTTCTCGGTCTATCTAGGAGACAGCGTCTCCGTGATGCGCTGAAAATCATTGAAAAGAACGTCCTGTCGTCTTCTTCAGGGAATAAAAGGGAAGGGAGCGGCGAAAAGTGCGCTTCTCGATAAAAAAGTTTACACCTTACAAAAAAAAATCCCGCGAAAACAAGAACAAAAAAAACGCAGATAATTTGAGGTTATATTTTTTATGGGAGTTGTTTGAATCGGTGTATTGATTTGTCAATGTGTTTATTTATCAGAATGATTAGTAAAATTGATAATTCTATAGTGAAGATCATGATTCATCACCTATGATATCGACAGACCGAACGTCGGCTGAAAAGCTGATAGCGCCGGCTGTCAAAGTGCCGACTGTCAAAGTGCCGCGAAAGTGCATTTTATGCAGTATTGCGTTGAATTATACTATATTTTATTGTAATCCAGTGTTTTGCAAATTTGCAACCAACGTAATGCCGTAGAAGCTACACCTCAATAAAAAAAGTGCACCAACCGCTTCCTATTTCACAATACGTGGTAATATTTTATTCATATGAATCATTATCTTTGCCAGATACTTAACTTTATTTTCCTTGTACCGGTTGGTTCGTTTCTTCGATACTAATAATTACTGTGTGTATTTTCTTCGATTTAAAACACTTCACACACAAGAGGAATTTTCCGTTAGTTGCTCCGAGTCTTCCCTTTACGCCGGTCTGTTCTTTGCTATCACTAAACTTGTTTTGTAGGTTCGCAAATTAATTCAGACAAATAGCTCAGATATATTGTGGCTACTGTGTGAAATATTTAATTATAAAATCAACTAGTTTTTTTTGTAATTGAGTCAACAATTATCAAATCATTAAAGATCCTTATGCCACTTTTTAGTTTTTAATTTCAACTGAAAAAAATATTTTATTACATAAACTGATGTATACTACGATTTATAACAACTGATAGGGCTGAAAATTCCTATTAAGTACATATAGCACCTAGAAATAAATATTTAATCATTACTATAAATTATCATTTAGAATATTAAAAAAGGTAAATGTATCAAAAATCTTCAATGCGTACATAATGTATTTAATAATTAATAATTTTGAATCTATCTGTGTCATCAACATTATGAATAAACGCTACTGATTACATTATTACATTTCTAAAACTCGTCATATATTTTACCTTGCTGTATGCATTGCACAATGCCACATCGCTGTACATTTAACAATAACTAACCGACACTGCAAACACTAACAATAACCTCATGTGTTATTATTTTCTGTTTATTTCTAGAACCACATGAAAATGGAGGATATTGAAGAGTTTCTGCAAGAATGTTCGAAGGCCAAGGCGCCAGAAAGGCAGCCTTCCTTTGATGATTTTGTCAGGGATAGTAATGAGTTCCCAATCAAATTTCCAATTGAAACCATCAGGTAACCTTATTGCTTTAGTATGAATATTTATTAAAATTTATAATTATTCATTTATGTTTTTTTAATATTTGCTTTTTTCAACAATCAACAATTTTCGATCAACAGATGCAGCACGTTGGTCGAAAATGTATCTAAAGAATTATTATTGGAAAATATTGCTTCCACGTACCCGCTGATTCACGAAAAGGTTCTGCTGCTGATGTGGCGTTTCCTTCACCACAAAAAGTATGCTTTTATTCAGTTATATCTTTAAAATCTCTTTGACAGTAAAATATGAAGATTACAACTGCTGGCTTTACATTTGATATTTTTTAATTTTATTTTAAATTTTAACTCCCAGGATTCACGGATCAAATGTGGAGAAGCGAATTTACAAAGACCTTGGAATCATTAGCTTCCTGGATAGACTCCTCAAGAAGAGAGCCGTCGTCTTCTGTGGATCCCTTGACCGTTACTTACTTCTATCCAACGAGTCTGGGTAAATGCAAGTTTTGATTTCCTTTAAGACAGAAAGAGAAATACCAGAAGATGAGAGCCTAACTGCCTTGGAAATCTCGTGATGAGATTTAGGAACCTGTAATTTGACCCAACTCCAATGATTTGCAACCCTCAGAGTATTTAACATAATTAACAGGATTATACAGATAAAATAAGTATTTTAATTAACTATGGCAATGTAACACTGTGTATGTGGAATTTTAAATTTTAATCAAAATAAGCAATCAGTTCAAAAATAATGTGTCTTTCGAAAACCCGAGCTTTTCGGTTAGGTGTTTTCTTCATTGTTATAGCCTCATGAGCGGGAGACTGTCTATATGTCAGGAGTTTTCTCAACAGGCATTCTTTGCCTTTGAACCTGAAGCCATTTTTTTAATATTTTAAAATTTACAAACATTCAGTTAAATTATTTTTAGAAATAAATGGACTATACAAAATATCTGATGTATGCATAGAAAATAAATTGATTATTTCAAAATCTAAGCGTTGAGATGCAAGATATATATTTTTTTGTAGGATGCAAGGTTGGGAAAAAGTGGGTAGTGGTGAAGAAGTGGCCCCCCTCTTTATGGAAAACTGCCTTACCTATGAGGAAATGAAGCTCTCCGCAATGCTGTATGTCTCTGGCGGCACTGTCTTTATCAACAACGGAAACCGAAACAACAAGGGAATCGTTGATAATAAAGAGAACAGCATTGAAACAACTGGCGTTATAATAGGTGGGTGTATATTTTAATTTTTTAGTACTAGCGAGTGCATTGCTCTCGGTAAGTAGTTTTACTAAATTAATATAAAATAACCCCAATAAATTACTTTTTGTCTGGAAAAAAATTTATAGAGATAGCAAATATTTCATTTACCAAAAATGACAAATAAAATACTTATATTATCAAAAATTAAATATAGATTAAAAAATAGTATTAAAACACTGAAATGTATATTCTATAAATGCTTCAAGTGTATTGTAGCGCAAACAATTCTTTATTGATCGTATGGACAACATATTAAAATGTCAATAAATTATTTATTAAAGCTTAGCTGGATATTTTAATACTCTGTATTGTCATGAAGTTGATTTCTTTGTGGTTTTATTTTTCCCTCGTAGGCCTTATTGGCACTCGCCTAAAAAAGAAGGGTGAAATGGAATACAAGGAACTGGTTTTGGACAAAAAGCAGAACACAACAAAAAACGGCTACTTCACGACATCTATGTTTGAAAAGGTTACCACGCAGTTACTGACTGCTTCTGGAAGATCAGCCCGTTGGCGGAGAAAGCTGTGGATAGATTTTTATGGCGTAATATACACATTTACAATATTCAATTTTCAACAGTAGGATGTGTGCATTCAAACGCTGAGGATGAAACTGCAAAAGTCTTGCCCATGTCCAAAGAAAACAATTTTTTTCTTAGTGAAGGAACTATGCTTGTAATTTCTTAAGTGTATGCTTCTCAGTATTCAGTCTCTAAATCTAAGCATAAAGTTAAATATAATTGTGTAATTTGAACTGTAATTTTTAATAATTAATTTTAATTATAATTGTGTAAGATGAGAATGAAATAAGATGTTTTAGTAAAGAATTTTAGATTCTGTCATGTGTAATTTGTAGGATCAGATTTTACACATGAGAATATTTTATGTATAAAGATTTTTTATATTCTTACAGGAGCTGACTCTCACGTATAACGAAGCATTAAAGTCTTACAATATGGAAACTGAAGAAAATGCAGGAAAACAAAATGCTGAGTCACACAAAAAAAACAGTCAAGCGTCTCCCAAGAGATTTGAGTATGACGGCACATACTTGTTTGATAACCTGATCTACGCCAAGCATCTCTCCATACCATTTGAATGCGCTATACTAGAAGCCAGTAAAAGAGCACAGGCCAAGGGCACCACAGCGTATCTGCACGTCGTCGGAATAGGTTTGTATTTAATTATTATTTCTTTCAACAACAAAACCTATTTTTAGTGTTCATACTGGGTGAATCAATTTTGTACTGTATGTCTAATAAATCTATATAAAAATAAATCTCTCCTAAAAGAAGATTATGTTAAGAAAAAGATTTTCTAAAAGTTTTTATTGATGGATACTTATTGATCCACCCTTGCATTTGCCATTATTTCAGGACTAGGAGTGTGGAAAATATTTGCTCACCAAGATAATGTTTTCGTGAAGATATTCATTGAAAGCCTACAGTTCTTAGTCGAACAGTTGCCTGGACTTTCGGATGTACACTTCGCTTACTTCAAAGATATTTCCGAAGGTATAGGTACACTTGAAATAATACGTATACTATAGTTCCGTGCACTACTCATATTGGAATGTTTCTTTCATGGTATTAATTTTTTTTTGTCGTTTAGAATTGCTCTCTCCAGAAGGAACTTTCATAACCTGCGACAGTCACCCTAAAGGTAATAACTTCTCAAGATTGATAAACAAGCTAATTCCATAAATGCTCTGATAGACTATCTTTGAAGCTCAATTTGTTTCTTTTTCCGTCTTTCCAGGGGGTATCAAAGTCCACTTGTCCCAGAGGGAGCCGTCGTCCAAGCTCAGCGGGGAGCACGAGGGGAAATTGTTGGTGGAGACGTACGCCTGGGACGGAAATGCACAACCAGGAAATGAATTTTGGTAATCATTACAAATCAATCAACGTATTTATCAGCACCAAAAGTTTAAAGATTGAATTTAAATTTGTATTATTTAATAATATTATAAATAACAAATCTAAGCCAATGAAATTAAAAATATAAACTTATTTTTAAATATAAATTAATATTTATTAATGACTACTGATATCTTATTTAGGTTTGGGAGTCTAAATACATCCGGAGATCCGGCGGCCGCGAGCTCTTCTCAAGTGGCAGAACTCCACAACTCGCACATCAACAAGAAATTTGTTTGCGGAGAGAATGTACACGTCGCTGGACAGCACGGCATCAAACATATCAGTGAATATGCCAGCATTCTGCTCAACTCTACGACAACCTGAAAAATTATTAAAAACCATTTTTCTCTGTGTGTAGACAGAACTTAAAGGAAAATGCATTATCAGCATGTATAAACATATGCTTATATCATAGTTCATATTATACTAGTGTAACACTATTGACTGTTATAAATAAAAAATAAGGAATTAAGTCTGCCACTGCAAATCAAGTTGTTAAAACGACACCACAATGATGAAGAGAAAATATCAGTTAGCGCATTTGTTGTATTTTAAATGCTTACTCGTAAGACCATAACAGTATATCTCTTTCTCTTGTGTACTTTCTTAATTACTATTTTAAGATGTTTTACTGTTGTTCTATAAAAAAGTGATATTTTTAATATTTTTTTTATATTATATGGGTATTTATTATAAATAAACTAAATTAATTTTTACATTGAAATGCTTTCGCTTATTCTTATTTAATCAAAATATACATCAACCCTACAAAAATATAAAAACACTTCATAATATGTATTTTCACCATCTTATAATTTGATTATCCTGTAGGAAGCCTAGTCAGGAATATAATATATATGTATATATAGTAAATAGAAATATTTCATCAAAAATTTTGCCATTACCAGCGTAGAGTCTACACGGAAAATTATTATTAATAAAACGTAGATTTTGGTAAATAACTAATTTGGTAATTTTTATGGTTGATTTAGTGATCTAAATCTTTCACTAATCTAAATTCTGAACCAATCCAAACCACTTGGCCTCGCGCTTGTTGCAATTCGATCAGAGACGGTTCCTTAAATCTTTGACTGTTTTTAATTTACCAAGGTTGATATTAATTGTTACCTGTAAAACAAACACAAAAATATGTGAGAATAAAATATATCTACGGTAAGTTTGCATACAAGTAATAAGTGCTGCATAGTATAAATATGGTATAGATTATTATTTACATTATTTTAACACTTATTTTCCCTACACAAACTCAATAATAAAAATAACATTGTAAGCCACACCTTTTAAGCCCCACAACCTACGCGCAGGATCAAGGGAGAGTCAAATACCGTATTGTAAGCATAGCTCTTAGCAATATTATAAATAAGCACAAGAAAATAATGAATAAAAAAATATATACATCATTTACATTATTATTTATTTGAGCAAGGTCTAATAATGCTGCCATGACTGGCCTCCCGTGGGCGCATTGGAAGGGAACGTCACACTTGGAAAGAGACACCATCATCTCCTTACACTTTTCTGTGGTCAACTGAGCTCCAAATTTTATTGCTCCGTGACAAGCCTGCAACAGACGAGTATCATTTCTTCATTAGAATTATTTAATTTTCTCGTAGAAATAAATATTTGTTTTATCTTTACTTACTTCAGAGCTTATGATATTCAAAACTACCGCAGGAATACTGCTGATGTTTCCTTTTGTGGACTTCAATACCTGTATTTCATCAATTATAAACTGTTCTACCAGCATGAGCAGATCTTCTTCCTGTTGGATTTGATTAGTAAAATACTGGTATTGTTATTGTGTGTCACAACAATGTATAAACCCTTGCTAATTTGTAAAAATAACCTGTTTAAAATTCTTATTAACGATGCAAGAGGGCAACGCTAAGACTTCAATATCCCGCCCATTTGTTTTACTGTTGAGAAAAGACAATCCTAAATTGCTGAATGAATCTTTGTACTTCATCAGTTCAATCAAATCCGACTGCCCCAACTCCAAATTCAGCGTTTTTTCTAGCTCTTCTGATCTCCACATTTTTTCTTTTTGATAATCTGACAAATTTTTATAAAATTTATAAGAAAATTATGTTGGTAATGATTATAATATTTACATCACTTTAATAAATCCCAAGACTACACTGTGTTTACTGTATATTATTTTACAAAGATACTTCAAATACGAAATCACAATATAAAATTACTCAATCAGTGAATTGATTCATTGGTTAAACAAATCTTTGCTCACCTTTTAAAAGTTTTTCTAACCGTATTCGTTCATCCACTGCATGTTGATCAAACAACACAATGTATCCTGCAGATTTAGATTTGCTACCTCTGACTATTGCAGCAATAAACTTTGAATCAACTTGATTAATTACCTGGAAACACAGACAAATTCACATGCAAAAATTAACTCATAGGATGAAATAAATATATTTGTGTAAATTAATCTTCACGCACTTCAACTGATTCGAGCATAGATTTTTCAAGAATCATTTCTTTTAAAATGGAGCGATGTCTAATAGGGATGTTTTTCATATCTGCAGAAGAATTGCCAAGTTCAGATTCTAGCGCATGAGTTGTTTTCAATAGTCCAGCTGCAAAATCATCGTACATGTCCTGGAACACATTCACAGATATAATATTGATTTTTGACATACAGAGGATGTGTTGACTTATTAAAAAGATTTTAATTGCAATAAAATCAGTGGTGGCATAAATAATTTTACTTCAATTTGTTGGAATCAAGCCAACTTTAATTGTTTTATTTTACAATTTTGTCATTTATAACGAAGAAAAACAATGCTAAAAAAAATTTGTCATGGGTCAAATTCTTTGGGCGAAAAATGATGACCACCGGAAGCCATAATTTTGTACATTCTTCAAATGTGTTGCTTGTGAGTGTAGAGTGTAAAAAACATTTACTTTATTATTGAATTATTTTAGCAATTCGCAAACCTCACTGTGGTACATCTTCCCCCACTTAACGTTGGTCAGTTCATCTATATTTCGATTATCTGATTCACGCTTCCTTGAAGCACTGCCAACAGTATTTCTTTTCTGAAGTCTTTTACCCTGTAGATCTAAAATCGGAGACATCCCTGAAAATAAGGAATACAATATAAATATTAGAGACTAGCTGGGTAAAAATCAAAATCAATCAGCTTTTAATTACAATTTACTCATAAAGCTATGCATACCTTTTGGGACAAACACGGGTCTCTTAAAAGATTTATAAGTTGGTGCAATTTCAAGGGTATTAGGATCTTGATACAGCGTCATTCCTGTTCTGTTATTAATGTAAAAAATCTTTCCAAACGAGTCTGTCCTCAATAACCATTCTTTGACACATTTTTCCGGTGTCAATGATCGGTTTTGTTCAGATCTAGGGTCTTCAGTGTGATTCAAAACATTTTTTTCAATAAACATGGGGTTCTCGATACCAGACGTAGAATATATGTTTAAGTCATCAAATTTATATGATTTATCTTCTTCGTTATAATTACAATCATCAGAAGTTTTTATATTTGACTCGTTATTGCATTTTGCAGTCTCATTTGATTTGTAATCTGAATCTATAATGCTTTTAAAAAGATCAGTACTACCACTTTCGACATTTTTATTTTCACTCACAAATTCTGTATTAAACTCCACATTCAATGATTTATCTAAGTGAAATATTGTTTTATGAGGTAATATTTTTCTTTCTGTCGTTTTAATTGTATAAGTATCACCGTCATTGAATAATCGAGAACTTTGGCAATTCCTCGAATCAATACTGTTGTTTTTACAACCCTGTAATTTATTTTCTTGAATTTGGTCATTATCAAAGTCTACATCATTTGATAATGTCTCTGTATGTTTAAGAGGAGAATATTCATCTCTGCCATATTCACTGCCGACACTTAATTTATACGAACTCCCAATATTTAAAAGATAGTGTTGTGCACTTACGTCAGATTTTGCATTATTGTATAAATCACAATTAAATGAAAAATCATTGATATTGTTTGAAGCCAATCCAAATTTTTCTTGCATATAATTTTCAATTTCAATTGATTCATCTGATTTATGCATTTTGATCGGTTCAATGACACTTTCCTGTGCTTTAATATCTAACAATACGTATTGATTTATGTTTACTTCTTTTCTATTGAAGATATTATTTTTTTCAGAATCCTGAATTTCAAAAACAGCCTGGCTATTTTCATTTCTTGCAACAGAATCAGGATGTTTAAATTCTTTTCTATTGTTTTCTAAGCCCTTGTAATGTTCATCTTTTCCGGTGATTAAATGATCATTATAATATTTATACACAACCTCAAAATCTTTAAGCCCTATTTCAGTTTGTATGCAACGCTCCTTACTCTCAATTTTTTCAGGTAAACGATAAAATGGGCTCGAGTAGTTTTGATACAGTTTTGAGTTAGAAACAATGTTTTTCTTATTAATAATAGTATTTAACAAATCATATGTTGACTTAAAGTTCAATGCACATTTTTCTTTTTTAAGTTGATATTTTTTACTTTTAGACAGTGTGAATGTATATTCTTTGATGCTTTTTTTGTGAACAACTTCACAAAACTGATCACGCTTGCTTAACGAAGTTTTCAACGATTTCTTAGATACATTTTTACACAAAGTAAATACCTTCATTCCTGTGTTATATTTTATATCTGCTCTCATTTCTGAATCTTGAACTCTTGAATTTTTGCTGCTTTTACTGTTTGAGCATATTTTACCGGTTTTCTCAAAATACTTGTGTTTAATTAACGTTTTTGTATGACTTTTAGTATTGTTCTTGCTCTTAAGTATTTTTTCCATTAGTGCCTTAACATTCAGGCTTATATTATTAAATCGTCTCACAGCACTTTTACGATTATAAATAGGCTTGACGGAATCGTCAACAGTCTCGATTTTCACACGAGAAGCCAAATTTGGAATTTGCGACTTAATAAAAGGAGTTTCTCTAAATACATTGTTTCGCTTGATATTTATAAATTTATCGCTTTCTTGGAGACTACTATCTTTCAACGTTGTCTTTGGTGTAATTTTATTTATACTTAAAATACTTATATCTAGTAATTGTGTAAAATTTTTGTCTTTACTCTGACGTTCCTGTACATGTGGTGTACAATTTCTTTTTATCGTTGTGACATCAATCTTTTTTCGCCTAACAGGTTTGCCTATTGAAAATCAAACATTAATTTTTATTTATTTTAGGTAAATCAGTTTCATATTTAAGCATGGTAAGCATTGCCCGTGCTAAGTAAAAGGCTTTACAATTTTTAAAGACATTTGCATGCTATTTACAATGCAGTAGTAGGTGTTATGGGTATTCAAGATATAAAACAATGATCATAAAGTTATACAAATAATAATAAAAAGTAAATATATATGTGCGTGTGTAATGTCTTTATCTAAATTAATTTAATTATTCAAAGATAATGATTATGTATAACCAAAGATTCTCAATACAATACACTTTAGTTAAAAATATTCCTACCATAGTTATTAATATTTATGTCTTTCTTATAAATTAATACATTTTCTGATGTTCTAAATTAAATAATCTTTTCTCACCTTTCACAGCATTCTGTAACTGAGACGCTCCAAAATTTTCAACATTCTTTTGAAGAGCAACTGCCACCATTTCCTTTATCGAGTTATCAAGTGTTTCTTTTTCTCTTTTCTCACTAGACAGTGATGATACTTTACTTTCAATATCTTTATATTCTCCGAGTTCTTTTAGAGTAAATTCATTCACTATTTTCTCAATTAGCATCATAATCATTCTCAAATCATGAAACTGCACTACTGACTTATCAGGCATTGTAGAAATATCGTACGAAATACAAGGGCATGAAAGATTTGCAATAAATACAGGATATTTTTTTACATTTGTATTGCTTTTCTTGAATGTCTTTTGTTCAATCTGCAATGATTAAATTGTTGAAAATAAAAACATAAGTGTATTGTAAAAACATTAAAATTACATTAATTATAATCAGAGACTAACGTAATAGCTGTTATGCTAAATGAATGTGTTTACGTAAACAGATTTATATCTAATATATATTAAAACCTGATAATATTTCATTTCATTCCGAGTGTTTTTCTTGTTTTCTTCTCTCAGATAAAAGCTTTTCTTCAGTAAGATATTATTGATGGCTATTTGGATTTCTGAGTTTTTAACAAACCGCTTATTAACATAAACAAACTGCAGGCTTTTACTGAAGTGCGTTCCTTTCGCTATGTAAACTTGTAAAACGTATTTATCTTTGGATATTTCATACTGTTGAAGTGTATCCCCGACTCTTTCATCCATGAGAAAGAAGAAAGCAGCTTGTATTGTTTTATTTTTATGACATTGAAGAACCAAAGAATTATCAATATCGTTTCTTAAACTAAAAGACACATTAAAGTGTATCAAGGCAATATTTTCCATAGCTATTCTTATATCTTCAATTTCTGTATCTGGATCAATGCGCCTCTGCCTTACTTGCATGTTATACATGAAATTAGTAATTGTTATCTGTAAATAAAGATATATAAATACATTTGTAAAGTTTATTATTTTTGAATGACCAATACTAGCTCATCATTAATTTCTTCACACTAATTAAATAATATATTAAACAATAAAATGTAGCAATGATAGATGTAGGACAGTATTTTTTTAAATCTATTATATTATAGGTTCCTCAAAGAATGATTAAGAACTTAACTACTAAGGAAATCTCTGATCAGAGCCAAGCCTATCGTGAAATTCAGAGATGGAAAAATAGAGTCCAAAAGCTTACAACCCTTAGTTGGTATTTGAAGAATCCTTTACACAATTCCACAATCCACTTGCTTGCTCTACATAATAAACTTTCGCTATGTTTTCTCACAAAATAAGGCCACCAGCCTCGCTTATAAACTATGCTGAAAGTTTATAAGAACTATCTTCAACCGCAATGGACCATAGTATCATCCAAAAATTGAGATATTTGATTCTCAGGGGATAATTATTACTGCAATAAGAGTCTTCTTCAAAAATAATTTAAAAAATGATAATACCCAACATATATAGAGCAATAACATATAAACAATATACAACAATAATATACAAACTGTAGTTCCGTGAGCAGGTCTGTCCTTTGGAGGCTTAACATCCTGATTAGTTGAGCTTTTGAAAAATACTTTCTGCAAAGTTTTCATTGAATCTTTGTATCGCGACACAATAGTAACAGATTCTGACATGGCAATGATACTAGCGAGGGCCTCCCCTCTGAATCCAAACTTGTTCAAATTACTTTTCAAGTCTGAGAGGGACTTACATTTGCTGGTCATGTATCTCTCCCCAACAAATTGTAAATCATTTTTACTTATTCCTAGTCCATTATCGACAACTTGTATTTTTTTGTAGTTCAGATCAACTCGGACTGCTATACAAGTAGCATCTGCATCTAAGCTGTTGCAAATCTAAAATAAATATTTTATTATTAAACAACGTACTTTAGATTTGTTTGATCCCGATTAATTTTTTAACCTTCTAAAAAAGTATATTCATAAATATATATCTTATTGTGTCATAATGATTTATTTGCCAAAAAAAACCAATCTACATCGTGCGATAGTAATATCATCATTTACTTTTTATTTTAGGATTTTACATCCCTCACACCTAAAATCAACGTGTGGCGGATATGTGGATTAACTAACCATGGCTTAAGTAGACTTGGATTAACAAATGACTCCAAAAATAGTAATAATAGTGCTATTCTTGCCTTGTGAAAACCAGATGAAGCATTCCATTGTATAGTTACGTGTTGTAATTTTTATTAATATTCACAAAATGCAAATAACAAGACAAACGAGATCTCGCAGTTTAAATTCAACTCTGGGTGTTGATAATTGAGATTGTATTGTACCAGTACTCATTTGATTGTAATAAATGCTTGAACAACTAATCATGCTTTCTATTGAAGGATATTTGATGAATCTAAGTAGATATCGAATGAAAAGTATAAAAAAATATATTAGTACCAGCTCTGCAACACACTGCGCATATCCATAAATGTTAAAACTAGATCTTAAAATTGATTGTACGTCATTTGGTAACTTTTTTATAACTGTATTGTTATTCATTTTTTATTGAACCTTATAAGATCTTTACTTGTAATAAAAATGCTACATTAATGTATTATGATGGTTTTAAAAATCAATTCTCTCACTTTTTTTCCATTTATTTTCATATTTTGTTTTATTCTAAGTTTTATTTTGTATGTAGTAAAAACCTATTTCAATTTTTCATATTCTGATAAAAAAAAAACGTACGTTTCTTAAAATGGTCTTACTAATGATCAACTAATCCAGTCTTATTTTAACACGATCAAATATTAAAATTATTTTTTGAAATATCAGATAACAAAATCGGATCGGAAAAAATATTTTTAAATATCTGAATAGCGGAAATTTAACTCTTTTTTTTTAACTACCGCAATAAAAATAAAATAAACTATTTTATGGAGATCGTTTTATTTTTAGTTTCATAAATAATAATGAAATTAAAAAAATGTTGTTTTTAATATACCTGGCTAGTTAAATTTTGACTTAACAGCCTTTTCAATTATAATTAAAAGCACACCAAGATGACAACCGAAATACTCTTGTTTGACGTTTATCGGCGCCGATTTTGATCTTCAGCGTATTTGGTCAATTAGCGTTAATTTTGGTTTCAATCTGTATTTATATCTAATTTAGTGATAGATCATCATACCAAACATGTCTGAAAGTAACGAGGCTAAAATTAAGCAATTCATAGACGTCACAGGGGTCGACAATGACCGCGCTAGGCTTTGCTTAGAATCGTCAGCTTGGGAAGTCGATGTATGACTTATTTGCTATATTATGTATCGTTACACCGCGTCGTTTGGTGGAATTCGCAGTGATGTTACTAAGATTCACCGTTTTCTATTGCTTAGCTGGCGGTATTTCGGTTCTTCGAGAATGAAGCACCGTGGGCTGATACTCCTGCAGCTCCCGTGACCGTCTCGGATAGCGACCCTGAACTGCTAGAAGACGACGATGAACCCCCGCCGCCAGTGCGTGTTCAGAAAAAGGAAAAGAAGAAAAACACGTCGAGGTTTGCGACCATTCAAAGCTTGACTCAAGACAGCTCAAGTGACGAAGAAGAAGGTAAGCTTTTGTAACTCTAACTTGATCATACAATTTCGCCCCTAAACTTATACAAATATTTTAATTTCAAATGTCATCTTTAATAACTGGGACTTGATTCGTTTTGTAAATTTTAGTAATTTGTGCAGAATATAATGATCACATTTATGATGTTGATAATTTGTACTTGCTAGAGCTTCACTTTTTCACATTTCTCGAGGGGCTTTTTTTATGTTTTGTTTGATTTCTAAATAAGTGCATGTGGTTTTGTTTATAGGCGAGGCATTCTACGCTGGCGGGTCAGAACGAAGTGGACAGCAGATCCTCGGACCCCCTGGAAAGAAACACGACATTGTCTCTGACATGTTCAGAAGTGTGCGCGAGTAAGAACATGGATAGTTAAAAATGAATCGAGTCTTCAAAATCATTTCTTTAATTGCTTATTTTAACCCTTACCCTAATGGTAATGATATTCTAAGGTGATCTATTTCATTAGACTATCAAATTTGATGTTTATTAATAATATTACCTAATTTTGTAACTATAAGAGTTTTACAAAATATGTATTAAAAAAGAAGAGGCAATATTTCAGATTATTGACGTAATTTTTTTTTAATATAAAATAAAAGGTTCCTTTCTTTTTAGACATGGAGCATCAATAATGAATCCTGCTTCTGAGACACCGAGCTCGTCATCATTTTCTGGAGCTGGATATAGACTTGGTAAAAAATCCAATATTTCTTACAATATAACAATCATCAAGTTTACTTTTGACTCAATGTTATTTTACATTTAAATTTTCAGGAGCTACTCCAGATGATACCGTCATTATTAAACCTAAGAACTCATCGAAATCGAAACCAGATCCTGTGAGTATATTTGATTTTAGTAATTCGTTTTGAGAAATTTAATTTAATCTTGATCGCATAATACCTAAAAAATAATTGCGTTAGATAGAAATTTTACCTTTTAGTAGATTTCATTTCAATGGTGATATGTATCTCGTGTCTAAAAATATCACTAGAGAATACTGACTCAAATATTGTTACTGTTCAGTTAGATATCTGCAGTGCATGTTCTACTAAATCAATATTCGAAGAAGTCACATAAACTTGTGTGCTTGAATAGTTTTAATAACGGGTTGTTTTTTTACTTCCAGGAACAAGTTGCCGTATTACGATTGTGGAGAAATGGTTTCAGTATAGACACCGGTGAGCTCAGGCCCTACTCGGATCCTGCTAATGCAGAATTCTTGGAACACGTGCGACGAGGGTATGTTGAAAATATTCATGATTCCACAAAATGTCCCTTAAAATTATCATATGATATTGTTAATTGTAAAAATGTATAATTTTGATTCTCTTAACGTTTTGAATTGATTTTTAGAGAGATTCCTGCAGAACTGAGGAGGGGACCTGAAGTGTACCTGACCATGGAAGACAGGAGACATGAAGAGTTTAACAAGGCTGTAGCGGGACCAGCCAAACCCTTTCATGGCAAGGGACACATGTTGGGAAGGTATGCAATAGCTTCCACAGTCAAAACAATCTATCAAGACTGACAATTCATAATTATCATTTTTATAAATTCATATTTGAAACTGTATTTCCAGCCCTGCTCCGACTACGATTGGCTCGACGGCCCCTCAGCCCACGGGAACTGTTGACCGAGAAGCTAACAAAGTTGTAGCACAGAATGCTCTTAACCTCAACGAAGGAGAACCTATCACTAGCATACAGGTAATATACAGACCCACCTTATTTATCTTCCTTACATTTTACATGATGAAGAAACTTCTGAGCCCTGGAGCACCAAAATTGTACTCAGTAATGAAAGCGAAGGATAAAGAAGCGCTTGCTTAGTTTTCAGTTTGTTAAATGCAGCTGTCTTCATATTATTTATAATATTTGTTGAATTGCATACTAAAAATCAATGTCCTTTTATGTGTAGGTTTATAAATGACAATGTATAGTGGGACATCGGCAGCACATCTAAATGCTTGAATGGATGACACGTAAAATATGGTAGAGGCTGCATGCCAGATCCAGCACAGCATCCCTTCGCTTTGATATATGCAAAGCAACAATCAGACTTGACTGCCTTGACGATACACAAGTTTGCCTTGTGATGATGACTCCCAACATGAAGAATTTTGATTTTTGTTGACAATGTTGTTTTCAGTTCCGCCTGGCAGACGGGTCCAGATTGGTTGGCAGGTTCAACCACTCGCACACCGTGGCTCACATCAGAGAATATATCATAACGTATCCTTTAACAAATTCATATTATACTAAGCTTATATCACATACGATAAATGAAATTCTAATCTTATCTTTTAACCTTGTAGTACTGTGGGCTGACAAGCACACGTGGATTACTGAGAAGGCGATGGTTTTAGTTCTTTTCGATGTGGCGATAGCCAGAATGCTTCGTATGGCCACATTTATATCAGCACCGACATGCCAGGGGAACTTGGCCTCTTCTATCTACCAACAATTTTTTCCCTAACTGAAAACTGTTTAGAGCTGTGCCGATCTACCAGCTGCAGAGTTTCATCCTCCAGACCACCTTCCCCAACAAGGAGCTGTCGGACTCCGCGCAGACCATCACGGAGGCCGGACTCCTGAACTCCCTCGTACTGCAGCGTCTGAAGTAGCCAACTACCTGTGCCCACGCGCTGGGGTCTCGTGTTCCTCGGAGCCCGGAGTCAACCCAACTTATCTCACGCATGGTTTCTGCCTGCTGAAAACTTGTTCTCAAAAATCCCAAACCAACACTTTTATTTTCACTTATTGATCCAACAAATAACAGAAAACGGCAACATTACTTGTTAGAAGTCGACTAGGCAGTAGATTATGCCTAAATTTTATGAATCTCTAAAAAGTATGAGCTTGTTTCTCTAATAAAGTATATAAAATTGATTAGGTAAACCGGATTGAATATCTATATATTTATGAATAATTTTTATATTGGGATATACGCTCTGTGGGTGCTCATGCATAAGCAAAGTTTATTCCAATTTATTATAAAATTATAAGACGATTGTGATTTTTTTTTTTCCGACCTATAGAAACTGTTTCGCTTGCACATATAATATAACTATTTTTTTCCTTTCAAATGCTGAATTTGTGATGCATTACTTCGTTGTTTTCAGAGTTGTCACGTTAACACTCATTGCTCAATTGCCATGTCTTTCCATCGTCGTGAAACGAACTGTACAATTAATGTTTGCATGTAAATAAATGCAACGTTACCGTATATTTTGTGGATTCGTTTCTTGTGTATTAGCAATGCAATGTGTATTGATTAAAATACGACTACTTTTAGATTTATGAGATATGTTCTGTTGACTCTAAACATAAGGTAAACATTACAAGACTTACAGTTCATTATATTTTTGTAAGATATTGTCATAAAAGCCAATCTCTATGTTTCAACTGCTGATTACTCTGTATATTTTAATACCAGACACATCAGAATCAGAATATTAATATTGGGGGTCACCGCGAGACTGCAGATATTAAATATACATTTCAATATATCAATTATTGATTTCCAATATCTCATGCAAGCTACACGTCAAATTTTCAAATACAAAATTAATATTAAAATATTTTCCCTTACTCTGCCAATCAATCGGCAAATTTATAAAAAGAGCTATTTAAATCATGTTAGTTATAAAATATCTCGAAGAGGTTTTGATACTGTTTAAATTTGTTTTATTTATTTAGGGTTTTCAATGATTTTGAAATATTCAACTCAAATAGGATATAAATTAATTTATTTCTACTTACCCCCTAGATAATTTAACATCTCGTCGCATTGTATTTTAAATCATGCATAAAATGTACCACCGAATTTCTTACGACTCCATTATATAAATGTCAACATGATGCGACTACAGGAATTTATGAATTTTTATTAATTCAATCCACTTCACAAACTCAATACTGCGAGCTTTTTATTCAGTTATATTTGCAGAAAAGAATTACATCTCGTCTCATTAATATAGTGTCACGTAAGTTAAAACTGGATTGGTAATTTTTTAATATTCTTCCCTTCGTGAGCGAAGGTCTCGCGGTCCATTAAATTTGTGATTTACAATCTTCAGTATTTGAGACACGCTATACTTTTTTTATGAGTAGATTCGGTTGACCGTAATGTGCTTACGATATTCCAATCTTTAATGTGGATAAGCGTTCTTATTCATATTATAATTAATTAAACTCTTTAGAATGGTTGTTACCGTGCAGACGCCATAAAAATACCATGTATGTTGGGTTCTTACAAATTTCTGCAGACGTAAGAAAATATACCCATCGAGATACCAAACATATACTTACAGAATGTATTGTAGTTTTTCTTCACTCTAATTTATGTAAAACAAAGTGTATAGAGAAATCATTATTATAAGTATTTGACATTGTTTCAAATTACTCCGTATTTCTTACTGAATTTCATTTTTTTTTCATCGACATTGATTTAATGAATTGATTTATTTTTTGTGCGTAACAGTTTTGGCTTAGACTTGAAACTGTTAATTTACAAAATAAATGGTATTCTTCAGTTACATTAAGTAAAAATTATGTTTCTATCGTGAACTTGCTTAAAAATACTCTTTGTACAATGTAATAAATTATATAAATAAAGTTTTATATAATAATGAATTTTTCTTTTTTTATTCCTTTCATAATACAATTATCAGTATCCACACCTATTCAAAAAATCCTCGTCTGTGATAAATATTAACTGGAACGTTGTCGAAGCAACTTCAGCAGGTGTGACTTGGGTATTTTGATGGACTCCAAGTGCTTGATGTTGCTCTCTAGGTTGTGAATTTCCACCTTCGTCTTCACATAGTCCAAAATTTGTGGTATTTCATGATGCAGTCTTGTACTTCTGACCGTTTGTAAGTCTTTGTTTATTAATCTGACCCTCGGCTTCATCGCTTCCTTCATGAGCCTGATCTCGCTAGTCTGATTTATTTTTTGTTCTATCTTTTTGTAGAGATCATTCATGCACGCAGTTTGTTCCATGAGCACATTCTTGTGATAAGTCAAGGTAGAATTCACCGAAGACTCTGTTTTCTTCATTGCCACCAATTGAGCGTTCTTCTTGGCAATAGCTTCAGAGCACAGCTTGTTATCTATGGCAATCTTTTCAAAGTCGATTGGCCTCAGCGACTTGCCCAACTCTTCCTTTTGGATAAGCAGATCAATCAGTTGACGGTGCCTGGCTTTCAAAGTGCTAGTTATTAGGCGAAGTCTGCTCACTTCTGCATTAGTAAATCTACTCCATTCGTTCATATATTTGATCCATTGTTCTGCAGAAGTTTTATTGGGCGTACCGTCGGAAAGGTAGCCTATTTGCATACCAAACCTCTCCAAAGCGACATCATTCTCTTTCGACATACAGCCAATATCTTCAACATGAGCTATTATCAGTGTAACCTGTCTGTGAATATTCTTACGTTCGCGATTGATCGCATTATTGACTTGATCAATTTCTTTTCTCACAATATCCGATCGTTGCTTGACATTTACTTTTAATCCGGAACCTATTGTTAGACCTCCAGCTGAGCTCGCGCCGACTTTTTTACTCATCATTCTAGACGGGCTCTTGACTGCAGAGGAGACCACCATGGAACCTTTGCCTTGGCCGAGTAGTGTGTCTCCAGATATGGACTCTGCCCTTTCGTTAATTTCTATAGCTTGTTGGACGGCTACCAAGACACTGGGGTCATTTTTTACAAAAAACATCTCAAGCAATTCATTCTCGATCAGCGCAATCTGCTTTTGTAGCTGCAAGTTCTTAACTTGACTCTGCAAGTACCCATCTGAGAAGTCTTCTACATAAATATTACTGTGGGACTCACTGCCGATAGAAAGCTTGTTTTCCTTCTCCTTATTTTCAGGGAACATATTTTATTCTTCTAAAGCAAAATTTCCATATTTATAAATGTATTAAAACCCCAGGAATGAATAGAAAATGGTTGACACCAGACATATTTGTATCTTTATTTCACTTTATGTATAATGAAAGAAAATCTATTTCCATTGGTTGCTATGGTGAAATCGCAAACACATTTTCTAAGTGTCATTAGAATTATTATAAAGTAGGTAAGTAAATATACTTTTTGCTTTTAAGTTTTCATAATCTCAGATCAATATAATTTTTAGTGTTTTAAAATTAATATTGCTATCCAAAAAGAAAATACAGACATTAGACATATAAGTAAACAACATACCTATTTATTTATTATACCTATATTTTTTCTATGTATTAATTTCAATTTGTAGTAGAAAATGATCAGAACTTATAAATCGTCATTCGAAGCACAGTAAAAACTATGGTAAACCTGATCTATTGGGTCAAATTATAATACTTGTACAGTTTCAAATAATTTTTGTAAAAAAATTTAAATGTTTTTAATAAAAAAATACCCTTATATCAGATTTCTGAAAATGTTTGTGGTTCCTCTGTTTCATTGTTTGAAATGCTTTTTGGGAGGCGGTTTATGTATTAGCGTCGCGACACAATTGACAACCGACAGACAATTTTTTTTATAAAACACTCACCTTGCTACATTTTAACATCGCTTTTATGCGATATGCTAAAAAATATGATAAGTGATGTCACTTTAGTGATAACATTACCTCCCTTTGCGCACTCAATCAAAGAAATATACTGAAACAGGCTTTATTTGGATTTGTTGTCGTGTTGTAACATTATCTCCCTATTTGAAAAAATATGCTGAAAAAGAGCAATGAATCAAGTCTGGTCATATTGGATGAGCTTTATTGAAATTTGTTGCTGCATGTGTAACGTTACTACAGTGTATAATAAAAGACGTCCGATCATATTTGCATACTCATTGTGCAATCGACTGCACAACATACATTGAGTATATCGTAATCTCCTACATTCCACTTCTACACTTAATTAACAGGTTATTATTATGAAATATAATTTTTGAACATTTTTATCTTAAATGTTTACATGATATTATTAACTCTAAGAATCCAAAGTAATCTCTAAGAATACAAATACAAATAAAATACAAGACGAGCATTAGGGAAAAACATACATAAGAGAAAAAGAAGGTCTACGCGCTCAACCATTCCCCAATAGCTGGCAACAGGTGTTATGACTCTTATCTAATGTTTGTGGCTTTTTCAGCGGAACAGGAGAAGTGTGTAGTTCTCCTTTAACGCCTTCAGACTTGCTCAGTGGCGTGCGTCACCATGAGGTTATTTGGTTTGGGTGGGAGGGGGTGGAGGAATGCCAACCAATAGAATGTTCCATTGAGCGTAGTTCGTATCATATCATATATATGGAAGTAGCCCAGTCTCATCTCAATCTATCTCACAGTCAATCTCATTTTATTAATTTGTCCCGGCAGCTGAAAAAGGTTGGCCACCCATGGTTTACAGTAAGTTGCACTGTTTACAAAAGATAAGGCCGTGTCAGTATCCACCTTCACTGGAAAATTCTGTCTTCCCTGCTCTGTTCCGAGTTCTCCCTCATTGCTGTTTTGCCGTAGTGCAGCCACGCACAGCCCTCTTCTGGACGAACTGCCGCCTGCCTCCAGCCCGCGGCACACTCTCTGCAAGTGTGACGCCCCTTCGCGGCACGCCGTTCGTTCGCTTCGAGCCGCTCCCGTGCCGGGAGTCCTGTGCCCGCGCCAGTGACCGGTCCAGGCCTCGGACACCATTGCGTACACCGCTGTCTCCTCCCCAAGGCTCCCCGCGCCCGCCGTGACGTTCTGCCACCTTCAAGGAACTCGCAATCTTGGCTACAGACGCAAAAATCAAGGAATCGTCACCGGCGAATAACCGCCGTCTTGTAACTTCGCTTCGTAAACCGCATACAAACCGGTCACGAAGATTCTCATTGAGGCTACGAAATCGCCAATTTTCTCGTCATTCGTCTGTCTGTGTTGTCGGAACCTGTATCTTTCGACGAGTACCGAGGGTGCCGGTTGTAGGTGATCCCGTAATAGTGACGGTTTTTTAGACCTCACCAGATCCGCCAATGACTCGTAGGTGTCGGTCCCCATGATATCAACATTCGTCTTATATCATTTTTCAACAGTCTGAGTAGGTGCGATGACCACGCTCCGCCATTATCGTCGAACTCGCCCATCTTTCCCACCGACATGGCTTCGCTTACTAGTACCGTTCTCTAGTAAAAATTGCAAATTCTCCTCTAAACAATAGAACAGCCGCCAAACACAGATAACTGACACGCGCGGTCTCTGCTTTACCGACGCGCCTGACAGCCCATCCGGAGTGCCGCGCCAATTGTTTAAAAAATATATTCACTAATTAAACAGATAAATATAACAGAAAATAATTATATCGTTATAATTTTCTAAATAATGATTCTTTCCAGAAAATCATATATTAACCTGTTGAAGTAGCATCTTATGGATGTAGTTTAGTTTGTTATGGGTCAGTAGTGTTGCAGTGTCGAAAAAATGTAATGATGAACGCCACTTCCAAAGAGTTCACGCCACTTTTAATACGAGCTATCTATTTAAATCTGAATCAAGAAAGAAGAAAATAAATCAACTAAATTCAAATCTGAATGCCCAACAGTCGGTTTTCACTAGGCCTGTAGTAAATTTTAAAAAAGCAACGATTGCTTTTTTAAAAATCTCTTACCAGTTCGCAAAGAAGAAAAATCCTTTCCGTGATGGTGAGTTGTTAAAAGAAGCATTTCTGACTGGCGCTGATTGCTTATTTGAGGGATTTTCTAACAAACGTGAGATTATGCCGGCAATACAAAACATACAAATGTCAGACAACACCGTCACAAGAAGAATACATGCCATTTCAAAGGACTGTTATGTGCCCCTCTCGGAAGGTCACTAGCTTGGCATGTGACTCCGCGGATGCACAATACTTGAAGGACTCTCGTTCAACGTTGATAAATGATAGACTTTCAATACTTTAATTATGTCGTTTATTACGACAGACAGACTGCGTCTCGTCTCGTCGGTGGTCAGGTAAGTCATGCGGCTAGGCGAGCAATGTCCTGAGCTCTCCAATACACAGGTACAAGACCTCCTACAAAGGGTCGGTCCCTATACACAAACATACAGACAAGGTACACACCGAACACAGTCATAAGAAAATAGATGCACAAATGTTATTAAACTAAATGGCAGTGTTTAATTAATAATAAAAAGGTATAACACGAAGACAAGGACAATTGCGGCATTCGTCCTTTAAAATTGTAATCTACTGGTTGGGAGGTCGTCACATAACAGGACATATAAACTCATCTGGAAATTTCACGTGTCTACCGGATATATCGGACACAGTACATTTAGCAGTCACGGTGAGAATGATATTTAGTAATTTTACACAAAAAGAAGATTTACTGAAAATATTACCCATGAAAGGACGAACAACAGGTGAGGATATCCATAACACATTTAGAACATATGTAATGTATATATTTATTGTCATGCATGAAAGGAGCAAAAGAATCGGGTCTGGGCGTGTCGGACGGGCTAGCGTTGCGCGCGCGCTCCCGGGCGCGGTCCCACTACTGCCCCCCACGGGGACTCTTGGCTGCTGGGTCTCCCCCCTGGCCCGGTGCGCCCCTCCTTAGCCGACCTGGGCGCCCGGGGCTCCCCCCGGCCGCCCATGCCGATGGCGGGCTTAGCGCGGACGCCCGGTCCACACGCGCCACGCAACGCCACGCGCCCCGCCCCGCGCCCATCCCCGAGCCCGACCTCCGAGCAGCCGGATTACAGAAGACGCCACGCTTCCAGTCCGCAGCTCGGCGAGAGCCGCCGCTTATTCGTCGCAGCCCGGCTTCGAGACTCGCTTCCCACTCATTTTTTTTTATTTAATATAATTGTTTACATTTTCGACGCTAGGGGTGTCTCGGATACAATTGATATTATTTATAATGAACTTCGCTAGATGTCATTAACCTTGAAAATATTACTTATAAATAAATTTAAAAAATATATAATTATTTGCTACCTCAATAAAATACTAAACAGTTCAAGCGCGAAACCTGCGCGCAGGACGGGGATTGCCAAACACTCCACCAAAACGTTAGTTAGTTAGTTCGAATGAGTATATCCAGTGTGCATCCGCGGAGTCATATATCACGCTAGTGGCGTTCCGAGTGGGGCACATAACAGTATCCATAAGTACCTACTGTCGCTTAGGCAAGCAATGTTGAGTCATACAGTTCATTGGAATGTGTCATAGGAGCCACGAGTCAGCGGCCAGCGACGCCGCGTTAAGAGCTCACGAGTCTGGTCTAACGAGTCTGATCGATCAGTGCTTCTCAAAGTGGTCCCTACGGACCTCAGGGGGTCCATAGAAAATTAAAATCGATTTGGGGGTCCCTGAACAACGTCAGGGGGTCCGGTCCGCGCTAGGTTTAATATAAAATAAAAAATTGTGACACATTTTTATTAATATGGAAGTTAAAATAACTAACAATGAATACATTATTAGCGATTTTTACGTCATCGTCATCGCGTCATCAAGTAATAACAGGCATCGCGATAAGTACAGAAACGCAATAGAGTCGATACTTGCACCAACTAGTCTATAATATGAATTTGTGTAGTTTTTCACCTAGGGTAGGTCCGTAGGGTCCGTAGGCAAGTTTTGACTATGTGCCATGGGCTTTTCGCCGTTGATGTTATGTTGCTTGTTGATTATGGATGTAGATCAAAAGGCTGGCGAAATGTTTGCGTATTCGTTTATTTATATGAACTGGACAAGACAGAATAATACGTGGTTACAGGTCGAGTGCCTGCGTCTCTCTGTGGGGTTGCATTATCGCTGGGGTTGTTGTAAAATTAGAAAGCCTCTACCTGCGGTAGGGGCGGAGCTTAACGAGTCAAACAATGTAGCGGTGTATTTGCACTGACCGCCACGGGCTATTTGACCGTGGGCCAAAAGAGTTCGAGAGCCACTGGATCAGATGGAACTGTGCACGCTATTGTCATGCCAAAGAGGAGCAAAAGAGTCGGGTCTGGGCGCGTCGGAGGGGCTAGCACTGGAGGCCCTCTCGCACGCGCGCGGTCCGGCAACCGCCAGTGGGTTGCTGAGCTGGCCGGGCCACTCGCGGGCGCGGGTCTCCCTTCCGCTCCTCGCGGGGGAGGTCACAACCCACGCCTCCCCACGGAAGCGGCCACGGTCTCCCCGAGCACGGGTCGGCCCCCCTTTCACCCTTCACGGCTGACCTTGACGCCGCCCCGTGCCGATGGGGAGCCCACGAACGCTTCTCCCCTACGCCCATCCCCGAGCCCGACCCCCGAGTAGCCGGGTTACAGAAGACGCCACTCTTCCAGTCGGCAGACTGGCGAGATCCACCGCTAATATCTCGCAAGCCCGGCTTCGAGACTCGCTTGCTGCTGATTCTTTTTTTATTTAATACAAATGTTTGCATTCTCGACGCTAGGGGTGTCTCGGATACAATTGATATTGTTTATAATGAACTTCGCTAGATGTCCTTAACCTTAAATATATTGTTTTTAAAATATACGGTGTGTGTATTAATTTTTTCGGATTGTTTCGTGAAATTGGAGCTTTATTATAAAAAAATTGGTACAATATATTCTATTCAAAGTGTTGTCCATCGCTATCCACTACTTTTTCCCATCTTTCGGGCAAATTATAGATTCCATCCCAAAAGAACTGTTCGTCTTTTGAAGCCAAGAAAGAATCAAGCCAATTTTTAATACCCTGTTTAGAAGTGAAGCGTATCCCAGAAAGGGCATTCTGCATCGATTGAAACAATTGGTAGTCGGAAGGGGCAAGGTCTGGGCTATAAGGCGGGTGAGGCAGATTTTCCCTTCCACTGTTTTCCAAATAGGTTTCAACCGATTTAGCAACATGTGGCCGAGCATTGTCATTATGGAAAATATTCTGGCCGTTTTTCTGCCAATGCTCGCTTCACACGCACCAATTGTTGTCTGTAGAACCTTGGCGCCATGAATATTTGTCCTGGCCGTCGATATTGATGCATGTCCTGGCTTATCCCATAATTTTTCACACTTCAGGTTGTCGTAGCGAATCCATTTTTCATCGACAGTGATGATATAGCTGCATTTCCGAAATGCAAAATCACCTTTCGACGTCTCTCAGCTTCAATTCATGTGGCACCCAATTTCCTTGCTTTTGAATCATTCCCAATGCTTTTAAGTGTCTTGAAATTGTTGCTCGATCAACTCCCAATGATTCTGCGAGTTCTGCTTGCGTTTGACAAGAGTCTTTATCGAGCAATACCTCTAATTCTTCATCTTCGAATGTTTTTGGTTGGCCTGGACGTTCTTCGTCATCCACATCGAAATCATCATTGTTAAAGCGTCGAAACCAGTTCTCACACTTTTTTGCGATAAAGCATGTTCACCATAAACTTCACACAGCAATCGGTGATTTTTAGCTGGTTTTTTCTTCCAATTGAAACAGATTTTCCGCGAATCCCGCAAATTGCGTTTTGTTTGTTGTTGAGAGCTCAAAAAAAAAACGTTGTATACTAAGGTAGCTTCTATTGCTTTGTAATAATAGTATACTTGCATTATATAAACTCAGTAAATTATTTCAGTTTACCCACTTGTCCAATTTTATTCTATCTTGTACTTACTATTTAACATATTCCTTAAAAACGTAAAGTTGGATACGAAAAATACATAAAAATATATTTTTTAATATTCTTGAACAAGGAAAACATGTTATTTTCAATAAAAGTTTGTGACTTTGAATCAGAGATGACGTTATTTGTTACAGAATTAAAATTTTGGTCGATTAAGTTTAAATATTTTTATTGTAGATGTCGTCCCTTGCAACGGAAATTTATTTTCTACTGAATTAAAAATTTATTGTATTTAAAAAAAGTAAATCAAATACTTTGTGTAAAATCATTACTAGAACGTTTAATTTATTGATACGATTAACACTAAAAATATTTATATAGTAAATTTTTAAAAATTTTACAATTTAATTAATTATAATTATTTTTAATGATATATTTTAAACCTTTGTTACTAACATTTAAATATAATGTTTTATTGATAGAGTTATAATATCGTCCCATTGTCGCTTTATCCAGAATGGGTATTTGTAAAAAAAAAATTCATGACTTTAGTTTTTATATTTTTAATATAAATTAAAATTTTTAATATAAGTTAATTATTAATTTATATATAAATGTTTTTGAGTTTTACAATGAATTATTTGAGTTTCTTTCCAACTTTCTAGTAGGCAACTTCGCATTGATATACGAGTATGGGTTGTCCTCGCGACAAGAAGTTTGGTCGTGATGAGTTTACATTTTCAGCTGCTTATCTGTATTTGAGCGCACCTCTCCGAGAGTCGCCAACAACTCGCTCCCCGTTGATGTCTTCAGGGATCTCAATAATTTCAAGTTTCCACATTCTTCCGACGATGTTTCCGGAGGTCCGCCCTTGGAGCACCCCGACTGATGGATACCTCCAATCTTCAGCGGAATCATTCATCGATTTGCCCAGTCAAGCATACTTACGCATCTTCTTCTTCTGGTGCCTCTCCACATATGAGGTTGGTGACCATTTCATCGGACATATTTCTAACACGGGCCCTTCTTCCTTTGATTTTCCTTGGACAATCAGCTGAAGGATGCTACTATTACTTAAAATGTGGCCAAAACATGAGACAGGAGTTCTCTTTATTTGCGCATTCCGTGCAAGACTCTTTCATCTTTGACGCGGTCAATCCATAGTGTTTTAAGGATTGTCCTATACAGCCACAATTCTTCGCATAGTAGCTGTCTTAGGTGTCCAGGCTTCGACTCCAAAAAGAAGAACTCAAACGACATAACACTTGGTGAAGCTGCAGCTAGTTTTCAGCGTTGTCTCTTGTGCTGCGTGCTGTATCAATTCTCACATTACATGGTCAGGATCCCAGTTCTCATTAAAAAAAAAATAACTGTCTCTACTGTATTGTTGTCAATGTTGATTTTGAAGTTGTTTTTTATGTTCATGGGGGTCGACCTACAGACCTAGTGTAGGTCGCCGGCACTGCCTGCTAGGATGACGGTGTCATCAGCGTAATGTTGTTCGGTGGTCTACGCATATGGGTGCTTAAAAATAACACGATCGAAGCAGACACTCTCAATTAGGAGTCAGGGGCGGCGACCCCCGCGACGGGCGTCGATTTCCTCTTCGGAATAAAACTTTTTTTGTAGGAAATACATAACACATTCCTGGGACCGCGAGGTATTGAGATAATTATTTCCAGTCGTGTAACTATTCAGTCGCGCGGACCATTATAATTGAATTCCATTCAAATATTGTAGATAGTAGATACGTACATTGGTATATCGCATGCGGCGGCCAGGGGCGGCGCGTGGCGCATGAAACGAAGAGAAAAATCATCGAAATATTTTTTTTAAAAATAAGGAATTTTTCGGTTTGATTTTATTTGAGACACGTGATATAAAGCACTGAAAAAAATATTTATTGATCAAAAAATAATATAATACATATAAATTAATTATTTTAATATAATTTAAAAAAAATTATATTTTAATGAATAAATATTTAGATCTACTTTTGATATGTGTTGTCGTAAGTGCATGTCGTCGATGCAGCCTATACACGTAGTCATACAATCGACAACCAAGCAACGTCCACGTATTTTTGGGTATATTTATAGTCAAATCGGACAAATTATTTTTCTTGAATAAATAAATGATATTTTTTGTTGCTATTTTAATTCAGTACAACTTCTACTATTGCTGCAAATTTTTAAGAAACTTTTAAATCCATTTTCAACATGACGTTCACTGTTAAAAATCGTTAAATATATTTTACAAACAGACCGTTTTTTTTTGTTATTACATAATTATTTTTTTGCTCCGCCACTGCGTGCGCCTATATAAAGAATAGCGTAACGCTGCGAAGGTTTCTATTTATTATGTATTGGGCGGGGGTGGGGAGGGGGGGGGGGGAGAGGCTGAAGAATTCGCCGCCTTCCCTGAATTAATTCTGGAGGTGTTGCCCGCAAGACACTGTAGAGGGGAGAGCGACATTTCAGGGGAAATTTCAATTCATTTGCATCGTTTTATTGCGCCTTAATATGCGACGAGATGGATGAAGGCATTTCCATTTTCACAGCCTCCAAACCGGGCCGGCTCTCATCAAATATACTAACCCCTCTGCGACACAACTGACAACCGAATGGTAACTGGTCAGTAATATCCTCTTTTCCACTACGCTTGCACAAATAAATTCACGCAATAAATCACTTAACTCGCGAAGGACATCAAAACACAATAACCCTGCTTCGGAAAATCAAATTCCTAATAAAGCAGCCTACACTCGCTGCGACATAACTTAGCGTTGCTTACTTGAGCAAAACTATGAAAAAACACCCGCATTTTGGGTAATAACAATTCGGTTGTCGGTTGTATATACAGCTTAGAAATTAAATATTTTTGACAGAGAGTACTTGGTGAAATTCCATTTTAATATTTTTAATAATAAGTAAAATACTTGAGTGATTTTTAGTGGTGGCCGATTTCGCCAACCTTTCACGTTGGCATTCTCACTCTTTCACTCAACGTGAAATGTTGCCGAAACCGGTCACCAATAAAAATCTATATGTGGAAAAATCACTCATGTATTTTATTTATTATTTAAAATATTATACAGCTTAGGTGACTTCTATGGCATAATTTACAGTGATCTCGCCAGGCAGGGGTGGAAGCGGGTGTTCAGGGGTAGCATCAAGTAAGAAGATATTTTTTCAAAAAAATAAATAAAATATAGTTAAACAATTATTATTTTTACGAATATACATTTATATTGTTTGCTTAATTTTAAATATATTAATTTTCGCTCTTAAATGTAAGCATTTTAATATTATTATGTAACAAAGCGACAATTTTAATTTATTAATCACAATTTTAAACTAAAATAAATCAATTTTTCTAATCATAATTCTAATTATTTTTTTACAATAATCCTGCGTTTTTTTAAAAGTATTTACTTTATTGATCAATGAAACAACTCAAGAGGAATCTGAAACGTTTAAGGGAGCACTATTCCAGGAGCACAGCCTTAATTGAGTTTGGTCTCATTCTAAATCTACTCACTTAGAGATCCCCCTTTATTTATATATCTATTACAAAAACAGGGTTGGCACAACGTCTATTAAATAAAAAATATTAATTAACCTAAGTGAGAGACTCAGTGAGTATATCTTTGAATTTGCCGCATATTTTGGATATGGATACATAAAAATAAATGAATGGTCATTGAACGGCTAATTTATATCTTACTGATTATTGCTTGTATGGGCCGCAAACCACTTGGATTGAATCCAGCCTTTTCCGACCAGCAGACAACGGATCAAATTCAATGCTTTATACTTAAATCTGACTGAAAAAAATCCTGCAACAGAATATGTAAGTAAGATAAAAATTTCAATATTTTCGAAAAGGCCGAAAAAGATAGTTTGTGTCCTAGATATTTTTATGTAAATAAAATCTGTCTTGTTGCAAAGATTTAATTTAATTTTATCCGACAGCCCTGCCCTTAGAGTTTCAGAAGCATCCCCTCGAGTGCCGTGCCCTCTCATAGTGGTAAAGGCTAACCAAACCAAATGCACCCCCGGGGGATGAAAGGATATTTAAGCATTAACTTGTAGACGCAAAATACTTGAGCGCAAAAATATTTTTAAAAAACCAATGTGAATATTCGGATAAAGGGGTTATTTTACTATTTTGAAGAATTAAATATTTTCAGGTATATTATCTACTTTGGTGTGTTTCTGTACATATTATTTTACAGCCGTTTTTATTCGATGACTTTGTTATTTCTTGCGTTTTGAGCCGCTTGAAGATTTCTGTCTTCTGACGTTTCGGCTCCCGTGCTGTTACCATCTTCGGGGATTTTAGCTGTAAACCGTTTCATGCTGACACAGAGAGATTTGAACCCATACCTCGTTTGTGTTATAGTGTTGCACCCTATTCAACCACAGCGGCTTTATTGCTATAAATTTACAAGGATTTTTCGCTCCGCTTCGCGAAATCGAAAAATAAATATTTGCAAGCTTCAATAAAAGAAACGAGGTTTTCTACGACATAAATTTTTTACCAAATGAGATTGAACGGAGAAGACAATTTCGCAAAAAGTATTACTTAGAAACGAATAAATACAAAGCAGAAAGTTTTTTTTTTAAACTATTAATATTTAAGTAAGGTTTTAATTTTTTTATTAGTTAAATATTATTGTTTTGATTCGGGACAAGTCTGCGAGACTCCGCCCTGCCACGCCGCGAGACAGAGACAGAGAATAGGAAATGCGAGTGAGTGGAACAGAGAAAGATTATTTGCCACCTCGGTTTTTCTTCATTTCCTAAAGGCAGTTTACATCAGTATTTAAGTTTATTTTTAAATATCATTTAAAAGCAATATTAAAAATTATAATTTTGTTTTATTTGTTGAATAAACTGTCATGCTTATTTATAACTTTCTTCTGGTAAATAAATTATGTTTATGAATGGATGATTTTTACGATGCGGCGTGTGTAAAGGATCGGTAATGAAATAGTGGACTTGGAATGATAGTAGAAGAATGTGCTCTGGAAGTACCTTGCCGTAGTGCTGAAGGAGTATCAGATCCAAACGCCAGAGCTTTTGTGAGGAAAAAATATATAATAATGCTATTGGGCAGTAGCAATACGCATTGCTACTGTTCTTCGAATATAAAACTGCGGTGTAGAAACTCGAGGACCCACAACACTATTGTACCATTATAAAACCATGAACACTGGCTCAGTGAGATAGTCGCCAACATCCTCTGAGGAGAGGCACCCGAAACAGAAGATTTTTTCCAATGTGTTGAGCAATGGAGTGAGACCGGCTTCAAAAGTTGTCCTGAGCCTATGCAAAAGTTTAACTATCAAATTGTAAGAAAGTAATGGTAATATAGTAAGTAGTAATGTAACTTACATTTGATCTCAATGATGGAAACGCAAGACTCGACTGTCGAATGAGTAAGAGTGTGATCGATCGTATGAAAGTAACAAAGTGATAAAATGAAGAAGGCTTCGATCTCAAAGATGTGAAGTTGCTGCGTGAGTCCAGACGATATTTAGTTATTTTGCAGGCCCCTCGGGGGCGAAGGCGCTGGCTGGGGAGGGGATGCGAGGGGGTGCGAGGGGGTGTGATGGGGTGTGAGGGGGGATGCAAGGGGGTGTGAGGGGTGGGCACGCTCCACGGCGCCCGCAAATGGAAGAGCCAGTCAAGCATCGCGCGGGGGAGGGCGCCGGCGGGGCGCGGGGGACATGGTTACTGATGTCTTTGTGGAGCAGTGCCGTGCCGGCATTGCAAATTTATAATAAAAATTATTTATTACGTGATATAAAATATACACACCTCCAAGCGCCTCCCCCAGAGGAGCCCGGCGACCGTTTATCCTGGGCCAGTCAAGCTTATCAAGTAGTGACTGGTTGTATACACCTACCTGCAGTACAAATCCTATGACAGCAATGAATACACCGGTCCGAAGAAAAGAGTAACTAGCATAAGAAAACTAACAACTGTTCGTTTTAAAGAAAACAAATAATATAGTCATTGCAAGACTCTCTCATTTCGACCTTGGACCATCACATGTTTACTGTAACACATCAACTCCATTACACAATATTTTTTGTGGGTGGAAAAAAGTGGTCGGGGGCGCCGCTGGGGGCCCCGGGCCGGAGGGCTGGGAGTGGCGGCACAAGAACACAGTTAAACAACTTCATTTGAGATTGATCTCCGACTGGAACAGTGCCGAAGACTATTGTCGTCGCAGCCGAGCCAATTATGCGGGGAGGCCGCGCGTGTGATATGCCGCAGGAGGCGTCGCCGCCGGAGCAGCCTCCGCGCGCCGCCGACCGACCGACACAAATGTGCACACACCCACAAAACACACACATATATGTACCGAATGACATGCCACTGAATTCGAAAAATCATTAAAAAATATATACACATAGGCGGTTCGAGGTATACCCGGCCTAACATTGATAACCTAACCTAACATTATTACTAATATGATTAGGCATATTGGTTCATATGTAGAAGATGACTTAAAGAAACTCTCAGAAAAATATCATCGTGATTTGTGTGGGATTTGAACCCACATCTTCTGGTTTACATGACCGATGTACGAACGAATCACTTCCGTTTATCGAGAATTTTTAACAGTCATACTCTACATATGAATCAATGGTGATAATATAATAAACCCGTAATGGGTAATAAATACGCATCTGATTGACCAATCCGTAAATAGACATAACTTAACATTGGCTACAAATTGGTCGACCGGCCACCATATTCGGCAGATTTGGCTGCCAGTGACTTTTTCCTGTTCCCAAACCTGAAGAAATGGCTCGGAGGACGCCGCTTCGCCACAAATGATGAAGTCATGACCGAAACTTCGCACTGTTTCGAGGACCTCGACAAATTCTACTATTCAGAAGGGAAAAAAAGTCTTAAAAAGTGTATCGCCCTAGAAGGGACCTATGTTGAAAAATAAATGTTCAAAATTTTTAAAACGTTGCGTTTTCTTCTTTAGAATTGAACGACCCTCGTATATTAGTTAAATAAAAAAAATTATAAATAAAAATAAATAAATTTTATTCTTCATTACTGCATCCAAATACTCGATTTTTAAAGTTAATATGTTACAGTAAACAAGCGATGGTCAAAGATCAAAAACAAAACAAAAAATTGAAATACTGTGTTTTCAACCCGTTGGATTTAATTTATTTATGTTTTTGCAGAAGGTTGGCCACGCCACAAATGAGGAGAGTCCTGCAAAAGAATGTTAAAATAAAAAGAGCTCCAGACGGTGCAAAAAAGCGTGAGGTATCCTATTTCAGCCATATTGTGAGAAATACCTACTAAATAATTGCAGCTGATATTTCAGGGAAAAATTAATGCAAAAAGAAGTTTTTTGGAAGGAGAATTAACAATTTAATATTGCTACTCGTTTTTATTACCGTATATTATATTTAAGTTTAGTTTATTACAAATTTTGTTCATTTGTTAAAAAAATACTACTTTAGCATGTATTTACTGTTGAATGTTTTCTTTTAAGAAGCCACAAGTATTTTTTTTCGTAGTCTCCTAGCTATGCTGCTACTCATATTTGTTGTCAGCCTACACGCGTGGCGACACAAACGGAGCCCAGCCGAAAGCATTTTGCGTAAACAAGCACACTTTAAAAACATTGTTGCCGTAGAAGTCTCTGGCCGGAGTCAGTCCCATCGTAAGATTCGTAAGTCAGTGCTGTGAGACGGAAGGAGTCTACGTTTTCGCAAGCCTCGGGCTATGTATCATGGACTTATTTCCACAATTGTATTACTACTCGTCTGCTATATACAGTCAGATATGAAAGCAGGCCGCAAATGCAGCGTTTGATACTCTCCCAATAATTTTAAAATCATAAACATTTATACTATTAAAAATAAAAAAATACCAAATATCTCGTTTTGTCTAATTTATAAATAAACATCAATGCGCTAAACTTATGGCAGAAAGCACTTGTTGAATTTAATTTTATAATTTTAAACAAAACGCGCTTGCGATTGTGCCGCGTGTGTCATTTTACTGGTGACCGGTTTCGCCAACCTTTTGCGTTGGCGCTGATCAAACGAAGTTTGAAGAATAAATATCAAACAGAATCTGCATTTCCGTGTCGCGCATTTTCTCACAGTTGACAATTTCGGTGCTTTATTAAAAAGCGGCTGGCAGCCAGCTCGAGGCGCTTTGTCCCAGCCCGCGAGGCGTGGCCTGCTCGGTGTAGTGAGACCGCCTCAAACACGCAAAACACTCCAAACTAGCAGAAAATACACTTTCAAAAATAGGCGTGACGACAGTATCAAAGAATCAAAGAAATAATTATTTTAAGGGAAAATACATATTAAAAGGATTTAAAAAACTGATTTAGTTTTATTTAAAAATCTAAGATTAATAAGATTTTCAACAAATTAAAAGATTAAAATACTGCAATCGGCCATTTTGACTGAAACACCAGTCACAGCGCATGACGTCATACCCCTGTAAACAACTCTATGGTATTCAAATTGGTCTATGGTCTTCAATGCAAACACAATGGCACGCCAGTTGACAATGATAGTTAATAGGAGGCGTGACGTCAGAGCGGACGCGATGACACCTGCGAGCGTTTTCGCGCACTTTTGAAAAAATATTATAAAAATGGCTTTAAACTTCGTTAAACTCTAGTTTTTTTTACCGAAATAAAGTTTTTTTCGTAAATAGTAAACGTGTACCCCCATTATGGAAGAGGATTTGAAAATCTTTCGTCATGCCTATTCTCGTGATTCAATTATCAACACTATTTCTCGTCGGCTTGCCTTAGAATTAACAAGTGTGAGTTTTGTGAGTTATATATACTAGCAATCTTAACGCAATTGACATGGCATTAACATCGCGATGATCTCTGTTTGCAGACCCAAACGTTGGAGACACAAGCCACAACGCAGAACAACAACCAAAAAATCATAATCAATCAATGTAAATACAGACACACATGCTTCTTTCTCAGTAATTTGTATTGTCTATATATGTATATTAAAGGAATATCAGATCCAAATGCCAGATATAATAATGCTATTGGGTAGAAGCAATACGCAGACTTTTCTTTCGAATATAAAACTGCGATGTAGAAGGACTTGGAAACTACACTATTAAAACCATGATCACTGGCTTAGCATAAATATATGTTCAGTGAGATGTTTTCAAACCTCCTCTGAGGAGAGGAGCTTAAAGAAGAAAATATAAAAGAAATAAAAAAATAATATTAGTATAATTGATTTAATTGATAGTTTGAGAAAAACTAAGGTAAATGTGCCCTACGCCAGTGGCTAAAAGTCGAAAATACAGCCTAATTAGTAAGCTCGGGACAAACATAAGCACCAACCACCTCTGAAGAGAGGCACTTGGAGAAGAATAAGTACAAATGATTATCTAATAATGTGTAGAGTAAGTAACTACTTCTAAAGACGATTAACAACTATTATGTATTACACATTTGCTTATTACTTATAATGCAAAAGTAGGCTTAACAAAACACGACTGATGCATGCAAAAAACAAACCAAAAAAATAAAAGCAGCAAAACAAAAAAAAAAACACAAATTATGTTTTAACGATTCAAGGTTTGGTGTGTTTGAATTGGACGCACTATATGCGGCAAGCCTTCCACTTGCGACGATAAAAATCTGCTCCTTTTCAACACAATTGCAAAAATATAATACAAGACGACCGAGCCGCGGTTTACAACACAAAACACTGCGAACGCGCGGAGTACTCCACAACAGCGCTGCCGCCCCAGGCGTTGCGAACATTTCAAACAAATCGCAACAACAAATTGTCGCTGAAAATTTTTTTCCAATTCGCCTGCAAAGTGGAACAAAAAATTTTGGATACTAGAAAAAAAATTGTCAGAGGCAATTTGTTGTTGCGGATGTCAGTTATGTGTATATTTTGACGTATTCGTTTACCAATGTTTCGACAGTTAAAAAATGGACATTATGTCGGATAGAAAAAGAGCACTTCAGACATTCTTGTTGCTTGTTATTTTATTGTCAGCAGAGAGCATGGCGGTGCTGACTTCTCGTTCTGGGAAGGGGCTGTATTGTTTTATTCACCAAATGTTAAGCCGCCTCAATTTTCCTTGATGGAGTCGAAGCTTGTGCACTCGAGACAGCCACTATGCGAAGAATTGAGGCGGCAGAAATGTAGCTCCATGGGTTGATCGCGTCACAAATGAAAAGAGTCTTGCACAGAATGCGCAAAAACGGGGCATCGGAAGAAGGAAATTCACGTGGATGCGGAATATGCGCCAGAGCAGCCTGATCAGTGAGACTGACCTATGATATGGACATGTTCGAGGAAATGGTCACCAACGTAATATGCGGGTGGCAACAGAAGAAGATCAACCACGGAAGCGGGATTGTTTAATTTCACGTTGCATTGATTATATAAAGCTTGTTTAAATATAAAAATGGTTTTTAATTACTGGGGAGGGTTGGTCCACCCCTGGACAGGGCTGGGGCATAAAGGCAGGCATTCTTGTCGCGTCCTTAGTCAGTACAATGCAGGCCGAGGCCAGGCAGGTACCGCCGCGCCCGGCTGGTGATTCCTTTGATGAAGGAAATTGTTTTAAGTCCCCCTCCCCCCACCCTCCCCCCCGCGGAAACAGTCGCGCAAGATGGCGTCCCGACAATTATAAAGTTGCCAGAACAAATAATTTAACTTTTCAATTTAAATTCACTCACACAGCTCAATATGATATTCAAAGTTATCGCGCACAATGCGACGAGGGCTGAGCAGCTTAGAAGCACGATTAAAGAGAAAAAAAAAAATTATGAACAAGCGATGGATGATAAGCAAAAAAAAGCAAACAAAAATGCAGCCTCTCCCACGCCTTGCGTACGGGTCTACAGTGCCGCAATGTTCAAGCAAAAAATAAAAATTTTCCACTCCCTAAACGTCTTTTATTTTAATTTTTATGGCCGAGCATTTGTATTTCGCAAAAATACACTGCAAAACCTCATTAATAAATTTCCAATAACCCTTCAGGGCAGACAAAATATAAATATGAAGGGGGTTGTACACTGGTACGTATTGATCATTCTCGGAAGAGTGCATTTTATGGCTGTGAAAAGAAAACAAAAAAAACCTCGATAATGCCTCCTTAATCCTCCATAAAAAGTGTAATACTTCCTAATGCACCTCCGGAGAGGGAATATTATTAGTATTTTATTTAAATATCTCCCGATAAGGAACAGAGTAGAGTTCCCGCTGCCGTGAACGACGGGCTTTATATTTTCCTTTTATTCAGTCAGACGGCATCCGAATGTAATTACATTTGCTCTTAGAAAGAAATAAAAAAATATATTACTGTCATACTTATTTAAACTGTCTAATAATATATCAAAAATATATATAAAACAAAAATATTTATATTTTTATACAATATCCAAAAAAATTACAAAATATAGAAAAACAAGTATATTTTACTGGCAAGTTAATTATTCCTACCGCCGGGGGTTAATTTGACCCCTCGAGATAATATTTTATTCATTCTTCTAAGCTTGGACAATTGAATATTATAAGTGCTAATTTGAGGAAAGAAAGCGTCAAGCAGCAATACCATGGGGGGGGAAAAAAATTCGCACATATTAAAATATTATGGGGTGAATACAAAAATGCGACGTTTTTTGATAAAAAAAAAATATATAGACGAAAAATTTTCGGATATCGATAAACAAGAACTTAGAGTGAAGCATTTGGAGAGCTTTAGAGTAATTCGGATTAAATGTATCAAAATTAGATGCTGAGTAGTAGATCTAAACGCCAGAGCTTTGTAAGGAAAGGATTATATAATAATGCTATTAGGCAGCAGCAATATAAAACTATGGTGTAAGAGGACCCAGGGACCCTTAGAAAACCATGAACACTGGCTCAGCGTGAGTATATATATGCTCAGTGAAACTTGATGAAGAAGATTAAGCTATTATATATTATTGATTTTTGTGAAGACCGTCTCACAGGAGGTACGATTTTGCCTATACAGGTTTGATTGATTGATAATGATTAAGTACATTTTTTCAAATATTGAAAATTGAAAAAATATCATCATATTTGATTGGCATAATAAGTACGTTGTTTCATTTATAGGATATGATTGTTGAAAATTCTTGCCCAGTACTAGTGATTCGTTGGCATAATTGGTAATGCACCGGCCATGTAAGCTTCGGGATGTGGGTTCGAATCCCACACAAATTACGATGATATTTTTTCTTAGAGTTTATTTAATCAATTTTCAAGCATTATCAAGATTAAGCTGCTATATTTATGCAATAATCAATGGGGTCGTTACAAAAAAAAAAAAAACAAAAAAATTATTGGTGACCGGTTTCACGTTGGCATTATCAAACTGAGTGAGAATTTGTATAAAAATAAGCAATGTGATCATATAGCGATAACATCATAAACTCAACATCGCGTCTCATAAGCTAGCCATCTTCCACTCACTCGTATACCGGTTATGCGTGGTCCCATTGAATTCAGTTTGATAATGCCAACGTGAAACCGGTCACCAATAACATGTGGAAAAAAACACTAAGGTATTTAAAATAATTAATGAAACTGGTATTTATTTTGTAATATTCCATTTTATTACAATAAAATAAAACCAAATGGTTTTGGAGACTACGTTAATTTCACTATTAGTGAGAGCTCTTTCGCCGAACACGGCGAATCAAGACTGAATCTATACGGAAAAAAGCGAGCTTATACATAACAAATTCAACAGAAATACATGAGTCATAAATTATACTACATTACAAATTTATGTGGAAAAATGCTTCTATTGGGCGCTGCGAAACCCCATTAACCCCATAACCATAATTCTCCCATCCTTAATATTTTTAAAAATACACTTTGATTCTGCATTCAAACTAATTGCTTTCAGGTGGCGGCCAGGACAGCCAGGAATCATCACAAACTAGTTTATTTAAGTACTTAGTATTAAAATTATTGCTGTTAATATCATTTTAATGGGGTTTAAGCTCGCTTTTTTCTGTATAGATTCAGTCTTGAGGATGCCGTGTTACTCACTCCTCTCACTAATAGTGAAATTAACGTAGTCTCCAAAACCATTTGGTTTTATTTTATTGTATTTAAAATAAATTATTTTAAAAAATTATGATTTAATGTATGGTTTATGAAATAAAAAATGTATTCAAGGATAACCCTATCTGTTGTCCCCCTAAAGCAGAGTGAAGTGAGAGCGCGCCAGTAGCCGCCCCGCTCGGCTGTGCTTGGTTATGGTCGTTTCTCCGCATTGTCTTTGGCCGTCCCCCGCCATTCGTTGTCGGCGACTGTTCAGCTGTCAAGTCCAGCGCGCAAAGAATGACAATTGTTTCACATCGAAGGCGTTATTCGAGCTAATAAATTTCGGTTTTCGCCTTTCCGTTGAATATTAGCGTTTGATTTATACAGCTTTTTTTTCGCTTTGTTTGTTTTAGACTGTCGGCGGCGCGAGGGGACGTATGTCAAGACAGCTGCAATGCGAATAATCGCTACGGAAAAAATATGATTTTATGGGAGAATCTTTGAAATACCACGGGTTGACCGCGTCACAAATGTGATAAAAAAGCGTAATGCTATTTTGGCCATGTTTTTCGAAACAATAAATACAGCATTCTTCAGCTGAATGTCCGAGGAAAAATCGAAAGAAAAAGAAGGAGGAAACTTACGTGGCTGGAAGTGGAAAATACAGCCGAATTTATCTAAATTCATAAAATCTCAAAATAACCACACATATTTTTTTTACTATAACTAATAATATAAATAAACTCACATTTTCTGTTTTCTCACATGGCTGCTTGGTCTTTAGACTCGTCCTAAAAAATATTGCACTGCTATAATTTCTTTTCACTTAATATTTGAACTTTTTTTATTACTTATACACAATGATTAAATATGTATTCACATTATCTAATTACAACAAGTCAACTGAGTGATATTAATGTTTCATGTCGTCAATTTCTATGCACGCGTGGTTGCTCGGGACGTCTTTCTGAAGGCTTCCCATCGACAAGATGTTTTTTTTTTATTACCATAGATATATATATATATATAATAGGTTTTTAATTAGTTTTGGTTTACAATAAATCTGATATACATGTTTTATAAAGACACGCACACTGTAAAGTCGCCGATGAAATACATAAAAATGAGTGAGCTAGAATATTGTATTGCCTTATTTATATATTTTATTTGAAATAGATTGTTATTAAATATTATTAATAAATCTGCATTTTTCACTCATTCTAGCTACCTGGGCACATCGTTTCCGCACTTTCATACAAATTAAATTCTCACGACACAGTGACTCAATTGCTTGCAGCTTAGAGTAACGAGCCGCGGTAAACGTAGAGGTATGGGTTTGAGTCCCACCGGTTTCATAAAAATACATTTCGATAAATTCTCCCATTGTGACTGTCTAAATATTATAAAAAATTTCAACTTCTTCGAGTGCCTCTCACCATTTCATTGAATACATATCTACCGGCGTAAATTCCGCGTCCACGCAAGTTTCCTCCTTCCGATGCCCCTTTTACCTTTTATTTTTCTGGATCTAGAATTCTTTACGAATTTTATTAAAATAATTAAACGGCTGTGAGTACGCGTTCATCTGTATACGTTTCCCGGTGAGTGTAGATATATGGATGTTTACATTATACTCGCGCGGTACTCTGTGCGGTCGGGGACTGTGATGGTATCCTCTCTGGTCCGCCGGTGGTCCCACACTTGTTGCAGAGCACACAGGCCACAGAATACGGAGGTCAAGTGTGCCATCTGGACACACAGCACACAGCACACAGCAAACAGCACAGCACACTGGACGTGCGCGCCGACAGCCGCCGCTCTCAAACTGGGAGGAAGTGCAACAATAACTTTCAATTATTCAAAAATCAAACATACATTTTTTGATAAAACCATTCAAGATAATTATAACAACCGGACTGTATAATTAAATTTATAAAAAAAATCTTCTTTTATGGCGATGATCCAATACCCGCTTTAGGTATTTTCAATTTAAAAAATGCAAATAACGTTTTCGCGATTTTTGCAAATCAAAGTCGCAAAACGTCTTAGTACTTTTGTTCACAGCGGGTCTTGAAAGTCGGTGGCTCATGTCTTCGGTTGGGTCTAGAGCAGGGCAGGAGGCGGTGGCGAGGCGCAGGTGAAGAAGCCTCGGCGCGGTGAGAGCAAACAGACCTCCTTAGTTTCACAAATATTGTTAGAAATGTGACGTTTTTTACCGCGGCGAGGAGCGGCCACTAATGCGTGGGTCAACATAGCGGGTCTGCTGCTGATGCTGCTGCTGCTGCTGCTGGAGCCGTGGTGTGCCATATACTCCGCTTAGTGCCTTACAAGCCGTGCAGCATCATTTAATACCGAAAAGTATCATAAATACCGTAGAGAGCAAATAGTGCTTTTCAATGCTACACAACTGCGTATAGATCAGTACAATATCATATGATGTCTTAAGCCTTGAATAATATCATAAATTACTGTAGAGTTCATATTTGAATCCTGTACAGTATCACATAGTGCCGTATAGAGTCATAAGGTACTATATAGTTCAAATAGTGAGAGCAGTATAACATCATATGATGTCTTAAATCCTGAATAGTATCATAGAATACCATAGAGTTCGAATAGTGCCTCAAATCCTGTACAGTATCATAAAGTGCCGTATTAAGTAATATAGAGTTCAGATAGTGCCCTTTAATGCTATGCAGTTTCATATAAAGACGTACAGTATCGTACAGTGCATTTCAATAGCATATAGAGCTGTACAGTGTCATATAATGTCACTCAGAGACTTATCGTGCCGTATAGTACCGAACAATCCCAAAGAGTCGCTTGCTGCGTAAAGTATGTTGTCGTACAGTTCCAAATAGTGCCTTAAGTTGCTGTACAGTTCTATATAGTGCCATAAAGTAACGTACAATGCTGTGTTCTAAAGTGCCATTTAATAGCGTATTTTTTCTATATAAAGCCGCTTTGTTTCGTTTCATGACGTATATTACAAAGGGTGCTGGGTAAAACTTTAAAGTGCCGCATATGCCATACAGAACCATACAGTGCCGCAAATTACCAAATAGTTCAGAAGTAAGTGCCGACCTGGGTCTGCATCTTTATTTTCACCGTTTAATTGTTCAGTAAATAACACACTTGCTTATTGACCGCGGGGTACCGAATTAAAAACTTAGGTAGAGAGAAACAGAGAGGGAAAAAAATATTTTTCAACTGTTAAATAATTTGCAGGTTTAAAGAGAAAAAAATTATATTGTATTTATCAATAGTTAAATCTTTTTATGCTAGTCTTGCAAAAGAACTCCTGACATGAAATACTAAATAATTGTTATGGGGAAAATCCAAATAAAAAATGGCATTCGAAGGAGGAAGCTAACATGGATGTGGAATTTGGGCCAGTGGCTAGAAGCCAGGAGTAGTAAAGACTTAGGCTGAACAGATGTTCAATGAGAGTGTCATAAGGAGAAACACCTGAAAATGAAGATCTATATATGATCATGACCCAATAAATAATAAATCTTACAAGTTTTATATATTTTTTAAATATTTAATTAATTAATTAAGCATTTGCCCCGCACGGGCCGCCACAGTGGAAGAAGAGTATATTATAATTCCAGGGATCTCCAGACAATATGAGAGAATGGCTGCATAATTAATTGTGTCCCTGCCTCTTCCTTTAGGACTTTAGATAGAACCTTCGCAGATAGAGCTTTTCAGAAAGGTAAGAACTTAACGGAAGCTCCCGACGAGAAAGCGCGGGCCGCAACCCGCATTCGCGAACTTCTCGCAGATCGCTCGCAGATATCTCGCTGGCAATTCTTGCTTGGCGAAATAAATACGGATTCACATTTCTTTGAAGTCGCGAGCAGCCTGCACGCGCCGCGACACAGCCGACAAACCAAACGGTAACTCCCCAATAGCGATCGCTTTTGCGCTGATTGTTAAAAAAAACGCTTAAAAATTACTTGTGATCGGTCGGTTGTGTCGCAGCATGTGTGGGCAGCTTTCGAAAGCTTGTTGAATTCACTGTAAAATTATTTTCCCAAATACCCATCCCGATAAAACCGCCATACTGGAAACTTTGAAACTGCTATCTGATTTCACTATATATATTATTTTATATTGTCCTTCAAAATAAATACAGTTTATCAATGGATTGTTATTTGGATGAATGGGTAAATTGATAAATTTTAATTTTTCATAGATATATTATATATTCTAAATATATATATATATATATATATATATATATATATATATATATATCCTTGGATGTTTCATTGAAAAATCAGCTGCAGGTTACTGATGTCTTTATACAGCAATACCGTGCTATTTTTTCCTACTTATTAATTAGAAAAGTATTTATTACGTAGAAAACAATGTCCTGTTACTAATTATGCTGTACTCCTGACTTTCGGCATAAATTCTGCATCCACGTCAACTTTCTCCTTTCCCTGGAAACTGTAGCAAACTATACTAGACAAATACGGTTTTCAGCATGTTATCAGTAGATCTAAAAATTATTCAATGCGTTATTAAGCAGTTCGCGTTTAATTTCTCTTATATTCAATCTGAACCCATTGGGTTGGCTGTATAACTCTAATGGCTTCAACAAAGACGTTATCTTCAATTCATGAATCATTTTTAGTTCATTGGTTTTGAAAGTCTTGCCTAACTTTGTTCTTCGCTTTCAATTACAAACGCCTTTGAGTTTAGCCAGCGAAGGGAAAGCACATCCATTCAGCGCCGCCTCCGAGCTGAATGCCCGAGACGTCGTCCTAATTATTATTCACACCTTGTAAAAATTGCACGATTTTAGTAATCAATTCGACATCGATTAAAAAATATATTTCAAATTAGGGTGCATCCTGGGGGGCTGCGACCCTAAAACACGTTCAATTGAAGAAATACTCAGAGCGAAGCGCGATTGTTTCTATGTCATTACGACCACTGTTTATTCGCAATAAAAGTTTACTCAGTCAATTTAGCTCTTTGAATGTGTATCCTTTTATTTAAAAAAAAAAAGAATTTTTACACATAAACTCAATATTGAAAATATAAGAATCGTGTAAGCCTTACTTATATTAACACTGCATTATAGTAACTATTGTAATTTAACATAAATACATAGCATAAAGTATATTTTTTATATTTATATAAATCTTGACAGATGTATATTTTTTGAATATTTTGTAATAGTTGAAAATAATTTGTCTATCTGTGCCATGTTTATTTATTTGCTAGTGTTGACTTATGACTTACTTCTAGTAAGATTATCTGAGTGTTTAAATATCTTGATATATACAGTAAAACCTTGACATAACGAACCAATTGGGGGGGGAGAGGGTGTCCGTTAGAGCCGAAAGTCCGTTATATAAAAAAAAATTGCTTTTGGTAATCTTACTAAAAAAGAATCAAGTTTTTTTTATAATCAACTCTCGAAACTTACGAAATTTTTATTTAAATTTTCGCATTCAAAACGCTTTTAATTTTTTTTACAATCGACTGGATTTTTTGTCCGTTATATCGAGGTTTTACGGCATATATAATATTTATATACATATATATATATATATATATATATATATATATATATATATATATATATATATATATATATATATATATATATATTGTGTGTGACTTGCAATACCAGACTTTCAACCCAAAGTACTGAGTGAAGCATTTAAATCCGATCTGAATATTATCGACACAATATTTAATTGGCATAATAAGTACGTTGTTTCACTTATAATGATTCCTTAGCATAATTGGTAACGCACCGGCCATATAAGCTTGGGGGTGAGGGTTCTCAAATCCCCCACAAATCACGATGATATTTTTCTGAGAATTTCTTCTATGTGTGAACTAATGTGCCTAATCATATTAGTAATAAATTAATAATACTTCTCAATTGAACGGATGTTGTGTTGATCCATATTTTTCTGAGAGTTTTTTTTAATATTTGAAAAAATGTACTTAATCATTATCAATAACAATAATAAGCAATAAACACTTGAGGGAGGCGCCCGCCCCCGATATAGAATATCAGTTCCTGCCCCCCCCATGGCCCCCCCCATGGTCCCCCCATGGTCCCCCCATGGTCTCCCCATGGTCTCCCCATGGTCCCCCCCCCCCCACCCGCCGCCACTCGACACTGTCTGCGCGCCTGGCCGTGACACTTCCAATCTAATTCCCGATACATCCTCCAAGGGTTGGAGCCGATCGAGCCGGCGCCCGCGGCTCGCATTTCAATATGCCGATGTTTTATATGTGGATGCGCTTAATTACTCTCCAACTTATTTATTTTGAAACCAACTGAACCTCCACAACTAAATATCCACTAAGAAGCAAGTCATAATACAAGATCGTGAAAGATTTCAAAATTTTCATTTGGTCTCGTATGTCTTGAAACCAACCAAAGCCTGCTACTGTATTACGAGACATTCCTAAAAAAAAATATATGTCCAATCATAATCTATTTTATTTCCTTTATAAATGTCTATACATAAAGCAATAGTATAAATATGTTTAATAACTTTATTTTAAAATTGCTACAAGGAATAAGAGGTATTGAAAAAGGGAAATCTACATGGATGCGATTTGCTGAAAGTCTGGAATACAGCCAAGCTAGTATAATAGAGATATGTAATGTTGTCACAGTTCATCTTGAAAGTCTTGCACTGAATACGCAAAAAGCTCAACGTATCCAATTTCGGATATACCTGCAAAAAAATACTTTAGAAAAAATGGCAATGGAAGAAGAAAGTAAACAAGGGTGCGGTAAAGTCGGGAATAAAACACTGGCCCAGGATAAATATATGTTCAGTGAATGTATTGAACAATAGAGTGAGGCTAACTTCAAAAGTTGTCTTGAGCATGTGCGTAAGTATTAACTATCAAACCGTAAGATTTAATTTAAGTAACCTTTAATTTGATGGATTTGTTAACTTCAGTCTATATGTAAGTAAACAATAATGTTACTGTCATAAGAACTTGCTTGATCTCAATGTAAGCTTGAGCCAAATAAGTAAGAATTGGATCGTTCGTATGAAAGTACTGATGTGATGAAATGAAGAAGGCTCTTACTGAGTTTGGTCGATCTCAAAGATCGCGATTTGATGCTGATCGAGTTGCTGCATGAGTCCAAGAAGATAAGTTAGATATTCACCAAAAGCCGAGATCCACATTCTTCAGGTGCAAATAATAATTTTAATCTGAAATCGCAAATTTATTTATTTATGTTATTTCCCGGAAACGAGATCCCGGTTGTCGCAATACAAATAAATTAAAACGGGGTACTATTACAGGCGAACAAAATAAAATAAATTGGTTCCGCAAAGAATTGTCCGGAGAGAGCGAGGAAATTGATTTATTCACACGGCGCCTGTTCTTGCGCGGCGACGCCGGCCGAGCGACGCGCGTCCTACCGCTGCAAGCCGAGCCGCCTCTCCGCGCGCGCTATCGCCGTCTCGCTCTCCCGCGGCGCCGGCACGCGCGCGAGAGCGAGACGGCACCGCACCCCGCGCGTTTAAAACGGTAGACGGTCCGTCGCGCGGCCCGCCTGCCCGCGCCGTACACTAACTCTCGATCAGCCGAAAAGGAAATATTCATCCAATATCGCCGACTCCGGCACTCCAAACGAGATTGCGTTTACAAATAATTTCGACTCTTGCTTGCTTTTTATAATACAAAATGGCGTATATCTATAAAAACAATGTAATAAACAACTGTTTTTTAGAATTAAATTGACTTTAAGTGAGTCCAAAATCAATGGAAACAGCTCGCAACATCCGTCACATTTTTATTATAAAATGGCGTATTTTTACTTCTGACCCATTTCTAAACGAAAAATATTATAGTGGTCCCCGATTCCTTCTACACCAAAAATCATACCAGAAGTCCCAGGTTCATTATTACAAACTTTTTAAGTGTATCCGAACAGAAAAAACCCTTATAACTTATTTTTATATCAGTGGCTTGCGGTGAGTCCAAAATCAAAGTTGCAGTCTTGTTCACTGACTAGTAGAGTCGGAAAACGTATTCTTCATCAGGTGTCTCTTCTCACAGAACATATCTCAATTCCAACGTCTTTTTTTTCTTTGATTTTCCCTTCAAAATCAGCTGCAGTTGGCTTTACCATATTATAGATATTTCTGAAAATATATGGAAAATATTGAAGCCGGATTTTCAAAAAAAACCTAACATAATCGTTTTGTCATTCCTTGTAAGCTGAAACGTTGGAACACAAGTCGACGGACGCGGCTCAACATCCTTGAAACAACAGTTAGTATAATCAAATATAAGTTCAACAAAGATCGGTTTCAAATGAACTCTCAAAGCCTAAAATAACCACTCGGGCACAAAGCACTGAAGCAGCGACTCGACATGAACTAACGGCATTAATTCCCGAAAGCATCCAGGCGTGTGCGCAAACAATGAAGTCAAAAGTGTTTAAAGGCTTTATTGTTGAGTTATAACAATATATATTAATAATATATAGTACTTAATTGGAGGGCCCTTTCTCTTTGTGATTATTGTTCCCTTTATTTGGGCTCTCTGTGGGTAGGATGTAGAACAATTGCGTAACAATAAACCTCAAACGGGCGCGGAGCCGGGCTTATTGAATATATTGTGAAATGTTCCAGGAACGTGCCCTTCTGTCTCATGATTGTTGGTTAATGAAAGCCTCCTCACACTGAAACTTTTGATTCCAAAAAATCAAGCCACCATCAATATATGATATTAAACATCTCGTTGTATATTTTTAACAATATATATAGATACACGAAGTGTGAAACAACTAATTACTGTACAGCCTATTTCTATAATACATTTTTCACAAGTAAAGCCTTCTACACACGTTGCAACAAAATGGTAAAATATTCGTCCGCATTGCAAGTGAAGCAGCAACGAAGCTGTTTTTTTTTTTTTGTATAACAAAACTGAAAGGTATCTGTATCTGAAAAGAACTGTGTCAACCCTCCCCCAGATGTAATCTCGGATTGAAATGTTATACAGGCAAATTTGTGATATGGAATGGTCCCGACCCTTATCCGACCGCAGGTAATGTCTTCTTTTTGTATTTAAACTAACCTCTCCATTATGTCTGCAACAAAGGAGATAGACTGGTACGGAGCATGAAGAACTCTTTACCTTTGAATCGCTTATTACCTGCATACATTGTGGGCAGATAAGAATGTTATCAAAAGATATCTTCAAGACTTTTTTAAGTGAAAATATCACCTGTTTTATTCTCTTCAGGGACGTCGAAATATAATGCAATTTAATTATAAGACACAAAGTACAGAGTAAGATATATAAATACCTACAGCCCACTTTTGTATCTTACTTGGTAGTTACATTTTGTACTGCCCACCGGTTTTGCTGAAAGCTTTATAGTAAAACTTTTAAGTATATTAAAATTATATTTTATTGGTTATCAATGAGATTCTTGGTTCTGTCTTCCACATCATGAAGATGTTGGCATGTAGAAGAATTAGCAACCAAGAATTGAAATAACGACATGTGGCTTCAGTATCGCAAAAAAAACATCTAACCACCCTCATAGAAGCTTGAATCTTCCACCAGTAGCTGATAGAGAATAACTTAACTACCCTTAATCTAAATTAATAATGATAATGTTCAAATACTTATTTTTATAGCAATTATAATTTTAAACCCATACAGAAATATAATAAGTCCACGTACAGTCAGCACTGATTTCTGATTCATTCAGTTCTTTATAGCAAAAAGTGTCAGATTACTTTTTTAATATATTGAGTAAGGAATGAAATTACCTGTCGTTTTTTTATTCACTTAAAGACGCAATAATAAAAGAATTTTTCGTTTCAGTTTCAAGATCATGGAGATTTTATTATTTTTTTAATATGTAAGTGTTTTTTCTTTGTTGTGAAACGTGAGGGCGATAAAAGAATTTATGATAAAGTAAGAGATCTATTATTAAAAGATGTAGTCAACTGTTTAAAAATAACCTGCTGAAAAGTACCACATTTAATTTTTTTTTTTAATTGTAGTATTATAAGTAATTTTGAATTTTTTTAATTTCACTTTGCTTTAATTTTTAATACATTATTTGACTGGTTTTTTATAGACCTTCCTAATTATTGCACGCCCCTGGCACTCTTTGTATAACAATTTGGTCTTTAAATGAAATCAAGAATGCACTCACTTAATTTCAATATACAAATCTATCGAATAAGATCAAATATCAGAATATAAAGAATAACGTATTTGTATTGAAACTAAAAAAAAAAACACCAAAAGAACAGAACCACTATTATCTTTTTGTGTATTTTCTATGGGGCTTTGTGGTTCCTGAAAGAATATTTATTTATTGAAATAAGTGGTTTTGCTGCCGAGGGTTTCTTGAAAACCCCTTCAGATTGTATGCGCAAAGAATTGAATTGTAAACGCTAATAGATTGATATTAAGTTGAGTTAATTTAAGCATTGTCAAGAATATAAAATGTGCTATTAGGGTTTTCAGAAGTAATGTGTAATAATAGGTTAGTATACAGTCGATTAAAATCTGCAAACATTTAAAAAATATATTTATTACTTATTGTATCAATTTATTTAAAACTGTTGGGAGGTATTGCAAATGTTTGACCATTGTTAAAATATTGTTTAATCTATAATTTATTTTAATATTTTCTAGTGTAGTAAACCTTATTGATATGTATGTTCGTAGTTTTTTTTTATTTCTTTGGTGTTACTCTCTCGTATACCAGCTCGGCACATCTCGGAGTGGTGCGTTCGGATACAGGTGAACAGCAAGAGAAGACATCCTCGTTGATAGTCCCAGCATCAGGAGAGCAATGTTGGAGTAATATATACCACAAGGAGCACAACACCCATGTAACCGGATGAGCTGAAACCTTATTGAATACCTGTTTGATACTCGCCCTTGTAACTAGATAAACGATAAGATTAAACGACATGTTGTAAGCCAGGGGCCCCCGTGTCGTCCCCGAGGTAGGTTAATTGACAAGTCCATTGACCGGCCCCCGCAGCCTCCGGCCCGAGCAGGCTGAGGACCCTTGAGAACATCTGCAAAGAATATTATTTCCTTTCGAGGTTTTTTCGCCTCTCATAAAAATCCTTTTTACAGGGTATGAAACTACGCAATGGCGTGCCTGCACTTGGCGACATTTTTATTAATAGTTATTTGATTTATTACTACGTTATACAAGTCGAACAGCTGCAAGAAAATAAAACATAGCATAGGGCAGTCTCAGGTGCATTATTAAGAACAGAAACAGATACAACCAAAATTACTCCCCCTTTTTTAGGGTAGCAGGTTATTTAATCTGTGCTTGAATGTCTCTTATTCGTGAAGTGAAGATCTTCTTCATCAAGTGCCTCTCGTCAGAGGAGCATATACTCATGGTTTTCTAAGGGGAAATAGTGTAGTGTACTGGCGTTTAGATACATAAACAATAGCAGAAGCCTCCCACCTCGACTTCCAGAGCACATCACTCTACTATCATTATAAGTCCACTACTCCACATAATGGCAGCCATGCACAAGCAACACAATGAGAGCGGGAAGGTTAATAGGTTAAAAAAATGTCTATTACGGATTGGTCAATCAGATGCGTATTTATTACCCATTACGGGTTTATTATATTATTACTAATATGATTAGGCACATTAGTTCATACATAGAAGATGACTTAAAGAAACTCTCAGAAAAATATCATCGTGATTTGTGTGGGATTTGAACCCACATCTCCTGGCTTACATGGCCGGTGTACGAACCCTCGTACTAACGAATCACTTCCGTTTATCGAGAATTTTTAACAGTCATACTCTACATATGAATCAATGTGCCCAATATTTGGGCCAATGATATTTTTCTGAGAGTTTCTTTAAGTCATCTTCTATACATGAACTAATGTGCCTAATCATATTAGTAATAGGTTAAGAAAAGTTAATTTAATACAAAGTTGCTTGCAAAACTGACAACTGAATTCTAACTAGCCAGTATCATCATTTTAAGAGTTTTTCACATATATTATATTTATTTGATGTAATATTTTTTTAGCCGCCGCCACTGGGCGCAGATAATGTACACAGGTCACCATCGACCATTACAATGATAGAAGTGTATAAATGCCTCGTGAAGTGGCGATATGTCGCGCTGGAGGGCCCGGGCCGCATGATATGGGCCGGGACTTCCCCGGAAGGTCCGCCTCCATACGTAATGAACCCCTTTGCAGTCTATGGTTATAATATCACAAAAGGTTGTCTGTGATCTTTTACTTTAAAAAAAAAAATACGTATCTACTATGGCTGTTGAATGATATTTTCTTCCGCCGATGGATATTTTCAAATTTAACTTGCCGACAAATAATTCAGATATACCAAAAAAAATATGTCGCTGGAGCAATTTTTTTTTATAAAAACATAAGTGTTGTAGATGCAATACGTTGCATATGATTTGCATAAAACACACGCTGCTCCACAAGATGTGCAGACGCGAAAAATCAAATAATTAAGTCTGCGCAACGAAATTTGCATAGAGGAAAATAAAAACTGACGCGACCCATTGTCTGCAGCCTGGCAACACAGCGCGGATAAATCCAAATTTCTCGAAACGCGGCGGAGTACAACACTCCATTATAAAGTTATCCCGGGCGGGGAGCATCCCCTGAAAGGTTAAAGCAGCCTGCACACGTGGCAACACAGCCGACCACAATACTTACTTGATGTACTTTTAAAGTACTTGTATTTTAATTGAATAAATGAGTATTTATTGCTCGGTGTGTAGGCAGCTTAAAGTACACGTTTTCTTAAAAAAAAAAAGCGCCGTCATTTGTAAGTCTATTACAAAAATAATTACTGATTATTGATATAATTCGGGAATAGTAAATATTATTTAAATGATCAAATAAATTTTGTTGCAATAAAAATTCAAGCATATCTCAAAAACGTTTCTTGTTTTTTTTTTTTTACGATTTTTTTTTTTTATTATTGACGTATATTTTGTCTTTGTGAATTATCTAGCGTGTCTTCTTTTACATCTGCAAGGGCAGGCTCTCGCTTCTCCCTCGCTCTCCCTCCCTCGCCCACGGGCAGAGAGGGATGGAAGGCGTGTTTGTACTGAGCTATCGTCGCAGCGATTCTTTGTAGTTGCTTTCCATTGTGAAAATTAAGGCAGGAAGAATAAACCTGAAACGAAGTAACGTACATTAAAAAAAATTAAATTAAAAAACAAAAAATATTTATTATTTCTGAAAATCAATTGTTTATGAATATTTTTAATTCAAATAGATCCATAAAACAATTCTACAAATTTATCTAACGACTTCAGAAAGAAGACCAATTAAAACTATATAATTTATTGTAATCAGTGCATAACCCGGGGGAAGTTCCACAGTTCCACAGTTCCGCAGTTCTCCCCGAAAGTATTAAAATGCGAAATATAAATGAGAAGCCAAGTGCGGGGGCGGCGGGGAGAGCGGCCGCGTTTAGTACATTTGTGCGCGAATTAAAACGAAATAAAATAAAAATAAGTATGGCATTTAATGTGTCAGCCGCAGGAGTTTCAATTTGTTCGCGCGGGGGAGGCTTTTTATTGAAAATTTATAATTCCAATTCTAAATTAAAACGCCCGGCGGTCGTCGCGCCTCGCGCCGCTACAGGGTGTCCCCGAACTATTTAAGGCTGTTGAATGTTAAATATAATTATTCTAATTTAAATTAAAACAGACTTTCCGCTCTACAAATAAAACACCTTCGGCATATGAGTTCAGAACTCTGCATATTAACAATAAAGGCACAAAACTCGATCGCCAAGAGATTTTAGAGATCAATCGCATAAAAGATAACACACCGGAGCACCTGCTCAATGACCAGGTTATTTTCAATAAGTCTCCACTATTATTCCCTATTGCTAAATCACATCTTTAAAAAAACATTTACAGTGCAAAAACCTATTATTTACAGATAAACACACTACAGGACAAACCTCAACACAGGATAACTGCTGCTACACTTCAAAGCCACTACTTAATATAAAAACATTTGTTCACAAAAATTTGCAATTATATAGAATCCTCCACTTGTCAGGTACATTAAAATCACATTAGCCCTTACCACCTGACAATCATTCTCTCTCTTTCCAACAACCTCTCCCTCTAACAATTGTTTACCTAATTGCATATTATTATATAAAATCTCACTCTGTTTAAGATATTGCCTTTATTTTTCCACTATTCTGCAGTACAAAAAATTTAATCATTTTATCCGAAAAAATAATTTTGTCACGTCTCTAGCATTTGCTTGGTTGCATACAAGGAGATTACAGCAATTCAAAGATAATTGATATTTTTCACGTGTAAATGAATGGGTACATATATTTAATGTTAATATATGTAACAATTTTATAAAACGTTGGTTTATCGCATACTTTGGAAACAATTTTTTTATAAAATATAATTACTAAATAAGTTTAGTTTATTTTCCATACAAAACGTCAATATTCAATAAAAATAAACGAATATTCGCAATCTCTTCATAATTACTATAAACACACTTATCCGGTTAATAATTAATAATTTTATCCTGCTTTATTGTGAATGGTCCCCAGGGGTGATTTTCCTGATTACCTGATATCAAACAAACCTTAACTCCCCTGCAAGCCTTTCGATTGTATACAAAATATAAACGTAGCATCGACTGACAATCCCAAAATGAAAACATTCGCGATCCATGCGGAAAAATCACAAAAATATTTTATTAAAAAAAATAAATTAGAAGCTCAGCATTCTTTTTTTAAAAATAGAATTCCAAATTGAAAAATGGCGGCTTCCTGGGCGCACTGTTTAAATGTGGAATTGTGTCCCCCTCTTGTTTTTCGGGATTTTAAATTTGCCGCTCTTCTTAGCCTCCGCCCGGGAAGAACATTGACAGCGCCGAGTGCCGCGTGACGCGCTTTGTCCGCGCTAAGCCGAGCCTTAGACAAGAACTCCGCGCCCACCACCACCATTTTTTTCCGATGGCTATTGACAGTTGATTTTTCAAGCCTCGTCATGAATTACTTCCTTGTATTCCAGCGTATCGAGCGGGACAGATATCTGTGCGCGCAAATATCCCACCCACGAGATCAAGCAAATCAGAGATGCATTTCCTAGTCCAGAGTATTGTGCGGTACAGAAATTTGTGCGCACAAATATCCCACGTATCAGATCGAGCAAATCAGAGATGCATTTCCTTTGATGGCTGATTTTTTAACCCTTAAATGCATATTGACGTAAAACTGCAATGTACCACTAAGACGGCTCCCAAATCACCAATATGAGCACAACGCCTACTGTTATAGAATTACTACTATCAGGATAATATTTTTTATCGAGTGGCAATACCTTTTTTCTTTCGCGTCTGTCAAATGCCAGCTTGACATTCACAAAGCGTTGACTGTCGGAAATTTGTAGCAGGTGAAAATTGGAATATGTCAGAACAAATCATGCATTTAAGGGTTAAGCCTCGTCATGGAGGTAGACCAGAGTATTGTGCGGTACAGACATTTGTGCGCGCAAATATCCCACCCACGAGATCAAGCAAGTCAGAGATGCATTTCCTTTCGATGGCTGATTTTCCATGGCAAATTACTTCCTTGTATTCCATCGTATTGTTTGGTACAGACATTTGTGCGCGCAAATATCCCACCTATCAGAGATGCATTTCCTATCGAAGGCTGATTTTTCATCGCAAATTGCTTCCTTGTATTCCAGCGTATTGAGCGGTACAGATATTTGTGCGCGCAAGTATCCCACTTATCAAATCAAGCAAATCCGAGGTGCATTCTTTTCGACGGCTGATTTTTCAAGCCTCGTCGTGAGTTACTTTCTTGTATACCAGCTCATTGTGCGGTACAGAAATTTGTGGGAGCAAACATCCCACCTACCAGATCAAGCAAATTAACATCGGCACCTTGCCGCTGTTTTCGTTCTTAATTTTTGAGCCGTCCCAACAATAACCTGATATGAATTAAATTAAATTTTTATTTACTTATTTAAAATTATAAATATTTAAAGGGACAAGGACTATGTTTATTTAGAATTATAAAAATAATAATATGTATTAAATAAATATGAACTTCTTTTCTAAAAGGAAAACAGTGTTACAAAATCTCATTTGCATTGATGCTATTACAATGGGGATTTTTAAAGGTATTGTCTCAAAAGGTCATATATTTCTGACATAAAATTTATATTTATATATAAACAGTATATTAATAGGCATTGTCTTTAAAATATAATAATCATAATGTTGATCGTACCAGCGTTCGTTGCCGTGGCACAAGTATTGTCACACACAGCGAATCACCAATTAGGGCCTTCCCCGCGGTCTGACGTAAGCCCGGCTTTTGATTCAATTGTTTGCGGCCTTTAAAATACAACAATAATAATTGCTCGGACAATGGCGCCGGAGCGTGGCTCACGGCCGCCCCGCCACTAATCCGGCCTCCCCCGCCCGGCAACAGCCCCCGACCCCGAGCAGCCTGCACGCGCCGCGGCCCGACCGACAACCGACAAGCAACAATCGCATCATTTTCGATAAAACACTGCCACAAGTGAACAACGCGAAATAGACGCTGTTGACTAGTCGCTGTTGTCGGCTGTGTCGCAGCGGGTGCAGGCAGCTTTTAACTCTTCCGTGCCCCCGCTTGAACCGGCTCGCTAATGCGGAATGATTGAAATGTGTGTTGATTTGAATCTATTTAAATATGGGCCGTATTGTTGGGGCTTGATATTTTATGATTTATTGTGCATCGCTCGGGGGGAGGGGGTTGTAAATCCACATGCGTTTTCCGGTACAAGTCTCCGCGGTCTTCCCCATATCAACGCGAAATAGACATGTGAATGAATTCGAGTGGCTTGCGGTCCATGCAAGTCTGAATACTTTTTATTTTAAAATTTTAAAGTACCACGGTCTTAGACAGCGTATGCATTAGGTAAAAGATCAGAAGTATGACTGAATTTTTAAAAAAATATTTTTTCAGTACTGAAATAATAGCAAGTGAATATTCGGTTCAATTATATATAATATATATGACCGTACGCGCTGCAGACCTGTGGGGACGGATAATCGAAGCACTGTCCGCTGATTACCCACTAATCGAGGCACTCGGGCAGGCTGCGCTGGACAGCATCACGAGGAGTGCTTCTGACCTCCACAATGGCGGCTGTCACGTCTGACCTGCCCTCCTCGCCGCCGCAGCCATTCATACCTGGTCTTCACCCGATTGACCACCTGCCCTGATATATGACGAAGGAAAACAGGGATTTGGAGGTGCTCTCATATGATTGGCAGGTTTTAAATATCAACGATTAAGTGGCAGGTCTTTGAAGACCTGTCACAGGTGATTAATCACCTTTTCAAATACTAAAAAAAATTCACAATAATGATGCATAATTGCTGTGCATAATTGACGCTACTAATGAATATGAATGGTTTAAAAATCTGGGATCCATTACTATAAATAAATGCGTAAAAAATACAATTCACAAAGAATAGTTTAAACATATACAAAATTTACAAAAAGCATGTTTATGAAGCGTTAAGTCATTTCCCCTCCGGCGTGGATATTACACAAACATATTTTTATCTAAAATGAGATTTGAAGCCGCTGTTTAAACGTTATCCGCACACGCCGAAGTGGAGTGTTGCCATGAATAAGTTGGCGAATAATTTTAATTATCCCCAACCCCCGGCGGGCCAGCGGGCTACTAAATTATATGCATTGTTATTGGCGGGCCGCTGGCCGTGACACGCCTGATGGAGGGCCTCCGATTGTGTCCATAGCGAGACAAGCGACTCCGCCACTGTTGTGTGTCTTATTAACAACTCGCCGCTCACACCAAACAGTACACACACACACACATATACATGTACATATAATTCATCAGTGGCGTGCGGTCCACGCAATTAAAAAATGCCGCTGTGGTAAATTTCAAAAAATAAAAAAAATTATGATGATGATATTCATGAACCTCATTTAGTATCATTATTTTGGAGTAACACAGGGGTGGGTTTGGGGGTGGGGTGGGGTGGGGTGGGGTGGGGTGGGGTGCACGAGTCGAGGGCCGGACCGAGCAAATGTCACCGCAGACACTGGCCCGACAATGAATCCAGGGCCGGCGCGGACAATGGGCGCCCAAACAATGCCCTTTGATCCTCCCGCCGCGGCGCCCAGTGCGGCCCTGCGCTCATTCACTATGCCAGCGGGTATGTTGTAGTATTTCCATACTTTTTTAAGCATGATAATGATAATATAACCTAACCTAACCTAACCTAACCGTAAGGTGTATATTTAGACGTCAGTTTTGATATTGAGAGTAAAATACTTAAACAAGAAAAAAAACAGGGTCAAGCTCCTTCGTTTCAGAAATTAAATTTATTCGTACTCACCCTTGCATACACTGTTTTTATATAAAATAAATAATGATATAGCACCTTCAGATATTTTACTTGGGGTTTATCTATATTTAATATAATTATTTTTTGTTTGATTGATCTCTGTTTCTCTGTGGCTTGTATACAATAATGCATATATACTTCAAAAAATTCAATTTTCAATTTTTACCTTTGTTGCCTTCTAGTCTTAATATATAGACAAAGACACCAGATAAACAAACAAATAATAATTAGGGTATAATTACGGCAAAATGTGAATTTTCAAGAAGCCATGTTGTTTCGACTGCATTTGTTTTCCGAGGAGAGTTCCTGAAAGCGGGTTTTCAGCGGCGGCCATAAACCAGAGCCGGCATGTGTCAGGGAACGCCGGAAATATTTTTTCCGACAACGGCCGGCCGAGCGTTTCCAAAAAAAAAAAAATACAAAAAACTGATTGGTTGTCAAAAAAGCTTACTCGGCCCGAAGCTCTCGGGCCGCATGCACACTGGAGCCTTTTTATTATTAAAAAATATTTATTATATGTTTGCATAAACTTACAGAAATAAAATTAAATGTATTATTTGAAGTATTTATAAAAAAATATTAAATATTTTTATAGTGTTAATTTCAGAAATTATTTATCAAGTAACCTTTTTTTTTTTCACTGTAGTATTTTGGCATGTTTTTTATACTGAACTTGTCCTTTTGAACTTGAACTTTTGTTAATATTAATGTGTAAAATTTATTCATATTCACACCCATCGCCGGAAGTAAGCGCGCTGGATTAGACCATTCAATAGCAGAAACCTGTCATTTCATATATCCTAGAATGCCACTATTCGAATTAATAACATTGAATTTGTGGGACGAATTCTCCAAGAAGAATTCAACTCGTAGAATTTTTATTATTAAACAACTGTGGTATCACAACGTGAATAGAATCGGCCTGAATGAATTATTTGACATTTATTTATATTATTACTAATATGATTAGGCACATTAGTTCATACATGAACAAAGAAACTCTCAGAAAAATATCATCCTCATTTGTGTGGGATTTGAACCCACACCCCCTGGCTTACATGGCCGGTTTACTAACCCTTGTACTAACGAATCACTTCCGTTTATAGATAATTTTTAACAATCATACTCTACATATGAACTAATGTGCCCAGGCCAACCAATATTTCAATCCAAAAAATAGACATATTTATTTATTACTAATATGATTAGGCACATTAGTTCATATATAGAAGATGACTTAAAGAAACTCTCAGAAAAATATTTGAACCCACATCTCCTGGCTTACATGGCCAGTGTACGAACTCTTGTACAAACGAATCACTTCCGTTTATCGAGAATTTTTAACAGTCATATTCTACATATGAATCAATGTGCCCAGGCCAATCAATGTGCCTAATCATATTAGTAATAATATAATAAACCCGTAATGGGTAATAAATACGCATCTGATTGACTAATCCGTAATAGACATATTTATTTATATTATAAAATGAATAAGCATAATAAAGCAGTTGCTCAGCACGGCATAGTGGAGACGTGCCTTATAGTTTTGCGAACAGTCCACACGGCACATTTTTTGCCAGTCCGGTGGTGGCCGCTCACTTGCCGGTCACTTGTCATGATTTGTGTGGGCATTACTGCGGCCGAGCTGCCTACACCCGCTGTCGCCGTCCAGTCATCACTTTACCCTTTGCTGAATTCGCTTCGATACTTAACGCTCTCCTGCGCCGGTGTCGCCGGCACGCCCGGGGTTGAGAAAAATAAGAAAATTATGCAAGGTTTTGTCAATGTTTGCACTTATTGGATGGAGAGGTACTCTGCATTCTTTTGTAGATTATATCGAAAGCCTTAATATTGAATCAGATTGTTTTTTTTAATGTTTGTGACCTTGTATTTTTGAATAAGGTAGGAGGGAGTAACAATTGAAGGGATGCTTCTGATGAGTTTAATCTAACAGGAGTTGGAGGAATTTTCGGCTATGGCCTGATTGGAGCTCCTCTGCATTTGCTTTGAATTGGCCCATAGAAACCTTGTCGGAGGAGTCGGACCTCATTCAAGGATCCTGATCTCATCGTCATTCGGCGTTTCTAATTTTATCGTATCATACATGCCATTTACACAGTCATCAGTCAGTCTGCAGTCACGCTTCTCAGGTGGAACCTGTGTAGGTAGCTTCTCATAACCCTGTATCAGATACGTTAATGTTATTAAATTATATATAATATCACACAAAGTGTGATTAAATTATCCACAACTTCGCTTTGGTTAAAATGAAATGTCGTATTGGTTAACTCATTTATCTTCAGGCGTCGTACATGAGATAAATGAATGCATAGTGCGATGTCGGTATAGTGTTTATATATCAAACGAATTCCTGAAAATAGGCATGACGAATGATTTTCAAATCCTCTTCCATAATGGGGGTACACGTTTACTATTTACGAAAAAAACTTTATTTCGGTAAAAAAACTAGAGTTTAACGATGTTTAAAGCCATTATTATAATATTTTTTCAAAAGTGCGCGAAAACGCGTCATCGCGAGGCGTGACGTCATCGCGTCCACTCTGACGTCATTAACTATCATTGTCAACCGGCGTGCCATTGTGTTTGCATTGAAGACCATAGACCAATTTGAATACCATAGAGTTGTTTACAGTGGTATGACGTCATGCGCTGTGATTGGTGTTTCAGTCAAAATGGCCGATTGCAGTATTTTAACCTTTTAATTTGTTGAAAATCTTATTAATCTTAGATTTTTAAATAAAACTAAATCAGTTTTTTAAATCCTTTTAATATGTATTTTCCCTTAAAATAATTATTTTTTTGATTCTATGATACTGTCGTCACGCCTATTGTACAAGTAAAGTTTAGTATTAACTGGAAAACAATTGGATAAGAATCGTTCTAGCGGTACATTCACAGGTCATAGACAAAGTACAAAACGGAGTGAAGCCGGCGCGTTGTCAACGGTCTGCAAACATCAATTGTCTATGCGCCGAGTGGTTGTGACGTAACGGCGGAAGGCGCTGCCCGCTCGTGAGTAATGCCGCCTCTATCTACAAAGCCCGCCACAGAGGAACCCCGCCGGACTGCACCCCTGCCCGGTGGACAACTCTCCGCGCATCGTACTGCACCCCAGCCCGGTGGACAGCTCTCCGCGCATCGTACTGCACCCCAGCCCGGTGGACAGCTCTCCGCGCATCGTACTGCACCCCAGCCCGGTGGACAGCTCTCCGCGCATCGTACTGCACCCCTGCCCGGCGGACAACTCTCCGCGCGTCGTACTGCACCCCAGCCCGGTGGACAACTCTCCGCGCATCGTACTGCACCCCTGCCCGGCGGACAACTCTCCGCGCATCGTACTGCACCCCAGCCCGGTGGACAACTCTCCGCGCATCGTACTGCACCCCAGCCCGGTGGACAACTCTCCGCGCATCGTACTGCACCCCTGCCCGGCGGACAACTCTCCGCGCATCGTACTGCACCACACCATAACTCACCCTTTTCGCGCATCAACCTATACTTATCACTTTTATTACTTCACATATTGACCATATCAAGCAAATCGTTGATATATTTAAAAACACTGACTATTTTTTTTAAATTTGTTTTCCACTGTATTATATTATGATTCATGGAGATTTATTATTAACTAATTTATTTATAAATTTTATTTTGTGTTATATTAAATAGTATTATTGTTGGGTTGTTAGTATACGACCGTCAGCAACAGAATAAAACTTTAATAAATGTATCCAGGAGCTGTATAATTTCGCTACACACTATGGTGTAGCGAAATTATAAATAATTTCATGTTTAAATACATAAAACAGTTATTACTAAATAATGAAATATTTTAAATATATTCTATTATACCTTATTCGATAATGAATTGAGTTCTGCTTTGTAAACCAGACATTAGAGATATATAATTTTATTAAATCTATAAAACACATTTAACGGTTTTAAAATCACTGTTTAATTTAAGCACATATTCAGAAAGTGCATCTTCATAATAAATAATTCTCTCAGCTGCTTCTGAAATGTGCAGGTGGTTATTGTAATAGATGCTCTGAAAAATCCCACACACCTCTGATTTCTGGCATAATTTAACCAAACCTTAAATTATAGTAGCAAATATATATTTTGCAGTCGTTATTACCAAGTGAGTATTAGAGACCTTTCTTTTATTTTAACTCATAATTTTCATAAGGGTAGCTACATATTATTTACTTGTGTAATATGTTTAACCGCATCGAAATCACAGCATTTTTTTCACCTGTGTTTATTTTCAAATAAAGTGTCTTCGTATTACTCGTAAATTGCAGTCGCACTCTCCTGTGTCTGATATTACCAGGTGAGTGGAATAGTTCGCATACCTCTTGCAGGCCGGCGGGGTGGATTCTCCGAGGGATGCACAGACAACTCGCCTCATCCTGAATACCGACTGCAAAGTTTATAATTAAATCCTCCGAGGCCAGGTGAGGCACCTGCACTAGTTTCCGGTTCATTTTTAATAAATAAAACCTCGGAAATCGTTTTAATAGTATTGTTGTAATTTTAAATAAAATATTGTTTGTTCTCAACTACTTGACTGACTTAAATGCAAATATCAAATAAATTTGGCTGTATTTTTTGTGCTCTGGTTTATCGAAAAAAAAGCACAAATAACCGTTTGTGTAACTATGTTTGTTAAGTGTAAAAAAAAGGCTTTATAGCTTCGATTAAGCCTATGATTTAAATTCACACCTCTTGGATATCTTATCAGGCTCTTCACCATGGGCTTCTCTATAAAATTACTTCCACAGCGTTATGGGGATTCAAATATAAAAAAGGCGTATTAAATTCTGTATATTTTATTTATTCGATTACATGGAATATCAAATAAAAGTTCATTCAATCTACGATAGTAATTCCTACAGGCATACAAGGGATGTCTTCTATTCTACTCACTACACAAGTTATTTCTTAACCAAGATCTTCATTAAATGATATTATTTATCTCTAATACAATAATTGTATAATTTAAGTACTTTGTACAAACAGACATGTTTAATTCTGGATAGTATTAATATTTATGATGAGTATTTTATCGATCACCTAAATTATTTCAATTGTCATTAAGAAACACTCTTATAAAATAAACCGCGTATTTATGAAACATTTCAGCTGTTTTTTTGCTACAGATATATTTAAATCAAGTTTACAAATTTTACTGAAGAATTTGAATGTCATTAGATTGACATTAATCGGTGCTGAGCATAATTTTTGAAACACATAAATAAACCTTAATAATTTTCAAAATACAATTTAAGGGCCATGTTTAAAAAAAAGGCTGTATGTGATGAAGAAAAACAGACAGAGAACCTAGGCTTTTTTTTTTTAAATTTCACAATATAATTTGTATTGACACATTCGTATTGTTACAGTTCTCTAATAACCAAAACATGTAAATAATTTTAATTCAAAATTCGTTTAATGAATAATAAATTAAATAATTATAAATTTTCGTACATATTTAATATTTTACAATTTAATGATTGTTTCAAATGGTTTTCTAAATTAATGGTAGACACAATTTTTTTTTTATTTGAATTTATCAAAACTACCAATACTTAAAAACAAAAACTTATAAAACCTTAACAATACTTTTTATTGCTAAAATCAGTGGCGTGCATTTTTGGTTGCTGATATGATTATTCGGTGATAGCAAAAAATATTGTTGAATTGTGGAAATAATTTGATACTAGAAATTTAAAAATTAAATATGTCCCTCGAGGAGTTTAGTTAAGTTAAAAAAATATATATAATTTGCTATCTCGTATTAAGGCATGCAGTGTGTTACTACATATATTCAATGCACGCCACTGAAAAACATGGTAGAAAGTCGTAAAAATTCATTGAGCATTCTTGTAAAAATGATTAGATTAAAAAAACAATTGGACCTTAAAAATATTTTTAAATTAATTACAAATGAATTTAAAAAAATAATATCATTTTACTAATATTGGCTTTGTGTCGGTTTGAACTTAAATAATACATTTTTTTAATTTTTCAATCTTTTAAATCATCAATACAAGAAATGTGTTTTTACAACATCCTAAACACGTGAACATAAATAAAGTATTATTATTTACAAAAAAAAATCATTGCATACATAATTAAGAAACTAGCTATAATTAAAAATGTGTAAATATATTTATAATGTACAGAAACTTATTAATTTAACCAATAATATTTTGTATGGTTATGAATTATTCATTTAATAAAAATTAAAAGAATATAATTAAAATTCATGTAGGTCTTTGAGAAGTAGGCTTAAACAGTACATAATAATTTCATCTAGATTAAATAAAACACGAATATTTCTTATTTTCAAGTATGTACACAATTTTAATATTAATATTAAATTCGTAAATATTTTTACATTTTTTATTGATTGAACCGTTATAAGTTTTTTTTTTAACCTGAATAATGTTATAACGAGAAATTCACAACAAAAAATAGTTGTTTTTTTGCATTAAAAAATGTGGGGTTTGCTCATTGCAGACTCGAGTCATCGGGGAATGATTCGAGCTGCCTACACACGCCGCGACGCAGCCAAAATATAGCTGGGAAATAGCGTCCCCGTAAACTATAAAAAAAACACATATAATAAAAGGTTTTCAGTTGTGTTGCAGAGTGTGTAGGCTGCTTTGAACCTCTGAAAACATTTAAACACCTCTCAAGTCTATTTTTAAATAAGTTTACAACTCAGACGTTTTATTTAATTATACAGCTCGTATATATACTGAAGTAATTATTACCTATGGCATTTTCTTTAATATTATCACAAATCAATAAAAGAAATAATTCGCCCAGGTTTCCGTTACTTTTGCTACAAATTTAACTAATCTCGATATAATCGATCGATATTTCATATGCACGATGGTGAGTTTTAATCTGAAAACGCGTCGGCGTTGGCGTGGTCGGACCTGGGGGAGGGCGGGGAGCCTCTCGCCCTCCTCGCCATCATCTCGGGGGTGGGCGGCAGGAAGCCGGCCAGGTACTCGGCCGGGGGGCGGATCACGGTCGGCAGGTAGCCCGTCCCCGAGTAGGGAGGCGTCAGGAACCTCCGCGACGGGGAGAACTTCAGGTTGTGCCCGCCGAGAGGCGAGAAGGCGGACTTGGTCTGGTACCCGGACAGCGGGTACGGCGGCGAGTCCTGCGTCATCCCGTAACCCACGTGGTTCCCCATCAGCGCGTTCACGGCACCCCCGCTGAGCATGGCCTCCATAGCTAAAACCACGTCCCCCTTGCACTTGGATAAGAGATGCTCGATTTCGGAACGTCGTCTCCCGGGGAACACCCGCAGCAGAACGTCGACGGGAGACCTGCTGCCGGGGCTGGAGCCGTACTGCGGGGAGATCTTCCCGCTCTCGTACGAGCTGTCCAACTGCGACTCGTTGATCATATCGCTGCGGTTCGGCGAGCTGTGGTCGCTGTCGAGGACGTTGGACTGCTGCTGCTGGATGTCGTTGTCGCTGGACGAACTCAAGCCCCTGGCGAGCTTTCTCCCCTCGTCCTCGCGGATGCCGGTGAGGTTCTGAATCTGATGGGAGTACTTGGCGGGCGGGCTGGCCGTGCCCAGGTACTGGGCCTCCTCGATCTGCGGCCACTTGTCGCTGTTCTGCTCGCGCTTGATCGCCAGCTCGTCGTAGCGGGTGGCGCGCCCCTCCTTGAGGGAGAGGTTCTCCGGCGCGCCCACGGAGCTCTGGTTGGAGTTGTCGTCCTCCTCCTCCTCCACGTTGAGCTCGTTGTCCGACGCCGGGGAGGGGGCCCTCTGGCTGGGGGGGCTGCAGGCCGGCGAGAGCTGCCCCTCGGGATCCCCCGGACACACGGAACCACTGACTCGCGCGCGCTTTTGCACTGCAACAAAAAAAAAAACAAATAATCAAGTGGTGCAAGCAGCAAAAAAAATATATGGAGACCGAAACGCCGGACGAATGAATCAATCAGCACAACATTAAAAAAAAAAAAAACCGAAGCTGCACGCAACAACAACGCCTGCCAAAACCTACACACACATTATACATATTAATACAGATTTTTTTATTATAAACGCGCATTGGCCGGCCCACAATTCAGGCATGCTTGCGATTGTTCGGCTTGAAGTGCAGACAATATCATCGCTGTGTATTCTGTATCACAAATAAATAATTAAAAACACAAACACAGAACTCTTTTGTGCGGCGGAGAGTCGGGAGGACAAAAGCGTAGGAAACTGTTTTACCGCGCTATTATGGCGACCGACTCTTGTGTGAGTTGCACAAAGCGCCATTATTTCATTCAGCGACGAGGAAACTTTTACCGAATGTGCCCTCCCTTAAAAAATAAAAAAAAAACTGCTAAAACATTTCCAAGGGGCCTCAAAGCAACTTGGGTAAGATTTAAAAGCCTTCTGTAGTTTTGCGATTTGTCTACAAGTTAATTTAATTTTTTTTTCTAATTATTTCAGTTTAAGATGCAATGCAATTGAGGTATATATTTTATTGAAGTTATAAACTGTGATTTGGTTGAAGGAAAAAGCAATGTTCATATCGTAAGCATCGTATTTGTTATGAGATAAATTAGCATGATATCAATTTACGGATTGGTCAATCAGATGCATATTTATTACCCATTAAGGGTTTATTATATTATTACTAATATGATTAGGCACATTAGTTCATATATAGAAGATGACTTAAAGAAACTCTCAGAAAAATATCATCGTGATTTGTGTGGGATGATATTTTTCTGAGAGTTTCTTTAAGTCATCTTCTATATATGAACTAATGTGCCTAATCATATTAGTAATAAATTAGCATGAGTTAAAAACAAAAAAAAATATTTTTATATTTACTATTGTCTATTTAATCAAGACGTTTTAAATGTAGTTTTATTGGAAAATACTTTAAACGCTATGAGTTGAATTCAAATGAGAATTTTTCACATTGCACAGAAATTATTCTATTAGTTATTCTATTTTGGCCATATTTCCAGAAATATCCAGTACAACCTGCTGCAGCTGATTATCCAGGAAAAAATCTATAAAAAAAGAGGCATCGGAAGGAGAATGTTAACGTGGATGCAGAATTTGCGCAAGTGGCTGGAAGGGGGGTTGAACTAATGAGTCGCCAATATTTGAGTCACATGTAAGGGTTGTGTTGTCGGGGAATTAAGAGACTTTATAAGACTGTCCCTGGATAAAGATATTTTCATAAGTAATATGTCAACTTGCGAATTCGCCGCGCCCCACGGGTTGGGAGTCGCCGGCTCGCTTCCCACAGGGCGCAAAAAACGCACCAATGAGATCCCGGCGGGCTTTCATTTGTTTATTCTTTTATAATAATATTTTAATGCATGTAAAGTTTCACGAATGACAACCGCGAAGGGGGAGCGCTCGACACGCGGACTGGGAGAGGGAGCGAGAGGGGGCGAGAGGGAGCGAGACGGCGAGCTGCCGGACTGCTGATGCAGGGGAGGAACACTCCTCATAATCACTAAATAAAACTATCCAACACTTAAATTACCCAGAATTTAAAAAAAGAGTCGTCAATGAGTATTAATTCAATTATTACTAAACAGAGGAGCTGATTAATATATTTGAAGATCTTAAAAATCTTAACGTCCATAAGTTGGCTGGTGCATGCAAGAAAAAAGCATATTAAATAATATAACCGGATAAAGCTTTTTAACATTAAAATTACTCAGAATGTTAATTAAACGTATGGGTATTTATCAAATTATTATTAAATACAATAAACACGGGCGCTGGCTAATATAAAGATATTAAAACGCTTTACCCGTTAAGGAAACCCTTTTATTTGGTTTAGTAACATAACTAGATAAAATTACTCAATAGTGGTGTCAATACTCAATAGTGTATTAATTCAATTATTATTATTATTAAATACATCAACACAGGCGCTAATATAGAGATTGTACTTCACGATTATATCCTGCGGAGTGCATGGAAGAAAAACTTCTATTTGACTTAATAATATAACTGGATTAAGCTGTCTGATATTAAAATTATTCAGAATGTTAAATAACTGTATGTGTCAATTTTCAATGCAATTATTATTGAACTCAATAAACACAGGCATTTCCAAATATATATAAAGATCTTATAACGCTATACGACTATAAGCTGGCGGAGTGTAGGGAAAGAAAACTCCTATTCAATGCAATAATATTATTAGATCATGCTATTTAAAACATTAAAATTACTCACAGTTTTAATAGAGTTGATAAATTTAATAACCATTAAACAAAGTGCTTTAAGACATCTATATTAGTAAGAATTTTATTGTGAGTTTCAATTCAATAATATCATAATATAAAAATCTTTAGATGGGATTTATCCAATTAGCATTACACAAAGCGCTATAAGACATCTATTTTAATCAGAATGTGAAATATGTGTCTGTATTTATTTTGTATTTTAATTAAATATTATCACCAGGAAAAGCCCTTTCAGGCATTTAAATAGGTCAGCGATTTGAATATAATACGCAAATGTCTATGTATATTGTATTCCTTGCTTCAATTCAATACACCATTAGATAAACCATATGAAGACATTTCAATTAGTCAAAATTTTAAATGTATGTATGTGTGTATTATATTGTGTAAAATTAATAATAAAATAAACGCATTAAGGCAGTTGCTTCCTGCCTCTGGTGTCCAACCGGATACCAAAGGCAGTCCATAACCTGGCGAAATCGTGTCATTTAATTAATTTATTGTTACTTTATTTTTCTATGTCGAAAGTTGATTGTCGAGTATTGTGAAAACTAAAAATTATATATTTTATTATTTAATTAACGTCCATTTTCAGGGTATAATAAAATCATGAAGATGTTGAAAAATTTAAATAAAATGACGACTTTTCAAAACCAAAGTTTGTTAAAGATTTTTTTTTTTTTAATTTTTAAATTAATTTTCAAGAGAGGATATATAATTAATCTACAAGATTAATTAAATAGTAAAAAAAAAATAAACGCGACAGGGTTGGCCACCCCTGGCCCGGGCTACACTAAACAACTTTGAAGCAACAATGGAATATTGTGAGCACAGATAATGCCGCCGTACTATTTCAATTTATGTGCAATCCCGGCCAGAGGCGAGTCGCCCGTGTGGCTCGGCCCGCGTGTTTGGCTGTGTGTGTGTGTGTGTTTGTGTGTGTGTGTGTGTGTGTGTAAATGGCCGCCATTTTGAATTTACTGTTTAACTAAATATATGCAAATGGTTTAGCTCCGTTGAAATACGTGCACCTGGCTTGACTACCTCTACATGATAAAATTCGTTTCTCAATATTCTGTAAAACGAATATACGCACATTGATCAGAAAAGCGAGCTTGTATTGTTCAATTCAAATATAACTTACGGATATATCTTGAGATATTTAAAAAAAATGAAGCACTTAAACAAAAAATACGTTTAATTTATAAAGTAACACTAAACTCACATACATATATATATATATATATTATTTTGCTATGTACAGTACTCGATTGAAGTGCGCATACCTTTTTTGATAGTATATATATTCTCACTCTCGGAATTTCACTTATATATTGAATTTAAATATAACAAACATATAATATTTTGATTCAATGAAACTATTCTGTGTGACTTCTGAAACGAAAAACCTTTAATCAAACCCAAGCACAATAAAAATTAATAAACATGAATCCATGTTTTTAGATTAAAATAAAATATTATAAGTACGGTTTTAGATATGTTATATAAAAAAATATTCTTACTTAACAATATTTACATTTAAATAAAATTTACGAGCAAATGTTTCAAGAACGGAAAAATTTCGAGATAATAATAATAAAAAAACTTTTTGTACGTACAAATACTTTCAAATAAAATCAAATGTCCAAAACGATTTAAAATGATTAAAGTTCAATCTCGCTAATTAGATTATAACCGTCTGTCGTTTTTGCAGCGATTAATAAAGCGATAGAGCCTTTATTACCTTACAAAAAGCTCAACGGGGGTTTATGTCACTTGGGTTTCATTCGCGCACAATTAGGGGATGAATACTATCTCAGCGGGTGGTGACTTGCGCCCTTCGCAATTAATCTACAGACTCAAAAGCCTCCGCACTCACCCCATCCGATAAACTCAAAATTAATTGAATAAGTAACGCTAGACTTGACAATTGCTAAAAAATACACGAATGTGTATTTTTTTTATATTAATCAATTTAAAAAAAAAAAAAAAAAAAATTGAAACTTATATTTTTTTATACCATTTGGAATTTAATAAAAAACGGCCTCAACGGAGGCACGAAACACAAAACGAATAAAAGAACAAAGATGTTCAAATATCGAACGTTGTTTTAAATTTGGAACACGGTAACACGATACTTTTATTTGAAAATGGAACGCGAGCGATGCTTTTGTTGCCAGTCGCAATAATTGGGCTTCACTCGATTTGACACAATATAATTATTCGATACCCCGGCCGGGTTTTTTCATCCCCCTCCTGTGCTAATACGCCACATTAGGAAACGGAAACGCGATACGCGGGGCAACCCTCAAAAAAAATGCCAGCACATTTATGAAGCTTGATGTATAAATAATGTGATGGTTCTGACAGTTTGAATAAAAGTGTTTTATTTGGCGTACCAGTGGCTGCCATTTTTTTTTTTTTAAATACACAAATAGATAACACTAATATTGTATTTCAGAAAACAAACCGCCGATGTTTTATTGTTTTGCTGCGCTTTTGTCCGTTTGGATCCTGTTTAATATTGAAATGGGTATTTTCAACACACAAGGAACAATATTATTATTATACATATATACGATATGATAAAACATGGTCGATATCGTGTTTCAATATTTAAGAAATCGGGTTCACACAAATAATACCTGATTCCTGGGAAAATTTAAATCCACTATAGCCACCGCGATCCAGAAACTTTGCGCGAATTTTTATTGTTATATACAAGCATGATGAACCATAATTTATACAACTAAAATAATCAGTTTATTGTTCTATACATTGCAGCACATTATCATGTTAGGGCATATTCATATTTTGATATCATTTAAAGGAAGTATCGTCAGTTTTAATAACGTTATTATTACTATATATATTTAGCCAACAGCCTCGTTTGGGTTGAAAATCCATAAAAAAACACCCAAAATAAAGAAACGCCATTGGCTGAATGTAAACCTTATGGACATAATCTAGGTTATAGATTTAATGCTACTAGCCCTAACACAAAAATATCACCTTGAAATTTACTCATAATGAGTTCATTAGGGTGTGCTTTTTCATTGTGTAATCTGCATATACTCGCACGCTTAGGGTAGGCATCCCAATTAGTAGCCGAAAACCTCCATTTACCCTTTATGAATATGGAAGATTATGGACGTAGTGGCTCTTCTGGCAGAACTATGGCGCTGATTCACCAACAAAAGCTTACGCTGGTAATAAATCTCTGTTAATATATATTAATGTAAGCCACTCAAAACAGCTTTCACGGTCCCACGCAATAATCCTATACAATCACAAACTTTAGACATTTCAAGAGCTTTTTCAGCGAAATGAATAATCTACTCAACCGCTGTAAAGCACGACAACGCGAAACGACGATACAGAGTCAAATGTTTAAATAATTAATAATAACATAATTAATTTAAAGGTTTAATAAAAAAAAAAATTGTGTCTAATGTCTCTTCTCGTGTTGGTGACTATTTCCTCGGACAATGCTGTATTTATTGTTTCGAAAAATATGTCCAAAAGAGAAGACCTCGGGTCGACCGCGTCGCAAATGAGAGTAGAGATAGTAGGATAACCGAAAGCAAGCGCGTCGATATACGCACAGTGCATTTTCAAAAAAAAAGTTTTTTTTATTTATTTCAAACCTATTTTTGTACAACGGACATTCGGCTCCAACGGACACCCCCTCCGCCCGATCGGTAAAAAAAAAAATTCAACCCACATTGCAATCAACATCCGGCGACGCCGGATCCTCGGCGATTCCTGTTCGAGTCGGGATCTCTCTCGCTATGGTGTATCGCAGTAGGTCGGTACATTGTCCGGGCCGGGGCCATTGTTATCTCGGCATAAATCCACAGCCGCCAGGAGCACGTCACTTGGGCCCGCGATAAATTACAAATTAACAACACCCCGCGGGCCGGCTGAATGGAGGCGCGGCCTCCACAATAACCGCGCAGACAATGACAGCGCCGTCGCTCTAGAACAAACACGGATCGCTGCCACGCCATGTTGGGGAAAACCGACACAAGCTTTTTACTGAAAAGCAAGGCCCGTGGGAACATCCCCCCACCACCACCGCCGCGACACGCCTTGTGACCACTTGCAACTAGCTTGTACCTGAGCGTATCAGGCCTAAACGCCAGAGCTTTGTAAGGAAAGGTTTGTATAATCATGCTATTGGGCAGCACCAATACGCTGACTTTTCCTCTCTAACCTAACCTAACCTAACCCACCCTCGCCGCGACACACCATGCGACCACTTGCAACTAGCTTGTACCTAAGCGTAGGTAATTATAATGATCCGGAAGTACCTTGCCGAGTATCAAGCCTAAACGCCAGAGCTTTGGAAGGAAGGGATTATATAATCATGCTATTGGGCAGTATCAATACGCTGACTTTTCCTCTCTAACCTAACCTAACCTAACCCACCCCCGCCGCGACACACCATGATACCACTTGCAACTAGCTTGTACCTGAGCGTAGGTAATGGAATGATCCGGAAGTACCTTGCCGAGTATCACACTCCTCAAAATAATACCTTTTGTAAGGAAAGGATTGTATAATCATGCTATTGGTCAGCACCAATACGCTGACTTTTTCTCTCAATATATGAGTATATGCTCAGTGAAATGGTCGCCAACCTCCTCTGAGGAGAGGCACTTGGTAATGATGTTGTCTTGGCAAAAGTACAAAGCCAAAGTATTCGTGTAAAAACAGGGTTTTACTCAATAAAGAAACACACGTATGCTACCACCCAAGCCACATAACAAATTATAACAATTGTAAAAAAAAAACAAAGAATCTTATAAATTTAATATATTTTTTGTTCTCTTATTTTTGGTAATTTTTTATAGATCTTCTTCTGGTGATCATTTCATCGAATATATTTCTTGAGCCTGTCTCACTAATTCGATAGTATTTCAATGGTCTTTTTTCCTTCAATTTTGCCTTGAATAATCAGCAATAGAATGCTGTATCTATGCGACTAAAATAGGAGACCTTACGCTATTTTCTATAAAATATATAATGTTATGTGTTTGAAACTATTCTTAAAGCAATGCTTGAAAAAATATAAAAAATGCCATTTTATAAATAGATATTGTAATAAGACAAGTGCGCTAAAAATATTTTAACACAAAAAAAAAAAACACTTCACATTCCTCAAAACCGAACTGTTGGAGTATTTTTTTATTAAAATCTCTGAAGCACTTTGCAGTTTTGTTATTTTTATATATTTTAAGCAGTTTTTGACTTGTTAAACAACAACAAACTATAACACTATAAAAACCAACTTGCAAGCACTTGATTTTTTTTAATAACATAGCATTCAGTTTGAATAGAAAAATTATATTCTGTTAATCGTAAAAAATCTTTATTTTATCTTTTTTTAATGTTTGCTTCTAGGGAAGCAAAAAACTGCAACCTACGAAATAAACAACAACAAAAAAATCTTTCATAATTTTATAAATATGAATTATATTTGGAGTAATTTAACTGCATTCAAGTAAACTCTTGGGGTATATAATGGGTATTTTTTTGTTGTTGCCAGGTCGGTGTATGTTACTTAAACCTATGGCAGTAAACTTCCTTTATCTGGCCACTGGCAACACCACGGTAACTAAGCAACAATAGCCGGCATAACGTACGGGCAGGAGACTCGGTGTGCATTGCAGTCTATATTTTGCGAGGAGAGTTCATATCGCATTATACAATTTGATTCATTGTTGTATAGAATTCGGCACAATGGCGTCCGGTGACGTTGGAATTATCAAATTACACAGGTGACAACGATATTAGGGGGCGGCAGAGGTGCAAAACCATCGGGAATGCGAAATATATGCACTCGATTTAAATGCAAGTGAGACTGACCCAAGACGAGGATATGTTCGAAGAAATGTTCGTCAACCTCATATGAGCAGAGGCATCAGAAGAAAATAAAGAAACATTTATCTTTTACACAATATTAACGATGAAAAAACCAATCCAGCACATAAAAAATTTCGGTACTTGTTTTTTATCCGACCACCAAAAAACTTATACCTAACCTTTTTTTTTTTTTAACCTAACCTAACCTAACCCCAATGGAAATCTGCAATGAACGAAATAAACGCCACAACGGGACTCATCGTCATATGATTCTTATCTCTGCGAGTACATGTACATTAAAAAAATTTGGTGGTCGGATAAAAAACAAGTACCAAAATTTCAACTGTGAAACATTGAACGCAAAAGACCATCACTGCTTAAAAGATTTTTTACGTCGTTTCAGACAAAAATAGAGATCAACAATACAAAAAAAAAACTATTGTTTTCAAAGCAAAGACTGAAGACAGCATATTTAATTTTAGTATATCATATAAATATATAAAATAGATGTTTCGGACCCCTGCATTTGAAGTGCGTCACAGACTCTATAATAGAGGGGCCTGCTGTCAACAACAATGTGTAATATTGGGGTATAATCCCCGACTGAAGGCCCGGCCATCCCCCATCCCCGTCCCCGTCCCCATCCCCATGTGCTCAATTCGTCTCATATTTGCTAAATACAGTCCCCACAATACAAATTACTAGTAAACTACTCTAGCGCAGTGAATCCAGTTTGGGATCGGTTACTATAAACTCGTAGATTTAAATAGATTTTAATGCCCATCCGGTTCCAGTTTTTTTTTTTTTTTGTTTGTTGTTAGTTATCATTTTATTATTTTGAACGCGATATTTTATTTTAATATATTCGACAGAAAGCATCGAACCATTTTTTTATTGTCATATATATATAAAGTACGTGAGAACACAGGTATATATATTTTGAACACACACTTGTACTTTTTATATTTATATCTTTAAAATAGCACGATTATTTTTTTTAATTAAAAACTCGGTTTGTTTTGCTTTGATTAACATCAAAACGCATTTATTCAGATTCTAAAATGTCCTTGGATCCATTTCATGGATCATTGCATCTCAAATGTATAGGCTACTCATAAATATATAAATCATCTAAGCAATTACACAATAAATGCATTTGATACTGTCGATATCACAAAAATGACGGGTAAAATAAATTTAATTAAAAAAAATAAAAAAAACCTTCACCACATGAGATTTAAATATCCAATACAAATTCAAAACTACCCTCTTTAAATCCAAATTTAATCAGAGCCGCGTATTGCTTGCTACCCCTCGATGATTTCCCGCTTTATTCTCATCGAATCAAACCCACCCCCTATGTTACCTAATAAGGGACATTATTACTGAAACCATTGTCTATGCACAAAAGGTGAGTCATGAAGAATTTATACAATAAAGCAGATTGTCTGTGATCGCATTGAAATGAAGGATGTCGAAATTCCTGAAAATGTAATTTTTATTCTGAATATGCACGCGAAACAAATATTTTTTTTAATACACGAATGCATCACTTCATTCACATCATTAATAGATAAAACAATAATAATTAATATTAAAATATATACATCTTACTCCTGTGTTTTAAAAGCTCGAATATGTTATACAAAGAGTATTATAAAATAGTTTATATTTTAGTGATGCAATAACTACGAGTAACACTGAAATACCGTCTTATAAAATACACGTGTCGTATTTAACATTTTTTTTTTATTACTTACTTTCGGTACATGGTGTAGTTTTATCAATAGAACTGATGCGACTTCACACCATAGAAAATAAATCACCTAAACCTGCACTAACGTAAATTTTTTTGGGCAAAAAAACATGCTGTACTGATAATGCTTGTACTATTATAAATTAGCATCGAGAAATAGCGAAAAAATATTAAATTTTATTTCAAGTGTTATATAGACGCGGGAGTGAAAACATTGGGGGATAACTAGAAGCTCAGGGTTCGAACACCACCTGAGAAGGTTATCAGCATTTTTCATCGCTCACACGTGTGAATTACGAGTAGTTACCAACAAACGTCTTTCATATGATATTTATATATTTAAATAAAGGGATTCTCGGTAGGGTGAGATAGTTCGATTCACATTTTTTTTCATTATTGTATTCAACAAGTGAACTTATCTACCTGCAGCTTCTATACAAACACTCGCCATTCGCGTCACAACAATAACACTTTGCAAACCAAAACACACATGTCCAAACATTCTCAGAACGTAGCTGCGAGCGAAAATCCCAAAATCGCTTCCCAGCATCCTGAAGCGTATCAGCCATAATCTAATCTCATCTTGCACAATGTAGCACGGATAAAAGAATATTCGAGTGCACGATTCATCCGAGAGGTTCACATGTTGCCGATCCTGTATAAAGAAACCGCTTTTTCGTTCGATTGTTTGCTCTGTTCCCGGTCGGTGATACACTTTCAAGGAGGCCGGGACGCGGACAGGTGAGTCCACCCCCGAGGCAATAATGCCGAGGAATGCCGGCATCTGAAGGAATCGCCTCCTCCTCCCGTTCAGGTTTCAGAGGGTAAAAAATAGACACAGGGCAAACACAACTAATGGTTATTGGCTCTGAGATCTCATCGGGTTCTTTGGGAAATACGAGGCTGGTGCTGTAGGAGTGTTTACTTTTCGACTGCGTTTCTACTGTGGACTTGCCCTTTTGAGAAGGAGATATATTATTTTGGTTAAATATGTGTTTATTTGAATCAACACGTTCATCTCGGATGGGATTAATATTATAAAAACTTTGTAAACCTAGAATTAATATTAAAAATACTCATAGCGAATTTAGCAACTCGACTAAATTGAATTAGAGCTTTTTGACTGCCTTCACGCTTTAGAGAAAAAGATATATTATTTCTTATTAATGTCATCATCAGATGCAGAACTTTTGTTCTGTGTCTGATGATGACCAAGTCTGACGGTTGAAACTAGTCATCCAAAAACTATAATAATCTCAAATTAAAGAAATAATAAAAAGTTACCCTTATTATTAATAAGAAATTATTTATATTTTTCTCAAAAGCATGAAGCATGAATTCGCTTTGAGTATTTTTAATATTAATTCTAGGTTTACAAGGTTCTATAATATTAATCCCATCCGAGATGAACGTATTGATTCAAAAAAACACATATTTAACCAAAATAATATATGTCCTTCTCAAAATCAAACGCCTTGTCCCTCAACATGATATATTATTTCGGTTAAGGTTGTGTGTATATTTGAATCAACACGTTTATCATGGATACGATAAATATTATAAAATCAGGAAGCAAATTACAGCTTAATATAAGCGTTATTCCAAAACTCTATCTAGAAATATTTTTTTAACATTTTATCAACCATAGCCAATGGCAAGTCGATTATTCAAAACAAAGTATTATTGCAGAATTAAATTACAAACTTGGATATTGTGAGCACAAAAAAATCGTATAAGTTATAAATAACATTTCAATATTTTAGTGATTTTTCCATATGTGAATTTTTATTGGTGACCGGTTTCGAATTTATAAAGTAACAAGCACTTAAGTATATATACTTTGTTTACAGATAAATACACCACAGGATTATCCCAATCTGTGAGAATTGCTGCTGCACCCCAAACTACCACTTGAGTTGATCACCTTCACAAGTATAAAAAGCAATCATATAGAATCCTCATTTTATCAGGCGCATTAAACTAACATTACTCTTAAATTACCCCTTACTTAATTGCTTGTTATTTTATAGTTCGATAATGCCAAAACTTGGCGAAACCGGTCACCACTAAAAGTCATCATGTGAAAAATTACCCAAGCATTTTATTATAGAATTCAATGTGAATACATGTGAACATCCTGAAGTTTCGAGGAATCACAACGACTGGGGGGTTGATTCAGAGCCGCAACTCGCAACTTAAGGGATGGCAGGTCCTTTGTGGGATCTTCCCCGAGTCGCGGGCTCCGAGGAGTGGCGGTCCAGCATTGTGGGCCTGACCCGAGCCGCATTGTGACCTCGCTGAAAGGGCGGCCTGTAAGGGGGGGGGGTTGCAAAAATGCATCAATTAGGATGTGCGGCCGGCAATTGAGCCGACCACCTCCTCCCCCCAGGACCTGCAAACTTTTAATAGACTACACAAGCCTCTCGCTTTCAATGGCGTCTTCAGAGAATCCACCCGCAGACTCTTAAATCTAGTTTCTCCCAATGGTATTTCAAATAATAAAATATAAGCGATACTCCTGCGTGTTTATTTTTGTCGAGCCGCGGTCGTTTTCAAATTTCAAATTAATAGTAATGACGTTCTTGCCAATAGGACTACTATAGAAAAATCAAATCGCTGTATGCAAATATTGAGTTGATATACCTAGTAAATCTTTGAGATACTTTTTTACAATAATAACCAGAATCGTTAATGGCCATTTGGTTTTTTAATCGACTGGCATCGTGTAATTTAGTGTTTAAGATCTCAGCTGGGGGTGGGTGGTGGTTTCCTCCCCTAGCTGCGCAGTTTGCACGGCACTTAGGCTGTAACTGCGGGTGTTTTTTCGCCCTTGGCTGCCAAACATCCCCGGGGCACCCTTTTGTGTTGTTTTTTTTTTTTTACAGTGGGGTGAGTTTAAAGCCGGTCACGCATTTTGCACGGTTGGACTTAATATGCATTTATTTTTTTTATTATATTTTATCTACTGAAATAATAATCTTATTCACATGATTTGATAGCTTGTCATGTGAACGATTGATTGGTTTCTTAGTTCAGTGGTTCGGTTTGTATAGATAAGTCCCCGGTTTGATTCTTATCGTAGTAAATGAAGCCTTTTTCAGTTTAGTTGAAGGTGATGTATGGATATAAATTGTTAACTAAAAAATACATTAATACTTTTGTTTGTGTTAAATTGAAATATAGATTTAAAACCTCGTTTGTGGCTAGTGACGGTCAAACATAAAATATCAATTCAATCACACAAAATCTAAAACACGGATTACAAGTCGTGAATTGTTCACAGTCGTGCTAGGAAATACACTTCGATGTCAATTATTTTTTTTTTGTTCCCATCACTATGCCACCCTCGCAATCTCGGGGGGATGAAATTTACCCTGAGGCCAAGAGTTAAACGGCGTACTAACAGAGGGTAGCAACCTCTAAACACCTGTGTACACTGCAAGCACAGCCTGCGAGGAGTCTTGATAAATCGATGACCTAGAGTACCTGCCATAATCTGAGGATCAATGTGCAACCGAAGATGTTGCCTCGATCAAATTGCAGTTTAAAGATTTATTCATAGGTTTAATTTTTATTCATCAAATAGAAAAGATTGTGCCGGAAAAAAATATTTAAAGAGTTTTCTCGCTTGGATGCAATACCTGCAATCATATTTATAAACAGACTAATATTGGCAGTAAGTGAAGATTTATTTTTTTGAAAATTATCATTTGTGTAATTAAATCAATCAATCCAAGCAATATTCATCACAGACCACTTAACACGTCGTTGCAATACAGAGGGGTTGTTGCGCTCTGCGGGTAGCCGCGCGGTTAGACCCTCACTACTTCACTACTCTGCCCACAATACTGCGTCAGAATCATCCCTCGGCCGCCCCCTCAAACTACCCTATTAGCAATATTGAATTATTCTCGCGAATTACTCACCCCTCGGGTGAGGCATGCCGGGCTGACCTGCCCACAGCCCCCCTGAAGTGAATCATTTACAATCTAGGTGCTTCCATAACTTACGACGATATTTTAATCGTTTTTAAAATTCAACCTAAGGCTAGTTATGTCAGCAGGTTTTTTGCAGCTGTTGTCATGAACTGATTCAGTTTAACCGAATCAAGTCATAACCTAAGGATTTCAATCATCATCTAAGACTAAATAATATCAGTTTGGGATTTGCCTGCCAGGGCGAGGATGTTTCGGCCAACTGAGAAACAAACCTTGCAGTTGTGTTCCGTTTTGGGTTGTCAGGGAGCATCGAGTCCTGTACAGGTCGGGACCGGCAAGCCCGCAGGTATTTTGAAATATGCACCGCCGGACGCAAAACTGACCGAAAGTAGACACTCGAATGTATAATTGAAAAGAAATCATAACATGAAAACATGTTCAGGGAAATACTATTGAAGGCCTTCCGGGGGCCGCGCAGTGGCGGAGCATCGGCGGAACATTTAATCAAATTTAATATTTTTTTGTAAAAAAAATTGTGAATCTATTAAACGACTTTCCTATAGTAATATTGCAATTTCAATTTCTTACAGTACGGGCGTTTGTACGCTTGCATTAGTTTTGTATTAGGTGAGGTGTGATGAAAATATACATTATAGATATACTTCAAATAAAAAATAATATTGATTTTCACCTAGAAAATCGGTTTAAGGCTGCCTCAGGAAGTTTCATAAAAAGATAATCTGAAACCAGCGATTCAACACCCGATTAACCAAATACATATATTTTTTTTGTTTCCAAACTTGAAAAAGTCACTCGCCGGGCAGAAATTTAAGTCAAACGAGGAGGTCATCGCCGCCACGGAGGCCTACTTTGCAGACCTCGAGAAAACGTATTTTTCAGATGGTTTAAAGAAGTTGGAGCATCGCCGGGTCAAGTGTATCGAGCTAAAAGAAGATTTTGAGAAATAAATCTTCAATTTTTGCCACTTTTCCAAAATTTTCGTTTTTTTTTTGTAGACTAAGTACTTAGCGGACCGCCCTCGTATATATCCAAATCTGTCTTACAATTACCACTGAAGGTTGTCGTCTGACGTCAGACGAGACAAAGCAGCAAGCAGCCTAGCTCACGCTGCCAAAACTTACGTACACGTCAGATTTTAAATATTTTTTTTTTGTATGTGAGATATTAGAAAGTTCCGGGGGGTTGGCCGCCCCTGCGCGGCTGGGACCCTCGACAGTATTCAGTCCGGCGTGTATGCGCGCCGAGGGCCCTCCGCGTATAAACGATTCCAATTTCCAAGCACGAGTGGGATGTCTGCCATAGTTCAGGCTTGATATTGTACCGCATTGTGCGCTGTATGGGCGAGCCAGATACGGTCTTCGATCCTTTCAGGCTAACGATCGCGCGGGTCCCTGCTGCCCCCGGAGCCTCTTCACTCTTCAGTCATATTGAGGCGTTTTGTATCGTTAGCTCGCATGCCTGCGGTGCTGGTATTGCGTGGGGATTTGCCCATTGTTTCTTGGAGCTCCGTGCAGGAGGATTTGATTTCCTTATGTATTTGGAACCCATTTTCAGGCGTTTTGTAACAGCGTGGGGATTTCCCTATTGTTTCTTACAATTCCTCATGCAGAAGATGTACAATAGTATAGAATATTTTACTATATACCTTTATTGAATTTTCATTTTTCAGCCATACAGAGCCTTTTTGTATCGTTAGCTCGCCCGCCTGTGCTGGAGGATTTGATTTCCTTATATATTTTGGACCTATTTTCAGGCACACCGTATAGGCGTTTTGTAACAACGTGGGGGTTTTCCTATTGTTTCTTACAATTCCTCATAGTAAATACTCATACAGAAGATGTACAATAGTATAGAATATTTTATTATATACCTTTAATAAATTTTCATTTTTCAGCCATACCGAGCTTTTTTGAATAGTTACCTCGCCCGCCTGTGCTGGAGGATTTGATTTTCTTATCGTACCGTATAGAGGTTTTGTATATATTTTTTTCATAATTCCTCACAATTAATACTCATACATGATACATACAATATTATAGAATATCATATTTTATAATCTTTAGTGAAATTTCATTTTTCAGCCATACAGATGCTTTTTGTGTCGTTAGCATGTCCATTTGTGCTGCAGGTAGTGTATAGGGATTAACCCACTGTTTTTTTGTGATTCCACACAGAAAATACTCATGCAGGTATATGTAATAATATATTAGTAATATTGAATATTTGATACCTCTTAATTTCATAAGCAAGCACAGCGACTATCGACCACGGGACCTTAATATAAATTCATTTCTTGAATATTTTTTAAAGTACATTTTCGAGTCATCAAATAACACACTCAATAGCAATCGCACGCTTGCCCACTTGTCTATCTAGTAACGAATCAGGCATTTTATATTTAGCATAGACTTTGTATGTCTTCTTACAATCAAATAATTGCAAAAACAACAAGGCCTTTGTATTTCATTTATTATAGATTTAAAAATATACAATACTTGAACATCGATTCACAAATATAACAATAACAAACACCTAAGATATGAAAATATTTTTTTTCCTGAAAGCTGTATCTTTCTTAATGTAGTATTCGCTATACACCTGTGAAGGTTAAAAAATGCGGAGATAAAAATATACCATATATTATTCTGAAAATGGAGAGTGGCCCCTTAACGTTTTTATGTGTGTATTTTTAGATAGAGAATCAATTAATATTTGTGCTCGGTTTTTATTTTTGGTCAAAAGGTTTAGCTTTCGATATGTCTTTGTGCTGTGTTGATATATTTTGCTTCTTGTATCGTAAACCAAGAGCGTCCATTGAGCCGGTGACTCTCTGCGGCAATTATCGTTCTTTGTCTATTCTCCGTTTATTTTTGCTTTTGTCGGAAGTTTTAATATCGCCTATTGAAAATATTAATTTCCAACGTCGTTTGGTATTAAATAAAACATATTAATTATTTCACTCGCCAGAAAGGGCAATAAAAATTTCCCGATTTAGAACGAGTCTTTCTCGTTTAATGAATAAAAGCTTAAAACACGCTTTGAAAATTATTTTTTCATCATTTTAATATTTTTGGGTTTTTTTTTTACTTATTTGACGATTAAAGGTTTTCAATGTCACTACTGGCACTGAAACGTTATAAATTTCAATAAAATATGGGACACAATAAATATTTCAGTTGAAGATACCCTGATAAATGTTATGTTATAAATTAAATTAAGATTTTTTTATGCCATTAACGACTTTTTGAGAGCATTTTAACATAATACGTTTCCAATCGTGGTTTTTTATTAAAAAAATACATCAAATTTAAAAAATCTAAACTCACGCCTTAATCTAGTTTATAAAAAATAATTATCATGAAAAAGAGCGGCGGGTAGACTCATCAGATGTTTTACTGAATATAAAAATATTCACGTTTATTTATATAAAAATTTGAACGCTACTGCAACAGCTTTAAAAAAAAAATTATACGCACGCCTCTGGGCAGTAGTCGTGGCGTCCAGCACAGCTCAAATATAAATAGAAATTTTAAATTTAATCAGCAAAAAAATCAAATGCAGTTTAAAATTTCTAATTACCCCTCCATTAGCCAGATGAGGCGCGGGCACGTCAGACGGCTTACTTAATCAAAGAGGATAATGTAAAAAACTTTCTTTTATAGCCAAATAAAAACTTTAAGCACAAAACGGCCTTTGACTCGGCGGCCATCGCTTTGACCCTAACTTTTCGTACATTAATTATGTCCAGGCCGCCACACAACCCGGCGGGCCTGTATAAACAAAAAACCGCATTTCAAATGAATCTCAACCCGAAAGTCATGCCCACGTTAATTACCCAAAATAAAATCGAGGCTTTTTCCGTTGATATACCACGGGAAATTCGCTCGAACTCCACTCCAGCCTTGTAATAACTATATATACACAAAATATTTTATAACAGTGAGTACATACAATAAAGCACTCCCCACACACGTACCAATAAATTAAACAATGGTGTAGCCATAACCAGTAGATTTTTGTAAGATTTCGCCGATATTCACTGGTATATGGCTACACCATAGTTCAACTTGAATATGGGCGAAATCTCACAAAAAACTACTGGTTTTGGCTACACCATTGTTTAATTTGTTGTTACGTGTGTGGGGCGCATAAAATATATGTAACACACCTTATATAAAACACATTTATATAAAATGATATGCAAAAAAGCGGAAACACTCACAACTGAATTATTTAATATATATATTTTATTCTAGTTTAAAGCAATAAATACAACCATAAAAAAACACATTAACACAGTAGATGAGAATAAAATTAACAAATCGAAGAATCTCAATCAAACGATTGACGCAAAGTTTAAAAATATCAACATTGAATCTTATTGAGGGATAAGGCATTTGATTCGTGAAGATCCATTACTATGATGATAAAAGTATCTTTATATTTTGTCTTCACTGTGAGTTTATTAAAATTATTTGCATTACTAGTTTCGACTCAATACACTGGGTTATCATCAGATGCATAACTAAAAGTTATTAATTATGCATCTGATGATGACCCAGTGTATTGGGTCGAAACTAGTAATGGAAATGATTTTAATAAACTCAAGGTGAAGACAAAATACAAAGGTACTTTTATCATTATATTATATATAAACATTGAATTTCATCAATTGGTATTAGAGATATATTGCTTTTGGGTACTGTACAGTGTATTGACGTTTCGATCTCGGCGCCGGGGCCTTCTTCGAGGTATTTGAAAATTTCAACAAATCAATTCACAAATGATCGAATATCGATTTTATTAGTTTTCAGCGAGCGGCGAATTTAAAATAAAGATTACAAAAACACGCTCTCGTGAAGGGGCGCGCTGGGCGGCATCTCCCGCTCTCTCTCTCTCTCTCTCTCCATCTCCCCGGGATATTTGAAATGCCATCCCAGAGGCGAGAACTTCTCTTTAACGGCGCCGTATTATATACCCGTGAATGTTCCAACTTGCGGCCCCAACAATGTATGGAATTCGCTCTCCGCAGACATTGCTCTTTACGACTTCATATATGAAAAATTCTTCAAACATAATACACGGGAGCCCTTCATCTGATCCCCATGTATCGCTATGAATGGGCACTTTTCCGTATTTATCTTATTATATACTTTGTGGCGAATGACTACGCGGTCAAGTGACTGAAACATCACACATTTTTTACGACACACAACCGAATAATAATTTATCAGTAGAGTACGCAAAATTAAGAGTGTGTATTGGATAATCGCAGATACGTTACAAAAAAACAATTAAAAATTCAATGCATACATATGCGTTTAATACACGCTTTTATTTATATTAATAGCATCGAAATTTCACCGGTGAAATGCATTTTTATATTTGTGTGAAACATTGAAGATGTCTGATAGAAGCGATGGGGCGGAGAGGCAGGGGATGTAGTGGAATGCCATAACGGCTATACTCGCCATAAAATGAGGTCGCCGCTGCTGGTCGGAGGCTGCAAATAAGAATAAGGGTGCACGGGAAGGACTTGTTGGAGCCTGAAGGGTGGCAGATCAACCCCCACACTCCACACCCCGGTGTTGACTATTGATCATACACAAGTGTGAATGGCTTTCTGGGTATTGATTTTTGTATTTGCTTCGCTAAAATAATGATTTGGGTTACATATTAATATATTGATATTTAAAATAAATTCATTTTATTTTTATACTTAGTAAGTCGTGAAAAAAAACACACGAACAATGCGTTATTGATTATTTTGCACAACGGATACACATATTATCAATATTTAATGTAAATGTCTGTGAGGTTCAATAAAGCCAATTTATAGTAAATTTTTTTAGTATAAGAATAAATTAAAGTAAATAGTGAAATAAGACTTGTTTAAAACTACTTCAAATAAATTATTCAAAAAATCAATTGTGATTATATCACATAGTCATAGAAAATTCAACTTATTCTGACATCTTCAAGTATGCGAAAAAAAAAACTTGTATTCTTAAATAAATCACATAATATCTAGCAATAATAAATACTATACTTTTTTTACTCCGATATAAAGACTGATTCCTTATAAATATGAATAATATCTTATAAATAAAAAAAACGTACAGCAAACAGCATACGAACTAGAAAACGCTTTTATACTGCAGTGTTTTTCAACATACGCATTAAAAATGATTACCTAATCAATGCTTTTTTTTGTATTCATTGTAAAAACCCGGCGGTATTTAATTTAATACATAAGTAAACTTATTACAAAATTCTGCTAATTACTCTATAAATAATTATAGCTACACTATTTGCATTTTAAAATGCCAAATTGCGAATGTTTGATCTGCGGAAAACCTTCAGAATTACACGCGCGGCCAACACTTGCCGGCAACACCTCCTCGATTAATTTTATAACTTCGGATAATATATATTTATAGATATTGGCAGTCCCTGAAGATGATCTCAGCACGGGAAACGAAACACCGGAGGAGTAAAAACCACAAAGAAACCAAATCAACCACTTCAGATAACATATTTTCACAGTTGATTTTTGGCTAACCACTCACACTTGAGACACTGAAAAAAATGATTTTCAGGTTTCAGGTTTCGAGATGTTTTTGCGACATCTTATGTCTCACCCTTTCAGCCTTAATTATATCGACAAACAGTAAATTTATACTATACATGCTCTACAAATATTTTTTTATAAAATATGGGTGTTAAGCTGTTTTTAATTTTTCAGTCCTCCGACGTTTTGGTCCCCATACTGGGACTATCTTCAGGTATTTCAAGAGATATCTACTGACACGATAAAACTGACAAAACATACCTATACTATTTCATTTAGTAAAAAAAAAGATAACCATGGGAAATGTTAGGTTAGGTTAGACGAGCTTATTTTATTTGCATTAAATATTAAGAATAAAAATCACTAACATTAGTTAAAGGGATGGAGTGACATCTACCCAGCTTAACTTGTAAGGACCCACTACACTATTTTCCCCTTAGAAAACCATGAACACTAATTCAGCATAAATTAACGCTTAGTGAGATGGTCGCCAACCTACTCTAAAGAAAAGAATCCGATGAAGATTCATTTTAATGGGAGCAACAATCATAGTTGTATTTTATGTTTTCCCTCGAAACAAGAGGGAGTCCTAGAGTGCAATTAACACATGTTTATAAAATACATCAAGTACAGTAGTTTGGCAGGTGAGGGTGCAAGTCCGCCATTCAGCGGTCGCAAATTAAGCGGCTAGTCTGCGAGCAGCAATCAGCGGGCCCTCGGCATTGAGGCGTTTTAATTTACAATTTCCAGTTTCCGTTTACAACTTCCGGTTACTTTTCCGCGGCCGGCGTCTCCGGCGGGGCGGAAAGGCGAGCACTAATTGTAGGGGCAGCCCTGCCCGGCCACTCGCGGGCGGCGGACCAATTATGATCGGAAAAGTTAGATTGTACAACCTCAGCCGGGGAAATGTAACGGAACGGCGCGCCCAGGGCTGCCACAAAGATATATTTTTTTATTTTTTATAAATAATACTTATGTCTATTTTTTTGATTGAACGTCAATCAAGTGCGTATTTATTACCCATATATTATTAATAATATGATTAGGCACATTAGTAGCACTTAGAAGATGATTAAAGAAATTCTCAGAAAAATACAATGTTACGTTAGTACAATGGTCAGTACACCGGCCATGTAAGCCTGGGGATGTGGGTTCAATCCTACACAAATTACGATGATATTTTTCTGAGAATTTCTTTAATCATCTTCTATATATGAACTAATGTGCCTAATCATATTAGTAATAAATTAATAATACTTCTCAATTGAACGTCATCGGATGTTGTGCTGATCCATTTTTTTTATCATGTGTTACCTAATAATATTATAATAGTACTCAGAGGTTACTAAATCAAACGCATTTTTAATTTGATTTTTTATTTGTATGCACCTCTATGGGGTAATTACTATTTTGCGGGAATATCAACTTTCATTATTCACGATAACTACATTACCATAAAAATTCTTGTTGCAAAGAAAATATAATACCACCTCCTGGTTGAATTTTATTCCTATTTTTCTGACCTAATAATAGTATGGCCTCTATGCGGTATTTTTTTAATTAAATTAATAATTACTAATGAATTTTTTTTCAGGTTCTCCCAACCCTTGCCACTCCGTCCCCGGGACTCCCCCACTGAATGTTTGTTTCACCGCGAGTCGCTTTACACCTATTAACTTGGCCACTTTTCATAGAACCTACGTTCCAGCCGACCTCAGTCTAGTTTGCAATAACGATTTTAATTTTCTTTGCGTTGGGATTGATCCGTTAAATAACAATATTTGAATGCGAAAGAAAAAAAGATTTTGTAATTTGTTTTGACAGAATGCTAAAAAAATAGATGCGTTCCTTCAAACCCAAAATAGAAAAATGCCTCTTCAGAAAATTGCAAATAATTTTAAAATTCCCAATAATAACAAAAATATACAATTTGAAATAATGTATAGCTACATAATATTTTTATTAAATACACTTAAGCGTCGTTTTTTCTATAATAATAAGTAATAAATAGGCATTTGAACCCACCCGAGAAGTCACTTGCGATTGAATACAAAGACGAGCCATCGCGGCGCAGGCACAGAGCTGAAGTGTTGCCAGAGCGGCCTACACGCACTGCAACGCAACCGACAACTATGAAACAAGCATTGATTTAAAGGCAGGCCATAAAAAAATACAAAATATCAAGATACTATTAGAAAATTATCCTTTGAAAGTCGGTTATGTTGCAGAGTGTACACGAAGCTGAAAGCACCCTACACACATTGCAGACCACCCAACAACCAAACAGTAACACAACAATATTTTTCTATTACCCCGATTACCCCTTTTTTATAAAATAATTAACGCAAAAGACAACGCTTCTGGCTGCTTAGCGTTGGATAGTCGACTGCGTTGCCGCGTGTAAAGGCCGCTTACCTCGGCATCTCGAGAGCTCAGCAAACAGCTTTTAAATAAACCAGATATTATGGCGGACTCTCGGAATATTTTCCTGCGCAATCCGATCGTTCGATTCTGTATAAGATTGTGTCACATATTATTGCCGTTTCGCAAACAGCGATTAGAAAAATCAATAATTGATATTCGTTTGACTTTTGCCATGCTTGCTTTGTTCAAACATTGTCTGGAGTAAATTGACTTTTTAAAATTATTATTTAAATATATTTAGTAGGTTACCTTCAGCCATTGAGAGAGAAGAAAAAAAATAGCGCAAACGAGAACGCACCGAACGGTTGTCGGTTGTGTGTCGGTTTTCTTTTTAACCGGCAAAGAGAAAACATTACGAGATTGTGAACTTAAACAGGGGGTATGTGGAAAAAGCACCCATAAACAACTTGTTAGCCGTATAGTGGTCAAATGTGTTGCAGCATGTGTAGGCCGCTGTGCATACAACACACGTAGAGTAGTCTTACGATACCAAAATGTAATTCGAACTATTCAATAACTATATTTAGAAGACTTGGTCACGATTACCACAGCCGAAATACAGAAACCCTTTGGCTGGATACAAATCTGGATCTGCAACTACTCAATGGCGTCCGTTTGTTTTGGGTGTTTTTTTTTTATGGCTATCAGTGGTGTTGCAGCAGTGTGCGTGGGGGGCTTTACAAGTATTTCGGTATCAGGTGGGGCTGGTTCCCGACACCTGGCCGCACTTTCATTCGCCGGTAGCCGCCGGATTGTTTGTGATCCATTAGCGGGGGAGTCCCCGCGCCGCCGCCTCCTCAAACAGCGTAAAAAGCGCAAACACTCCTAGGAGACGGATCGTTTTGTAACAACTGAAAACGGAATGTCACTTGAGGCTGCGCGGCCGGCCTGTTTGCTTTCTAAAGTACAGCCCGGCTTGCCCAACGGCAGTGCCGCGGCTACATTGTACCGGTTGTTCACAATACCCGCTCGCGTCGCGGCCTTTCCTTTGAAACGTGAAACAACCACCTACACCCGCCGCGATACAGCCGACAACCTCAATTCAATTATCCGATAACGAATTGCAAGTAACGATGAGCATATCGGAAGGCCCTCACTCGGGATCCTCGAATGACGTGAAGTCCGACCACTCCGAAAAGATTTCTATAGACCAATTCAAAGCAATCAATCGCTCCAATCAATCCCTCCAACTCCTCTTAGATTAAACTCTAGTTAGAAGCATCCATCCAATTGTTTGAATACTTATTATGGTTTCACCTTAAACTACGCGCGGATTTTTCTCTGAAATGAGCTTTATTTGGAATTTCGAAAAATAAGACTGTATATTGTTATAATACGGTTTGCGACCTCTGCTTCCCGCTTGGGTTAAATCGTACCTTAATATATTCCGCTGTGAGTGCCCCTTGACAGGACCACACAGATATTTTTGTATTGTAAAAAGTTTATTTTGCTACTACTGGCTTTAGAAATGAGAAGCCACTTGACTCTCTATAAGTTTTAAGAATAGTTAATATATATTTGTGTGTTTTGTGACATGTGGTCCAAGAAAATGATGGGCATCGACCGAATAGCCATAGATCAAGTATAGATCATAGTAAAATTACATTTTGATATTTTTTAACCAATTTTTGTGATTTTAAACATTGTATACATACAGGCTACAAAAGTGACCACAGCATGGTTTTACACAAGTATTTATCTAATAATGCTCTATTGCTCTAAAAGGCAATCATTAAAACAATAAAGTATAATATTATACATGTATAATAAAAAGCAACCATTGATATAAACCAATGCTATTAACGTATGATCGTTGAATTCGACAATGAGTTTGTATGGAAAAAAAAGGTATGAATTTAGTGAACTTATACCTGCGGGTGAATTGAAAAAAATTAAAATGCAACGCTCTCTCGTGCTGGTAGGCAAAAATAATGCGCAATTTTTAGCGAGCTGAATTTCAAGTGCTTCCATAATCGATGGCTCGCTTGATGTGGGATCTCCCCAAAAATACTACTGGAAGTGAAACAGAAAAAAGTTACCGCCATGGCGTTGCCAATACAGAGAGTATCGAGTTGCCGCATTCGTTATTAAAAATTACCAAAAAAAAAAATACGGTGAAAGCCGATCCGGAAGCTGCAGAACTGCTCATTTCCCGGTTTCAACACCGACAACCAGGGCGAATATTTTTGGTACCCGAGACTAAAGGGAAAAAGACCTGGATGAGATGGATCCCAAATCTATCCAGAATATTGCTCGATATATTTATTTTCTTAGACCGCAGCCACCCTTCACACGCAGACACCTTCAAAAGATAACAATATAATATATCCGAGGGTTTCACCAGTAGAGGAGGTTGGTGACCATTTCGAATAGGATATTCACTACTTCACTTCAAAACATTTTAAAACACTCTGCTCGTAATAATCAAGATACCAATGGATTGTTTAAATGACCGTAAATAATGAGAATTTGCGTTATTGGCGTATTCTACCGAATTACACTGTGGGTTGGATATTATGGATGGTTTGAATTATTATAACATTTTATTTATTTAATTATATAGTAAATAATATACGGTTGTTAAAAATCATATCAAAGTTATAAAAGAGGGTAATTATTTTGAGCTCGAGGATCCAGATACATGACTTCTCTTGTTTTTGACAAGCTCATTGATGTCAGGTATCATATTCGTTGTAATTATTTTAAGAATTGATTGGAGATGTTCATTCGTAAGTCTTGCGCGATGTTTGTTCTTATTTATTTTCATGGCGGAAAACATCTGCTCACATAAATAGGTATTAACAAACATGCACAGAATGCAAACTCTTGAAATATTGTGTATAAAATGTAAGAGCGTTAACCTCTTAAAAATTTTCTTTCATCTAGGCACGCGCTGCTTAATTACTTATAAACGTAATATGAGCATTTTAAAACTTCCGTAGAGGAATCGAGTGAAGTCTAAAAGCTCCAAAAAAACATGATTCTTCTTTCTGTGACACATTCTTGCGGGCCGTATCTTTGACATGACTGGTTTAGGGGATGGGGGGTGGATTGTGGGCAGTAATGATAAGAGAGTAGCACTCACTGGGCTGGTGGTCGTCCTTGAAGTGGCGGGGAGGCGGGGGTGGAGCGGGAGGACTGGGCCCTGCATAGAGGAGGCCCAGCTCGCGAGCCTCGCTCTCCTCCTGCGCCTGTTGCCTCCGCAGAGCCACCTGAGGAGGTCCAAACACACATCAGCCTACAACATCCAACCGATTCATATTCAACCCTTTATTACAGGTGTTTTAACTCAAAAGAGGATGCTATCGGGCACTATTTACTACAGTGAACGAAGGTAGGTATGGTTGATGCTGTTACCTGCGCAGCCATGACGCGCTGCCGCTCCGCGATCAGCGTGCATTTAGCACACACACAGTCCCTCCACCTGCAGTAGCGCTTGTGCCCCTTCAGCGCCGATACGACGCCGTGGTTCCGGCAGCGAGCGCACTTTGGGGTTCGCTGGAATTAAAGGCAATCGTAAACTCTTCCGATTTTTAACAAAAAAAAAGTATACCAAAATACTGACGAGTCGATGTCCATGTCTTCACTTATTTTTTATACCTGAAAAAAATGTACGAATTCATGCTTCAATGCTTTATTACTAAAATAAATAATTATTTTAAAAATATATATATAAATGACAATCGTAATCAAATTTTAAGATTACGTGTGTTTTTTTTTTTTTTTTTTTAATAGCTCCATACAAATTATAAATGTACAGTGAGTGTGACTACTTTGTGAATATATATACAACAATGAATTTTAGTATCTAAAATATTTTTTTAATTAAATAAATTATTGAGTTGAACAAATGATCTATGCAAAAACCATCCTATTAATTTAATAATCGTAGGTGAAAATAAAACGGTAGACTTTGACTTGTCACATTTCTTGTACATATACTAAAAGGTACAGTTATCCAGTGTCAGTTTAAACTAATATATTATGCAATTTATATCGTTTTAAATTAAAATAAAATATACTAACTAATACAGATCGGATCAAAGACTCCAAAGTTGCTACATTTCTATAAACCATACCATCAGGCAATTATACTGACTTCGTTATATTAATTTTATGAATTGTTCGTTTCTTTCGCATTGTAACAGAGATATACTTTTTTCTTTATTTTAAATTATATTCGAGTAGAAAATAAATAAAATCAACCTCTTGGATTTCGCGTGCCAAGTTGGCTAGGTTTCAGGAGCTTATGTAAGAGAGAAGTTGTGAATACTGAATTTACGAATAAAAAAAATGTAGTTACAAAATCAAAATACACACAAGTAGTAACCACTAATTTGAAATATTTACGTTTTACCTAAATCTTTATAATTCGTTAAAACAGGCGTTGTTCAAAATTCATGATTATCCCTTGAAAAATATAGTACCAGATATTTCAAGATCACTAAATATTATTATTTATTATTTAATAAATCCGCATTTTTACCAGTATTGAGCAAACAAAATATTTATGATAATCAATTTACAAATAAACAACGAAAAAAAATATTTTAATCATTGAATTTTTTATTTATAGTATATGAAATATTTGTTACGTTAGAATTGAATGAGATGTTTGAACATTAACGTTTAATATTTTCAGTTAATACATGAAATAATTTTATATAAATAAATTTAAAAAATATACACTTAAAGAATTTTGAGGTCTATAAATAAACACCCAATTTCAATAAATGGCTTTTAATTTAAGAGTGTGCTATAAATATTGTTTAAAATTTGTTTGAATTTAATTTTTCAAGGCAGATATATATTTTTTATTCTTTTAAGAATTATGAATTAATTATTAAAAGAAGACAAAATAATACCAACTAATTTTTTTCTTCCTGTTCAAGTGATACCGTGAGTTTTGAATCGTCTGTATCTATAATATAATAAATACTTAAGGGTGACTACTTGAGTTTCCGTTCAAAAAGGATAAAATTTTAAGACTTATTTTATATATAAACAATCTTAATAATAATAAAAAATTATTCAAGCATAAAGAAGATATTTCAGTTATAATGCTTGTACGTGTGCAAATTAACTGATATATATTTGTAAAACAATAATAAAAAATATTGTTTTTAAAAATATATTGTACAAATTGAAAAAAACAACAATCCAAAAATATATATACATAAATATAAAGTAATAGTATTAAAGTTATTAGCATTAAAGTAACCCATAGAGTTGCCATTTTTAGAAATAAATCACATTGTGACTATTTTACCTTTAAAAGGAAATTTATCTAATTGCCGACATTAACTTATTTAAACATAAAGCTTTGAAAAAATATAAAATATGTCAGTAGTCATTCAATTCTTTAAAGTGATTTATTAAGTCAGAATAAGTATTGTAATGATTAAAAAAATAATAATAAAATTGGCAACGGTATCAAGTACTTTAATAAAATAATTGATAACCTCTAAAGCCGCGTAAAAAGACGAAAGAGCTCCATTAAAGATTAAACACTTTTAGATAAATTTTAAAATATAACAAATAATGCAAATGTGTCTTACCAAACTGAATAATTTTTTTTCTAGATAAAATAATACATTTCCACACTATTTCAATAAATTGCATATTTGGGCATAGTTTTAATTTACCTAAAATTTGTGGCATGACTATTTGATAAGACACATTTAGATTTGCAGCAATTTAACCAGCAGCGTGTTATATGGATAACAAAAAAATCTCAGATCTCACAATTATTACATTGAAGTCACAAAAATCGCATTTCTTCCAGTCTGGCTACAAATAAGCAAACATATCTTAAAGCATAAAACTTCACCCCAAAGTGTCAAGTCAAGTTATAACAGTGTATGGGCAGTAGAATCACTGCATGATTAAGGTGTTAGTCGAACCGCGGGAGGGTGGTAGTGGAGAGAAGGTCCATGCACCTGATATCTCTCCGAGGCTCGCAGGAAGAAGGCCGGCGGCAGTGCCCCCAGCACGGGGTGCTGCGCCACCAGCTGCGACACGTCCACCCCGCTGGGCAGCGACATCTCCATTCTGCAGGCTGACGACCCCCGACTATGCCGATGGCATTCCTCAGCACCCCATCGATGTTCACCGATAAGCTTGCGACCCCTTTTTGAGCTTACTTGACAAGTCACTTCAAAAATACACCGCGTTAATTTTCAATACAAAACTGCATAAAAAAAATTAGTGACAGTACCCAGACAAGTATACGTGACAGACAGCAACTGATATTTATTTTTATTATAACAAATATTTATTTATTTCACTGCCTATTTTTTTTTTAAATGTCAATCGTCAACACAACGCTCTTGTATTCACTAGTGTAACTGTAGCTTAGATATTATTGTTAAAACACGGATTTTGGAATACGTAAAAAAAAAAAAACATTGGGCTATTTTTTATGCGCTATTGAAATATAAATGAACAAAAAAATATTTAAATGTTTTTATGATCGCGCAACAAAACATCCAAAGTATCGCAAGTCCTGCGAATCGGAAGATGTAAACTGTTACAGCGCGACCAACTGCGCAAAGGGTAGCGAGTCAACTGACAGCTCCACATAACCTCAATCGCGACTTCCGGCCAGAGAGGCGAGAGGCGAGAGGCGAGAGATGCGACCATAGACTATAAAGTTACCAGCGCGCGATACATCAAAGCCTATCGGCGTCTCCCTCCGACCGCAGCGCGACACTGTAGGGCGCGTGAGAGATACAAAATGTTAACAGTTGGCAGACTGTAGCCAATGGCGGGCCTCGCCGGAGCCCCGCCCCTCCGCGCGATTGGTCCGCGCCGCTTTGAGTTCCTTTTATGAAAGTGTTGTTATTTTTTCTCTCGTGATATAAATTTGTGAGAAATCTCTTTGGTTTTGTTTGTTCACTTTTTGATGTTGTGCTCTTTGTGTAGATACGTCCTCCTTTTCATTGTATTGCGACGACCTTATCTACATCTATAATTATATAAATACAAAAATAGTTTAAATATGAGTATATCTATTTTAGAATTAAAGTTTTTGTATATTTTTTTATATTATCAAAAAAACTATTTATGGTCATTTATTTCTACAATGATGGCATTTAGGTCAAGAAAAATGTAGATATTGTATATATGATCTAAATTGAAAAAAATTAAGATTTTACATCAATAAATTCACATTTTTTTATATTGCATTTATCATATAAATACAACATAAACGCATTAGCATCTTTTATATTCTACGTACAATCGAATTACAATCAGTACTTATATTTTTTCAGTAAATTTTTAAAAAATAACAAAATTTACGTGATTTGCTGTACTTATTTAATAAAAAATTTTAGTACAGATTTTTATTCATTGCCAAGGTGTTTTTTTTTTTATTGTACGTAGAATAAAAATGATGCTAACGTGTATATGTTTCACTTAGAAGATCAATGTAAAATATGAAAATTGTCGATGTAAGATCTTAAAGTCTGTAACTAAGATCATGTAGATAGTATCCACATCTTTCTTGGCCTAAATTCCATTATTGTAAGAATACATGCCCATGAAAGGGGTATAAATATTTTATATGTTAAAATCAAAAATTATATCAAACTCTTATTCTAAAATAAACAAACGCTTATACTATATAAACAGCTTATATCGGCACATGCAATATCAATACATTTTTATTTTTACCACAGTAGTATAAAAACAGTGTTTTTTTTATTTATTTAATTTAATATAAGTAAATAAATAACAAATGCGATTAAAATAATACAACATCGACTTATACGGCAGTGCCTCAATAGAAATTAAGTTACGTAAGCCACAGAAGAGCTGAGAGTATTGGGTCGAGTCGAGAGGCCCGTCTACGCTACGTAGATGCACGGCGAGATTTGGAAAGGATATAAATAGAAACGTGTCATTATTTCAAATTACCTTTTATCATTTGAATAAAAAATAACAACTTCATAAAATAACGTAACTCGAGCCGAGGACGTACATGACAGTGCCAAAACAGAAAACGTATAAAGTACGCCGTGGAATAACCAAGAATGTTGGTCGTTCTTAAGTCATGCAACTCTAACTAAACGTGTACGGCAGTTGTTCAACAGTGCAAGCATTTGGGTTGGGTTAGGTTAGTTAGAGAAAATGTACGCCACAATTGTGCAATGTACGCAATTCAAGCCACGGCAGTAGCCCAACAGGAAATAAACTTACGCACGCCATAGAATAGCTGAGAATATTGGGTGTCATTTGCGTTGGGTCAAGTCGTGCGGTGTGGATTCACGCAAAAAACTTTTATGTACGTAGTTTAAGTAATTCGAGCTAAAAATATACGGGAAATTAATTTCCGTATCCCGTAGAACATTGGCCGGGCCGGGGCGAGTCTAGAGGCCCATCTACGCGGCGTGGATGCTCGGCGAGATTTCTCGCGAGTTTTGTTTACGAGCCCCCTCCCCCTCTTCCTCCTTCCACCCCTGCCTCCCCCCCCCCCCTCCCCCCACCCCGCCGGCTCGTTCACAATTTGTTGAATCTATTGAATTACAAATAACGAGACCCTCACAAAGGCTCGGCTCCCCGGCGCGGCCGCGGGGGCGACGCCTGAGCCTCTACAGTATAATTCATTTCCATTGTTACACACCGCTCGTTTATTTAAAATTTTAATTATTATTTCTAGAATTTTGTTTATCTAAAAAAAAATCGGTCTATAAAAATGCAACAACGTATATTATTTCGGCATATCATCACATGGACCTTACTAGGGTACACCGCATGCCTAAGCAATTCACTCCTCGAAACGGGCACTTTTTTTTAGTAGAGGGTAGAATATTTAGAATAAAACTATATGATGCTCAAAGAGAAAATAGTAAAAAGAAAAGTGTGTTAAAATCGTTATTTTTGGGCATGTAATGGATTATTGCTTGTATGGACCGCACTCCTTTTTTGCTAAAAATCTTGGCAGGTTTTTCGTCGCTTGACATTCGCTTCCTTGCAAAGCAAAAATAAACAGTTATATAGTCCAATAAACAAAAAAGTAAGTGAGTATATCCTGAATGGCAACGGTTATATTATTTTGTCGCAAAAAAAAATTTTTTTTCAGTGTACAATACAACTTAGATATGCGGTTTTATATATGTATATTTGTTGAGTTAAAATAATGTTTTGGGGAAGTTCGGCCCTGTCTGGTATAAATCTTGGCAGGCTTCTCGTCGCTCGGCGCTCGCTTCCTTGCAGAGCAAAAATCCCCGACAAACAAACAATAAACAAGTTGCCAGAAACAAAAAAGTAAGAAAGAATATCCCGAATGGCGGCGTATCCGATATCAATTACTCGCCTGGAAGGGCCCTTGTACAGCTGCTCGCCCCCCGACTTCCTCGCCAGCTCGATTCCTTGTAATTATTGTTTCGCGAAGGCAATTTTAATATTTAAAAAGGAAAAAATACCTTTTAACTTTTGTGAAATAATCAAAAACTTCGGTAATCTTCGGGGGCTCGGCGAATTTGGGTGAAATTTCTTCTCGGCGGAAAATCGATAATGAACGAGCGATCGGAGCGAAACGCTGTGAAACACACAATACTTATTATTTAAAAAAAATTATTTTTGTCCATTAATAAAATCAAATATAAATAAGTTTTCTAAGCACTTGGCTTACAATATTATGAATATTAACTAAAATGTACATATATGTTAACAATATATTTTAAATCACCCATGAAACGACAAGAAAAATCATCATTTTTTGTATTTCAAACCACACTCTTGGGCTCTTACCAATTGAGCTACAGTGCCGCTGTAACACAAGCGTGAATAACCCTAGTGATAACCAGACAATGTGTCATTTTTCATTCAAATTACTTAAAAACAAATTGTGTATTATTTAATAAAACAAATTTAAAAAAATTGTGACTAGTTTTGCACACTTTTAAGGCATTTCCAAGCAGGGTGAAGTTTCGTGAATTATAAAAAAACCAGTCTATTTGAAAATTCTAATCTGTAAAACTATTTCTATACTTGGAATAAAAAACATTATAATAAAATTCCGAGTACTTTAAATGCAAAATTATTAAGTTTCACACCCCAATATTTAATAAAAAAAAATATATATTTTTCTTAATTATTTTTAAGGTATACGTAGAAATATTGATATATATATATACGTATATTTGGCACCAAAGAACGAAGAACAGAGGCAGATCGGGCGCCCGTCCCTTGAGGGGGTGGTAGCTGGGTGGGGAGGGTGGCATTCCTCCCGGGGGTTCCCGTGAGCGCAGGGAATTTCATTAAATTCGGATTAAACACACTGGCAAGACTCCGCGCCGGCAGCCCCCGCCGAGGGTTGCTCCCACCCCTCACACTTCCACCCGATTATAATTTAATCCACATTTATCCGTATCCCACAAGGATCCTATCCCAAGAGGCAAACAATTAGTCTGCCACAACGCTATTAACCGCAAAATAAACAAGTTATCACTATTTTCATATATTACCTCAAACCTCAAAAGTAATTTGTGTGATTTAAAAACGCTCGCCTTGATATCGGACTCGCCGCACGACACTGATAAATAATGCAAACACTACCTGACCCTTTGCCTTTAAGAAAATAGTAAATATTATTTAATATTTGTTATAATGAATAAGCAGTTGTGGAGCTTACAAAATGTTGCTTAGGTATATACAGGTTTCTCTTTTTTCGTTATGGAGTTTGTATTAGAAAAATCAGTTAAATAAATAGTATATATTTAAGCATTTCATTTTTTTTATTATTTAATATAATTAAAAAATATCACTGTGAGTGTTTTACATTATTTTTATAAAAAAGGGTAAGCAATCTTTTATTGCATATAAAGGCCATCTATGCCTATTTGAACTATTTCAGTCCTTACTTATTTATTCAACGTATTCTTCAATATTCTTTCCCACGTACACTACCACCTAAGCCACACTTTGTAACCCCCACAACCTACGCGCAGGATCAAGGTTTAGCCACACACCGTATTGTAAGCACAGCCCTTACAACTGTTTTTTTGAACAATTATAAATTTTTAAAAATAAAATTATAATTTTAGCAGCTGGCAACCCTGGAAGTGTCTATGAAAATACGGAAGCCAGACTGCGTTACATTAAAATCAAATTCAAATGAAGTTTAATATGGAGCGGCGTGTAGGAGCGGAGCCGGCGCTGAATACAAATCTATATATTTCAGACCTAATTCAATTCTGGCGCAGAGGGACGACCGGCAATACTCGGCTTTGTCATTCAAAGGAGGCTCTTTGTTCGCAGCCGTATGAGATTGTTAATAAACTCCACGGTTCACTCCGCTACCCGCTTTGTGTCGACGGCAGAAGGAATCTTACTTCCTCCAGATTTATGTACCTACAGAGAAATAAAGTTACGCCTTGTTCAATTTCTAAAAGCCTCTCCACGCGTAGCAACAAATCGCGCCACCAACTTGCGGATAGCCAGTAGCTTCCTACACTTTAAGCAAAACCATTTTAAAAAAAACACCCAAAGCTTGCTACGTACATCTCACTGAACATATGCTGACCCAGTGCTCGTGGTTTTCTTAGTGCAGTGTAGTCCCCGGTTCCTTTTACAACTGCTGCCCAATACCATTATTATTAGATCTGATACTCCTTCGACCCCCAACTCAACAAGGTACTTCCGTAATTTTTCCACGACCATTCCAAGACCACTACTCCATTACCGATCCTTTATACACAGTGTACAGAATGACAGGTGTATTGTACTTACTGTATTATTTTCTTCTTTGAGTAACTCTTCTAAGAAGAGACTGGTGACCATTTTACTGAACACATATTCGTCTTACTAGTTCGACTGTACTCCCGAGTTTCAGCCACTGACATAATTTTTTTTTGCCCCTCTTTTCATAAATTTTTCCTTGGACAATCAGCTGTAGGATGCCTTATTTATTGTTTATTATTATTATTATTTATTGTTTCGAAAAATGTGGCCAAAATAGGAGACTACGCTTTTTAACCATAGTCATGAGTTTTCGTTCAAGACTCTCACTTGTGAAGATTCCCCTATAATGTCTCGATTAAACATCGGTCATTGGTCCTATCAGTTTGAAGATGCCTCTACTGAGCGAAATAGCTCTCATTGTCCAGTAATAATCTTCTAAAGACTCTGAAATAATTTGATTATTTTTTTTTCTTTGTTCAGGCCGCACGCCACCACCAGATATCATTTATCACAACGAGTCGGTTGATTACAATGCTGATTATTAGACTGGCAGATGGTTAAACCTTTTTTTATTTTTAGTAAAAATGTACGCTACGCCTCTGAACATCCAATTGAAGGATTATGTAAATGTGATAATAACTTTACGATAAAATATATAACCATATGCGTCATTTTGGATTATAACATTAATTGGATTATTCAAATGATTATTACGACAGTGATCTCAATAAAGATGCTTTTGAACCGTATTTATAAAAGTTTGTTTAACAATTTATAAGTCTTGTTTATTGTGAATATAGCAGGCTTTTTGGGCATTCAAAGCTTTTGTTTAAATACATATATAAATAATTTGTCTTCCATCAATGGTTATATAAGATGACTCCAATCTTAGTGATGGTGGCTTTTCAATTTCGACTAAATACCTCCCGTATATTTATCAACAATAATAACCATTGAATGAATATAAAGTTTATGTGGTCCTTAAGTTAGCTAAAAAGCTTATTACAGCTTTAAGTCCAAAGAAAAATTAATGAAAAACTGTATTTCAATGCTTGCCACAAATTTAATATTTAAAACTATTTCAGACTGTATGTATTCTTCTTCGTCAAGTGCCTCTCCTCAGTGGACGTTGGCGACCATTTCACTGAGCATATACTCATGCTGAGCCAGTATTCATGGTTTTCTAAGTGGAAAATAGTTTAGTAGGTCCCCGGAACCTTCTGCAACGCAGTCTGCGTATTGCTGATGTCCAATAGAATTATTATATAATCCTTTCCTTACAAACCTCTGGCGTTTAGATCTTTTCGCCGTTGATGTTATGTTGATTGTTGATTATGAATGTAGATCAAAAGGCTGGCGAAATGTTTGCGTATTCGTTTATTTATATGAATTGGACAAGACAGAATAATACGTGGTTACTGGTCTAGTGCCTGCGTCTCTCTGTGTGGTTGCGTTATCGCTGGGGTTGTTGGGTTGTTGTAAAATTAAAAAGTCTCTACCTGCGGTAGGGGCGGAGCTTAACAAGTCAAATATTGTAGCGGTGTATTTGCACTGACCGCTACAATCTGATACTCCTGCAGCAGGAGCTCAAGGTACTTCCAGACCACATCCCTCCACAATCATTCCAAGTCCACTACTCCATTACACACGTTCAGGGTACAGAATGGGGAGAGCGGGGAGATATCTATTAAAAACATATTATTTTACTAAAACCATGGTATAATGATGTCAAGGCTACAAAACTCGTATTATGTTAAAACCCTTTATCGGAAGCAAACGCAGTACAATGTTTGCATACAAAGCGGTGTATGCTGGTTGTTGGGCTTACAGGGTGTGGCTTAGTTGGTAGCGCACGTGGGTTAATCTATTTTCGTCATTGGGCTTAAATTGGGGAAATCCTTTTTTGCACGAGTTGAAGTTATCGCGTGCAAATGCTTGGAGCGCCTTTATACCTAGGCGAGGCAGACAATGTCTGCGGAGATGTCTTGCCCTCGGCTGCACTGGCGGCCAATCAGGAGCGGCGGACTTGGCGGGACGGCCTCCCATTGGCTGCAGATGAATTACATTTTTGTTACTGTATTACTTGTTGCCGTCCCCTTCTGGCGGTGTGTCATTTTACGATCCAGTGGCGTGCGGGGGTTGACTGCGGGAACTTGAATATTCAATTTATTATTTGCGTACTTTTAATAAATTTTTGTACAGTACGCTATAAACGTCCATTATTAATAATACACATAGGAAATTAAATGTTATTTCAGCGATTATATATTTGCGTGAATATTACGAATTTTCCAATTTTCACATAAGGTACCATTTACTAAATGAAGAAATGTAATTTTTTGTTTGTACCTCCCCTTAATAACGAGCAATAGAAATAATATATTTCTTCTAAATCTATTTTTTTACAGAGTTTACTTTTAGATATACACCGTATTAAGAGCTATTGTTAACTCGTCAAATAAATCATTTTTAATTTTTTTTTTATATGTCCTTTAAAAATAATCTTTTTAATTACAAAAAAATACACTTTTAAAAAAAAAACACTTTTACTATTTTTTTCATTTCATTCTGAAATTCAATTCTTCTACAAAAGCAAATGTAATGTAAGCCACATCTTTAATCAATTATTTTTTTATGATGTTTACAATTCAGTTCAATATAAATTATAAATTTCCACTGCTAATAAAATTGAATATCATGATTCAGTAAAGAAAATGTGTCAACATCTGATAGGTCAGATTTATTAGTGTAACAAATTCCGAGTAATCAAGCTTTGACATTCTAAAATTACTGCTATTGCGATATTATATTTGTATCTTTTTAGATGTTTATTGAAAGATAAAAAAACTTAGGTAATGTAGAATACAATATACCAAAACCATTGTTTATTTGTTCAAATATTCAAGTGTCCTTGGCTAACAGCTTTGCCTACATGAATAATAAAATATTATTGACTATCAATAAATATACAATAGATCTGCATTTTTGTCCAAACAGCCTTTTTATGTTTATTACAAATTTTGAACACTTACTCTCAGCAATACTATTATAATTTTACTTATCGTAAAATGTGGGGATTAAAAGCAAGCTGCCATGAAAATCTTTGGACGGAGTCAGGCCTATTGTAAGATTTAAAAATTGTTGCTTTGAGATAAGTGACAAGGCACTTGCAACACTCATGGAGTGCTTAAAGGAACCACGTTGTAACGCATCCGTTTAAATATAATGTGAAGCGTATTAGACTCCTGTCAATTTCGTAGCAAATAATTTCTATGAAATGAATGAAGCTCTGCTGCAAGAAATTAAAACTATCCCAAAGAAATAATAAATATGATTCCAGAACCACGCTGAAAATTTGAAAGCATGTAACAATTGTAATACTCAACCTACTCACATATCTATATTACGTAACCAGATCTAACAAAAGGCTACAAGAGTAATCTTAGATACTCTGTTAAGAGATTGTATCAGAAAATATTCATATAACTTAGTTTACATTGCACCAATGTATAAAATTGAAAACTGAAATTGTTTCTATAAATTGTTACAACCAACAGTGGTTTTATCAATTTAACATTTCTCAAGCAGTGTTAAAGAATATTCATTGAATTCTTAAATCTATTATAGTTTTTGAGTTTTCGGTGTATTATAAAACACAATCCAACTTCTGTCTGTTTTGGTCATGGTATTTTCATTAAAACGACTAAGGAAGCTGTGGTCTGTGGCCCTCGCTTAAGGTATAAATATTCAGAAGGTATGCAGCAGGCTCTCTTGGTATCGAGAGCTCTACATCTGAACACCGCAGAAGTTATAACAAGCATAAGTTGTCTGGAAAAGCCACCGGGTGGATGGAATGGCAGTACCAGGATGTAGAGCTTATCAATCACATATCATTATGTATTTTTAAACCTAATTACACCATAAATTTACGCATCAGAGCAATACCCAAGATAATGAAAATGTAGTGTCAATATCAATTTCAACTTATTTTACTTCGTTGATGAATTAGAAGAGAAATCATGTTATTCTTAAAATTTGAAATTTGCATCATCTGAATTATCACATCACTTTTTTTTTTCGTGTAACTAAGCTATGCGTTAGATTTACAAGTAATATAAATTGAAAACCAATATTGTATAAATTTTAATTAGTTAGATCTTAACCCTGAAACATGATAATTCAAATTGCTTCATTGCTTCAAATTTAGGAAGAATTTTCTGTACGTTGTTGACATATATAATTTAGAGTCTTAAATCATTATTTGTTTTCGATTATTATTGCATTGATTGACTTGGTACTGTTGAATTACAAGTGTTACATAAAATTGCTGGAGTCATGATTGTGACTCGTGATCGACGACAGTTAGTAAAACTTTCTACAACTATCTGTACAGCCATGTATAAAAAGTTTTTGCCGTGCGAATCATCCTTATTAAATTTGATTAAATTTAATGATTTATTGGCCAAGAACACATTATTGAATCTGGAAACAAAATGTTCTTAAGGAAGTTTACAGACAATTTGTTAGTCAAGTACCTCTCCTCAGAGGAAGTTGGCGACCATTTCACTGAGCATATACTCATGCTGAGCCGGTGTTCATGGCTTTCTAGGGGAAATATAGTGCAGTTCCGGGTCCTTCTACTCCGCAGTTTTATATTAGAAGGAAAAGTAGCAAAAGCAGCAATACGCAGATTGCTGCTGCCCAATAGTATATATTATTTCCTTAGATAGCTCTGATGTTCAGATCTGATATTCTTTTTGCAGCAGACTACAGAAACAATAGCAGAAGCCCTCCCACCCCGACAAGGTACCTCCAGGGCACATCCCTCCACAATCATTCCAAGTCCATTACTTCATTACCGATACACACACTCAGGATACAGAATGGCAGCCATCCACAAGCAACAGAATGGGGAGAGCGGGAAGGTATATAAATTACTAATGACAGCTAATCATTATTTCGCCGTTGATGTTATGTTGCTTGTTGATTATGGATGTAGATCAAAAGGCTAGCGAAATGTTTGCGTATTCGTTTATTAAGATGATGGACATGACAGAATTGTACGTGGTTACTGGTCGAGTGTCTGCGTCTCTTTGTGGTAGGTTGCCTTATCGCTGGGGTTGTAGGGTTGTTGTAAAATTAGAAAGTCTCTACCTGCGGTAGGGGCGGAACTTAACAAGACAGATAATTTAGCGGTGTATTTGCACTGACCGCTACAATTACAAACATTACAATCCGTTATTTAACTTTTTAATGTAGATACACTGGAATTTATAGATGTATAATATAATGTGTGTGCATTTTGCAATGTAATAGAAGAGGACTTGAAATAAAACAATGTATTTAGATATTTTTTGTTGTTATTTACAAGAGTATAAAGTAATTAGTACAAAAATTGTTATAAATATTCAACTACGTCGGTGTGGTATCCCCGGGACTTGTTTCCCAGTCATCATTGGCTTCGGCATTCTCGTCGGGCTTCATCATTCGCTCTAGGACGGGGTCTCCACCCTGATTCATCCGCTCGAACAATGACTGCAGCAATTTCTTATTCAGTTTGTCCGTTTGCGTTATCTCCCGGGGGGTCATTTCTTGGTTGAGGGGCGTTTCTTTCCTCTCCACACCATTTGCTTCGGTCGCGACTGTTTCGGACATGCTAAACTTGTCAAGCGTAATTAAAAACCAAAATATCAAAACACAACACGCCCGAATGAGAGCTGTCAAGTTGTTCAAGTGCTGCCATTGTCTAAAAAAAATATTTATAATCATAAAATCAAAATAAAGTATTTAAAGATATGATATATTTTTATTATTAAATTTATTAAATGATACCTACTCCATGAAGTAAATTCAATTTTCTTTTACATATTTTATAAATATTAATTGACTTTATTTCAATTAACTATAAGGTTGTTTTTCAGATTATATATTTCAGTAATCAATATTTTAACAGAGAGTCTTAGAACTTGATGGTTTACACCGTAACAAGTAACCGGTTCGCCAATCGCGGGAGAGTGGCGAAACCAGACTTTGCATTTGGTTATTGAGATTTATAAAATAAAATTGTATTATTGAATGACATTATCAAAGGCTTATAAAGCCGTGACAATTGGCGTGACGACAGTATCAAATAATCAAAGAAATAATTATTTTATGGGAAAATACATATTAAAAGGATTTAAAAGACTAATTTAGTTTTATTTAAAAATCTGAGATTAATAAGATTTTCAATAAATTAAAAGACTAAAATACTGCAATCGGCCATTTTAACTGAAACACCAATGACAGCGCATGACGTCACGCCTCAATATACAACTCAAATTGTAAACAAACTTCGATGCAAACACAATGACATGCATGACAGTTGAGATGAGGCGTGACGTCAAAGCGGACGCCATGACACCTGCGAGCTTTTTCGCGCGCTATTGAAAAAATATTATAAAAATGGCTTTAAACTTCGTTAAACTCTAGTTTATTACCGAAATAAAGTTTTTTTCGTAAATAGTAAACGTGTACCCTCATTACGGAAGAGGATTTCAAAATCTTTCGTCATGCCAATAGGCATGACGAAAGATTTTCAAATCCTCTTCCATAATGGGAGTACACGTTTACTATTTACGAAAAAAACTTTATTTCGGTAATAAACTAGAGTTTAACGAAGTTTAAAGCCATTTTTATAATATTTTTTCAAAAGTGCGCGAAAACGCTCGCAGGTGTCATCGCGTCCGCTCTGACGTCACGCCTCCTATCAACTATCATTGTCAACTGGCGTGCCATTGTGTTTGCATTGAAGACCATAGACCAATTTGAATACCATAGAGTTGTTTACAGGGGTATGACGTCATGCGCTGTGATTGGTGTTTCAGTCAAAATGGCCGATTGCAGTATTTTAACCTTTTAATTTGTTGAAAATCTTATTAATCTTAGATTTTTAAATAAAACTAAATCAGTTTTTTAAATTCTTTTAATATGTATTTTCCCTTAAAATAATTCTTTCTTTGATTCTTTGATACTGTCGTCACGCCTATTGTCACTAGCAGCTGTAGCCGCTCGGTGCGGGAGTTTTACGATACTTTGCCGCGCTATAAAAATGCAATGTATTTTAGTACGACGGAAAAATTATAAAATATTTTTTAAAATCACAAAAAATATTAATATTTTAAATCAGTAAAATACTTGAGTGATTTTTCCACATGTAATTATTTAAAATATTATCAGAAAATTCCTCCAAGTATCCTCAAAAATATTGATTTTCTAAAATAATATTAAAGTATTTACATTGCAATTATGTTGCGTCTAGTCTATGGTCTTCTTCGCCATAGCCCTATCGCCATTCGCACGCCTTGTCGTAAAGTTAAGATTGTGGCTGTCAACTTTACTCAACAAGATGTCGTATGCGCAGTGCTACGTATTACTGCATGATATCTCTAAGAGTTATCTTATAGCGGACGCTCCTGTAAAGCAGGAAATCCCTGATCTTGAAGACGGCGGCGAATCTGTCATTTGCGAGATATTTTCCGTGAAGAGCGAGGACGCGCCGGCCGAGACGTCCTTCCCCGTCGCCCCGTCGTATGACGAGGTCGAAGTTAAAGACTTCGACATCGAGAGAGCTTTCCTGGAACACAGCGAAAGAGCTGCCGCCTCTGCTCATGGGCTATTTGATATCAAAATTGAAGAATTCAACGTTGAAAGAGCTTTGCTGGATCATGAAAGGACGCTCTCCCGAGCACCCGTCGGGCGTGAGCAGGTAATCTGCCGATCTTTACCTCTCCGCACCGGCTGAGGCCGACCCTAGGTATTTGAGGTGTTCAACAACACGCGTCCCACAAGTAGTCGGATTGAAATAATAGCATAAATTGTCAACAGCCACCTGCACAGATTGAGTTTTGGCACGTCTACACTGTTAGTTGTGAACCGTGGTATGTAAATGTGTTTGTTGCTAAATGATCTTGGGATTTCTTGGGTGTTCTCTGCTTGTGAAATGAGAAATTCAACAATCTTCGATATAAAGTACTGTCATAACCTCTACTATGTCATGTGTCATTCTTTTTTAGGTAAATATTTTATTCCCTTTCATAACCTTCAGGAGAGCTGGGCGTATGAAATGCATTTTTATTTATTAAATTATGTTTTAAAACATTTCATAATTAGATATTTTAGTCGAATTTTATAAAAAGACGTTTAAGATATAATCACAGGAATTCATATATTTCAATGCAATTTAACCTTTAGTTTTGTTAAACAGTGATTATATTGTGCAATTGTGTTGTAAACACGTTTATGTGTTATAATTATTGTTGCTAAAAACACTTCAATTTACAAGAAACCAACATGCTTTGGAGTCCCGCACGTATAACAACTTAGCATTGTGTATACAGTAACTATTGTGAGTGACTAATGCTGTAATACAAAATTTAGTAATATTTTTGTTTGTTTCAGGAGCAACTGCAATCGCACGGTGCTAATGTGCAGAATAAAGCCCTCAAAATTCATACCAGCGAGAAGCTCATTACCCGTGGAAAATGTTCATACTCCTGTATTCAGAAAAGTCCCTTGGTAAAGCACAAGGTTATACATTCCGGAGAGCAGCCATTTGCTTGTGATCAATGCTTATATTCATGTAATCAGAAGGCAAATTTAAAACGACACAAGCTTAAACATATCATTGAGAAGCCATTTGCTTGTGATCAATGTTCATATTCAAGTAATCGGAAGGAAACGTTAAAACTACACACACTTGTACATACCGGCGAGAAGCCATTTGCTTGTGATCAATGCTCATATTCATGTAAAATGAATGCAACTTTAAAACAACACAAAGTCATACATACCGGTGAGAAGCTATTTGCTTGTGATCAATGTTCATATTCATGTTATCTGATTAAAAGATTAAATCAACACAAACTCATACATACCACTGAGAAGCCATTTGCTTGTGATCAATGCTCATATTCATGTAAATTGAATGCAACTTTAAAACAACACAAAGTCATACATACCGGTGAGAAGCTATTTGCTTGTGATCAATGTTCATATTCATGTTATCTGATTAAAAGATTAAATCAACACAAACTCATACATACCACTGAGAAGCCATTTGCTTGTGATCAATGCTCATATTCATGTAAAATGAATGCAACTTTAAAACAACACAAAGTCATACATACCGGTGAGAAGCTATTTGCTTGTGATCAATGTTCATATTCATGTTATCTGATTAAAAGATTAAATCAACACAAACTCATACATACCACTGAGAAGCCATTTGCTTGTGATCAATGCTCATATTTATGTAATCGGAAGGATAGTTTAAAACTACACAAACTTATACATACCGGCGAGAAGCCATTTGCCTGTGATCAATGCTCATATTCATGTAAAAAGAATGAAAGATTAAAACAACACAAACTCAGACATACAGGCGAGAAGCCATTTTCTTGTGATCAATGCTCATATTCATGTAAAAAGAATGAAAGATTAAAACAACACAAACTCAGACATACCGGCGAGAAGCCATTTGCTTGTGATCAATGCTCATATTCGTGTTTTCAGAAGTCAAAATTAAAACAACACAAACTCATACACACTGGTAAGACGCCATTTGCTTGAGATCTAGGCTTATATTCAATTAAACACAAATGGTCTCTATTAAGACACATACACTAACATACTTAGATGTATTTTCAAATAAAAATTGTTTGATTTTTCCATATTAGTTTGTCAATTTTATTATACATTGATTCTCACTAAAATTGTAATTTCTTATAATTTAATAAAAGTCTTAAAAATCAAACGTTTATGGGGTGTGACTACGTTTGCAGCGTAGGGCCTTCGCCATACGCCACAGGATACCGTCAGTAAATTCTAGTAAGGCTAGTTTTCTCTGCCAGGCACAGGCCGCCTCAATTTTGTAGTTGGGGAGGGATTTCACCATGGATTTGGTGGATCTGTCGTGAGTTTTTTGCCACTCGCGTCGCAGTATGTTGCGTTCTTTGATCATATGGATGACACTTTCGGGGAGATCGAATTTGTGTTTTCGAGGCGGGGACTCGGGTGGGATGGTGAGGTTTTTAGCCTCGTTTATAAGTTCTGTGAGATAGGTGACTGAGTCTTCGACGGCCTTAGTCGATGCGAGTGTGGGAGAGCTCAGAGAAATGTTGGAGTTTAGGTGAGACTTGTACTTGGGCCAGCCTGGTGTCTTTCTCCTCATCTCCCAGTGCTTTTCACGCTCGGAGGCGAAGCCCCCTCTCCCTTGAGTCCAAACTCAGGCTCTACATCTCCATCATTAGGCCGTACATGATGTACGCGAATCTGTCTGGTCAAACGCCAGCCAACACCTCATCGCGAATATCCAGGCCGCCCAAAACTCCTGCCTACGCCTTGTCCTAAGTGCCTACTACCGTACCTCGACCACCACCCTCTGTGCCCAGACCAAAATCCCACCGGTCGCAACCCAGACTCTTCATGTCACCGAAAGACTAAACCAGTCCATAAGGAAATCCAAAAACCCCCTCAAAGGGATCGGAGACGATACCCCAGACTCACTACCTGTCCACTACAGACACAAATTCTCCCACCTCATCCTACTCAGTGAAAATATAACAGTCTCCGATGGCTCCCGGGGCACCCTATACAAGAAGGAGCCCCAAGTTCCCAAAAAACATACCCAGGAGTTATCATTGCGCCCTCCTGCCGTATCTGTTATTGTTATAAATTTTTATCTTTGTTATTTAGTTAGTAGATAATTATTACAAATAAACACAGTAAATTATTATGTGATTAAGCACATTTTTTCATACATTGAAAACGATTAAAGAAAACTCTCAGAAAATATCATCGTGACTTGTGAGGGAAAAAATGTGCTTAATCACATAAACATACTAATACCTGCATGGGTAAATAAAAATGCATTCTGATTGACATTAATCTAAATTAATACAGTAAATTATGTACGCTACCACCCAAGTTACACATTGAAAGCCCCGAAACCTGTGCGTAGGATGGGGATAGCCAAACAATCCACCAATACATTAGTTATAAGATCTATTGTAATAAACTTGATAAAAAATAAAAGAATTTTGAAATTTAATTTAATTTTTTTTGTATTATTCATGAGTTAACATCACAATTTCCCTGACCACCGACGACCACGGTCGGTGTTATAAACTTCATAATACAAAAAGTATTGAAAGTGTTATTATTTAAACGTTTGAGAAGTCCACCCAGTGTGCATCCGCGGAGTCACATGTCAAGCTAGTGGCATTCGCGAGAGGGGCACATAACAGAGGAAAAACAAGTAAACAGAACTCGCAGGACCTAAATCCGAGTGAGCAATAATCCACTTAGAACAAATTGTCAGCATTAAAAATGAATCAAAGAATCCCTCGAGTTCGCCAAAAGTCACTGGCCCCTGGACTCCTCGATTCACAGCACCGATCTGTAAGACTTACGATAACTCTGACTTTGGTCAAACATTTGAGGTAATTTAACCCCCAATCCTTTTCTAAGCATTTGTTAATTAAAAATACAATAATCAATCCATGAAACACAGACTTATTGTATTTTATAAAACATACTATTCATTTACGCTCCCAGAGTGTCATGAATAGTATGTTCATGATCTCATCAATGCAGAAGTATTCTATTTCTGATTATCTATAAGTACAAACCTCATGCCTTGCTTCTAGAGATCATCAAATATAAAGGGCATCAAGGCATAGAATAGAACAATTTCTTTTGACCTTATAGACCAAATTCATAAATTAAAGTTGGTAATATTAGTAATAAATTAAAGAATAACAGCCCATCAGAAGCCAGAATATATCATAAGCAGAGCTTTGTTAGAATATTTTCACCGTTTTAAGACTTCTAAGTCAGGGTAGCAAGTGACAGAATCCACACTACTCTTGACTTCAAGCCATGAACCTCACAAAAGGGCTGACTCAAGTCTGAGATCTCCAAATAACTTACCTTCCAGTCTCTAAGCTGATGTGTTTCGGAATAACAAAGAATCAGCAAATGGATGTAGAGTAAGACACAGAAACCATAAACATTTGATTTTAAAGACTTTTATTAAATTTTGCAAATTACAATTTTAGTGAGAATTAATGTGAAATAAAATTGACAAACTAAAATATGTAAAAATCAAACAATTTTTATTTGAAAGTACATTAAGTATGTAAGTGTACGTGTCTTTTGAGTTTAATTGAATATAAGCCTAGATCTCAAGCAAATGGCGTCTTGCCAGTGTGTATGAGTTTGTGTTGTTTTAATTATGACTTCTGAAAACACGAATATGAGCATTGATCACAGGCAAATGGCTTCTCGCCGGTATGTATAAGTTTGTGTCGTTTTAAACTTGCCTTCTCATTACATGAATATGAGCATCGATCACAAGCAAATGGCTTCTCGCCGGTATGTATAAGTTTGTGTCGTTTTAAACTTGCCTTCTCATTACATGAATATGAGCATCGATCACAAGCAAATGGCTTCTCGCCGGTATGTATAAGTTTGTGTCGTTTTAAACTTGCCTTCGGAAAACATGAATATGAACATTGATCACAGGCAAATGGCTTCTCGCCGGTATGTACAAGTGTGTGTAGTTTTAAACTTGTCTTCTGAGAACATGAATATGAGCATTGATCACAAGCAAATGGCTTCTCAGTGGTATGTATGAGTTTGTGTCGTTTTAAATTTGCCTTCTCATTACATGAATATGAGCATCGATCACAAGCAAATGGCTTCTCGCCAGTATGTATAAGTTTGTGTCGTTTTAAACTTGCCTTCGGAAAACATGAATATGAGCATTGATCACAAGCAAATAGCTTCTCACCGGTATGTATGACTTTGTGTTGTTTTAAAGTTGCATTCATTTTACATGAATATGAGCATTGATCACAAGCAAATGGCTTCTCGCCGGTATGTACAAGAGTGTGTAGTTTTAACGTTTCCTTCCGATTACTTGAATATGAACATTGATCACAAGCAAATGTGTCTTGTTTTAAATGTGTCTTCTGAAAACACGAATATGAGCATTGATCACAAGCAAATGGCCCCTCGCCGGTATGTATAACCTTGTGCTTCACCAAGAGACTTTTTTGGCTACAGGAGTATGAACATTTTCCACAAGTAAAGAGCTCCTCGCTGGTATGAATTTGGAGGGCTTTATTCTGCACATCAGCACCGTGCGATTGCAGTTGCTCCTGAAACCAATAAAAATATTACTAAATTTTGTATTACAACATTAGTCACTCACAATAGTTACTGTATACACAATGCTAAGTTGTTATACGTGCGGGACTCCAAAGCATGTTGGTTTCTTGTAAATTGAAGTGTAAAAAAAAATTAAATTTCAAAATTCTATTATTTTTCATTAGGTGTATTACATGATGTTATTACGTGGTAGCATACATAATTTACTATGGTTGTGATATTGTGTTAGGCAGGGAAAATAAGTGGGAAAAACCCTTAATTCACATAAGATAAAAATTTATAACAATAACAGATACGGCAGGAGGGTTGCAATGATAACTCCTGGGTATGTTTTTTGGGAACTTAGCGCTCCTTCTTGTATGGGGTACCCCAGGAGCCGTCGGAGACTGTTATATTTTCACTGAGTAGGATGTGGTGGGGGAATTTGTGTCTGTAGTGGACAGGCAGTGAGTCTGGGGTATCGTCTCCATCCCTTTGAGGGGGTTTTTGGATTTCCTTATGAACTGGTTTAGTCTTTCGGTGACATGAAGAGTCTGGGTTGCGACCGGTGGGATTTTGGTCTGGGCACAGAGGGTGGTGGTCGAGGTACGGTAGTAGGCACCTAGGACAAGGCGTAGGCAGGAGTTTTGGGCGGCCTGGATACTCGCGATGAGGTGTTGGCTGGCGTTTGACCAGACAGATTCGGTGTACATCATGTACAGCCTGATGATGGAGGTGTAGAGCCTGAATTAAGACTCAAGGGGGAGGGGGCTTCTAGCGCACAGCAGTGGGTAGAGGCTGTTTTTGCCTGTATGGCCCTTTATTCAGGCGGCTGCGATGTGGGAATGCCATGCGAGGCTCCGAGGTATTTCACTTTTTTGCTCCAATCGAAAAATTGTTTTTAGTGATGATACTTATAACACATGAGCACAACACAATGGCACAATATAACCACTGTTTAACAAAACTAAAGGTTAAATTGTATTGAACAATATGAATTCCTGTGATTATTTAGTAATCGTCTTTTTATAAAATTCAACCTAAAATGTAATGTGACTACCAAACCACCTCAATATTTGTGTTTAAATGTTTGTGTTAGTATTCAAACGATCGAAAGAGAGTCCATCCAGTGTGCATCCGCGGAGTCACATGTCAAGCAAATGGCATCTAGAGAGCCACATAACAAAAATATCTAATTATCAGATGTTATAAATATAATTTAATGAATAAAAATGCATTTCATACGCCCAGCTCTCATGAAGGCTAAGAGAATAAAATATTTACCAAACAAAGAACGACACATGACATAGTAGAGATTATGGCAGTACTTTATATCGAAGATTGTTGAATTTCGAGAGGAGGAAAGATTTGGAGAGGTAGAGATCAGCATATTACCTGCTCACGCGCGACAGGTGCTCGAGTGAGCGCCCTTTCATGATCCAGCAAAGCTCTTTCAACGTCGAATTCTTCTATTTTTATATCAAATAGCCCAGGAACCGAGGAGGCAGCTCTTTCGCTGTGTTCCAGCAAAGCTCTCTCGATGTCGAATTCTTTTACTTCGACCGTGTCCTCGCGCTTCACGGAAATGACAGACTCGCCACCGTCTTCAGGATCAGGGATTTCCTGCTTTACATTAAGATAACTTATCGAGATATCATGCAGTAATACTTTGCACTGCGCATACGACATCCTGTTGAGTAAAGCCGACGGCCACGATCTTAACTTAACTAAAAGGCGCGCGAATGGCAACAAGGGTCATAGACTAGTCTCAACAGTATTGCAATGTGGATAAATACTGTAATCATATTTTATAAATTCAATATTTTTGACAGAGAACACTTAAAATATTTTGAATAATTACACGTGAAAAAATTACTTAAGTATTTTACTAATTTAACATATGAATATTTTTTTGTGAATAACATATAAAAGTGGTTACTTATAAAAATTAACATGTGAAAATATCACTCAAGTATTTTATTAAATATATTAAAATATAAACCACCAATTTCCAAGACTCTCTGTTAAAAATATTATATACTGAAACATATAATCTGAAAAACAACCTTATAGTCAATTGAAATAGAATCAATTAATATTTATAAAATATGTAAAAGAAAATTGAATTTACTTCATTGAGTTGGTATCATATAATAAATTTTATAATAAAAATATATCATATCTTTAAATACTTTATTTTAATTTTATGACATTACGAATTGGATATAAAATATATTTTGAAGAACTTCGCCAAATAAAACTGAAAAGGTAGACTTCATAATAATGAAATCGATCATTTTGAAAATATTGAATTATGAATTACCTAACAATGTAGATATGTATTTGAGGTTTAATAGGGGAGATGTAGGCAATTCGAGTCAGTAGGGAATGGCGGTCACCCCATTTAACAGAAACCAAACAAAATAGAGCGACGTTTGCCACCATTGCCTACTGACTCTAATTGTCTACATCTCTCTTTCATGTATTTCTTTATTTTCTTTTTTGAGTTATGTAGAAAAAAAAATGTGAAAGAATTCCTATTTTGCATGAGATACCCTTTGCCATTGTATCTCTTGCTGCCATTTTACAACATTTTTCCTTGTATGTTCCTGAAATACAATTTTTAAAGTATTTTTCATCTAATATTTTTTGTTGTTTTAAAATTAACATTGAGAGAACCAAATTTTTTTGCTGGCATTTTCAAGCAAATTATTTTTTTAACAGCTAAAATTATTATTTATATTTTTATTTTGATCTCTAATGGGTTTATCCTAATAATGGAAAAATAAAGTATAACCTACGTTGTACGTATCAGAGACAATATGTACATTTTTAATTTTTATAAAGTGCTACCAACATGTTAAAAATAATTGGAACTGCAACGAAGCCCGCGTCAAACACAAATGTAACGAAAACTTCATTGCTGAGTCCTACGCCGTGCAGTTTCGTGCTCCATTCAGCTCACGCGATGTACAAATTCAGAAATAACATGTGACCGCTTTCGTTTCGTGTGTATAGAAAAGCGACAATCTTCTTTCAACGCAAGTTGTGTAGTTTTATTCCTCATAGAGTTTAATGTCTCTCTTGGAAGATGTGTTCATGGAAGATGACCGAGAGGATGATAACCACCTGGAAAGAGTGATCGAAGGCGGCCAAGAAATAAACTCCGATGGCGAGGACGTCGACGATGATCACAGCGAAGGTTTCATTTTAAATTATCATTTTTTAAATCGATTTAATTGATAAATATCCCGGGTAAAGCTATTGCACGCATTACGCACCATTTATGGACATCTCGTAAAACGGCGGAAATCGTTTAATCTATATTAAAAAGTCGCAATATTTTGTCGCTCAGTTGAATTCCGCCATTTTTCAAAATATTATTTTTTTAGCTGAGGAAGAAGCGCCCAGACGAGTCGATCCAACTGATCAAGAGAAGAAAAAAGTGGTCAGGAATCCACGCTTCGTCCTGAATCCTAAAAGACTGACTGGGCCTAGAGGTATTAAGATAATAGAAGAGTTTTTCAAGGACTTCAAGTTTCAAGGTAGGAATGATTTTAAATTGTAACATTTTATTTAGCCTCTCCACCTTGTCGATGAACTGTGTAGGACTTCATGTTTCAAGGTAGAGAATATTTTAAATTGTAACATTTTATTAAGTCTCCACCTTGATGCGCCGTTTAGGACTTCGAGTTTCAAGGTAGGAAACATTTTAAATTGTTACATTTTATTTGGTCTCCTCCTTGTTGATGAGGAGTGTAGGACTTCAAGTTTCAAGGTAGGAATGATTTTAAATTGTAACATTTTATTTAGCTTTGCCACCTTGTTGATGAACCGAGTCTCAATTCATCCCAAGTATCCCATTGTTTTGCATCATTTGAGCTCATGTTTGCCACTCTCGTTATTCTTTAGCATGATAATTCAGAATTACCGCTAATATAATTGAATATTTTAAATCAGGTAAAGGACACGAAAAAGATGATCTAGACCTGGTTCTGAAGAGGCTGGAGCATTGGGCGCATCGTCTCTACCCGAAACTTCAGTTTGATGACTGCATTGAGAAGATAGCCGCCCTCGGAGTTAAGAAAGAAGTCAATGTATGTATCAAATCTAATTTATTTTCATTTAACAGTCAGCATGTGGCAATCATTGTTTTTCTACCATTTTTGCTCAACAAAATTCTAATTTATGTTATGTATAAAAATATATTTACCAGATAGGCAGTTCGAAAGGATTTTGACCTGAATAAAATAAAAGCGATTATCACTAAAGATTGATTGTGTCCATTATATATAATATCTTCAATTACTGCTTGTCGTTTAACATGTTTCGTGTTGTGTGGGCGATTCACATTGCTTAGGCTTGAGAGCCACTCCTTCCTCCTGCAGTCTTCTAAATATTTAGAAGACTGCAGTCTTCTAAATACACCAGACAGCAGCTGCACTACAGTGTTCATGCATTTTCAGGTGTACAAGAAGCGAATACGCTTAAACATGATTTTTGATGATCAAGTGGTGGAACAATTTGATGGAGATGAAGATGAAGAAGCAGTGGTGGCCCCCAAGGATGAGTTTGATGAGCTATTAGAGCAGCAGATTGCCTTGGCTCGCTCCACCCCTGCATCGACGCACGGGCCCCACCACCAGCCTCAGGACTACTTTCCGCCTCCTCAACATAATTCGTATGTAAAATGCAAAGCAATACTCACTTCTTCTATTCTATGAGATCAGAGAATGAAAATAATTATTCAATCCCCATAAGGTTAGTCAGAAAACATTGATTGCACATGGTTATTAGGAACCGTTGCATCATTGGCTCTCAATTTTTTAAAGTACATTAGATCGAAGTTGACATCCCGTTCAGCCTCATTCATGATGCACTGCAACAAGAACCACCTAAAACTATGTAATTGTGTTACAGAACACCGTCCTGGAATACTTCTCCGAATAAAGAACCTGCTTCTGAGAAGGCTGCAGAAATAACTGAAGAACAGCGTCAGAGAATGCTCCGCAGCAGAATGATCGCAGAAGAAAAAAGGTTAGCACGGATGAAAGCGAATGTTAAAGAAATAAGTTCTTCTCTTCAAACTACACAAGAAAATCCCATTGTTGATAACGTACAGGAATCAGCCAGTTTAATTGTCCATCAGAATAATGATACCGAAATTAATTGTGACATTCCCACCTCCCAGGAGTTGATGGATGCTTAAAATTAAATAACAGAGGTTAATTAGTCTATATCGTTAGCTCAGGCGCTTCCCGTATAGTTTTACTATATCCGGTAGGGCGGCTGGCACCTTTTTAATTTTTTTTTTTTACTGTTGGCCCCGGCCAGCGCTGTAGTACTATTTCCGGGTACAGACAGCTGGTCTTTTTATATATAATGTATCTAATATAATCATACACAATTCATTAATTCGTGAGGGGGGATTTCCCAGGGAGCACACTTTTCGCTGTTCCCCAGTCTGCCTCCCCTCCCTTCTATTCGTCTCTGACATTTGTCCTTTACTATCTATGAAGACAGCGTCTCCGTAGGTTGATGTGCTGAAAAACTTTTTTGCTACTTTCCACAACTTCCATGAGTCAATATCGTTATAAAAAAAATTAAAATAAATTTTCTATGTCCAAATTCGACTTTGGCTATTGTGTTGATCGACGCGCCTTTCTAAAGGGGAATTGAGGATAGTGTCAGTCGTCTAATTAGTAACGCAGTTCACGGACTAACTCACCCCCCCCACTCTCACAATTCACTATAAACCCAAAATTAAGAAAATGGAAAGAATTGGGAAGGTTGATTTTAAATTGAGGCGGCGGATACCTCAAGCCTGGTTCGAACGGTCATCCAACTCCCTCAGAGCACCCTCGTTGTGATCTCTTTGAAGCAGGCACCTGGTACCTTATACTCCTCTAGGTTTTTAACACTTTAAGCCGATCAAACTCCCTTCCACGAGATTGTGCATGCTTTGACGTCGACTTTATCCGTACCAGACAACCTAAAAAGGATAACAAAGGTCTGCCGAACCGCTTTCCTCCCATGCCTAGCGATCTTGTCGCTGTCAATTGAGTCCAATGGACGCACACCAGTCATTACCTGGGCGTAAAGAATAAGGCACTTATCTGCCTTGAGAGCCATTTAGAGATGTTCCCTCCGCTGTAAAATCCAGCCACTTTTCACCAGCCACCGATGGAGTACGCTAACAACCGTGTCATGGCATAGCACTCTACCTCCGTGGGATCTCGGGCATTGCTGTACAACATGGTTTTCGGTTTCTGCTGGTGCGTAACATTTACTTCCGTTACCATCCGTGCAAACCAGAGTAGGTAACGGATTTATGCGTTCCTTATGGTGATAGTCCCTCGCCGGAATTCCTGCCGAGCACGATATCCCATTGCGAGGACTACTTCGAGTTTCTGCACTCGGTCAACTCCCTACCAACTACGTTGCGTATAATCGCGAAGCAAACTCCTTCTTAACTTCCTCAGTGCACTGAGCACCTCTCCAGACTTTTCGCACACCAGTCCGAGGACCTCTTTCTGCGGTCGCTGGACGCTATCTCTCTGGCGCACTCGTATGGAGAACTGCTGAGTCCACGAAGTCGTCTTAGCCTCCAAATGGGGACCTGCCAACGCAGGGAAGTAACTCCTAAGCTCCCTCCCTTAACAACTGTACGGTAGTACCCGATGGGTACGTCATTGGGTAGATGCAGCCAGACCCTTACTGCTCTGTGGATAGTGACATCAAGAGACTTGAGCCTCTTGTCAGTCACGCGCTCGAATACGAGTCTGTGTAATAGACCCGGCACGACGTGCGTGTTTATCATCCGCAGTCGCTGTTGAGGCTTTAGGGAAGCATGCTCTCTTCCAGCCCCTTCTCAACTACAGTCGAGTTCTTGACCACACCTCTATCATCAAAGTCAATGCTCAGATATCTCCAGGGCTCGAATTGTAGCAAGCAGTGCAGTCTTATGCCATCGCTTTCGAGATGGCACTCAACCACCTGCGAGCGCTTCTCCTTGTCGTGTCCTTCCAAGTCAAACACTTTGCTTTTGCTCACATTCAGACTCATTCCACAGCATTTAAAACCCTCCGTAATGGAGTTCAGCAAGTCCTGCAGGCCTCGTTTCGTCTCGGCCAATAGGACTACATTGTCGGCAAACGCCAATGCCGGGATGGCACATTTCACCGCCTTAAAACCCACATTCTCAGACAGTCCGTTCAATACCTCGCATGGTCCTCTTCACGATCTCGTTGGGGATTCCGTCGGGTCTTGGCGCCTTGGCGTTGGGGAGGCGACTCGCGGCGATCTTCAGCTCCGGCACAGTGAAGAGTGGGATCTCTTCGTCCGGAGCTACGATGACCGCAGGTCGCCCGCCGTCAGGGAACATCGGGAACAGCGCATCCAGAATGGCGTCCACCCGACCGGGGAGGGTGATGCCCGGGATGATCTGAGGAGTGTGCAGCCTCTTCATGACGAGCCTGTAGGGGAGTCCCCAGGGGTCATCGTCAATCGAGGCGCACAGCTTCTCCCAGCTCCGCTCCTTCGCGGCCTTGATGGAGATTGCAAGCGCTTTCTTGGCGCTTCTGTACGCTTCAATCTCCATCGTGCGGTCCAGGGTTCCTCCTGCCTTCCGCCTCTTCCTCAGCAGTGCCCTTCTGGCAGCCATGGACTGTTTCCGCAAAGAAGTGATCTCCTCAGACCACCAGTCGTGAGTGCGCGCGCCGCCGCTTCCGGATCCTCGCTGATGGCGTCTTCCCCGTGCCGCTTGAAGCTGTCCGCGAATTTCTCCGCGTCCAGCTTCTGCAGGCTCCAGGCCGGTCCTCGGGGCGGTGGTGGCACAGCTAGATGGGTGGGCGCCGTCGTGTTGAGGCTGAAGGATATATAGAGGTGGTCACTCAACGACTCTTCCTCCAATACCCTCCAGCCCTCAAAGCGAACGTGCAGTACCCGGGCTCGCAAACGTCAGGTCTAGTATAGACTCTGTCCCTCCGGAACGTGCTGGCGCCGTCGTTGCACACGACGAGGCCCAGTCCAGCCGTCATGTCGGCGAGTGCTGTTCCTTTCCGGGTCGTCGACCGCGCTCCCCATTCGGCAGCCTTGGCGTTGAAATCGCCAGCGAGGATGACCTCACCTGCGTGCGTCTGGACGTCTTGCTCGAGCCGGGCGAGGTACGCTTCGTACTCCGCGTAGGCGACGTTAGGCGAAATGTAGCACGAGTACACGCGTATGCCTCCGACCCGGATCCATGTGAAGCCTTGTCCCGCGGTGCCGATCTCTTCGACGGGGGTGTCGCTGGCTATTGCTACAGCCGTCAGCCCCGTCGTGTCGGCCCTCCATCTGGCGCTTGCCGGAGTGCGGTGCTGCTCACAGGCGATGATGTCCGCCTGCAGCTCCCGCGCTTTTTTGCTCCAGCAGCGCCTGCGCCGCCCTGCAATGATTGAGATTAATTTGCAGGACGCGCAGAGACATCGTTGTACTTGCGGTAGGCATTCAGGTAGCTCCTGAATGCCTCGCATTTTCCGCTCCCTTGGGCGTGCTCGCTATTTCTGCCTGTTGCGGCGCATGTCGGGCACTTTGGCCTGTTTCGGCACTCTTTTGCCTTGTGCCTGGGTCGGCCGCAGGTGAAGCACCGCTTGCTCTTGTCTGGGCCTCTGCAGTTTGGCGCAGCGTGGCCAAAGCCGAGGCACCTGAAGCATCTGGTGATGATCAGGTGCTCTCGCACTCGGCAGCTGACCCATCCGACGCGGATCTTGCCTGCTGTCAGGACGGTCTTCGCTGCGTCTGTCGGCCAGGCCCGTTCTGGTGCCGTTTCGGGCCGGGAGGAACTTGGCAGCTCCGACCGCGTCCGGCGTGCACCCGGCTTGCGCCGCTAGCGCGGTGGCCAGCTCGTCTTCCGTCGTCGACTCGTCGAGGTTGTGAACCTCAACGGTCAAGGTCGTGCCGAGGCTCTTGACGCTGGCGTTCTCACCCAGAACGCCAGCTTGGCAAATTTATTCGCCGTCTCAGCATTTGCACGATGTGGCCTGCGTGGGTCTTGCGGACAGTCCGGACGTTGGCGCCTTGCTCGTCCGGCCTGACCGCAGTCTTCACCGCGGAGATCGTCTCTGGAGCGGTCTTCCCATTGAGGGGACGTATCTCTACGGCTGGCATTTTCCGCGCCGGGAACCGCATTCTGGTCTGCGGGGGTTCAGGAGGGCGCTTTTTGGCGGCCCGCCTTTTGACGATGGTGAAGTCGCCGTGCTCGTTCTTCGCAGGGTCTGTTGGCGCTGCCGACGGTGCTGCTGCTGCTGCTGTTGGCAGGGCTGCTGCTGCTGGTGTCCGTGCTGTTGTCACTTTTGTCCGCGGTGCTGCTGTCGGTGCCGCCGCTGCAGTCTTCTTTGGTGCTGCTGTTGCGGTCTTATTTGTTGCTGTTACTTCTGTGAGGGGCAGTCGCCGACTATGCTGTGGTCTGGCCACTACTTTCCCCGTTTTGTATGTGGGGGGGTTGCATGTCGACTTACGCGCAAGGACGGCTGCCGCCATAGCATAAGTCCCTGGTAACGAAGCCCTTGAGGTCGCAGATCTTGGTATTTGTGCTGGGAGGGTCAAGGTGCGCGCGGCGAAACGCTTTATCCACATCTGTGTGGCATGGCGTAGCAGTTGTATTGCCGCCTTTAGCGTGCGATTTGTGTTTGGCATGTCCGCCGACTCCAATTTCCTGGCGAGCTTTTCCAGCTGCCAGGCAAATTCTAGGTCCAGTTCCGGAAGGTTATCTGTTATCGTGCTTATGCCGGTGTCTGTATGGTTTTATTTTTGTCTGATCCATAGGTGTGTAGCCGGACGCAGTTTCTCGACGACCGCCTTCAGCGTTCTGTTAGTGTTTGGCCTAACCGCCTTTTCCAACTCGGTGGTGAGTCTTTCCAGCTCGCACACAAATTGGTAAATAAGTTCAGGTTCAGGGGGGGTATCCTTAATCAATGCTAGGGTCGTCGCCGGTGTCTGTTTGAGTTTTTGTTTGTTTCGATTCATATTTAGGTCCCACGTAAAGCTGGGAAATAAGTTTCCCCTGCGGCAGAGCTCGCTTACGCCAGGGAGGCTAGATACAACGAGGGGATGCCAAGTACCTTGAGGGAATCGTTAGTGATACAAATGTTTAACCACCTTGTTTGACCGCCGCCTCCAATGTCCTGACGAGCTTTTCCAGCTGCCGGGCAAAATCTAATTCCTGTTCCGAGAAGTTGTCCGTGTTCACGCCATAGTTCGTCGCCAGTGTCCGTTTTGTTGTTGTTTGAAATTTGTCTGTCATATTAGTTCCCACGAGTTGCTGGGAAATATATTTCCCTGCCGCAGAGCCCGCTTACGCCAGGGAGGCTAGATACAACGAGGGGACGCCAAGTACCTCGAGGGAATCGTTAATGATACAATTGTTTAACCACCTTGTATCATTCACCCCGTAGGCACGATGTCTGACACCGTGGGGTTAGGTGGGTTGTGCGTCAGGGCCCAGCGATCTGCATCGCTGGGGGGCTCCCTGTTGCGGCTGAGTCTCCCTCCATAGAGGCGTTTTGGAAGGAGGACCCGAGTGCGGCTCTCCTAGCAGGGCTAGGTTAGCAGAAGCCAGGCGGTTCGGACATCGCTCCTCTGGCCAAGGCCAGCTGAGAGATGGCCGTTTCACCTGTCTGCTCCCAGGGTGCACCACATGGAGGTCTGAGTCCGGCTTCACACCTTAACTCTGATCTGATTCACCGGACGCCACAGAGATCGGTACGTCCATAATATCCAAGATGGGATTATTATTTTCTGGCCGCTGTCCGGCCACAAGGTGTGGGGAGTCATCGTTTACGAACTTAGCCTCATAAATGGGCTTCCAGAAGTCCGTAAACTCCTCCATTGACGGCATCTTGTGCCGTCGCTCGCCACCTTCTAGTATCTTACGGGCCGTCCTCGTGGGAGTTATCTCTGGGGGCGCATTTTCGCTTGCCCCAACCTCGAGGACATTTATATCATGTTGCCCTGTTCCCGGGGGTTCAGGGTTGGGGGTGGTGTTCGGCTATGTAATCTTCCTCCGTGCGATCTTGGACATTGTTGCACCACGTGTGAGCATGTCTCCGCAGGCGTTCCACATTCGGCATCAGGGGAGGGTTGTTTAGCGAGCTCCTTAACTAGTTCCTTATATGATTTCTGTTTTCTAATGTATTTGTTGCCATCGATTTTGTAGTCAGATGGTATCTTAAGAGAGTCATAATTACTCCCGCCAATAGAAACGTCTAATGCTTTTAGTCGTTTGTCAGTCACACGTTCGAACATGAGTGACTTAGACTATTTTTCCACTGGGAGGAATGAAAAAATATTCTTTGATTTGTTTATCACGTGATGAAAAACAAAGAGGACTCATTTTTAACTCTGAAACTGTAAGTAAAGATATATCGTAAATTCTCAGGTGTCTTTAATATCAATATTGTAGAATATATACATTGTTTGACAAGTGAACAGTGTGAGCGCGATCCATTCAGTTTTATTAAATTTCTGTGGCCTATTTCGCATCACGCTTCATAAAATAAATCAAGGTTATATAAATATTGTTTCTTTGCTTAATGCATACCGATGGGAAGATCCACATCTTACCCAGATTTCAGCACAATGATTTTATGTAATTGAATTGGCCGACGCTACCTTAACTCTGGATTCTTCAGCTTCCTCCTCAGAGATCGGTGCGTCCATAATGTCCTGGATTCGGTTATCATTATTATTGGGCCGCCGCCCAGCCTCAAGGTGGGGGGAGTCATCGTTCACGGACTTAGCCTCGTAAATGGGCTTCCAATAGTCCGTGAACTCCTCCATCGACGGGATGTCAGGCCGTCTCTCGCCACCTTCTAGTATACGCCTGGCCGTCCTCGTCGGGGCACGACTCCATCCCGTCTGGGTCTTGCGGTACAAATAGCGTCTACGCCTACATTTCAGCTCTCGATTAGAGAGTCTCTCTCCCCTCTTGTTCAACATCGGTATTCGATCCGATAGCAGCGGTGTCGGCCGCGCATTAGATCTACTAGGGGGTGATGGAAACTGCTCGGTAAGCCAAGTCACCAAGGCTGTACCGCAGTCACCACCTCCCAGCGCGATCTCCGCAACAGAGATCAGCGTTCCGTATCGCTTTTTAAATTTCTTAACAGCAGAGATTTTGTTAATGGAGGCTTGTATGGCAGAAGCCAAGTGACTTGTGATTCTCTCCATTACCGGAACGATAATCTCCGGCACCGCGGCATCCTTGACAACGGATGGCACCCGTTCGTCCGGGGCAGGGACCTTGGATAACTCAGCGACCAAGGCCCTATAGGCTTTTTGACGCCTTAGGTATTTCAGCGCGTCAAGAGAACGCTCTGAGGGAAACTCCAGCATCAAGCGCTGATTTATTAACCTATCGCCACCTGTGCGGATGATCTCCGCTTCGCGGTAAGCATACATCCGCACGGTTTCGGCGGAAGTTTTGCCGGTACGAACGGGCTCAACAATGCCCTCGTTCGCCTCTACAGGATGCGAGAGGCGCACGTGTTGTACCAGTCCACGTTTAGTTTTAAAACTTTTAGGACAAATCGAGCAATCATGCCGTTCAACCGGTTCAGGGACCGGAGGGACACCAGCGAGTGAGGCCGCGCGGGCTCCACTGCTAGAAGACGACGGGCCCGCTCCCGAGGAAGCGGGTCTTGTGGCGGTCACCTCAGCGGTGGACCGCCGTGTCCGAGGCTTGTCGTTTCGAGAAGTCATGTTCATAAAGTGTTTTTGGGGGGTATTACCCCCCGTTGCGCATCGGTGCACCGGTTCTTTACCCAACCGGGTGTCTCACCTAACGACTTGGAGACCGACCAAAGTGGGTATCTGTCGGCCTCCCATAATAGTGGGTTGACCAAACCCTCGTGTGATGTTGCACACACTTCATACGGTAGACAACACAACAAAAATTGAGGCTTAGGCAATTTCTGCCTGGGGTTGGCAAGACCCTCGTGCGCTCAGACACTTGATTGCTAACGCTTTCTCAGTATTAGTAACTGTGTACCACCAGTAAAAACTACAAGGCACACAGTCATAGCTAGCGGACGCCACGTAGAGGCTCTGAGATAAGACTTTCGTAAGTACGGAAGAACTCTACCATTACCATTAGCGTGCACTCTCACTATAGCACACGCCTTTTGGGCAGAGGCAGAGAAACCCTAGCTGGCTTGTCAGGCCAGTCAGGATTCCTACTGGCGTAATTATCCGCACCCGAGCAACTATGCTCTCCAACAGGCACACCTTATGCTGGGTTATCCTGCACCGGTGTAGCACGTGAAAGTGGGACACGAGTTATGAATCGGCACTACTTAAGTGTTGTTCGTGTCACTGAATTTGATTCTTGAAATAATCATGAGTATATTGATATATTCCATTTCATTATCAGATTAGAAAGGACCGTTAAAGGTATAACTGAATTCACTCTTATATCATTTATCCAACCTTGTCTGCGTTATTTGAGTAAACAAGGTTTTTAGATTTATATAATGCTATTAGTTTTTACTCTGCGAATCCGATTTAACACCTGCAACAAGGTGTATATCTGTTTTATAACTAAATAATCATTGCATAACATGTTTAGATTGATGATACAAGGTAAAATATTTTTAATCAATTTTTGTTAAGACATTTTTGATTAATATATCGGGCTGACATTGTCATGGATCATGTCATTTGAAATGTCTGTAAAAATTGGTACGAATGTCTGTTCAATTTTCTTGGAAGTTTATTCTCATATTTTACATTCCAACCTCTAATTGAGTGTATAAATGTAGATCTGTATTATGACTGTTGCGAGAATAAGTAAGGTTACTAGTTGTTGCTTTTGATGATGTATTTTTTTAAATTTTTTTTATATATAGGTTTGGTACCTTGCTTGTTATGTACAAGGTTTGTCATCACAATTTGGGGAAACTTTCCAAACTAGTCGATCGAATTGATCTATATATGGGAGTGACCGAAGCTACACCCCCTGGTTTATCTTCTTTATGGTTCCGATGACACGCTTCAAGGAGCCATCCAGTGACTTCATCAACTGTGGGTGTCTCGCCACTGACTTCAGGTCATCCAGGCACAGGCCTTCCTGTCGCCATTGGCTCTCCAGTTGGTGTCTCTGAAGACCGAAGATGGGGCATGAACCCACAAGGTGGATCACTGTTTGTGGAGTAATATCATCACAAGGGCATGTGTCGTCGCTCGTCAAGTGGAACCTGCGGAGATAACTTCTCATCGCTCCATGACCCGTTAGGAGCTGGGTTGATTCAAAGCTAATCCCACAGGTATTCCTGTATACAGCGGCGTCCGTAACAGAATCAAAGAACATCTTTGTTATGTTTCCTTGTGGAGAGCTAGTGTACCTTTCGTTCCATGTGTCCATTGTAATTTTCCTCTGGAGATTTTTTGAGAAATTCTTCGAAATCACTTGCTTGAATTTCTTTTAGCTTTTTCTGGATGTTTACTATTACTATATGATGTGATGATTTCATCTTATATATTAATGAAAAATAATTTATTAATGTATCATGTGTGCTGCTGTCTATTGATTTAAAAATCAAACTATTTTACCAGAGAATTGTTAGTTTATATGCGTAATTAAAACAACAAAAAATACTAATTATATATATATCATTATACATTTTAATTGTATGTAAACAGTAAAACATAACCTCATTAGCCGCGGGTCCAACTTTAGTATTTAGAAAAATTGTTCTGTTCTTCATCCCAGTAATATTCTTCAGGTGCCTCTCCTCAGAGGATCTCGCTGAACATATATTTATGCAGAGCCATTTTTTATGGTTTTTGGGAGAATAGTGTTGTGGGTCCGCGGGTCCTTTACTGTATACGGTGAAATTGAATTATAAAAATGTGAATAAGTTTATAATCCCATCTTGTTGATTTTATTTATGACTAAATAAAACTTATTGTTACAATTATATGTATTGGAGTTTTATTTCTAATGTTACAGTAAACCAATAATGTGTGCATCTGGAGGAGTAAATTGAATTTTTTTTTTATTAGAGCATCCGTCCAAATCAAGTGTGAATATTTTATTTGTTTAAATGCCTATTTTTTTAAAATCACGAGTGTTTATCCATTTTCAGTGTCAATAAAATATGTGTTATTTAGTCAATATTTTTGTGGAATATTTGTAATACGAGTGTTTGGACTTCGGCAAACGACAGGCAAAGAAAACAACATTGGAATATTGCAATATGTACATTTATTTAAAGCTCACAAACTATTAGATTAAAAGTAAAAAGAGATAAATCATAATAACCATACCCTAAAACTAAATTCAAATAATAATATATAATCATTTTCTATCGAGACTTTGGTTTTAAAGCAATAACTATAGTAAAGTACAGTGCATTTTGAATAGATTGACTTGTGCTTGAATTATGCAATGCAGTCCACGCATAGCATGCCAACAGTGTTAAAAATAACATTTTATTAAAATATATCAATTTAGAAACCCGTATATATTAAATAGACCTGCAAGTGGACATTGGCGTTGGCCCGCTGCGACATCAGCGCCGAGGTGAGCCCATTTTCATTTGGATTCACAATCAACAATAGAACATTCTCCGAAAGCCTCGAGGTAGGAGAGTTGATGATAGATATTAGATAAGCAAGCCGGGCAGGTGCGGCAGTGGCGCCATTGACCACTAAAGACTCCTGATATCGACTATGGTCTGTTAAGAAGGTAATTTATTTGTAAGATGATATACTAATGAAATTATTTGTAAAGTGATTGATTTAATTTTAAATACAAACGATCTAGAAAATAATTCAAACTCTGCAATTTATTACTGTCCAAAAATGCACGGGAAATGACCTAAAAATATTTTTGCCGATTCAGACCCGTCCAAAGTGCGATGAGCATTGCGGAAATAGAAACGCATATAGATTTACGAAATTCTGAAAAGAGATCAAATTGTTTCAGCCCATTCACATTTTTTTATTTCAACGTAGGTTTTTAATTCGAGAAATACAAAAATTATTCAATAATTTTACCATAACACTGTCGATATCTTTAGTCTTCGTATTATTATAATTTTTCCTTATTACCGAAACTTTTGATCGAACTTTGCTCAGCTTATAATTTATTTTTAACAAGTAGACGTTTTGTTTAATAGAGAATAATAATAGAAGAAACGATCAGTTATATTTTAGAGGCTTTGTCAACAAGTATGTCTCGCCTAAATAAACATTATTATATAAATTAGTTTTGAACTTTGGCTTTTTTTATCATGATTGAAAAAGCATATAAATTTTGGGGATTCCGGGAGCACGGCTGATATTCTGTAAAATGGCTCAAACAATTATTAAAATATGGCATTGCATAATTGCGTGAGAGGGTAGTTTAAATTTTATTTTGAACACTGCCTTTAAATATCTCAAAATCCCATATAATTAAAGGATTAAAATGTAAAGTGCTTTAAAACTCGGTATTATCCAAAAATAATAAAATATATGCAAAAAAATTAATAAGTAGTGTATGCTTCATAAGTTCAAATTTAATTCATATATACTTCAAATAGTCTGATGTGCTAATGAGAAAAAATCCAACAAAAAACTATTAAACAATAATAAAAAAAACACCTAATGGATGTTTTTATTTATTACATTCAAAATATATAACTTTTCAACATATTTCTTATTATTAACATCGTATCAATATAATTATCAATGGCGTTCGGTCCGCACAAGCATTAATGCACTGCTTGGCCTGAAATATCTCGGTTAACGGATGGACACACGCCACTGATAATAATGCTTTACGAAACATCAATAGAACGGAAGTCAATCTAGACAAAAGTTCACATTCATCAACGTAATTTTATTTATAAATATTAAGCCCATATAATTAAGATAAAAAAATACTATGTACAAAGAATTGAAGGGAATGGAGCGGTAGCTAGATTTTTACATTTTTTTACGATTACATGTTTTTCTTTATTTGCGGTGTAAAATTACATCCTAGGAAAATCATTATATGACCGGCTATTAAAGTAAAAAATCATCCGACACCTCCGCTGACGGTCTCTCGCTATCACTATTTTTAAGACGAAAACTGTAGTCTCTACAGTTCAGAGATGGTCAGAGAAGTTCTACTTCTATGCCAAATATACAGGAAATATAACTGGAATGAGATACGCATTTGGATTTTTATGTTAACGGTAGTTCAATTTAAACTATCGTTTATGCAACTGGATTTAGCGTACGATGCAAACTTACATAGTGGAGTCAGTAAAAACTTTGTTAAAACTAATGATATTACACTAGAGTTAGAATAGATCATCATAAATGAGATTCCATTTGAAGAGGTAAAATCTACACCGTGGGTTAGTTACATACTTTATGAAGCTATTTTTAGTAATAGATAATTTTTTATACAAAAAATGGTTTTATTTTTTAAATTTATTATGAAATGTTCAACGGAGCTTGAATATACAGATAGAGGTTTGAATTTTTTTATTTTGTATTTTGTATGAAAATATATGCTAATTAAAATCTTGAGATCCCTGAGCATATCGCCGGATGCGTAGTAACAATTTTAAATACGTACATCACGAGTGGGATTGATCTGGTGCGACTATTTCTCTTACAACCTAGTTAACAAAAAAGATGAGGAACATTGTGACTTAATAATCTGCACGCTTCGATATGCTCAGCGCTGTGAGATGAAGATGTCGTATTAGAGCCAAATTCTTCTTTGAAATGAAATTCTAGCAGAAAATATTCAATCACGCAAATTTAATAGTGCGAGGGTAGTGAATATCGGTTACACCGTGAAACGTTCCCTCATGCTGATAGATAATATTAACACTGGAAAACAAGGAAAGAAGAAACGGAGGCAATAATACTACACAGCATACGCGGGCATATTGACCTCAAAAAACTTTTAATACAAAATATTTTAAATCTATACAAGTTTGTGTCTGGATTAGTTTATAATTGGTGTTCTGGGTTTTGAGACTTAGATCATTAGAAAATCATATTACGCAATTATCGATACAAAGAGATGCTCACATAGGATTTCTAAAAAAAAAAAAAACACCAATGACGATTTCCAAATAAAACTCCTACAGATACAAATTTTATTACAACATTCCTAAATGTGATTTACAATGAGGTTTGATTACACAGGAAATCAAGCTTCGACAGGATTAATCTAACATTACTTACAAATTACGGATGTGCCCTAGCAAGAAAAATTGACTTAAAAATGCTTGCGATTATGCTTAGACCTTGCCACTGCCGTAGAAGGCAACTTAAGCAGAAATACATGTGCATCTTAAAAACGTATGTAAACAATAAACACGATGAATATATTTAAAATTCACGTGTCGAATAATACTAAAAGACTTGACTACAACATACTTAAAGTGTGCTGTTGTTTTGATTTTCAATATTAATGCCATCAGTTTTAAATCTATATAATTTTAAATATAAAATAACACATAAATATTAATAACAATATTTCTTATGATAACAATTAAATTCATTGCTTTTGTTTATAATTTAATGATTTAAGCATTAACAATAAAAATTAAACAAGCGTGAACCCTGAGAGTTGCTTCTCACCATCGTTCCGATTGGTTGCGTTGAGTAATTGGTTAGCAAAGCTTCGAAACATATCAGGTAAACTCCATAAAGCTGTTTGCTGGAGCTCCCAATCTAGGTCTGGGTATAGCACTCTTCACTAAAGTGATGCATCTCACACAGCCAAAACAATTCACTCGCAAAGATTTTAATTCGCGCATGTTACATATGAGAGTAAAAAAAGGTATTGAGTTTAAATATTTTAATGATATTGCAAGATACAATGTGTGCATGTAAACAATAGAAAAAATTCATGTCATTGACAGAATACAACACTTTGAGGTGCACCTCGTTTTATAGGCAAATATCAGATATTTAAGCAGCTGTGTTTAAAGTTTAAAGGCGTGAAGGAGACTAGGGCACACCCGCGCCTACCGATGGTGTAGGAACACATCGCCCCCCGTACAGAAACACAAGTGTGTACAAATGCACCGCTGACTTTGAGTGGAAAGTACGCGGCATAGTATATATAAATAATCTATCACATTTTTATATCAATTTCAGTTGAACTCCGGACGCCGAGATGACAAGGAAAATTTACTACTTTGTATGTAGACAATTACCCGGTCGTACAGTCAAGTGTAAATTTTCATCATTGAACCTAACAATCAAATATTTTAATTAATATAATCACCAAATCTATTAACACTTTGATCTCTGAACATGAATATAGGTTTTATCGATTCATTTGTCACATTTGGATGATCAGTGATATAAAACTTTGTCCAAATTAAAAAAAAAAAAGTTAAATTCAAAATCACACATAAATAATAATTTGTATTTATTGTTAAATATATATTTAAAAAAATACTAATTTTTAAGTATTTACAAAATTAGCTTTAGAATTTAAAAATATAACGAATACACTCCACGTAACTAGACACACAATAAAAATATATGAATTTTGCAATTTCTTTTGCATTTTGTGACGTCTGCATTAATAAAGATATGGATTTATTATATATTTAATAATAAAATTTCAGAAGTGTTCAAACTTTTAAATTCTAGCCACAACTTGTTGGAAAGGAAAATCCACCATTAAATTGCTGCGGTAAGAATCATCCTGTCTCTGTTCGCAGCTGCAGGAACATCAATCTCTAGTCTGACTGCCGATGCTCAGGCCGTTAAGCCCCAGTTCTCACAGCATCGCAATGGGCAAATTTTTTGGTTTTTGATTCATGTATGAAATTGATGTACCACACTTGTTTCGTCTTCAAAAAGCTGGAAAACACCCGATCCATAATTAATTACCGCAAGAGAAATCACTCTAGAACAAGGTAAGTGGGGATTTTCATATTAAAATGAATGGCATTTTTTTTAAAAGGGGTCAATAAACAGGGAAAAAAATCTAAACGTAGTCAATTGTATTATCATTAATTCTATTATTGTATTTTGAACATTTTATGTTTCTTTGAATAATTTATTTTCTAGATATTCTCACCTGCAATATGCAGATGAAGCAATCAAAACAATAAATAGTTTAGTATGACCAGAATAAAGAAGAATATGTACATAATAAAATTTTCTAGCGACCTCGGCGACCGGAATAACAATATAGGATAAAAATACAAACGAAAACCTATGAGTATAATGTAAAACTGCAAAAAACTTAAATTACAGTCCCTACCACATAAACATATACAACAATTATCTATGAAACATATCAACGGAAGTTTACTGTGGATATTAAATGTAACTTTAGAAAGGAAATTATATTTTACATATTCACCTACTCCTTACTAAAAACATCTCTTTAAAAATGCTTTCCAGCCGACCCCCAATGATACACCGTGTGGATCGAATACACGCCGGACGTATGTCTGTGGTGCAATCAAATCTTATAACTCGGAATTTTGTGCCCTTCCAGCGCCACCGACGTCAGAAGCCAAACGCATCACGATGCTCTTTCAGCCTCAGAGTTGAATGGCAATATTTAACCGTTGACTGTGAATCAAAAGTTCTCCATGTTTATTGTCCTGCGATCCTAACCATGGAATATACAGAACACGGAGGAATACTTAACAAAATTAGCTACAATTCAAAATAGAAATCTTTACCGTCTTATGATGACAGCAACGCTAATAGATTTCATTAAGCGTTTATAAAAGCAATAAAAAAAACATCTCTTCATAATATATGTCAAGGTCAAAGATACTGTCAGCAATTTGTACTATTAATTAATATAGCAATAATTAAAAAATATATTATTATACATGAAGAGATAAATACATAAAACTATATCAGCAACAGAATAAATATGTCTCATTTTTATATTTTATATATTCCCATTCTTGCACACAGTAAAATCGACACCCTGCTCAAATCGGTGTTGCTTTATGGAAGGGCAAGCGGTTCTGGTTTGTCTGTACTTTCCAGTATTTCGTTCTCAGGACGCTCGCGAGCCTAATTACATGGTGTTGGGGGTTTCGGGGAACAGCGAGGTGAGGAAGGAGGTGACGACGGTCCAGGTGATGGCGAGGATGGACTGTCGGGCCTCTTGTGGGTGCTCGGCCAGCTGGTTGGGCTGCAGATCCTCGCTCTCAGCACCAGCGGGGTCCTGCGGGGCATTGCCCTCGTCGGCATTGTTGTTGTTGAGGGGCACCTGGTTGTTGTTGTTGTTGGCGTTCTCTGCGTTATTATTGTTTGCCAGGGCGTGAAAGTAACCGATTTGATATCTGAAATAATAATATTATATTTTAAATATTTTTTTTTGTTATCAATTGAACGGCTCAACCTATAAAAAATTTAAAAGTAACTATTAAAGATATCTTATTATTAAAGATATATTATTTATTTGAATTTCCAGGTATTACTTATACGTATGCCTTTAATAAATAAATAAATGTTCATAAACATTCTCAAATGATCATAAGTAATGGGTAGTATAGAGGCAGAAAGTCACTCACAGGTAGGCCATGAAGCCGCAGACGCACACGGTGAGGAACCTCAGAGGGCTGGAGTAGAAGTAAACTACAGCAAGCATGACAATGACCCGAGACATCATGTAGAACCAGTCCAGCCAGTCCCAGTTGTCCAGCTCGTTGAGAATGTTGTTGACTTGGTTTGGCGGAGCGGGCGCTGGGACATTCTGGTTTGCATTGGCATTTAGCTGCTCCACATTCTGGGCAGGCTGAAACAACCGTCATTATATTACCATAATAGTATTTTAAGAAATACCTCGTGATTCAGTGGCGAACACGCTTGTCAACCACGGGATCCTGGGTTTGAATCCAGATAGAGCAACATGTTTTTTGAATATTAAAATTATAATTTATTACCATAAGTTAAGTGTTAAATAACTAAAGCATAATATATTTTTTTAACGCTGATATCAATTATTTTATGTGAATGCTGTAAACCACGTTTAAACTGACAGACAAAAAAAAACTTTATTGCTAAGCATTTTATTTTTTTATTTTAAATTTCAACCATATTATTGTTGTTGTAAATAAATATGTGGAAATAAATTGGCTGACGTTATCAGTGAGTCTTGTTGACTCCGGGTAATTATCAATTTGAGTGTTGTCAGGTGGTGCTGAGTTATCAAGTCATAAAAAAATCATGACTGAACTATCAACACAGGTACAGTCGCAGCTTGGCAAGCCAGCATTCTATGAAATGACAAATTTGCTACGCAAGGTGAAATCAAATCATATTTAGATTATTGAATTATTATTTGAATGTATATACGTTGCATATTTACATACAAATTATCAGTTGTTATGATAATGTTGTATTTATTATAAAATTGGCCCACCCATGAAGCGTATTTTAAAGGGTCTCAGTTTATCAAGGAGTCCTCAAACTCCATTAGTCTCGAGGAATCGATCTCTGATGAACGATAAACCTGACTTTGGTCAGAGATTTTCATAACAGCTAAGCTCTAAATCTTTGCTGAATAAACAAGTAATAATAAATGGCTACAAATATTTTTTTATGTATTTATAAATAGAGCCACATTCTCAAATCGATAGCTAGTAACTATGACTCTCTTAAGGGGCCCAGGTCCCTGAGGATTGTCATTTGTGTTACTCGGGTTTGGAAAAACACGTTAGTCGGCGGCAACTCTACTGCCCCTGACTACCTCTCGCCCGCAGTGCCCAGCAATCTTATAGTGTAAAGATGCTTTTCCTGGCACTCGGTAATGGCGAGAGTCCTTCCTTACTTTGCGTAAGCTGTTCTAACTTAATTCAGCCATAACATAACAATAATGAGAAAAAATAACAAACCTGTTGCTGGTTGGATGCATCAGCTGGGGGATTCCCCGTTGGCACTGCACCCGTCTGCAACCTGAAAATTACATGGAAATTTTTTAAAAATATTATAACATTGAAATATGGGAGGTGAGGGGCATCCGATGCAGGCCACAAACATCACACCAGATAAGTTCCCGTGTCGCTGTGCAGCTGGCCAGTCTACTCCCCTAAATGAAAAATTCGGTGCTGAACTTTTTCATCTCACATTGAAATCGCAAAGAACAAACTTACATTTGTGTATAGAGCTGCATGTACTGCGCTTGCATCTGCTGCATCCACGCCAGCTGGGAGGACGCGAAGGCCATGGAATCCACATTAGCCGGAGCCGTGCCCATCCCGGGGAAACTGACAATTCAAATCAAATATAATACCATTTATGAGGAGACAAATAAGCATGATATATGGCATTCTTTTATAGTTGCAATGGTACAATTTAAGGACATTGTAATTTTGATAAACAGAAAGAAACAAAAAAATTATTATACATCCAATTAATCTAACATGATGGTCGAGTACCCTTAATTTGTTTAAGTTCCAATTGGTATATCACTTATTTGTCCAATATTTTTGAAAGGTTACATTTTTGTGTTACCTGTTATAATTATTCCCCCACTGGTAAGCCATATTGTTCCAAGGGTTGTTTTGGGTGTTGTCCCAGTAGTAGGCTTGGGAGAAGTGTGGCTGGAGCTGCGGGGGACCTTGGGGAGGGTTGGGAGGTGCAGGGTGGCGCTGGCGCAGATTTTCGTTGGCGGGCTCACGTGCCGGAGGCTCCGAGGCCCGCGAGGGCCGCGGAGGCGAGTGCTTCATCGAGCACACCAAGTGAACGGTGTGCGTGTCCTGTCCTTCGTAGCGTCTCAAAACATCCTTCAGCACCACTGTATCTGACAGCAGTTGCCCGGAATATATCAGTTTCTGTTCCTCAGTTTTCTGCAAAGAGGAATTTCAATCACATTAAAAATTATTGAAACAGCATATCACTAGAAGTGGAACAGATTTTATCCTTATGTATCTATATCACATTATTTTGATTTGAAAACTTTAAGAGTATACATTTTACACAAATGAAAGTCATTTGAACGGCTAAAAATAATCCTTCGAGTTATTCGGTAGCTAGCATAAACTTGCCGACTTGAGTCAGGGGTATCCGAGTGGAGCAATAATTCTGTTTAAATTATAAATTGTTTCCAGGTACAATACATTTATTTATTGTTATTTTATTGCTGAAATGATGACAGCATTGCTTACCATTAAAATATAATCGCTTTAGATATCAACTAATTTTTATTTCAACAATCAAAAAAGTGTAGACTTGGCAGAATGTTCGTTATCCAACTGATATTTACAGAAGAATGTTTGCTGGCTTTGTTTTTTTTTTTAAGTAAATATGTCAACAAATAAAATAATTGATATTATTTTATTTTGCTGCGTTTGCTAAAACTATTTTTAGCATACATAAGGAAATACCAATATTATCATAATATATGGCCAAAAGTCCATTCGTTTCCACACCTTTATTCAGAGGAACCAATAAAAAAGTCTATAAGAAGGAATGTCAATGAATTTTGGATGACAGATTTGAAACTTAATGATGTCATTTCGTGAATTTTAAAACCAACTAATATATTATCATTACAAGCGTTAAGGTAATTTAATTCACTTGAATCATTTTGATTTAATTTAACTTTTTTAACCATTGAATTGAAAAGCATAAATACCTTGAAATTACAGTTATATTTAATATCCTACTCGGTATCAAATCTTAAATAAAGTAAACTAATATAACATTTAAAAATGTAGCAGTCCAGAGAATGCGACTGTACAACGTACGGAAAAATGAACACTGGTAGTTATTATAAAAATACAAATGGCAAAAAAAAAACTTAAGTAAAAAGTATACATAAACAGGATGATCCACTAAATGTATTTAAATTATTACATCAAAGAATATATTATATAATTGGTTCTCAAAAAAAAAAAAATTAATAACCATATCCTTCTGAGGAAGCATACCTTAATCGGAATATATCACGGCAGTCACAAGGTTAATTGAACTGATTACTTAGCCATGAACTGATCAAAGATGTTATGAATGTTCAATTGTTGACTCTAAGTTATCAACAATTGTATATAATAAAACTCAAATAAATTGCAAGCATTATTGTAAAAAAAAAAAAACTGTTTATTTTTGTGTTAATATATTTAGTGTTAATGGCGTATTTTTATAAGTGTGGAATATTTTCTACCATTCCATTATTTATTTCATTGCCTGAAATGTTTTAAATTTTTATTTCGTAAATATGACTGTAAAAAGATTATCCTTTGCAGTATTTTGGGACAAAAAGTATTATTTTTAAAATATATCGTTAGCACAATAACCCTGTATGTTAGAAATCACAGACTATTTTATATTAATAAACATTCGTAACTATTATATACCTGGTCTTTTTAAGCAATTAATTTAGCTCTGAATAAGACAAAGTTGACTGTCTCAATGAGGTAAGATGCACAAGTGTTTTCCATCAACCTCCTGTATATAAACACGATTAACCTTTGAACCATTAGAGAATACATCCTAGCCTCTGACGGAGGTTAGAATTTTTTTTAACTATTTTTCATCTTCTTAATTATTCACAAACATTGTACACGGATAAATTACATGATAATTCATTTGGATACGGTATAATCTACAGCCAACATTTTTTATTTCTTCAATTTAGTGATAAATCAATTTTAATTCCTCAATTATAACTTTATTATTTGGTGGAATTCTATTTTAATATATTTTTATTTGTTTATGTGACTAGCTTCGCCAACTTCATAGGTTGGCATCTTTAAGCAAAGTTTAATCGCGTAGACAAACAAAAATGTGGAAAATTACTAAAAATATTTCTTTTAAATAAAAACTATTAAAATGTGTATTCTAAAAAATATTCTCAAGTAAGCACAGTGTAATAATCATAGATTAATAATTGCGACGTGTAATAAAACTCAGCGCCTGACTGGCCATAGCATCATTTTGATTAAATTATAATTATTAAACCTTTTTTATCTTTATCTTTAAAACACTCTTAGCATGGTTATCAATACTCTGTAAATTTTCAAAAGGATATAGTGTCTTGACTTTTCATGCTTTTAGATATTTACACATGAGTCATTTCTTTAACAGATTTCCATTTTAATTTCATTCATACGTGTGGCACAATACGAAGCCTTTATCATCATTTGCATTATCAGCTTTGATAATTATTTTATTTATAAAAATATCACACAACTCAATCCATTTGAGTTCAACCGAGACGAGTAAGCGTTATATATATATATATATATATATATATATATATATATATATATATATATATATATATATATATATTTGTATTAGTAATAAAAATGAGCCTGACGAACAAGCAATAGCACCCATAAGAATAATCAGTCTAGCACATAATTCGTCTGCTTCTAATATTATTCATATGAATAAGCCCATTTATTTATACATCATATGATTGTACAATGAACGATGGGATGACACAAATGTCAGCAAACATGTTTTAATAGAAAAAAATCCAGTATAACATCTCTATAAATTATATATAGGAATCCCCAAGGTCATTAACAATTATTTTTATTATTTGAAAAAGTAAAAAAAAAAACAAATGACATTAAAAATACTCGTTTCAGTCAATATGATGCTGTGCTAATAATCATGGGTTACCATCGAGAAGTCATTTGATATGGTGACAAATAGGCGATTTAAATGTTGACAATGTTATCATGCAATCGCGCAAATAAATTGCGTCAAAAATATGAAAAACATAAACATTGGGGCACTTAGCAACCGAAGTTTTGCCTCGGTAACAATAGCAAAAGACGTGTCTTCAGCGACTACTAATTGGCACCGAGGGATCAGAAACAAAAGTGATCTACTTACGGGTTTACATGGATAAACTTCTGAAAGATATCCCTTGAGTCTCTGTATGGTCCATGTCAGCTCACATTTTATAGTTTGATCTTCGATTTGTTGGTTGGGAGCCTTGACAATCAAAGTCACGGGAAGTCCCTCCATGCTAAATTTAGATTTAACTCGATCGTATTTATATCCAACCTTCGTTTTACACTATATATTAAAGAATATTGACAATTGTCTACGACGAAATTTGCCACCATCGGATGCACAGGAAAAACAAATGTCCTCTCGATTATTTGGCCCACATAAACATACATAAAAAATCACTGGTTAATTTATTTTGTCACTACACCGTTGGGAGTTGGATAAAAATTATATCACAATAGCAGCAGCAGTGTATAATGGAGGTTTATTTAATAACATCACGTAATAAAATTTATTTATCTTAAAACCATTTGTCGAATTATGATTGGCGATTCATTATTTGACGTTTCGAACGAATAGACTTGAACAGATTTAGCGTTTTCTCTTTCTGGCTTGTTAAAAAAATATGTGAAAGAATGAAACAGCTATACCTTTTATCCAACACTCAAATGCTTTTTTAAATTATTTTAAGGCTACTTATTCAATTGAAAAGACTTTTTTAGTACTTTTTTTATAAATAAGTGCCGTTGTTAATTATATTCAATAAATACAAAACGTAAATTTTTTTAAAAGTTCCGTTTTATATTACTTATGAAATACTTTTCCCTGGAAATTGATTTTTTAACAGTGGAAATTGTCTGTGATTCAAGAATTATTTAATATTTTTTAGTCTGGCAGCACCAACCATTAGCTGTCAGCTTCAAAATTAGCGATCAGTCTCTCAGCGGTTTTGTGATTTTTCTCAAATTATTTTATTTCAATTATGACTCGAAAACGATTTATTACTGTAGTATTTTATTTTATATTTGATGCGTATTAAAATAATACTCCTATTCATTTACTGGATAGTAAGTATGATATTTTTTTATTGCATTATTCTCTTATAGCGTAGACATTCTACTTTATTAATTAGACCTATACTTTATTAATCAACAAGACTTACACTTTACGAATCATCGAAATTCAAAGTAATCTTAGATTTTCTTTATTTCAGGCGAAAGCACTATGGAAACTCAGATTAAACAAGAGGTTGACTCTGATGAAAAAGTTATGCCACTTGCATTTGTTCAGGCCTACATTAAAAATGAAAGTACTCCTGGCGATAACGATATGAATTGTGATAAAGAATTATGTATAAAAGTCAACACAGGTACCTCAGTTCCACTGGAAACTCTTGAATGTGATGAACTTGGTGGAATAAATGAAATTAATAAAGAACTTATTACACAACAGAGCTTAATCCCAACAGACCCCATGGATTGTGTGCAGGTAATTATTTTCCTTAAATTTCAAATGGTATGTTTAATCATTTCTCATTTAAAGTAACCAAGTTTTCAAACCATATTAAAATATACTCTCCAAATAATAACTAAAATGATCATTACAACCGAACTGAAAGATGTGTAGACATGTCTCCTTCAACTGTGGAAATTGAAAATGCAAATGTCTCTAAACTATCGATCGAATATTGGTTGCTGGTTATGTCATAATTTATTTTGAATTTAAAAGAGAGTCTGCAGTAGTCCAGATATTCTGATAAGCTATGAAAGCCTTATGAAGACCTCTAATAATATATTTTATTTTAATATTTATAGTATAAAAAAATATATATCTTATAAAAAAAAAATTCAAAACACCAGATGAATAAATCTTTTAAATGGGTCAAAAACACAAATATTTTTACGTTCATTTAGTGAAATGTAAAAAAAACTTATAGGTTTTTACTGGAATTGTTTCAAAGTTGCATTTCATATAAATATTTATAGAGATTTTTTGGAATCTTTAAGTAGTTAAATTGAAATATTTACAATAATTTAAAATATGGACAGGCACTGTTTTTACATGGAGTATTTGCTTTTTTTCTTGGGTCTGTATCTGTTTGGTGGGTCTATCTATTATTTTTACATCGATTTGCATTGCGATGATAGATTGTTTTTAACATAATCAAAATAGACGTGTACTTAATTATTTTGATTGTGAGTCAGTCGCATAATAACTGAGCCAAATCATGACACAATTTATCATTAACCAAAGTGATTTGTTTTAATATTATCTTTTGTATTTGTTTTAGGTTGATATGGGGCTTATGGGTGTCGGGCCTAGCTGTCCCAATCGAGTGATGATTGATTCTCCGTTTTCTAACACTAAATATAATTTAATAGGAAATGAAATTCTACCATCTCTTCGGAAGGTTTATTATTGCTTGCACTGCAGTTACTCATCAAACAAAATGGGAAATTTAAATCAGCACAAGCGCATCCACACTGGAGAGAAACCGTTCTCCTGTGATCAATGTGATTATTCTTGCAAACAAAAGAGTGCCTTAAAAACACACAAGTTCATTCACACTGGAGAGAAACCATTTGCCTGCGACGAATGCAGCTATCTGTGCAGGCAAAACAGTGACTTAAAAAAACACAAGCAGATGCATTCCGGAATCAGGCCTTACGGTTGCGACCTTTGCAATTACTCGTGTAGGCAAGTGGCTGACTTAAAAATACACAAAGTCATGCATACCGAAGATAAGCCGTTATATGCTTGTGATCAATGTAATTTCTCGTGCCATTTTGTAGGAACTCTAAAGAATCACAAGTTCATCCACAGTGGAGTGACGCTCTTCACTTGTGACCGAGCTCAATGTAACTACACTTGCAAGAAACTGAAATCTCTGAAGACTCACAAGCTCACTCACAGCGTCGAAATGCCTTTTGCTTGTGATCAATGTGATTATCTATGCAGGCACTTGGGAAACTTGCGGAAACACAAGCTGATCCACTCGGGACAGAAGATGTTTGGCTGTGATGAATGTAATTATATATGTAACCAAAAGGGCAGCTTGCAGAGGCATAAACTCTCTCATACCGGAGAGAAACCTTACATTTGTGATCAGTGCAGTTATTCATCCAAAGAAAAGGGGAATTTAATTAAACACAAGAGACGAATGCATTCTAAATAGATGTTTCTGATAAAGAATGTAGTGAAATTTTCTATTTTGTGGCGCAACATTTCATTACACATATTGTCTCCAAGAACAGCAGGGAACTAAGGCCCAAATTCTATTGTGGGTTAACTAAATACTAATGTGGCATGCATTTTTTCAATTATCAATATGCGCTCCACGATGGATTAACATTAACTAAATGCTAGTATAAGTTGTCACTGTCTTCGATTCCTATGTCCTATAAGAAGCTTTCAGTAGTACAGGGTTGTCCAACGCCATGGATCACAAATCATATTTTTACAATAGTTTTTTTTTTGCTTCTAAAATTTAATAATTAAAATTTTACGGGTAAAAAACTCATAGAGGTAGTTAAAATATAGTATGAAAAACAATTTACTCAATGGAAAACCTTGAGAATCAAAGATATTTTTCAGGAATAATTTAATCTCAATTATATGGCCAAAAACTTTAGCAATTTAAAAATGAAAATTATCTCAGGTATTCATTATCAACTATTTATGAGGCAACGGTTTGACCACATTTACATTCGGTCAACAATTGGTTAGAACCAAAACTAGTAATCGGAAATAGTAAAAATTATGGAGTGATCAACGTTACAGAATTATTAATTTTTTTACATTTAAGTATTATTACGTTGTATTGGAATAGTGTACATACATATTTATTATAACCAAAAACCATTATTATTAATATTTATAAAATTTACTGTTGTTATTTATATAAAGATATTTATGAAAACAATATACATATTTTTTCTATTTTTGTCACAAATGTGGGTAGACAACCCACAAATAATCAATTTTTTTATTACATTTTATGATAAGATTTCCAGACCTGCTGTGTTATTTTTTTTAGTAATATTTTTAAACTAACCAGATGACAACATTTTAAGAGTTACTTCAATAAACTAGCAATTGCATTATCTAAAATATTTCTTTGCTAGATAGATATTGTGTAGTATAAAACAAAAACCTTATTTATTAGGTCAAAGCATGTAAAATTAACTTTCTATTTAAAATTTCACTTTTACTAAAAATTAAAATATTGAAGGGAGTCAATTCCATTGGTCAGGTTTTTTAAATAAATTATGAACAGTCAAAAAACATAGTTTTGAACATATATGCAGCCTTGTTGCAGTATTTGCAAATATTAAAAAAACCTTTTAAGCGACATGAATAGAGTTATAATATATATTTTTTTATTTACAAATCATCACTAAAAACCAAATCGCCAATAAGTTGAAAAAATACATAGTTTATACTAAATATTTACGAGCGCAAATTTCACAATATCTGATCGTTAATTATCACGATGCTTCTAGAAAATGATTTCTTGTATGACGAATATTATTTTATTATTAATGATTTGCTTGTTTACTAATGTAATTTATCTGTCCAAATTGAACCTCTGAAATATATACAATATTCGTGGGCTAATCATTATCACTAAAAAATCACATTGCCAATACAATGCAAATACTTTAATTTATATTTCTTTTGACCTGCTAGACTAGATATTTACGTACGCAAATTTCTCAAAACTCACCGTTAATTATTACCGCTTCTGAAAAATTATTTTTAGGTATGACAAATATTATTTTATTATAAATAATTTTTTTGCTTGCTTCAATAATTTATCTGTTCAAATTATACCGTACTTTTTTTTTTTTTTTAATTATGTCCGATTATGTTTATGCTCGCTACGTTTATTTGTCTACCAGAGACAATATGTTAACGCTTTGCCATGAGATCCACTTCCTACTCATACCGGCTCTGACCTTCTGCTAATTAGTGGTGCGTGCCGTGAAATTTAAATAACTCTCGTTATTCAATATAAGGAACAAGTTTTGATCATTCTCATGCGAGATCAATTATTTTATAATGGGGGTTACCGTGTAAGTATTTTAAACAAGAAAAATAAAAACGTTTTTCCCGTACCAAAGCGCCATTGTTATTTCGACTCGGCATAACTCTATTTTCTATTCGATTCTTTCAATCAATGCTTAACGTGGCATTATTTTAATTTTGTATTTGGTGCATAATGTCTCATTCCGTATTATACATAATTCTCCCGCGATTTTTTTATTGTAACAATGGCGTCCGTTATAACTTGTAACAGTTTCTTTTTTATTTGTTTATTTCAATCGGTGTTGTAAATTTACTTCTTGTTATGCAGCTTGCAACAATATCCGCTTACCGACAACAGGACGGGTCCCCAGATCATCGAGTTTCTCACGAAAAGAATCGTCGGCTTGGGAGCCGTTCAGAGTGGACAGTTCCTTGTAGATTGTGAAACATACATGTCCCACCCGCAAATGGGTAAGTCTTATACGTACTTCTTACACATTCATGAGTTTGCATTGAAATCTGTAACAAAAAATATGACATTTAGAATTTTGTAGCTATTCGTAACCAAATTTCATTTTTAATACAGGGCCACTGAAGACGGTTCATATTCTGCACAACTCCGAGCAGCCGGCGTCCGTGTTCTCCATTCTGGAGAGCGGCAACAAGACCATTCATCTTACTGCCGATGGGCTGTTCGACGTGCTGATGATGAAGCTCAACAGCAACTATACTTCCAAGAAGCAAACCAAGGTGGAAGCTAAGGGACCTCGCTTCGAACTCGGAGACTTCTGCATCAAACTGGGTTCAGTCACCATGAGCCAGACCTTCAAGGGAGTTTTAGTCGAGGTGAGCATCTATGAATGTGTCTACAATCTTCATATGGGGTGGTTGTGTTGTACTGGTGCTCACCTCTAGCCCAGTGTACTGGTTATCATTGTAGGTAAGGTTTTCTGCAAGACTGATGTACGCATCTGCAAGGTTCTAGTGAACTCTCTAGAAAACCTCTAAATGTGAATTTCAATTCACCGACAGGTGGCTTGGATTTACAATCAGATAGTTTAAATAATCGACATTATTGTAGAATCTGTGTATATTATATTCCTAGGTGGAGTACCGGCCTTGCGTGGTGCCGAGCGCCGTGTGGGAGCTGGTGCGGGAGTTCATGCAGGGCTTCCTGGGTCCAGCCGCGCCGCATCAGCCTCCGCCTTACTTACTCAATCGCCTCGGAGATATCTACCAGCCCATGGACACCGTCCACCAGTACCTCGACAATTTCACCGCCTACCGCAAGGCTATGAGTCTCCGCCCTGGCAGCTGAGAATTTTCTGCATTTCTGTGGTATTTAAAATATCAAACAGCCCTACTCAGGAAGAATGTCTACATAATCAACCTTGGAATAATTTGGTTTTTGACTACTAGTAATCGACAAGGTTGTGTATATGATGTATAGAATTTGCAAAGGACTAAACGATTACTCAAAACTCTGACATGTATGGATTTGTGTCAACATACTCGTAGCATTCTAAGCTACGTAAACTATTAAGTATTCCTCGCTAAATATTTCAGATATAAAGGAGTCATTTATATACTGAAATTTACTAAGATCGTTATGCATTTATATATTTAATCTGCAGGATTTTGGTCGCCATGACTTATGACAAGTGTCAGGTTGCACACAAATGCAGTGCATTTATCACTACCTTACATAGATTTTTTTCATCTTCGAGGGCAGGTTGAGGATTTAAGCGGGTTTTTATACCCGTCAGCAGGCAAAAAGCACGTATTCCATTAATTTTATAAATGTTGAATCATCTTGAATAATAGAAGGCACTTTATATTTATACTGGTGGCAAACGTCGGGCATTTTGCCTTATTTCGGCATTCCTTTGTCTTATGTCCGGGCCGGCCGCAGGTGAAGCACGGATTGTTCCCTCTGGCCAAGGTCAGCTGAGAGATGGCCGTTCCACCCGACTGCTCCCAGGGTGCACCACGAGAAGGTCTGAGTCTGACTTCGCAACCCGTGCCACCCCGTACCTTTTTACTTCCCCCCTACCTGTACGCTTTGTACTCTGCAAACGTCACGTTTGGCGAGACGTAACATGAGTACGCATGTATGCCTCCGACTCGGATCCAGGCGAAACCAAAGCCAGGTGCTGCTCGCAGGCGATGATAATGTCCGCCTGCAGCTCCCACGCTTTCTGCTCCCGCAGCGCCTGTGTCATCCTGCAGGGATTTAAAATAAATTTGCAGGACGCGCAGAGACATTTGTGTGCTTTCTGTAGGCATTCAGGTACCTCCTGAATACCTCACACTTGCCGCTCCGTTGGGCGTGCTCATTGTTCCTGTCTTGTGTGGTGTATGTCGGGCACTTCTACAGGTGTCTTTTTTTATTTTTTTAAATTTTTTAAAAATTTTTTTAACCATAGAATATTTTGATAATTTCCTAGGCACGTTGGCTTTAAAAACTTTGGAATTAGTAATATTAATAAGATTTCCTTCAGAAATATCGACAGATTTCTTAGTCGTGGTAATGGGTTTTGATTTGTGATTAACGTTTGTTATTGATTCATTTTTATAAACGTTTTCTATAGTATTTACTTCTGGTACAATTCCATTTTCATTGACTTTACTAATGGATTTACTCAAATATACTCCTTGAATGATTTTTCTTTCTGGTACTAATCCTTTTCCTATTTCTGGATTTAATACATTTATTTTAATTATGGTTTCTGAACTAGGTTTAATTAATAGAGAATTATTTTCTTCAGGGGTTATTTTAAGTGATTCAGTTTCATGGTCGATTTCGGTTTCTGAACGCGCCTGTAGTAACATAGGTGCACACTTCTGGACGATATTCTCATCTTTAAAATAAAGTGGCAAACTATCGTTTCCTATCCAGAGCATTTTATTCTGATAATCTACTTTGGCATTTACGTTTTGCAAGAATTCTGTTCCTAACAGTCCGTCGAGCGGAACATCCGTATTGGCTGGCAATAGATGCATCTGCTGAGATACAGATTCTTTTCCGACCCCGAGAGTCAATTCGATGACTCCTAACGTTTGCGCTGTTCCTGATGTGATACCTTCCAGAAGAATTTTCTGTGTATATTTTGTTATGGGCCAGGGAAATTGAAGAAAACACTTGTAGATGGTTTAGATATTTTTACTATACTAACACAAATTAACAAATTATATTCTAATTATTAGTATAACTTGGATAGTAAGTACAGAGTGATTCTACTCTTATTCTCTAGTGACTTCGTTCTGGCGTAACGTCTGATAATGGAATACGCCATCCATGCTGAGTCTTCTCCTTATATCTAATTATGATAACAATTAAACAATACTATTATCTAGAACATAGTCCAAGCGACAATGTTTATGTTTATATTGATAATAGATAATAGTTATGTTTAAATTGACTGTAACAATAGTGATAAGTATAAGATAAAATTATTCCTAGACTATTCAATCAAGAGAAGTAAATAAATAAGGTCAAGGTCTTACTCGGTGCAACATGAGTACATGTTCAAAGTTATAACCTTGCACCTTAATACATAAAATATTACTACATTACACTTTGGTTCTCCTCGGTACATAACACATCTACTATTGATTTTCCGCAAATTGATGATGGTTTAACTAGGCTTATATCTGCCGCGGTATCGATTAATAATTTTAAGTATTTTTTTTCATGTTTACATTTTCTAATTTCTATTACTATAAACGCAGTAATTTTTTTAAGGTTTAATATTTTGCTTGTTTTAGTTCTGCCGTCATATTCTCGACTCTCTTCACCTCGGCAGTTGGTAGAGAGCGTTGGGAGTTTAAATTATTGTATTTTTTGCAATGGTATTTTGAATGGCCTATTTCTTTGCAAAAGAAACAAATCAAAGTTTTTTCATCTCGTGACGAATTAGACACGCGATTTTCTGTAATTTTTTTTCGATAGCAATTGGTCGTATTATGGTTCCTCATTTTACAGAATGTGCAAAATTTATTAAAATTTTCTTTTGGAACTATTTGTGTGTGTAACACGCGCGGTTCCCGCTTTCCTTTATATTCGTAACAGTCGTTTATTGTGTGGCCGTTTCGTTTACAGTACGAACAATTTTTATACTGTGGATCTCTGAAATTATTCTGTCTAACGTTTGAGAGTTGGAATTTTTCTTCACACAATGCGAATTGCGAAGCTTCTAAGAATGTTTTAGGCTCTTTTGATCTTAATAATAACCCATACTGGGGTTTTACGCCTGTTAAAAATGCGTGAAGCGCTATTTCTCCGATTACGGCACCTCTACCGATTAATTCTTGTGGATCTAACGTTTCGGCTTTAGCTGCCCTTGAAAGATCCGCGTAACATTTTTCGATTTTTTGGGTAAATTCTAAAATAGTTTCGTCTCTATTTTGTCTACAATTTTTTATTTCATTTAATAATTGCATAAATGTTTGTTTTGTTGAAAAATTTTCTATTAACAATTCTTTGCAACTTTTCCAATCGTTAATTTCTCTACACGATAATATGGCATCGGCCTTTCCCGTTATCCTGGTTTGAATGAATTTAAAAAGAACATCTACTTGCCAATCACTAGCTAAACTCATAGCATAATCACAATCTTTTACAAACTTATTTAATTGGTCTGATTTTCCGTCAAACCCTGTTACAAATGTAGTTAAAAACGTTATTGGTACTAACTCTTGATTATTTGTTTTGCTTTTTGCCATGATTAGAATTTTTTTTTTTTTTTTTTTTTACAATTTGATTTTTACAAATGCACAAAATATAATATGTAATTGTCACTGTGAGAACATAAAAATTACAATACACTTATCTTAAAATATCTTGTTCTTGTCCAATTCCGCGTTGCTTCGATTTTTTCTTCCTTCCTTCCCCAACTGTCTCCCGATGGCACTGAGTTCGGCGACGTTGTCTGCTCCGATACTGCTGCCGATCGATGACTTGAGTTTCTTGAAGGTCTCTTCCTTGTGCTAGCGACGTAGTCAGCTAATTGCACTGTGATGAGGTACTTGAAGATCTCCTCCTCGTGCCAGCGACGTAGTCAGCTGAATTGGCACTTGTGATGAGGTTACTTGAAGACGATTTAGCCGTTTTCTTCGAGCGTTGCTTTTGGGATATTTCAAGAATAATCCCACTTTACTTCTGACACCAATTTGTTATGTGTCGGGGAAGTAAGAAGAAGCTGTTGGTTACTGGTTAAGACACTTTTATTGTTTACTTGGTATATTATAATAATTACAGTGTTAAAGTATTTTAATATGATAGGGAGACTACCGCTCCTGTTCGTTGTCTATCGTGTTCTGGCGCTCTCCGGAGCTCTCTGGAGTTCAGGTAGAGGCGTCAGGTTTTACAATACATATAAAAATTGGGCGGCAGACAGAGTAATAAACAAATTGCATGGTTTACTTAAATCATAAAATATCGCACAGGATATGAGAACAATGCCGGCTCGTCCCTTGCTGTTATCTTCGGAGGTCCGTGGAATCGTATCTATTGTTAGTTTCTCACGCATAGCAAATACTTGGAATTATACATAATAAATATGCGTGCGGTCCATAACAGCTGTAGATAACGGCAGGCTGTCCTCTTCTCGCCGTCATGCGCCTGATTGCCATGATCGCGGCGTCCGCGCTGAGGTCCCCGGCAAGCTCTAGGTGCACTGCCCTGGTTGTAAGGCAGGTAAACAGAGCACCATAGCGTTTTTCTTGGCGCCGACCGATGGTTACTTTCATCGGGCCGAAGTAGTCCAGGCCGCAGTGTGTGAATGGTTTGGAGTGGTGAGCTAGTCGGCCTGCCGGTAGCTGCCCCATCAGCGGGTTCCTTGGTCGCGCTCTCTCGTTTTTGCACGCTTGGCAGGCGTGGATCGTTTGCCGGGTGGATGTTCGCGCACCTACAACAAAGGCTCCTGTACTCCGAAGCCTGGCGAGTGTCTTTTCACTGCTCCCGTGGCCCGATGTCTCGTGGGCGTGTCTGATTAGTAGTCGCACGTACGGGTGTTTTCCGTCAAGGATGACGGGTGCGCTTGCAGCAATGTTGAGCATTCCCAGCCGCGTCCCCATTCGCAGGAGTCCCTCTGCATCCAGAGACGGGTCTAGGTGCCTCGTACGGAGGCCTGAGGGGATGCTCCTCCCGTGCTTTGCTGCCTTCATTTCATTCGGGAAGGCCTCGTGCTGAGAGGTTTTCGTCCAGTGTTTCTCAGCGGCCTCTAGCTCGGTGGCAGTCAGCGTGCTTCCACTGGCTTCCCGGATCTTGCGGCATCTGGCCGCGAAACGCATCGTCCAGGCGGTGACTCGAATGAGCCGGCGCCAGGAGGAGAAATTCTCTATCTTGAGTAGGGTGTCTGGGATCTCTGCGATGTGGCCTATGAACTGCGGTTTCAGTTCTGCACTGTCCCTGTCGCTCACAGCGGGCGGGCGCTCTGTCGGCCAGCAGTCTTCGCCGAGTTTGAGGAAACTCGGGCCCTGAAACCACAGGCCATGTTCTTCCAGGTCGGGTGTCTCCATATTACGGGTACCCAGGTCGGCGGGGTTTTGCTTGGTCGGAACCCATCTCCAATCCTCGACGTTGGTGAGCTTATCCAGCTCCCCCAAGCGATTGGCGACAAATGGTGTGTAGCGCCGCGGATCCGTGCGCAGCCAGCACAGGACGGTCGACGAGTCTGTCCAATAGACCGTCCGTTCTATCGTGCTCGTACTCTCCCTTTTGATGGTGGCCGCCATGCGGGCTCCCATTACTGCGGCTTGGAGCTCCAGCCGCGGTATTGACGCTGGTTTGAGTGGTGAGACCTTCCCTTTGCTCATAATGAAGGCCGATAGGCCGCTTGGTATCGTCTGGATACTCCCCAAAATTTGCAGATCTCTTCCACCTGCCGTGAGCGAAACGCTGTTCCGTTGTCCATCAACAGCTCGAAGGGCGGTCCTCGTTCCCTAAATAGTTCCTCAAGGAACCTGCTCACCTCGGCTCCGCTTTCCACTGTGATCCTTTTCCAGATCGCGAAGCGCCCGGGACCGCAATCTACCAGGGTAAGGAAGGCCTCTCCGCTGTAGTGTGTCATGTCCATGGCCAGTCTGACCCATGGATTTTTCACACTCAGGTTTCCTCTCTCGTGAGTGACTGGCGCCGGATCGATGACCCTGCATCGCACACATGAGTCAACCAGTCTGGCGAGGCACAGCGTTCGGTCTACTCCAAAGTGGTGAGCGTCATGCAGCTGGCCTGCCAATGCCGCGCAGGCGTGCTTCTCCGTCGACTTGCAGCCAGGAGCTCTTTACCCTCGTTAGTGGGTCAGCCTTATACTCGGCAGAGCTTACTCGCACCACTGAGATCGACACGTTGTAGGTGTCGATGATTTCTCTCAGTAACGCCAGCCTTCTTCTCACCAGCATCTCAGCAGCACCAGACGTTCGCACTCTTGCGTCCCTCGTCAGGGTTATGTTGAGCCAGCTGGCGACGGTCACTGAGTCTGTCATGAGTTCGATCTCCCTGAGGCTCCATTTTAGGGCCAAATTTACTCCTTTCAAAGCAGCGTCAAGCTCCGCGACGTTTATGTGGCCCACGTCGTCCTTCTTGCGCAGCCAGGTGGCGTCTTCGACAATCTCGCCATCAATTTCTAAGGCGATTCCAAGCGCAATCGAGCTTGCATCGCACCACACGCGTCCACGATGGCCGGACTTCACCGTCCATACCCCGCGCCTCGGGTCGTTCGTCCGGATCGCCTCAGACATCTCGGCTAGACGGCGTCGCACCCACGCTCCCACGTCGTCGTCCCAGGACTTGCCTTCACTTCGCCTCTTTAGGTAGCTGCACGCGACTCTTAGCCAATTGCAGACTGGGAAGTGGGCGGTCAAACGGCCGCAGATAGAGAACAGTTCCCTGCGTGTCAGCTTGCCTTCTGGTGTGTCTGGGACCTGGTTTCCCCTGCGGAAAAATAGTCGACCACCTTTGTCGCGCTCGATCTGCAGTCCGAGCACGTGATTGCCTTCCAGCTTCATTGCGGGCTTGGACTGTAGCCCAAACTTTCTCAGGTGTCTCTCCACCTGGTCGACTGACACGATCGCCTCGTTCACCAGGATATCGTCCATGTAATAGTCTGTGCCTGCCTTTATTGTCTCATCCTGGTCCAAGACGTAACCTAGAATCTTGGACATGATTTTGGGGGCACAGCTCAATCCGAAGCCTAGCCTCGTCAGACAGTACCGCTTGCCCTCGAACTCGACTTGCTGATGCTGCCACATGGTTTTGTCCACGTGAATTTGAAGGTAGGCCAATCTGAGGTCGACTACCTTGGCGGGCTCTTGAGCCCTCCTCCAACGCCGTATTGTTTCGTCACACACTGCTATGTCAGCTCCCGGGTGACATTCCACAAATTGGTTGAGCTCTCTGTAATCCAGCACCGGCCGTACTTTGTCCTTGTTCTTCTGAACGACCACCATCAGTGGGAGCACTCCACCTCGCGGGCCTGTCCATGGATGCAGCCAACCCTTCCTAACCCAGTCCCTCACTTCAGCCTTGAAAGCCTCTTCGGCCTCTGGCCCCGCGCTGCTTTTGTACCTGCCCACGTTACAACGCAGCTCTGGCTCGGACTCTCTCCATTTCCAGCTTACTGACCACTTGCCCCGCCTGAATGCTGCTTCGAAGTCCTTATCAGCAATCCGGTGTTCGGTGTCGACTGCGACAGCGCCCGCCGCCGCCCGCACGCGCGAATTAAATATTGTTTCCGGAATAACTCCAAAAAAAATGGTTTTTATTTAAGAATAAAATTACTACAAGTTCTTTACAACTCAAAGGTCTAGCTAACATTGAATTCTATTTAAATATGTGATTCTTATATAGTCGGGTGTACAGCCTGGGGGTTCGCTGCGGTTATCGTCACTCAGCATTTGCTGCATTGTTTCGACTGCAGGGTCTTGTTAATGTTGTAATCTTATCGTCTAATGTTGACGTCTTTATGTTGATTGATGCGGAAATGTGTCTTAGGTCCGAAGGCGATACGAACTCGTTTCTCCTCCCTCCTCAAGTTTTGAATTTATGGGCTCCGTGAGTACTAAATTCAAATCGGTGTTGGCGGTTGCTTCTTTCTTCTTAGTCTGAATGGCGTAGTACATAGCTGTTATCACTAGAATTATAAAAATGATTAAGTACATCGGTATTGTCCAGACTGCTGGGTGGATATCCTTTGTTTCTTCTGTATTTTTAACGTTCTCTCTTAATATTTCATAATCCTTCTTTATTTTGCTACTTATCCTTAATTTGTTTAAACTTATAGGTTGTTCTTTCGTATTTTTGTTAAAAATGAAAAATTCTTCTGGTTGTGGTAGTACGATTGGTTTTCCATTTATGTTGTCCTGGTGATTGAAGTATGTCATATTTTGTAGCTTAAATCTACATTCTTTTGGTAGTTGCAAGACATATGTTCCACTGATAAATTTGGTTTCGGCATCAGTACATTGTAGCTGGATTGTTGCAACGTTAGTTATTATTATATAATTTGCACTGTTAATGGTTTGCACGATTGAATTTTTAATTCGAATTGGCGTCGTCTTACAATTCGTTGGATTCTTCATATCGAATATTTGCTCTAGGCATGTATTGTCATCCTGCGTTAAGGAATCTTCCTGACATAAATAGTCTTTGTTTAGGAAGTCACATTCATTTTTTGTGCATCTATAGTATTCACTCTCGTGGATAAGGAAGTTAGTTTTTGGTAAGATGGTTTCATTATTTTTATTAGGAATGGGGTAAAAATGGTAATAATTAAATTCTCTATTAGTTATGATGGGAAATTTTATAAGGAAAATTATTCGATTGTTTAACTGGTAACTGTCTACTTTTAATACATTATAGTATTCTTTTGGTTCAATAAGGTATGGTGAAATTTCGCTTTTCTCGATGAACGTTATCATCTTTTTGATATATTCAATACTAATTAATGATGGATGTGGGATTCTAAGTCTTGAAAACAAAATAGCGTTTTCAATATCTGATATTATATCGTACATATTGCAAATGATATGGTAAAGATTGTCCATTGCGCTTCTTATTTCAATATGATTTTGTAATTTAAAAATATCCTTAGTTAGGACTGTCATTTCCATTATTTTAGTTTCGATCATATTTTCATTATGTTTGATTGAATTGAGGGTTTTGTTAAAATCTTCTATCATATTTAGATGAAGTGATACGCTCGATTTAGTGTTTCTTATGATTTTATTTTGATTTTCCTGAAGGGATTGTATTAAAGAGTTAAAATGTTCTGCATCACTGGCATCCAAATTCCCTGTAATGCTCTTAATTATATTTCCGAGACCGTTAATCAAGCCTCTCTTGGATCTCATGTCTTTAACATATACATTTATTTTATTAATTGTTTTAGTTAATTTGTACTCAATTGTTTTGGAAAGAGTCTTGAGGTCATTCTTATTGATCGCATGCGAGTTATCATTAGCTATGATTTTTAATCGTTCAAATTGGTCTTTAATAACGTAAAGTTGAGTCCTGATGGGTTTTAATTCTACATAATGGATAAATATATGGTTAGCTCTTTGTACTCTCGCTATCCCTAGTTTAAAAGGTAATATTCCGGGATTGTTATCCTCTATCTTGCTTAGTTTAATCTGTCCTTTACCGATCGTTATCAGCATGATCACGATGGCTGCTGCCCGGATCATTCTGAAATCAATATTTCTTTTTAGGACGTTTAACTTCGTTCTTATGCCTAGTAAGGCCTTCGCTAAATACTTTATTGCTAGTTTCGCCAATGAAATAAGATGTCACCAATTTGCCGCAGGTTGAGTGTGTGTTGTTGAAGATGAAGATGATATGGTTGCAGGATTGATGTATGGTTGGAAATCAGAAGGCTGGCGAAATATTTGCGTATTCGTAGTTTATTTAGTATAACTACACTTGTTAGAAAAGTACGTGGTTACTAGTTCGATGCCGCGAGGTCTCTCTGGAGAGCCGCTTATATAGGGTCCCGCTGCCTTGTGGCTGACGTAAGCAGGAAGCGCCTGAATACGATCGCCTTTGACTGGCCGCTAATTACTTAAGGGTTATGTTCTACTTTAATGGCAGTCGTAAAATATTTAAAGGATTCAGGGTCGAATGTCACATTCCTACAGGCCGTAAGACACGTGTTACGATGTAGGTACTAACCCCTACATGGCCCCCTTCCAAGTTGATAGCATATCAACGAAACCTTGATTAGCCAAAATCATCTGTCTCAGATGATGAGAAAAATGACTCGCATCTCGAAGAGAGTAACCACGTTTACAAAATACAAAGAACATGAAAACTTTTAAAACATTACTGAAATTTTTGAGGTACGCGACCACGAAAAAGAATTGTAAACATATATCAAATTTTTTATTAAAAAAATGTAGTTCGCAGACTACGAAAAATGTGTAAAATATATCTTATTAAGTACATAAAGAAAAATAAAACATATATGTTAAACAAATGTTATTAGTACATAAAAATATGTTATTTCTCCCAAAGAACATTTTAGGCGATCAGCTGTATGTCGGTATCAGTATGTCAGCTGTGTGTTGACATACTTAACATACTGAATACTGAACTTTTGTGACAAAATAAATTTGCTCCCAATGGAAAAAAAAAAAAATAATAATAATCAAATTCGAAATTTTCAATTAATATTTTTTTTTAAATTAATGTCTGATCACATTTTCTGTTTAGAAAATATCTTTTGCATAAAGTTTTCCTCCCTGTCCGTGGTCTATGCAAACAGCGCGTAATTTGGTTAGCTTTCGCACAGGAGTGAAGTCAAAATGCTCGAATATTTAATAGTTGAATCGACTAGGTAATTTAGAGATTCTTCCAGAATGTGTGATCTTTTTAAAATTTAAATCACTTGACTGATTTATTTCGTCATCGTTTATGTTTTTTGAATATTTACTTTCTACAATTTGACCTTTACTCGGTAGTTGTAAATTCGAATCGTTGTTTTCCGTGAAAAATGCTGGTTTAACACGATCTATTGAAACTGATACTACTTTATTATTTTGTTGGATTTTAAAAACTTTTTCGTTTCTTTCTAAAATTTTAAACGGACCATCATAAGGAGCGACAAGAGGCGACTTGACCTCACGTCTTAAAAATATGTGAGAACAATTTTTCAGTTCCTTATGAATGAAAATTTTGCGATTATCTAATCTGATTCTTGTTACCGGTTTTAAATTCTCAAAATAAGACATTAATTGTCTTGTGAAATCCGTGTTATTGCAATCCGCGATTACGGGGTTGAACATTTCTCCGGGCATTTTCAGAGACGTAGCGTATGTCATCTGTGCAGGACTGTAACCAGTGTCTTCTTTGATTGCGGATCTGAGTCCAAGTAAGACTAATGGTAACTCCTGTGCCCAAAATGATACATTTTTGCAGCGCGTCATAATGGCTGCTTTGAGTGATCTGTGGAAACGTTCAATTTTTCCGTTAGCTTTTGGGTTGTAAGCTGTTGTTCGATTGCGTGTAATTCCTAATTTTTTTAGAATTTGGTTAAATAACAACGATTCGAATTGTGTTCCTCTGTCTGTTGTTATGAATTTAGGACTACCAAATCTGGAGATCCAACCACTTATTAGTGCATTGGCCGTCGTTTCCGCCATTATGTCTTTGACTGGAACAACCTCCGGCCATGATGTTTTTCTATCGATTATCGTTACGAGGTACTTGTTTCCTTGTGACTCTGGCAACGGACCGACGATGTCGATATGAATATGCTCAAATCGCTCGGTGTTTGAAAACAATCCGAGTGGTGACGTTGTGTGTTTTATTACTTTACACTTTTGACATGTTATACAGTTCCTAACCCATTCAGTTAGATCTTTGTTTATATTTTTCCAAAAGAATTGTTTTTTTTACGAGGTATTTCGTTTGGCGTGTACCCGGATGACTCAAATTGTGTATGTGTTGAAATGCACACCTACGAAAAGTTTCTGGTAAATATAATTTAGCCATCGCGCAGCAATGGCTAAATTAGCTTGACAATTTATTATTATGCCACATACCTCGAGTTCTTGAGTTGTCGTTTTGCCGTACGTCGACCTTGCTGATTTGGCCGTTGTCCGTGTTTTCCATCACCTTGTCGGCAACCTTCGCTCGTTTCTCCAGGTAGGTTGTGTTGCACAGCGCCATCATTGACCTGACCTGGCGTGGAAGTCGCTGTGAAAAAAAATTTACAACCGGGTTAGCATTTAAGAGCGCGATTTAAAAAAAATGTAATTAAAAATGGCAGATACGTTGCGGATCTGCGGAACGCTTTGCGTTGTTTCAAATTTCTCTCCGTGTGTCTGTGATGTGATGTCAGCGCGGCTATAGCGGGGCTGGCGCTCTGTCCGGCCGCGGCGGCACTTTCGGCGAGCCTCTCTCTGGCGGCTGTCTGTGCGGCAGTAGCGTTCGCGGCCTCCAGAGCATTATACCGGGCACCTATCTCACACGCTACACGCTGTGCTTCCTGTAACTCGCACTGTGTGATCGCATTATCTACCGTTGTCCGGTCCGAGTTTCGCATTGAATTACTTCCCGATTCGGACCCAGCTCTGTCCTTCGCGGCGACATTTACGCCGGAGCGGGTGGTCGGCATCTTTACAAATCTTACGCTCGCAAATGCTTTCAAATTACGGGTTGTAAGGCCGTAATTTCCGTGGTTCACAGACTTTAACACAGCACACTTTCGGTCGTTTTACCACGTGTAAAACACCGAAACATCACTTTTATAAATTCAAATCAACACTGACTTTCATCCGGTTCGATAGGACCACTTTGTACTAGACGTATCTCGCACAAAGACTGTAATTACTTATAGGATTTGGATTTCAGTGACGGGAGGTGTCAATTCAAACTCAACGTTTTCTGTTCGTATTCTAACTGACATTTATTTAACATGAGGTAAGTTACAATTGGTTAGCCACAATGCTGCCAACGTGCCGGTGGGGACATAAACGTTCAGTCCTCCACAGCACATGAAGCCAGCGTCAAAACGCTTTACCGTCGTCCCGTACAGTAATCTTTCTATTGTACCTTGTGATTCATGGTGAATTGGTGTGCCGTAATGAATTTTGATTTTATGTAATTTTAAGAATTCTTTTAGAGTGTGGTTATCGAACTCTTTGCCTGAGTCGCACTCTATTACTAATGGTAAGCCATGATGTGAGAAGTACACATTCAATGATTCTATAACATTGATCATGTTAACTGATTCAATTGGATAAGCTTGTGCATATTTTGAAAATTTATCTATTAACGTTAAGAATCTCTGGGATTTACACGTAAACGTATCCATTACGATTACTTCGAATGGTTTACTAGGTGTGGGAGTTATATTAAGTTTAATATTCAGAGGGTTTCTGTCATATTTGTTTACGTTACATTCGTCGCAATTGTTAACAAAATTAGAAATTAGGTCTTTCATTTTAGGCCAATAGTACCTTCTTTTTAAATGTTCTAATGTTTCGTTGATTCTAATGTTTTGTTCTAATGAATCTATGATTTGTTTTTCCTACATGGTAATTTTTTAAGATAGTTTCTCGTTGATCTGTATCGACAACGTCTTCAATTATAATGTTCACTTAACTAATTTGTATCCGTTGTTTTTGAAGTGCTTTTGCAAGGTTGTGGTTAAGTAATTATCGTCAAAATGTATTCCGTAAGTTATCTTTGGTTTGATGAATTCTTTAAAAACTTTAATAATTGCCTTTTCTTCTTTAGGTATGTTCAAAATAATTCTTGAAACATCCGGGAATGGCTTTATTGTTTTGATTATTTCGTTGTTTGAAAATTTGAATATTATTTGATTTTTAAACGTATTTATAGGTTTTTCTGACGATGGTATTTCGAATATCGGGTCCTCTATACTTGTATGTACCGTATCGTTTGTTTGCCTATCAAAGTCTTCTAATATCGGATCATCGGCCACCTGGGGTAACATTGAGATATTATCTGTATAGTCTTCTATTAAATCGTATAATTCATTAGCGTTTGTTTCTATCCGTGACAATGCGTCAGCGTTACCGTTTTTATTTGTCGGTACGTTCGTAATGACTGATCCGTTAACTGGAATCGTAATTGTCTTTAGTGGTCGACTGCGCCAATTAAATATCGTTTCCGGAATAACTCCAAAAAAAAAGGTTTTTATTTAAGAATAAAATTACTACAAGTTCTTTACAACTCAAAGGTCTAGCTAACATTGAATTCTATACTAAAAAAAAAATTAAATTTAATTAAATTTCAAAATTCTTTATTCAATCTTATAGTAATATACATTGTATCCTTAGGGCTATGTTTACAATACTGGTAGTTTTGCCCCTGGTACTGCGCGCAGTTTCAGGGGCTTACATCTTGTGGTCTTAAGTGGTAGCGTACATGTTTATCTTGTGTTTGTAGTAAGGGAAGGGAAAATATGTGTTAAAAACCCTTTTGTAGCATGAGTTGAAATAAATATTAAATATTAAAATTAGGTAACGTAACAACATAACATAACAATATAACAGTGGGGGGGGGGATGGGGGTGGCGGACGGGTGGGTAAACTGAGCGATTTTACTGAGCTTATATAATTCAATACATCCTAGTTATTATAAAGGAACAGTAGCTGGTTTACATGACTAACAACACATATTGTATTTTAGATCTTAAGTATTTTAGGGCTAGGGATGGGGTACAATAATCATCCCAACATTTCTGGTTCTATACTAAATTCTATACTAAATATGTGATTCTTATATAGTCGGGTGTACAGCCTGGGGGTTCGCTGTGGTTATCGTCACTCAGCATTTGCTGCATTGTTTCGGCTGCAGGGTCTTGTTAATGTTGTAACCTTATCGTCTAATGTTGACGTCTTTATGTTGATTGATGCGGAAATGTGTCTTAGGTCCGAAGGCGATACGAACTCGTTTCTCGCGTATGCCTCCGACCCGGATCCATGTGAAGCCTTGTCCCGTGGTGCCGATCTCTTCGACGGGGGTGTTGCCTGTTGTTGTCTTTGAGGAGGAGCATGTATTTGGATCTTTTAAGAGAAGGTGCACCCATAGGGCCACACAAATCACTGTGGATTAGTTCACCTACCTCGCTTGCTTTCATCGTGTTTCCGCCACCGACTTTAATTTCATCTGTTTTGTTTAAACTCGCGTATTCACAGAACAATTTTTTATCGCGACACATGTTGCGATGCTCCACTGTCTAAGATCTAAGTCGTATTTATACTTTGATCAAGTAATTCTGATTTGTTTGCCATTAAAGCAACTGCATGGTTTTTTGTATTTGGGTTCACACTATGGCAACGGTGCTGCTCGCAGGCGATGATGATGTCCGCCTGCAGCTCCCGCGCTTTCTGCTCCAGCAGCGCCTGCGCCGCCCTGCAATGGTTAAGATTAATTTGCAGGACGCGCAGAGACATCGGTATGCTTGCGGTAGGCATTCAGGTAGTTCCTGAATGCCTCACATTTTCCGCTTCCTTGGGCGTGGTCGCTTCTTTTGCCTGCTGCGACGCATGTCGGGCACTTCGGCCTGTTTCGGCACTCTTTGGCCTTGTGCCCGGGTCGGCCGCAGGTGAAGCACTGCTTGCTCTTGTCCGGGCCTCTGCAGTTTGGCGCAGCGTGGCCGAAGCCGAGGCACCTGAAGCATCTGGTGATTGTCAGGTGCTCACGCACTCGGCAGCTGACCCATCCGACGCGGATCTTGCCCGCTGTCAGGACGGTCTGTGCTGCGTCTGTCGGAACGTCGGCCAGGCCCGTTCTGGTGCCGTTTCGGGCCGGGAGGAACTTGACAGCTCCGACCGCGTCCGACGTACACCCGGCCTGCGCCGCTAGCGCGGTGGCCAGCTCGTCTGCCGTCGTCGACTCGTCGAGGTTGTGTACCTCGACGGTCAAGGTCGTGCCGAGGCTCTTGACGCTGGCATTCTCACCCAGAACGCCGGCTACCGCCTTGGCAAATTTGATGGCCGTATCGGCATTCGCCCCGTCCAGCTCGACCACGATGTGGCCTGCGCGGGTCTTGCGGACAGTTCGGACGTTGGCGCCTTGCTCGTCCGGCCTGACCGCTGACTTCACCGCGGAGATCGTCTCTGCGGCGGTCTTCCCGTTGAGGAGACGTATCTCCACGGCTGGCATTTTCCGTGCCGGGAACCGCATTCTAGTCTGCGGGGGTTCAGGAGGGCGCTTTTTGGCAGCCCGCCTTTTGACGATGGTGAAGCCACCGTCGTCGTTCTTCTCGGGGTCCGTTGTCACTGCCAACGGTGCTGCTGCTGCTACTGTTGATGGTGCTGCTGCTGCTGTTGGCAGGGCTGCTGTTGCTGGTGTCCGTGCTATTGTCACTTTTTTTCGTGGTGCTGCTGTCGGTGCCGCCGCTGCAGTCTTTGGTGCTGCTGCAGCGGTCTTTCTCGTTCCTGCTTTTGTTCCTGCTGTTGCCTCTGTGAGGGGCTGTCGCCGGCTGTGCTGCGGTCTGACCGCTACTTTCCCCGTTTTGTATGATGGGGAATTGCATATCGACTTGCGCACAGGGACAGCTGCCGCCATGGCATATGTCCCTGGTAACGAAGCCCTTGAAGTCGCGAGTCTTGGTGCAGGTCTGGGTGCTGGGAGGGTCAGGGTGCGCGCGGCGACAATTTTGACCCATGTCTGTGCGACCGGGCGCACCAGTTGTATTGCCGCCTTTAGCGTACGGTTTGTGTTCGGCCTGACCGCCGCCTCCAATGTCCTGACGAGCTTTTCCAGCTGCCGAGCAAAATCTAGTTCCTGTTCCGAGAAGTTGGCCGTGTTCACGCCATAGTTCGTCGCCAGTGTCCGTTTTGTTGTTGTTTGTAATTTTTCGTTCATATTAATTCCCACGAGTCGCTGGGAAATATATTTCCCTGCCGCAGAGCCCGCTTACGCCAGGGAGGCTAGATACAACGAGGGGACGCCAAGTACCTCGAGGGAATCGTTAATGATACAATTGTTTAACCACCTTGTACCATTCACCCCGTAGGCACGATGTCTGACACCGTGGGGTTGGGTGGGCCGAGGCTCTTGACGCTGGCATTCTCACCCAGAACGCCGGCTACCGCCTTGGCAAATTTGATCGCCGTATCGGCATTCACCCCGTCCAGCTCGACCACGATGTGGCTTTTTTTTTTTTTTTTTTTTTTTTTTGTGTGTTGGCGTTTGCAACCCGCACCCAGGTCCTAGTAAACATACTTCTGTTGAGTTGCGGGAGTGTATCCATTTATTCAGGCCTCCTTGAGGAGAGGAGAAGAGGAGAAAAAACATATACAGAGTACGAGGAATATACAGACAATATATGCAAAAAAAACTGGTCTTCTTAGGCCTTCAAGGACCTTCTTCTGTTCTTTCTTGCCCGATGCGCTCGCGGGAGTCGTGCGGATGGGAGAAGTAATCCGCACGTATCTCGCTGTCCGCTCCCTGGTGGCCTCCTTGGGCGGCGCGCATCAGGCCCTTCCCTGGTGTTGGTGGTCTCTTTTCGTTGGGCGTCAGGGCCCAGCGGTTGGGCCGCTGGTGAGCTCCCTGTCGCGATTGTGCTTTCTCCTGGCCTTCGGTTCCTGCCACAGGCGCTGCGGCGGGACCCGGAGACGCTGTTCCGTGTAGCCCGGGTGCTCGCGGAAGACGTACGGATGGGTGAGATCCGGACGCCTAACACTTTCCGCTCCGTAGTGCCCTCCTTGGGCGGCGCACGTCTGGCCGTTCTCTGGTACTGGTGGCGGTCTAGACCTCCGTGTCAAGGCCCAGCGGCTGAGTCGCTGGTGGGCTCCCTGTCGCGGATGTCTCCTTCTTCGGTCTGGTCCTCTCCTGCTGTCGCTCGAGCGCGACTGGTCCGGAGGTCGCCCGGGTGCTGGCGATAGGCGCTCGGGCGAACCACTGCCGACCGAAAAAAATTGTATCTATCAGGCAATGCCATGATGATTTTTGTGATCACCATGTTTCAGGAATATCATCGCCTTGTTGTCGGATCGTCGCACGTATGTTTGATATTTTTGAAATGAACTTGCTAATTGTTCCCTCAAACTTTAAATTGTAGAACTGTTCGTTTAATAAGTGCATGCCAACATCGGATTTTCTTTCGTAGATACTTTCTAATTTGCTCCACATTTCTTCTGCAGAGGCGCAGTGCATGATATGAGATAAGGGGTCCTCGTCCATGCGAATAACGAGAGCTTCCTGCGCCCTAGCATCCCGAAGCTGCCAGTCGTCTTCGAGTTTTTGACTGACTGGTACAATAGGTTTTTCAGGTACAATTTCCAACTCGGTGGTGAGTCTTTCCAGCTCACACACAAATTGGTAGATAAGTTCAGGTTCAGGGGGGGTATCCTTAATCAATGCTAGGGTCGTCGCCGGTGTCTTTTTGAGTTTTTGTCTGTTTATCATAGTTAATAAAGCTGGGAAATAAGTTTCCCCTGCCGCAGAGCCCGCTTACGCCAGGGAGGCTAGATACAACGAGGGGACGCCAAGTACCTCGAGGGAATTGTTAGTGATACAAATGTCTAACCACCTTGTACCATTCACCCCGTAGGCACGATGTCTGACACCGTGGGGTTAGGTGGGTTGCGCGTCAGGGCCCAGCGATTTGCATCGCTGGGGGGCTCCCTGTCGCGGCTGAGTCTCACTCCATAGAGGCGTTTTGGAAGGAGAACCCGAGTGCGGCTCTCCTAGCAGGGCTAGGTTAGCAACAGCCAGGCAGTTCGGACATCGCTCCTCTGGCCTAGGCCAGCTGAGAGATGGCCGTTCCACATGTCTGCTCTGCATTTCATCTATAATACATATGCTGCATTCCTGTAAGGGGGGGAAGAGGCAGCATATCACAAGTTACGTATTAAATAAAATTTTACAAGAAATTTGTCTTTATGCTTCCTGCAAGTCCATACTTGTCCAGAATATGAATTTGCATATAGTTTGATGTAGCTGAGGCATATTTGGAAGTGACATTTGATCCACAATATATTTAAATAGTCATTGAGACTTTGCCATAAGATAAATGAATCAATAATTTTTTGACTGAATTATTTAACTATGTCATTCAAGAGGATCATTTTCATTGAAGCGAGCATGAGTTCGTCTCTCTTCGAACCATTATATCATTCGATTGTAGCCGTTTTTATTCAATAGACTACTACAAAATATACGGGCATGTAGGCTTATTGAATCTATCACCACTTGATGGATTCAAGTTAGCGGTGCTCTGACAATTAAGTGCCTTTCGATTTAAAATATGTGAGGTATTGTATTTTTAATTTTTACTGGCAAACTTTGGACAACAGCTGATTTGGCCGTCCATGCGTTCACGAACATGCCCCGTGCGAAGGGCTGCAGCTTTCGTGATGTCAGTGTAGAAACTCGATGAAATATGTGCTTCTTGCCTGCCGACAAATCCTTCGGTCGCATAGATTAGCTGTCCGCTGGTGAAGATTAAATGAATTCGTGAGATCTCGCAAAACATACTGAGAAGCGTTACACTCAGTTCAATTTGTTGGTCGGTTACATATTTTGTCGCGACATGTGTAGAAGGTTTTAAGGAGTAAGTTTTGTTTAAAACTTGGGAATCAGAACTGACTGAAGTTTCGCATAAAGAAACACGGTTCCTGCAATTAAGAATTGTTACTTTTATATTAAACGATCAATCTGAAGAATTGTTGTATATATTTATAAGCCAACTCTACTTTTCTATTGTATGTTTAGTTTTTCCATACTTGCAATGTTGCAGTACCAACAGATGCCAAATTGTATTTGAAAAGCAGAAATAAAATATTAGCAGTATTGTTGTGTATTGAAATTTTACGAATATGAATTGTTTTTATTTTCTCTTTAAAAAGAATTTAAAATTTATACTTACCATTGAACAGATCACAAAATAAAAGAAAACAAGGTTCTTGTGTAATAATAGCCGGTATTTTCAGTGTTCAGTTTCAATGTTCAGTAATTATTATTACCATTTGATGATTTGTGTAATGAATATTTTGTGAAATAAAACATGTCAATATCAGTTGTGATTTTTATTGAATGATCCATAATATATACATTCCCGGAGAATTCTACTCATAATCTAGTGTATTTATTGTCCATACAGTATGGCTATATAACTCAAACACATCCATATTGATTTGCCAGCGGGATAATTTATTTTATCTTATAATTAAAAAAAAACCCCAATGTAAAAGCAAAATTGGGATTTTTTTATAACACCTCACCATCCGGCCTGCATTAAAGACAGTCGTCACTTGACATGACGTGCTGATCACAGAGGGATGGATATTGTTCTGTAATTTAGTAGATTTTTCATTCTTAAATTTTTTAATATGGTAAATTAGAGTCATCATAATAGCAACTACAAAAAATAATATAAGCGATAAATAAAAACAGTACCTGAAACTGAAAAACGAAATTTCATTATTTGTGAGAGTAACAACTGAAAAAAGCCAAGGTATTGAAGCTGAAACCTAACCTCAAGTTCTTGTTTCGACAGCGTGTATGTATACTTGTATATCTACAAAATTGCAATTTCACACGGATTATTTTTAATTCACTATAATTGATTATCAAATATATATCAATTAGCAGGAATTAACATTGAATTGTTGTGAAAATTCACATCTAAGCATTTTACATAATAGTCGTGGTCGAGATTCTTAGGGCATAGTTGAGGAATCCCTTTATGCAATTGTAATGCTCACGCTGTGTCCACTCAGATTTGAGACCTCCTTCAAAAAGCATCACGGGCTCTGCTGGAAGTCTACAAGCACCGAGTTCAATGAATGGCATTATTATATTCTTGTTGATAATCGCTTGCAACCTTGGAGATATTTAAGTAAAACATGGGCTGTCAATGCACTCGGTAAAATGATGCAATAATTATTGTCGTAGGTAAGGAAAAATTGTCTTACATATGGACTTAATCGTATTATAAGAATTTCCATATTCCTCTGGAATTTTTAATATTAGATTCCTATCCAAAGGAGATATATTCAAATGATCTCTATAACAAAGTACAAATATCTAAATTTCATAAGTTTACGTGTATAGTGTAGATGTTATTAAAGCTATTGGGCATTTGGTAAGGGTGTCTTATGCGTACAATACTACTAGGTAGGTATTTTACAATCGCGTGCTGTGAAGACACGCAGCTTAATAGAAGGCTCGATTGGCGAAAGCAACCTTGTAATAAACCTTTCACAGTCAATCTTTACGGACTGCATGCCTTCACTGCGCAGCGTCCGTATTAAAGAATGTTATTGTATTCTTAGTATACGTAAAGTGTCTATTCAACTCCTTCCACCTAGACCGTTATTTCTTTTGACAAGCGGCTGCTGAATCAAAATGAGAGGACGCAGTCGATATCGATTTCAATTATACACATGTCCCTATTTTATCCACTTTACTATAAACTTTTTTATTTTTTTTTGTATTATAAACCAAATTTTACTTTAATCGAAGCTGTTACTAAAAAATAACATGTCATAAGTATAAGTATATTATTCAGCATTCGATGTATCGAGAAGATAAGTGCTTGAGCAACCGAAGCTTCTGTCGGATATTGTTTTGGATGTTAAAATCGTTTAATTCAAAATTGCAGACAGCTTAGGGGCACCGCCAATAAGACGAGCAACGAGGGTGGCAACGCATTCGTAAAGTAAGTAATCATTAAAATTGCGGACTTTCAAACATTCAAGATCCCTCAGTCAGCACAACTTCTGTAGGAGCGATTATTTACATTACCGTCAACTTTAGCCAAGAATCCTTTTATGTTAAGTCTATGTTTAGTAGGGCACACTGATCAGCTCAACTCGACTATATTTATATTTTTCTACCGATAAACTAAATAATATACCAATTTTTTGTCCGTATCCACTGAATATAGTTATAAAGGTGTTCATAGTTTAAGCAGCAATTAAATTGACCGTCATTTCGTAGTACGTCTTTCAAATAAATAAATAAAATTATTACTGTAATATAAATCAAATATATAAGTATTTTTTTGTAGTTATCACATGAAAATATAAAAGGAAAGAAAATAATATCTAAACCGGTTTTTCATTTCGTCTATTTAATTTTTTTATGCATTAAAGACTACAAAGTTTTATGTGACATGCGTGTAACGAGTTTGAGCAGAATATGGCAATTTTTTAATTATTTTTCTTACTATCACAATCAAATAACTCGTTTGTCGTGGATCTAAAAAGGTTTCTGAAATTTTATTAGAGATATTTGCCACGAGATTGGTGTAAGTATAATGATTATATGGAACTTGTCACAAATAACTCTCGGCATTGGGTGACTACTGTATAAATAATATTGGGTAAGTTAAGTCTACGTTGTGGAAGGGAGACACCTATAGCATTGTTACACCTTGTTTTGATACACGGTTGGTCAAGTTATGTACATGTAAACGTTTTTAAATACTTTTGTACGTCATTTAAAGCTAAGCTAAGGATTGCCAGTCACTTTACTAACGAGTATATAAGACCCTTTTGTTAATCATTTTTAGATTACTTGTATTTTCATCAAACTGAATTATTATAGTAAATACCCCGAAAAGTGAGAATTATTGATACTATCAAATCTAGTTAGCCATATATTATTAAGAATTCTTGAATTAATTATATTTTTATATTTCCATCTGGATGTTGCTCCGACTGCGTTTCATGACTTCAAGAGTGATTTAAATTGTCATTTCTGATGTTCACCATTTTTAATATTACACTCTATTTTAATGTCTGTTTTATCGATATCGGACTCGGGGCTCACGAATAATGAGCTCCTCCCTCATTCCTGCTTGTTCCATGAACGCACGAAGACGGTTTATTGATTACGACATTCAGTTCTTCACCTTCACCAGATTGCTTTAATGCAAGCTTTTAAACGTGTTTATTGTATTCATCGAATGAAATTTTATTTAATTAATCTGATTTTTTATTATCAGAATACCTGGCATTATTTCATTTATATAATAACTTTTTAGGTTATGATGTATCAAAATCTAGACTGAACAGGGTATTTCTATAAACTAAAATGATGTTACAGTTAAGTCACTATAGTAAATATATAACAATGCAACACAATGTCTCAATCACGCCAATCACACCAAAGGAAGATATACGTAATGTATCACTTGCTAATTGTATCAAACAACACAGTAAACTTACATTTCATAGCCCAAAAAATGAAAATCTATCTTTCGTACTAATAATCGTAATCGCTAGATAAAGTAATCTCTATATGATAGATTTACATCATTTTATAGGTCACATTTTTTACCTATCTAGACATTTTATAATTACCATCATTACAGTATCTAGTAATAATTTATTTTATTTTTTTAGAAGTTATGTACGATATCGTTCTAACGAATTGAATATGCAATATTTATAACTTCAAAGCTGCGTTTAGTAATTAGAAACTATTGATTACTGCGTGAATTTTTCGCGGTGTAAACAAAACTCTCAAATATAAAATAGCTTGAGTAACATAAAAATAATTACGACAATAATAATTGTTGAGAACATTGAAGTCAGATTCTCTATTTGCAGTTCCTCTATTTATTGCTTCACCACCATATTGAATGAATATAATTTTGAATATAATAAATTAACTGCGTATCTTCCTTTTGTTCATAATGGGAGAGATCGAGAGTGCACTGTGCTCACACAAATTGACACATTTTTAATAATTCATTTAATAAATATTAAACAATGTAGACAATATGTACGGATTCCATATATATATATATACTAAAAAATTTGCAACATTTCAGCTTCACACGCAAGCCTTAAATAATGAATCATTAGATATTGTATGTTTGTGTCATACCAAGTATCTAATACGATCCAGGATGCCCGCATCTAAAGTTACAACTGATGTTCTGTTATATGTAATCTTATCACTCCAAGCATCAGGTTCGCCAATGTCTTTCAATGCGTGCCACGAGTAGGGGTAAAGCCTACTTACCCTGCTCTTAAAGACAGTAGCGTGCAGTGTGTTCAAAACTGAAAAAAAAGTGGATTACTACGTTTCAGCTCGGAACATTCAGCAAGTAATCAAAAGATTTATTTTGGTGTGATGTTCTAGTTTGATATATATAACACTGTATACTTGGTAGGTTCTATCGTAGTATTTATATGTTTACGGAGCATAATTAGAAAGCCGTAAAAACTTTTTTTCAGATTTTCGCGACTTTTCAGCTAATATATATATACTGACATCTATTATGACTAGGTAATTAAAATTATAAAAAACTGCTTATTTTATAATATGTCGTCGAATAAAAAATCTCTCCGTAACATTAGTAATGTGAAACTACAGTGGATCTAACACAATTCATTAGATTCAGCATACATAGCACGTCTTTAACTCACGCAGCGTTGTTTAAAGCATTTGTGTAATCACTAAGTGTACCTAAAGCTAGTAAGCACAAAATATTGAGGTTATATAAAAAGTGCACCCTCGCAGGAGGGCTGGTGTTTTGAAGGAACCCGTGTCGCTAAAGCTACAGAGAATTCACATTCGTTTTCACAAAGTTTTGTAGTTGTAAATTGTTTTGTTATAATATAAATTATCCTAAATGGAAGAAGATGATGCCTACATATGTAAAAGCAGTCTACGTTGAATGACAGTACTGGCTGGATCAGATGCTCTAATAATCACTTATTATTTAGATTAGTCAAAAAATTTTCAACAAAAGGAAACCGTTGTAATAATACCAGGGGGCTCAAAATCACGATATATGTATACATTATTGACTCGTTGGCTCGTTGAGTTTGCAAGATAAAAACATTTTTAGATCGGATGATTTTTGCTCTTGGGTATTGAGCTGCTTGAAGTGTTTTTGTTCTCCAACATTTCGGTCCCAGCGCTGGGACCATCTGCACAGATTTATCCCTGATCCCTGAAAATGGGCTCAAAATGTGAAAACCTATGAACATAATTACTAAAGATTTGATAAAATGTATTTGACAATAATATTACACGCCATAAACTTCAAATTTGAATGTTTGGTGAAATTGTAAGTATATTGAAATTATAAAATTTATACTGTAAAAGAGGTCTTAGACTCAAAATATTAAAACTGTGCACAGCTTATCAAATAGTAGAAATAAATAAGCCTGAAATCTGAAGGATTTAAAAATGCCAACGTAGAGAGTTAGCGAAACCAGTCACATAAAACAAAACACAAATGTGGAAAATCGCTAAAAATATGAATTTTTAAATTAAAAATATCCAATAGCAGAAATTTTGAGAAGCAATTTAATATTTAGCTTTGAACTGTCCGAAAAGAGCCCCGGTACTATTACGTTTGCAATAAACTTGTAAACTATCAATATTTAAAAAAATGGCAATATTAAGTATAAGTTTGTGTTTGACCTAACTTGGTAGGTTTACAAATTGTATCTTATTTTTTAATTGGTGATTGAATAGTATTAAAAAAGAAGTTGTAATATTTATACTAGACTATATTCGACAAAAATTGAGAAATATTGACTTTTTATAACTTCTATTAATATCATCATTGTACTCGTAGAAAGCCATATCTGCTCGCCTGGAAATTCTGAGATGAGTAACAATATTTTGTTGTTGTTGTATTTATATGAATTTTGGAGTTTAAGCAAAATCCATAGTTTGCAAATAAAATAAAGCTACAACACAATTAGCATGTAGGAGGGAATATTTGATGTAACAATAATTTATTACTGGATTTCTCAGCGCTTAAAAAACTAGACATTATATCAAGCTTTACAGGGAACAAAAATTTTACTATGTCTTCTGTTAATTGATTTATTGCGATATTCTGCGAGCAAGCTCTTGAAACCAGGACAGTGAATCGCCGTGCGCTCCGAGCTATGTATGCGTGACCACAAGTATGGGCCACTGACCACATTTTTATATAAAAGAAGTTGTATGAATGCATAGAAAAAGTCAGTTAGGCATCAATTCAAAGTAATCCATGTCAATTAAGCTGCCTCTAGATTGTTACATCTCTGGAATTTTCCGTATTGTATACAGAGAAATCTTATTGTTCTGTCTGGACTCTAACCCAAGACTTCATTGTCTGCAAGCAAGCCTACTGGACCATTATGACCATGAGGCAATTTAATCGGATAAAAATAAAACAAGTTCAGTTCATGAGTTCAGGATTCGACAGTCGTGCAGATATGGCTCTATAGGTGTCCGCAGTGTCGCTGCCTACGAGTAGAGGAAGTTGGGAGTGTGCTGAGTGCAAGTGCGGGTGAAGGGCTCGCGCCCCGGGCGTCCGTCCAGCCATGCCGTATTATGAAAATACTATACAACTTTATACTTAGGTATCTAATATTATTTTCTTCAAAAAAGTAATTGACTAAAAAACGGGAATGCAAACTTTTACAACTAGCATAAGACATTGTTCATGCATTTTCTTCAGGGAAAATACTGAAAGCTGTTTAAAGCTAGCTCTGCTTAACCTATACGCATTATACTTCGCTTGTATAAAATTGTTTTTTTTTCAAATTGACCATTTATTCATAACAAAACAAAGTAATATTTTCACAACCTTGCTGACTTAGAGTGAAGACTCTAATGTATTAGTTTATATTTTTGACAATAAAGGTGCTAAAACATACAAAATGTATTTTCTTCTCGCTTTTGAAAAATAAACTGAGTTCCTTACTCATCCTGAGGAATATTGCAGGTGAGTGTATTTTATCATACAAAACTGCAGGAAAGATGTTGTTTTGCAGAAAGTATGGTAGATTCATGCATATTAAACAGAATCTATCAATACAATAATATACAGACAATTATCAGTGATATTCTGGAACTAATTATAACAATTTAATCTGTGATTGTTTTCATCTATCGTAGCGTCTTTAAGTCATGATGCTTTTTTAATTTTAAAATTGATGCGTGCCTGATACGTGAAATAAATCACTAAAAAGAAAATTTCAGTTTTCATTAAACAATACTTAAAAAATCTGCAGTAGTAAAAATACACATGCAAATATTGATAATATAATGGTGCCCCAAAATTCACACAAGCAGCAGAAGATTTATAATTAAACATTCCGCCTCCAAGGCTTTGCTGGTACATACGATGCTGAAATTTGTACAAAATCATCTCGAAATCAGAAAATCCACGAGTGATTTTTGAGAAACAAATACATCCACAACGGATCACTGTTTAGTGCGGATTTTGGGTTGGAGGCATCATCAAACTGTTCTTTTTTCCGAAATTACCCCGTGCTCACTATCGCAGCGTGATAATTCAGTTTTTTTGTGCTTAAATGCAAATATATGGATGTGAAATTACTTTCCATCAAAATTATTTCCTGTGAATTTTGGGACACCTATACAATAGTACGTTTTGCAATGACACTTATGTGAACCTACGGAAACGTTAATAACAGATTTCACTTCTAAATTGACAATATGTAGATGAAACAAAATTACCAAGTCACAGTACATACTTCATTAATTATAACAATTATTTTAAATATAAGTATGACTACCAAAATCAAATAATGCAGTAATCCATTTGTAAATATTAATGCGATTTCACAATACTTTTAATAATGTACATTTCAACTTGATTAATTTTTAAATTGGATTTAGTACAAAGTAGTAAGTATATGTTGTAATAAATACAAATCGTTATTCTATGACTAAATAGTTATTTTATCATAATAGGTTTTCTGAATCTATCACAGCTAATCTTTGTGGATATAAAAAATCTATTTACATTCATTTCACACGTTACATCTATGTAGAGTGTATTTTTACACACTGAAGACTCACGCAACATTTACTTTTCATAAAGCGTCTTCATTTTATTGTCAATGTTTTTATATTGATTTTTACACGGAGAAAACACGCCAAGAACAATAATTTATTATTTAGAATTGTTTATATAATTAGAACATTGATATATAAAAAAAATCTATGCAAAAATATAATACATATTAATTTTTAGTTTAACAAATTTTTGATATCAATTACACTGGATATTATGATATTCATATTTGAGATATTATTTATATAAGATATATTTTAAAAGCTTTGTACCTGAAGTAAGAAGATATATAGCGGTGGCTAGAATGCCAGAAAATACAACTATTGTAAAATGTATAATAAAATGTTAAACTTGTCAAGATCTTACCACTGGATTGGATGAGTTCTTGGATGAATATATCTTTAATAATGATTTGGTGATTTGGGAGATGTTCGGTGAGGATTCCGTAGTTTTATGAAAGCACTCGGGCTTCAACTTAATGAAAAAAATCTAACATTCAAAGCTGGTATGTTTAGATGAAAAAAATCACGAGAGTGGAATCTAAAAATACATGGTGCGTCTAACAAATCTAATAGCATTTAATAATTTATAAAGACACTCTGGCATTTGCCTGACGCTTGATGAGGTGAAAGGATGGCAAAGATTTTTGGGAACTGTGGTTTATAGGCCACCTTGATGGCCGCACTCGTTTAAGATGACCTGGGCGGCAATATTGCCGAAATAGTCAAGAGGACTCTGAGGGAACACATAGCGGGAACATAGTTAGGAAGAGACAAAGGAAGACAGAAAAATGTACTTAATATTGCGCAATAACAAGATGAACTGAGTAAAGAGTCAATGTCTAATTACATTTGATAAGCCGAGACTTTACTGAGACAGAGAGGCACACCCTCGACCGACAGGAAAGACTCAGGAAAAGTAGGTAGATGCTTGACAGTTTTTTTAATAATTAATATTATAAATGATCAATATTGTGTCTAAGTCAACATGTATCTAATGTATCTCAACTCACTTAGTCAAAATAATGAAGCTTGTTGATGATTTATTTTAAAATATTTCAATCCAGATAAAGAGAAATGAAATGTAAATTCTCTAGAAATATTTTTGATAAATTTTCAATATTATTTTGTACTAGCTCATCGATATGAAGTTTCAAATATGTTTGGGTACATCGATTGATTGATATAGTTAAGATAGGACAAGTAATTTAGTAAATATTATTGTCAATAGTCAATTAAATAGTAACCGTAGAGGGTAAGTTGGTTTTCGATTAGCCTAGGAAAATACTTGGAATTATAATTTGGATTGACCTTCATGAGTTAGATAAAATAGCAAGATATGAGAAGGTATTTAAAGCTAAGGCTCATCTGGTGTCTCAGTGTTATGATAGAAGAGTTTTTAGGAGATATAGTAATACTTTTAAATTATCTAAATATTTCAATAAGACTTCACAACGTGGTGTGGAGAGAGATTGTAACCCTTTTAGTTAAATTTCTAAAAAAGCAGATTAACATTTATTTCTCAACAATCTCACCTTTAAAATAAATAGTTAGTGACTTTTATTGTCATTGGGGCTGGTCAACATTTTAATATTAAATTTATATAAACACAAATGTTTCATGGAGAAAGTTCATCACAGCGCTCTGGATAAAAACCATGATGTTAAATGATTCAATAAATATTATAATTATTATAAAATCTATTACATCATACGTGTTGGCAGATTTTAAAATGAGTTTACATTATACTGCGTCAAGTTGTCATCAAAGTTTTTATTCCTTGAAAATATATTCTGTTTATTAACTTTATTAAAAACCAAATAAGATGGTATAATTGATATTTTTATATAATATAACTATCAAGTTATTAAAATATGATTTTAGTAATAGATTGATTATAAAACGTACACTTCTTATGGAAAATATTAAAGTGCTTTAATACTGTGGTCAAGTATGATATTATTTTCTTATTGAATTTTTTAACTCACTTACAATTTTATTTCCCGTAGTGCTCTAGATTTGACGATCTCCATGAAACACGTGCTGAAGCTAAGGAGCATCAGCTGATGCGCTGCAGGCTCCGGGCTCTCGCAACTTGAATGTGATATTCTGTAACAGTCGTATATTTTCATTGCCTTTATTGTCAGATTCTGCACGATCCCTTAAAGAAAGATCACACTTACAAAAGTCCCTATGTCTAGTCTATGCCTTCATAAAATTACAAGGCGACTTCGTAAAAGTACCCTCTAACGATACTCCTCCTTAGTGTTACTCTAGTACGTTAAAAATACATTTATTGTCACGTAGTGAAAAATTTTAATAAGTAAAAACTACTTATCGTGTAAACGGGAAACAATTCTTTTCGCATATCTCTTTAAAACTAGATTACTTAATAGTTCATTAGAAATTATTGTCGATTTGTTTCAAATACTGAGCATGGAAATTTTAATTTAAAAAATGACTAGGTAAATAGTTTTAGAATTTTAAGACTATAATAGAGCATTTGATATTCGATGCTCGGTTCATAAGCGTCCAGACTAACCAAAGCGAGCCGCGTACCAGAGACAACGCTCGCCCATCTTTACCGCTCTGACAGATTCGAAAAGGCAAGCTGCGTACCAGAGACAATGCTCGCCCATCTTTACCGCTCTGACAGATTCGAAAAAGGCGAGCCGCGTACCACAGACAATGCTCGCCCATTTTGACAGCTCGGACAGATTCGCTAATTTATTATTTTTATATAAAACCATTGATACTGTTAAATTTGACTTTTAATAAAATAACTATGAGTATTAAAAATAATATTGCACTTGTTTTATTTTTCAATCTTTGTTTTTAAAACGTGCAAAAAAAAGTGGAGTAGTGCATTTTGATATATGATTTGATTTCTTTGTTTCATCCAAGAACGGCTGTCAAAATCTACGAACATATTATTTAAAGGCGTCTGCGTGTGGTCGTGATGGACTGCAGATGGTGACTCTGGTTTACGGCTAAACTAAGGAAATAAATCCTAATTGCAAAACATTTCTATCGAACAATATTCTGGATGGTTTTGGGGTCCATCTCGTCCAGGTCTTTCCCTTTAGTCTCGGGGACGCAGCAAACGACAAAGCATAGCCCTCCCACGGATATGAAGGCGTAGAGCCAAAAAGCCCCGTGGAGACCGAACATCTGCTGGAAGTCCACGAAGGTCTTGACTCCGACGAACGCGCACAGGTAGCTGAAGGCCGTGGCCAGGGCGCTTCCGGATCCTCGGAATTCCAGAGGAAACAGCTCTCCGATTAGCAGCCAGGATATGGGGCTCATGCCCAGAGAGAACGCTATAGTGAAGACGAGAACACACAGCAGGGGGATCCAGTCGTTCTGCCCCGCCACGCCGAGCGACTGTGTCAAATCTATGTTCTGCATGCGTTGGTTTCTGTGGACTTCTTCGTAATAAGCGTAGCTGCCGAAACCAGCCAGCGCCATAGACATGAACACGGAACTGGCTATGAGCAAGGGAAGTCGACCCACCGTGTCTATCAGCAATCCTGACAGACAAGAAGCTAACAGTTGCACAAAGCTGACGGCTATCGCTCCGCCGTGAGGATTCATCCCTCCAAACGTTTTTCTAAAGATAGGCACAGCGTAGAAATTAAACGCGTGAGCTCCTGAAAACCGCTGAAACAGCATCAGGCCGCAAGTTATCAGCACTGGGCCGGCGATGCGCGCCGTCAGTAAGGCATTAAAAGCCGTGCTTCCAGCTGTCTGCAAGTTTTGATTGTTGAAGCTCCTCGTGGCGTGGACGTTGGCTCGTATGGTGGCCAGCTCTTGGATGATGTCGGACTGCGGACCCCGCAGCCACACGAGAGACTTGTAGGCTTCTTCTTCCTTTCCGCACAGAACGAGGTAGCTGGGAGTCTCGGGGATGTAGATGACGGTGCAGAACAGCATGATGGGAGCGATGGAGATGAACATCGCTAGCTGCTGCCAGTCCAAGTACGCGCCCACCGTAAATGACATGAGGACTCCCAGGTGCCCGACTATCTTCAAGACTGCATTGAGGCAGCCTCGGATGTCTGGCACTGATATCTCACTCACGTAAACCTAAAATAAACAAATAAACCAATCTTACAGGGCCCCAATTATATATATTTAAATAAATCGTTATAAGATTCAAACTACACTGTATGGCAGGGGTCCCCAACCTTTTTGCATCCAAGAGCACATTCTATAATGCAGGTCGGGCGGCGGGCACCATTTATTTTTTCAAGGTATATTTATAGTTGGACATAGTCAATAATACATATAATGAACAAAAAATATTTAGTTCCAAAAATATAATTATTATTGTTTATATTTTTATGTAAAATAAATAATAAGTGGTAAAAAAATAGCATAAAAATTCTGGTAATTGGGTCGAATAGGGGCAAATATGCAACGAATAATTATTTTTAATAGCAACTTTAAAATGTACATTTATAGCCACAAATTGCAAACAACGGGTAAGAATACGAAAAATATCAGTTAGGGTCCGGACTAAGTTTATTAAGTTTTTTTAATGCACCAACAATATTTAACTTAAATTTTAATGTTTTTACTGGCTATTTTTTTTTTAAATCAACCAATAAAATATTTTTTTTTTCATAACGTTAATATAATTATAATTATACATAAATTTTATTTTATTGTGGCACGGGCACAGGGTTGGGAACCACTTCTGTATGGTATTGTAAATTCTTTGGAAAGAAGGTAGTTGTCACTAGATATTAAGAGATGCATGTCAGAAAAAAGACAGTTGTTTCAATGGCTGGCATTGTAATATTCTGGAGATGGAGAACTGACCTGGGAGACCATGCTGACGATGGAGCAACAGAAGCCGCCCATGAAGGAGGTGAAGAACATCATCTCAACGGACTGCGCAAACACCGTCAGTAGCCAGGACAGGCTGAAGGGCAGGGACATCAGCAGCAGCACCTTTCTCCGCCCGTGGCGCATGGCCACTCCGCCCATCACGCCGCCGAACAAGGCTCCTGGAACGCACCCTCGATATCAGGTCCAACAATTTATCACTACGCACTAACAACTTGTATCAAGGGTAGGTAGAAGGTGTCTAAAGTCAGACAATCAGAACAAACCGTTAAGCTAAGTAAAATTGGCACTCTACTCTTCAAGAAGAAAGATACCTTGAAGCAACCAGAAATAGTTATGGTTGCTTCAAGAACTGAATACAGAATACATCTAAAGGTAGTTTTTAATTTTAACATAAATAAAAAAATGGCATGTTACCACTGAACCACAAGGTGGTTAAACTGAAGTAGAAGCTGTGGTCTATGCCCCACAGATTATATCGCGCAGATTGTCACAAGGGCTCTGGCGGTAGGCCGAGTTGGTTGTGCGCTTGGTCACTAACCTAGCAAGGAGAGGCTGGCCACCCAGGAGGCCTGCTGGTCGGAGACGGAGATGTCGTGGTGCGAGCTGGAGTTGAACTGTCTCCGGAGCTTGAGCTGCTGCAGGGAGGCGATGGCTGGAGAGCTGTAGCCCTTGCCCAGCCCCGCTGCGAACGGCGCCAGGGACACGGCGAGCGCGGCCACCACCTGCCGATACAAACCATGAGCTCAGCATATATAGCCCAGAACGCAATATGACACACCCTCCTAGTCTTGAGAACTCGCTAGCAGAACATCATAGTCTCTGACTCCTTCGAAACCTCCCTTGGGACCTTACAAATCTGAACCAATTCTGATTAAAAATAAGCACAAGAGTTGACCGCGTCACAAATGAGAGGGTCTTGCTCATAATGACGATGGTAAAAAAAGCGCCTATTTTGGGCATATTTTCTGTAACAATAAATAAAGTGTCCAGCTTATTGGACAATAAGCTGTAGCCGAATTAGTAAGACTGTATGAAATTCTGAGGAAAGGCACTCGAAATAAGAAGTGGATATTCTCATGAAGAATATCAATATTCTCAATCAGTATCTCGTTACTTTAATCATTTTATTTTCAACTGTCGAATGGAGGGTTTTACTGAAGTAAATTAAATTTAACTGCCATAGTATCGGGAATAAACTCCAGCTTTGTATAAAGAGCTAAAGCCGTAGGTACAGATTCCAAACGGGGCTTTGTCTGGTTATATCGAAGTATCGGCCGATTCAGTCATTCCCCGGGCGTTCCGAAGTGTCCTTTGTGGGGGCTCCTCGCAAAAAGCCGCACCGGGAATGCACGGCGAGCGATACGGCCGCCATTGTTCCGGCATAATGGTCGCTTGAAAATATCGGAGGCCCCCCCGAGCCCCTCGAGCCCCCATATCGACGAGCCCCGCACCCCCCGTCATGATGGATGAGAATGGATTCAATCAAACGTGTGTCCAGACTGGACTCACGAAGTATGTGTATACATTAATTCACCAAGACGATTTTGTGAGAAACTTGTATTTGTGAACAAGGTAGTTTCAAGGTCATTCACACTCCCTTATTGATTGTTTTTTATTATGATTCATCAGTTGTAGGTGTTACGCTATTGATTTCAGGTCGTCTTGGCATAGACCTTCCCGTCGGTATAGGGTCTCCAGCTGGTGTCTGTGGAAGCTGTAAATGTGACGCGGAGTCAAACGATTTGGTCATTGAAAATATTACAGTAGTAGAGGCTAGCCGCCGTTTTTGATTTGACCAGATTTGATTTGGAATTACTATATTTTATTAGTGGATCAATTCAAATACATATTGGTCTACATATTGGCAGCCGTTAGTATTTACTACTTGCATCCGAGAGCATCACCATCACATCATGATATGACCGTATAAATCGCTTTGTACGGTTCATACTCTGATGGGTTTAGTTACAAATACACCGCAGCGGCCGTTCTTGCAGCCCCGGTACCGAGACTGAAACGTCGGGAGATCAAAAACACAACTCTACCCGATACCCAAGAATGAAGAAAATCTAGATACATAATTGAAAATGAAATTATCCGGGTTCGCATGTTGAATGGAAACGTCGGGGCTGCGGACTGATAAGGAGCTCCGACGTTTTTGGCTGTCAGAAAATATCAGCGGCGGCGGAGTGAGGACATTATTCCGGTATAAAAGCACAATAATAGCCTGGCTTAGTAAGGTCGTACTTAATCTAAGTATAATATTATTTAATACGGACTACAATAGTCGGATTAATCTGTACGGCGGAGGCCGGGGCTTACGCGCGAGTGGGTGTAGCGTGTATTGTAGTCATAAGTAGCTGACTAATTTTCTCTGTATTTTCAGGAGAAGTCTTCAGAACAATTCAGGTTATTTTTGCAGGCGCTTTCCGAATTAATAATAATTATTTTATGATAGCCTGCTTACCCGTGATATGATAAAACAATGCAGTAACAATATTCCGTACATGAAAAGCAACCTTTAACTTTCAGCGCTGTGACGACCTATCTAGGAAAAAGTATCAAAATGGATTTCCGCCAAGTAATTTCTATTAAAAAAATTGAATATATTTACACCTCGTTTTTGATAATTTAAATTGACATGAAAAATATTCATTAGTTCTATAAAAAAATAAAGTTACACTAGATTCTAATAAAGTCAAAACTACTACTACAAAGTACACGAGCACATTGAATCTGCACTCGCACATAACGATTAATATACACTATTGCATACACAATTGGCCTGTTTGGGTATAAATGCGGATTTTTTAAAGTGTTTAATAATAATGCTAAGTATAATTTAAAAGTTTGTATGAGTTTTCGGTTTTATTTATTATTTAGATCATTTGTCGAGAGTCGTAAGTCTGCAGAGACAAGTTGCCAAACCTCTATCGATCATTCTTCCATGTACTATTATAATTTATGGTATTCATTTGCGACCGCATTAATGTCTATGGTAAATTTGACTTGATAAATACAAGAATTTACACTACCATGCCAAATTAATAGACGCAAACCGCGTTATAACGACTTGTATGAAATTAGCATTAAATCTAGTTCAATGTCAGACGAAAACGACAGGCTTGCGCAAAACCAAGTTTAAGCAAAGCCAGACTTACGTAAGCTATGGTTAGTAATGGTTTTTTTTATATCTCCGGGTGTAAAGATTGTAAATTAAAATAATAAACGAAATATGACGTCACAAGACATATTTCCCCAAATTAGGTTTAACAAATGCAAAATGGATCATTTTTCAAGTGTTATTAAATAAAAATAATACCCAAATAATTAATTTATTTATCGTGCTATTTAAATTGGAAATCACATAGGCATTTTCAAATTGTCGATTAAATAATTAAATAAATTATGTGGATTTAGCTTTGGTTGTTTCAGCGACAGATCATTTCATGGTGTTTTCAGTCAACTGAAACAATTACACGACCATGCTGAAATTGCGTAATTCCAGAGTTATGTCGTTTAAGCGCCAGATTATTTCATGGTAATTCCAATCAATTGAGGGAAATTAAATGACCATGCTCAAATTGTGTTGTTTTTGAATGATTTCGTTTCAGCGACATATTACCACATGGTACGATTATCAGTCAACTAGCATGGCAGGGTGCGGTGGCACAACTCCCCACCGCAGGATGATTAATGAACAACGCAATATTAATCACTGTACGTAGAGTTTAACATAACAGAAAATACCTAAAACTTGACCGACATTCCATATATTACATTGTGTAACGCGCCACATGGGGGTCGCTCGTTATTTACAACTACGGATTCTGAAAAAAAAATTCAATAAAAATATATTTATATTAGAATTGGTTTGGTTTCCGGTGCTTTTGGCTTTTCAGTCCCGGTGCCGAGACATCTTCAGGGATTGTGAAAAATTACAATCTAAAACCGGGAAATTAGGATTGTAAGAGTTGTGCTATGAGTGAGTGGTTAGTATCTCACCTGCGATAGGTACTTCTTCTTCGTCAGGCCAGACAGGAAACCCCCGCCGGCGCCGACGCCCGGCTTCAGGGGCAGCTTGCTGAGATTGAGGCTGTTGGGGCCGATGAGGCCGTTTCCCGTCAGACAGTGCCCGTTGGGGAACCCCTTGAGCTTTTCGGCCTGGACCGCGGCCTGGTGCAGCTGCCCTAGATCCTTCCCGATATTGCTCTTGTCCACGACTTGGCTGAAGGACACCTCCAGCTCCCTCACGAACACGGCCTTGCCCGTGGGGATGACGCCGACGACGTTGTTCCTCTCCTCGCAGCCGCTGACCTCGGAGAACGTGACGTTCTTCTTGATTTCATTTTCGTTTCTGCGCTGGCCGTTGCCTCTGACTTCGGCGTAGCTCCTCTCGAGGCGCCTGGGCTCCTTGCTTTGCGCGTAGAACGATTCGTTCGTCCTGTTCGTCCTGAGCTCCCTGGGTCTCTTGGGCCTGTGTAATTTTTCAGGCTCGTTGTAAACGATCGACCTGGCGGAGTTGGCGTAGAGGTCCTCGTACTGCTTAGTCTGGTACCTGAACAGCGACGCGTCAGCCTCGCTCAGGATGGCCCTGTTTTCGAAGTACTCCCACTTCTCGTTGGACAACTGCTGCTTGAGCGGCCTGACCCGACAGTTGTAGTGTTCCACGAGGGTCTGCGGATACTTTCCGCTGTACAGGGAGGCGTGCTTTAAGTCTGTGCTGGTCGTCGAGCGGATGGGAGTGAACTGATTCTTATATGAATTGCTGGAATTGATGCTCCAGCTTTTGGGCAGGGTTGAATATTTGCTGACGCCGAAGTCGGTGGGCAGCGTGAGGTACTCGGGTTTGATAGGCTTGTACGGAGAGGAGTAGTCGTTTCTGGGTTTGTACTCCGTGCACCAGGCCTGGCGGGAGTACGCGTCCTCGTAGACGAAGCCGTTCCTCCCGCGGCCCGAGAGGCCGAGCGAGGTCTGCGCGGCTCTCCGGGCGAGGAGGTCGTAGTACTCCGTGAGGGGTCGGTCCTCCCTGAGTCTGGGGGTGTAGAGGGGCTCGTCGTAGGCGGAGTAGGGACCCCTGGCGGGGGAGAGGCCGAGGGGGCGGAGGCTCAGCGGGCGCTCGGCGCGGGCCCGGGCCTGGTACTCGAACCCGGGCGCGCTGAGCAGCGAAGTCTTGTACTGGGACATCTCGGCCGCGGCCCGCAGCTGTCGAAGTTGTTCTCTCGCTTCGCCTGTATCATCCCTGGTGATGTTTTATTGTCGATTTCAGTCCTGGAACGAGAAGAAAAGTCACGTGAATCTGATAGAAGTTGCAGCTGTAGCGGTCAGTGCAAATACACCGCTACATTATTTGACTTGTTAAGTTCCGCCCCTACCGCAGGTAGAGACTTTCTAATTTTACAACCCCAGCGATAACGCAACCATACAGAGAGACGCAGGCACTCGACCAGTAACCACGTATTATTCTGTCTTGTCCAATTCATATAAATAAACGAATACGCAAACATTTCGCCAGCCTTTTGATCTACATCCATAATCAACAAGCAACATAACATCAACGGCGAAACAGCAAACAAAATAACGAATGATTCATTTTATTCCAATAGTCCCATATTTTTATCCAAGGAAGAGATTTGAATAGACTTTTTTAAGCAGCATAACTAATACACGTTAAATCCGCCAACCTTTTATTAGTTAATTATTATCATCAAACTGCAGGGAGTTACTTAATTAACATATATTGTACTCAGTATTTAATTGTTTTCTTGCAGATATGAAATGTGTATCAGTCATCAATTTGACAATACTTTCATAGGCATTAAATATCTTTAGAATCTCAAGCTATTTGTATTTATACAATGAAAAGTATATTGAATTGAGGCTTGATTTGCGCCATGTAGAGGGAATCTAAAATTCATTAAAAATTATTCCGCCATTTAAAAACACTCTAAATTTTATATTTAGATAAAAAACAAACACAATACGACATCCAGTTGTTTCACAGTGCATTTTGCATATTCTGGAGGGCAAAGCGAGTCGCGGCCGGCCCTGGCGAGGGTTCCTGTCGGGCAAAAAGCAACGGGAAGATAAAGACAGAACGAGAAGCTGCGAGCTTCCGACAGGGATGGAGATATCGGCATTCCAGGCCCGCATCAGGCAGTCGGCCAATATTTGCTTATTGCATCCAGTGGAAATGCCTCGCGATCCTTTATTTGCTTCTGAAAGAATACATTCATATCTTTATTTCATACCGGCTGTACTGTTTTCCCTGAAACGACATATTTATCTTTTACTATAAATATAAATACAAGCGCAGTTCACTAAAGCCCGCTTTTCACTCAATCAATAAAAAGACAAGTATTTTTATATGTAAATATTTGTAAATTTTTTTTGTGCGTAATTTTTACCTATACAGGTTTTTCTTTGTATTAATATGATTAAGTACATTGTCCGATAATGCTAACGAGCAACTTAGCGAGAATTTTTAACAATCATATCCTATATACGAACCAACTTACTCATGCATTTTTATATATTATTAAAATATATAATTAATCCGCATTTATTACACAGAGAGACTTATCGTTTTCACTATACACAAAAACAAAAATAGGGTCTTTGGAAGGTTTGATTATTCACTGAAACATACGTCTATGTTCCTGCTCATTTCGTCAGGAAAGGAGCTGAAATTCTTAAGACCTCAGAAAAATGCTACATAAAATAGACATTTAAGTCCCTGATGGTGGTCCCAGAACTGGGACCGAATCTTTGAAATACAGGAGTTTACAAATCTGCTCGTATATCCTGACTAATTTTCTATGTATGCAAAAACAACTGTAGGGTCTTTAGAACGCTTGGTTTTTATATTATAGTATATCCTGATGGATTTCCTATCTCTGCAAAAAAATTGAAATTGCGTCGGTGAATTATTAATTCATATACTGAAATAACCAGATTAAATTCTTTTAATTTCCCTACGGTACGGTATAATTTTTCAGCGCTTTTGTTGATACAAGACCTCAATAGAAACAAGAATAATCCACGCAGAGCCTTTTTAATCAAATTGAATGCCATTCTAGGGAACGATAACAAAAAAAAAATAATTAAAAGACAACACAATAAGTCATCTGTATACAAAGTCACACACAAAGAGCGTATTCTCTCTTTCATACTTTCATCTAAATCTTTTTCATTTACCTAGCATATATTTTTAGATTATTTTAATTTAATTATATTTCTTAGAGTTGAACCCATAATCCCAGGTTAAATAACGATGAAGATCAACAAACCATGGCGCAGTATAGCTATATTAGAATTTTAATAAAATATTGTTACAATGATGTTACTCATGTCGAATAAAATTTCATTCAGCCTGAAAACAAATAAACCGATCGAAATAAAAGCCTTACGTATTTTATTGGCTAATTGACACAGAAAGCGTTGGACCACGACATGTTCTGGAGCTGCATTTACACCTGACATATTAAAAATACATTCCTCATAAGTTTTCATACTAAAAGGTGTCTGAAGATCTACAAATATACTGAAATGTAAAATAAAGCACAAAAAAATAACCAAGCAAGTCCAGAAACAACTTAAATTTCAGTATTTAACATATAAATGCGCTGTTTCTGGACAAGCCTCTATTTTAATTTTGAAGTAAAAGTCCATATAATTTTGATTAAATATATATACTTAGTTTTTAGGTTTCCCACATATGAAACATCTAGTCGACATACATGTCTAAACTTATGATTTTTTATATAGCTTAGAAATTTGTCAACAAAAAGCAGTTATAATACCAACACATATCGCAACGCAATGATATATATTTTTTAACAACAAAGATGTCGAGTTTTGTGCCAAAAAAACAGCATTGCGGGAAGCTTTGCTTTTCAGCTTTTACATGGAAAAAAATGCAGCTGAAGCACGTCGTATCCTTGAAGAAGCTTAATGCATCATCGAAAGCTACATGTGAAAATTGGTTTAAAGGGGCGATTTCGACACTGAGGACAATGAGCGCTCCGGAAGACAATATATATATATTTATAAATATTGGCAATAAAAACTTTTTCGAGCAAGTTTTGGGGGTGGGTTAATTTGTAAAGTAAAGCACGTCGTTTCCTTGAAGAGGCCTACGGCGAGTATGCAGCATCTAAAGCACTGGTCCCCAAAGTGGTCAATATCGACCCCCAGGGCCTGCAAGGGGTCGATGAAAGCGAAAAATTAAATTGGGGGTCCATGAACTGTAAATGGGGGTCTACGAGAACGGATCCCATTTCATCACCAAAATTTAGGCATTCCGTAAATGTCACAATGCTCCGAACACAGATTGTACCTATGTACTTTGTGACGAATCGAATTCGTTAAGTATTTTATTCTATTTAAGATATTAAAATGGAATTCCACCAAGTACTCTTTGTCAAAAATATAGATTTTCTTAATGTTACTATATTTGCATTTTGTGTGTTTTTAATTAATAAAGGTATAATTAACTTTACATGTATTAAATCCATTGTACAGTAAACCCTATGAAAGTGATTTGTTCTATATAAGATGTATATCTATTTATGGATTGGTCAATCAGATGCGTATTAATACCCATTACGGGTTTATTATATTATTACTAATATGATTAGGCACATTAGTTCATTTATAGAAGATGATTTAAATAAACTCTCAGAAAAATATCATCGTGATCCCACACAAATCACGATGATATTTTTCTGAGAGTTTCTTTAAATCATCTTCTATATATGAACTAATGTGCCTAATCATATTAGTAACTATATAAGATGTTAAAAAATATGTTTGAAGTTGATGAATTTGGAAAAGTTCAATATTAGCAAGGCCCAGGGGGTCTACGAAAAACAGGGAAACTCGACAAGGGGTCTACGGGACAAAATAGTTTGGGAGCCTAAAGCTACCTTTATCGTTTAAAGGGGCGATTTCGACACTGAGGACAATGAGCGCTCCGGAAGACAATATATATATAAATATTGGCAATAATTACTTTCAGAGCGAGTTTTGGGGGTGGGTTAGTTTTGGATAGTATCTGGCGCAAAGGTCAGGGATGTAAGCGCTCCCCGGGGAGGCTGGGGGGCTCATTTTTTCAGATTTTTCCTCGGACAGGTGGGCGCAGGTCGGGGCAGGCGGGTTCTGTGATTTATGGATGTTGACAAAGAAGGCCTTATCTCGGGGGAGTTTTCTCTAAAGCCGCCCGGTGCGGCCTGAAACTTGAAATTGTCTCATCTTAAGGGAGGAAAGTGTTTGTTACAAACATTTGGCTATAAAGATAACTATGTTAAATTAAATTTTAATCAGTAACGAGTGGCCAACTTTCAAGCGATACCAGTCGAAACCTCTATCATATTATTGAGTAATGATATATTTCACTCAAAATTTGATGACTGAAAAGCCACTATAAAATGAAATTTTAAATATATTTACAGTGATTAGCTTATACGATAAACAAACCAGTGTGACACAAAAAAAGAAAAGCTAAAGCATTTCTAACTTATATTGGTTCAATAAATATATAAAGCTACAAATCTAGCAAATTTATTAAAGATTTTTTTTTTTATGATACTGTAAGTGAAATAATATTTGCTGTTGGAGATGCCAGTTTTTTTTTTAAATATTAAAATGCTTTAAAACATTTTACAATGTAAATAGAATATAATGCCCTCGCGAGGAGAAGTTTGACCCAAAAACCTCCAGCGAATTTAATGCTTTTTTCAGAGCCAAACAAGCGTAAACATTTTCTCTTCAAAATCTGATAGTAATACTAGAAAGAAAGTTTCCGATAGAAAATCCACGAAGTTGAGGAAGTTTCTGGAATGGATGACCACAGATTCAGCAAAAAAATCATTTATGGCGGCGGCTGGATAAGGAGGAGAGATTTACTGTCCCTGGCAGAGAGCGGGAGGCGTTGCCAACTATGGTTGTCATGGTTTTGTATATATTTTACCATGAGTTTCGTATCAGATGACATAGAATTTTTTTCTTAATTAATTAAAGGTATAAACCGTTTAAACCTGTCAGTTGTAGTAATTGGGGAGCAGGTGAGTTATTGATGATAACTTCTTTAAGCAGGTGATAGAAAAGACTTCCTTCAATTTTCACGGGGATGGAGGGTAGCTGCGAGCTTGGCGTGATTTAAAACTTTAATAGCGCATTTTTCAGATGTTTAAAGATGAATTGCTGATATAATATTTTGCCGAGTCAGCGACTTGTGGATGATGAAGTGTCATCTCGTCTCCAAAGATCCAGGCATGCTTTCAGTGAAGATTGATCTCATCAACCTACGTCAGGTTTTATAGAGTTTCTGAATATGCTTTAAGCACAAGTGTTCAGTGTTTAACTTTAAACACTGACAATGATTATAATTAACGTTGATTTAACATTTCATAAAAATATATAAAACACCAAAATTACTTGCTTTGAATAGCTGCCGATATATTACACACGTCAAATAATTTGGATGTTTTGATGTAATTGGAACAAAGCACTTAGCTGGAAGTATTGAATGCATAGTATTGATTATTAATCTATATCGTAATCACCATTGACGTGTCGCACAGTAAATCAATAATATAATGGGTATGGGAGCTTTGAGGTAAAAAAAAACGTTTTACGGAACATTATGACACCGAAAGCTTTTTGGTTATATTTGGTTATTTTTTTTATCCTTTAGCGTTTTCACAGTGTAGTGTAAAAAAAGATTGAAGGTAAAAAAAAAAATGCGAATCCATTTATTTTTCAATAGTAAAATGATAATATGTATATATTCTCAATTCTGAAATTCGCTTCGAAAAATCCATGAATATTGAATATCACATCAACTGAAAATAAAAAAGTCGATATTACGAAATGAGGAATATTTACAATATCGAAGCCTGAAATATCAAGTCAGCTGTGGCTCCCCGATGCAGAGCTTAAGCAAACTCTATTACTGAAACAAATCCTGAAGGATTGTCGGCGATGTAAATAAATATCTCGCGGGAGCGAAAAAGTCAACAGAGCTCCGTCATTTGAAGATAGAAATTTAATAAAGCGAAACAGGGAAGGCTCCAGTGCTCACAGCAAAACAAACACACATCCCGACTAAGCAAGACATATATTTCATACAACACGTTTTCAGGCAATGGATTCATGTACGAAACGACTGTAAAAATTTTATGTCACCATCACGACACAGTGCTACTAAATCATACATTAAGAGCCGTGATACCATATTCGAGTTTTTTGACCATTTGCTTGTACCTATTGCGAAAAATCGACTGCACCAATCAAAAAAATTTAAATGCAGAAAGCTATATACATCCTTTCTTCTACTACGATTTTTTATTTTATTTCTTATGATTTACTTTTAATGTGATAAATATGTGTTTTTCCGATTGAAGTTTCGGGATTGGAGTTTCGCGATGTTCCTGTTCCAAGAATCCTAAACATTTATGACTCTTTTTTTCAACTGGAATTAAAAGATTAGTTATAAACCTTCCTGTTGGAATTAGTTTGAAAATTAAAAAAAAAATTTTTTTTAACAAACTTTGGTTTTGAAAGTCGTCATTTTATCCAATTTTTCAACATCTTCAAGATTTTATTTAACCCTAAAAATGGACGTTAATTAAATAATAAAAAATAGATAAATATAATTTATAGTTTTTTCAATACTCTGTAAAAAAAATCAACTTTCGACATAGTAAAATAAAGTGACAATCAAGTTAATTAAATGACACGATTAGAAATAAAATAAAAAAATCGTAGTAAAAGAAAGGATGTATCTAATTTTCTGCATTTAAATTTTTTTGATTGGTACAGTCAATTTTTCGCAATAGGTATAAGCAAATGGTCAAAAAACTCGAATATGGTATCACGGCTCTCAAACATAACTACTTGTCACAAAATTTATAAATCGATTTAAATTCTCGCAGTGGTGGTTGCGAAAGTTCAGAGGTGCGTGTCCTAACCTAACCTATCTCATTACGGAATCACCCTTAAAATAGACTTCTATATTGTATATATTACCAAACATATTAAATATGCCAACACGAACATTTATAATACACGAGCTCGTGCTTCCGACAGTCTCGAACTCTGTACACAAACAAAACAAACTCGCGATTCCTGAAAAGTCACCCCTAATCTGAAATACGCTGACAGCCGGCCCGAAAAGTCAATAATTTTTGTAGCTTTGCTGAAGTCAGCGAGATCATGCCGAACAAAAAGAAAATTTACAAAACAAATCAGTCAACACCGGGGGCTTTCGAGAAAAAAGTTTTATTTTTCCAGCGCAGGTAGCCGACCGGAGAATTCTACGGAGGAGGTCTTCGCAAATAACTTCTGTCTAACGCGAGCACAGCCATTCTTTTCAACTTCGTCCAACTTTTTTCACCCCGCGGGTCTTTTACGTAACCGACGCCGTTAATGGAGAAAAGGCTAACCAACAAAAATTGAGTATTTTTTCCTTTCACCCCGACCGCATTATGTAAACTTGTTTTTGTACCCCCTCGAGCGAAATAAATCTACGAAAAACATGTTTGCCATCAAAGCATGATCGACATTACATTCTATACCTGAAACGACGAGCGGGAATGAAAGTTAATCCACGTGTAGTGAGAGCATTTTTTAAGCGATTTAATGAATTTTTAAAATTGAGGATAGTGTGAAAAATACCAAATTGTTTCCAGACTGATGTTTACAAATGATTTTCGAGAAACACGAAATTTTGATTTAGAAAGGATTTGTATCAATTTACTGAAATTCTCTAACCCGAAATAAATGCCAGGTGTGTTTTACGCAGTATCGAGTTTATATTCAAATTAAACGGAAAAGGGTTTTACCTGCGATAGCGATCTAAGCCCACGGGCAATCAAGCCATACGAAGTAATGTGCGTTATTCCTAATCTGGGCTTAATTCCTTATTCCAATGGCTATATAATCTGCTGCAGACGAATCAATACACAATCAGAAAAACAATCACTTACTGTTTGATAAAAAAACAACACAATGCTTTATATATTCCCAGATGCACACACACACACATATATATATATAAATTTATATTTACAAATAAATATATGTATATAGTATTGTAAATTTGCTCAACAAGCTGCGTTTTCAGTTGACAAATGCTTGGGATGTCAGGTGATATGTTTGACTTTTTTCGAGAGGATTCCTTCACCCCAAAACGAAATTCGATTATTTCTATATTACATAGAATTAATAGAAACTCAATACGCATGTATCTTTGAAAAGGAATTGTAAAGCGTGTGATACATTTGATTCTAGCACCCTCTTCCTGTTGTAGATTTGCACAGATGGTTTCACCCAAAGAACAACCTTCACGTTGCATGTAACAATGTGCTTGAGAATATACTGAATATCAATTCTTTATTTCACAGAATAATATTTTAAGTGTTTTTTCAACATAAGTAAAAAAAAAAAAAATTACCTTTAACAGCAGGTGATTTTTCGCGTGTGAAATTAAACGGGGGGTTAAAATAAATAAAAGATGAACAAGATCAAAGAATATGATCATTGTCTAGCATGCTTCCTGAAAAATAATATTTCATAATCTATGAATCAATATAGTTGCAATAAGTATTTTATTTAAGGTAATAATTTAAAAAAAGGCTGTTATGACAATAAACAGCTGATTTCTATTATTAGAATAAAATCGGACGAAAATAATTTTTATTATATTAATTTACAACTCGGAGTTCAGTTCATTTAACGCACCCTATTTGGGGAGGGACTTTTAATTATACATTTTCCGGAAATGCGAAACAAATGGAAATTTGTGGAATTTCCACTTCCGGTCGCGGGGACGGCGTTGATTGACGCGGCTGGCAAGTGACGAGCACGTGGCGGGTCACGTGCCTCCCTCCACCCCCAACCCTTCCGCTTCAGCCCAACCCTATTAAACACACTAAAGGCGGGGCGGGTACTAGTACCCGCTCCGCGGACTACTGCCCGAAGGCGGGGCGCATATTAATACGCTTTTGAATGTGTTAACTTTAAAAGCGGCAGAAGGTCATTTTATTCTTTAGGTTTACAGCTCGAAATGTTTGTTTAGGACTCGTCAACGTTACTTCTACCAATACTGTCCAGTGACAATGAAGAAGTGGAGTGGTCAGAGAATGATAATCCTCCAATTATTGAACAATTTTTAGGACAAAGTGGTGTTGTTGTGATGCCAAGTAATCCGCAAATTGTGTATGAAGAGGTTCAACTTTTTATAGGAAACGATTAATTTGAATACTTGCAAATCAAAGAGTGTATATACTAGATTTCACACGTGCAATTTTACGTTTAGTCAATTTGGTTACCCGCTTAAAATATAAATATGATATAAGCTATTGTGTAACAATAACATTAAATTTATTAACAAAAATCTCATAATTAGCTCGGAGTTGCTAAACGGAAGAAAAAAAAATTAAAAAGTGTAAATCAAAGAGTGTATAGACTAGATTTCACACGCGCAATTTTACGCGAATTTTGCACATCAGTTTATATCTATTTATGGATTGGTCAATCAGATGCGTATTTATTACCCATTACGGGTTTATTATATTATTACTAATATGATTAGGCACATTAGTTCATATATAGAAGATGACTTAAAGAAACTCTCAGAAATCACGATGATATTTTTCTGAGAGTTTCTTTAAGTCATCTTCTATATATGAACTAATGTGCCTAATCATATTAGTATCACATCAGTTTAGTCAATTTGGTACCCGCCCAAAGTGTGTTAAGCATTTTTATAAACACAACAATTAAAAACTAATAATTTGATCTATAAAAAATATTTGGTATAAACTGCAACATTTTGTTATAAAAGGGCTATTTCAAAGGCGTTACTTCAGATCAGCTGTAAAATTGGTTTTTCAGTTGTATATCTTCCGTTTACGAAACCAGGCTTTTGCTGAAAATAATATTGAGTAGAATCGCTATTCGCATTTTCCATGGTAGAAAAATAACATCACCGCTACGATTCCAGAGTTACGAAATAAAAAAACAACGCGTGTTCGGATATCCACATAAACCTTTGCTACACTTTTTAATCTTTTTGCAGTGATTGCATCTGCAGGCGCTGATCTCCTTTGTAGGTTCTAACATCTCTATAAAAGGCTAGCTTCAATTTCAAGTCTTAATTCCAGCCGAACAATTCCAATCATCGAATTATCTCGAGCTCTGGCAGCGGCGCTAATCCTGGATCTTCAAAAAGTAAGTTTAATAAATCTGATATTCAGGGTATGCCTGAGCTGACTTGGTGCTGAAAGATCTACGTGCCATGGTGTATATTATTCGCATATATACGTGAACATTGATATGTTGATTGCCCAATATTATTATTATATCATCCTTTCCTTACAAAGCTCAGGTGTTTAGATCTGATACTCCTTCTGTAGCAAGCTATAGCAGAAGCCACATACCTCGATAAGGTACTTTCAGAGTACACCCTTTCATAATCATTCCTAGTCTACAGATCCTTTATACACACTTAATATAATGGAGAGAGTATACAGTAGGAAGTTCAAGGCTTTTTGCTTGTGTGGAATACACGCCACTGATCGATAACGTCGGATTAATACTGCCTCGTGTTTTATTATAATACTAGCAATGTAGCCCGTCATAAAATGACGTATTTGATGAGCATATTTTAAAGTTTATGAATGAAAATATTATCCTATCGTCTTGAAATTCGGCACATAGCTGCGGAAAAATTTACTTAACTTATGTGCAAAAAATCAGCGTTGTATCTTTTAAGATATTCTATACAGAACGGAAAAATGAAACATACATACAAACATACAAACACACAATGGCTATTATTATAGTAGATTTTTAATTGATCATGATGACTACTGAATACTTAAGAAATACAATATTTTTGACAGAGAGTACTTGGTGGAACTCCATTTTAATATTTTTGAGTAAAATATTGCTAATATCCCTATTGCTAAATCACATCTTTAAAAAACCATTTACTGCGCAAAAACCTATTATTTACAGATAAACACACTAACAATTGTTTACCTAATTGCTTATTATTATATAAAATCTCACTCTGTTTATAATGTCAACATGAAAGGTTAGCGAAACCGGTCACAAATAAATACGAACACGTGGAAAATCACTCTAGTATTTTACTCAAAAATATTACTGAATACTTAGTAAATTCACGTTTTACCTGTACAAGATGTTTCGTGTATGTATGTATATGTATAAATATGCCTATATTGCACTGTAAACATAGGCTGTGCTTTAAAAGTGCCGCATAACATTACGTAAGTAGAGTCATTTTGTGTCAAGTGGTATCGACCTGGCTGGTACTCGAACGTGCCACATACCGGGTTTTTAGGTCACCGTACCGACTACTCCGGCGATGAAACCCTCCGAGGCTCCTGAGGCAGCCCTGAAGGCTCTGCTGCTGCTCGAGGGGGCAACCCCTTCTCCAGGTCTAACTACCCCTGCAGATACTTCCACCTTCAGGCTGCGAGTTCGACACACTACGCCACAAAATATAGCAACGAACTACATATAAAAAAAATTATATATTTCAAAGCATGGCGTATCTTATACGACATTTTTACTGACAATTATTTTCTGATATCTACTAGTTCCACGATATTATAAATATTGGATACGAAGAATGAAAAGTTTTGTTAGGGCAATTAGAAATAGAGTAACCTCTTTGATGTTTTTATTATATGTCTATTTTTTGGATTGAACGTCAATCAGATGCGTATTTATTACCAATTACGGGTTTATTATATTATTACTAATATGATTAGGCACATTAGTTCACGCATAGAAGATGATTAAAAAAAATTCTTTGATCATCTTCTATGTGTGAACTAATGTGCCTAATCACGTTATTATTATACTTAAAAAAAAATTGAGACTGCTATTTATTTGATGCTTAGTTATGTAATTTGGAAAATAAATTTGAATATCTAAAATGTTCACATAAATGTGAACGTGATCAATTTTCAAAGGCTTCATCAGGGATTACCATTACTGGGACCAAAGCGTCGGGAAATTTACTATAAAATACATTTAATTACAGAAATTTATATAATTTACACGGAAACAAAGATACAATCTTCTGATCTTATAATATCTACCACATTTGGAATAATTGTATGATGCTTTAACAAAGCCAAAACCGCATTCACTATCTAAAAATATTTTTTTTAACTGAAAGTTTTTTATTTAAAAAGAATGTAAATTAGATACAAGCAGGAAAAATATCAGTCTAAAAGCTGAATGTGTATGATTGCCACAATAAAACTAAAGTAGGTCATCAAAAACAATCTGTGTAACCTGAAAACTCAGTTGATATTTTAGTTTACTAATCCGGTACGTACCCAAACAACTGTTTCCGAACTTCCGAACAAGATGTACAGTTCTTTACTCCGGCGGAACTGCAGTTTTGGAAACGGGACGTGTCATCCGGAAGTCGGAGGTTCCGGGGCTGACCCTGCTTAAAGTGGATACTTGCCAAGTGAATTTACTTTTTCAGTGCTACAATTACCATGAATCAGTACCAAGTTCAGCACAAGGGAGCAACGGAACAAAGTCTGGTGAGTTTTCTGCGATTCCCGCGTATAGAACAATGGAAATGAAAACGTATCGAGCCGCAGTTGTTTTCCAATATCTGCATTCACCCTTTCAGCCTTCAACTCTGAAAGTAGAGTTTTTTCAGGAGTGGAATACATATAAAAAAAAGATCACAGCTGGCTCACTTTGGTCCCGGTTTAAATTCAAGGAGGCTCACGGCTTATGCGATATCTAAACTTATTTTATGTTAAAAAAACAATATGTTTAGTATATTAGTAGAAAAAATATTGAAATCCCGCATAAGTGGATTATAAGTTAATTGAGTGTGTAGACAACACATTGTTTATGCGATTCAGTTTTCTTGAAATCGATAGCACCATATTCATCATCCCTTAAGCTTAAATATTCATCTTCGAAGGGGTGAAACTTCGGCTACCCGAAACACCGACTGGCTCAAATTTGCCGAAATACAAATTGGGTCAAGCCACCACAATAAGTGACTGCGGGTCGGGCGGGGCGAGGGTTGCAATAAACGCCCATTTTCAGTAATGGATGCCCTGAAAAAAGGTATCCATTCAAATTAAAAAACCATTGGTGTCGCGGATGATGTCTACGAGAAAAATAAATCTACGAATTCGGATAATCTAAGCAAGGCACTATTACAATCGGCAAGTGTTAAAATTTGATAAACAAGGTGTTCAAGACAATCAAGTCGTATCCGTATCAAAAAGATTACATCGAAAAATTTTTTTGATATATTGCTTTAATAAAATAAAAAAAACTTTAAGCAAGAACAAAAATTTTTGCCTGAAATCCAAGTCAACGAATAAGCTGCCAGCCATTAAACCCCATGGTTCTGAAAACTAAAGCGTTAAGACAATTAATTAGCAATACAATTGAAGTAATATTCAAAAGGCTGCATTTCTTGCTGCCATTTTGAAGGGTTGTATTTCCCGCGAGACGATTTTCAGCAAATTCGATTATGCAAAATGTCTAGCAAAAAAGTTCGATGGGTTATTTTTTGCGAAATAATTTGATTTCCTTGGCTTTCGACAACTCGGCCAAAATATTCAGGAAAAATTTATGAAACTCAATAAACAACAAAATAAACGTAGAAATATATTACACACTTTTTTTTACTAATAGCTGTAATATTTCAATGTTTTTTGTACCTGTTACTGTATTCTTCTTTCGTGATGCATTTTGTTCAGAAATCGTAATTTTTTATCACTTGTTTAACCAAAATATTATCTGCTTCAATTATATAAAGCAAGCGTGTTTAGAGCTTTAGATTTAGGAATGAATTCCATAGCAAGTAAACTCAAGACATAAGGGTGGATTGTTTGCACCTGACCCTGACACCAATTTATGGATCGGTTGTGTCTTCGTGGGCCGAGGGTGTTCAAGGGTTGCATTTGGCCTGATTTTATTAATTCACAACACTGCGATTAGATTTTCAGCCTAGAAATTTTACACATAGGGGTAAAAAATCTATAAATTAGTGGTCATAATTAAGCTTATTTTTTTTGGCAATAATATTTAATGAAAACATATTATATGTGCCCCCCTTTATATTTCTCTCAAGAGGGTGGATAAAGGATATCTCTGCTCACGGCATTGCGGATTTTATTTTTTATCCCTTCAGAATTGATTTTATAAATTGAGAACTAATATTCCATAACTCCCGGTTTTTCAGGTTTTTGTTTTTTTTATTCAGATTTATATTATTTCAAGCGTGCATTTTGTTCACAGGTTGACAAGTTTTCGATTTTTAGAGAATCTCGAGATCGATTTTTTTCAAACTTAAATCATTTCATTGAGTTCATTTGGTCTTGAATAAATACACAGGGTATCAGCATCTAAATAAGACATTTTGTGTAAACAGAAACTTTATATATAGTCCTTAGTTGAAAGATCCCTGGGGGGTGGCATGTCATGAAACTTGCACCCTCATCATCATAAGACAGGCTGTTGCCTTTTCAACATCACGTAACCAATAAAAAATAAAACACTACAACAACATCTATCCAAATTTAATTTCACATAAAAGCACTGTAGTTTTAGTTTTACATTAAATGTGTAAAGTTGATATAACTAACTACAGATTGATTGTCGGTTGTGTAACAACGCCTGTAGACAGATTTCAAATACTGTGAGCGGTTGTTTATATAAAAAAAATAAAAACTATATCAAAAGTAAACATGATTTAATTTAAAATAAAATTAATAATGACGATGAAAGCGGCGTTACTCGGAGTTTATATTACACATGTGAAAAACAACCCTTCATGCGTTTTTTTTTATTCTAAAAAAAGTTACACCCACGTCACTTAAAAGTTAATATAGGGGATGTTTCAGGCAGCGGCCTGTCGTTAATCCAGACCAATTATAATTTTTACGACTTTTTCTAAAGAACGCCGCATTAAACGTATCGGCAAATGGCGCAGTCGGTCGGTGTTGCCAGCTCGGGGAATTCCTCCGCAAACAGGGAGAATGTTGCTGGTTATTGCTTGTCAATGTGCCAGCAACTCGAGACAAAGTGTCTCCATTATGACGAAGAATGATTGAGGTCCTTTATTATTATTTATTAAATGCTTAATTTTTGATGACAAAGTTGCCAGCAAAAACGTATTTTTGCTGAGTTGGTTGGGTTTCTTGGGTGCTTGAGATTTTAGTATTCTGACGCTTAGGTCTTCGTACTAGGAGCATCTTCAGGAGTTTTGGGGATGGTAACTACATGGAAGCCGAAGCGTCGGAGGAGTGAAAACTTCAATCGGACCATTACCCAAGAAACTAAATCAAGTCATAATTATGCCAATTATGTAAAACTTAAAAAATAAAAAAGGACTAAAATTAACATGAAACATTAGTTTAATTTCAGTTGCCTCGGGTTTTTTTTTCAGCAGGTTTTCTGCCAATGGTTATTTGCCACATACGTTATTATAAAATTAAAATATTGATCGTAAAGCACAACTATCCAAATAACTACAAAAAACAAATCTGTTGTTGTGGATATAATGCATGGATATAAGAAGCATTTCTCCAGTGAATGTGATTATATATGATATACCTGGATATCTGGAGTTGAAGCCTGGATACTCAAGACAGGTATTATGTAGATATGTGGCTGTATAGAAGAATCCTTAATATACCATGGGTTGACTGCATCACAAATGAGAGAATCTTGCACATAATGCACAAAGAAATAGAACTTATGACGTTGGTAAAGAAGCGGAAGGTTTCCTATTTTGGTCACAATTTCAAAGTATCCTCCAGCTGATTGTCCAAGGAAGGAGATAAAAATATGTTAAATATGAGGAGTGGCATCAGAAGAAGATATGTGTATATCAACTTTCAGTTATATATTGTTGTAATACGCAAAACGTGGTTAATGTAAGCAGTCGTTCCCCGTTCGACTGATCTTCACAATCAGTTAGAATTCATCACAAACTTTTTAGCAAAGCGAGTTAGATGGCAGAAGGAGTATTCCAATGCACGATCGCGGCTCGCAAAATAAAAAAAAAATTCAGCCGACAAAACTTTAATACGCCGCGAATTCCTTGCCTCACGCATCTCCCCGGCACGCGCAGAGATTGCCTCTCGAAAAAAAGTACACAGCGAAGCGCAAAGCGAGTAAAATATGCAAAATACGGAGACTCGGAGTAACGCGAGCGGAAAATCACATTCAGCCGAGCCTCGTATAACGCGGCCCTCCCCCCCTCCCCCACCAATCAGCCCGCGAGCCTCACCTCGGGCCGTGCTACACTGCGCTACTTTCGGGCGAACGGGCTTGATTGCTAAAATATTTACTATTGCTATTATAATAAGTCCGGGTGCAGGGTTGGGCAGGAAGGTATGGATGATCTGAACGGGGGGCCACGCGGTGGTCGTCGTGAAATTTTTGCAATGGCCACATCCAAGTTTAAGTTTTTTTGAAAAATAAGTGTGCAACTGATATTTCAAATCATCCATACCTCCCTGCTTAACCCTGTACTTTTATCCTGGAGAATAAAATATATTTTTAATGTAATAAGTCTATTTTACATTTTTCAATATTACAAATAATATTTTTTTGAGTACTACCTTGGGCCGTGCTACACTGCGCTACTTTCAGGTGAACGAGCCTAATTGCTAAAATATTTACTATTGCTATTATAATAAGTCCGGGTGCAGGGTTGGGCAGGGAGGTATGGATGATCTGAACGGGGTGCCGCGTGGTGGTCGTCGTGAAATTTTTGCAATGGCAACATCCAAGTTACACATTGAAAATATAAAATTTAGGTTTAGTTGAAAAATTAGTGTGTAACTGTTATTTCAAATCATCCACACCTCCCTGCTTAACCCTATACTTTTATCCTGGAGTATAAAATATATTTTTAATGTAATAAGTTTATTTTACATTTTTCAATATTACAAATAATTTTTTTTGGAGTACTACCTCGGGCTGTGCTACACTGCGCTACTTTCAGGTGAACGAGCCTAATTGCAAAAATATTTATTATTGCTATTATAATGAGCCTATGTACTTTTATCCTGGAGTATAAAATATATTGCTTCAGTTCAGTAGTACATTGAATTAAAATTTACTTTTGCAACCATATTTCAGAAATATTTCATTTAGTATTTTTCAAAAAGGTTTATATAATAAGGTAGATCAAAATATCGGTTTTTGTAGATTTTATTAAGAATAAAACTGAGCTCTAATGAAACCATAATTCATGTCCCGAATCCTGAATTCTGAATCAATTAGGAATAAATAAGAAATCGTGTATTTTAAATTGATTACTGTGAAATACTTTTTTAATTTAATGATTATAAACCACCCGGAAAAGGCTACAAAAATCTACTATCACTGATTATTATTAAAAATTATATAAATTTTATATTTGGTACTTAATTTTGTTTGAATTCAATATGTGTAGCATAGCAAGTCCGTGCGAGCAAGCTCCTCCAAAATTATCACATAGCATCAATATGAATTCATATTTTATCAAATGGTGTGTCTCAACGAGCTCTATTTGTCTAGGCGAGCGATTAATACGCTCTGAACAGTAAGAGGTTCTACTATCACTCTTATATGAAATGAAGATGTTTGCATTATATAAACTCAGTAAATTTACTCAGTTTACCCTATCGTTTTGTTTTAAATGCCTATTTTTGTTATAAGATATTTATTTAATTTATTGTTTATATGTTTCTTTAACACATTTTTGTATATAAATCAAAAACGAAAATATAGAAATAAATGTATGCAATCACCTAAGAAAGCCTCACAACATACGCGCAAGACCATGAGATAAGACATTCACCATGATACAACCTGTTACCAACCCGATGAGACAATAGATTATTTTATGTTTAAATTCAATCTAGATGTTATTTGTTATTGTTTAATGGAATGGCGCCCGCCAGACCGGCGCCACCTTTTATGTTAAAACTGGTGAATCCCCGTGTACAACGCGGCTTTGAAAGCTGATCGCCTGGGAATGATACCCATGGCAAAATAATGACCTAAACCGCCATTATAACTTCGAATTTTAACGACTTACACATGCTAGTAAGCTGATATATTTAAACCAGAAAAATAGATCGAATATCTAGGCGTGTGAACAGGAAAACACATTCCTTTCTTTGTTCGTAAACTGTATAAAAGACCAATGAGAGCCCCCAAAGGGGCTAGTGTTCGAACAGTGTTCAAATTGTCTTCATGGGGTACCTATGCCCGGAGACAGCACTCCGGTAAAACGTAAACTGCGTTGTTATCGTTAGAGTCCGGCGAGGTTATGAAAAGTTCATATCTGTCGGAATGATCGTTGTGGGCCTTACACACCCCAATGAGTGGAAAAGCAACGCGCGTAGAAACCACGTCCGCGTGCGTGAAGATACGACCACGATTGGCGTATTCTGTGCTAACATCGCGTCAGGTGACGTAAATATCGTGGGAGGTTTACATACCTCAGTGAATATACCGCCGCGAGTTCGGAAGTATATTGTGACGGATTGTCACGCAGTTTTAAATTACCGACCCCTGTGTCGGCTCAAAAGTGAAGTAAAAATGTTAAATGTAACATGTCTGGAAATCATATATTATAACCAAGTTTGTAATAAAGTTTAAATAAAAGTTTACAAGAACGAACTCTTTGAATTACCTACAATACAGTCCACTGATAGCTTATGAACCTTGGCGAATTTGTAAGCTAAACATCGAAAGAAAAAGAACGTCTACCAGTGTCTTGAGAACTATACCTGGTAGCGTCGTCAACACAACCATAGCTATAAGAACTATTGTAAATTAAATCTTGTTGAAGGACAAGGCATTTGATTCGTGAAGATCCATTACTATAATGATAAAAGTAACTTTGTATTTTGTCTTCACATTGAGTTTATTTAAATTATTTGCATTACCAGTTTCGACCCGATACACTGGGTCATCATCAGATGCTTAACTAAAATGTTTAATTAAGCATCTGATGATGACCCAGTGTATCGGATCGAAACTAGTAATGCAAATAATTTAAATAGACTCAATGTGAAGACAAAATACAAATATTTTTGAATAAAATACTTGAGTGATTTTCCACGTGTTCGTATTTATTTGTGACCGGTTTCGCCAACCTTTCACGTTGGCATTATCAAACAGAGTGAGATTTTATATAATAATAAGCAATTCGGTAAACAATTGTTAGAGGGAGAGGTTGTTAGAAAGAGAGAGAATGATTGTCAGGTGGTAAGGGCTAATGTGATTTTAATGTACCTGACAAGTTTTTATTCAAAAATATTAAAATGGAATTCAACCTAACTAAATAATAAATAAAGTTTTATTATTTATTTTTTTTGGTGTATCGTCGTTGTGGAGGTCTCGTAAAGGTTCGATGCGAGTCAATGCATTCCGCGGCGTGGATGTTTCTGTGAAGTAGGGTGTGTCTGTACCACCCCGGCGGGGCAGGGGCGCCCGTTCCTGTCGTTCCTGCTACACTCGGCTCCGTAAATCCGAGTGTTTGCAGTGGCGGCACGTTTAAGGTGCTGTCGAAATTGAAAAATGTGATCCGCATTAGCGCCGAGCCCCCGGAGCCTCCTGAACCCCCGGAGCCTCCGCCAGCCGCGGCTTACACCCCGCTCGGTCGATACGCTACATTCGGGATTGCGACATTTGTTATGTGATGACTGTTACGCGACTGTTGTGCTATTTATTAGTTCATTCTATACGGTTTGAGAAACACGTGTATTCCTGCTGGCTAGCCGAATCGGAGAAGACTCGAAATTGAATGCGCTAGCTTGACATACTGGAATGATCTTGGAGTACCTTGTCGAGTATCAGATCTAAACGCCAGAGCTTTGTAAGGAAAAGATTATATACAAACACTGGCTAAGCATGAGTATATGCTCAGTAAACTGGACGCCAAACTCCTCTGAGGAGAGACACTTGATGAAGAATCAATATATGTATGTGTGTTTGTGTGTATACGTGTGTTTTTTAATCGTTGTTTGGAGTACCTTGTCGAGTATCAGATCTAAACGCCAGAGCTTTGTAAGGAAAAGATTATATACAAACACTGGCTAAGCATGAGTATATGCTCAGTAAACTGGACGCAAAACTCCTCTGAGGAGAGACACTTGATGAAGAATTAATATATGTATGTGTGTTTGTGTGTATACGTGTGTTTTTTAATCGTTGTTTGGAGTACCTTGTCGAGTATCAGATCTAAACGCCAGAGCTTTGTAAGGAAAAGATTATATACGAACACTGGCTAAGCATGAGTGTATGCTCAGTAAACTGGACGCAAAACTCTTCTGAGGAGAGACACTTGATGAAGAATTAATATATGCATGTGTGTTTGTGTGTATACGTGTGTTTTTTAATCGTTGTTTGGAGTACCTTGTCGAGTATCAGATCTAAACGCCAGAGCTTTGTAAGGAAAAGATTATATACGAACACTGGCTAAGCATGAGTATATGCTCAGTAAACTAGGAGAGACACTCGATGAAGAATTAATATATGCATGTGTGTTTGTGTGTATACGTGTGTTTTTTAATCCCTGAAACTTTGATCGTTTGCGGGTAGAAGGTTACAGATAAGAACTACCTCGGAACTAAAAATGGGACAAGATAGAACGTATCCAGCTGCAAATCTAGAACCTTCGACAGATTACGGCCCCGGCAGCGGGAAGGCGAGCCTCATCAGAGCGCATCATCAATATTCATGGAGGGAGGAAGTCAGCCAAATTGCTTCAGCAAGAGCGGCGCCAGATCTTGCAGACGATCGGCCCTCCCTCGGCCTATATTAGGAGACTTTCACGGGAAACGATTATTATACGGGCCGTTAGGTAAATACTCCAGGGGCAACCCTTTACCCGCCGAGGCTTTTATTTGTGGAAATTACAAGCGCAAAACAAAAACAAAGTAATTAAATTACACAAAGTTATTTTGATAGTTTTACGCGGGTCTTTCGAGTCCGCGCCGGAACGAAGGTAAAACGCAAATGATAAATGAAAACACGTGCTCTTTGTTGCCGACTGGTGTCCAAAATACGTGATTTTATATTTTTAATTTAAATATTTTGTACGTTTGAACGTAGCAGTTACAAATCAACGTAAAAAGCTATGCCTAGGCAAGTATTACGTAGAAGACACATTTTCCTACCAAGGGGTTGGTTTACCGAGGATTTTTGGAAAATTTATTAAAAATATACAGTAAACAAAAACTTTTTATTAAAATGTATTTTGCATATAAAATTAACCAAAACTGCATTTATGTAATCTCTCAAGATTCAATAAAATTGGTCTGTGAAGGGTTAAAACGAAAACCATTGAAATTCAAACGCCACTTCACAAAAATGAGAGTAATTTTCAAAATATGTGTTTTTTTTACAGTAGTTTAAAATAACTGTTTGCATAGATTTATTATTGATTGCTGGTGTATACAGTTTGTTAAATAATTTATAATAAAAAATAGCGCATACTGATTTTGGATTTGCCGTAAAAAAATATTTATCGAAATATTAATCGTACATTATTTATACTGTCAAGGTTAAGTTTTATGCCGAAGAGTAAAAAATACATAGTAAAGAATATTAATGTATGTTTTTTATTGTTAAAATGAATATAGTTGGATGTGTTGCGATACGTGTAGGCAGCTTTAGGAGAGTAGCAATAACAGGCTGCGACAGACAGGAGCCCTGAAAGCTGATGGATTAAGAGACGTGGTACAAGTGTAGCAAGACATTTTGCAATTTAATTGTTAATTATTATAATAAGCATTAATTCCCATGTTTTAAGAATAAACACAAAAATATTAATGTGCTTAAAAGCTGGATATGTTAGGATTATGTTCAATTATATTCTGATATGAAATATTTTTTCGCGAAGATTTCCCTTAAACTTCTGGCGAGGGAAGCAGTTCAAGAGATTTCTGGTGGTTTAAGATTTGCGCAAGTATGAGAAGAACTGACTCGACAGCAGGAATTCGTTAATTAAGACTTGAATCGGGGGGATGCTGATACAGGCGGGGATGTTTCAATCCAGAGGGTAGACGAGCGCCGATTTCAGCTTCAGGGAGCAATGGAGATATTTGTTTTCTTATGAGTTTTGCTTAAAATTCAATCGGTTTAGTAATATTGATCGGGGCAACATTTTAATTTTGTGATTTGTTTTAACTGAGCAAATATTTTTCAAGAAGTTTGACTAATTTTTACTTAAAAACAAATACGAAAAAATATAACTTACAATCAAGCTCAAAGATAATGAATAGAAAAAACTAATACTTTGGTGTAGTTCAGCTTCAGTTAATGCTTGCTCGCCTAACTACTTTCAATTTTGAAGCCTTCGGGCGTTTCTTACTGGTAGAAAAACATATTAATAAAAAAACATCCTTTTCATCGATGGGTAAAAATTTATTTAATAAAGAAGAGCAAATAACGAAAAGTGGTTTGAAAAACAATCAAACGGAGGCAGCTTTCCGAGTACAAACAATCGCTTAAGTCTCGAGTCTTTCTCTCGGATAATCAATCAAATGTCAGCCTTAAAACCAAGGGACTGTTAGTAAGTTGGGTACAAAATAGAATGCCAGGGGCGGCGGACCTGCCCAACGAGGGGGTGGATTATACACTCAAAGAAACAGCCGGCCTCTAGGGGTGCTTTTTCAGTTTTATTTTTTTGTCTTATCTTCATAAGCTTAAATTCCCAAAAAATTACTAAAAAGAAGCTTGGTTGCTGCTGCCATATTATTTAAATATTTTTTAAGTATACTGATATTATTTTTAGTAAATAAATAAAGGTTGTCGTCTTGGGAGCCGTTGTCACATTTTAGACAACGTCGTCGTGGACAGTCGACTTATCAATCAAGCTAAAGAGCAATTTTCGCAAAACATTTTCAAGTTTTTATTAAAAAAATATTATTTGATTTATAATATAAAATAAAGGGTTATTAAAAATTGTATAAAATCGTTCAAGTATGAATTTAGTTAATTGCGAAATTTTTTTTTTGATCAAAAACGCTTTCACTGTGGCTCGTTTAATTTTTTGATTTGCGTAATTATTATTCAAATAAATTATTAAAAAAATATCTTTGTAATATAGATATTTCAATATAGCAATTTTTTTGTATATTTTGAAAAACAGGTGTTTTAGTTTAGGTTTTATTGCAAGTGGTGAGTTATGTAAGATATTAGAAATTCGAGGCAAACAACAGAAGACAGTCGAGCCTTCGTCAGGCCTCGCGGGGCTCGGAAGGCTCGGGGGGTCCAGGGGGTCTCGGGGGTCTCGGGGGTCTCGGGGGTCTCGGGGGTCTCGGGGGTCTCAGGGGTCTCGGGGGGCTCAGGGTCTCGGGGTAAACTTTCAAAATGAATAGATCGAGTGGGCCGGAGGGTGCAGGTGCCGCCAACCCACCCTCGGGGATCGATCTACCCCAGAGTCCGCGGAACGATCTAGGTTGATTGGAATTTTATGAAGTTTGATACCGGCTCGAGAGCGGAGAGGCAGCAATATTCTCTTTGTGCTTTGGAGATACGGACTTCACTGGAATAACAAAAAAAAAAAGAGATGAATATGTTTTTATTTATCTTTCCCAGCCGGGGTTCATCGAGGGGTGTTTTTGTTTTGTCTCGGAGAACGATTTGGATAAAAAGAAAATATAATTATATATGGACAGCACACATGTAAGATTATGAAACGAACGTAGCATTTATATTTGTGTATGGCTGCAATTCTTTACCCTGAGCGTGTGCAAAGGATCAGTTATAGAATAGTGGACTTGGAATGATGAATGTGCTTTGGAAGTACCTTGTCGAAATAGTGGGCTTCTGCTAGTATCAGATCAGATCAAAGCCCCAAAGTTTTGTAAAGAAAGGAATATATAATAATGCTTTTGGGCAGCAGCAATACGCATACTTTTTCTTCCTATATAAAGTTATGGTGTAAAAAGACTCAGAGACTATATTTTTCTCCCTAAGAAAACCATGAACGGCACATGAACATGAAATTTTTGCTTTATTTTTTGAATTTTAATAATTGAAAAGACAGATGAGAGGCTCTATATATATTTATTATATATTATTTCCGAAATGTTGGAAAAATCAAAACCAACGTAAGATATACATGAGATATTCAAAACCGAGCTATGAGATCTTTCCGTCCGAAGGAACTCAATTATCGGCAGCAAGTTAGTGCGCCGCAAGCGTGGAGTGTGTATCTGTACCGCGGGTGAAAGATGAAAGCTCTCCGGGACAGAAACCGCGATAAGGGACGATATGAGACTCTGGCTGGAGACAGGATGCCGGATCCGCGTTGTTCAATAAACTAATTCCGAGTCTCACGTAACAGGAGACTTAACAAGGTGTTGTATTTTATATTAAATTATAAAAAATATTTTTAGATAAGCATACATCCAAAAAGAAAAATTCTGCGTATTTTTCTTGTCGTTTCACGTGTAAATCAATTTATAAAAAATATTTGTATAGAAGGCCCAAAAAATCAAATTCAGTGGATTCATTGCCATTTGGCTAATATGATTTTTTTATATATGACTAGACACAATTGCTGCAATTATAAATACAGATTATTTAAAATAAATATATGAAATTATTTTTAAGTATATAAACGTTAGATACGCATTTTTATACAACGATTAAAATTAAAATTAAAAAAAGCACTTAAGTGCTAGGCCAGCCATAAGAAATGGTAGCAAATTCAATTCGTGTATAAATTATCAAAGAATTTTTTTGTAAAAATTTTACACTAATATTATACATATTTCAAGAAAATCCGGTTGTCAGTTGTGTCGCAGCGTGTGTAGCCGGCTTTATTAGTACTTCATTAAAAAAAAAAAAAAAAGATTATTTGTATAAGCAAGCAATTTTAAGTGACTGCCCTCGTGAGTAAGAAAAAAAAATACTACCTTCAGAGACGTTTACTTCGCATCTGTTTTTCTTCGCAAATTCGGGAGATTAAATTTCCTACGCAAAATAAAAGCTCACAACTCGGCAGCACAAATTCTTTACAAGTATTAAATTTTGAAAATATCTTTTCGCAGCGTCAAAACGAAATTCGCAGTAATTATATTTAGTGAGCTTTTGCCTCTCCCGACTCCGGGGAGTGTTGCGTGGAAATTTTACACCCGAGTGTGTCGCATTATGAATAAATTGAATTTAAAAGGCGGGGATTGAATACCACACATTTTGCATAAAATATACTACAATACCCGCGATATAATAATATTTTTAAAATGCCTCTCCTGCTGGTCCCACTGAACATATTTTTATTTTTTTGGTATTAATTCGGCTGTACTACTTCGGAGGGATGTGCTCTGGAAGTTACTGTCGAGGTGGTATTTTTTTTTGTAGCCTGCTGCAGAAGGAGTATCAGATCTAAACGCCAGTAAGCAAAGGATTATATAATAATGCTATTGGACAGCACTTTTTTTTCCAATAAAAAAATATGGTGTAGAAGACTCACTACACTATTTTCTCCTTAGAAAAACCATTCAGCATAAATTTATGTTTATTGAGATTGTCGCCAACCTCCTCTGAGAAGAAGAAGAAGAATATAAGCATTTAATAAAGAAAATATTTTTAATACCCTGTTTTAGCTAGAGTACATGCAGGTAGGGTGAATGGGGGTGAAGGGGTGCAGGTGCGGGGAAGGCAGCAGGTAAGTGAATTAAAATTTCCTCTTGAGAATTATTCAATGGAAAATAGAAACTAGGTTAATGCCATTCCGCGTTCAACTTAATTGCAGGCTTTTATTAGTTTATGGATACTTATAAATTAAATAATTAGTGCAACATGAATGAATATTATGCTGTGCACTTTAATATAATTATTTAAATTTTGATCAAAGTCATATTTTGTTTATTTTTTTTTGTTTGAAACTACTTGCTGAGTGAAAATCAGCAATACGATCATCTGAAATGGTGATGCCGCCGGACTGAATCCTGAGTAGCTTGAATGGCTTTATAAGCAAAAAAAAAATGCTGAAAGTGATAATGTTGTTGCGAATGACCTACATTTTCATTGCCACAGTCGGAGAGCCATAAAATACATAAAAGCAGGAAGAATATCGATCATCGGGCGAGCCGGAGTGGCAGATCGCAGGCCGCGCCATACATAATGTATAGTCGGGGGGCCAAAAACTGGGCTGACTAATTGGATCAGGTTTTTGCGCCGGGGGAGGAGCCTGGGGGAAGGGAGGAGGCAGGGTTCAAATCCGGGGGAGGCTCGAGAGCCACCCCCCAGAGATAGAAACAATTTAATATCTGAACGTTTAATTTAACTCCACCCCGACTCTCGGGGTTTTGTATAATATTTTGTTTTTGGCATAATTTGTAAAAATGTAAAGCAGCTCAAGCACTACTTTATGTACTCGCGACAGAAGGAAAATAAATCTCAAAGACCTGCATACTAGAACTGAAAGGGATCGTGACAGGATCCAATAGTGCCTCCTCCTGATGAGGTTGGGCACCTGAAAATGTATAACGGATTCGCACTCGGAAACCACGAGGGATGAAAGCATTTGTACATGTTATATAGGGATATAACGCTAAATAACATTGAAAATAATTTAACTGAAGGGTAGAATTAAATTAAAGCGAATACGCATTTGGCCTTGTATGTTAGCATTGTTATTGCTCACGAATAATTGATGATTCACGCGTCTGCGTGTCATTTTACTATCCGCTTACTGTCTTTTAACATAAACCATATTCTAGCTTCCTTAAAGTTATGTCAATGTCTAAATTGAAAGCCTTAATTTTCCACAAGTGTTGGCTGTCTTATTGATTGAATTTCATTAATTTTTTCGTTGTTGTATATTTGTTCATTGTAATTGCCAGATCGTCAAAAATATATTTATGAAAAATTGGGTAACGCTGTAAGTCTAGTCTGGAGTATTTGAGTGTCGTCATTTTGTAGTTTTGTATATGAGTCAGGGGGTGGAGAATAAAATACGAAGGCTAGTGGGGTGCTGAGGGCGAGATAAAGTCACGCTGAGTTCAGACTGAGCACCTTTTGTGTAACTTAAAAATTATCAAATATTTTTATTTATTAATTAAAATCCGAGAGGTCAAAAATATGCACATGAAAAAATTATTTATAAATTGAACACTTTTCGAATAATTTTTTATCACCGATTGTGATTATTTTTGTGAGCTCCAATCCTTCAGATTGATAACGTCAAATGTCTCGGATGATGATCGACCGAGGAGACGTCTTCGCGTCGCCGTACGTCTCGAGAGCGCCTCGGCGGCGACAGGCCGTGGGCGATACGTTTTTAGATGCTTTCATACACAATATTTGCGCTGGCTTTCAAGCACTTGAAAAAATTGCAGGATATTGTGCCCAACGCCCGGCCGGATAGAGGTCAGATAATGCTGGTGAATATGACATTATGGGTCTGATCGATTTTGCCCCCCCCCCCTCCCCCCCCGAGTGGTAGAGCTCGCTACAAAAGAAAATACCTCGAATAAAAATATTAAAAAATAACTTAACAATTCGTTGCGACCATTTCACTGAGCAAAATAGTAGTGGGCTCCTGATATTATTTCTGTAGCTTGCTGCAGAAGAATTATCAGATATTGCAAGGAAAAGATTCTGTTGATTAATGTACCAAAAACTTTTTAATATTTTTTTGATATTTATCTAATAAATCTGCGATAAAGATTAAACAACATTAATTTTGCTATTACAAGTAAAGTTACGTTCTGGCACAACAAATTTAAGAAATTCAATATTTTTGACAGAGAGTACTTGGTGGAGTTTCATTTTAATATTTTTGAGTAAAATACTTTGTTTTTATTTGTGACCGGTTTCGCCAACCTTTCACGTTGGCATTATCAAACATTATAAATTCTGTTTGATAATGCCAACGTGAAAGGTTAAAGAAACGAACATGTGGATAATCACTCAAGTGTTTTACTCAAAAATATTACAACAAATTTGTGCAAAAAGTCGTTCGCAATTTCTAAATGTATAAATAAATACCTCCCCGCTCTCCTCATTTTATTGCTTGTGCATGGCTGCCAATCTGTACCCTAGGTGTGTGTAAAGGATCGGTAATGTAGTAGTGGACTTGGAGTGACTGTGGAGGGATGTGCTCTGGAAGTTACTGTCGAGGTGGTATTGTTTCTGTTGCTTGCTGGAGAAGGAGTATCAGATCTAAACGCTAAAGCTTTGTAAGGAAAAGATTATATAATAATGCTATTAGGCAGCACCAATACGCAGATTTTTCCTTCTAATATAAAAATGCAGAGTAGAAGGACCCACTACACTTTTTCCCCTTAGAAAACCTCGAACACTGGCTCGGTATGCGTATATGCTCAGTGAACAGGTCGCCAGCCTTTTCTGAGGAGAGGCACTTGGATAAAAAGATAAATAAATATATATATTTATATGCGCACCATTATGTAGGCAGCTCTACCGAGACATCAAAGTTTAGCTAATGGATGAAGATTTTTCAGATAAGGAGCGAGGGAGATAGAGGCTGGCCGGGGAATTGAATGGGAGAGCCCACCGTGATAAAACGGACACTGCGCGAGCGAGTGCTCCAGGACGGGCCCCGAGGGGAGGAATATCGGCGAGAGGGTGAAAATACACGCTGAAAGAAATCCTTCTAATTTTTATATTTATTTTTGTTGAAAAATATTCTCGGAAACATTGTAAAGCTTTACAGCCGGCTTGCTATTCAGGCAGTCGCATGAACACGTTTCAATTCTGTTTCTGAAACATTGAGCTTTTAAAAATTGGCTGTATATTTTTGTTATTTATGTACTTAGCATTTTTAAGTATTCTGATAATGAACTCATGATTTTTGTAGATAACTATACATTAATATAAGAAAAATTTTGTTTATAATTTATATTAACATAAGTCACTCTATAGATATCAGCTGAAACGAAAAAAAATAGTATAGTATGGACATATGATGTAGATCGATTAAAGGTCGATCGTGAACATCATTTGGCAGAAAGCAGACGCGAATGATTGATTAAGTACACGTGAGGTGTATTCAGTTACATTCGAATCAGATCGACTGTAAACCATCACTAAGAAGAGACCAAACGCGAATGATTGATTCAGTACTTTCCTGAAATACTCGTTGAATCGATTATTTCAACGGTACATTCGAATCAGATCGACTGTAAACCATCACTAATCACAGAGCAGATGCAAAGGATTGATTCAGTACTTTCTTGAAATACTCGTTGAATCGATTATTTCAGCGGTACATTCGAATCAGATCGACTGTAAACCATCACTAGTCAGAGAGCAGATGCAAAGAACTGATTCAGTACTTTCCTGAAATACTCGATAAATCGATTATTTTAGCGGTAAATTCGAATCAGATCGACTGTAAACCATCACTATTCAGAGAGCAGATGCAAAGAACTGATTCAGTACTTTCCTGAAATACTCGTTGAATCGATTATTTCAACGGTACATTCGAATCAGATCGACTGTAAACCATCACTAGTCAGAAGCCAGACGCGAATGATTGATTCAGTACATGCGACGTGTATTCAGTACATTCCTGAAATACTCGATGAATCGATTATTTCAATGGTGTATTCGATGGCGACCATCACTATGCAGAGAGCAGACCGCGAGCTTTGAGCCGCGTACACGTGAATGATTGATTCAGCACATGTGACGTGTATTAATTACTGCCTAAAGCCGTGAGAGGCGAGCTCTCTCTCTGGCTTCCGGCGAACTTTATGATTTAACATAAATAAGTTAGATTGTTTATAATGTAATTTATAAATTGGCAATCAATCTCTACCGCGCCATTAAGTCTTACTTATGTTAATATATAACTAACATCACTCGCAATGAGATCTTTTGCAATTTTACACGACTGAGTACCGCAGCTACACGTATACAAATATATATTTATCAGTTGGCATGTTCATTTATGCATTTGCTATACCACAGCGTGATAAAATAATAAAAAATCAAGAATGAAATCCTATAAAAAATATATTATCGTAATAAAAAAAGCTTCGTAGGTTTTGTATGGGCGCCGTAAAACTTCCATTAAAATGTAATGATTTTTATAAAATTGTATAGAAGTTAACGCGAGGGTTTTTTTTTTGTTGAGAATTTTTCGGAGCTGGATAAGGGTGGGTTACGGTCACTGCCCTCCTCATTCCGGTTTCTAAGAGACTGATCAACGTAGAGCATTGTTAACAAGCTGCCAAATGCGTGCAGAAACTATTTCATTTCAAAATAATAAAATGTAAATATTACGCCTTTAGTTTTCAATGTATTAAAACGATTTTCTAAATAAATATGATTCCACAGAAATAAACGTGGAAGGCTTTTCATTCGTGGTGATAATTTTGAGGGATTTTTTTAAAATTTATAAAAGTTAATACACCGAAAGAAAAGACATCGGTAACGATGATAAATGATCCGAGCCTAAGTATTCCCCGGATATCCGGTCCACAAAGGCACTTTTAAATTGATGCTGTCACTTCCGTTAGAAAAAATATTGTTTTTACTCAGCGGAAGCGGTTTTATACTGAAGTAATTATTTCAAATGCAGGCCAGTCAGCCAACAACAATGTCTGAATATATAAAACGCGCATTATTAAATTATACATTTAAAAATAAATAAACCCCTAAGGCTTAAGCCAATTAGGATTTAAAAAAAACCATTATGTTAAGGCAAAGTATTTAGGCAAAAAATATGCGTGTGTTCATGTATATTGTATTTTGGATTTAGGTTAGTAAAAAAGATATTTTTATAGTGATATTCAATTAATAGATATTTTATAATAAAAGAAACAACAGGAAGGTCTTTTCAACGAAGCGTCCAAAACGTGGTAATTTCCGTGATACTTTTTTTACTTTCACAAAAGTGAAATAAAAATTGATGTAATCGTAAAAGGCAAACAACAATGATAGTGATCTCCTAGTCATTTGGCTTTTCACGGCTATTATTGGGATGATTACAGTCCTCGGTAAAAGGGATATCGATTTTCCGCGTACATCACAGTTCACAAAAGCCCGTCGAGAGTGCATTTGATCGTATCGTAGATTAGTGAGCAGGGACGTATTAAAATGGATAATTTGAGGATGCATATTCAGTGGCGTAGATCCGATACGGATTAAATGGAAATGGGACGCTCTCTATTATACGTTTTATTATTTATGCTTCCAGCGTCGCACAGTGGATTTTTCAGGTAAAAAATATTTATCCGAAAATTTACAGGTAAAAAAGCATTCTACGAAAAATTTCCAGCACAAGTCTATCTATATATTTAAATTATATAAAAAAAAAAATAAAAAAAAACAATCACAGCTGAGAGCGATTTTAATTTTTTTTTCTGAAATAGCTCAGTATGAAACGTGTGTATGATGCATATTTCCACTTTTATAATTATTTATTAATTAGTGTTTCCAAAGTAAGGTGGGAGTTTTGAAACTGGTAACTTTTAATGAAACGCTAAGAGTCCAGATTAAAATATCAGATAAACTTAAAAGTTGATCCATCAATATCAGTAAATTGGGGCGCGCGGGGGGTCTTTAATTAAGGCCGGCTCCGGGGGCGATAAAATTTAATGCCTGCGCCTTCTTTAATTGTAAGGGCGTCATTTACATGCCCCGCGCGTAAAGGGTTAACTGCCAGGGAGAAGTGCCATGCAAACTGAGCATCCTAACACTTTACAGGACCCCCGCCGTGTATAATCCCGCATCTTTATTTTGCTCATTTTTATGCTTTATTAAATGCAGGTTAATTTATAGCCAAATTTTCTATTTTGAATGCAAAAATGATTGATTGATTTTAAGAGGTATATATATTTTTTCTGTTTTAACTTGTTTCCAGATGGATCGTGAAAATCATTCAAGGGTCACATTGTTGATGGTATGCTGGTAGTAGTCGAAAACTGCTGTCACCGATGCACTAGTAGACGATCGAAGAGAGACAAACGCAAAGTATGGACAGGGGAAATGAGCAGGTCATCAGTGACAGGATTAAGAGAGACTTCGTTCAGTAGTCAAGTACAGAATTATATTATTATATGTATGGATTGAAAAAAAAAAGTTTCAGGAACAAAAGTTAATAAAAGGGTTAAAAGTGTATTATTTGGTTTTCACAAGACAATGTAAAATACGTAACATGTGTATTAAAGTTCTACTGCTTTTACTACGAAACTACCTTTTCTCTGATGGAGACTACTAAGAGTGGATCCATTTGTACAGTTCTATATAGCAAACGGAAAAAATAAGTACAATATATAAAACGCAATAAAAAATATATTGCAAGAATCAATAAGTTTTTATGGGAAAACTTTACCCGATAGGCGAGTTACAAATACCCGCGGAAGAATCACGCGAAAGCAATGAAAAAAAAAAAATCACCCAACAAAACAGTCGCAAAAAACAAACAGAAAATATAAACAAATTAACACGACTTACTTCTGGTTGTAGTTAAAAATCACGTCTCTTCCCGTCCGATCGCAAAACTTTAATTTTCAAAATTTCACATTTTTAATTTCGGCACTGACTCGTCGTCTTCAAGTTTATTCATCATTGTAACAAAAAAAAAATATTCATAAGCAGTATTGGTGTAGTAATGCGGTATTTTCCTCACACTATGCGTTCGTATATATATATATATATATATATATATATGTGCACACTGACTGCAGCGGAAAACGATTATTTAACACTTTTGTAATTATTTATATTATATTGTACGATTTTTTTTTTTTTTTGGATGTATATTCACGCTTTTTTGTATTAATTTCGTGTCGGAGCGTCGCGAGACCGCTGGCAGATGTGTCACACGCGCAGAGTTGCTTTCGGACGCGCGCGGAGGATGCGTCGATAGTGTCGCACTGAGGCCGCGAGACGACTGAAAATACGAGGTAATGCGCGTCTTGTGACGTGTCTGGAATATTGGCAGGCTGGTCAGGGGCGGTCGCAGTGTTTACGAGAGCCGGGAGCGCGGGGCGGCGACCCTCCGCGGGCACGGCTGGTCTCGGACTGACGCGGCGCCAGACTAGAGTAGCTGCGTCTCTGTCTGGCGCGCGCCCGGCGCCGGCGCGCTCTCCCTCTAACGCACACTTTCCCAAACTGTTTTATCCCGTAGACCCCTTGTCGAGTTTTCCCGTTTTTCGTCGCTGATATTGAATTTTTACAAATTCATCAACATATTTTTGTATCTATTTTATGGATCGGTCAATCAGATGCGTATTTATTATCCATTACGGGTTAGCCCGTCATAAAATGACGTATTCGATGAACGATGCAATAGTGTTTGAACATATGTTTGGCTGACAATAAGATGAATTGAATGAAATGCTTTCATTTTGTACCATCAGTTAGATGAAGGTGTGAAGTTCTGTGATATATTTGGCCTTGAACTTTGAAGCAGAGTGGCCCTGATTCTGCCACTGGACCTGTTAATTTAGCTCCAATTGGTGCAAAAGATATACAGTTATTGTATGATCTTATTTTTCTTTTGAAATTTCCATTATAAATATTTTCTGGATTTGACATAATATCCTTTAAATATACCGGGAAAATAGGCCTTGCTGGTAGTTTCACTTTAACTTTGTGACAGCAATCGTTGAACTTTCCATCTGATGGTTTCTCTGCTTGAAAATGTAAAGCATTGCAGAATTGACAGGTCACATTCATTAATCCACAATTATGTCCACAATCTTTTCTGGGACAGTGAGCGTTATCAAACGCTCCTGTGTGAGTTATTTTATTGTTTCTTCTGTTTCTGTTTGTCTCGATATGGATACACACACTCGCTTTTAAGACAAACGCAGCGTTCGCTGTGTATCAGATTCTTTTTGTCTTGAGGTCGATGCACGTACCCGAATTTTAAGAAGACGCTGCTTACGTTTTCCTTCCAATTCATTGCTTGACATTTCTGTCACATTTCGTGTCACAAACAACGCATCACTTTCACTGCACTGTTCTTTATTAGATGCAGTCTTTATCACGTTCAATTGTACTATTCTTTTTTAATTACGTTTGCTGTGCTAAGACGGTGTTATTTTTTTAGGAGGCATTTTATGTTATTAATGATGTGATTAATAATTTCTAACGCAACTAAAAAATAAAATTGGTACTTGCGTCAAGCTGACATAAACTGGAAATTTCTTAGAAGCATCATATTTTGTTTTTTTGTAAAAATTCTAAATTTGAAATTCTCGCTGTGAACAACAGAATCATATAATTCGTACATAAAGCATATTTGATAGTTTTATTTAATTAGTTTATGAATGAAAATATTATCCTATCGTCTTGAAATTCGGCACATAGCTGCGAAAAAATTTATTAAGCTTACGTGCAAAAAATCAGCGTTGTATCTTTTAAGATATTCTATAGAGAACCAAAAAATGAAACATACACACACACACACAATGGCTATTATTATAGTAGATATGATTAGGCACATTAGTTCATATATAGAAGATGACTTAAAGAAACTCTCAGAAAAATATCATCGTGATTTGTGTGGATGATTTAGGTGTTTGTGTGCCTGGGCACATTAATTCATATGTAGAGTATGACTGTTAAAGTTTCTTTACGTCATCTTCTATATATGAACTAATGTGCCTAATCATATCAGTAACAACATATTTTTGACATCTTATATGGAACAACTCACTTTCAAAGGGTTTTCGCCGTTTGTTTAATGTTGTGTGTAGATGATGGTGTCAGGTTCGCCAGGAATGGTTGAGGTGGCACCAACTGGGGAACAATCAGAAGGCGGCGAAATAATTTGCTATGTTCTTTATTAGGAACTACTATTAGTAATACAGAGTTATTACTAATATGATTAGGCACATATCAATATCACAATATCAAAGAATGTGGGGTGATTGACATCGCTACAAGATTTACTGTACAGTGGGTGAGTTTATGGTCTCGATTTAAAACTGTCTCCCTTGGAAGGGTCTGTCTTCGGTCGCCAAAGTTCGTACTAAGCCGTACAGGTGTTCTTTATTTACTCGGAATATTTGTCAAATCAATTTGTTTTATTACGCCCATCGGAGCTCCGAACAACCAATTAGCTCGCTGCCCATCGGAGCTTAAATGATTTTTAAAAAAAGGCAGCACGATCGTAATGGTATTACAATGCCGAAAGTCTCGTTTATCGAGCATTTGGCACGAATTTATACGCTTCAGGGCTTCGCTTCGTCACAAAGTACACAGGTACAATCTGTGTTCGGTGCATTATGACATTTACGAAATGTCTAAATTTTGGTGATGACCTGCTTAAATGGGATCTCGTAGACCCCCAATTTTAATTTTCTCTGTCATCGACCCCCTGCAGGGCGAAATCGACCCCTGGGGGTGTATATTGACCACTTTGGGAACCTCTGCTCTAACGCACCGCGGCGCTCGGCGTAGACCTCGTAAACTGAAAACGTGCCAATCGGACGGCAATCGTTTTCAGACATTTCAAAATAGTGTGCACGCTAAAAATTAATAAAAAATATATACAACCTTTCATTCAAAATGAAAGCAAGAGTTTTCACATATCAGAGGAGGTTGGCGACCATCCCCACACACGTATCAACAAATTGAACAATGGTGGAGCCATCCATCCAGATATTCGCTGGTATATTAAGTCGGTCTGAAAGTCTACGATCTACGTATTGCTGCTGCCCAATAGCATTATTATATAATCCTTTCCTTACTGGGATTAGATCTCACAATCATTCCAAGTCTACTACACCATTACTGAATGGCAGCCATGCACTGGCAATATTTTCAATTTATCTCGTCAAATATATATAAAGCAAAAATCAAAATATCAAATTACATCGATTGGATACTAAACGTGTATTTGAAATAAAACACAATGTACACGTTTCTACAAATGCTTAAAAAGTATTGTTAGCAATATTTTATAATATGTGGATGTGTTAATATTCAATATGGCCATTGGACATTTATGTACATTTTTGATGTAAAATGACATGAATGAATTTTTAAATTCACTGTAAAAGTAATTTAAAAATATTTAAGGATCCAAATTTTTACGCACTGAAAGGATAAAAATAAAATTTATACGACTTTGATGTAAATTAATATACTTCTTCTTGATAATATTTTTAAAATAAATTGTTTATTTTCCGTAGTTTTAGAAATATTTAAATATTATTGATTCGTTTTCAGCATTCACCTAATTTAAAAAGTTTTTTTTTTTATTCACGAGATATATTTATTAAATTATGGTCTTTTAGATCTACGCAATAAATTCACATAAAAATAAAATAATATTTAAACAAAAAAAAAAATACTTATCGTACTTATAGAGACAAAAAATCGCTACATAAGAATTATCAAAATTATGTAATATCAATTGTTTTCATTCATTTTTTTAAATTTTAATCAATTAAAATTTGTGATTTATATTTTTTTATTTGCTGTCGCGACTAGTTTCGCCGGTTTGCATCTTCAAGCGGAGTGATATTTTCTGTTTGTAATCGGCCGTCCACGGTCTTCAGCATACAAAGGTGGATCAAAATATTTTTTTTTTGTTTATATAAATAATGTTTAAGGTTTATTTAATTTCCTCGGAGGCATTGCGGCGCCTCCCGCTCCTCGGGGGTGGGTTAGGTTAGCACCCCCACCCTCCCCCCCCCTCCCACCCCACCCCCTCCCTCAGGGCAGGCTTGCCACTCGGGGCGGGCAAAACTTAAACTGATTTTGTATTCATTGGAAACGAAACGAACGAATGACGTAAATATTGCCGGCAAATCTGTCGCTAATTGCTTTTATGCTTTTTTTTTTTTAATTTTTACTGCTCTTTGCCGTGATTTTTAGGGATTCCGATCCGATCCTGACGGACCAGGGGAAGATTATCGGAATGCTGAGGGAACGTTGCGATATTGTAGGGGATGTTTGTGGATTGCGGTAATGACTTTAAAGATAGTTTCGTGAAATGCCAGAGCTCTGGGAAAGCATTTAATACGGCTCAAATTCATTTACTGCTCATAAGTTATACGACAAAACTATCATATAAAGTTTTCAAATAACATTTAACAAATGTGTTATGATAATTGCTGCGTATCAGCATTTTCAGCTGATGTTTCAATTCTGCCATATTTGTGAATTATTTCGGATATCAGAGACTCTTTTTATTATTAGAAATTATCCAAACATAAGAGACTCCAGATAATCATGAAATTTCCAGGATCAAAGGCGATAAGGATGATCAGAAATTATCAATGGTTATCCGGATTATCAAGGGCCATTCCTGATAATTCGAGAGTAGTATCCATTCATTACAGTTATCAACAAAAAAGGCCTTCTCTCCACAAAACATGTTTTTTTTTAAAAATATGTAGCGGCAAATCTACTGCACCAATTAAAAAAAAATTGATATATATTTGATAACAGATTATTTTATTTTTTATAAATTGACTTTTAATATGAGAAATATGTGTTTTCCTGAGTGACGTTTAAGCATTTTGCAGATCATAAAAATTCAAGCTCCAAGAATTTAAAGAGTCCTATTTGTAATTGAAATCAAAAGATCACATATAAACTAATCGCATAGGATAAGTTTTAAAATAAATAAAATAAAAACCTAAAAAAACTTTGGCTTTGAAAAGTCGTCATTTTATCAAATTTTTCAACACCTAGTCGTTATTTTAATTAAAACTTAAAATTTGTTATTGGCGATCTTGCTTTGCATTTAATCCCCATGCAAAAAATAAAACACAAAATCTTAATATATCCTATATAAAAGTTGGTGGGACATTTGATATTGACACAAACTGTTTACTATTTATTATTGCTACATGCTTTTCTCAATACGTCATCAAGGTGAGAATCAGTACGCCAATTTTTGTATAGGTTTTTTTTGCATATTTAATTTTTAAATAAAAGTGTTAGTCCCGCGGACCGCAGGTTGAGTATGCCTGGTTAAAAAAATTATAAACCACATTTTGATGTAATATATATTTACATTATTGATGTACGATGTCAAATACTGGTAGCTCTTGGAATAAGTTGCAAAAAAAAAACGTATTTTATTGGTCTTTATTGCAAAAAACAATTTTGAGTAATAAGAAAAAAAAATACTAGGGGGAGCGTTACATAATTAAGTTTCGCTTATTCTTTTCGTTGTCGTTGCCTCGGAAAAAGAATTAAATAAACATTCTTTTGACAGGATATTTCTTCAGGAGTATTCTTTTAACACCTTCTACGTGGGAGGAAGAAACGAAGGAGAAAAAAAGGGAAATAAAAACGCGACTGCTTAGCGTCTCTGGGTCAGACAGAGGATAACAAATATTACGAGACCATTATTAAAAAAAAAAATATTATTTTACGTAATATCTACTATTTATTTAATTTAATATTTATATTTATACTAGTGCGTAGAAATAAACATATTCAATAGCCATAATTACCATTAATAGTCGACCATTTTTATTTTTCGCTGTCATGTAAAGTTTGTGCTGACAAGTAGTTGTGATTTTTTTTGTTGTTGATTAAATAGACAGTTTTAGATTTAAAATACGGTTAAATATACTACATAAGTTGTGATGCAGTTAATATTAATTTGTTTTTATAGTGTCTGTGTTGATTATTCGTAAAATCTTTTATAGGCAAGTAAGCGAGTGAATAGTTCTGTGGATTTTTGTGAAGTCTTAGAAAACATCTGTGAAGTTTTGTGGTATGTAAATAAAACCTTTTCAATATTTATTTATCTCTTTTAAAAAAATAGGGTATAATTAATTATGAAATTTGTTTATAAAAAGATTATAAATAATCCCTGTCGAATATGCGATTACAAACGTGATTTTTATTGATTATTTTGATATTGCTACGATGCTTATTACAAGCAAACAAAAATAGGTATGATCTACGTTTTAGATCTTGAAAATTCAGTTTATGTCAAAGTAATATTAGGCGTATATTTTGTAGAAGACCTAAAATTGTATAAAAAAATAATTGTATGATTGTATCGTATTGATATACCCTATATATATATATATATCTTGTATGATTAAGCTGTTTGTATGGCTTTGTACTAATATACGTAATTTCAATGTGTTATGTAATAGTTATACAACAATAAGCCAGCACGAGCAATGCATACGGTTCTATTAAATATAGATTATTGGACTATTACAGTTTGTCCACAAAAAAATATATTTATTTATTATATTGAACACAATCAGTTGATGTTTCCGCGTTCGTCACTTTGCTATTGTTTAGACGAGTATATTTGTTCTCTATTATACTGATACATACATTTCGTTATCTCTTCTAACGAAACCAAGTTAAATGTATATCGATACAAAAGAAAGCGCAAACTGATCGCTCAAAGTTACTTTGAAACAGTATATTACACTGTAGTTGTTTGATATCACATCTGTTTAACAGCACGAGTCTACCTATCTCAACCAAATTATCTGAAGCGGAGGCTTCGGACGTCCGAAGGGTTGCCTGGTGAGGGGATGGGGCGACCTCCCCCAGCCCCAGCCCCTTTTCAAACAACTCCCAAATTTAATTTTCATAACTTCACTATAAAGTCCAAATTGTTGGCGGGTCTCGCAGGCCAACTTTCTATGAAAACTCTCTTCGAAAATGTATCGCCAATGAATAAAAATATCGTTAATACATTTTAAAACAATATATACATTTATTCGTCATGCATCTCAAAACTTATTATCAACGAATTTTATATATACACTTGCCAAGGTATACAAATTAAATAACATACTATCACTATATTTGCAGATCAGTTTGAACATTAAAGTCGACAAACGTGATTGATAGCTGATGGGTTCGTATTCAGTAGTCTGTTATTCATTTTTTCATGTGTTATTTGATGTCATATGTATGAGACTAATATGATTAAGCACATTAGTTTATATATAGAAGATGATTTTAAAGAAACTCTCAGAAAAATATCATCGTGATTTGTGTGGGATGATATTTTGATACGATGATATTTTTCTGAGAGTTTCTTTAAAATCATCTTCTATATATGAACTAATGTGCCTAATCATATTTGTATATATTATAAGCCCGTAATGGGTAATAAATACGCATCTTGATTGACTAATCCATAACATAGATATAAATATGTATGAGACTTAAGAGTTTTGTATATGAAACTCTGCGGACAAAGCAAATCATCTCTCAAAAAAACAATCAAGATTTGCTGTATGTACTAAAAATTCTGTAGCTTTAAATTACAGCATTTATTAAAAGTCTAGTAATATATATTTTTTTGAATTGAACAGTGTTTATAAGACAGATTGTTGAAATAAACCTTAAGGGTGTCGTATGCTAAGGTAATAATAGAGTGTTTTTACATACACTATAGCTTTCTAGAATAGATCAACATGGTGTTATACTAATTAGATGCCCATGGGGTATGAAAATATTTCACTGTGCTCAATTGGTATGTAAACATCGTCTCAATTTAATTCAAGCAACAAAAGCGAATTTGCAATAAAACCTTATTGCTTTTTATGATGAAACATTCCCGGTATTAGCGATAGACGAAAACGCGAAACAATAAAAAAGTTATTAGGGTTTAATGACACTTAACAGCAATAACCATGAGCCCCAAATTCCGAGAATGAGTGCGGGGGTGGCTTGACCTTGAGCCCCCACCCCCTGCCCCTTGGAGGCTTCTGGGTATCTTCACTCGTGACTGAGGGTGGCGATCGTGTCTCGACTCGCTGAGTGTGCTGAATGCTCGAGTACTAAGTGACTCACGATCTTACGCACACCTCTGCGCTAATTTAAAACTTGAATTTTATTTTTTGAGACACTTAATTTATTATGAAACGTTTTTCTGAAATTCGTCGTGTTTGCTTAATACATAGTTTTTTTTAAAATTATATATCAAGTATATAGTATAAATGCCAGTCGTCCAGTCTAGGTGGAGGCTTTATGCATGCGTCAGGTGCTATTGATTGCTTATAAGTGCTTTTGATAATGTTCATTAACATGGCCGCACAGGTCACCCTATCAAGTGATTTATTCTTTTGCGTATAATATATAATTGAAGCACGCCGCCTCATAACGGCTTTTGATCATAATTTAAAAAATACAAAATTTTACTAAACCGTGCCTCTCAGATATAAAAAAATCCGCTATGCTGTGTATTTGCAAGATATTTTGCATCAAATTAGTCTTAAGGCCCAAACATTTAATTGTCACTTTATTTTGCAATGTCGAAAGTTGATTTTTTTTACAGAGTATTAAAAAAACTATAAATTATATTTATCTATTTTTTATTATTTAATTAACGTCCATTTTCAGGGTAAAAAAAAATCTTGAAGATGTTGAAAAATTGGATAAAATGACGACTTTCAAAACCAAAGTTTGTTAAAGATTTTTTTTTTTTTAATTTTCAAACTAATCCCAACAGGAGTATTTAAAATTAATTTTGTAATTCCAATTGAAAAAAAGAGTCATAAATGTTTAGGATTCTTGGAACAGGAACATCGCGAAACTCCAATCCCGAAACTTTAATCGGAAAAACACATATTTATCATATTAAAAGTAAATTATAAGAAAAAATAATAAAAATGGTTGTAGAAGAAAAGATGTATCTAACTTTCTGCATTTAAATTTTTTTGATTAATGCAGTCGATTTTTCGCAATAGGTACAAGCAAATGGTCAAAAAACTCGAATATGAGAGTTTGGCCCGTAAAGCAAAAATTTATTTTCATGGTAATGTTATATGTTGTACTCAAAAAAAGTATAAACACGTGCAGTCTAATGATCTAAAATCGTAATGGTGCTTTATAATTCAATTAAAAAAATATATTTACTAAAAATTATTAGAAATATACAAAAAAAAAATAACCACATTTTTTTAAATTTGCACGCCCGATTGTAGAAGTTCAGTGTGGAGTAAAGAACGAACAATTAAAGCTGTGGCATAATTATATACATACACGAATACATGAGAAAAGGGTACATGTTATGTATGCTGGTTAATGGTTTTTAGTATATTGTGATGGCTGTGATTTGGGCATTGCACCATCGAGTTAATCAGTTCCAGCCGTTATTGGGCCGCGCGCGTCCAGTAGGAATGTTCCGGATAATAAACGGAAAATTCCACGGACCGCGTGCGTCTCACCCAGCCCTACACTAGATAAAACCTAAGCACTGTGCTCTTATGGTACCGGAAACTTGGGGCATCTTCACATACAAGCTGCTTCAAAACTCATAGTTTTTATAGAAAAATCAATGGAAAAGTTTCTAGGCTGAAAAATTTTCAGATTGATAAAAGTACTAAGCGTTTACAATAGTATTTAGAAATCAGAAAACTAAAGATAGGTGACTAAAAAAAATATAATTTTACTCGATGGATTGACTACAAATAATTATTGACTATTTTATAATGATTGTATGATATGAATAATAGCAGACTAGAGACAAATAATGAATATTAAAACTCAGCCAAAAGTCGGTGATATATTATATTTTTCAGTATACTTCTTTCAGAGTAATTTGATTAAAAAAATCCATTGTTTATTAAGGTTGATCAAGTTCAAATAATTATTAAAGGATTTAAAGAATCAAAAATGTGAAAGGGTCTCAGTGTGGAAAAACGTTCATTGATATTTCTATGAAAAATATGTGGTCAAGGGGGTTGAGGAAACAAGGTACAAATTTGTTCACAACCAAATATAAATATTCATAATGGCGTTGAAAAGTCTTTCAGTCAGAAAAAATAGGCTTTGACTATCTGTCGATGAGTGTAGCGAGTAGGGTGTTTTATAAAATAAAAGGGTATAGAGAAAACACCCTTTTTTCATGACATTTCTTAAAATACCCAATCCACAACAAAGAAAAACCGACGCCTGAAAAGAAATAAGATCTAAGCTATTTTTTATATTCTTCATTAATGTATATATATACTACAAATAATGTAATATTAATAAAATATTTTTTAGGTTTGAGTTTTTAGACATTATCGGCATCAAGATGAAATCTACTGTATTTTTTTCAGGCGTCGGCTTTTTATTTCAGATCGATTGTATTAGAATAATAGTTTGAGAAAAATAATTAACTATGGGTTTTTGTATTTTCTGTGTGAACTTTTAACATTGAAGTTTCATGTATATATATAATATATATATTTGATAGTATGTTTTTACTAGTTGTGCAGTCAGAACAATAAAGTTACATTCAATGCTTGTGGTAAAACTATATATTGTTTTAATAAGTTGGAATTGTTTGGATCTAGCATTTACATTAGCATTGAAGACATCTGTTTGCAACTGAACAAGATCTCACCATAAGATGGTATCAACTTCAAAGCATTTCTCATCAATTAATTGTTTAAAAATTATTTAGTTAGGGATTGTATCTCTAATTGCTTATAATACCAGTTATAGTCATTTCACAAGTCTAATATTTTTAATCGATGATGTCTTACTTTTGCGTTTTTTTCTTCTTCACTTTTCATCGAGTGTTTGTCCTCAGAATTTATGCTGAATTTGTGTGCATGGTTTTCTTAGGGGAAAATAGTATAGTGGGTCCTTGAGTTCTTCTACATTTTTACACGTTTATTTTTTACCAATTATATATAAGTAATAATATATGTTGTGTAGATGGAACTAAAAAATTTCTAAGACTATTTAACAAAGTATATGATGGTTATAATTGAACCTTATCCAAATTTATTCAAGATTTGAAAATTTTATGTAAATATTATACGAAAAATTCGCAGCAAAAGACTGTTGTATTTAAAATTGAGTACGGAAGTTGAGTTTTTATTTCAGGTACGATTAATTGAATGCGAGTCAATTATTAGTTTGAATAAATGAAATTCAGCTCGGTGTAATGATAGACTCTATTGAAATACCCAGTCTACTAAAGTCTCTTCCACGTTTTCCGGTGTTAGTAAGAAGTTTTACAAATTTGTTTCCCGTGTTTAGAAATGCCGTCAAATACCCTACACGGGTTGTCGGGTAGACGGGTGGGTAGGCGGGTAGGTGGGTAGGTTTCTGACAATAGTGTCTGGCACCCGCCACCACGTAGCACAAAGAAAGGCGAGTTGCCTGCATTAACATGAAATGTATTTCAAAACATCTTTAAATAAAAAAAAATAAAAAAAAATTGTAAAAACTTTGTCTCATCCGGATATTCTCATCCAGAGGGTAGAAAGATTTCACAGAAGTAAACCCCCAATGAGGTTCACTGCAGCTGCATTATTAGGTGCGAAACTAAGTTTTTATGTTTTTTATAATACCGTTAATTATATAAAATACACTTAAGGTGATATTGTTCATGATATTAATTTAATAAAATGTAATTTAAGTGATTGATCGGGGTTGTTTAAAATTATTGATATTGACATTTTTAACTTGGTTTTGGACTCACTATATAGTATAGTATATAGATGTTTAAAAATAACTTTTTGATCATATTTTTCTCGTTAGAGATAAATGATTTAAGAGATTATAATAAATTTAAGTGATAACTTTTACATTTAAAGTAAAAATCAGAAAATATTTCATTACACCTTTTTTCAAATGTATAATAAAATAAATATAGCAGAGTAGCAGAGCAGATCAAAGATGTCGGCGTCGTAATAATTATATATAATTTTACATCAAAATCGATGGTCCATAAATAGTTATTCCTTTTGTATGTTCGTCTCTCTAAAAAACTGTTGTGTTGGCTGTGTGTTTTTTTTTTACAAGTATGAGTATTTCTCTAATTCGATTCATTTTGATTAGGAATCAAATACTAACCTAGCGTAGATACAGACTACTCGCTCAATTAAAAATCCACGCTCCGTGATGACAAGGAGGTGTTGTTCAAATTTTACCTGTACCTCTAAATATAGGGAGATTTCTCATTACTCTGTGTATGAATTGGTTATCTCAGAGCATATCGCGATAGGCATCTAGGACTAAGTGGGCAGGACACAGCCTCGGGCTCATCCCCTCAGGCCGACATGCGATAAAGTATCTGAGGTCCCGCAAAACTTCCCGGAGGTCCGTACTCGCCGCGGGACGAGTTCGACGTCAAACTTCGGTATTGGATGCCCTTATTGATTGACCCGCGGTCTTTACCTAATAAATGCGCCAGGCTATATGTCCTTTGTCTGCTAGAGATGTGATGGATTACTTTCCATACAAACATACATTTTTGTTGTATTCCAAAGCTTTGTATAACAAAATAACTACAACCTTTCAATAGACGAGGTTGCTTCTCGCATATATAAATCATCGTATATTTTAATTACAATCTACAGATTTACTTTGCAGTTGTTGCCAATGAGTTGATTTGGATTCTTGAGGTTTGAAAATTCCTGAAAATGGTACTGACTATGGTACTTACTATATACACGGATGGTAGCTTACTCGAGGGAAAGGTTGGAGCGGCTTTTGTTCCATACGAAAACGGCCAAGAACTTCCTGCTAGAAGTGAGAGTAAGCTCGTTGCCATTAACGAGGCTCTTCACTGGATATTACTAAAACCATCTGGTAGGTGGCAGTCAGTGAAAATACTCACTGATTGTCGCTCGGGGGTGGACAGTATATCCAAACAATCAACCAACCCTCTAATAGTAAACATCCAGAAAAAGCTAAAAGAAATTCAAGCAAGTGATGTTAACATCGAGATAGGCTGGGTGAGAGCTCACGTTGGTCTTGTTGGCAACGAGAAAGCTGACGACAAGGCTAAAGAAGCCACCAAAAAGAAAATGAATTATGTATTTTCCGACTTTCCGATTTTCGGAAAATTACAATGGACTCATGGAACGAAAGGTACACAAGCTCTCCGCAAGGAAACGTAACAAAGATGTTCTTTGATTCTGTTACGGACGCCGCTGTATACAGGAATACCTGCGGGATTAGCTTTGAATCAACCCAGCTTCTAACGGGTCACGGAGCAATGAGAAGTTATCTCTGCAGGTTCCACTTGACAAGCGATGACGACACGTGCCCTTGTGATGATATTACTCCACAAAAAAGGATCCACCTTGTGGGTTCATGCCCCATCTTCGGTCTTCAGAGACACCAACTGGAGAGCCAATGCCGACAGGAGGGCCTGTGCCTGGATGACCTGAAGTCAGTGGCGAGACACCCTCAGTTGATGAAGTCACTGGATAGTTTCTTGTAGCGTGTCATCGGAACCATAAAGAAGATAAACCAGGGAGTGTAGCTTCATTCACTCCCATATATAGATCAATTCGATCGACTAGTTTGGAAAGTTTCCCCAAATTGTGATGACAAACCTTGTACATAATAAGCAAGGTACCAAACCTATTAATAAAAAAAATAAAATAATAATAATGGTATTGAAAACTTGAAGCACTTCAACACCCTTAAAAATCCACCAGTAAAAAATCTTTACAAAACCTTTAAAAACCCATACGTGTCTTTACATAAATCCGATTTTGGTCGGTCAGTTTTGGTTGTAATTTTAATTTATCCTGAAAAATTGATAACCTGGAGTTAAGAGTGATCGTTCGTCCCATCTCTATCACGAGTTTCGCGAGCGAATAATATCAATACTAAGGCTTATGGCCGGTCATGGGGAGGCTCGCTCCGGTTCGCGCAAACCGTTTATTAATATTGCTACGGAGAACCCCTATTCGTCGATTCATGTTTATGGCCTGTGTACAAATTGCCAATTCTGATTCGGTTTTGCCCAGACTCGTGAATACATTGTAGTGTGGTAAATTATAAATTCATCCCGTTTTCAATAATAGTCATGCAACTGTTTGCAAAATGAGAATATTTATGCCAAATATTTATCTAATTTTTTTATATATAGTATATTTTCACTTAATTTAAATAAATGAAAAATATGTAAGTAAACATTTTTTTGTTGAAAATTTTTGATTTTGAAATCCAAATAAACTACGAATTTCTTGGCGTATATATTTTAATTGTAATGCCACGCGTCAACCTACCCTTGATTGATTTTTAGGGTATGTGTGATGTCGATTCGTTATTTATTACAGAATTGACCTCGCTGAGCTCTAGCTAGTCGTGAAGTTTCACACTTTTGGGTCAACACGCATCCAAACTTGCTGATTCATTCAGCAAAGAAATCAATAAGTAGTGCTTGTCGTTTTTTTCGTTGCCGATACAATTAAAAAATTCGTAAATATATATAGTTAATATTACAATCGTATGGAGATTTACTTTCGTGTGTGAAAACTCAAATCGTGACGTAGGTACAGATTATTGAAGGAGCTGTTGCTGAAATTGAAACAAATATCGTTCCAGGAAATAGCATACCGTTTGCGGTCATAAAGGTTTTTTTGCATGGAATGTCACGTGTCATTTACTGGAATTTATGTGCCGTTACTATGAATAGATTTGTATGAGATAAATGTAATGTATTACACAAGGTAAACATATAAAACAATATGTTTTACCAATAAATAAAGGCACACGTGACGCGGCATCCGATTGCAGAGGGACCGCAGAATGGCCTGGCTTTTAATATAACGATATTTTCTTTATGCGCCTGTTTCCAGCAATAGCACAGTCCGTGTATGGCGGGTGGTATGCAATATTTTTTCCAGGCGCAAAACAACAACTATGACTAGAGGTATTTTTTTTTTATATCTTAACTCTATTATTTATTAAATAAACGTGTTCTTATTTGTTTAAATTTTTTTTTTTAACTTTTGGTTGTTTTGAATCTGCGTAGTATTTATCAATTTTCAAAATATTTGTTTTCAACAAAGAAAATAAATGAAAAGTAAAAATTAAAAATGAACGTAAATTGTAAGAGTCACTTTTGGATGAAGGGGGTTAATATAAATTATTGATTAACACAAGTGTTTTTTTTCTTGATTATCGTAGATTAGAAGTTCGAGTATGTGTTATCTTTTAATATAGTGAAATACAATTTATAATAACATGTTATCTTTTAGTATTATCTATTGTATATTGATTCTTACAAAATATACAAAATCCGCCCCACTTATGCTTATGTTAATCCAGTTTACCGTGGGTTTAATTAGAGAGGATACATAATATTTCACCCCCCAGGCGACAGATGTATCTCATTTTAGGGTCTCGCCTGCTATGAATGGCCACCTTTACATATCTTTTTTATTTAATTAAATTAGTACGTGTTCAGCTAAAACAGCTATAGTACTCTTATCAAATACATGGAAACTAGGTTAAGTCTCAGAGATTTTAAAGCAATAATCTCCGAAGATAGTCTCAGCACGTTATCCAAATAACAATCATTTATATATTGATTGTTAAAAAAATATTTTAGAACTGTTACTTTTACAGTTTTACCAACACTACTATTTTTGACTACTATTAACCAATGGCTATTTAACTTCAGTTTTCAATTTTGATAATCGATGGCACAAAATTGCGATTTGCAAATAAACAGAATAGGCTGAAGCCTATTTCCGGCCACTCATCGCCTTCATCACCCCACCTCAGAGGCTTCACGCTCGCACACGTCAGATGTCGTCCGTGCACGGCCAATGAATAACTCATATCATGCCCCGGTATTTCCCATATATTAGTACATCGTGCACGCTATACAGGGGGTCCCTCCCACTCGTGTGTATTCAATAAACGTCATTTCACGCTCCCGCCAGAGAATAAGCCTTAATTGCAGTAGCGCAGGCGGAGTGTTATTAAATCACGGAATGTAAACGTACACATGTCTTGTGTATAGAGTGGTTTATAATTAAGTTATTTTTGAAAATTCATGCGGCCACATACAATCATAAGCCGATAGCGTTATTTTCGCATTGTTTTTTCGGAGAAATTAAAAAAAATAATAATAATGCGCAAGTACTGAAAAAATGTCTACGGAAGACAGCAATTTCATATAAAATTCACTGAATCCACCCTCGAGGCTTTCTATGGAAATAAATGCGTTTTTTTTTTTTTAAATCTGCGAAAAACTTGTATGACTTGGTTGAAACAATGATAGTTCTTTTCAATTTTCAGGAAAAATTATTGATTGAATCATAATATAGTTTATATGCGCTTGAAAAGATGTATACTATATATTGAGTTAAATATTAGCTTTATTGGAGGGTTAAATTGTGACTACACAATTAAAAAGGGATGATTGTGATTTTTATTATTTTTTTGCTCAAAAAACGTACAATGCATTTGTTTAAAAATCTAATGAATTCGTTTGGTGCTTTTTTGTAATTTAATTTCGCCAATTGATTGAATATTTATTCTGTTCATGCTTTGCAGATATGAATTAATTAATGTGAAATTGCTATTTGCTTTGATGACAATTTCATATGTTGTGGTTATTCAAATGAGGTTTGCAATCGCAATGAGGCTTGTTTTCGATTTGCATATATTGGTTTTCAGAAGTAAGTTTGTTTGTTCGCCATCATAAAGTACAGCTTGATTGTTGTTTTGATTGGAATACAATATATATAATAATTATTTTAAAAAACCTAAATAGTTTTCTTTCATGTTCTGGTGCTTTTCGTGAGTTTTAAACTATTACTTTAAAAATATCAGAAAATAATAAATTATTGTATTGCAATAGATTTTTGTTTATATAACTAACCTGAAGAAAGTAACCCAAAAGCTATAAAGCACATATAAATATTATTTATTCGTTGAAACATAATTTTTTTTACTAACGATTACTTGATAATTTGTGGTTTATTTAACATTATTAAGTTGGTTAAGGATATTTGGATATTTAAATTTTATATACATCAAAAATTTTATTTATTACATACCAGAATCGTTTAACGTTTGATCGAGCTTTCTACAATTTTTGAAAAATCACAAATAAAGATACACGAAATTATAATTTATATATAAAGAAAATATTAAAATCGTTTTTTTTTCCAGAATAAATATTTTTTGGTCTTTTGAAATGTCAACATATTTCAATTGAATAATGGAGGCGTCGAAAACACGTTCTTTGATCCTTCTCTTAAAATGTGGAACAATAATTATACAATCAACCAATCGATATTCTTTTATCCTTGTCCAAGATGGCGGAACTCGCCCTGGAAACTTTGCAGAGTTAAATATCCCAAAGGAAACGCATAAAACATAATTTATTTGGGGAGGAGCGCCGCGCAGCCCCGCCACAGCCTTAAGTTACTCATTTTTATAAATATTACAAGATTATCTTTATTATTGAGCGGAGGTTCATTTAGGGGATTGTTTATTCAGTATACTTTACAGTTTCAGAGGTAAAAAAACATGAAAGAATCTTTTACTCAGCGGGACAAAGAACACATTCCGTAATGAGTATATACAGCGTCTAATCCAGCTCCATAAAAGCGGCTCGTAAAAATACACCCTGTACAAAAAAAAAACCGGAAAAAAAGCCTCTTTGCATAAGAAACCGATTTTCAGGGAAAGTATGTAAATTTTTGTGCAAGTGCGTGACCAAACAGGACCGCTGGTGGTCACAGAAGTAAGCGGCCGTGAAGAGCCTCCATTATGGCAGCATCTTCTCCGCGGGATTTTAATGGGATTTTTTTCAGTATTTTATATTATTTAACAGCCTGATTAAATAGGGCGTGAAACGAGATGCTTATTTTTTATGATTTAAAATATATTAGAGGCGTTTTGTGAGATTTTTCAGTCGTTCTGAAACTGCTGCAAAGCAAGAGCTGTTCGCTCTTATGCGCTTATGCGTAGTCCTGCAGATTCGTAATATATTACGTAATTAATACACGTGACAGAATTTCATTAATATCGGGATTCTAATTCCCATAAGGAAGGAGCCGGCCGAGGGTGCTCTCGCTCCATGCTCGCAGTAATTTCCAGCGAAGCCTTCCTAATCTGGATCGGTCCAACCCCCCAGAAGTTAGAGCCTCTTAAAATATTATGACCGCCCAGTACAGTGCCTCTCTGTTGCTACTGTCTAGTTTAAACACGTATTCTGTACTAATCCAAACCATTGTATATGATAATCCTTAATGCACTCGTACACCATTTTCGATCTGATATACATATATATATTTGTTATATTTACTGTTTATTACACGTTGAAGAATATGTGTCTCCTCATTTTGTTGTTTGTGCATGGCTGCCATTCTGTACTTGGACTACTTGTACAGTAGTGGACTTGGAATAAATGTGGAAGGATGTGCTCTAGAAGTACCTTGTCAATGTTGAAGCTGCAGAAGGAATATCAGAGCTTTGTAAGGAAATAATATAGGAAGGCAGCAGCGATACGTAAACTTTTCCTTCCAATATAAAACTGCGGTGTAAAAGGACCCCCACACTATTTTTTGCCTTACAAAACCATGAAAACTGGCTAAGCATGAGTGTATGCTCAGTGAAATGGTCGCCAACCTTCTCTGAGGAGAGCCACTTGGTGTTGATAATGGCTAAGTAAGATGGTCCCATCACACCAGCTTCATAAATCCATCGATTATAAACCCAGTCTCTTCCGTATTCTAAAACCACAAAGAGCGTTGCAATATAAAAAAAAAACACACACCGCATGTTTCCAGAACCTCTTTCATATTTTATTCAATAATGTAAAAAAAAAATCAAATTCAATATCGCAAACATTTTCACCGCGGATATTGCAATGTCAAAACAGGCGAAATCGATCGGAGGAAATGAAAGACGGAAGGCGTATTGTACAGTCGAATCTTTATTACTTGTACCACCAAACGTGAATAAAAATATTACAGCGAAAATGTTAATATTGTAGAATTTTATACTTTCGGATCGATGGGAGGTTTTAATAAAATGAAGATGCGACCGTTTTCAAACTGAGCTATCCGAGCTTACAAAAAAATATTTTTGAATACATGCCTGAGTATTATTCTCTTAAATCTCCAATCGCTTTGTTTTATCTCAATTGCTTTAAAAGTTGGGCGAATCTAATTTTATTTTGAGATTAAAACGTTAACAGGTTTCTATTTTTTGATTCTGAAAAATTATAAAGTGTGTCCACATCCAAAGGTAATTAAACTCCTGTCATCTGCAAGGTCTCTGTGATTTATTTGTGTCATTTACATGTGACAAGTCGGACACAGCCTAATTGTTTATTTAAGTTTTATATACAGCAAATTCGTTAAATAATTTTCGTCTTCCTCTTATATAAATTTTTAAATCCAACGCATTAGTATTTTTAAATATTTCAGATTCAAATGATTTGATTACGAATTCGTTTTAACATTTTTTTTTTAGGTTTATGCCAGGTTTTAAAAATACCAATAATAGGCTCAGAATATGATATGAAACGTGGAATTCTGAAACTTTACACATTAAAAAATCCAAACTTCAGTGTCTGAAATGAAAAAGGCTTCATGTCCATTTCAGTGGCGTAGAATAATGAAGTCCTCGGATTGCGATTTTTTCAAAAAGCCTTAATAAAAAACCCCCATCCGGCCCGTCGAGGCTCGCGGGGGCCGGATCAGGGGTTCGGATTTTGCGTTCACCCGAACCAGTGACGCTCGCAATTCACCTACCCCAATTAATCGAAAACGCGTTTTATGATGCAATCGAATTCGAACACACGCGAGCAGTAAAATTATATATAATAAAAAAAAAAAAATATATATTTTATTTTGAAATTCTACCGAAAAATGTATAAAATTGAAAAATAAATATATAATCTATTTTAAAAGCAATTCACTGCTATTTTGCATGTATCAAATAAAGGTGTTTTTTTGTATTTTTATTTAGGGGTGAAAACTTTTGATATACTTTTAAACTGAATTTTTTTGTTGTTGCAGGTTTTTATGCATATGCCGGAGACGTACCAAGGAGTCAGCTGTTTCTCCCCCCCCCCCCCACCCTCCCAGTCAGCCTGCGCAACCCCGGAAAGGGGATGAGATGCTCTCCTCCGCAGTCGCGTCCTAGGTAATAAATTTCTATTAACTTTTTATGTTTCTTTTTCCTTTGGAAGTCCTGCGACGCCATTACCGTAAAAAGAAAACGGAAAAGTGAAATTAACGGAGAATGGATATTATTATATGCAGATTTATTGCGTTTTATTTGATCTTACTAACTGTGAATTGTCAGCGGGAGAATATCAGTAATGGATAAATCTGTGATTCGATTATTCAATCATTGCTTATTAAATTTTACAGTTGTCTCTTGATTTGACAAGGAAAATTATTATGTTAATTTTTTATTCTTCTTCTTTTGTCACCTCTCCTTAGAAGAGTTTAGTAGCTCTCTTTTATAATATATCTATATCCTGAGACAATCTTAATAGTTCGGCAATACTCCAGACTTCCAGCCAGTGTATTTATATAGTATTTCTGAAAATATGTCCAGTTGATTAAATGGGCTAATAATTTTCAAAGTGTTAAAGCAAGAGAGACATCCACGTTCAAATAATCTAAACGAGTTTTTAAACTACCCTACTGGGTTGCTAAATAAAGAGGTTTAACCTCCGCTTGGTTTAACCATCTCAGAGGGCTAGGATCGAATTCAGACTGATCATGAGGTTTGTTACATCTCTGGCATTTGACTTCTTGTATAAAAAGGCCACAAAATATCTTATCATTAAATAACAAAGAAGGATTTCTTACCGAAGTTGATTACTGAGCCACAGTATTTATGTTTTTAATAGTTAAAATATATTATGATGTCGCAGTATGTTAAACCCGTTTAATAGTATTTTAATCAATTGATTATTGTTTAAAGTAATTAAAATATCAGTAACATTTTTGAAAAAAATATATTTGGCATAATTTATATTTAACTTTAGTTTGCGGCATGACTGATCTCTTTTTTACAAGCGATAATTTTCTATTGAATACCATTTCGTAAACATTTTGTTCAGTTCTTCCGCTTTATAGTAAATCGAAACGAATTTTTAAAATACATATTTTAAATGGTCCAGAAGTTTCATCTTGGAAACTTTCAGGCTTGCCGGCTTTACAGCAACAAAACAGACCCCCGAGGTCCGTAAATATTCACAGGGGAGGCTCAGAATGCTGTAAGCCACAACCCAATACACAAGCTTTTAACACATCTATCAACCGATTTACTAATCATAAAATATTATGTGTTTTATTTAAATTGAAATATTTTTTTAACTACCAAAAATATTTACGAAAACATTAAATTACGTCTACATCAGTTTGATCTATCAATACCTTGATTTTTACAAATATACGTGCTGTGTTGGTTTTAATGCATTTATGCCACAGTAAAATAGTTATATATATATATATATATATATATATATATATATATATATATATATATATATATATATATATATATATAATAAGGGACATACTTGGTTTAAATACTACCTTATAAGGTTTATAAGGGTCGGTTTAAAATTGATTTGCGGAGTGGAGTGATTTAAGTTGGGGTGGTCCTGAAACGGAGGAGTGCTTATTTTCACAGGTGTGGAGAAATATTATTTATTTATATTTCAACAATTAGCTTCAGATAAAAATTAAATAAGATGATTTTCAGGAAGAGAAGGTTTAAATGTTTTTTTAAAAATAAAAAAAGTAATAATCGTGTATTTTAGTATTAATATAGGGATTTGGTCGCTTAGATGGGGTTGTCTTTTCAGTGTTTGGTAAGGTATACGTTCTGAGTTAAGGTTCGTCCGCATCCGGCGGCAGGTCCACGCGGAGGCTGCGGCCGGATCGATAGCGCCCTCTCCCTCTGCCTCCTCTCCCTCTCTCCCTCCCTCCCTCCCGCAAACAGCTGACTCGCTCAATGGCTATACACCATTCACGAGCTTTCTACGATGGCTGTGACGGATGTCATCATTTTTACTGAGTATTTCATACAGCCATTAGTAAACAAAATATTTAAGCGTAATAATTTATTAAAAAAAAATAAATTCCTTTTCGCTGATAGTCACACTTTCAGTAAAAATTATAGCAAGTACTATTCTACGAAGAGGCTTTCTCTTACTACAGGCGCCGGTTTATCTGGATAGGGATGTCTTTGTGTTTTAATTATTCGGTAATTTTCAGGCACATAATTTTTATTTCTTCATAAGCGGTACATTAAACTAAATTTCCAAATACCACCCCCTGAAGTGAGATATGGCCACAACACGTTGCTTAGAATCAAAGCTCAGTTGTGGTCTGAAACTTTTAGTATATTTTTAAATGCTGATACCATACTTCCCTTTTTTTGCAATTAGACTCTACCCTCTGAAAAACCAGTAATTTTACTGCTAAATATTTATACCTTGCAAAAATCTTATATTAATGTAGCCCTGGCAAGTGCATCCTTTTACCTGCAATTAGGAACAAAATGCATGCCTGTCCTGGTGTCATTACACTCGTCTGCGTGTTGCGAATGCAAATTATGAACCATCATTATGTATTTAATGACATATTATAATAATGTTATGCGAAGATTACTTTACTAAGTGTCTTTTAATACTGTTTTACTGACGCAAGGTTTAAGTATAGTGGCGTGTGATTTCGCGCTAAGTGATCCTCGGATTTCGTTTCAACGACTTGCCTTTTATCAAGTACATTAATAAAATACAAATGGAAACTTTTACATGATCAAAAAAAAAAAAAAAATGTCGGACAAATATTGGATTTTGCATATACAACGTGTCATCTCATTTATTTACTTGTCAATTTATTTTTCTGTATTGAAAGTTGATATTTGACAGAATATTATAAAAAAAATATTATTTAATTTATGATCTTTTTCAAGGTCAAATAAAGTCTTGAAAAGTTTGATAAAATGACGACTTTTTAGAACCTAAGTATATTAAAGTTTTTTTCTTTTTTAATTTTTAAACTAATCCTTTACCATAGGTTTATATGTAATCTTTCAATACCAATTTAAATAAGGGCGGTCATAGTAATCTCCAAATTACTGAACTTCAATCGGGAAAACACATATTTATATATATCAAAAGCAAATTTTTAAGAAATAAAAAATATATTATCTGTAGAAGAAAGGTGTATTCAACTTTTGGCATAAAATTTATTTTATCAGGAATCCAAAACCATGTAAGAATATTTTATGATTAAGAAACTGGTCTTCATGGTTTTTTTTATTTTAGGGTGATCTATTTATACAAGGTGCGCCATATTTTATGTCGGTGTGTGCATAATAAATAACTTAAAAAAAGCAATTGATTTCTATTTAAGAGGTACTTTGATTTAAATTGGCTTTTTACAATTTATTTTAACTAGCTTTTTAATACAATATCAAACAATGAAACATGTATTTATTATTCATTAAGTTTATATCGATTTATCAATCAGGATATCTCCCGTTTATGGCAACCTATTCAAAATCAAATATATGCCTTGTATGTCATAAAGTTTAATAGTTGATGAACAATTTTTTTTTCATAAGTTCCAAAATATTTTTCTATCCCATAGTTTTTATCTAATATCTTCTTAGAAAGCATCTTCCGTTCGTTTTCGTTATATACCGGATTAGAGCTATCAAACGCGCATGGAGAGATTATATCATAATGTTTCTCTGGAGGCAATTCTATAGACCATAAAGCCATAAAAGAAAATGTCTATGAAACATATAAAAACTAAGGTCTTTACTAAATATATCTTTGCAGAATAATAATACAGCTGAAACGTTTAAGTAGCACAGTTTTTTATACTTTGTGTCTAAAATGTATTTTAAATAATTATAACATCTATTACTAATCAAAGTAAGCTATATTTATATATATCGCGTCTTACTGCATGCCAGTGAAATATTTAATTTTGTATGAAAATAAATAAATGATTCTAGTTTTTAATAAAATTCTCAGTACAAATACAGTGAGCGTAACATTTCGCTATTTCAATGAAAAAAATGCATTGTTGAGTGCAAATATTTAGTTTATATCTGAAACGGTTTTTTTTTTTAAGTCTGCGCTTTAATATAAGCAATAAATTATATTTTACGTGTATGGCGGTGACTAAACACTTTATTTGATAAGGGCAAAAATTTTATTAGCTTAGATGTATCATTAAAAAAAAACATTAGAGGCATCTGTTGATTACTTTTTTGCTCTGTAATTGTGAAAGGGTTTAAATTATTTAATTTTTTTATTATTAATTATTTAAATTATATGTAAAGTGTATTTTCTTCATCTTCTTTAAATCACGGCCTCTGGATCGGTATTTAATTCTTGAAGTTCACCAACACTGCAAATGCCGAGTATGATCTCTTCATTATCTAAAATAAAACAAAGTGTATTAACTGCCACACTATTACTGACTAACGGATGATAACGTTTCAATAAAACTTTAATTAAATTAAAATAATTAAATTATTGAATTTTAAATAATAACTATTTCATATAAATTAACAAACACAAAAACTGCACGAATAATTTCAACTGCATCAGCGCCAAGAAGATTAATATAAATTTTCATTTACAAGCGATTTAATATATTTTAAATGTAATGTTTTAGCCTTTGTTGATTTTGGGAATTGGGACCGTTCACGAAAACAATTTATCTTGCTTTGTGACACTTATTACTGACGGGGACGTGTGTTTTGAACGAAAGATACGGATGGCACTGTCTGACGTCAAGCCGCGGGGAATTCCACGAAGAAATGGCGACATCTACTGTAACAAGTCTTCTAAATATATTCACCAGACACTAACTGTAAAATTAACTCTGAACTCAACTCAATTTCCTACACAAAATCAATAACGAAAATAGAGAAATCCATATACGCTACCACTTAAGCCACACCTTGTAAACCTCACAACCTGCGCCAGGATCACAATAGAACACACTGAAATATCTATCGTAAATTAACATTGACATCTTACATTAAAAAAATATTTATATATTTAATTACAAATATATAAATAAATCATTTAACTCTAGTAAGTAAGTAAAGTTTTTTTGCCGGTGTTAGGTAAATTTTTAAAAATTATTTAGTACCGAAGTAAGCTTGTTAATATGTAGACAGTAGACGTAGTAGAGTAGAGCAAAAATATTTTTTTAAAACAACGCATCACTTTATAAAATATTGAAAGCAACTTTATCCCTTTTCTACATTATCATAAAATAAATCTTATTTTTGGCATTGTTAGTATTTTTTTTTAAAGTAAAAAGGTACAAAAAAGGAGTCGGTACGTGTGTAGGCAGCTTAAGCGCTGTCTTCTGTATGACTCAGAGATGATTGATGTTACCTCGACGAAGACTTCGTTGGACAGTGGGACCAGGTTGGCGAAGGTGGAAATGACGCAGGGTCTCTGGGAGCTGCTCATGGCGCCGAGCAGGAGGTTCTGCAGGCGTCGGGAGGCTCGGGGGCTGAACCCGCAGTACACTGCCGTGGCCACCTTCTCAGCCTGCCAAAACATCCATTCTGTATTGCTATTTTTTGGCTCCGAGACTCAAACGTCTTCACAAAGTGCTTTGGTATTAAATTAAAAAAATATTCATGGAATTATGTACCATTGCAGGTCGATTTATAAAATACTTTCCAAAAAAAGATGGTGATGACCTCGAGAGTGATCTTGGTGCAGTTCCAGGTGAAGAGTGCCAGCTGCGGCGTGAATACGGTCATCATGCAGACTGCTATCACCAGCTGCGCCACGTCAGGCTGCACTCCAAACGATGATTATTAAATATTTTATGCACCCGCATTTATCACACATATATGTTGTGGGTCTGATACGACTTTAGGCAATCGATTTACATTTGAAATGACGAGCAAAATCCTCGAAAGAATCCTCTTCCGATCTGCCTTTGGCGTTAAAATTCGATATTAATATTTCAATCGTATATAGTTGATTATGTGATACCTTCATTCCAATTAGCTGGTAGAGAGTCATGCACATGACAACAACGCTGGTTATGAGCTGCCCTGCTAATCCATACTTGAAGAAGAAAGAAAGGGTATTGCAGCACCTGAAAGTTCAGAATTACTTTTGAACTACCAGGTGTACTCCTAATTAATTTCCGGTTTTTTTTCGATAGATGGTGTTCTGTATTTTGCTTTGCTGTTGGTAGCACTTATATGTCATTTTGTTAAGTAGTTATTGAGTGTCTAAACGGCGTTGACGTTTTCCTAAAAAAATATTTTAGAAAGTTTTTATTGCGTGTCAAAGATGTCTGCATTCGTACCGAATTTTGAACATATGCGCCATGCATTGCTTTTCATGGAAAAAAGTGTCCGAGAGCCACCGTGCGCTTGTGGAAGTTTATGGCAATCATGCTTTAACACTTCGAACATGTGAAACGTGGTTTCGACAATTCAGAAATGGAGATTTCGACCTGAACGACGTCGCATGCTCCGGAAAGCGAAAATCGTTTGATGACGTCGAATTGCAAGCGTATTGGATGAAGACGATACGCAAACGCAACGACAGCTTGCAGAAGCGCTGGGAGTTCAACAGCAAGCAATCTCCAAACGTCTGCGAGCCATGGGGAAAATTCAGAAGTGCGGAAAGGGGGTGTCGCATGAACTGACCGAGAGACAAATGGAAAATCGAAAAGTGACATGTGAAATGCTGCTTCAACGATACAAAAGAAAGTCTTTTCTGCATCGTATTGTTCCTGGCGATGAAAAATGGATTTTTTTAGAGAACCCTAACCGCAAAAAATCGTGGGTGAGTCCAGGTGAAGCATCGACATCGACGGCACGGCCAAATCGTTTCAGTCGGAAGGCCATGCTGTGTGTGTGGTGGGACCACACCGGTGTTATCTACTTTGAACTGCTGAAACCTGGTGAAACTGCGAACGCCGTTCGCTACGAACAACAAATCAAAGATTTGAGCCGAGCAATTGCGGAAAACCGACCAGAATATAAAGAAAGACAGAAGCAGGTGATTTTGCTCCATGACAATGCACCATCGCATAAGTCGAAACACGTTCGCGACACGCTGGAACAACTCCAGTGGGAAATGCTTGATCATGCGGCTTACTCACCAGACTTGGCCCCATCGGACTACTACCTCTTTGCTTCGCTGGGCCACGCACTTTCTGAGCAGCGCTTCGATTCTTATGAAAATTTTCGAAATTGGCTCACCGAGTGGTTCACCACCAAAGACAGTCAATTCTATTGGCGTGGTATCCACAAATTACCGGAAAAGTGGAAAAAATATATAGAAAACGATGGAAAATATTTTGAATAAAATATCTTTAACACTTCTCTTGCAATATTGTGTTTTATTTACAAAAAAACCGGAAATTAATTACAAGTACACCTGGTATATCAGCTACAAATCATACACTTCATAAGATAGTGTTAATTTACATACCCGATTGTTATCTCGTTTAGTTTGATAGCATCAATCACAAATAGTTCCATGGCGTCACTCAACTCCTCGACAGAGAAGCTAAATTCATCCAGAGTATTATCAAGACATTCTTGATATCCAAAACAGTCGTTATCGAGGTCGTATCCAAAGCTCGACGTTTTGATCGATATAAAATTTTGCACGTCCAAGGGTCCTAGCATGCGGCTGCGACTGAAATCAACCCTGGCACATCTCTTCTCGTGTTGCAGTAAGATCATTGCGTGCCTCTTGATGTTTGTGAACATCAGCTGGACGGTCACGAACTGGTTGGCCAAATGCATGAGGATCCCAGCGGCCAGGCTGTCCACGGCTGCCGTCAGTACCGTCTCGTACATCAGCGTGGTCATCTGGTACAGAGACACCATCGTGAAGGTCACTCCGTTGTCGATCTGGAACGGAGTCGCGATCCTCACTGGTAGGACATCGACCAGCCGAGAAGCCGCTACTGTCTTATTGGCATCGAAGTAAAACTCCTTATTGACGACCACATCGTAAGCCGGCATAGCGAAGTTGAAAACGCAAGAGAATATCAAAACAACGTATACCTTTGAGAGCCTCATTATATTTCTGTTCGTGAGGTTTAAGTGCTTCTTTGTTACGTACATATTACCCACAACAGTTTCTACTGTGCGAATAACCTTTATAACTTCCCTGCTGTAGTACACGAGAGAAAACGTTTTCACCGTATTCAGCATCTGGCTGGGGAGCAGCGATAGGTGAAACGTGAGCTTATCGAAGTCTTGGATTTCAAAGATTGCAGCAAACTCCAGCAGAAACATCAGAACCACCCCTATCCCCAGAGTAAGGGTGGTGTACATCTTGTATTTCCAGTGCGGGAAGTTTGAATACGAACCCTCTCGCGTTTCCTTGTACATACCGACGCCCAAGTATTTCATAAACTTCATGTGATTTTTGAATATCATCTTGGGGTGTACGTGTTCCTGCTCCATCTTTGTTGTTTTGTTTCGATGGTGTTTACCGTCTGAAACTCGGCAGCGGTATGGTGTCTCGCCTTTCTGCCAGTCATTTATGTAAGCCGCGCTAAACGCTATAAGTAAATTGTTGGGTACAGTCAGCCACCGAAGTTCGGATCTCACAAACTTATTATTCGACTTAAATAGGCTGGTCTTTGAATCACTCGCTCAAACGGAGTTTCTCTGGTGTTCTTAATATTTAATCTGAAATCTGAGCACTGTAGTTTTCTGTCTGAAAAGTTGCAAGCAGTATGGTTCAATTGTATGGAAATTCGGGCACTTTCAGGATTCAAACAATAGATTATATTTTGATGATAGTTACTTGTAAGCAACAAAATAAATTAGTTTATCCAAAAGATATTTATCTATGTGCGTGTACAAAACTCGGTGTAATAATTATTAGTTGATTTTTTTTTAACCGTAAAATGAATTATTTATAGAAGAAAATGAAGCTTGGTTCAAGTATTTGTTGTTTTTACAATTGTAAAAAAACAGCAATGTACTAGAAATTACTTTGCAATCAATTAACTGCTCATTTGATATGCACTCACAATAAATGCAGAGGTTTCCTGAAAAAAATATTTATAATCTATTCTTCATTCGCATCTTTTAAATAGATAGTCAAATTTACAAATGCATTCCTTGCTTAGAAAGCGTATCTTAAAGAAAGCAAAACGAAGACACTCGAGCTTTAAGCCGAGTGTTGAATTTCATCTTTCAAATACATTCAAAAGTTTAAAACCAACAAAGTTTTCAGTTCTCAGGCTTTACGTTTACTTTATACTTAGGAATGCTTTCCGTCTTGTGTTATCCCACGGTGTTTAATATTAAAGGAGTCTTTGAGGATCGTGACGTCACCCGAGGAACTTGTCCCATGGTACCTTGGCTGGCTGATTGTTCGATAATTAGCTGCATGACGGCCACACCCATAATTGAATAACTGCCACACTGATAACTCAATTATCTATTGAATTGGACCTTACAGAGAATATTACGTTTGAATTTGCAAATATAATATCGGGAAATCACGCCATCATGTCCCCTCAGCTGACCTACTTGTCACTGTTAATACCAGATCAAAAATAACCATTCTTATTAGTAATGTTACATTGTAGTTTTGAAGCTGAAATTAGGTGTATTTTTTAAGTGCCTCTTAGAAAACCAATTCTCTGAAGCTTTTTGTACAGATTTGTTCCTATTTTTACAAAGTTTTGGCATCAGGTACTTCCAGAATACATCCCTCTATCTGATCACTCCAAGTTCACTACTCCATTGAAGAATGCTAAGCACAAGCAACAGAACTGCAATATATTGGTGACATAAAGTTATTAGGGGTACTGGAATAAATTATGCATATCACAACCTTTATATATATATATATATATATAATTTTATTCTTACTACATTGATTGGTAAATATTCAATCTTACATGTTTTTGATTGTGAGTCTACGACTAAGGCTCTGTAAATGTAAAAAAAACTGCAAAGAGAACCCTCACTAAAGTAAACTTACTTTATTTTTATCCACATATTACAAGACAAGTGTTAAAACTAAAGGCTGTATAGGCTTATCTGCCTTCATATTACTCAAACACATTTTTATACCAACTACACGTTTAAATTATAAGGACCCTGTAAAATAAAATAAAAAAAACTTTAATATACGCATATAGGTGTCACTACTAAAATATTCAAAGTAAAATAAAAATATGATGATAACTTAAAAAAATCTCAAAAACAAATAAACTTTTTACTAATTAGTATTATAATTCATTTTCGTATCGCACAAACAGAACACGGATTTTTCTACACCAAATACACGAAATTATTGTTTAGGCGAATAAATCACACAGCGAAACACGCGATTTGGCCGAGCAAAGTTACACCAAAACTTCGCGAGCATACACGAGCTCTTCTGCTTTCATTAAAAACTTTTCCTTTTAATTCCCCGACAACATTATGGGAAACTCGAAGAAATAAGCCAGCGCGGATATTCAAAGAATTTTAATATATGCCTCTCGAGCGAAGCCGTTCTCATTCGGCCACACAATTTTCTTAAATATTTAATATATTAAATACTGAAAAGTTTCATTTAATTAGGCTTTCGCAACACAAAAGACTTCTGTGGAAAATACGGAACGAATGTAGGTTTTCACATTTTTCAATATTTACCTGAAAATATATTTCTCATATATTTTACACATATAAACTGCTTTATTCGTTTAACTTCAGGAGTCGGAATCGGGAATAGAGTAGAAGAAAAGATTATAAAATAATACTATTGGGCAGCAGCTCGAGGACTCGGGGACTTAATACTCTATTTTCCTCATAGAAAACCATGAACACTGGTTCAGTTTTCATGGTAAAATTTCGTTTCAGCAGAGGAAACTCAGAGGAAGACTAACCGAAGATAAATATCTTATCTGAGGAGAGATGCCGATACTGCTTGTAACCAATTCGTTTTTATGCATCTGTTAATAGTTCGAAGTGGTTTGAGTCACTCGAGGGCGTGCCTCTTAACCTGTCAAGTTAAGCCAACAGCTGATTTGTATACTTTCTAGAATCTAGACAATACACATTGGATTAGTTCGCCTTTCATCTGGCGCAGGTGTGCGGGTCTCCATTAGTTTCCATCTGCCAAGGTGGGCGAGAGCGCCTATAGTCGGAGGGTCCCCGCGACCCGGCCCGGCGCGGATTTGGAACCACTGGCTGCGCAAATATGTATAATGCTCGGTGATAGAGTGCGACGAGGTTTGCTCCCTTTCTTGTTCCCGGCGCTGGCAACACTCTCGAGTCGAATTGTTGCCGGTTCGGAGTATCGGTCCGGAATTTTTGCCCGGCCTCGTTGTGAATGTCGTAATTGATTTTTGATTTGAAACGCTCAATTTGCAAGAGGGCCTAGAGAAATTTCATTTTGAGTGGAAAATTCATTTTTTTATGTGAAATTAAAAATTATTCGTGGCGTGCGATCCTAAAAGTAAAAAAAGAAGTCTTATACAACATCTTTTCATAAAAATTTATGCCTAAATGTTAAATATTACGCTCGTGGGGATATTTTCTACACAACAAGTAATTTGGGTGATATATTTGGCTCATTTATATTCAGTCAGCAAAACTGCTTGATTATGTTTTGAACTCACGGCATGCCCCTGATTTATATATATATATATATATATATATATATATATATATATATATATATATATATATATATATATATATATATATATTTAAGTCCAAAACCAAGTCAAAAATATCGAGCCAAACCAAATTTTATACAAACCCAATTAATCACTCAAATTACATTTTATTAAATAAATATCTTGAAAAATATCACTATAAGTGTATTTTATATAATTTATAGTATTTTTTAATATTTTTTTAAGTAATGCTTTAATAATAATCAAATATATTAAAGGGACCGACAAGGTTTCTATGGACCAATTCAAAGCAAATGCAGAGGAGTTCCTATCAGCTCATAGACAAATATCCCACCAACCCCTGTTAGATTAAACTCATCCTAGTTAGAAGTATCCATCTAATTGTTTTTCATAAGTGCAAGATCCTCAACCTTATAAAAAATATAAAAATAAAAAATATATATTTTAGGGCCAATGCTGTGTTGCTTGTATGGACCGCATGCCACTGAAATTTTGTGTAAGACAAAATTCCCAAATGAGCTATAATTTCATATTTAATTAAATTAAAGTCAGGCTGCCAGTAGCGGTGGGTGCATCTGGAATTCCTCTTCCAGGTCTCCGAGAAGATCAGGTTGGGTTAGGTCGGCGCACAGCTGATGCAACTCGAAGTGCACTCGCCTACTGTGCAGTGAAATTTCATTAAAATAACCCACCGAGGCTTCAAGTCCCCGCCGAGCAGATCCGACAGCAGATTTATCTCGCACTTTGTGGCGCAGGGCGTTGAGTTACACTTTCCGAGGGCGATTAGCCGCTGCTCATTGCCCTGACAGGATGACGGCCTACCCTTTGTGTGATCGCCCGTCGGGGATCATCCGGCGGGATAACTTCATTTCGCAAAGCTCGGACTGTGTTTCTAGAAGTGATAAGCTTTCACTTCACTAAAACTTTAATTTGTTTCTAGTCTTTCAGAGTAGCAGCTGTTTACAACAATGAAGCAATTTAATTCGGTTTTTTTTTAGATATTCGATCACAATAAGAAATTTCATACTACTAAATTTCATCTGGCAGACTTATAATATAATATCATAAATTTTACATATCACAGATCAAATCAGTTTGTCGTGAATATTTTAATTTTTTTTTGCCAAACACATGTCCGGTTTAACGTTTATTGTTTGGAGATAATTGATGGCCGAAATATTTATTAGGCTATGTTTTTTTTGCTCAATAAAATTGACAATAAATAATCAATGCCACAAAAAATACCCAACAATTTTTATCACAGTTGATTGTTCCCGTTTTTTTTTTTTTAATTTCTACAGTCTCTTTTTTGCTAGGTATGAAAAATGTGTATTGAAACTGCATGAGTAACATATTAAACGTAATCTTGTTGTCCAGTAGTTAAAGCCATGGCCACAAAATCTAATTCGTGTTTTTGAAAAGGTTAAATAGTTTTTTTTCCATTTTACTAAGAATACCCTTTGATAAAGCTAAAGCTTAAAACCTTTGGTCTAACAGATAAGTGTAGTTTACTGACTTCTTGTTCAGCCTATCTGAGTTTAATTATTACCCTCTAGTGAAAAATGAGGTGATCATCTGAACTTACCATTACTATGGTAAGTTCAGATGATCACCTCATTTTTCACTAGAGGGTAATAATTAAACTCAGATAGGCTGAACAAGAAGTCAGTAAACTACACTTATCTGTTAGACCAAAGGTTTTAAGCTTTAGCTTTATCAAAGGGTATTTCAAAGTATTTCACCTGCCTTAAAAACTACCCTGAAAAAAATACGTTTTAAGAAAAATCTGAAACAAATTTACAGCGGTGGTTAAGTTTTATATTTAAACAGATTTCACATGTATGCGATCAACATAAAAAAATATATATTTAAAACATCTAAGCTCCTTTTTTCTCTCAGATTACTTCCGAGAAACAAAATAGAGGATCATGGATGGAAATGTATACCATAAAGAGTGTGGTATATACTTACTTCACTTGTGTGAAGTCGAAAACCACAAAAAAATTCTACCGCTACAAAGAAAGCATCGGGCAGAGGCATCTTCTCAAGTGTCATATTGGGAAGCCCTCCCAAAGGTAACAGGACACTTCATGGTTTAATACCCCCTGTATATTGATTGACTTGTTAGCTGAACAGTTGTGATTGAAAAACCTTGACTCGTTATCCTAAGTACGTGAAAATTCTTCGACCACTCAAAAAGGAACAAAGCCTGTCGAGGTTTTCCAAAGTTCTATAATTTCTACTCAATTTAGTAAGTTATAAGGTTTGCGTAAATTCAACAAAGAACTTGTGACGTAAAATGCTTGAAGAACAGGAACAAAAAAAAAAATTTAAGCCCATTTCTCATATGGTAGATATCTACCATTCAACAGGGCCCTGAAAATAAATAACACTGTATAAGAGGGTGGTGACCATTTTCTCGAACATATCCCTATCCTGGGCTAGTCTCACCAATCCTTGATTCCTTCATTCAATGGCCCTTTTTCCATAGATTTTCGAGAATGCCATACTTTTCTTTTCGCTTCTTTACCAACGTCAAGAGTTCCTTTTCATTGAGCATTCTGTGCAAGGCTCTTTCATTTGCGACGCAGTCAACCCATGGTGTTTTAAGGATTCTCCTATACAGCCACATTTCTTCTGCACCAATTCTTCGCATAGTAGCTTTCTTGAGTGTCCAAGCTTCGACTCCATAAAAAAGAACTGACACGACATAACATTTTGTGAATCTCCATCGAGATTTCATGGTTATCTCCCTTGAGCACAGTGCTTTCCTCAAATGATTAAACGTCCCGCGTGTTGTCTCAATCCTCACTCGGGGTTTATAAATAACAAGTCAAGCAACACGAGGATTGCACGGATTAACTCTTGATGGCCCGTTCTCGCCTTATTAAGGCATTGTCAAACGACGAGCGATGTTAAATGGCTTTGAATTACACGGCCTTTGCATGTGGACTTGTAGATACGCGCACCATTACGTCCTTACGAGATTACCTCGTGGACTGGTTCCCGTATCGGAGCCGGTGCCTTTGACGTCAGTTTAAAGTTGATATGCATAAAAGCATTTCGAATTTGTTAACGAGAACGTGAAAAGTGACGCGCCGACAAGATTGCTTCGTATCGCATTGCAAGTCGGGGAACTACATTTGATAATCTTGTTCTTTAATAACTTGACCGGCCGTACGGAAAAGGTCATTCGACATAATCACACGAGGCTGTATTATTATTTAAGGCAGTTGCTTCCAACCTTTTAATTGCCTCTGGTGTCCAATCGGACACACCAGAGGCAGTCCATAACCTGCCGAAATAGTGTCATTTAATTAATTTAATTGTCACTTTATTTTTCTATATATAAATTTAATTTTTTTACAGAGTATTGAAAAAACTATAAATTATATTTACCTATTTTTTATTATTTAATTAACGTCCATTTTCAGGGTAAAATAAAATCTTGAAGATGTTGAAAAATTTGATAAAATGACGACTTTTCAAAACTTTTATAATTTTTAAAGTAATAAATCGCACAGGGTTTATAATTAATCTTTTAATTCCAATTAAAAAAAAGACTTTTAAATGCTTAGGACTCTTGGAAAAGGGACATGACGAATCTCCAAATTCCTACGCTTCAATCGGAAAAACACAAATTTATCATATTAATAGTGAATTTATAAGAAATAAAAATATATTTTGTTCGGAAAAAGGGATGTATCAAAGTTTTGGCTTTTAAATTCATTTGATTGGTGCAGTCGATTTTTCGCAAAACGGACTAGAAAATGATAAAAAAACTCGATTATGAGACTTAAAAATATTTTATGAATTTTTTTTTCATACATACTTAGCACAAAAGTATTATATTCAAGTCAATTTTGCTTGAAACGAGTTCGTACAAAATATAAACACTCCTGAAAATAAAAACGAATTCAAATTGAGGCAAAGAGGTTTATTTGTATTTTTTTTTTGTTTTACTATAATTGTGATTTTCGTGTTTTATATATAGCGTAGGAGGACTTGCTATTGTGTATAGTTCCTATTGAAATAAATATTTTTTTTATCTCACCAAGTAGCTGCTTTACCCACGCTCCTACAATATCTCATCTTTAACTTTACTTTCTCCTCACAAATCTACGATTTCCTGTGCGATGTGCGTGACATCGTATCATATAATTTATATATTCACGTGGACGTAAAAAAGCTGTATTTAAAACTATAATTTATAGACCCAAAGACCTTTTATCGCAGCTGGGTTTGATAATAATCTAACAGTATACAGCCTATTCTATTCACTAAAAATAAAAACTGTTTAAACAAAGTACTTCTCTGCTCGTTTTTTTTGTTTACAGCCCTCGTCTTTAATAGGTAAATTATCACAGTTCGGATGTCTTCCGTTCGTGGAATTGACACAAAAACGTATAAAAGAAAAACAACGGTCATTGTTCAGTATTATTTTATTGGCATAATAAAAAAAATATATAGAAATGATTGTAAGTAAATAGGCTCTCTTGCTCTTTTAAGTACATAGTAATTACTTTTTTTTATACATTTATAAGATCTTGTTAATTCGCTAAGGTTGTTTTACATAAAATAAATATGCGTTCCGGGTTTACAATATATTTTAATATTAAAAATCAAGATATATTTATTTTAAACATTTATAAAATCCACAAAATAAATTAACAGTCATATAATTTTCGGACATTAAAATTTTCCATGTAATTGACATTGTTTTGTTATATTTTTAAGAAATAAGAATATTAGTGATCATTGAATAATATTGATTTATTTGTGTATATGTAAATCATTAACAGTTATTTTATAAGTACATATACAATTTAAGATGTAAAAAAATATTTATAAATACTAAAATTAAAATTACATGGCACGTATATTAAAAATGCGTTTATACGACGGCTATCCTGAAAATCAATTAAATTTCATAAAAAAAAAATATTTTTTAAGTATTTATCCAGACAAAGTTTATAAATAATTATTTTTAATCAATTTAAATAAAATGCAAAGGCAAGGCATGACACATATATAGAACTATATTCCTAGATGATTTGGTTTCTTGGGTGTTGAGCCACTCGAAGCTTTCAGTCCTCCGACGTTTCGGTCGCAGTGCTTGAACTATATTCAAGGATTTATTGATTGAACGTCGGAGCTTAACGCCCTTATAAACAAATCATCTAATAACAGCTGCCAAAACTTACAAGTACAACTTCATCCCCTACACAAAAGTATTCAATATTTATTACATAAATTCAAAATATCACCCTGAAGAGGCGTAGGCGTAACGTACACGAAACTTTAAATAATCTTCAAAATTACCATGACCACAAATAAAGTTTTATCTCAGTTAAAATGGCGTTATATGATATATATAGTATTAGCAAATAACTTGTCTGATTAACCGATATGTTAATATTTTTTTCACATCAGTCTTTCATGAAATGCTACATATGCTAAGCATGCAGTACCGAGTGTTAGTAATTCATTGCATGTATGATAATCGTGTCTATCGGTCACGCCTCGATTGATTATTGTATTTAAATAAACATTATTTACGAACTATCTTTTATAGGTTTTCAGTGTTTTTTTTACTGTTGTTATATATTTGTCTAGTTTTGATTAAAACGATACACTTTATACATTGATTTACATTTACATGAATAATAACTTTCAAAACGTATTTTAATATATTTATTTTATTAGAAATATTTAAATAATATTAGTATTATTTTCTATACAACTAGCACCTTTTTAGGAAGATCTTTTATAGTCATTTTTATTAAAAGCAAATACACAATTTTACAGAAATACTACAATATAACGTATGTAAGATTTTTATCAAGAGACAGGACGATTTTGTGTTTTCAAAGATCTTTTATGATAAAATTTTTTTTTATTGTTAAATTCTATCATATTTAATATTTAAAACCGACACAATTTTTGTTATATTATTTGATATTTAAAAACAAATAAAGTTTTTTTAAAGGGATCCAACAATGAGGGTGCATTGGATAACTTAAATATTTAAATTTATCAAAATAAAAATGCAGGTACTTTTATTAGTTATAAGCAAAATTTTAATTAAATTAACTTAACTAACGTTTACTCTTGAGGTATTGGCTTGTTGAAATAGTGACTTGCATATATTCAATTATTAACCTGCGGACATTGATATGCTGTGATATGATCAAGTATGGCACAACAAAGTATCGTTTGTAAAACTGGCGATATTTTTATCCTGAATTGGAAAATATAACACACATATGAGCTACAAAAGACTTAAGTATACAGTTTTTTTAAGTAGAGATTCATTATCAATAACATAATTAGAAGTATCTATTTACAATAATAATTTAAGTAGCCTATGCCACACAGAACACGTTAATGCGATTCTATCTATTAATGCATAGAGATTCCAAGTATTTTGGGTCCATTTCATCCATTTTCTTCCCTTTGGTCTCGGGAACACAGAACACTACAAAACACAGTCCACATATTGAAATACCGGCGTACAGCCAGAAAACTCCGTACAGACCCAAGTACTCCTTGAAGTCCACGAACGTCTTCACACCGACGAATGCGCACAGGTAACTAAAGGTAGTCGCCAGAGCGCTACCCAGTCCTCTGTACTCCAAAGGAAACAGTTCACCGATCAGCAACCAAGATATCGGACTTATGCCCAGCGAAAAAGCAATCGTAAACACCAATACACAAGTCAACGGAATCCAATCATATTCACCGTTCAAGTTGGTCGAAACACTCAGCAGGTTGCGGTTTTCGTCGTAATACACGTACGACCCGAATCCGGCGAGGGCCAGGGACATCAGGACGCCGCTGGATATCAGCAGGGGCAGTCTTCCGACCTTGTCGATGAGGAGACCAGAGAGACACGAAGCCAGGATCTGCACCACGCACATGGCGATGGCGGCTCCGTGCGGGTCCATGCCCTTGAACGTTTTCCTGAATATCGTCACGGCGTAGAAACTGAAAGCGTGCGATCCGGAAAACCTCTGAAACAGCATCAGAACGCACGTGATCATAACCGGACGGAACAGCCGCGAAGACAGTATTGACTTGCTGAACATCGCCCTCGTGTCGGTCAGTTGTCTCGTTGCTAGAATGTTCGTTCGTATCGTTGCCAGTTCCTGTCTGATGTCCGCGTTGGAGCCCCTCAGCCACTGAAGAGACTTTGCGGCGTCTTCGTCCTTCCCTTTCAGCAAAAGAAAGCTGGGAGTTTCCGGAAGATACAGGATCGCCAGGAACAGGGCTACTGGGGCACACGCCACCACCAGGGCCAGCTGCTTCCAATTCAGATACGCACCGGCCGAGAAGCTTATTAGCATTCCGACTTGGTTCAGGATCTTCAGGAGCGACGACAGGCAGCCCCGCACGTCAGACACGGCAATTTCGCTGATGTATACCTGGAACGAGGATACATTTGTGTAAATTATTGATTTAAAATCAGGGTAGGGTGAGTGATGGTTGAATCATACAGAATCTACTAGGAGTGGTCGCTATTTAGCTGTAAATTTAAAGCTTACACCCAAGAGGTCTGACGTGAATGATAACTCTAACGCAATTCCTTGCATACTGGTAAAGGTCAAACGATGTCGTGCTAACTAAGTAGAGGCACGAGAGAAGACCAGAACAGAAGAAGATGTTTTTAATGTCATAGAAAGCTGAATTGAACAGTAACTGCGCTATGAAGATGGATAGTTGACATCACTATTGGCAATGTACAATTTATCTCACAAACACGTGTTATATATTGAACTTATTAGAAATTCATGTCACAAAAAAATAATTCTACAAGAATACTTGGATTCCACAAAATAATACAGCGACAGTGCGTGCAGGAAAGGTGCTTTCTTGAATAATAACGTATCTGGTAGATTGCAAAAAGATAGCAACATGCAAACTTGACACTGATGATTTGAATTGCAAATGTAGAGCAAGCACAGGATGATCGTTAAAGATTCAATAAACCGTATGTCGATTTTTTTATTAAACGTCAATCAGATGCGTATTTATTACCCATTACGGGTATATTATATTATTACTAATATGATTAGGCACATGCATAGAAGATGATTTAAAGAAACTCAGAAAAATATCATCGTGCTTTGTGTGAGATTTGAAACCCACATCCCCTGGCTTACATGTCCGGAACACTAAACCCTTGTACTAACGAATCACTTCCGTTTATCGAGAATTTTTAACAGTCATACTCTACATGTGAATCAACGTGCCCAGGCCAATCAATATGAGGTGCGCTTCTTGGCTAAATCAATAGATTTTAAAAATAATATCATCATATTAGTAATAAAATACTTGAGTGATTTTCCACATGTTCGTATTTATTTGTGACCGGTTTCGCCAACCTTTCACGTTGGCATTATCAAACAGGGTGAGATTTTATATAATAATAAGCAATTAGGTAAACAATTGTTAGAGGGAGAGATTGTTGGAAAGACAGAGAGTGATTGTCAGGTGGTAAGGGCTAATGTGATTTTAATGTACCTGACAAGTGGAGGATTCTATATAATTGCAAATTTTTGTGAACAAATGTTTTTTTTATATTAATGGGGTAATTATCAGCAGTTATCCTGTGTTGGGGTTTGTCCTGTAGTGTGTTTATCATGATATTTTTCTGAGAGTTTCTTTAAATCAAGTATGAACTAATGTGCCTAATCATATTAGTAAATTCAATAAACCCGCATTTTCAAAGTAACTTTCGTCGTGCAAAGAAAGGGATCAGTATTAGGGCGTACCTGCGTGATCATGGACATGATGGAGCAGATGAAGCCGGCACACAGCGACGTGGCGCAGAGCATCCTCACGGAGTCCGCGTGCATCGTCAGCAGCCACGTCATGGAGAAGGGCAGCGCCAGCAGCAGCAGGGCGCGGCGCCGTCCCAGCCGCATGGCCGCCCCGCCCAGCGCGCCCCCGAACAGCGCCCCTGCCAACACACCACCATCATTATGCACCCAAAACCACCCCCATGGAAGCCGACTCACAAGGAAATTCACAAAAACACATGAACACACCGTAACATTTGATCATATTGCAAATGAAGTAGTACATAACGGCTGTTGACGACGCTACCAGGTATAGTTCTCAAGACACTGGTAGACGTTCATTTTCTTTCGATGTTTAGCTTACAAATTCGCCAAGGTTCATAAGCTATCAGTGGACTGTATTATAGGTAATTCAAAGAGCTTCGTTCGTGTAATCTTTTATTTAAACTTTATTACAAACTTTGTTATAATATATGATTTCCAGACATGTTACATTTAACACTTTTACTTCACTTTTGAGCCGACACAGGGGTCGATATACTTCCGAACTCGCGGCGGTATATTCACTGAGGTATATAATACCTCCCACGATATTTACGTCACCTGACGCGATGTTAGCACAGAATACGCCAAACCGTGGTCGTATCTTCACGCACGCAAGAAGACACTTCGAACACTCGTCGAACACTAGCCCCTTTGGGACCTCTCATTTGTCTTTTATACGGTTTACGAACAAAGAAAGGAATGTGTTTTCCTGTTCACACGCCTAGATATTCGATCTATTTTTCTGGTTTAAATATATCAGCTTACTAGCATATGTAAGTCGTTAAAATTCGAAGTTATAATGGCGGTTTTGGTCATTATTTTGCCATGGGTATCATTCCCAGGCGATCAGCTTTCAAAGCTGCGTTGTACACGGGGATTCACCAGTTTTAACATAAAAGGTGGCGCCGGTCTGGCGGGCGCCATTCCATTTGACAATAACAAATAACATCTAGATTGAATTCAAACTTAAAATAATCTACATCTGCCATCGGGTTGGTAACAACGGCCATCTCCTCTCTCTATTCTGTTGCTTGTGCATGGCTGCTATTCTTTACCCTGAGCGTATGAAAAGGATCGCTCGCAGTAATTTCCAGCGTAGCCTTCCTAATCTGGGTCGGTACAACCCCCCAGAAGTTAGAGCCTCTAAAAATATTATGAGTGCCTCCCTGTTGCTACTGTCCCGTTTAAACACGTATTCTGTACTAATCCAAGCCATTGTATGAGTATATGATAATACATGATGCACCCGTACACCATTTTCGATCTGATATATACACTTGTTATATTTACTGTTTATTATACGTTGAAGAATATGTGAGATTTGTGGCTAGGTTCCTCTCTGTACTCCCCATTTTGTTATTTGTGCATGGCTGCCATTCTGTACTTGGGATACTTGTACAGTAGTGGACTTAGAATGATTGAGGAGGGATGTGCTCTGTTATTTAAAAATCTATTACAGCTTCTTTGTTAATTTATAAAAATGTTTTATATATTCGTAAATGTTGAAAATATTATATTGAGGATTTTAAAAACTCGAGAATATTTACAAGTCATCTATTATTGGTCCAGTATTACTACGCCAGTTGCTGACATGTATGACATGGTTCAAATTATTGTTACGTTAAATCCAAGCGTGAGGTTTTAATATTTATATTAATTTCCCCAAAAATATTTTTTTTACTCGATAAGGTTGTACCTATCTGCTTATAATGAGATCATTGAATATTATTTATTCCTTTTTCGTTATGTATTGCATAAATTTTTATCCGGTAATATAACGCAAAATAAGATTTTTTCTCAAAATTGAGAGTTCCTTTCACATTTTTTTGCATATTCATGTGCTAAGGATACGTTACGACAGGATTTGCATGATGAAGGTAAGGTTAGGTCAGGTAGCCTTTAATGGGTTTTTATGCAAGTTGTGAGATATCACGATGCAAAACCTGTCAGTGTGAATATACAGATGATGGATATTAAAAAAAAGCTTATACAACGACTATATTATAATGATAAAAGAACCATTGTATTTTGTCTTCACTTTGAGTATATTAAATGTTTTGCATTGCTAGTTTCGACCAAATAGACTAGGTCATCATCAGATGCATAACCAAAAGTTTAGTTATGCATCTGATGATGACTTATCATTATAATAATGGATCTTCACCAATCAAATGCCTTGTCCCTCAACAAGATTATACAACTACGTTTGATTCAGCCCTTCAACGCAGCAGCTTCTAGCAACTATTACAAAGAAGCAGTTACATTCTGTTTTGAAGCTTTACCTATAAAAAATAATGCCTATTTTTCGTTTTATTTAGCATTAATGCAAATTTAAAAAAACGCTATTATATTATTGAAGTAAGATTATGTTTAAAAACAAATCATAACTGCTCTTTTGCAACAGTCACTAGTAGCGGCTACTTTGAGAAGCAGCAATAAATATAGCGGTTTGCTGATGAACAAACAGTCTGTTTCATTTTTTTGTGTTATTACTACAATTGTAACATATTCTTTAACGGCTTTTTATTTTATTACATAACTCTAAAACCTGCTTTGTATTTATCTGAGAATTTAGAGCTGATTGCATTAGGTTTAATATCGATATTTCAAGCTTATATCATATAGTCTATTTTCACTGTGAACCGAGTGAAAAGTAACTGCTTTTTTTCGGGCTTAAACACGAGATCCCTCGGTTGGCGAGCAAGCGTGCGAACCACTAGACCGAGAGGCCTGTTTGTATGAAATATAAATTTTACATGATTGAATAGCATGAAATATGCTTATTTTTGCAAGTCTTCGGTTATTTTACTGTGCGGTGCTCGCACCACAGTTTGAGAAGCTTATGAGCGGTTCTAATAGGAATATGGATGTTCTCGACAATTATTATGTTCCGAATGTTGGCAAGCCTCCAGGCGCGGAGTCTTTGCATTCGTATTGTTGGGGGAGATTTATCGCTGACCAGGGGCGCAATCGGAACCGGTGTTGCCACTATTAAAATTTATATTATTTTCCATAAGCATGGCGACTAATTAATATTAGATTTATTACATAAACTTTATTAATACACTATTATTTAGATATTTACGTACAGTTGGAATTTACTCGCTTCCTTGTGTATAGAATAATTCATTGATTTGTTTTATAGTAAATTATTTGTTATGAAATATAAGCATTGACTTTTATAAATTACGAAAAAGATAATATATTTTTAAAATGACTTTCATTATAAATGGCGACTGTCTAAACCTAATAAATAAGTGAGAAATAATATTTATCTTCAAGCACTCAGCAAGTTGTCACATATTGTAGTTAAAAAATCCGGTTACACTTATGTAGAAAAAATACTTTATTTATGATTGTAAAATATATCTGGCAGTTGTTTAATAATAAATATAGTTTACCAATAAAAACTTCATTGTGTGACATATTATAAACATCAAAGCACTCAGTCAGAAGTAGTTGCCAAGTTTTAAGAACCGGTTAGAGTTCATTAAAAAATATCTCTATTAGTAAATACTAATTAGTTTTTTTTTATAATAAATTAATTTTATTATCTGTCAAACATGGCAATTTGCGCATAGCGCAAAAAATACTAAATGTTTTATATATATTATATATATGCGTTTGCCCCTAGGGTTATGCTGATCTACCTGTGTCAACTGTAATTAAACAGGTGGATTTGGACTACAGTGGTTATGTTTAATATTAAATATTATTTAAAATCGGTGTTTAATATTTGCTGCGGTCAAAATAGAATTAATTAAGAAATAAAACAGAGAAGAAAGTCACTCCGCAGCATCCGCGCACATGTCTCTATTTATATAGGAGGCGAAACACTGCGTCGATTGTTCGACACGGAATTCCTTTCGGACGCGACCGGCGGGTCGTGACGACGGGTCTTAGTCTCAATCCGGCGACAGGTGCGACAGAGAAGGCAAGTTCCCCCTCTCCTCCCCCTTTCAACCCCCTCTCCACCCCTCACCACCCCCTCTCCACCCCCTCGGAGGGGCCGACTACCCGAATTGCCAACAGAAAAAAAATCTTTATCTTCAAAATTTTTCCAAAAAGCTGCTTTAATACAAAACGATGTTTAGAATATAATCAAACAATTTAATCCCACTTTGGTTCACTTATTCATAATAGAGATCTTAAACAGCGATATATCGTTGTTTGTAAATCGTCGAATAAACAGAAAACATTTTTTATGTATTTTTTAATTATTTGTGTAAAACAGGCATGCGTTTGAATTAAGGTATACTTATGAATTTCTAATACTGCATTTTTTTTATTTTAAAAATAAAAAAGTACAAATAACACGAAATATAGTTTAGTTTACGCTATAGTATAGTATAGTTGTGGAATAAGTCGCTGACGGTGATTTATCCTTCAGGATAATATTTTTAATATACTGCAGCACGTGTATAATCCCTATCCCTTATTAAAACTATATTTATAAATATTTTTTTAATAGTAACGACTTGTAGCAGTTTTTGCCAGGATTTCGAAAAACACTGTAGCAGAAGGGTAAAACTAAAAATAACAAAATTTACACAAAAACATTGCATTCACGAAGTGTTTGACTATTAAAATAAAGTATTTATTTTATTTGAAATTAACTATTTGAGTCTAAACTATATATATGTAAATCGCATATTAAGCGTTTTACTTGAACGACTTTAAAGCCATAAAATAAAATATACTATGGCGAGGTTATGACATTAATACACCATGGATATATTATAATATATCTGGTTGAGTAAATGGTTTCTATGAGATTAATGATCGAATTAATATTAAAGCTTCCTATTTCATTACGGTATAAGATTTTATTCTCGTGCTGCCCTTTTTTTCTATTCGTAAAGGTCGTTGCCACCGCAGAGACAAGCTGGCTTATTAAAAGAACACAATATAGACGTATACTCAATGACTTCTCAGCACATCTTCGATTCTCTTATATCTATCAATTAACACTTCCAACGGCTCATTGATCAGAGATCATAAATTTGTTGAGACCTGGAGACACATTGATGCACTGCGACTAATAGAAAAACTACTAAAACCGATTATCAGAATTTTTCAATGTCTCTTCGGATATTCAATTAATCGAACTGCAATTATCGATAGTGAATCTATGAAATTAATTTAGACCGATACCGTCAAATATGGCGGGTCTTAGTGGATTCAGTTCGGACGATAATTGTTGTCTCTTTTTTCACGTGGCATAAAATTGAGAGTTTATAAGTAACCTGCACTTACCTGGGCTTTGTGTTTATATATATATAGGTAAATTGCATAAAATGTCAGCTGGTATAGTTCAACACAAATCAAAACATAAACAAAGCATTGACAAGATAAGCGCATGACAAGGTAATGGCGAACTGACACGAAATTACGGTCCGTTCTCCGAGAGAAACAACGGCCTGTCGGCTTCGCGAGGTGCGGCACGCCACGCAGACGCTGCGCAAATCGACTTTCTTCATATTTTATGTGATTTGTGATGATTGAAATTATTTTCTTTATACTTTTTCTTCAGATGCCTCTCCTCAGAGGAGGTCGGCGGCCATCTCACTGAACATACCTCTATAGGGCCTAAGTCCCATACTCGAGTATTTTTGATCATTTTCTGGTCCGTTTTGCGAAAAATCGACTGCACCAATCAAAAAGATTTAAATGCAGAAAGTTAGATACATTCCTTCTTCCGAACAATATATTATTTTATTTCTTGTAAATTTACTTTTAATATGATAAATATGTGTTTTTCCGATTGAAGTGTAGGAATCTGGAGATGCGTCATGTCCCTGTTCTAAGAGTCCTAAACATTTAAAAGTCTTTTTTCAATTGGAATTACAAGATTAAATATTAACCCTGTGCGATATATTACTTAAAAAATTTAAAAAAAAATTTTTAAACAAACTTTGATATTGATAAGTCGTCATTTTATCCAATTTTTCAACATCTTCAAGATTTTATTTTACCCTGAAAATGGATGTTCATTAAATAATAAAAAATAGATAAATATAATTTATAGTTTTTTCAATACTCTTCAAAAAAATCAACTTTCGATATAAAAAAATAAAGTGACAATTAATTTAATTACATGACACGATTTCGCCAGGTAAAACGGTCCTATTTTTGTGGCAGACGGGGGATGGACACCAAGCAAGACCCTTGATGTACAGATATATGTAGATACAAGTTATGTTATAAGACTGCATTAATTTTAGTTCGTACCCGTAACAATACTTGATTTACTATACTACAAATATCATTTAACAAGTAGGTGTTTTTTTTTTAAGTTTTTGGTTCTTGGGTGTTAAGCTGCTGAAGGATTTCACTCCTTGGACTCATGATTTACTTCTAAAGGTTCGTTCCTACCGAGGAATCGTGGTCGAGAGGTGGTGGTCCCCAACCGAATAAAATGGCGTAATTCTCCAACGGGCTCGGGTTTTTCGACGGATTTAACTCGGAGCATCCACGCAACGACGGAAGAATGCAAGCGGCTTTATTGTTATTGGCACGTTTTCTAGTTTCTACTCCGGGGAGGTCTTCCCCAAGCGCTGCGATAAAAGCTTCAACTGAATTTGCCTGCTCGGACACGACGAGAGATGTTATGTCGCTTAGAGATTCTTTAGCTTTGAAAATTCTGGACATTAAAACTGTGACCTGATACCTGAAATACATTTTTGAATATGGCTGCTATATATATCAATAAAAATATACTTACTAAATTACGGAGGCTGAGACTTTGATGACTGAGGTAAAAATCTACTCCGTTGATAAAAAAAAATTAAATGCCTAAAACTAGACGCACTCCTTCTTTTACATATAAATTAATTTTATTATTTATAAATTTACTTTAATATGATATATATGTGTTTTCCCGATTGATTTTTAGGCATACGGAGATAAATATGACTGACGGATCTAAAACCCTAAGCGATTAGTTGTCCTTTTTTAATTGGAATTAAAAGATTACATATAAACCTATGGTATAAGGTTAGTTTAAAAATAAAAACTTAAACAAACATTGGTTTTGAAAAATCGTCATTTTGTCAAAATTTTCAACACCTGAAACGTCAATTATTATTTTTTAATACATATACTGTAAAAATATCAGTTTTCAATATAGAAAAATAAAGGGACAATTAAATAAATGAAAATGGCACATTTAATTAACGTTAAACTAATCTCCAAATGCTTAAAACTGCAATCGGGAAAACACATATTTATCATATTAAAAGTAAATTTATAAAAAATAAAATAAATTTATCTGTAGAAGAAAGAGTGCATCTAGCTTTTGACATTTAATTTTTTTCTAAAATTATCAAAAACGTCGAAAATGGACCCAACAAAGATGTCAGCCCCCCGTAAATATTTTTTATCAAAATAATCATTATTAATCACCTTAATTGTGAAGAACTTATATTAAAAATTTCAATGAAGTTATTTGGTCTTGTTTACACCGGAAGTCAATCCACGTGGTTTCCATACAACGCGGTACGAATGAATCTGATTTGCACGGTTCCACATAACGCGATACGAATCAATCGCGTAATAGGAGGGTTGCCTGTAAACAAACAACCATTCTCTTATCAGCCACAGGAGAAGATCCAGTTCTTCATGAATCTCGGCGCCATCAACATCCCAAAAAAATAACTCGACTTTCCTGCTCCAGATGTATAAGCATTATTTATTAATAGCCATTAACTCACGAGCAAGTCAATAGATCTTTAATTTCTTTTAATGGGAGTTATTATCCGGACCGCGAAAATGAAGCAATAGGAACTAAGAAAGTTGTCTTCGGTCTTTTTTTTATATTCTCATTACACAGGACTTATACTGTTATTCGTTTTTAATTAAAATATTAGGTTTTTTGCTGGTTAGTTAGCATGCGGATTTGACGATGTATATCCGAAACTAGTTTTTCTGCTACTGCTACCAATCATATTGAATGACATGGTTAATTTGATTTGTTACGCCGGCTTTATAATTATTCTGCCAAAATTGATACACAGGTCAATATAAATTTAATATATCAGGCGCCGGTATATAAGAAGTTTTTAATTTAAAATTAATCTATTGTTGATGATAGTAATTATAAATCAGTTTCGATGCGATTTAATTTTGAAGTTTCTAATCGCTGCTATAGTTAATTGATAGCAGTGGCGTGCGGTCCATTCAAGCAATAAATATATTTTATGCAGTAGTTTTTTTTATTAAAATTTATATGCTATTGATTATACTATTTTATAAGTTATATGCAGTAAGCAAAAATGCTTGCTTTTTAGACCCACAGCACCCGATCGGCTAAGAGAGCCTTTCGGTAATACCTTTTATTAAATAGATCTCGTGTCTTACTGACTTTTTGGTTGCTAAGCAATGCTTTTTTTAATTTTTTTATTTTAAGTCTTTTTTAGCTCTAATATGTAGTAAAGCGCAGTAAATTAAAAGAATAACCGCCTGATTAGATTAGATGACTGGATACCAATCAATTTTTTTTCTATGTTTATTCTCTGAAGATGACTCCTCCAGTGAATTGACGCAGCTCAACACCCAAGAAACCGAATCTCAATTATATATATATATATATATATATTCATAATAGATTAAAGTATACGAAGGCTTGAAAGGTATGAGCTTGGTCATGGAAAGGAAGTGAAATGTAAACACGATCACTTAACAACAGACGGATCTTCAGTATACGAATGTTTATATATGAATATAATTATAACTACATGCAAACGGATCTTCAATATATGAATATAATATATAGTATATGAATATGATACGAGATTAACATTTCTCAACTCTTTGCCCCCTTCTCGGGTTGCCTTTCGTGAGAACTCCGGCCTAATAAATGGAGCCGGCCAGGACAAAACGCGCTGGGGCATTTTAAGAGTCTTTAGTGCATTATAAATAGGCCGTCAAGTCTAGTGCACGCGCCTCTCTATCCCAGTGGTTCCAAACCTTCGACGAAATCATTAAAATAATTATTAAACTTATTCATTTATAGCTGTTCCGCTGAATCTCTCGAATTTTCGAAGCAAGGCGTAAAATGCTTTTGATAGCAATTTTTTTAATTAAAAATAAGCATGTTTGAAGTATTCAGTCTTCATTGAATGATATCCAAAATTCACGAGTAAAAAAACTTTACGGTCGTTATGAAAAAACACACGAATGTTTACAAGTAAGTTCAATATTTAATAATGAAATTTAAGCATATCCAGTGTCCTGTACTAAGCGTCCGTTGAATAATAATTCGTTCGTTCATTCAGTCATCCATCAGTTGTCATCCATTCATACATAAGTAGCACAAAAACGATATATACATATATAAACATGTACATTCCTTCGTACATACAACAATACCATCAGTATAGAAACACTCGGCAATCAATTACGCGAAAAATAAATAAATGTTTAAAAACAATTTTACTGCACACTTTTGGTATTACTAATATTTCTTAATTAAATTTTAATATTATTAAAAAATAACCGGTTCATTTTAAGAACAACCATGCAAAAATAATAAGGTTTTATATATGAGAATACTTAAAATACGAGAGAGTCTTGCACAGAATGCGAAACGAAAGAAAACTCCTGAATATGTAAAAAAAAAGCGTAATAATATCATAAATATAAATATCAAATATAGTCTACTGCAGCTGATTTTCTAGGTTAAAATCAAAGGAAAAATAGGCATTGGAAGGAGAAAGCTAATATGGATGCAATATTCGTACCAGTGGGTGGAAATTAAGAGTACAGCCGACTTAATAATACTGTCGCTGAATAGAGATATAGAAGTACTTGAAGTAGGTATTATAGAATCTAAATATTATTTATTTAATATTATGTATATTTATTCGTTTATTTCTATTTAATTCATGCTTACTTCAAGTTAATTATTATACTATGTTTATTGTGTAATAAAGACCACACACAGCACAGTAAAATGCTTTATAAGCGACATCTGATGCTGTCACGACGCGCTGGAATCTGATAACATATGATAATCTACGAAAATAAATTAATTGACGAGGCAAATATTGTAAATAAATACAGAGCGTACTTTACAGACTGTAAAGCTGATTTTTTAAAAAATCTTTTAACTATGAAGTGCCGGACCGAAACGTTGGAAGGCAGAAATCTTCAAAGAGTATTAATATCCAATAGGAGGCAAAATCGCTAAAACCTTTTCACATCGCAGCTTTTCATGTTTGCGGTTAACTTTAACAGACAAATGTTTCGATCCCCTGCACCAGATGGACAAATTTAAGTGCCATTAATCTGTCGTCAGCTGTCTGGCTCGAGTCATACCCGATGCTTGTTATTGTGCTCGTATCGCAGGGCTGTTAGGAAATACAATAAAACCTATTAATTACCAACCCATTCCCCAAACGTTTATTGCTGTTATAAATATGTGTATTTATTATAAAGCATCTAATGCATTGATTCGGTTTTGTGGGAACACAAGAAGGAACACACAAAATAAAACTTGAAGCGGCCCGCAAAAACCAGGTCTAAATTATGATTAGTACAATACGAATAAAGCAATCAAATCGAAGAAATGGCAGGAATAATTTTTACTGCTTATGCACGGTTTTCATACATAATTTCCAATAGCACAAAGTATCCCACCCAAGGAATATATTTCTATGTTTTCTATTTCTAGGCACACAGTCATGTATTGTTGATATATACAAGTGGTCGCAAATAAAGATGCTCGTAAACGCCTAGCCACTTGGCTATACAAATACATAGAAAATATTATAGTAGAAATTATCTCATAGTGATGTATTCATAATGCCATAGTATAATGGTGATGTCTGTCGAACACGTAATACTCGTTTTATGATAAATATATTTTTTTGTGTGGTTTGGTAATTGGCGTGCGATGATTTACGATTAAGTTTTTGTGTTTTTGAATGTTAAAGGCGTGTTTACACGCTGACAGCTATCCGGCGAGGCTAATTTATGGAAATTCAATAATGCGGCAAACAGGCTCGGCAATGAGTATAATAATACGCGTTGACATTTTTGCTTTGCGTCTCGTTCTTTGCACACTGTCGCGAGAAAAACGAACCGAAGCCCAATGTTCAATCTATGGGTATTCAATGGGTATTATTTTTAAGTTCATGGGTTTTAATCGATAACCATAAAACTTACATAGTAAGTTTGATTGTCGTGTTTTAGAAATCATTGCATTGTTTATATATTTATTTTGTATTTACTTTTTCGGTTTAAAGTTCTAAATAAAGCAGTTTATTTCATGTGAAATAAGAAGAACTTTACTTTACTATCTTATGGTACATAAAATATGGCTGATTACTGTTTTGTCAATAGTATATTTTTACAGCAATGTTATGTCATTGCACCAAACCAATCTCCGGTAGTCGTGCGAGTAGCTGAGGCACCGTTGCCTGCCAAACTAAAGTATCTGCATTATTTTGTTCAACAAATACTCCCTGTGAATGCTGGAGACATACTAAGTCAATGTTAGTCGCAACTTCCTACGATTCCAACAGTTTTTTAAAAAATGTATCACTACGTGTGCAGGTTTCAGGTATATTCCTGAAAAAATATCAGCAGATATTCTACTGCAGGCATATTGTGTTTTCTGTTTTTTTTTTTTTTTTTTTTTTTTTTTTAATAATACTGAATGAAGTCAACTGACGTTACAGGGTTCGTGCAATGGATTTCTGCGAATCAAAATAATAAATCGACCTAGTTGGCATTGGCTGAATAAAAAGGGAAACCTATGGCTTACGGTTCCATGAATTATTACACACTCTCAGGCCGGTATTTATCTCCGCGAATTGTCGCACTTACTGGAAATGGGTCAGAATAATAGCGAAATAACTAAAACAATTAGTGAGATAATGTTTACGCCAATTTATTACTTGATAGCCTATCAAATGTCTTACAATTACTACATATGAAGTTTTTGTAGCAATTAATCAAGTCTCCTTCTGTCAGTTAAAAGTTAAGCAAGTTGTGACTTTAAAATCTACAATAATATTTAAAGCTACATAATTAAATATTAAGTCTGCCAAGTGTTGGAGCAAAGAATTTGAGATGAGAAACATCGAAGAAATCGATTTTATTGCTGATAGCTACCGGAAGTAACAATTTTTTTTACACACGAAGATTGAAAATAACAACTGTGAATATTTTAGTTAAACAATTAAATTTTACCGTGTTTTTTAGTTAAAATTTTCGAATAATTATATAGGTGTTAGAGTGCGTTATGATTTGAGTCTATCTACGTTTCGGTCACGGTACTGCGACCATTTTTAGGGGTTTCTAAATTCCTGTAGATGAATCGACGGAAAAATCATATTAAAACGCATCCAGGAAAAATGAACATCAGTAAAAACGGCTACCAAAATCATATGATCACATCTTTTTAATCATGAACCAAGTATAGTGTTTTTTTTTTTAATAACAGTAGCAGAATATTTTTAAAAAATGTTAAGGACAGTTGTTTATGGTTTCCTAAAAAAATGATATATTTTTAGAGCGGGTTTTGTCGATAAGTCGATGACTAATATCCGAGCACGCGTTGCTCAGTTCAAATATATCTTAAATGAAGTGCTTTTGTTTGCTGGTCGAGTATTTCCGGTTGACGTAGAGCTCAGCTGCTTCCGGAAGTGCGGTGACGCGGGTCCACCGATCTGGTCCACTCCACTTTATCACTCGCTTACACAGTGAGAATCAGTTTTCGGACATATAAAATCTAATCGAATATAAAATCTGCTCACCCAAGAGACCCAAGCTGGCGACCCATGACGCTTCCTGGTCGCTGATGGTGAAGAAGTTGGTAGAATTGGTGGCGCTGATCTCCTGAAGACTGGCAATGGCCGGGGATGTGTAACCCTTGCCCAGGCCGGCTGCGAAGGGACCCAAGGACACCACCAGAGCCGCCACGATCTGTCCAGCATCAGAGAATATCCAGTCAATGCACTTTAAACAAGTCGCTAGGCAATATTTATTCTATGATAAATGTTTACTCCACGAGCGGATGACTAAAGCCGACTATACACGCAGAAACACAACCGACAACCAAACGTCAACTGGTCAAAACTATACAAACATAATAATTGGATACTCTTAGCTAATCACGAATCGGTTATCTAGCAGCGTGTGTAGGCAGCTATATATAATCAATTTGATTGCACCACAAAAGAAATCTGCCTAATTAATTTATTCAATGGCTTATTTAAATTTAAATATTAATAATTAAAACAAATACAACAGCAGAAGTCGAAATCTGTGCAATCTTTCAGGTGGAACATTTAATTACAAGAAATTAATGTAATATTAATCAAAATAACAAACTGTTATCTCCCGCGAACAGGAAGTTTGTCTCTGCAATAACTTATAAATGGATAGCCTGTGTTTGTAATACAAAGCAAATAAACAGACTTATCTGCAGGTTATCTTTCAAAAATTACCAACCACCTTCCTCGGAATTATACAGACTAGATATAATATAATAACACAGTAATTTCATTCATAACTTTGTACATTTTTTATCTGAAATTTATCAATATTTATTGACAGTAAATAACCTATAACGTTGAGCAAACTTGATGGGAAATCCGTGAGTATTTAATAAATTTTAAAGTGGTTAAAATTGTACACAATGGTAAAAAAACCGTTATAACGCGTTTGTACTGATAAAGTGTATTTATTGTATTTGCTTATTGCTAACTTTGAAGCCTTTACTTTAAATCCTGAAATTTTAAACATATTAAATCTGTATGTGAGGTTTTATTTTCGCTTCTGTGTAATCCTACGTTAACACAATAATACATTCCTGATTGCATATTTATCGCTTTTTATAACATTTGACCCGACCCGGCCGATTTGTGATTACTTCTTACACTTGATTAATAAATATTAACACACTTAAATGGTCAATTAATTCATGAACTCTGCAACGCGCAATTTAACAAATTTAATTTTTTTCACGTGCCTCTTTTTATCTCACTGAAATTCAACTCATGCCAAAAAAGATTTTTTTTTTTAACACATATTTTTTCCTACGTAAACTCAATAACGAAAATATAAAATTCTATGTACGCTACCACATAAGCCACACCTTGTAAGCCCCATAACCTGCGCACAGAATCAGGGGATTGACTAAAAGAAACTTGAAATATTATTTTTATTTATAACAATCTTTTAGAGTTTATTTTCAGTCCAAGCAAATAACATTTAAAAAAAATTGTTTCTATCTAGCGGTTTATAATGATGTTTTTTATTATTTATTACCTTTATGAATCATTACTCTTTATAACACTATATTTTACGTTATAAAATCATCATTATTCTTAGAATAATGAAACACGAAAAGTCTTAATCGACCTGGAATATTTCACATAAGTTTTATAACAGTAACACAAAACCAAATCATATAATTGAGAATTTAATAAAATCACTCACAAAAATGGGATACACTCATGAATCAAGATTTCCCAATATCAACATGAAAGAATAAATAAAAATTTTATTCAATGATTTTGAAATCCTGAATAATTGATTATAAAAATATGAGATTCCAACAGCTGGAATATTATTTTAATAACTTGTTGTTATCATGTGTAATTTATAACTTCAATAAGACCCACATTAAATCATGTATATTAACAAAGTAGAAATTAATATCGGGTTTTCCTGCAAAATGTTCTAGCGTCATCAAGTGACCTCATATCTATAATAAAATGATGCTTTCTCGGGCACGTACAATAAAAAAAAAATACTTTATATACTTTGCCCGTCTATGTTTGTCAATTTATGAATTTTTTATTCAACATAATATTTAGTATCTATACAAACAATTCAATTATATAAATTTTCGCTTGACAAGTATTCTGTGTCGAAAACTATTCGCGAGTATTTTAAGATGTTTTATTTATAAAAAAACGTTAAAATCATTATTAATTTCTGATCAAATAAATATTCAAACACAATACCGATTTCCGATATTTTTACACAATTTTTTCAGTCGAAATGCAATCGAGTGTTTGTTCAGTTGGCTTGGAGAAACGGCATTTTTTTTCCTGTAGCACTCTCCAACTTTTATAATTTGCGAACCACGCAACAATAACAATTAGTTCATTGCCATTTCATAAAACCGAATATATTTAAAAAAAAAAAACATTTTTTATATTGTACATTTCATACACACAATTAGTTTATAAATTTGCGACTATGTTCGTTTATATTTTTATATTCACGTGAAGGTCGGATAAAAATTTGGATAACACTGCTATGATGTCGGTAATTCTGAGAACCTCGTTTAATACAGAGTGAGTCATCCGGTCCTGAAATGCTTACAGACTTTGTGCAAAACAACAATTCGCCATCTTTACACTCTGTATTATGTATCAACGATACATTGTCATTATTGATATGATTATCTGGTAGGCTTACATGCTTAACGAACACTGAAAGGTTAAGGCTTTAGTTTGGGGTTTATTTGAGATGACGAGATATATAAATAACTTCAATGAAACTTGTCACTATAGTTCTTTATTAATAATAAACAAAGCGGAAGTAGAAGAGTTCTCACAAACAAATCTTCACCAGAAAACATCATTCGTGTAATTCCTTTCCCACAAAATAATTCATTTAATTTATATTTTAAGCAAAGTCTACGTTATCGAATATTATGTTATAGTCATATTAGATGATCTCGGGATTTCTTTAATATTAGACTGTGTAGAGGTTACTCTTTAGCCGGTACTGGGACTACATCTAAGATCTCCCTGAAGATGGTTCCAGTGCCGGTACTGAAACGTCACATGACAAAAAACCACTATGCAGCATAACACCAAAGAACTTTCAAGATAATCCCATAACAATGTTTCCCAAAGCCTACGGACAACGTTAGAGTCATGTCGTAGTTTTGCCATCCGCTAAAGCTGCCTACACACTGACATTAATGTTTCAAACAGCCAAAACGTTTATAATCCAATGGCATCCAATTATTTGGCTTGTCACTGTGTGCAGGCCGCTAATAGCGTTCTATGTTTTTTATTTAATTAAGCCTTAGTGAATAACGCAAAAGAGGAAAACATTCGCTAATTACAGTTAGCTCGTCGGTCGTGTCGCAGCGTGTGTAGGCTGCTTAACTGCCTGTCCGCCCGTTCGCTTTATGCCCGCGTTTTACGCCGGCTGTAAAGCGCATTCGGATGGTCCAACGGGGGACATCTGTTTTAATATATGGCGATGTTGTGTCCCCGGTGGAGCACCCATTAAACGAGCACCTCACCTAACCTAACCTTACCTAACCTAACCTATTAAGCGAGCACCTCACGCTGGACTAACCTGACCTGATCGCGGGCGACGCGGAACGATCGTGAGGTCTGCAAACCTTTGGTCTCCACTTACTATCATATAATGAGATCCAGTGTTCGTAAGTCTTGGCAGCCGGTGTTTTGAGTTGATTTGTGGGTGTTGCTGTTCTGAAGGTTTTCATTTGTTCAAATTTTTAATAAAATGGTCCTAGCACCCTGAAAATACTTCAAAATGGTTTCAATACCGGAAACTTATTTTACATTAAATGTACAATAATCTGAATAAGGAGTCCCATTGTCTGAATATAGCCATTAAGGCCTTCCACTTTTCTAGCCAAGCGTCGAAGCTATGTATTCATATGATGTATCTAGAGATAGGGTATTGATAAAAGAAGCTTTGATAAGGCAATTGACTTACTTGCGTGCCGTACTGCTTTTGCTCGTCAGGCGCTCTGTTCCTGATGACGGCAGCCATTTTGTTTGATTTTAATCTTTATCGATACTTATTGTCCTACAGCATTGTTCCGTGGAATGTTTCTCAAGTCATTCGATGTCCAGGCAGCGACCGATTTGTCATAACAACGTGGATGTCCCCATTCCTATACCAAGTTTTTATATTCGGATGACGTCAGCTGCGATGTCACCAATCTGTAACAAAGACAATCGGGTTATATAATTGTTTATATTTTTAACTGAAATTATATATATACATATATAGATCCTGGCCATGCATAGCATGACTGGGCACCCAGCAAGTCCCACATCACCCACGTCGTACCTTGCATTGCTTCCTCCTATTTTATATTTGCCAGTTTAAAGCAACTAAACGATGGATGTAAAACATAGAATCTATTTATCGCATAAGGTAGTATGGTCAACATGACAGGCTTCCCTGCCATAAAAGCCACGGCTGTAAATGCATAAGGCTACACCATAAAATATTTTATCGTCCAGTTTAATAAAATAGGTTTTATTGTACTTGAATTTAATAACTCGTCTATCAGACCATTTGCTGCGGAAACTGAAAATGTATGAATCAACTAAAAAGGCGTTTTGACCAACACGTACATTTCAACAAATTCAAATTAAAATATTTAATGAACATCGGTGTTGTATGAAATTTTTTAAAAAAATTGCTCAGTGATTTTTTATGAAAGGCTTTCACTGCTTCCTCTCTGGAGCATAAAAAAAGCTTATTTAAAATACAGTGAAAGGTTTAGCTGGACATTTTCACTCCGAAAAGCTTATCTCGCATGAAGCCTTTGGACCCCCGCAGTGAATACTAGAGCCTGTCTGTTATTCCATCCACCGCACAGTGGGGCCATTCACAAATCTAGCAGGACAAAAGATAAGGGATTCATAAATTATGAATCAATATAAGTACTTCACGGAATTAAACTTTGTATTTCGTTGCAAATATGATAGTATAATTTATTTCACGTGCGTCATTCGCATTTTTGGTTTGTTGATATAATTTGTTTTCTACAATGACTGCGGTTTTTTACGTATTTATACTTGATTACATGAATATATATATATATATTAATAATATTGTCCCTCTAGATTGGCGATAGGGCCCACAGTGCGGCAGTACAACACGCAAAATGAAACCGCCGCGAGCTTAAGCCGAAACGAGGGATTATGCTCAGAATGACACATTCTGAATTAACTGGAATATTCGATTCGTTCGGAGAGAAATTCAATTACTCTCGTGTACTTCGATCGAAATGTTCCCACCGCTGAAATTAGCATAGCATTATATTTCAATTGAAGTATATCGAGTTGCATTGTGACAGTCAATCCTGATTTTCAAATTAAATTAAATATGAGCTGTAGACGGACAAAGAGCTGTCGGCCAACGATCCCGATTCTAGCAAACAATTCATCATATCATACAAGAGTTTTCCTTGAATATAATGTAGGCTATATGAATACATATAAGCTGCGCAACTAAATTCTTAGGTTTCACACATAGATGGCGCTAACGACACATGCAGTCGACATACATGTCTAAACTTGTGTGACAAAAATACCAACACATATCGCAAGGCAATAATATTTTTTCTAACAACGAAGGTGTCGAGTTTTGTGCCAAAAAAACAGCATTTGCAGGAAGCTTTGCTTTTCGGCTTTAACTTGAATAAAAAATGCAGCTGATGCACTTCGTTTGCTTGATGAGAACATGCAGCATCGAAAACTACTTGTGAAAATTGGTTTAAACGCTTCAGTAGGGATGATTTCGATACTGAGGACAAAGTGACTCATAGTAATAGAGAATGCATCAAACAATTCAATACTATTATATTTTATGGGCAGATAATTATTTTATCGACTATTCTGTAAGGTTCATTGTTTTTTTTAAGTAATACAACGTCTCGTGTATTTTTGATATTATTATATTTTACATAATAATCGGGCGGTTGTTAAAAGTGCATTAACTGCATACAAAAATTGAAAGAATATAAAAATATATACGTGGGCATTTGTAGGCTCTGAAGGCGGTTAAAGTGAAATTCAGTGATTTTCAATTCCTGAAAACTGTGAAAAATAGTTTAAAAATATATTATTTGATTAGTATAATTTTTTATTAGTTTGACGACTCTAGCATCAATCAACACCATAATAGCGGCTAGAGCACACTTGTGCTTAAATTATTTTTAAAGAACTTTAACTATTTAACATATAATGATTATTGAATTTAAATTTAACGAAGCATCTTAAAGAATACATTTTTTTATTTTAATTATATTCTTCATTAAGAATATGCATTTACATGGCATTGGAGCTTGGCCAAATAGACAGGATACAAGCCTAACGGTTCGCTGCAGCCAAATACGTTCAAGATGCAGGCTTGCCGGCTACTACCACATACAAACAAACAAAAAAAACCTATAATAACATTCATTGTTTTTAAAATAAACCGCAGATATGATAAGCCAGACTACAAGATAACTAAATATGTTTGTACAAAGTTTTTACAGTTACCTAAAAAGGTGAAAGTACTAACTACAAAAATATTAAGTAACCACTTTGTATTTTTTACTAAATCTAACGTTCTTAAAACAACGTTTGAAGTATTTTAAATTTATTAAATACGACGTGGTTTAGTAGTTAGCATGATTACTTGCCATGTGGTCTCGGGTTCGAGTCTGCAGAAATTCTAACGGGCAGACATAGTTTAATCGTTGTAAATAAGACGTGCGTTATAAAAAGTTCTTTGTTAGATATTTTCAAGGTATGCTAGTTAGGTTAGGTACAGATTTAAATTTTGTTGATTATTATATGCAAATATTTAAAATTAAAGAGTAACAAAGGCATGTGATGTTGAAGTTTTTAATAATATGGGGACCAGCTCGTTCGTGGAAGCCAGGATCTCCGATTATCGCGAACATAATGTAACTTGGTAACAGCCTGACCTGGCCCGCGGCACATTCTGAGAACACTTAGAAAGGGTTTATTAAAAGTTGTTTCAGCTGGACAAACACGATAGTAAAAACTAATTTATATTTTTTTCTAAAATGACGGCTTAAATTAAATTAAGCAGATAGCAATTTTAACGTTTTTTTTTTGTGAGGCTTTCTTTTCTTAAAGCGCCGCTTTTTATTTCCATTTTGTCTGAGCATTCAAACACAAACATAACTAACGAAATTTAAGATATTTTTTACAGTAAAAAAAATAATTTTTGAAATGCCCCAAAGTCACATTGTTGGCAATATTTACAGAGTAAAATTTATTGCAGCCTGCTTGTTATGGTCATAGGAAATATATATTTATTCATTGTTGTTTTGTGTGCATCAAATATGAAAAAGGCTGTAACCGGATATGGCCAATTACAATCAAAATAGTAGACAGGCAGAGATTACCTGTGACAGCTGTTTATCCACACATCTCAATTATATAATAATACCTTTAGGTCGTGAAAAAATCACTTAAAATTCCTCATAGGATATAATACGTCGAGACCCCCTATGAGGCATTCCCTTGTTGTTCTTTTCGGCTTATTTATGACTGCACCGCAAGCAGTACGGCTTCTCCTCCATCCGATCCTATCTTGTATCTAAATCTGAGTTCATAAGTCCGATCCTTACCCAGGATGTCTATACTGGAATTTTAAACAGATAAAATCTATCTCGATTCAAATCCTTACGTATCCATTCATTTGATTTAGCCTAACTGTTAATCTTAATAGAATAAATTACCGCATACGTCTTGTGTACATGTTCATTGATTTATTTCAGTCATTAATATGTACGGCATTGCAGGCCAACCCGATATTCTACATATGGAAACATTGCCTCTATTTTATATTGACAGTTTCGGAACACAAGCAGTTCACTTTTACCGATCAGAAATATTACCTTTTGAATGATTAGTTCAGGTGGCGATACACAAAACATATTTGCAAAAAAATATTTTAATAAATAATCGTTATGTTGTATCTTCTTCTCTAAGTGCCCAGTAGAGGTTAGTGAATATTTTACTGATCATTCAAAAATTTTGTTTTTCAGGTATTGTACCTAATTATTGAATTCATAACTTTTCGTATTCATAAAGAGTTCTAATGTTGTTTTAATTACTATGCACGTGTAAGCACGCACATTCATATTTACATAAGTATTTGTTGTTTTATATTCAAGGGAACGATGCCTAAGGAATGCGTGAGAATGGACGTATATTTTATGTATTGATTATATAATAAACGTGTAGATTATATACCAATTAGATGAATCACAAAAAAATATATAAACTAATACTTCAGAGCTTCAGTGAGTAGGATGAATGATGAGTATTTGACGCTAAACCGACTTAAAAATATATTCTTGCATAAAGGAACTCCAAAAGTTAATATGTCGGCATATTTCAAAGTAGTCATTAATAAGGAAGTATGGCCATCTTTATAACGACTTGATTTGTTAAAAGTTTAGTTCAAATATTCATATTATTAAGCGTGACGTTTTAAAATCAAACTGGGTCCGCTGCTTAAGTTTGGATATTTACTATTTAATTGAAGCTCTTAATTAAAACTGAGGGCGCGTGGGTTGCCACGAGCCTGAAAATTAAACGATAATGTTGCTCTGTTCGATATAAATGATCCTTAATGTGTATGGCCAGGGTATTTTACCTTTTTAAATCGCTACTAAAAATAAGTATACTGTATAAATCATTTTAATAAAGGAGTTAGCATAAATAACATTACTTTAAAAATATTTAGAAATTTAATAATTTTAAAGTATAATATATTTTTTTATTGTCATGCTTCCTCGTCTTAGTATGACAACATCTCATACGTGTCTAGATTTAGACAATATGTTTAACAAATAAATATATATAATTTTACTTAGAAGCGTCTAAGAATTATTTTTGCCATGTGTATGAACAATCCGGTGTCACATTACTGTGAAAAACAACTGTATATCTTCAGGAGGTTGGTGACTATTTCATCGAACATATCTTCCTCCTTCCAATGCCCATTTTCCAACGATTTTACCTTGGACAATCAGCTGGAGGATGCTATATTTATTGTTACGCAAAATGTGGCCAAAATAGGAGATCTTCCGCTTTTTTACATAAGGATTATAAATTTTTGTTATAAGGATTCTCCTATACTGCCACATTTCAGCCTCTTTAATATTTTGCATAGTAGCTGTCTTGAGTGTCCAAGCTTCGACTCCATAAAGAAGACTCGATATAACATTTGGTGAATCTCAGGATCCCAGTTCTCATTCAACCAGCTGCCCAAATACCTGAATATTTTATCTCTTTCCGCTACTTTGTTGTCGATATAGATATTGAAGTTGTCAATCAACTCTCTGCTAACAAGCATTGTTTTCATTTTTTTAATCTTCTTGGAGAGGTCGTTCTTACAGCTAGCATCGTTGACTTTGTTGATTAGGATTTGTAGGTCGTCAGCACTGTCTGCTGGAAAGACAGTGTCATCAGGATATCGTATGTTATTTAGTGGCCTACCATTTATTTTAATACCGATTTCACAATCGCCTAACACCAGAGACAGGATGAATCCTTGTCTGACACCCTTACAATTTTTTATGCTCGTTTTGCTTAGGCCTATGTCTGTTTTTATTCCAGTAAAAATTGTGTATGAATTCAATATCATTACCATCTAGCCCTATTTTGATCAAAAGGCGTAGCAGATGTTCATACTTGACATTGATTTGTTAATTGTATTAAGCGTATTTTCAATTATTATTTTATATAAGGCGCAATCAAAAGCGCAACACTCAACTGACAAAAAAACTAGCGTGAAAACTAAAATAAATAAGTTAACTTTACAGTTGTTAAGTCAGTCACACACAGAAATGAAGCTGCGGTTAAAGTCCCTGTCTCGGTTGATTTATTACATTTAACGGTAATACATTTAACCGTCACCAATTAACCCTCAGATAGTTCCGTTACCCGAATCTGAATAAATATCCCCGCGCTTAGCTCCCAATTAGATGAAACCCGATCTCGAGTGCAGTTGGGGTCACCACAAAATGCAACTGCCTAGGACTGTTGTATAAAATTATTTTTTAAATACTTTTCTAAATAATGTGTCCCGTACTTGTAGCGTCGCGTTATTGTCACCTTATGTATAGGGTGACCGGTAGAAGCTCGGATGTGTCAAGATTCGTTACTTTTCTATTTATAATACAGGGTGGGAAGATAAACGACCGGGAAGATCAAGGAGCGAGCCTGCACCTAGAATAACAGTACAGATCCACGGTCTTTAATGAGATAATCATGTATTCATAGTATGGTCTACTTTAAATCCTTTGCTCAAAATTCTTACTATAATGTACAGCTAGGTACAGTTATTAATAGCGCTGATTTTATTTTAAGCAGTTGCAAAGCAATTCTAAATAAAATACACTTAACTATAAAAAAAAAAACCAGCATGATATATGTTCATAATTCTCCAAATAATCTCTTGATTTTTTTTCTATACGCAAAAGAGTATCAGTGTCAATTCTAAGATCATTTATTTCATGTCACGAACTTATATAGAAACCTATCAATCACTTTGAATAATAACTTTTAAATTAAACTTCAATTTGCACTTAATTTATTGATACCACCTAGAAGTGACATTCACACTGTGAATAATGTTTTATGAATCAAACACGTGGTTTGCAACAGAAAAATTCAAGGCTTCTTTAAAATTCAGCAGATACTTGTTGATGCACTATCTGAGGGTCAGAATATAATTGGCTTTTGATAATAACCCTTCTCAATTTTTTTTTATCTGATAATGAAATTTAACTCAAAATTAGTTTAATTTTTGGATGATTTAGTTTCATGAATGTTTTGGGCAAAGCAGTCTGAAAGAAACTTGACTTTAGAAAACCTGAAACAGCTCAATACAAAAGAAACCAAATCATCAAATACCAGTGGTTGCTTAAATCTGTGAACTAACGATCTATTTTATGTGTTTTTTGGATACACATTATTTATTTAAATATATTTTTTAATCTTATGTTTTATTAGTTGTAATGTAAGTGACCTTTTGCAGAAGTTTGAGAAAATACGCAAATTAAACGATAACTTGAAATGCTGAATTTTATAGCAATATAAGTGAATATTATTGGTATTAATGTGAATGAATTTTAAAGAGATATTTTTTTACTTCTTATTAACATATAAACGGCTAGTAAAAACCAATATTAAATCTTAAATTGTCAACTGGTGCTATTTATGTATTTATATAATAGAAAAAATCTATATACGGTTTTTGTAATCTATAAAGAAAATATATTATTTAGAAACTCATTCGTTACACACACACTTTGTTTGATATATGCGATCGAATGTTGGAAATAAACAATTTAAATTATTGTAGATATATTTTGTATGATTAAAAAAACGATGATACTTACTGTAAACAAAGTAGCATTAGCAGGAATAGATGTGTTTATTGTTTATTTATTTAAAACTATGTAAAATAAACAGTTCTGTATATTTACCTCATAAAGATCCAAACAGCTTTTATACTTGCACTGTCACTTGTACGAGTAGTTATTTTTAACACCGTTCTTTCTTATCAGTGTAACAATTTTTTTACAGATAGCATTTAAATAATATTTATTTAAATAAAGTGACTCTAGAAACAAGATTTGCTGCAGGTTTAAGTAGATAGCGTTAAAACTAGCATTTTAATAGTATTTACTTAAATATTCTCTGCCTCTTCTATTCACAATAGCATGAAGACGATGATTAGAAAATTTTAATAAAACTCTTGCATATTATATGGATAGTGAAAAATTAAATAATAATTCTGTTTTGAAAATAATAATTTTACCGTCCATTTCCAAAGAAAACTCACAACGTGTCTTTTGGCATCTTTTGGCGTCTTCATTTATTACATAATACTAATGATTTTTGCTATATAGTTAATCAACTGTACTCAGGCTACGATACTATGTTTATTCATATTTTTTTCCTCATACGTATTTTATATTATCCTTAAATGGTGCTAACAAGCACACTTGAATCGTTTGTTAAAAAAATCTATTTACGTAAACCAATATTTTCTCTGTAAGTATTTAAAGTGTCGAGGCTTTTGAAGAATAGATTAATCAACACATTGTTTTCTTGTTAGCCGAGTTGGTCACGCCTGTATCGGGCGCGTGAGACCTCTTGAGTTTCTATGAAAACTCCATACATCAATCAATTACTTTCAACTCCATGACGCATGGTCGACCATATAATTAGCCCGTGCCTAGCGACTCACTTGAGCTCGGTCTGATTCCCTGAACCGCCAGGGCAGATGCCAACCGAGCACAGACACGTAGCCGCGTGTGAGGATACGTGAATCATCTTAAATATCTGCTTACCACATTAACATTGTAGTCAAACCATAATTCGATAAACATAAAATATTTTTGTATGGTAAAATTGAATTCTCCTTATGAAGGCATTTTCACTCAAGCTCATCCCTCTGATGGGTGCATTTTCGAGCTTTTTGATAATTTTTTTACAAAAAATCTACTGAACCAATAAAAAAAATTTAAATGCCAAAAGTTAGATACACTCCTTATTTTACAGATCAATTAATTTAATTTTTTTTTAAATTTATTTTTGATGTGGTAAATGTGTGTTTTTGCGATTGAAGTTTAGGCATTTGCAGATTATTATGGCTGACGGATCTAGAACCTTCAATTGGGAAAACACATTTTTATCATATTTAATGAAAATTTATAAGAGATAAAAAAATGTTATCTGTAGAAGAAAGAATGTATCTAACGTTTGGCATTTAATTTTTTTCCATTAGTGCAGTAGGTTTTTGGCAAAATATTTTATAAAAATATAAAAAAATTCGAAAATGGTCCCATCAAAGGGATCTGCCCCCATAAACATCAGCAAATACACCACTAAAATTTACAGTCACGCATTTTATTAAACACACCATAAAAAACCATTTCAAATCGATTGATTGATGCTCAAGTCGATAAATTGATGATCTTAGGTGTAATGGTGCGTAGTGATTATTGTCTTCCGACGTTTCAGTCCCGGTACCTATATCATCTTCAGCGATTTAATTGTTAATCATTTTGATCACGCTGGAAGATAAAAACCACTTTTAAAAAATCTCCCGATCTTCTAATAAACCTGCCAAGACTGCCAAAACCTTCGACGACATTTACCGATAAACAGGTTGTCGAGCGATTCTATCTGGTGTGGACAGTGGCGTCGGCAATAATGAATAATAACAGTGTTTATTCTTACGTGATAGATTTTATAACAAAAAATGTGCAGATTGATGGCAACTGATACCGTTTATTTGTTTTTGAATATGCATATGAAAAAAAAAAAAACCAAAGTGGTTTCGTCGATAATTGCTTTGAATGGACACACAATGACGGCTCGTAATCTCGGCTAGTGTAATTTTATTCATTTAAATATTACATAAAAAAATTCAACTATCAAATTGACACGAATCTCTCACCTCAATATTCTTATTGAGTAAATATTATTAATGCATTGTTTATACTTGAAACGCCAACAGAAAAATATTGAAAAAATCAAACTCAATGAATAAATTAAAAAATATGTTATTTTAACATTTCTATCACCCCTGAGCCAATTTCCAGTTTATATTTGTATATATCATTGCAATTGTTTGATTTTTTTTAAATATATGAAGTGTCGTTGAGTCACAATGTGAGTTACATCAATATTTTTTTAGTTTGATTCAATCCTCTTATAGAGATTTATTCAGGTATTTAAAATCGAAAATTAGATTAAAAAACAGACCTTATTAAACCGAAGTGAAGTTTAGTTATTCTTGACATACTCGATTGCCTCGTGATTGTTCATATATTTGCTCAGCAAATTTTTCATCTATCAGACCACGTAAATCAAACACGACAAGACTCACTAAGCTATTGATTATTTATTAGTACGAGAGTAAATCATGAATGTACCCAAGTCGTATGAAGAAATACAAACACTGGTTGAGGTATGTCTTGTAAGATACTAATAAAAAATAAAGGTTTTTATAAATAAATAAAGGGCTTTATTTATATTTAAAAACCACTGGCCGTGTATTTTTTTAACTTTTATATACAAATAAATAAATGTACTTAACGACCTCTTCCTCGAGCTAATATGATTTACAATATCTTATCAAAGGAATACGTTTATATATATATATATGTTCGCATGTTATAGCTGTCAAAATTATGTGTGTCGGTTTCGTGGGTGTTAAGCCGCGGTACTATGGTATTTTTTGCTGGCATGTTTGAGTAGAGTGTGCATAAAGTCGCGTTGCACGCGCGATGGTGATTGCATTTTAATATGATTGTCATGATGTTGATGAAATTAATATGATGTGATACAATTTCTTATGCAACCTATTAAATTAAATGATAAATGAATGTGCCTGAACGTGCGCGTCGGGCTTAGTACGCCGGCGAGTCTTCATTGATTACAATGAGTCTCTCGGGTTTTTAGCTGCCCTCTCAATTAATCTCAATGAAGCCGTTGCGAAAGAACTTCGCCAGGAATGCACTCCGCTGCAGCGGGAATGCGCCTTGCTGCACCACTGTGCGCCTTGTGAAATGGCCGGTACTTCATCCAGCAGCTGATCGAAAGGCACCGACAGCCCGCAAACGTATGATTTGCTGAAGCTGCTTTGGTTTGAATCCTGATAAAGCAATATGTTTAAAACATCCAATTATTTCCATATTAAAATATAAATACTAAAAGTATTAAAAAACCTTTTATTGCAGGTTTTTTAGGAAGAATTTCTTTATAGTGTTTTGTGTTTATCCAACATTTATTTTTTGACACTAATCGCCACTATTATAGGTGTGCATTTTCAGGCAGGGTGCCCCTGAAAAATCAATGTTTTGAACCGAATGATTGATTGGCATACAGCATTTCATTAACACTTTAATGAACCGTATAAAAATTTTAAACTGTCTCTAGTTCAAAAGCAAATACAATTTTTTTAAATAAAAAAAAACCAACATGCAGATTTTCTATGATTTTCCTGATTAGGAGAATTAGCCTTTGTCATACATCGCGACATAACTGACAACCGACCAACAAACTGCAATAACGAATGCCAACTGTGTAAAAGATAAATATCCTGAGAGATCTTCATATAGTCGGGTAATTATAAATATCTATTTTTTATATATAAAATAAGTGCATTGCTCCTGCGTCGATAAAGCATTTACACGCATCGCTTATTTTAAAAACGGCCGCCCACACTCGCCGCAGAAGATACGCGAGTATTTATATTTGAATTTCATTAAATATAGCATTTAGCAAGTTTTGAATTTGCATTTTTTCAGCACTGACGCCATATTGTGACATTGTGACCCTGAACGGGTTCCAGGAACGTAGATCGAGTTTCAGTGATTCACTCTTGGCGTGCTCCCAGCCTTCACGGCTGGTTAGTCAATTTTCTTCAAATTGTGATTTGAAGTTTTAGCCGGATTGAACTGCTCATCATCAGCTGTTTTTTTTTTTCATAATAAAACGAAATAGCCTGGTTAGCTGCAAGGTCACAGGGTGCACGGACGCCATTATCGTGTAATACGTAATATTCTCATTCGATGAAGCCTTCCATTAGATCCCATTACCCTGGTAGAGCACGAGCGAGGGCACTTTAGGCTAATTCGTTTGATGCGCTCCTTTCAATGCGTTGGACTGCCTGGAAGCTGTGGCCAACGACCCGACACATCTTCAACACCGATCCAACAGCTTTTCGATGAAGTTATTCCCTCAACAAACCAGCAGTTACAGTGCTGTGAAATAGATGGTATAATTTTCTTGCAGGCCAGAATTGCAGATAAGCGCATTACGCACAGTGGCCACTTTCAGCGATTTCGTATTTTAATTTATTTATGGGACTTCTGAAAAAACACACATGCATTGTAACCCACCGTTGATTGTACCATTAAACCTCATCGATCTCTCCTGAAAATAAAACACTCTTTTGCAAATTTGCGACATCTAATAATTGACGGTTTTTTTATAAAAAAATTTACTGATGAAAGTTTACGTTCAGAATTTTTCTTTATTACACGTTTACCTCATTTTAATGTAATGACATTGAAATCGATGTTTCTTGTTTTATAAGCATACTATAATTGTTATAAGCTATTGTATATTAAACAAATAAATAACGTAGTAACTTTCTTAATAGATAAGATCATCCCCCAAAGTCTTGAGTGTGTATATTTTAGTGCTAAAAAAATCGCAGTTTTTGAGCAATTTTCTTCAGCAAAATCGTATAAAAATAAGGCCTAATGTGTATTTTATCGAAAAAAAAACTCTAGGGGTGATTTGTTCGTCGGTTATCAGTTGTGTCGCGACGTGTGTAAAAGGCTTATGTTTTGCATCTTTCTGAATTAAATTTCGTTTATAATGGAATGAAAAAATATTTCAGGCAATAATTTTAAAATGAAATATTCCGATCTATTCTCGCGTAAACGGACATTAATTATACTAAATACATATTAACCTAATTAAACGCAATGCTTGACCGGCACGCAGTGCCAAATTCTGGACAGCTATATTAATTATGCACTGCGTACGATAAAATTATAGTGCTGTCTGAAAAAATTAAGCGAATCTCTAAATTAAATATAAAATCATGTTTTAAATATTTTTATAGGTTTTTTTTCATAAAATTCTTCAGCACGACGAAAAATTCTTGTTGTATTTCAGTCGCGGGCAACCATTTTAAATACTTTCATTTTGTCATAATCAATAGTATAAGGCTTAGTTTAATGCTGTATAAAGTGTTTTATATAAAATTCGATATAGGCAAGTATCTACGAAGATTATCCTTATATTAACAGGACGAGACAATGTTAATCAAATATTATATATATATATATAATATTTATATATATATACAATGACAGTAGAGTATTCGTTATGAAAGTTGGCAGACCTCGTATGAGTAGAAGACATCACGTTTTCTCTAACCATGAGTCAGACATACTATGTTAAAATATATTATATATTCGAGATGAGTAGAGGGCCAGGCCAGGCTCGCAGACCGAAGGTTGTACACACGTTATTTATGTCATAGGCTATTTCTTAGGTAGTAATTTACATTTTTAAAAAAGCATGCAATTTAAGTGAAAGATTTCAATTTCGGGGAGACTTTTTTGCTGTGATTCGTCAAAGTTTTTATCAACATTCACAATTAACCGGATTAAACTGCAATCCTTTTTTTTAATTATTTTTTAATAAAAGTGCAGTTATCTTTATGATTTATGCAAAGCTTAAAAAAACATTAGATTTATTACTTTTCAAGACATTTTTTAGACATTTTAAGGAATTTCAAATTTATTATACAGAAAAACATACAACTGATCCACATTACGCATGAAAATTTGATTTATGAAATGATTAATTATTTCCGAAGTGACTTAGGGACGGAGTTTGTAAAAAATCAGTATAAGTATCAAATAATATTTATAATACGCACAATGCGGAAATATTTATATAAAATGATCAATCATTTTACGCATAATCACGCAAAACCAACTTCATGTAACGTCTAATTTTGAAAATGAAACCTGTGATACGTGATTTCAGATTACAGTATATTGTGTGTGAATTCAAAGCTCATACAGCATGATAGGGAGATGGTGTCAACTTGATCAAATGAGCTTTCGAACTCAAAGCTCACCAATAATGATAGTGGGGTGATGTCAACTTAGTGAAATGTGAGCTTTTGAACTCAAAGCTCACCAATAATGATAGTGGGGTTAAGTAAACTTATTGAAATGTGAGCTTTTGAACTCAAAGCTCACCAATAATGATAGTGGGGTGAAGTCAACTTAGTGAAATGTGAGCTTTTGAACCCAAAGTTCACCAATAATAATAGTGGCGTGAAGTCAGATTAGTGAAATGTGAGCTTTTGAATTCAAAGCTCATCAATCATGGAAGTGGGGTGATGTCAACTAATTGAAAGGCGAGCTTCCGGTTTCAAAGCTCACCAATCGTAAAAGTTGGATGTTGTCAAGACAGATAACGAAGTGTATCATTTTCATCGTCGACTTGGAAATCATAAAATACACAGTAAAAATGCACGTTATTTGTACTTCAAAGCCTTTCTTGTCATTGATTATATCTTATTTTGATTATATATTACATTGTATATATCAAATTACTCATTTTATAATAACACATATTTCTTGTATATGTAAAAAAAACATATCTGTAATCTATATATAATGAATTAGTTGTTTGGGTTAATAGTATGCCAAAAGTTATTTTTTTTATTAAATTTACATTGACTTTTCCTGATGTGATTCAACAAATCCATTGAGGTGAAGATTTGTGGTTTTAAATATTTACAATACACGATTATTGTTCACGTATGGTGACATCACCCGAATATAAACAATGCAGACAGATTGGCGGCTTGAACTATAAAAAGCATTCCCGATCTGAGGTGATCCCCATGCCTGTCATGGTGGGAATATCTGATTCCCCATGATACTTTTTTTTATAAATACAGTGCTTTGAACAAATCAATAATGTTTTCTTTTTAAATTTACAAATAATAATCAATTGCTAGTGCGCTGACTTTTAGATCAGAAGGCTTGATGCTAGACGAGTCGAAGTGCATAAAAGGCACTTTCAGGCAATAATGACGTCGCAGGTGAGTAAGTAAACACCTTCTGGCGTCGGCCTGTCCAATTTTTTGAAAGTTAATTTATTCTGAGATCAGTCATCTTTCTAAAACCGGTTGTTAAAATAATAATATGTCTAGCTGTTCTTATAAACAGTAGGAAAACGAGTTTTTCGATTGTACTCTAGCGCCGGCTATGATTTGAAAATATTAATCGTGTAATGAAAATTAATAATTTATATCAGTTTATTTTTTAAGTCATCACTATATAATTATTATTCTAAAACACTGACTCAATTAAATATGTTATTTAATTAAATATGTTTAATGTGAGCACGCCTATACATATCACTGACATACATCATAATTTATACCTGATTTTTCAAAATGGCAATAATATATTTATTGACTTGTAACAAGTATCATTCTCATTAAATAAATATGTATAAATTGGTGAGTAAATCAGTTCTCTAGTATTTGTTCAGTTCATCGTCGTGTACTATATTAAAAATAAAAACCCGTGAACAGTCATAGTATCAATATATTTCTAAGAATTTATAATTTCTTCATCACGCTAAAGTTAGCATTCTACAAAGAACACAAGTTAAACCTAATTTTTTATATTTTAATTTTATTTAAAAAAAAATACTTTTTATACAAGCAATAAAGCACTGAAAGTCCTAAAATATATTTGAACATATAAAATAAGCGCTTTTAAAAAATATACTAATTTATTCGTAGTGATAATTTTAAATTTATTTTGCTTTATTTATATTCAGTGAGCAAAACTGCTGGCTTTGATTTTGGACTCACTACACGCCATCGCTTTTATTATATAACAATTTGACATTGATAGCAAATATATAACATTCTAAAAAATATACGTAATATAAATAATTAATAATATGTATTGGTATGGTTAAGGGTGCTTTAAAAAAAGTTGTAAGCACAAATAAATTTTAACCTATACGTATGAAGGATTGTAATTTTTTAAAATTTTACAATCTATTCAGTTCATTAATCGTCTGTTAGATTTGATCGATTGTTACAACCATTTTATTATTCGATAGTGGCCATCACTAGTGAACACCAACACACCTCACCAAGAGTCGAAGACGATAACTTATAATAACTTGATAGATCCCCATGTGAGATTTTATTCACGTCAGACTGGTTTCATTTTATATACTCTATATATAGCAAAATAGCTAAAAGACTTGTAAACTATATTTTGTAGTAAGCGTTTTTGCATTAGGGATAAAATAAATTTTAGAGAACATAATTACTTTCTACAAAAGGATTTTAATGAATCTTCTCTGAAATTTGTAATTGTTTGAGATGCGATGAATTAATTATGTATTACGTAAGCTTATATGGTTTTTCTGAGAATTGTGTCTGTGAGGAATTCCCTTTTAGTGTGGAATTCCCTCGAGTACATTAAGATCTGACCTCATTTTTGGAAATCCCATCATGGCGACCATGGCGGCCTTAAAATAACTCAATATACTGTGAGATCACCATCATCTCAAATTCAAAGGGGAAATGCTGAAACGTTAATGATAAATTTGTAATTGAACTTACTACAAGTCATCAAAATAGATACAATAAAAAATTGATATGGCTAATTAATATTAATACGTGATGTGATTTTACTTGTAACAGTAAAAAACAAAACCATTTTTTTAAAATGCTTACATCTCACAAAAAATATAATTCACTGATTAATTAGCAAAAACGCTTGCTTATTCTTATTAATCATATGAAAATACAAACGCGCAATAAAGACTTCAAAATCATTTATCATTAAGCTAATAATTTTGTTTGAATCTCATACCTAATATTTAATAAAGCATTTATGTAGAATTTTACTACAGTTTTATTTGTTTATTATGCCGTAAACAAATCATGTTTTTGTGGCCGATGGGTTTTAATGGCTGTATTTGACTGCTGATCTATTTCAGGGGCATCATCATATAAATCACCATTGAAATAACCCAGCATACTTGACAACACCATTAGAGATCATGTTTATACTAATGATGGTGATGACGAATCATCGTATTTTATCAGACCCATAAAACATACTTATACTCTCATATTCATTTTGATGTTTGAGCACTTAACAAACGCGGAAAAAAAATTGTATTTAATGGCGAAGTCATCAAAATTGCATATTTTAAATATTTATTTTTTTGGTGCAAAAATACCCAGTGGCGTTGTTAATTTATTAATAAATAAATACAAAATATTTATATGGATTAAATAATAGTTTTTGGACTCATTTAACTTAAACGTGAAATTGTCCACTTATAAGCAATCGATATGCTGTCTGAAAGACATTGATTATTCTATTTTAATACTTGCTGACAATGTAAAATACTTAATGTTTTAACGGTCTAGACAGCTTGCGTAAATAAATGGAGATGACAGATGAATATTTAAATTTAAGATAGATTTAAATTTTGGCAAAAAAAGCAACGCCAAAGCCAAAGTGAAAGAAAAAAAAACTTTTTGTTTTGAAAGCGTAAAGCCAATACAAGCCTCAATAGATTTATAGAGCAAAAAATAATTAATAACCCGCTCAGAGTCAATTTTTTTTTCAAGACTACAACAGTATTTTCATTGTGAAAATTTAATTATAATTTTTATACTTAAATTTGACTTTGACTTGAAAAAAATATAATCTATATGTTAAAATACTTGCATAAAAAAATGCAAGTTCCATCACACACACAATGTAAAGTATTTTTTAAACTTACTTTTAATAATTAAATATTTATTAGTACCTATTTTTTTTTAAGGAAGCCGAAATAATATTAATATTGATTTGAGTTAAAACACAATATTGTAGGATCTATCACACATCAGAGTTTTAATATATTCTAGAATCTAGAATATATTTCAGATTCACAGCATGATATGCAATATATATATTTTTAATATTCATTAAACGTTATTTATTTTATTGCGCACAATAAGGAGATGAGAAAATTCGTGGCTAATGGTATTCACAACATCCAAAATAGACTATACCCACTTTTATCGTATTAATAGGCGTCACTTAGTCTGCAAAAAAAATGTGTTGTAATGTTTTAAAATATAATATTTTTCTTACTAATTCTTTTACAGTCACTTTTCCCGATGACTTCATGATCGTGAATCCATATACATATATATTATCTATACTCATCTTTATCATTTAAAATATCAAATGTGTTAATAAAAAAAAAATAGCTGGCATTTATTGTAATTTTAAATTAAGGTAAATATATATTTTTATTATATGACTACATTCATTAAATTACGTAATGCATTCTTACTACAAGGAGTTTTTTTTGAGATACAAAAACTTCTCTTCTTGTATCTCTTAAAATGCATTGCAAAGAAAATACTGTACTTTTTTACGTACAGACATCTTTGGATATATATATATATTTTAATATACGAGGTTTTTCTATTATATAAACATAACATAAATCAAATGATTTTGCATTAATTTCTTAACGTATAAATTCTGTATTACTTAGATAATTAGTCATGTACTTTTGTAGAATTAGAAATGCTGGGTTTGGTCGGTTTCATATCATTATGTTTCGTAGTTAGATTAAAAAACATTAAAATTCAGCATCGCGAGAAGGCTAATGTATCCAATAAAATATTAAATTATACATACACGTAGGCTAATAACAATAAGGAATAAAACGTTAATGTGTGCGTCTCCAAGTTTTTGTGATGTTATGTTCTTGCGGTTAGATTATCTCCGATAAGATTTTATGGTATTTTTAAAGTCAAATCTGAAATTCACCGCAACCACAAATATAAACTCCGAGTCAAGCAAAGTTATAAATAAACATGCTTTGGAATTAAGGATTCCTTTTCTGGTATCATTGAATGCTAATTTTGTGGACACAAACGACGTGTGATCTTGTTGTTTTGATAGTATCAAAAAATTCTAAAAACAATACTAGCGGTGATAAGTACATAATTTAGAAATTTTTATGTTAAAAATAATTTATTAAATGCATGTCAATATATTAATATTACGATATTGAAAAGATGTGGGTTTGACTCCCACCTGTGATCTGAAAAAAAAAAGTGGCTTTTCCACGTTGTGACCATTAAGCACATATGGCATGAGTATTTAATGCAAATCCATGAAATATTAAAAAAAATCTTTTGTTGGATTACTTTATATGAGTAATCCAGTGTTGGGGGTCAGTGTTGTATTTCACCTTTGTATTAATTAAAATATTTATTTTGCTAAACAATACAATCAAAAGGGTCGCTTGCGCTGGTTTACACTATCCTATATGAAATGATTTGATTTACACTTCACTTCTTATTTATTTTATTTTTGATATTAACTTTTATATTTATTGCAGGCATACACAATGTCAATTTATATATTGATAACTATTGATACTATTCATATTATTGTATGTTTCTGTAAATCGCAATATACGCCATACATTGTGCAATAACAATGTTTTAAACATTTTAAGCAAACGTTTTTATTATTTTTTTAAATTTAATCAAATATTGGTTGAGTGAGTAGTACTCATGTGATGTTAAAAAAAATAATACCTTTAATTCATCAATAATATAGATCTTCACAAAGCAAACGCCTTGTCCCTTAACAATATTGATTATCATAATTTTATAATCGACAGTAAGATTTAAACATTTGTTTTGAATACTGCACATATTGGGAGCGTATCAAATCACGTATTTCTTAATGTTATCGAATCAAAATATTATTATTTTAAAAGTTGTTGATGTGTTTATTTTAGATATACGACGCGAGCAAAAACACGAAGGTTAATGACTTGCCGACAAAATTGCTTTTGTACCATTGTATGAATACGTTCATAGAAGATATTCAATTAGTTTTTAAAAAAAAAAAAATAATTACTCACATTGTATAAGCGGGAATGCACTTTTTCCACCGACGGCACAACAAGAACATCAAAAACAACGTCGAAGCGAGAGCAAAAATCACTGCACTGAAAAAACGCGGCAATCGCGATTTCAAACGTCAAATTCAAATTCGAATTCAAATTTGGAACTCGCGGAGGCGCATGCGCGGCGGCGGGCCTCGGCACACTGAGCGACTCGCCTCTGCAGCCGGCTCGGCCCCTGTCCCCCCCCCCCCCCCACCCCCCACTCCTCCACCCGGGCCCGTGCGCCGGGAGTGGGAGAGGCTGCAGTCCGAGCGCACTGCACAGCCGCCAGCAAAAATAAAGCAAACCTGACTTTTCCCAAAAAAATTACACAAAAACGGTTTGTTGCGATTTAATGTCGGTGCGTGTGTAGAACGCCTAATAAATATATATATATATATATATATATATATATATATATATATATATAAATATATAATTATGTACTATATATATGAAAAGAAAAAAGGGAAATTTGAATGATGAGACTTAAAGGCTTAAATCGGAAGTACGGTCAAGATAGGAATATTTTTAATGAAATGATCGCTATGCGTAGTGAGGAGAGACACTAGAAGAAGAAGAATATATATGCATTATAAACAAAGGAAAGGATTATATAATAGTGCTATAAAGCAGCAATTTTTCTTAGAATATAAATTATACTATACTATACTATTTTCCCCCAAAACCATGAAAAAAAACACCGGCTCAGCATGAGTGTATGTGTAGTGAAATGGTCGCCAACCTCCTCTGAGGAGAGACACTTGATGAAGAAAATATATATACACCATATAATGTAATGGAGCGGTGGGCATGAAATGACTATGATGGGATGTGCTCTGGAAGCACCTTGTCGAGGTGGTGAGGTCCTGCTATTGCTTCTGCAGCTTGCTGCTGAAGAATATCAAATTTAAATGCTACAGCATTGTAAAGAAAGGGTTGTTAATGCTATAATAAAGCAGCAGCAAAACGCAATCATTTTGAATATAAAACTGCGGTGTAGAAGTACGTTTGTATATATACGTACTTCTATGTCTGCTCATGGTTTTTATGGAGAATAGTATAGTCCCCGAATCCTTCTACACCGCAGTTTTATATTTAAAGGAAATGATTATATATATATATATATATATATAAATATATATATATATATGGTCGTTGCAGAGGCCCAGCGCACATGTACAGTAGGCGCAAGTGTGCGTGGCGGGCAGTGGAGCCCAACCTTTGTGGCCGGGAGCGCCCGCCAATGGCGACACGTCCCGCGTGCGTTCGATTGTTTCGATATTCAAATTTGAAATCTCTTCGTTTGGAACGTTTTTTGAATTGTTAATGACGGCTTACAAATTGTTTTTTGAACGGGCTGCTTTGAGTTCACACTAAATAATCATTATCGGCAGTAAATCTCCCATTCATGCACTCGCGGGTATTGTGGTGAGGAGCGGGCACGCTTGCGACTTCCTGTACTGAATAAATCATTTGTTCTTATGAACTCCGCCATGTTCGTGCTCCACTAATGGCGCATTTATCTCTTTTGACGATCGATAATGACCATATTATTTTGTATACTAAAAACCTGCTAATTTAACCGAAGTACTAATAAATATTTTGTAACTAATGATGTGTTGTTTATTTCGTATATATTTTTTTAACCGAAAATATTAGAAAAATCAACATTAAATATTGTATTTTCCATAATTGTGTTTTACACACTTTTATGAACAGTTCTTCACAGTAAACAATCCCTTATTCAATATTTAGCCCCTTGCTGAGTAGGCATATACAGCAAGCTAACCATTCCTTCACTCTTTCTAGTTGTATATTCAGCATTATCAATAACAGAAATATTCCCTAAACCATCTAAAATTATTTGATTATTAGCAAACTTTGATTGGTCGCGTTTATTGTTCGTAAAACAACATATAATCGCATGTCTGCTACTAGAGCATATCATTTCACTATTTTTGTAGAAGTTTTAACTCAGTCGGAACTGTTAATTTTAAGCTTAATATATATTTTGTTTGTATGTGTAAAATTATAGTATATATAATAAAAATTTCACTATAATGCAAAAAAATGTGTTTTATGTACGAACCTGCTGAGATAAATTACTTGGAAAAATATTAAAGTTTATTTTATATCGACACTTCTTTGTAGATTAATTTTAAATACAAATCACTTTTTAATCACTCTTTAGACCGAGTGATTCAAGGAATTTCAAAAAAAAATAAAAAATTTGTTGGTAATTAAATTAATTAAAATTAAATCGCGCGAGCCGCAGTTGAGCGAGCACTGGCCTCGTGCCCCCCGCCAGGCACTGTGCGTGAATGAACGCACATGGAGTCGATTTTTTTTCCTCTCCCGACCTACCCGGGGCCAGAGGTATCAATCGATGCATTCACGCCGAGATCTAATCCGAAATCCAGATGAATAGAAACAAATAGTAAAATAAAATGAGATCTCCGCGCGCACGCCAGGGCCGCACCGCTTGGGAAGTCCTGGCCTTAAAATATGCATTTGGGTTGGACGGAATTTGTTCTATATATTAGCTTGTAGAACGCAGCTTCGCACAAAATAAATCTAATTAAGACTACCACTAGTTTGATACTGAGCTAGCACAGCACCGCTCTCACGATCGTAAATAAATAAACAAATAAAAATTAGCTCCGTTCGCATTCGCACAAGGCTTATATCGTGTCTCGTTGAAATTTCATTAAACCACTACGCTTAAAGCTATCTGTAACTTTTAATCTAAAACTACTATTTATTAAATACAACAGTTTTTCAAAATTTGATAATATCTGAAATCTGTCTGAATAAAGGAATTCAGTACGCTGACTTTCGTATGCAGGGTCATTTGTTAAGCCAGGTCTACTTAAGCCACAACTTAATGACGTCATGGTCCACATTTTGTTTTATAATTACATTAATAAAATTATATTTAACTTTTTATAATACGGGCAGTATATTATTTTAATTGTTGCATCAATATTTAATCTATAAACACATTTTTTTGTAACACTTTGCATTTAATCAAAAGCGTATTTTGACTATGGAGTTTTTTATGTTTTTAATCTTGCAAAAATATCAAAACATCCCAACGAAAAAAGTAAGTCGAAAATACAAAGAATATTCAAATGAAAATTAGATTAGCAGTTCCAGGGTCCCAGCCTGCTCCGGAACAGCTCCGCGCCTGTCCCATTACTTGCACTTGTAGGCGTAAAAAAAAAACAACCCCATGGGGTTTTTTAATATTCATTGTGAAGCGAAGATGAACTCCGGATGCCATCACAGTGAGGCTGGGTCGAGAGCAGCCTCGCCGGAGACGTCCTTAACTTTTCCTGATTGCTTTTTTTCCACCTGTACCCACTCAATTATTATAATATAAAGTGAGCAAATATATTATCTTGGTAAAATTTATGTATCTATATACATATCAGTAGTTTGATGCCATTACAATCAGACTTAAATTATATTCAAATGTTTAAAATGAAACATTTTTCAGGGAAATAATAATTAAAATTTATGTGTGAACTGCATTTAACAAAATATTTATTACACGCAAAGCTTTTTAGCTTTTTATTTAGCAAAGCTGCATGCTTTGGTTTTGAAGTAGCCGTATATTATGTTATATGGCTTTTCAGGGTGATTACAAAAAAACTTACTGTAATTCAATGATGGCGATAATATTTTACAAAAAAAAAAAAAAAACGCATCGTTTTATCTGAATTTTGGCAAACAAGTGCTTTAACCCCTTAATAAGTTAAAAATATTTTTCGAAAGCGTTTTCAAGTTCGCCGATTGCCATTTTATAACTCCATCGGTAATAATAATTCAATCTCGCATACACTCGTAGACAATGAACATCACTTATATAACAACTAACCACCACTATAGATCTGCTACTGGATAAAAATCTAGTATAAAAAGCTTGGGGCTCGACCACTTCACCGCCGAGGGTGCCCCTCAGTGCCGATGCACCGAATAAATAATAGAAAATTATGCCATGTTTGAGTACTGAAGGGTAGTATAAATTAAATGTTGATTGTTTGCTGAGGACGCCTCACCCCACCGCACGGCCAAACAAATACGGGATTTAACTTTATTTATTAGGGGATGGTTTGGGTAGAACATTATTTATTGCTTATACCGAATAACACAGATACGCCAAAATTGGAATGCGACATCTATTGTAAAAATACTTGCATCCTTATATACAGGTGATTTATTTTTTATATATTTTTGCTCTATCTGACCAATCAAAACCAACTTGATATGGACGCTACAGATATGTGTAGAAAAATTATAAAACGTTTTTAATTTTAAAAATTATATATTTTTATTAAACATTCATTTACATATTTTAATAAGCAAATATTTTGAATTACAAACGTGACAATGATGATTATTTCATTTGATATTTTTTTTTTTTTAACAGTAATGATATCCACCCTGTATATTGTACGCAATAATGTATCAACCCTAATTTCTCCATTCACTACAGTAGACCTACCCCAATACAAAAAATGATGTGCCCCTATGGCATAGAGCAGCTGATGCACGTACTGGGTCGAGAATCTGATAATGGACCAAGGCTAGCACGTGCGGTTAGGGAGACTGCAGAGCACATATATAATATATTTATATATATATTAATTAATAAAACACTTAGGTTATTTAATTATTGCATAATAAGGCGTGGTTTTGAAGATTAAAAATCGTTGTAGTATGTTACAAAAAAATATTTATTAAAACTCAATAAAAATATAAAAGCGATGTTGTGTCTATCGGGAATCTACTAGAATTTTTAAATTAGTCGACTTTGTTGTCGTTGATCCAGGGGATGAAGGAGCTGACCCTGGTGAAGACGTCGGGGAAGCCCTTCGCGCAGGGGCGGCCCCAGGAGACGATGCCCACCTGAGCACCGGTGGCGATGTCCACCAATGGGCCGCCGGAGTCTCCCTGGTAAAAATATAAATTATATTAAGCTTTATTCTATGTATTTTAATAGATAAATTAATACATGCGATGGGAGAACTCACGTGGCAGGCGCCCTCACCCGCCTTGGTGAGGGTGCAGATCTGGGACTCGAAGACGGAATTGACTCCGGTGTGTGCCTTCTTGCAATCCTCGTACGTGGTGGTCTTCAGGTTGATGGTCTGAAGGTCATTGGGGGCATTTCCAGGGTACTGTGAAATATAAAACAATTTATTTCTATCGGTTCTAATGTAAATATATAATTTATAATTTGTTTCTGCATAAACAGAAATCTCAAATATCAAAGATCGCTTTTATTATATTGAGCTTTTACTGTAAAGTTGTATTATGTATGGCTTACGGTGGTGGTTCCCCATCCGGTCAAGTTGACGACGACGTCTCCTCCCGTTTCGGCCTCCGAGGGGGTGATCTGCTTCACGAGGTCGGTCATCGTGATGGGAGATGACAGAATGACCAGGGCGATGTCGTTGGAGATTTCGTATCCGTTGAAGTCCTTGTGGACGATCACATCGGAGGCCTCATACTTGGTACCACCGGCGTCCAGCTTGTTGGTTCCGGCGATGACGAACGTGCTGCTGGGTTTACGGCTGTTGAAAAATTATACATCCAATCATTATATGGTAAAATTCAATCCCGCGTAAAAGCATTTATATTAATTTTGAAAGCAAGTATTTCGTTTTGAAACGCACCCGGCGACGCAGTGGGCAGCCGTCATTATGGTCTTGGGGGTGATGATGGTCCCCGCGCAGAAATGGAAGTCAGTGGAGGTCCTCAGGGACACCTGGTAGGGAGCAGCTCCCACTGCAGCGTCGGAGCCTCCAACCACTCTCCAGTCCCACTGGCCCTCACTCTCTACCGGCAAACCTGCAACCAAAACCATTCACATTACGTATAATTTATGACCCATTAAAAAAAAAAAAAAAAATTTTTCAGATGATTTGGTTTCTTGGGTTGATTCCGTCTTCAGGGTTTTTTAACAACCCCTAAAGAAGAAATGAAAACTCAAACTATTCAACGCCCAAGAAACCAAAAAATATGATAACAACGATATTCTACCAAATATTTTTACATACTCTTGTAAAAAATATTGTAAGTAAAATTTTTTATTCAAAAAGCATGTTTTAAGCAACAAATGAACACTCTACTTTAGAAACCAGTCATTTAATAAATATATGCAAGACTCGGTATTTTCGTGTGAAAACAAAACTGTTCGGCTTGCAACAAATGAAAAGCATTCAGTATTCATTGTTATTTTTAGTGAGCAGACAAATATAATTACACTATAAAGTACAGCAATAAAACCATGCTTACCATGGCACAAGGCCAGAGCTGCCACCACCATAAAGAATACTTTGAACATTGTCAGGTATCGGATGTCTTCCAATACTGAAGCGATGTTTATTAGCGTATTTATATAAATTCGTTTTCACTATCTCAAGCCTTTGAGACAATCAGGCTGAAAAAAATAAATCACTCATTGATAAAAATATCAACAATGCTAATCACACGTAACACGTTTGACCGCTGATAGCTCGAGGATCTGGCGATTTGCTTTGTTCTGAAATGGTGCCACTACCGTAAGACGGCCGAAGTTCGCAAATCTGAGATGTCATTTCGTAGACGAGATTGATCCCAGATGCACCCAGTTTAATATAATCTCTATAATTTAACCAGAGGCGGACTTAGAGAAGGGAAATAAGGCGATATATATTTAAATGCTGTATTATATTATAGGTGATAAAAGCTCCGGGTATTATTCATTCGTGATATCTATTTACTATTCACTTATTAACCCTAAAATTTATATCTATCGAGTATACAGATAGGGGTGAGATAAAATATATCAAATATCCATGTTATTCAAAGCGGAGCATTATAAAATGATAAGTTAAAATTTCATTTAATTAATACCGATTAAATAAGCAAGATCTGTAATTTTAAATGTACAAAAAAAATTCGGTTTGAATGTGTTACTGAATAATACACAATCCAATCACATATACTATAAGATTATTTATTTATTTTTTTGTCTCATAGTTTAAACGAATGCCTACCTGTTAAAAAATATAATTACAGCAAAACATCATGAATTTATCTATATTATATCAAGATCCGATAAATCTTAACTGACGACTTTAAATTTAATTACATATGCCTGATTATTAATATTATGTCTTGCTCGTTTGTTTGTTTTTGTACTTGACTTTGATAATCTATAATCCAGCAGATATCGGATATATAAGTAATAAGTAATTAAGAACATTGTGCACTTGCTGTCTGTCTCCAAGTACAGAGGTGTGAGGGAACCGAAACTTGGATAGACTTACTGCAGCTCACCATGCTTTTGATTGAGTAAGTAATTCATTATATACATTCGACAATATTTAGTTACTTTTGTATTTACTTAGTTAAACTTTTAGAATCATCATATATAGTGGGTGGTGCAACTAAGCAAAAGCAGCAGTAATACCATAAATCAAAGCTGTTACTCGTGGACAAATCTGCTGTTACTCTTTGAATTTAAATAAACAGTGAACTTCACCATTTGCAGGGGTATTGTGAAGAGCCTTTTAGTTTTCAGAACCCCCCTCTTCTATTTGTTTAAAGCTCATTGAGGTTTTATTGAATACCCATGAGTGGAAAACTGTGACTGGACAGCAATGATGGTGTTAGCTTTTACTCTCATGGCAAGCCTCCTAGACGGTCCTGGTGAGGCTGCAGATCTGGGACTTGAATATATCGCTGATGTTGTAGGCATCCATACACTCTTGGGAGGGGATGGACTTGAGGTCGATAGTCTGCAGGTTGTTGGGAACCCTCCCGGGGCAATGAAAATGAGGAATGAAATTATTAGGAATGTCGCACATAATACATGAATGTACTGAACCAATCGACTATATTTTTGTAAATAATCAAATTAATTGAAACATGAATGTCGAAGCCTACACACGTCGCGATACAACTGACAATCGACCAACAAATCGCAACTCAAAATCTAGTTATTTCTTGTTTTATTGATATATTCAATTTATTGACGCGTAGAGTTCTTAAAGCCAGTTACACATGCAGCGATACAATTTGCAACCGATTTGCAATTAGTTAATAGCGTCCCTTTGTTTTAGGTTAGCCCAGAGGTTCCCAAACTTTTTGTCCCGTCGACCCCTTGTCGAGTTTTCCTATTTTTCGTAGACCCCATGCCTTGCTAATTTTGAATTTTTCACCAAAAACATTTATTAAAAAAATCAATCTTTCTAATGGGAGGGATGGGTCTGATGCTTTGATAGCAAATTTTTAATATTTGGCTTTTAATAAGTCAGATTTAACTTTAAATCTCCTTGCCCAGTGATTTCCAATCTATTTTTTTTTGTAAGAAGAATGGCAACCGCACCGAAACTCCTTTCCACGAGGAATGAAGAACGAAAAGCTATCAAAAACCTTCTTGCGATAGTCCATAATGCAGTATAAATAGCAGGTATGTCTCTCTGAAGCCAAAATTGCTGATATCCCTTTCTAAACTGCACCTTCAGTTCTTCATTAGTGCTTATTTTAATCAGTTCTTTTTGAAGTATGACTTCCGATTCACCGTATAGATTGATCATCCACTGTAGTATTTTGGTGATGACCTGCTTAAATGGGATCCACTCTCGTAGACCCCCATTTACACTTCACGCACCCCCAATTTAATTTTTCGCTGTCATCTACCCCTTGCAGGGCGGAATCGACCCCTGGGGGTCGATATTGACCACTTTGGGAACCTATGGGTTAGCCGAACAAATACGGGATTTAAATTTATTTATTAGAGGATGGTTTAGGTATAACATTATTTATTTCTATTTTGAATAAATAATAGATACGCCAAAATTGAAATGCGACAATATATTTATCCTTATATACAAGTTATTTCTTTCTTCATATTTGTTTGCTCTATCTGACATGAACCCCAGAGATATGTCTATAAAAATTATGAAACGACTTTCATTTTAAAAATTATATTTTTTTATTATCACACTTGACATTCATGTATTTATATATTGATATTTTAGGCATGTTAATGATTTTTTTTAAATAATATATACATACATTTATATGTATATAAATTTATTCATAATAAAAATTTAAAAAAAGATAGTTAATAATTGCATAGCATGCTGTGATTTTGCAGATTAAAAACCGTTAACAAGTGTTTGGTACAAAAAAATATTTTTTTAACTCAATAAAAATACAAAGGTATAAAAGTGATGGTATCTCTATCGGCAGTCAACTAGGATTTTAAAATTAGTCGACTTTGTTTTCGTTGATCCAGGAGATGTAGGAGCTGACCCTGGTGAAGACGTCAGGTATGCCCCGAGCGCATTGGTGGAACCAGGAGACGATGCCCACCTGAGCACCAGTGGAGATGTCCACCAAGGGGCCGCCTTCGTCTCCCTGGTAAAAAAATTAGTTATACTTAGATATATATTATGTAATATATTGGGAGTTAACCTGATTTATTATGTTTTGAATAGATAAATAAATCATCCGATGAGAGAACTTACGTGGCAGGCGCCCTCATACATCTTGGTGAGGGTGCAGATATTGGACATAAGCACGGATTCGGCTCCGGTGTGGACCTTCGCGCAAGCCTCGATCGAGATGGTCTTCACGATGATCGTCTGAAGGTCATTTTTGGGGGTACTACCGGGGAACTGTGGAAACATTCATTCTCAATTAAACTATACCAATATATCAAACAGTTTATTTCTATTGGTACTAAAGTAAACGTCTTATTAAAATTTGTTTCCGTATAAAACAAAGGTCTCAAATATTTTAGTTCCATTGACCACAAGCTGTTATTATTATTTTTTTTTTGTATACCGCTTTCTTATATTGAATTTTAACTGCAAAGGTATACTGTACAGTGGACGTGTGAACAATTTCAAAGTAAAAAGTCTATGTAGTTGTGTTCTGTATGTCTTACGGAGGTGGTTCCCCATCCGGTCATGTTGACGAAGACTTCTGCTCCCGTCTCGGCCTCCGAGAGGGTGATCGGCTTCACGAGGTCGGTCATCTCGATGGGAGACGACAAAATGATCAGGCCGATATCGTTAATCTTTGTGAAATAGTAATAGTCCCCGTGAACGATCCGCTCGGAGATCTCATACCTGGTACCGCCGGCGTTCAGCTTGTTGGTCCCAGCGATGACCATTGCGAATTTGGGAGTAAGACTGTTGGAAAAAAACAATCCCATACTTTTAAATATTCTCTTTGTATATCAAAACATTCGTTTCTACTATCTCTGCGGAGTAAAGTAACATCACGCAAGCCCTTGGCGCAGTGTATGTGCTGATGTATTTCATTGCTATGGCATATAAAACAAATTATAGACAGTGACAAATATGAGTGTGCTAAATTATAGTAATCAGGTTCGAATTCCTTAAAAACTACAGCATTCACACACACACACATATATATATATAAATATATATATATATATCTACACATCGCATAAAGCAAGTATTTTTCTATAATGATTAAAGTACCTATGTATTTTGTCTTCTCTTTGAGTTTATTAAAATTTTTTGCATTACTATTTTCTACCCAATACACAGGGTCATCATCAGATTCATAACTACAAATGCAGTTTAGTTATGCATCTGATGATGACCCAGTGTATTGGGTCGAAACTAGTAATTCAATTAATTTTAATAAACTTAAAGTGAAGACAAAATACAAAGGTACTTTTATCATTATAATAATGGATCTTCACAAATCAAATGCCTTGTCCCTCAACAAGTATTTTTTTGACGGAAGAACACCAAATACGAACCCGAAGGCGCATGAGGCAGACGTCAGTATGGTCCTGGGGGTGATGATGGTCCCCGCGCATATATAGAGGTTGTTGGTGTACCTCACGGACACCATGTAGGGGGCAGATCCCATAGCGGCATCAGAGCCTCCGGCCAAGCGCGAATCCCACTGCCCTTCACTCTCCACCGGCAAGCCTGGAACCAAAACCATTCACATGACTTATCATTTATGACCCTTTTTACGAGAATAATAATTTTTAGATGATGTGGTTTCTTGGATAACTTCCGTTTTCAAGGAATTTTCAACAATCCTTTAAGATGGAGAGAGAAATGAAAACTCTAGCTTTTCATCACCCAAGAAACCATACAATCTGATAACAACGATTTTCTACCAAATATTTTACTAACTCATGTAAAAAATATTGTGGGCAAATAATTTACTAAAAAACCATGTTTTTAGCTACGAATGAACACTCTACTTTAGATACCAGTCATTTAATAAAATGATTTAAGAAATATATTTTTTTCTCATCCAAGTATGTAAGACTCGGTATATTCGTGTGAAAACAAAACTGTTCGGCTTGTAATGTAAAAAAAACCATGTTTGAACTTTTATTATTTTTAGTGAACTGACAAATATAATTACACTATAAAGTACATCAATAAAAGCATGCTTACCATGGCACAAGGCCAGAGCTGCCAGCACCAAGAAGAACACTTTGCACATTGTCAGGTATCGGCTGTCTTCCAATACTGAAGCGATGTCCAGGTGGTATTTATTTATATTTGTTTTCACTATCTCAATCCTTCGAGACATTCCGTTTTGGTCGAATCTGATAACAATAAGACATCATGTATTAATTTATATTATATCAATATCCGATAAGTCTTGACTGACGACTTTTAATTACATCACATAAACTGATTATTATTATTATGTCTTGTTAAAAACAGTTTTACTTTGATAATCTATAATTCAGCAGATATCGAATAACACATTGTGATGTCGTGGGCGTCCATGTACTCTTGGAAGATGGAGTATTTGAAGTCGATAGTCTGCAGGTTGTTAGGAGAAATGAAATAATTAGATTGACCAATCCATAAATAGATATACATCTGACGGTGCGCGTCTTGGCTTAATCAATAGATTTTAAAAATAATGTCCAGATGGGACTAAAATCCCTTCACTTGTTACTTTGTTCAAAAAGTCCAGTGCTTGCAAATCACTAAATATTGATTGGCCTGGGCACATTGATTCATATGTAGAGTGTGATTGTTAAAAATTCTCGATAAACGGAAGTGATTCGTTAGTACAAGGGTTAGTACACCGGTCATGTAAACCAGGAGATGTGAGTTCAAATCCTACACAAATCACGATGATATTGTTCTGAGAGTTTCTTTGAAATCATCTTCTATATATGAACTAATGTGCCTAATCATATTAGTAATAATGTCACATATAACACACGAATTAACCGAACCATTCACCAATTCATGTGAACAATCAAATAAATTTAAGCATGAAAAAGTACTGAAAATGCTGTTTGATAAATAAGACGTTGCAAATGTCGAAGCCTACACACGTCGCGATACAACTGACAACCGACAAATCGCAACTCAAAATCCGTTTGCTATTTCTTGTGTTATTGATATATTAAATTTGCTGTCGCATAGTGCTTAAAGCCAGTTACACAAGCAGCGATACAACTTGCAACCGATTTGCAATTATTTCAACCCTTAACTGCATACCGGGACAGATCGGTAACAAACCATAAAACCTTATTTTTTAAACCCAAAAAAACTTAAAGGATCAACAAATATTTTTATCCTTATATACGGGTGATTTGTTTTCTTCATATTTGTTAGCTCTATCTGACATGAGCCCTGGAGATATTTCCATAAAAATTATAAAACTTTTTTCATTTATAAATTATATTTATATAATTTCACACTTTTTTAATTACTAGACATTCATGTTTATATATATATATCGAAATTTTAAGCATGTAAAGAATATTATTTAAATAATATAAACATACATTATTTATGTGTGTATATATTTATTCATAGATAAAAATAAAAAATGTAGTTAAATTATTGCATAGCATGCCGTGATTTTGCAGATTAAATATCGTTAACATGAGTATGGTAAAGTTTTTTTTTTTATTAAAATTCAATAAAAATATAAAGGTATAAAAGCGATGAAATCTCTTTTGGCAATCAAGTAGGATTTTGAAATTAGTCGACTTTGTTTTCGTTGATCCAGGAGATGTAGAAGCTGACCCTGGTGTAGACGTCGGGGAAGCCCTTCGCGCAATTGTAGAACCAGGAGACGATGCCCACCTGAGCACCAGTGGCGATGTCCACCAAGGGGCTGCCTTGGTCTCCCTGGTGAAATAATATGTTATACTTTACACTATGTATTATATTGGGTGTTAACCTGGTTTATTATGTTGTAAATAGATAAATAAATTCATGCGATGAGAGAACTTACGTGGCAGGCGCCATCATACATCTTGTTGAAGGTGCAGATATTGGACTCGATCACGATTTCGACTCCGTTGTGGGCCTCCTTACATGCCTTGTTTGTGATGGTCTTCAGGTTCATGGTCTGGAGGTTATTATAGGGGGAGACACTGGGGAACTGTGCAAAAATTAATTTTCAATTAAACTATACCGACATATCAAACAACATATTTCTATTGGTACTAAAGTAATCGTCTTATTGTAATTTGTTTCTGTATAATATTGTGCTGAATAAGTAAACCTAAAACAAAGCTCTCAGACATTTTTGTCCCGTTAACCACGAGCTATAATTTCCTTTTTATTTTGAACACCGACTTCCTAATATTAAATTTTTACTGTAAAGGTTTACTGTAGAGTGGACATGTGCACAATTTCAATGTAAAAAGTCTATGTAGTTGTATTATGTATGGCTTACGGTGTTGGTTCCCCATCCGGTCATGTTGACGAACACGTCTGCTCCCGTCTCGACCTCCGAGAGGATGATCGGCTTCACGAGGTCGCTCATCTCGATGGGAGTTGACAGAATGATCAGGCCGATGTCGTCATTCTTGGCGATTGAGTTATAGTTCTTGTGGACGATCTGCTCGGAGATCTTATAAGTGGTACCGCTGGTGCTCCAGTTGTTGGTTCCAACGATGACCTTTGTATAGTTGGGAGCAATTCTGTTGAAAAAAACAAACCCCATACTTTTAAATATTCTTTTTTTATATCAAATCATTCGTTTCTACTCTCTCTGCAGTAAAGTAACATCACGCAGTCCCCTGTCTCAGTGTATGTGCTGGTTTATTTTTTTGCAATGGCATATATTACAAATTTTAGTCATTGAAAAATATGAGCGTGCTAAATTAAAGTAATCAGGTTTGATTTCCATTTAAAAAAAGCAGCATTCATACACACACACATATACGAGTATATATATATTTATCATCTACACATCGCGTAAAGGAAGTATTTTTTGACGGAATTACACTAAATACAAACTTTCTGATGCATTCGCCAGACGTCAGACACAAATACGAACGTTTTGGCGCATGAGGCAGACGTCAGTATTGTTCTGGGGGTGATGATGGTCCCCCCGCAGAAAGGGTAGTTCCTGCTGGTCCTCACGGACACCATGTAGGGAGCAGATCCCACTGCGGCGTCGGAGCCTCCGAGCACGCGCGAGTCCCACTGCCCCTCACTTTCTACAGGCGAGCCTGCAACCCAAATCATTCACATGACTTATCATTACTTTTTGAGATTTTTGACTATAATAATTTTCAGATGATTTGGTTTCATGGGTTACATCCGTCTTTAGGGATTTTCAACAACCCCTCAAGATGCATGGAGAAATGAATACTCAAGCTTTTCAGCACCCAAGAAGCCGAATAATCTGATAACAACGATATTCTACCAAATAATTTTTACATTCTCTTGCGATTTTCGAATATTATAGAAAAATTACTATGGGTAAAGAATCTACCCAAAAAGCGTGATTAAAGCAACAAATGCACAGTCTTCTTTAGAAATCAGTCATTTAGTAAATATATGGAAGAAAAATATATTTTCTAATCCAAGTACTTAAGACGCTGTTTATTCGTGTGAAAACAAAACTGTTCGCCTTGTAATGATGGAAGAAGCATGCAGTATCCATATTTATTTTAAGGAAACAAAACTGTTCGTCTTTTAATGAAGGAAAAAACATGGAGAATTCTTTGTTATTTTTAGTAAAGTGGCAAATATAATTGCACTATAAAGTACAACAATAAAACCATGCTTACCATGGCACAAGGCCAGAGCTGCCAGCACCAAGAAGAACACTTTGCACATTGTCAGGTATCGGCTGTCTTCCAATACTGAAGCTATGTCCAGGCGGTATTTATATTAATTCGTTTTCACTATCTTAAGCCTTTGAGATAATCAGATTGTATTGTTTAAAATGTTAAATCTGATAACAATGAAACATCACTAATAAAATTTATTATTATAATTATGTTTTGCTATTAACAGTTTCAGTTTAAGAATCCTTAATCCAGGAGATATCTAATATATGAGTAGAAAATGTCAAATGTCAAATGACCAACAAATCGCGACTCAAAATCCATTAGTCGGTTTTTCTTGTTTTATTGTTATATTAAATTTGCTGTCGCGTAGAGTCTTTAAAGCCAGTTACACATGCAGCGATACAACTTGCAACCGATTTGCGATTAGTTAAACCCTTAACTGCATGTTAAATTAATTTAATCATAAATTCATTTAAATCAACCTCTTACCACTTACAGCCATAGAATAGACACAAATCGTAATAGAAGATGACATTTGCCAACTTTTGACGATCGAGTGAATTAGTAATTTAAGTTATTGGAATACATTATTGGAGATCATTTTTCCACTTTAATAATATATTTTTTAATTTCAAAGTTAGTTATTATTATAATTAATTAAAATTTAATTTATTAAAATTAATTAAAATTTAATTTATTAAAATTAATTGAAATTTATTATTATAATTAATTAATTTTTTTTCTTTAAATCACGCAGATAATGGTTTAGCATCCCTTTGCTTTAGTTAAGGATAGGTTAGCGAAACAAATACGCGATTTAAATTAATTTATTAGAGGATGGTTTGTGTAGGACATTATTTATTTCTATTTACTGAATAATACAGGTCATTGTTTTTCTTCATATAGCCTGAACCCCAGAGATATGTACATCAAAATTATTAAACGACTTTCATTTTAAAAATTATATATTTTTATTATCACACTTTTTCTATCATTGGACATTCTTGTATTTACATATTGATATTTTAAGAATGTTAAAGATTTTATTTAAATAATATAAACATACATTTATATGTGTATAAATTCATTCATAAAAATAAAATAAGATAATTTAACTTTGCATAGCATGCTGTGATTTGCAGAATTAAAATCGTTACCTAGAGTTTGGAACATAAAAAATATTTTTTCTACTCAATAAAAATACAAAGGTATAAAAGCGATGATATCTCTATCGGCAATCATGTAGGATTTTTAAATTAGTCAACTTTGTTTTCGTTGATCCAGGAGATGTAGGAGCTGACTCTGGTGTAGACGTCGGGTACGCCCAGCGCGCATATTTCAAACCAGGAGAGGATGCCCACCTGAGCACCAGTGGCGATGTCCACCAAGGGGCCGCCTTCGTCTCCCTGGTAAAAAAATATGTTATACTTAGCTATACGCAATGTATTATATTGGGATTTAACCGGATTTATTATGTTGTAGATGGATAAATAAATTCATGTGATGAGAGAACTTACGAGGCAGGCGCCCTCACCCCTCTTGTTGAGGGTGCAGATATTGGTCTTAAGAACGGGTCTGGCTCTGGAATGGCCCACCTTACAATCCTGGACTGTGGTGGTCTTCAGGTTGACTGACTGGAGGTCAGTGGGGGCACTGCCGGGGTACTGTGAAAATATTCATTCTCAATTAAACTATACCAATATATCAAACGATTTGTTTCTATTGGTGATAAAGTAATCGCCTTATTATTATTCGATTCTGTAAAATATTGTGCTGGATAAGTTAATCTATAACAAAGGTGTCAAAAAAATTTTGCCCCGTAGACTTTAAGCATTTTTTTTCATTTTCTTAAAGACCGCTTTCATAATATTGAATTTAAACTTGAGAGTGACCATGTGAACAACTTCAAAGAAAAAAGGTTTACGTAGTTGTATTCTGTATGGCTTACGGAGACGGCTCCCCATCCGGTCAAGTTGACGAAGACGTCTCCTCCCGTCTCGGCTTCCGAGAGGGTGATCGGCTTCACCATGAAGGTCATCTCGATGGGAGATGACAGAATGATCAGGGCGACGTCGTTAATTATTGCTTCATAGTCAAAATCCTCGTGGACGATCACCTTGGAGATGTCATACTTGGTACCGCCAACGTCCAGATATTTGGTTCCAACGATGACCATTGTGTAGGGAATATTAATTCTGTTGGAAATAACAATCCCATAACATTAAATATATTTTTTAAATATTTTACCATTCGTTTCTACTATGTGTATTTCTACTATATGAGTGTGCAATCAAGTTTGAATTCCATTAAAAAATCCAGCATTCACATCTACTATAATAATAGCCATTGTGTGTGTGTATGTTTCATTTTTTGGTTTTCTATAGAATGTAGTATGTAGTAATGTAGTAGTATATGCAAGAAATATATATATTCTCATCCAAGTTTTTAAGACCCTGTTTAATCGTGTGAAAACAAAACTGTTCGCCTTGTAATGAAGGAAAAAGCATGCAGTATTCTTTGTTATTTTTAGTAAACTGGCAAATATAATTGCACTATAAAGTACAACAATAAAAGCATGCTTACCATGGCACAAGGCCAGAGCTGCCAGCACCAAGAAGAACACTTTGCACATTGTCAGGTATCGGCTGTCTTCCAATACTGAAGCGATCTCCAGGCGGTATTTATATTAATTCGTTTTCATTATCTTAAGCCTTTGAGATAATCAGATTGGATTGTTTAAAATGTTAAATCTGATTAAAATAAAATTTAAATGAATTTTTATTATATCAGACTCGATTAATCTTAACTGAAGACTTTTAATTTCATCATCTATACCTGATTATTATAATTATGTCTTGCTCAACAGTTTGACTTTGTTCATCTATAATCCAACCGATATCGGATACATAAGTAGAAAGTAATTTAAGATATTATTCACTTGCTGCCTGTCTCCAAGTACGGAAGTTCGAGGGAACCGAATCATTGATAGATTTTCTGCAGCACTTTTGATCGAGTAAGTAATTTATCATTTAAATTTGACAATCTAGAGTTTTTTTTTATATACTTAGTTTAACTCTCAGAATGATCATATATAGTAGAGGGTGCAACTAAGGAAAAACAGGAGTTATACTTTAAAATCAAAGCTACATTCGATATCATAAATCATAGCTATTACCCTAAAGCTAATCAAGCAGCTTTAAAATTAAATAAACAGCGCGATTAACAAAAAAATAATTTTACATAGTTTAATTATTTTGCAGTGATTTTTTTCTACCAGAAATTTACCTGCATTCTACATTATTAAATAGGACTTGATTGTTACTTATGGTTTTTTGAGTGATGGGTCTTTTCACAACGACGGGGCAATTGCTATTTTTTTCCGTTAGGTATTAAAATTTATTAAAAATTAAATTTCGGCACGGTATACATTAGATTACTTATTATGTTACTATCAAAAAAACTAAATTATATTAAATATAACTTTGCCTTGGTTAGATGTTGTATTTTTCTGTTTTTTTTTTACATAAAAGTATTTCATTTCTCAAAAAAGTTATGTCACTTAAAATATATTATACTATATTTTGTGGGAGAGTTATATAAATTGAGGTACATAGGTTTGATGAGATGTTGCATTTTCAGGTGGGGAAATGGAAATTCGCCAGATCAGCTTGATTATTCAACCTTGTCGGCGTCGATCCATCTGATGAAGGAGCTGACATCTTCTGTGAACATACTTTCATCACTTTAAACTGCTGATATCCTTTTCAAAATTGTTTGCTCTATCTGACCAATCAAAAACCAACTTGATATGAGCGCCATACATATGTCCAGAAAAATTATAAAACGTTTTTCATTTTTAAAATTATATTTTATTATTATCACACTTTTTCTATTATGAGACATTCATAAATTTATATATTGTTATTTTAAGCATGTTAATGATTTTATTTATATAATATAAACATATATTTATATGTGAATAAATTCATTCATAAAAATAAAAATAGATAGTTAAATTATTGCATACCATGCTGTGCTGTGCTGTGCTTATATTTTTTTAACTCAATAAAAATACAAAGGTATAAAAGCGATGAAATCTCTCTTGGCAATCGAGTAGGACTTTTAAATTAGCCGACTTTGTTTTCTTTGATCCAGGAGGTGAAGTAGCTGACCCTGGTGAAGACGTCGGGTAAGCCCAGCGCGCATTCTTCAAACCAAGAGACGATGCCCACCTGAGCACCAGTGGCGATGTCCACCAAGGGGCCGCCTTGGTCTCCCTGGTAAAAAAATAAGTTATGCTCAGCTATACACAATGTATGAAATTGGGAGTTAACCTGATTTATTATGTTGTAAATGGATAATTAAAATCATGCGTTGAGAGAACTTACGTTGCAGGCGCCCTCGCCCTTCTTGGTGAGGGTGCAGATATTGGTATTTAACACGGTTTTGGCTCCGGAATGGGCCGCCTTACAAGACGAATATGTGGTGGTCTTGAGGTTGACTGTCTGGAGGTCAATGGGGGCACTGCCGGGGTACTGTGAAAGTATTCATTCACAATTAAACTATACCAATATATCAAACAATTTGTTTCTATCAAAAATATTGTGCTGATTAAGTTAATCCAAAACAAAGGTGTCAAACATTTTTTTCCCGTAGACTTTAAGCATTTTTTTTATTTTTCTTATAGACCGCTTTCCTAATATTTAATTTTTACTGTAGAGTGTACATGTGAACAATTTCAAAGTAAAAGGTTTACGTAGTTGTATTCTGTATTACTCACGGAGACGCTTCCCCATCCGGTCAAGTTGACGAAGACGTTCGGTCCCGTCTCGATTTCCGAGAGGGTGATCGGCTTCACGAGGTAGTTCATCTCGATGGAAGATGTCAGAATGATCAGGCCGATGTCATTAATCATTGTGTAAATATCAAAGTTCGTGTGGACGATCACCTTGTAGATTTTATACGAGGTACCGCCGACGTTCAGCGTGTTGGTTCCAACGACGACCATTGTGTCGAAGGGAGTAATTCTGTAGAAAAAAACAATCCCATAACTTTACATATTGTTTTTTTATATCAAATCATTCGTTTTTACTATTTCTGCAGAGTAAAGTAACATCACACGATTCATTGGCGCAGTGTATTTGCTGCTTTATTTTATTGATAAAGCATATACGAGGCGGTCCGATAAATACTTAGCCTACAAAAGAAAAACGAAAATTTTGGAAATGTGGCGATTTATTTCTCAGAATAGTCTCTTTTTAGCTCGATACACTTGACCCAGCGATGCTCCAGCTTCTTTAGCCCTTCTGAAAAATACGTTTTCTCGCGGTCTGCAATGTAGGCCTCCGTGGCGGCGATGACCTCCTCATTCGACTTAAATTTCTTTTCGACTTTAACAAGTTTAGAAGCAAAATATAAACTGCACGAGGCCAAATCTGGAGAATACGGTGGATGGGGGAGCAGTTTGTAGTGCAATTCGACCAATTAGGCCTTGGCGACGACAAAGGTGTGAGCCGATGCGTTGTCATGGTGGAAGAGCACTTTTTTCTTCGCCAAATGGGGCCGTTTTTTCTGCGATTCGGCGTCGAATCGGCCCAATAATTTGGCATAATAGAGCTCTGCGACCGTTTTGCTCTTCTCCAGGTAGTCAATGTAGATCACACCTTGTGAATCCCAGAAAACGGAGGCCATCACCTTTCCGGCCGATAGGACAAGCTTCGCCTTCTTCGGAGCACGTTCGCCGGGTGAAGTCCACTGTTTTGGCTGTTCCTTGGTCACTGCACCAGGGCACCAGTGGATCCATGTTTCGTCAACGGTCACGAAACGACGCAGAAACTCTTTCGAATTGCGCTTAAACTGCTCCGAAGTGGTCTCACGGTTGCACTTGTTGCGCGTCGACAGCTTTCTCATGCCCAAAATTTCATGCAGGATATGACTCACGAAATTTTTTGCGATGCCTATTTTGATTTCAGCTATCTCGAGCACCTTTAATCGGCGGTCCGCCAATACGAGATCGTGGATATTTGTCACGTTATCTTCCGTGGTAGCCATTTTCGGGGCACCTGGGCGGGGCTCATCAAAAACGACGTGCGACCACGTTGAAACTCGTTAAAGCAATTTTTGACGGTCGCCATCGAAGGAAAAGAGTCACCGTACACAGCATCCAAGCGCTCTTTGATTTCAAAAACAAGAATCGAATCACCGACCGATATTGCTTTTTTTTCATTTTTCTAAAATACGCGTACACGTCCGTTTCCACACGCGGTCAAAACAAACTACGAGTCCGATTCGGCTGAAATTTTGACAGTAGCCGTCTCCGAGAATGTACAACACGACAGTAGTACATTCTCTCTTATGATAACAGCACCATCGGGAGGTGAGGCTAAGTACTTATCGGACCCTCATCTTATAACAACTTTTAGACATTGAAAATATACTAATCATCTACACATCTTGAAAAACTAGTATTTTATTGACGGAAGAACACCAAATACGTACTGGTCGGCGCAAAAGGCAGACGTCAGTATGGTCCTGGGAGTGATGATGGTCCCCGCGCATAAATGGTAGTTGTTGTTGCGCCTCAGGGACACCATGTAGGAGGAATCTCTCTTTTGGTTGGAGCCTCCGACCACGCGCGAGTCCCTCTGCCCCTCACTCTCTACCAAGCCTGCAACCCAAACCATTCACATGACTTATCATTAATTTTTACTATTTTTGACAATAATAATTTTCAGATGATTTGGTTTCATGGGTTACTTTCGATTTTAGGGATTTTCAACAATTCTTAAAGATGGATGGAGAAATGAAAACACAAGCGTTTCAGCGCACAAGAAGCCAAATAATCTGATAACAACGATATTCTACCAAATATTTTTACATTCTCTTGCTCTTTTCGAATTTTATAGAGCATATACTGTGGATAAATAATTTACCCAAAAAGCATGTTTTAAGCAAGTTCTACTTTAGAGACCAGTCATTTAGTAAATATATGCAAGAAATATATATTCTCATCCAAGTATTTAAGACCCTGTTTAATCGTGTGAAAACAAAACTGTTCGCCTTGTAATGAAGGAAAAAGCATGCAGTATTCTTTGTTGTTTTTAGTAAACTGACTTGTATAACTGCACTATAAAGTACAACAATAAAAGCATGCTTACCATGGCACAAGGCCAGAGCTGCCAGCACCAAGATGAACACTTTGCACATTGTCAGGTATCGGCTGTAGCGATAGCAATACTGAAGCGATGTCCAGGTGTTATTTATATCAATTCGTTTTTACTATCTTAAGCCTTTGAGACAATCAGATTGGATTGATTAAAATGTTAATTCTGATTACAATGAAACATCACGAATAAAATGAATATTATATCAAAATCCGATCTATCTTAAGTGAAGACTTTTCAATTTATCATATGTACCTGATTATTATAATTATGTCGTGCTGAACAGTTTCACTTTGATAATCTATAATCCAGGAGATATCTGATATATGAGTTGCAACTAAGACATAGTGCATTTGCTGCCTGTCTGCAAGTACGGAGGTTCGAGGGAACCGAAACATGGATCGTATTGCCACGACAGCAATTCTGGTGTAAGCGGTCACTCTCGTGGCAAGCCTCCTCGCCGGTCCTGGTGAGCTGCAGATCTGGGACTCGAATATGTCACTGATGTCGTGGGCGTCCATGCACTCTTGGAAGGTGGTGGACTTGAAGTTGATAGTCTGCATGCTGCTGGGCATCTTCCCGGGATGCTGAAAATGAGAAATGAAATTATAGGCATCGTCGCACATAATACGACATAATAAGATAACTCTAAGTCTTGACTGACGACTTTTAATTTCATCTCATTATAATTATGTCTTCTTAAAAACAGTTTTTCTTTAGTAATCTATAATCCAGCAGATATCGTATATATAAGTAGCAAATTAACACATTGTGTTGTCGTGGGCGACCATGTACTCTTGGAAGGTGGTGGATTTGAAGTCGATAGTCTGCAGGTTGTTAGGAACCTGCCCGGGATGCTGAAAATGGGAAATTAAATTATGAGGCATGTCATACATAACACACAAATAAACCGAAGCATTCAACTTTTTATTGTGAACAACCGAATAAATTTAACCAAGAAAATGTACTGAATTTGCTGTTTGTTAAATAAGACGTGTAAATGACGAAGCCTACACACGTCGCGATACAACTGACAACCGACCAACAAATCGCATCTCAAAATCCATTAGGCGGTTATTTCTTATTTCTTAATTAACCCATAACTCTTCGATTTGTTTCACGGAAAAGAAAAAAATCACGCAGATAAGGGTTTATTGTCCCTTTGTTTAAGGTGAGGATAGGTAAGCCTAACAAATGCAACATCATTTATTTCTATTTACTGAATAATATATAATAGATACGCCTAAATTGTAATGCGACATCTATTGTAAATTTATTTTTATCCTTATATACAGTCTTTTTTTTTTCCTTCATATTTGTTTGCTCTATATGACATGAACCCCAGAGATATGTCCATAAAAATTATTAAACGCCTATCATTTAAAAAATTATATATTTTTATTATCACACTTTTTCTATTATTATACATTCATGTGTTTATATATTGATATTTTAGGCATGTTAATGATTTTATTTAAATAATATAAACATACATTTATATGTGTATAAATTCATTCATAAAAATAAAAATAGATAGTTAATAATTGCAAAGCATGCTATGATTTTGCAGATTAAAAACCGTTAACAAGTGATTGGTACAAAAAAAATATTTTTTTAACTCAATAAAAATTACAAAGGTATAAAAGCGATGATGTCTCTATCGGCAGTCAAGTAGGATTTTTAAATTAGTCGACTTTGTTTTCGTTGATCCAGGAGATGTAGAAGCTGACCCTGGTGTAGACGTCGGGGAAGCCCTTCGCGCAATTGTAGAACCAGGAGAGGATGCCCACCTGAGCACCAGTGGCGATGTCCACCAAGGGGCTGCCTTGGTCTCCCTGGTGAAATAATATGTTATACTTAACTATACACTATGTAGTATATTGGGTGTTAACCTGATTTATTATGTTGTAAATAGATAAATAAATTCATGAGATTAGAAAACTTACGTGGCAGGCGCCATCATACATCTTGTTGAAGGTGCAGATATTGGACTCAAATATGAATGGCATTCCGGCGTGGGCCTCCTCCCAACAAGCCTTGTTCGTGATGGTCTTCAGGTTCATGGTCCGGAGGTCATTACTGGGGTTGATACTGGTGAACTGTGCAAAAATTAATTCTCAAATAAACTATACCTACATATTAAACAATATTGGTACTATAATATTGTGCTGAATAAGTTAATCTAAAACTAAGCTCTTTGACATTTTTGTCCCATTGACCACGAGCTATAATTTTTTTTTTTTTTTGAACACCGACTTCCTGATATTTAATTTTTACTGTAAAGGTTTACTGTAGAGTGGACATGTGCACAATTTCAAAGTAAAAAGTCTATGTAGTTTTATTATGTATGGCTTACGGAGCCAGATCCCCATCCGGTCAAGTTGACGAAGACGTCTGCTCCCGTCTCGACCTCCGAGAGGATGATCGGCTTCACGAGGTCGCTCATCTCGATGGGAGTTGACAGAATGATCAGGCCGATGTTGTCATTCTTGGCGAGTGAGTCATAGTTCTTGTGGACGATCTTCTCGGAGATCTCATAATTGGTACCGCCGGTGCTCAGGTTGTTGGTTCCAACGATGACCTTTGTATAGTTGGGAGTAATACTGTTGAAAAAATACAATCCCATACTTTTAAATATTCTCTTTTTATATCAAATCATTCGTTTCTACTTTCTCTGCAGATTAAAGTAACATCACGAGACCCCATGGCGCAGTGTATGTGCTGCTTTATTTTTTTTCTATGTCATATATTACAAATTTTAGTCATTGAAAAATATGAGCGTGCTAAATTAAAGTAATCAGGTTTGATTTCCATTTTAAAAAACCAGCATTCATACACACACACGCATATACGAGAATATATATATTTATCATCTACACATCGCGTAAAGCAAGTATTTTTTGAAGGAAGAACACTAAATACGAACTTTCTGATGCATTCGCCAGACGTCAGTATAGTCCTGGGGGTGATGATGGTTCCCCCGCAGAAAACGTGGTTGTTGGTGTACCTCAGGGACACCATGAAGGGAGCAGATCCCTCTGCGGCCTTGGAGCCTCCGAGCATGCGCGAGTCCCTCTGCCCCTCACTCTCTACAGGCGAGCCTGCAACCCAAACCATTCACATGACTTATCATTACTTTATGAGATAATAATTTTCAGATGATTTTGTTTCATGAGTTACTTCCGTCTTTAGGGATTTTCAACAACCCCTCAAGATGCATGGAGAAATGAAAACTCAAGCTTTTCAGCGCCCAAGAAGCCGAAAATGTAATCTGATAACAACGATATTTTACCAAATATTTTTACATTCTCTTGCGATTTTCTAATTTTATAGAAAATATACTGTGAATAAATAATTTACCCCAAAAGCATGTTTTAAGCAACAAGTGCACAGTTTACTTTAGAAATCAGTCATTTAGTAAATATATGGAAGAAAAATATATTTTCTAATCCAAGTTTTTAAGACGCGGTATATATTTGTGTAAAAGCAAAACTGTTCAGTTTGTAATGAAGGAAAAAGCATGCAGTATTCTTTGTTATTTTTAGTAAACTGACTAATATAATTACACTATAAAGTACAACAATAAAAGCATGCTTACCATGGCACAAGGCCAGAGCTGCCAGCACCAAGAAGAACACTTTGCACATTGTCAGGTATCGGCTGTCTTCCAATACTGAAGCGATGTCTATAAGCGTATTTATATTAATTCGTTTTAACTATCTTAAGCCTTCGAGACAACCAGATTTCATTGTTTAAAATGTTGACTTTGATAACAATAAAACATGAATGAAATTTATATGATATCTTGACTGACAATTTTTAATCACTTATATCTGATTATTGTAATTATGTTTTGTCAACAGTTTGCATAACCCAGCAGATATAAGATATATGAGTAGCAATAATAATAAAACTATAAAAAAAATTATAGTTTAATTATTTTGGCATTGCTTTTTTTTACCAGCAACCATTTACATAATTTAATAGAACTTAATTATTACAAATGGTCTTTTGAGTGATGCGTCTTTTCACAACGACAGGTCAAATGTCATTTTTTCCATCAGGTATCTAACAAGACCTGTTAACAACAAGAATCTGTTATTGTTTAACAGATTGAGTAGCCTATATCATTAAATATATTAAATTATGTTTTATGTAGTAAAAAAATCATTTTACAATTTAATACTTACTTATTGTGTATGAGTTGTAAATTTTGTTAACATATTAAGTAGGCAAATTCTGTCAATAATGCAAATTTCACATATGGGAGTGCAACTACTATAATTATATTTTATTTTATAAAATATAAATTAAATCGATACACTCAGATGTTTAATTTTTATTAATAAATTAAAATAATCTTATTAACAAATTTGTATATTTTTTAGTATATTCAAGTATACAATTATACTATTAAAATTCGGTATGGAATACATTGTATGTTATTATAAATCATTGATTAAATAAACTTTATTATATTATATATAAAGATAAACAATATATTGAGTTTTTTTTGGTAGGTGTGTAATCAAAGATTTTTCAATAAAATAAACACGTTGTCCGTTTTCTAAACGAACAGCAAGATGTTGAACAGTTGGATATCATTCGTGAATACTGAAACCAAGAATTCATCAGACAGTTTCATAACTGTTAACATATTTGCATATGTACTTGTATTGTAATGCCAATATCAACGTTTCTTACTTTAATGGTGGTGATGAATCCTCCATCTTCTGGCTTTCGTCGTCTGTATTTCGGATAGCCATCCTCACCAGGAATTGTATCTCCGAATGCTTTCCAAAAAATGCTTTGACAACGCTGTGTTGTCTGAAACGTAGCTTTTAAGCGGTTCTGGTGGGTCAACCAGCGTTGACAACTTGACTTTTCCATTTGAACAACACATACCGGGTGATTCCTTTTGATATTTCAGTGCATGGCAGTACAAACAAAGAGATCTCATCGGCCCAATAATAATATTCGGATGATTACTGTAGTCGCAGTCTTTGTCATAATTGAATGCCGCCAACTGAAAATCGATTCTTTGTATCGATTGGGGCACTCGTATCTGATTACCTTTAAGCCTGTTTTCATGTTGTTGAGGAGTTTCAGCAGCTCTTGCTGTAGTAGCTCTGATTCGAACTTGTTCTAGACGTGGTTCATGTTGTTCTGGTGTTTCTACAGCTCTTGACTGCCTAACTCTCAACCTATTTGACTCTGTACGCACTTTCAGGCAGTTTCGGCTGCTCTTTTTCATTTTGCATCGGCTGTATTTTTTCCAATTGCAGCTCTTTTCGGAAATTGATATATAAATTTTTTCGATAACCACAAATGATGAAACTCTCTGTTTTGAATGACAGATATTGATTTTGTTTTGAAAGTCCGTAGTATGCGCGATCATCACAATGTTTTTTTTTTTCAATTTTTTTGCGAGGAACAATGTTGACTTTATACATGTTGAAAAATTTTGTATGGAAAATTATTTACATACAAAAATTAATTAAGTCTCTTCGTATTATTTGCCTTTAAATGAAACCGGTTTTGGGCACATCGGTTTCAAAGCCTATGACGGACACACAAACATTTTTTGTGTTTTATATATATATAGATTGATTAAATAAACTTTATTATATTAAATATATCTTTGGTTACGTTAAGTGTTTTATTTTTATGCGATCAAAGCTGATTTGCTTTTCTTGGTATAAAGACTTATTTTACGTTTTTTTTTGTTTTGTTATTTCTAATCAAAGTAAAGGTAGAGCCATAGCATGTTACTTAAAATATATTATATTGTCTTTTGTGGGAGAGTTATATAAATTGAGGTACATAGGTTTTATGAGATGTTTCATCATCAGGTGGAGAAATGGAAATTCGTCAGATCCGTTTGATTATTCGATCTTGTTGGCGTAGGTCCATCTGATGAAGGAGCTGACCCTGGTGAAGACGTCCGGGTATCCCAGGAGACGACTCCAACTTGGCATCCGGTGAAGATATCGACCAGGGGACCGCCGGAATCTCCCTGAAGATGATGGATTGGGTGAGCATATTCAAATGATTCAAACTCAATATATTATTCCCATCATTGCAAATGCTTGCAATGGAATTCTCAAATTTGCAGAGGTGTCATGAAGAATCTTTTAGTTTTCAGAAACCCCATAAGTGGAATGCTATGCATGCCCATATTGTCACGACAGCAATGATGGTGACGGCATGTACATTTATTTATTAGGGGATGGTTTGGGTAGAACATTATTTATTGGTTTATACTGAATAATATATAATAGATAGGCCAAATTTAAAATGCGACATCTATTGTCAATTTATTTTTATCCTTATATACAGGTGATTTCTATATTATATTTGTTTGCTCTATCTGACATGAACCCCAGAAATATGTTCAGAAAAATTATAAAACTTTTTTAAATTTTTTTTTTTCATATGACACTTTTTCTTTTATAAGACATTCATATATATATGAATTGATATTTAAGCACATCATTTATATGTGGATATGTATATTCATTCATAAAAATAAAAAAAGGTAGTTAAGTTGTTGCATAACATGCCTTAATTTTGCAGATTTAAAATCGTTAACATGAGTTATGTACATTTGTTTTTAATAAAATTCAATAAAAATTTAAAGGTGTAAAAGCGATGAAATCTCTGTTGGCAATCGAGTAGGATTTTGAAATTAGTCGAGTTTGTTTTCGTTGATCCAGGAGATGTAGGAGCTGACCCTGGTGTAGACGTCGGGGAAGCCCAGCGCGCATTTTTCAAACCAGGAGACGATGCCCACCTGAGCACCATAGTTGATGTCCACCAAGGGGCCGCCTTGGTCTCCCTGGTGAAAGAAATAAGTTTAACTTAGCTATACACAATTTATTATATTGGGAGTTGACCTGATTTGTCATGTTTTAAATAGATAAATAAATACATGCGATCAGAGAACTTACGTGGCAGACGCCCTCATCCTTCTTGGTGAGGGTGCAGATATTGGTCTTGAGCACGGGATAGGCTCCGGGAAGGACCTTATTGCAAGCCTCGTTCGTGATGGTCTTCAGGTTGACTGTCAGGAGGCTTGTGGGGGTACTGCCGGGGTACTGTGAAAACATTCATTCTCAATTTAACTAAACCAACATATCAAACAATTTATATCAATTGGTACAAAAGTAATAGTCTTATTATAGTTTTTTTCTGTTAAATATTGTTAAATAAAACTGAATAACTTAATCTAAAACAAAGATCTCAATCATTTTTGTCGCGTAGACTTCTAGTAATTTTTTTTCTTTTTCTCATATACCGCTTTCCTAGTATTGAATTTTAGCTGTGAAGTGGACATGTGAACAATTTCAAAGTATAAGGTTTACGTAGTTGCATTCTGTATGACTTACGGAGACGGTTCCCCATCCGGTCATGTTGACGAGGACGTCTGCTCCCGTCTCGGTCTGAGAGAGTGTGATCGGCTGCACGTTGGTGTTCATCTCGATGGGTGATAACAGAATGATCAGGCCGATGTCGTTAACCATTCGGTCAAGCTCAAAGTTCTCGTGGACGATCACCTTGTTGATATTATACTTGGTACCGCCGACGTTCAGGAAATTGGTTCCAGCGATGACCATTGTGTAGTTGGGAGAAATTCTGTTGAAAAAAACTTTTTTTAAATCAAATCATTCGTTTCTACTATCTCTGCAGAGTAAAGTAACATCACACGATCCCTTGGCGCAGTGTACTTGCTGCTTTATTTGATTGCTAAAGCATATATATATTAATCATCTACACATCATGGAAACCAAGTTTTTTTTTTTGACCGAGGAACACCAATAACTAACTGGTGAATGCTAATAATGGATCTCCACAAATCAAATGCCCTGTCCCTCAACATGTATTTTTTTGACGGAAGAACACCAAATACGAACCCGTAGGCGCATAAGGCAGACGTCAGTATGGTCCTGGGGGTGATGATGGTCCCCCCGCATAAATGGAGGTTGCTGATATGCCTCACGGACACCATGTAGGGAGCATCTCTCTCTAAGACGATGGAGCCTCCCACCACGCGCGAGTCCCACTGCCCCTCACTTTCCACCGGCAAGCCTGCAACCCAAACCATTCATATTACTTATCATTTATGATCCTTTTTAAGATTTTTGAGGATAGTCATTTTCAGTTATTTCCGTTTTTAGGGATTTTCTACTCCCCCATAAGTATGGATGGAAGAATGAAAACTCAAGTTTTTCAATGCCCAAGAAACCAAATAATCTGATAACAACGATATTTTACCATATATTTTTACGTACTCTTGTGGATAAATCATTTACCCAAAAAGCATGTATTAAAAACAAATGCACAGGTTACTTTAGACACCAGTCATTCAGTTTTTAAGACGCGGTATATATTTGTGTAAAAACAAAAATTGTTCAGTTTGTAATGAAGGAAAAAGCATACAGTATTCTTTATTATTTTTAGTAAACTGAGTAATATAGTAGTACAATAGTACATCAATAAAATCATGCTTACCATGGCGCAAGGCCAGAGCTGCCAGCACCAAGAAGAGCACTTTGCACATTGTCAGGTATCGGCTGTCTTCCAATACTGAAGCGATGTACAGGTGGTATTTATTTATATTTGTTTTCACTATCTTAAGCCTTTGAGATAGTTAGATTTGATTAATATAAAAATCCGATAAATCTTGACTGACGGCTTTTAATTTTATCATATACACCTGATTATTATAATGTTGTTTTGCTCAACAGTTTGACTTGGCTAATCTACAGATATCGGATATATACTCGTAAGTAGTCAGATATTTAAGATATTGTGCACTTGCTGCCTGTCTCCAAGTACGGAGGTTCGAGGGAACCGAAACTTGGATAGACTTACTGCAGCACTTTTGATTGAATAAGTAATTTATTATTTGCATTCGACAATCTTTAGTTATTTTGTATTTACTTAGTTTAACTCTCAGAATGATCATATATAGTAGAGGGTGCAACTAAGGAAAAACAGGAGTTATACTTTAAAACCAAAGCTACATTCGATATCATAAATCATAGCTATTACACAAAAGCAAATTAAGCAGCTTTAAAATTAAATAAACAGCGCGATTAACAAAAAAATAATGTTTCATAGTTTAATGATTTTGCAGTGTTTTTTTCTACCAGAAATTTACCTACATTCTACATTATTATTACTTATGGTTTTTTGATTAATGGGTCTTTTCACAACGACAGGGCACCTGCTATTTTCATCGTTAGGTATTAAACCAGAGATGTTAATCAACAAGATGCTGTTTCATACAGATAAATGAGTGAGTGATTTTCCACATGTGTTCTTATTTGTGACCGGTTTCGCCAACCTTTCACGCTGGCATTATCAAACAGAGTGAGATTCTATGAGTATATGTATACATATATTCATTCATAAAAATATAAAAAGGTAGGTAAAATATTGCATTACATGCCATGGTTTTGCAGATTAAAAATCGTCAACATGAGAATGGTACAATTTTTTTTTATTTAAACTTAATAAAAATATAAAGGTATAAAAGCGATGAAATCTCTATTGGAAATCGAGTAGGATTTTTAAATTAGTCGACTTTGTTTTTGTTGATCCAGGAGATGTAGGAGCTGACCCTGGTGTGGACGTCGGGTAAGCCCAGCGCGCATTTTTCAAACTTGGAGACGATGCCCACCTGAGCACCAGTGGAGATGTCCACCAAGGGGCCGCCTTGGTCTCCCTGGCAAAAGAAATAAGTTATACTCAGCCATACACAATGTATTATATTGGGAGTTGACCTGATTTATTATGTTTTAAATAGATATATGAATACATGCGATCAGAGAACTTACGAGGCAGGCGCCCTCACCCTTCTTGGTGAAGGTGCAGATATTGGACTGGAGCACTCCGGGAAGAACCTTATCGCAAGCCTCGTTCGTGATGGTCTTCAAGTTGACTGTCTGGAGTTCAATGGGGGCAATGCCGGGGTACTGTGAAAACATTCATTCTGAATTATTCTATACCAACGTATCAAACAATTTAATTCTATTGGTACAAAAATAATCGTCTTATTATAATAAGTTTCTGTAAAATATTGTGCTGAATAAGTTAATCTAAAACAAAGATCTCAAAACATTTATGTTCCGTAGATTTCGAGCAATTTTTTTCTTTTTTTATATACCGCTTTCCTAGTATTGAATTTTAACTGTGAAGTGGACATGTGAACAATTTAAATGTAAAAAGTTTACGTAATTGTATTCAGTGTGACTTACGGAGATGGTTCCCCATCCGGTCATGTTGACGAGGACGTCTGCTCCCGTCTCGGTCTGAGAGAGTGTGATCGGCTGCACGTTGGTGTCCATCTCGATGGGATTTGACAGAATGATAAGGCCGATGTCGTTAATCTTTGTGAAATCGTTATAGTCCTTGTGGATGAGCACCTCGGTGATACTAAACGTGGTACCGCCGACGTTCAGCATGTTGGTTCCAACGACGACCATTGTCTTGATGGGTGTAATTCTGTTGAAAAAAACAATCCCATAACATTAAATATTGTTTTTTTTTATATATCAAATCATTCGTTTCTACTATCTAAAGTAAAGTAACATCACACGATCCCTTGGCGCTGCTTGTACTTGCTGCTTTATTTGATTGCTAAAGCATATATAACAAATTATAAACATTGAAAAATGTGAGTGTGCTAAATTAAAGCAATCAGGTTCGAATTCCATTAAATATTGCAGCATTCACACACACCCACATACACACACACACACACATATATATATATATATATATATATAAATCATCTACACATCATGTGACCCAAGTATATTTTTGACGGAAGAACATCAAATACGAACCCGCCGGCACATGAGGCAGACGTCAGTATGGTCCTGGGGGTGATGATGGTCCCCCCGCATATATGGTGGTTGTTGGTCTCCCTCACGGACACCATGTAGGGGGCATCTCCCCATGGGACGTTGGAGCCTCCCACCACGCGCGAGTCCCTCTGCCCCTCACTCTCCACCGGCAAGCCTGCAACCCAAACCCAAATATTACTTACCATTTATGATCCTTTTTAATATTTTTGAGGATAATAATTTTCAGATGATTTGGTTTCTTGGGTTACATCCATCTACAGTCATTTTCAACAACCCCTAAAGAAGAAATAAAAACTCAAGCTATTCAACGCCCAAGAAGCCAAATAATCTGATAACAACGATATTCTAACAAATATTGTGGGTAAATAATTTACTCAAAAAGCATGTTTTAAGCTACAAATGAACTCTCTACTTTAGAAACCGGTCATTTAATAAATAGATGGAAGGAGTATTTTTTTTCTAATCCCCTAAAGATGTATGGAGATATAAAAACTCAGGCTTTTCAACGACCAAGAAGCCAAATAATCTGATAACAACGATATTCTACCAATTATTTTAACATACTCTTGTGATTTTCGAATTTTATAGAAAATATACTGTTGGTAAATAATTTTCCCAAAAAGCATGTTTTAAGCAACAAATGAACACTTTCCTTTAGAAACCAGTAAGAAATATATATTTTCCCATCCAAGTATTTATGACTCAGTATATTCGTGAAATGAAAGATTGATGAAACAAGCATAATTATTTGTTATTTTTAGTGTGTATTGTATGTATTATCAGTCTACTTTTGAAACCAGTTATTTAATAAATATATGCAAGAAATATATCTTTTCTTATCCAAGTATTTAAGACTCGGTTTATTTGTGTGAAAACAAAACTGTTCGCCTTGTAATGAAGGAAAAAGCATGCAGTATTTTTTGTTATTTTTAGTAAACTGACTAATATAATTGCACTATAAAGTAAAACAAGAAAACCATGCTTACCATGGCACAAGGCCAGAGCTGCCACCACCAAGAAGAACACTTTGCACATTATCAGGTATCGGCTATAGCGATAGCAATACTGAAGCGATGTCCAGGTGTTATTTATATTAATTCGTTTTCACTATCTCTAGCCTTTGAGACAATCAGATTGGATTGTTTAAATGTTGAATCTGATTACAATAAAACATTAATAATATTTATATTCTATCAAGGTCCGATATGTCTTGACTGGGGACTATTAATTTAATAACATTTACATGATTATTATATGTATGTCTTGCTCGTCTGTTTGTTTCTGTTTTTGGCTTTGATAATCTATCAACCAGCAGATATCGGATATGTGTGTAGTAAATTAAGACATCGTTCACTTGCTGTCTGCCTCCAAGAACGGAGGTTCGAGGGAACCAAAACTTGGATAGTCTTACTGCAGCTCTAATATTTAAAAATAATTATTTACTTAGTTAAACTCTTAGAATGATCATGTATGTGATTCAACAAAGCAGAAGCAGTAGTTATAAAACTAAAGAAACATTCGATACCAAATACCATTGAACATATCAAGCAGCCTTAAAATTAAATAAACAGCGCGTTTAACAAAAAGAAATGTTACAGTTTGATTACTACAGCATTGTTTTTTTTTACCAACAATCCATCTACATTATTGAATATGACTTAATTGTTACAGATGGTCTTTTGAGTGATGTGTCTTTTCACAACGACAGGGCAAATGCTATTTTTTTCGTCAGATATCAAACCAAAGTAGATAATCAACAAGAAGCTGTTTCACACAGATTAAGGAGCTGATTTCATAAAATATATCAAACTTCGTTTTATATATATTTATATATTTTTTAAATTGAATGAATACTTTACTATTTAACACTAACACATTATGTACGAGTATGTAATGTAGGTTTTGTTAATAAGGCTTAATTTACTTGAATTTCATATATGAGAGTGAAAATAAATATATTTTTTAAATTATTTTGTAAAATATAAATTAAATTATCATTCTAAGATGTTTATTTAAAAAATAAATTTAAGTAATATTAAAGATAAATATATTGATTTTATAGTATATTTAAGTAGACAGGTTTAATAATAAAATTCGCTATGGTGTGCATTGTATGTTATTTTAAAACATACATTAATTATTATGTAACTGTCAAAATAACTATATTCTATAAATATAACCTTGATTTGGTTAGATGTTTTATTTTTGTGCAATCAAATAGTGTTTTTTTTTTTTTACATAAAAGTTTTGCATTTCTCAAAAAAGTTAAGGGTAGGGCCAAAAAATACATTATACTATTTTTTGTCGGGGAGTTATATAAATTGAGGTAAAAAAATTTGATGAGATGTTTCTTTTTCAGGTGAACAAATAGAAATTTGCCAGATCCGCTTGATTATTCGATCTTATTGGCGTCGATATATCTGTAAAGAAGCCGAAATCTATTGTAAACATACTTTCATCCCTATATACAGGTGATTTCCCTTTCACATATGTTTGCTCTATCTGACCAATCAAAACCAACTTGACATGAACGCCAGACAGAAAAGGTATAAAAGTTTTTTTTAAATTTTATTAATAATATTTTTTTATTATCACAATTTTCTGTTTTTAGACATTCATATATATTATGATATTCAAATGATCTTTTGTATATTCATAGCATGCCGTGATTTTGCAGATTAAAAATCGTTAACAAGAGTTTGGTAATAATTTTTTTTTTTAATCAATAAAAATACAAAGGTATAAAAGCGATAATATCTCTAGAGGCAGTCAACTGGGATAAATAAATTAGTCGACTTTGTTTTCATTGATCCAGGAGATGTAGGAGCTGACCCTGGTGAAGATGTCGGGTATGCCCCGAGCGCATTGGTGGAACCAGGAGAGGATGCCCACCTGAGCACCAGTGGAGATGTCCACCAAAGGGCCGCCTTCGTCTCTCTAGTAAATATAAAAATAAGCTATACTTAGCTTTATTCTATGTATTTTATTGGGTTAACAGGATTTATTATGTTTTGAATAGATAAATAAATCATGCGATGAGAGAACTTACGTGGCAGACGCCCTCATACATCTTGGTGAGGGTGCAGATATTGGTCTCGAGCAAGGGATTGAGTTCGTGGAGGACCTCATAGCAACCCTGGTGTGTCATGGTCTTCAGATTGATTGTCTGGAGGTTTCTATAGAGGTTAATGCTGGGGTACTGTGCAAACACATTAAACAATTTATATCTATTTGTACTAATGTAAACGTTTGTATAATATTATGCTGAATAAGTTAATCTAAAACAAATGTATTAAAAATTTTTGCTAATTTTTTCAATTTTTTGTACACCGTTTTCCTAATATTTAATTTTTACTGCAGAGTGAACATGTGCACAATTTTAAAGTAAAAAGTCTACGTAGTTGTATTATGTATGGCTTACCGAGCCAGTTCCCCATCCGGTGAAGTTGACTGTGACGTCTCCTCCCGTCTCGACCTCCGAGAGGGTGATCGGCTTCACGAGGTCGGTCATCTCGATGGGAGTCGCCAGAATGATCAGGCCGATGTCGTTAATCAGTCGGCGGAAGTCATAGTCCTCGTGGATGATCACCTCGGAGGCTACATACCTGGTGCCGCCGGCGTCCAGTTTGTTGGTTCCAGCGACGACGATTATTTTGCTGGGTTTACTATAACTTCAATTTTTAAGAATAAATCAAGTTATCCTTTTCTACTATCTTTGCAGAGTAAAGTTACATCATGCAAACTCTTGGAGCAGTGTATGTGGTGCATTATTTGATTGCTATTACATATATAACAAATTATAGACATTGAAAAATGTGAGTGTGCTAAACTATTGTAATCATGTTCACGTATATGTTAATCATCTACACATCGCGAACAGCAAGTATTTTTTGACGGTCGAACACCAATTACTAACCTGCGGACGCAATTGGCAGATGTCAGTATGGTCCTGGGGGTGATGATGGTTCCCCCGCAGAAATGTTGGTTGTATGTGGATCTCAGGGACACCATGTAGGGAGCAGATCCCTCTGCGGCGTCGGAGCCTCCCACCACGCGCGAGTCCAACTGCCCCTCACTCTCTACAGGCGAGCCTGCAACCCAAACCATTCACATGACTTATCATTTATGATCCTTTTTATATTTTTTTGATAATAATAATTTTCAGATGATTTGGTTTCATGGGTTACTTCCGTTTTTAGGGATTTTCAACAACCCCTAAAGATGAATGGAGAAATGAAAACTCAAGCTTTTCAGCGCCCAAGAAGCCAAATAATCTGATAACAACGATATTCTACCCAATATTTTTACATTCTCTAGGGATTTTAGAACTTTTAAAAAAAAATACTGTGGGTAAAGAATATAAATGCGTGTATTAAGAAACAAATGAACAGTCTACTTTAGAAACCAGTCATTTAGTAAATATATGGAAGAAATATATTTTCTCATCCAAATATTTAAGACTGTTCGGCACATTGTCAGGTATCGGCTGTCTTCCAATACTGAAGCGATCTCCAGGCGGTATTTATATTAATTCGTTTTAACTATCTTAAGCCTTCGAGACAACCAGATTTCATTGTTTAAAATGTTGAATCTGATAACAATAAAACATGAATGAAATTTATATGATATCTTGACTGACAATTTTTCATCACTTATATCTGATTATTATAATTATGTTTTGTCAACAGTTTGCATAACCCAGCAGATAACAGATATATGAGTAGCAAATTTGGGACATCGTGCACTTGCTGCCTGTCTCCAAGTACGGAGGTTCTAGGGAAACGATACTTGGATAGTCTTACTGCAGCTCTAATATTTTAAAATAATTATTTACTTAGTTAAACTCTTAGAATGATCATGAATGTGATTCAACAAAGCAGAAGCAGTAGTTATAAAACTAAAGAAACATTCGATACCAAATACCATTGAACATATCAAGCAGCCTTAAGTAGACAACATATTAAATTTCACATATGGCAGTGCAACTGCTATAATTATATTTTATTTTATAAAATATTAATTAAATCGATACACTCAGATGTTTAATTTTAATTAAAAAATTAAAATAATCTAATTAACAAATTCGTAGATTTTTAGTATATTTAAGTATACAGGTTATAATACAATTATACTATTAAAATTCGGCATGGTGTAGAATAAACTTTATCATATTAAATATATCTTTGGTTAGGTTAAGTGTTTTTTTTTTGTGCGATCAAAGCTAATTTGCTTTTCTTGGTATAAAGAGTTATTTTACGTTTTTTTTTGTTGTTATTTCTAATAAAAGTAAGGGGTAGAGACAAAAAAATACATGTAACTTAAATTATATTATATTGTCTTTTGTGGGAGAGTTATATAAATTGAGGTACACAGGTTTTATGAGATGTTTCATTATCAGGTGGAGAAATGGAAATTCGTCAGATCCGTTTGATTATTCGATCTTGTTGGCGTCGATCCATCTGATGAAGGAGCTGACCCTGGTGAAGACGTCCGGGTATCCCCTGGCGCAGGGGCGTCCCCAGGAGACGACTCCAACTTGGCGTCCGGTGAAGATGTCGACCAGGGGACCGCCGGAGTCTCCCTGAAGAAGAAAGATTGGGAGGGCATATTCAAATGATTCAAACTCAATATATTATTCCCATCATTGCGAATGCTTGCAATGGTAAGGCAACTCCCGAATTTTCACATTTGCAGAGGTATCATGAAGATTCTTTTAGTTTTCAGAAACCCCATGAGTGGAAAGCTATGCATGCCTATATTATCACGACAGAAATGCTGGTATAAGTGATCACTCACGTGGCAAGCCCCTTCGCCGGTTCTGGTGAGGGTGCAGATCTGGGACTCGAATATATCGCTGATGTCGTGGGCGTCCATGCACTCTTGGAATGTAGTGGACTTGAGGTCGATAGTCTGCAGGTTGTTAGGAACCTTTCCGGGATGCTGAAAAGTGAAATGAAATTATTAAGTAGCATTATCAGCAGAATAGCAAATTATTAGCAGATTAGGGGAGACTGATTTGAGTTCCTCACGCTGGTGGTTCCCCAGCCGGTGAGCCGGAGGGCCACGCTCCCGCCGGTCATGGACTTGGAGAGCTCGATGACTGCGACCAGCTCGCTCATGGCGACGGGGCTGGACAAGATGACCAGGGCCACGTCGTTGATAATCCTGATGGAGTCGTATTCGGGGTGGACGATCAGCTTGGCGGCATTGTACCTGGTGCCCCCAGAGTTCAGCTTGTTGGTTCCTACGATGACAATTGTCCTCGTCGCCTGGCGGCTGTGAATAGATAACTGCATTTGTAAACTTTTTTTTTTAATAAGGTTAGGGTCATGCATTTATGAACAAGGTAAGAGGGATGCTTCTAACTAGGATGAGTATAATCTATGACTGATTGGAGCTCCTCTGCATTTGTTTTGAATTGGCCTATAGAAACCTTGTCGGAGTGGTCGGACCTCACCCTTGTAAATTTCGTTATTCGAGGATCCTGAGTGAGGGGTTTTTGGTCTGATTGATTGCTTTGATCGTTTTTATAACGTACTGTATGCAAGAAGGCCTCGAAAACAAAATAGTTCACAACGCATATTATGCGAAAATAGCAACAAAATAAGGGTTTCATTATTGAAAGCATTTTCGTAAGTTACAATAGTGCTGCCGTCCCTATCGCAGTATCATTAAACATTATATATTTCTTGTCCCTATCTTCCTGGGACGAAGACTTGGGTCGCTACTTTGTTGCCGACTGATGGCCAAATGCAAGAGTTTATTATACCGTAGATAATTTGAGACATTTGTGCAGTTCGTTATTGACAGAAGTGAATCGGACGTAGGCCTGTCGGACTGATGCTGATTAAAGATAAGTGGCTCAGATGTGTGGCTCACCCGACGAGGCAGTGGGCGGCAGTCAGGATAGTCATGTGGTTGATGATGGAGCCTCCGCAGAAGTGGGTGTTGGCTGAGGACCTCAGGGACACCTGAAAGGGGGCGGCGCCAGTTGAGGCGTCAGCACCTCCAACAACGCGCCAGTCCAGATTTTCAGAGGGTGTGGCTGAAAAGGCAACATAAAATTATCAAACTTGATCCAGCGTATGATTTATACACTTATCACGAGTATAACGCCCTCGTATCATAACAAAATATTAAAAGCACGATAAAACCCAGTGTTATTATATAAAACCATAACTAATTTACTAAGTGTTTAATAATTACAATTGGTAAGTAAGGGTCGTGGATTACCAGAGCACACCGTGAAGATAGCGACGATCAAAAGCGGGATCTTGTACATGATGTCACTGCACTTGTCTACCTGAAGCTCTGGACACACCTGGTGCACTATTTATTCCACTTCATTATCTCTGAAAACTAGGTAATCCGTACCTTCTGATATATCAGCTAATCGAAGGTCGTCCCTTCCACTGTAATGAGATAAACCTACGATTATTGATAAACCTTCAAAACAGAAGTTACTCACTCCAAACAACATTTTGGTGTTTTTTTTTATAATATTTTTTTTGACACTAGTGACAATTTTAGATACTCTTGCAACATATAAAGATACTCGATTTATAGGCGAATTTTAAATTGAAACTTTACAATTATAGGGTTGTCATTTTAAGACGTTATTTACAACATATTATATATTTTAAAAGTTTATATAAACATATTTTATAATTTTGTCACATATCTTGACGTCATGCATTGTTTTTTTCTTTGTTTAATAAATTGAGTTTTAGAGCATCTTAAGAATGTACCAAGATATTTAATTATACAAACTTTTATAGTTATGACAAAACATTAAACTTTAGCTTTAAAAGTAACATTACAATTCTCAAAATTATGACTTTATTACTTCATATACTTTTTAATATATTTACGCAAAAATTTTGAAATTCTAATCAAAGTAATCGGTGATTTTAGGCACTGTAAGCATTTTATTATTATTTTACTTATGTGTAATTAAATAATTAACTTTTTGTTTTAGTTTCATCTTAGTTGCAGATTACAACTAAAACGTTTTATACTGAGACTATCGGTGATACCTTATATTAATTTTGATATAACACTTGATGTCATTGATTCTCTTACTTTACAATTTTTTTTTATGTTAAATGTATTATTTTTCTATTGAAAAGAAAGCAAAAGAGCTAGGAACATGTGAAATCATAAATAAATACTTTTTGAAATAAAATGTATGTGTGGTTTATTTACAAAGACTAAGGTACACAGATACAGTTTATAGATTTTAGCAGACGTTGTTATGAGTTAATTTGGTTTCCTGGGTGCTAAGTAGCTTAAAGTTTTAGGTCCTCCAACGTTTCGGCCCTGGCTGGGATCATCTTCTAGTAATTTTTAGAAATCCCTAAAGATGGTCTCAGCCCGGAGACCAAAACGTCGAAGAACCGAAACCATGAAGCAGCTCATCACTCAAAAAAACAAATCAACTGAGGTACTCTGGTTATATGAAAAGTTTATTTGCAGGTGGTAGAGATGGACATCCAGGGTAGTTTTTGGACTTAGGCCTTGTTGGCGTTGATCCAGGAGATGAAGGAGCTGACCCTGGTGAAGACATCGGGGTATCCCTTGGCACAGGGGCGTCCCCAGGAGACGATGCCCACCTGGCGTCCGGTGGAGATGTCCACCAGCGGGCCACCGGAGTCTCCCTGAAGAAGAAGAATACATGAAAACGTTAGTTATTTTCTATAAAAGTATTTTTTTTAAAAACATAAAATATATTTACTATGAATAATTATGATTTGCAATCTTTCTAATTTTTTTTTTGCCATAAATTCATTGGAAATCAAACTGTATTTTCGATTTTATATTGAGCAATTTAGTACATTATTTAGAGAAAAATTAAAAGCAATTATTTAATTATCTCACGTCAATCAAATTTAAAATCGATTAATGTGCTCGTGTAGGCTTTTATGAGTTATACTAGTATGAATGATAGTTGTGGGTTAATGGTAGAGTTGTTCGATAGTTTTCATCCCCCTTTTCAGGTTTCAGGGTACTTACGTGGCAAGCTCCCTCGCCGGACTTGGTGAGGGTGCAGATCTGGGTCTCGAAGACGTCATTGAAGATGTGCGCGGCCTTGCACTCCTCGTAGGTGGTGGACTTCAGGTTGATGGTCTGAAGGTTGTTGGGGGCGCTTCCGGGGTACTGAAAATTGAATATTGGAGCATTGCGTAAGAAATTGAGAGTGAATCTATTTGTGGCTAGGTCCTTAGAATTTAGGGCAAGCGATGCTGGTGGTGTGGAGGATCAAAGGAGAATCTGGGGCACTCACGGAGGTGGTTCCCCAGCCGGTGAGGCGCACGGCCACGTTTCCGGCTGTCTGGCTCTCGGAGGGGTCGATGGTCGCGACCAGGTCGGTCATGGCGATGGGGCTGGACAAGTGGATCAGGCCGATGTCGTTGGAGATCTTGAAGGAGTCGTAGTTGGGGTGCACGATCAGCTTGGAGGCTGTGTACCTGGTACCTCCTGCGTTCAGCTTGTTGGTTCCAGCGACGACTACGGTGTTGGAGGCCTGGCGGCTGCAACCAAGATAGTCACTCGTATTATAATTACATCATCATAAATCTTTATCTCCACAGAAAAAACAGCCGAATAACCTCAAACTACAGATTTTGGAAATACTTTCAAATGTTTTTTTTTTAAAAAATCGAGATCACACTTGCGGTGGATATGTTTATAAGAAGGCTCTAACGATTATATTTTCTCTGTTGCATCACTTAACCAAATCTGTTTAAGATGTTGTTTATCTGTCAATATTTTATGTCCCATCAAAACTTTAAAATAAACCCACCCTTGAAGTGGTTTTATTTTAGGAATATTTCAATATTAATTATATCTTAAGCGGTCGTATCACCGATAAACATCCACCTTGTCTGCATTATAATATATAAACACGTCATGCCAAGCGGTCTTAAGTAAGGATTAGTTTGAGTAGATATAAACCATATTTGTGTCGTTATTAAAATATTGAGAGTTTCATTATAATATATTTTGTTCTTACTGGTACTCTCGCGGGTATATAAGAATGCGTGGAATAGCGAAATGCGGTATCGAGTTTTAGGGCTGTTGGTCAATATAAAGTGTAGCTCACCCGACGAGGCAGTGAGCAGCGGTCATGACGGTGTTGTGGTTGATGATGGAGCCTCCGCAGAAGTGGTTGTTGGTGGTGGACCTCAAGGACACCTGGAAGGGGGCGGCGCCGGGTGCAGCATCATCACCCCCGACAACGCGCCAGTCAGGGTGGCTCAGGTTCTCGGAGGGTGCGGCTGGAAACCAGAACACCCCAATTAAACACGATGAAGGTATTTGATTTTTAATGCATACAATTATATTCAATATCTTTCACTCTGAAAACTGACTCTGTCAATATGAAAAGTTGACAAAAAGCACACAAAACCAAAAAAAAATCGGATTTTAAGAAAAATGAAAACAATACAAAATAGCAATCGTCATTCTCTCCAATTAGTCGTTAATCCATATTCACATTTAGCGGAATTGATTCAGAGGTCTTCGCGAAGAACGACGTTGCAGTTTGTCTTCCGACGTACTGAGATCATGTTCAAAAATTTCTGAAATTGATCTCAGTACCTGGGCCAAAATTTTGGAAGACACAGATCACATAGTTTTGATTTAATGAGTGGTTGTGAGTTACCTGAGCACACCACAAAGGTGGCGACGATCAGGAAAGCGGCTGTGTACATGGTGGTGCTGGTCGAATTCACCTATGCCTCCAGTTGCACCTGGCAGACTATTTATTCTACTTCACTATCTCATTTAAGATCGCGTAATCCGCGGGTTCTGAGATATCAGCAAATTGGCATTTATTTCCTCCATTGTGAGCAGATAAACGCGTTCATTGGTATTTAATCATATTGGGTTTTAATTATATATGATATTAAATAATTTATAAAAAATATAGCATTGATTGGGCCGCAAACCATTTTTAGTGTCAATTAGAAATCTTTAGCTTTTATTAAAATTCAATTAAATTATGCCTTCGGATTACTGCTCAGGGATAAATGCAAGGATCATGAGACATCGTATAGAGAATTTCTTGTGTAATTATAAGTATTCAAATATTCATCCCTTATTTTTCAAGTCCTTAAGGGAAGCTTGTGGCCATATCACTGAACATATCTCTATCCTGAGCTAGTCTCAGTAGTTATTTGTTGCCAAAATCCCAACCTTTCGTTTTTTTACCATCTCCGTGAATTCTTTCTATGCACATTCTGTCCAAGACTCTTTCTCATTTGAGACGCTTTTATAAAGCCTTAAATGTCTTCGAGATTTATGTATTACGTGGTTGCTGTGTTAAATATTAAGAAAATCATAACATCTAGTATCTATCTAAACACATTCAGATAAAATCAGGCCCAACTCGGCAAGTGAATTCCTATAACTGATATAATACGTCTCAAGCCTGTTACACATTCATATAAACTGGTACAAAAAAAAAAAAATATTATAAATACATCGTACTAGCATAAACATCATAATATTTTAAATATATTTATATTTTTTTAAACATTGAACACACCTTTGGGTAATTGTTTTATATAACACGTAATAATTATCAAATAACATGAAAAGTTGATATTTCGATAACACCTTGTAGAATCACATGCTTATCTCTCAGATCACATTATTTTTATTAAAGATAGCAAAAGATAATTAATTCAAGTAGTTTAGTAAATACCCAAGTGCAAAGTGTGCACGCTTATCCACTCTTTTACTACAGCTTGAGAGTATTTTAGGCAAATAATACTCACTTTGAACGTCTTGAAGAACGGGTCAGAGATTTTCGCTTTGACGAAATTATTAATCTTTTAAATTTGGTTGTTTAAATATTTATTTTTTCTCGTAACAGTTTTTATATATTCTTCTTCAGAGAAGGTTGGTCATCGTCTCACTGTACATATATTTAAGCTGAGCCAGTGTTAAAAAAAACATATATAAAACTGTGGCGTAGAAGGATCCGTGAACCCATTATACTATTATTTGATTTGCAAGGGGCTATTTTAGTGAAAAAAAAGATTAAATATAAATATAATGCTTCACTCGACACTTAGTACCTGAGTTTGAAGCATCGTTTTTAACTCTTATGATTATACTATTAAAAGTCAATAAAATTAATGTATTTCTTTAAACGTAAAACTCTAAACTAACGCAAAACACTTAGCATTAAAAATCATACCCTTGTCTTTCAACTGCCCTATTTTTTTAGTCCTCTCAAGAAAAATATAGGATTTGTATAGTCCATAAGGTCTAGAAAGGTGTTTGGAATTAGTTACGCGCTTGAAGTTGTGGCATTGAATTACAACTGTGTCTTAATACTATAAACGTCAATTTGATATTATTATTTTACACAATTGTATAGACAAATACTTTTATCCAAAACATTTTAATTCCAGTTTGTTATATTTCAAGTCGAGATACAATTTGTACTAAATATTTTTTCGGGTATTTATCTCGTCGTTTCATGTTTACTGTGTGTTAAACGCGAATCCATTCAATATTATAAATTACTGCAATTTATTTACACCAATCCGACTACAGCAGGAAGAGTATTATCTGAAAGTTTCTAGAACATCTGAGTCTTCAGCACCAGCCACCCCAACCCCTGTCAAATAATAAACCTCCACTAAGGCCCACTTTTATTTACTTAATTTTTTTACCGAAAAACTTGAAAAGGGTGTTAAATAATATTGTAATTTAATCTCTAAAATGGATATGTCGAAACATAAATCGTTCCCAAGCTTCAGATTTAGGATTTTTTCTAAACAACATCGTAATTTACGATTACCATATGTTCTGAGATGGATTTTACGAAATGTTATTTTAGGACACAGTTGTAAAATAGATGACACCGTGTTTTTTTGCTTACTGGCGTATTATTTTCATAAATAACTCTGAATGATACAAATATAATTTACACATTTAAGTATTTATTGAAATAAAAACGATGCATTTAAGTCCTAATGAACCCCCAATTCAACATGCATATTTTGACAAGTTAATCAATAATACTCCACATTATTTAGTGTTATTATGAACCGTGTCATCAGATAGTTCAATAGTTAAGTCCTCCTTTTCTAAGATTTAGGTTTTGAATTCGGGTTTATATTCAACTACAAAACTGAGTACATTGGTTTCACACTTGCAAATACCGATTCAAATTTTCGCTCAGTTTCATAGACTAGCTCGATTTTGGTCGGGATGATGTTGCGATAGCTAGAAGTGTGGGTTGGTATAAAATAATCGATCACTTCTTCACTCTTCAGTCCTCGCTTCTTTCAGGCTCGCTCGAGTTATCCGCGTCAGACCGGAAGTTCGCGGTGGGACGCGTCCTGAAAAATCCACCTTGGTGGCAGACGTACCCGAGGAGGTCATTTCATGGTCCTAGATTTACACCCCGAGGGAGCTGTAAATCAGACGCCGACTCCGTCTAGACTCGATTCCACGTGCGCTGGAATATCCGTCCTCGCAAAAATACTGCGAAATACAGAAATAGCAGCGGTCAGACGTCGAAAAAACGACAAGAAAAGTCACCTCTACTGACATTCACTATGCGTCTTCATTGAGTGTATTATAACTTCAAGGCGTTATTTGACTTCAAAGATTTACGTAAAGCTCTCAAAGTTATCGTGCTGCACTAGTTAGTATGTATTTTTACTATGAATATATAAAACTAGTGGCGTACCTAGAAGGGATGAAGGGTGGAGAATTAGTCAGCCTCGAATCACACATATTTTGTGGCCTACATATTTTAAAAATATGTAGGTCGAAACAAAAAAGTACTCTTGTAAAACACAACTTGATATGTTGTTTTTTATATGTAGCCATATTGTCTGCTACAGTATTAAATCTATCTATATCTTAAAGGAGTTCGGGTTTACATCATTGTATTCTAAAAACAATGATTTTCTAAAATTTATTTTCATTTTAATAAAAAAAGACTGCTTGATCAGATTTTAAACTGTCGACACGCCACTTAGTTTAATAGAATACAGCACTAGATAAAAAAAATTATAATTAATAGTTGTTTGCCGTGTTTAGCCACTCATTGCATCATTCGGGTTTCTTGTCGCAAATCACTTGGAATTTCCCTATTATTCGGAAATATATTTATAAAATAATCTAAGATGAAGATAATTTATAAAAAAAATTTAATTTACGCAATGTCATTTCCCGAGTTAAGCGGAATGCCCGAAGAATTATCTACAAATATAAGAAACGTTGATAAGCTATTTTTTAATTTTTTTATTGCACGCAAATTATTTTTGAATTTATTTACAACATTGGGAATCATCTGAAAAATTAAAAATAGAACCTGAGTGATAAAAGGCGTAAACATACAAATGCTGAAAATCCTTTTAACCGAACATGTTCTTGCGTCCTCAGGTTTCTAAATATAAAAGCTTATTAAACCGGAAAGATTAACTACTCGCCAAAATGTAAAACAAAAAATGAAGAACTCTCCTCCGGGACTTGCCGAAAGTTCTCCACGCCACTTGACTTCTAATTAACCCAAAAGTTTTATTCAACCAAACCCACCAACGAGAAGGCAGTCTTAAGGAATATAGTCTTTATGGCTCTTTTAGTAACTGAGATTTTTAAAAGCTGAGTTATTTATTTTTTATCACCCCATTATATAAATAAATTACGCACCTGCCGGGACTCGAATGCGGCGAAACATGCACTTGTTTGCAAAACAAAGGAAAAAATGCCAATCGGCTGTGATTAATTTATTGTCGGAGACAGCGACCAGCGCCTCGTGAATAAATGATTTTTTTTATTATCGTTTTGTGCTAGCTGTGAGTTTTCAATACTTTTGATCCAATATATATATTTTTTTTGCATAAAATACTTTTATGTGTAAAACATTTATAAGTTTTAAAATGGTTTTTTTAAAAGTAAAACCTCGAAAATGTTTATTCAGCTGTAGTATACAATATTTACGAGTAGATTTCTAAAGAAGAATGAAAGCATTAATTTACTATATGTTTGTGTTAAAGAGTTTAAATTATGAAACATATTTTTCACAAGAGAATCCGTTTCGCAGTAAATTACAGGTTATTTGTTGCATGTCAGTATACTTATTAAGTGCATCTTCCTTCCCATGCTCAAGACGAGAGTCTCGCGAAGAAGCTGCGTATGCTCTAGATCACAGGTTCCCAAACTTTTTGTCCTGTCGAGCTTTCCTGTTTTTCGTAGACCCCCGGCCTTGCTAATATTGAATTTTTACATTTAACCGGATTTTTTGTCCGGTATATCTGAAGTCCGTTAAACAGGGGTCCGTTATATCGAGGTTTTACTCTATACCTTTATAAATAAAAACAAAGAAAATGCAAATATAGTAACATTCTATATTAAATTGGATTAATGTTAATCAGATGCGTATTTATTTACCCATGCAGGTATTAGTATGTTTATGTGATTAAGCATATTTTTTCACACATTGAAAACGATTAAAGAAAACTCTCAGAAAATATCATCGTGACTTGTGAGGGATTCAAGGACCAATATGCCCAGGCTAATTAGCCTGGGCATATTGGTTCATATGTAGATTATGATTATTAAAAATTCTCACTAAATTGCAGTGGCTCGTTAGCATAGTTGGATAAATGCACCGGCCATGAAAGCTTGGGGATGTGGGTTCGAATCCCTCACAAGTCACGATGATATTTTCTGAGAGTTTTCTTTAATCGTTTTCAATGTGTGAAAAAATATGCTTAATCACATAAACATACTAATACCTGCATGGGTAAATAAATACGCATCTGATTAACATTAATCCAATTTAATATAAATAGAATGGTGCGCGTCTCGGCTAAACATCAATAGATTTTAAAAATAATAATAACCATATTTGGATATAAAAATGCTTCACTTGTTACTTTAATTAAGTCCAGTGTTTGCAAATCATTAAATATTGATTAGCCTGGGCATATTGGTTCATATGTAGATTATGATTATTAAAAATTCTCACTAAATTGCAGTGGCTCGTTAGCATAGTTGGATAAATGCACCGGCCATGAAAGCTTGGGGATGTGGGTTCGAATCCCTCACAAGTCACGATGATATTTTCTGAGAGTTTTCTTTAATCGTTTTCAATGTGTGAAAAAATATGCTTAATCACATAAACATACTAATACCTGCATGGGTAAATAAATACGCATCTGATTAACATTAATCCAATTTAATATAAATAGAATGGTGCGCGTCTCGGCTAAACATCAATAGATTTTAAAAATAATAATAACCATATTTGGATATAAAAATGCTTCACTTGTTACTTTAATTAAGTCCAGTGTTTGCAAATCATTAAATATTGATTAGCCTGGGCATATTGGTTCATATGTAGATTATGATTATTAAAAATTCTCACTAAATTGCAGTGGCTCGTTAGCATAGTTGGATAAATGCACCGGCCATGAAAGCTTGGGGATGTGGGTTCGAATCCCTCACAAGTCACGATGATATTTTCTGAGAGTTTTCTTTAATCGTTTTCAATGTGTGAAAAAATATGCTTAATCACATAAACATACTAATACCTGCATGGGTAAATAAATACGCATCTGATTAACATTAATCCAATTTAATATAAATAGAATGGTGCGCGTCTCGGCTAAACATCAATAGATTTTAAAAATAATAATAACCATATTTGGATATAAAAATGCTTCACTTGTTACTTTAATTAAGTCCAGTGTTTGCAAATCATTAAATATTGATTAGCCTGGGCATATTGGTTCATATGTAGATTATGATTATTAAAAATTCTCACTAAATTGCAGTGGCTCGTTAGCATAGTTGGATAAATGCACCGGCCATGAAAGCTTGGGGATGTGGGTTCGAATCCCTCACAAGTCACGATGATATTTTCTGAGAGTTTTCTTTAATCGTTTTCAATGTGTGAAAAAATATGCTTAATCACATATTGAATATTACTGTTGGCGTTTTTATATCCCACCCCGTATTAAGTTATATTATTCAATCATATTTAGACAACTGCTAATATAAGAGCTTTTAAATAAAACAAACAAACCGATCAACTCATCTTTACAAAACACTTAAATCAATACCAAGCAACGCCTTTAAGAATATATATTTGCTCTCAGCTGCATATGCATTCTACGAAAATTCCATCTGGAAAGAAAAATATTATTGCTCGCCGCAGGAGAGATCAAGAGTCGTGGTGGATTAAAAGCGGCACGGGAGAGCACAGCAGTCGCGCAGGATCAAACCGAGGAGCTCGTCTCTCAAAGCTGCCTACACACTCAGCGAAAACTATGGAATAGTGGACTTGGAATGATTGTGGAAGTACATAATTTGGAAGAACCTTGTGTACTTGAGAGGAGGGGCTTCTGGTATTGTTTCTACATCCGGCTGAATTTGTACTTTACAAGGCTTTGAAAAATAAAACTGCGGTGTACAAGGATTCGGGGACCTAGTTCACTGAGATGGTCACCTAACTCCTACGAGAAGAACCACCTGAAGTAATAGTTAAAACACACTCAAAATAATGGCTATTGTCTTATCACCGGTTGTCGGTTGTGTTGTACGTGTGTAGGCAGCTTAAGGACGCGTGTCTGACGAGCCTCGCCGGGATTAGTTCCGAATACCCGCCGACTTCAGACGCGGTACTTTAAGCTGTGACTTTGTTTATTTTTGGGGATGCTCACTTTACAACGGTACGTATAAAAGATATTTGAAGTTGATATAGTCATATGTCTGCTTGATCGTGTCTTCAGCCGGAATAATGGAGTGACATTATGCCATGGTGGTTGTTGAAACTGAGTATAGGCTGTTACTTTCATATAATTACTAATATGATTAGGCACATTAGTTCATATATAGAAGATGACTTAAAGAAACTCTCAGAAAAATATCATAGTGATTTGTGTGGGATCACAACAAACCACACAAATCACGATGATATTTTTCTGAGAGTTTCTTTAAGTCATCTTCTATATATGAACTAATGTGCCTAATCATATTAGTAATAATATAATAAACCCGTAATGGGTAATAAATACGCATCTGATTGACCAATCCGTAAATTGATACTTTCGTATAAGTTATATTTTTTCAGTGATAATGATTCGGTTAAGGCGGGATATGTAGGGCGGTTTTTTAATTAAAAATTATTATTATTTACATGAACCTTAACCCAATCAATTGCAATCCTTTTTACTTCAATTGTATGACACTATTATTAACCTAATTAATTTCACATAAAAATTATACTTTTTTTATTTATTAACTGTTAGTATTCTTGTTTCGGCATTTATTTTTTTAGAAATATTATTGATTACCTTTAACACGTGATGTTTTAAATTGTCTTATCGAGTGCTATCACAAATTTGATGATTCTGTAATATAACAAGTAAGAGAATTTAAATACAAAACCATAAATTATTTTGTAGTTACTTTTTTTAAATTACTTTTAATTTAATGCATTTGATATTTGTTTGTGTATAAAATTACTTTAAAGATATAAAAAGTGCATCTACAGGTACAAGTGCCCCTTTTTTCCATTCCCAGCGTCTAAACCGAAATAATCCTGTATTTCCATACGCCTTTGAATAAAACGTTTGTGCGGCGGTTCGGTTTATTTTGATTTTATTCCTTCCTTAACACGTGCTTAAACCGAGCCAACGAAAACGGTTTTAAAGACCGTGAAACTAAAATCCTTTGCGACTCTCAAATTACAGTCCCTTGCAAAACAAAATGTCGGACAGGGCCGATTAAAATGGCGAGCCGAGAGCCTCGGAGCGTGACCGGCGCGGAAGTGTTTCCAAAAAAAGCCTTTTGTGTGTTTTTATGAGTTTTTTTTCCTTTGCTAGAAACATGTTAACTGGGACTTTAAAAATCTTTGCGGAGCATTTCAAGGCTCACACTTTTAAAAGTATTATTTTTCTGTGTGCATTATTATTATGTCTCGAATACTCGAAAAGGGGAGACTGTGCAACAACGGACTGAATATTTTTTTAATTTTATTTAAATTTTTTTTATTTATGGCGAGCAGTCTATACAACCTACTTATATATTTTTTTGAAATGCTTAATTATTTTTTTGTTCTCTTTCGAAGAACGAAAACCATTTTGATCAAGACTCCACCAAATAATATAGTACGATAGGCTGGATTTGTAACGCTTTATATTTAAACAACAAAGGGTTAAAATTATAATCGTTATCAACTAGATATTTGACTATGAACACGTAGGGATGAATTTTGAATGTTTTTCGGTGTTGGAGCGGTGAAAAGTAATTTGGAGACCTTCTACCTGTAATAATCTGAGGCCAGACGAGGTGTAGGTCCAGACCAGGTATTCTCTAACCCTATCATTATAGATAAATCATCATAACTACATAATAGTTGCCGACGAGAGGTTTATGGAAGGTAATCACTTACTTCACAAAAGAATACACCGATACCCATAATCATAGCTTAAATTAATTTATTAAAATGATACCTTAATGGCTCAATCGTACTTTGACACGTGTTGCTGTATGTGAAACGTTATTTTAATTATTTTAATATCTAAATATATCCTCCTTGGCTTTCTCGACCGCTGAGTGATTTAATATAATTTTTTTTTTTTAAATATTTTTCGGGAATATTTGGTTATACCACGAACATTTTTTGCATGCATTATAAATTACATGGATTTAATAAAATATATTTTATATAGTTATACAAGAATCATCATTACTTTGTCATTCGTATATACCGCACGCCCCTGGTTAAAACACTTTAAAGTGATTCCTTTTGTATTTTTATGATAAATGATTGTGATACGACAATCTGTATAGCCTAGAACTTGTCCTAGAATTTCAAAGATAAATGTGTAACTTAGAGTTAGATATATTTTTATCTTGAGATTAAAATCGTCTTAATATAGTACATTTGTACAAAAAATTTATAGTTTTTTTTTTATGTATATAATATGTGATTATGAATCTGAAAATTATGGTAACATAATTTTTTCGGTTGATGTATTTTTTCATACAATTTTGGTAACGTTCTGTGCAGGCTATTTAAGGCAGCTCTTTGCTCCACTGAGTCAGTCTCAATGCACTTTACAAAGTACCAGTTGCGAAATCCCGAAAATTCTTCGAAAAAATTGTTTTACATTTTGGGGAAATATGCTGTTTAATTTAATTTATGAATAGTCAAATGGCTAGAAGGTTACAAACATTATTATTTGTGCCGTTGAAAAGCTTTAGAGCTCACTAACAAACTAACCATTCTGTCGTGGATATAAGATGTTTCACGAGTTAAAAAAGACATCGAGGATTCAGTGCCATTTCGGTGTGTTCAGATCATTCGCATTGCAATCGAAGTTGCAGCGGGCCGCCTACAGGGTGTTAATCAAACGTTGACTGACGTAGTAAAACAATACACGAGTGCACACTCACACCGTATCTATAACATTGACATAATTAATTCTCGATCGGTGTACGTTTAATTGATTATATATATTTTTGTAGATATTCTTGTGAACTCATCAATTACAAGATAACACGTCTCAAGATATAAATATATTTCAAATCGAAAATGGGTTTATCCAATCTCACTGTGCCTAAATATATCATGTGTTTATATTTGCACAATATTAGTTTTATTATTTTTATTTTGAATCTATAACCAACATATAATTTAAATAACTAGCAAATATATAATCGATGAAAAGGGTTTTTTTTACAAAAGTTGTTATACAAGAGCACAATACTGAAAATATGAATCAGATAAGATTTTTATTTAGGCTTCGAGAAAATTTATAACATATAATTTTTTTTAAATTTATTTATATATACATACATATAAGATTGTTAGATTTTTATGTACTACATACTAGTTAACAGCAAATATAGTCTTAAAAGTCTACTTCAGATTTCTCCAAGATTCTAATAAAGCCCTCACAAAAAACTTCACATCAATAATCCGAATCATAGTATTTATTTCGTGTATTATATTATGATTACATTTACATAAAAATATTAAATAAATTTTATATATACTATGTCTTAATGTATATTAAATCATCACGAAAATGTATTGGCTCAATAAGTTGTGCACTTCAGCTGTAGGTGGGAGGTTATTTTTGGTGTTTTTCTAGTAATATTGTTTTAACAGATGCACATTCTCTGGGCCAGATGTTACTAAAAACACACTAAAAAATATACAGGAGGTACTTTAGCAAAAACTGAGGTATTGGCGTCTCGAGAGCAATATAGCGCATGTGTTTTTTAACCGACCGTCTCTAATTTGGTAAAAAATTCTGAGGCTCTTTTTGTACGATTGTAAGTTTAAACCTTTTATTTACAATTTACTCTTACAATTTTCAGCGATTTATGGTATAAATATAACAAACTGTAATAAAATCTACAGCCAAATTGCGGAAGAGAAAAGGCAGATAGACGTAAAGTGGTTGTAATAATTTAGAGCTCAACTGTGTCAGACTTCATTGTGGCGACTGTAAAGTTTACAAAGTCAACGCAGGTATTTTAAGAAAAATTAAATAAATGTTAGTTTCTTAAAAAAGGACAGCAATAATAATAAAGCTAAGTTGAAAAATAGTCATGTTTCAGAATTCATTTCGAGTGGCAATTTGTCAAAGGAGACGTCCGTTTCCTGCACCATCTGGCAGCCGCTGTTTGTAGGTTTTTGCCTTATTAGGTGAGAGAAGAGACAAAGAACAGGGATGCCTGCTGAGAGAACCTCCTTTGAAGTTTAAGGGTAGGTCTATCAATAACAATGGCTTTTAATGAAGGGAATTGTATTGCATGTCATCCCCAAAATTTGGGTTTACTTCCGTGTAATTCCTGATAATTCCGAAAAATTAATAAAATATCTTCAATAGTACACGTCTAAGATCTTACGAAAATATCATTAACTTTAGTATAAATACGCCTACAATTCAATGTAACCGTATAATACAAAGTTAAGAGCATAACTGTGGTTTATTGCCGTCATAACCAGAGTTTTATTTGATGCTTTTATGAGTATTTAGGTGCAAAGGTTCTAGACATCATGAATACGACTGAAGTGCAATTATTTTCTTTGATTCAGTTTACTATCGAATAATATATTTATTTATTCCCACATCACAATAGGCTCATTATTTTAGCTGATATACCTTCTCTTTATTAAACATAGTATACGTAAGTTATTTCTTATTATATAAAATTATGAATTATGGTTAATGTATTTGTACTGATAGTATAGTATATAAAATTTTATTTGCATAGTTTTCCTTGTTTTAGTAAAAAGGCATGTTTACACAGTGTGTATCTTTAGTTAGTAAGGAGTGTATTTATAACCCACAAAGCTTGTAATGAAGCTTTAATGTATATTTAATGGTATTTTCTTGTTTGCTTAACGACGGAGACGTGGTCAAGCACATCATTGTTAACGAGGAATTATTTATGCACACACATATAAATACAAAAGGACACAACAAGCATGCTAATGAAACAAACACTCTGGTAGATTTGCTATTATTATTATTAAATTAATGTTTTAGGTTACTTATAATTATTTTTTTTAATTAAAAATATTAAAATTAAACTCCAGCAGGTACTTTCTATACACATTGATAAATATATCAAAATAATGTTAAACTAATAATTGATTTTACTAAAATATACTTAAGAATTTATAAATAGACATTTTCAGCAATAAAATATTTTTGAATGAAATGCTTTTAACATTTTTTACCAAAAGCCAAAAATAATACAGAATCATATTATAAGCAATATCACTTATTATGAAAAAGTACATGCCATAAAAATTCGTGATAATACTTGAGTTTTCCCATCCAATAAATAGTTTGCGTGATTTATTAGGCCTGTTTTTTATTCGATGAATATTTTTTTTTTCCATCAATGATATATGTGGGAATACATATTTTCAATATTAACATTAACAGTTTCGCGAGTAATTTATAATATTATTGCGATAACAGATAGAAAATACTAGACTATTGACTACTCGGGTCTTTTGAATGTCTGAAACGAGGACCGATTTCAGAAAAGCCAATTTCAGGTAATTTGGGAGATATAAAAAGAATATTTTTTTATAAGCAGGACTCTCCAGTTTGTGGCGTGGTATTCTTAGTATTCACCCATAAAACCACATTTTAAATACTTGGGGTCAATCCTTGTGTCCTTCCGTCGTTTCGATCTCGTTATTGGGGCCAATCCCTGAAGATGGGTCTTGAAGAATAAAGCAATTTTTAAAGTGTGCTTTATGTCTCTCGTTTCTTGGGGTAAACGATTAAATGTCGCATCGGGCTCGGCCCTCGAGGTTAAGGGTTGTTCGAGACAATTCTGAGCATCCTCTCGTTTTTAATTTTATGTGTATCGACAATTTCGCAGTCCTTTCAGGCGTTTCGGGTTTTTGCAGTGTATTTCTGTCTCGGTGCGTCGCATTCCTGGCCGCTTCCTGTCTCGCTCCAACTTTTTTTCCTTCTTTGTCGACCGAATTGATGGCCGAGAGACTCGTGAGTATTTCACAAAGAAATTCCGCATGCAAACGAGATCGCACTGCAGCCGACCCTCCTATAACGCGGTTTCCTCACAACGCGGCGCTGAAAATGCGACAGAAATCCTACGACACGATATTCTCATAGCACGGTTTCCATAAAACGCGAACCAGAAATTGCAATGGAAATCAATTAACACGGTTTCCGTTCAACAACATTACACTTACTTGATAGGCTCATTGTATAAAATTTCTTACTTCTGAGTTTCTTATAGCGCGGTTTCCATACACCGCGTTATACAAGGGTTGACTGTACTTGCACGTGTCCAATTATTTTTCACGATATAAGTTTTGAATGAATTTTTATATACAGGCTTGATTAATTATAAATATTAAAAATAATACTGAAAAATTTTCTGTATACGTTTGAAATGTCGTATATCTTAAAAGCTATTAGAAGCAGCTGCTATTTTATTTACAATAGAAATAGAGATACTATTAAGTTTTACTGGGCGGTATTATATTGTGTGTCAGCAGTTATAGGCTATTTGTTGATCTCAAACACCAGTCAATCTCCTTTTTTTACCCAAAATAGCCCGTGTAAATCCAGCTTCTGGGGGAGTGTTCTTCGGGACTGTGAAGACCCCGTTTAATGGTCTCTATTCGCGGCGCATTAGAGACTATGGTGTATCGTTGTTTGTGTAATTTAAAAATTGTGTTTATTCTAGAGCACGTGTGTATTCAGTATCTAACTTTAGACGCTCCTGGGCGGATGATCGAAATAACCGATTCCTACTCGCAAGCTCACCGATGCACCGTATTTTATCAGCTCGAGTGACCACTTGAGCTATTTCCAAATATCGACTCTTCCGCGATCTGCATCTTCAGGAGTGGATCCTCGGAGGCGGCTCTTTAGATGTTCGTCTTTACTACGGATTTTAATGCCCCCCGCATCTCGTCCCGTGAGAAAATAGCCGAGAGGTTTTTAAACAAGTCAACTGGGAGTTGGTGAGAAGTAAACAAATATGCTCGGTTTGTAAGTCAGCTTTTTATGATTTGATTATTTACCTGACGTTTTTGTGCCTAGCGTTTAAAATGTCACTCTGTCTGGTTTTTGAAGTCTGGTGTATTTCATTAATACCTTGGCCGTGTAACGGTTCCCATTACTTGCTGAATTTGAGGGGGCTGAGACCTTTGATGGGTCCTGATACATTCCTTCTTCTTACTTTACTTTTAATATGATCGAAATCGAAAGCGAAGCGAATCGTGTCATCATCAAAAAACTCGAAAAATGACCCATCAAAAGTCTCAGCCCCCTTAAGTCTACGAGAGTACAAAAAACACGACTTGTTTCGGTGGTGGTGAGCCCCAGATAAGATTTTTATTGAATTAATCACATTAAACAAGTCAGTGGTGATAACGGCGCATCCATTAGCTTCACGTGTATATTCGCGTATTTCAAGCACCGGTAGTTGTGTTTACTTTTGCTCCAGACAAATCTTTAAGTGCTGTTTATGAATAACGAAAATCAAACGCATGAAAGTATTTGCTTTACTCTTGTACAAAGCGCAAAAGTTCACCGACCCCGAATGCTCCTTAAGTGCTGCGCTTTCGTTTTGAAGTGCGACTTCTTATTCGCGGCCGGGGCTTAACCGAAATAACACGTCTGCTCGGCAAGTCTCGGCACTTAAGACTCGGCCTATCGTTTCGGTATTAAACTGCACTGCTAATACCCCTGGCTTGTTGTGGTATGATTTGGCGCAGGGTGTTGCAGAGCCTTCATGTTGCTATGAGCCATAAAATAAATTTGGTTGCTGATGCTGTATATCCGGGAATAGAATCGACACCACCCAAGATATAAAGCTTAGTGGTAAAGCTAATTTAATCATATTATTTTTATATAAATAACTCATTTATCTTCTTCAGTTTTAGTTTGATTTTTCTCAAAGTACACAAGGGAATTTTACAAAAAAAAATCCAACCAATTAAAATATTATTGATAAGATATATCTGTTAACATATTTTATTTATTCTTAGTATCAAATATATACAAGTACGCAAGTGAGTACTACCAAAAAACTCAATGAAATACTATTGCGTTATTGCGGACTTCTTAGGCGCTGTTGGAGCTGATCCAGGAAGCGAAGGAGCTGACCCTGGTGAAGACGTCAGGGTATCCATTGGCGCAAGGCCTGCCCCAAGAGACGATGCCCACCAGCTGTCCGTTGGCGACCAGTGGACCGCCGGAGTCTCCCTGAAAATATAACATCCCCTTGAGTAAACAGTTACAATAGGCATGATTGATAAAACTCAAACAATTTTTTTGAACAAGGTGATAATAGGTTTCGATTTTGTATTTAATGAGGATTCGGAAGTGAATGATGCTCAGGTTACCTGACAGGCTCCCTGGCCGGGCCTGGTGAAGGTGCAGATCTGGTTGTCGTAGATGTTGCCCAGGCTGTTCCTGCAGGTGTTGAAGTCGATGGTTACCAAGTTTACGCTCATGAGGCTGTTGGGGATGTTTCCTGGGTACTACACATAATAAATAATTAATAACACTAAGGTAATGAGCAACACTAGGTACCACAGACGGTAAGTTATGGTGTAATGGCTTACGCTGGTGAGACCCCAGCCGGTGAGCCTGACCGGAACTCCGGCATCGACGAATCCCTGTCCAAAGCTGATTGGGGAGACCACGCTGTTGAAGGCCATGGACTGGGCGACGTGGACGACGGCGACGTCATTGACGAGGACGTTGGGGTTGAAGCTGGGGTGGACGATGAGGCGGGAGGTGGGGTAAGTGTAGCCCCCGGAGTTCAGGTAGTTTGTGCCCACCGTCACGTACGTGTCGTAGGTGGAACGCCTGATGAAAATATTTACTCAATTAACTTATATAACAACAGCGGAATCGTTGAATATATAAAATTCAATCATCAGTGTAGAATGCTTAAAATTTTTATACATAAACTATTTACTCTTGTCACATAAAAAACCTAGCCCCAGAAGTATTTTTTAATGTTTACTGTATAGTTTGGTCTAAGTGGACAACGCAAAATAGAACATCAATTGTGTCTAATATACAATCAAAAGCTCTATGACTAGTGATCAAGAAAATAAAATAAACAGAGTGGAAGATGGTGGCTCACCCGGCGAGGCAGTGAGCGGCGGTCACGACGGTCCTGGAGGAGATGATGGAGCCTCCGCAGAAGTGCTGGCCCTGGGACGAGCGCAGGGACACCTGGTAGGGGGCTGAACCCACCCCCGCGACACCCCCACCGACGATTCGCCAGTTCCGGTCTGAGTCCACAGCCTTGGGGGCGCCTTTTGACCACAAAGAAATACAAAATAAACCTCAGTCATATTTTCGGCAAGTCAATTGTTACAATCCAGTTTATTTGATACAGCTATTTCTATTTGAGATTTTCATTATTGGGTGTTGTGTGTACGACGTTTCAGATCCTTGAATATGGGTCTAGTGGTAGCTCCTTTGCCGAGAAGACCATGACCCGAAGGGAGGAGCTCGAATGGCAACGCCAAATAGCCTCCAGAGCTCCGACCTGAGGAGAAGCCCACGGACCAGACAAGAACGGCGCTGAAGAGGATCGAGAGCTGAAGAGCACGAGACACCATTTTCGTGCTTTTCAGCTTTCATGTTTTTCAGCGCATCAACTAACGGAGACGCTGTCTCCATAGATAGTAAGGGACGAATGTCAGAGACGAATAGAAGGGAGGGGAGGCAGACTGGGGAACAGCGAAAAGTGCGCTCCCATGGAAACTCCCCCTCACGAATGAATGAATTGTGAATGATTATATTGTATATTATATATTAAAAGACCAGCTGTCGGCACCCGGAAGTAGTACCAAAGCGCAGCCCGGGGCCGACAGTAAAAAAAAAAAAAAGGGGTAGCACCGAGACCGAAACGTCGAAAGACACAGATCACAACACAGCATAGCACCCAATAATGAATAATATCTCATTGAATTCCAAGTGCTGTCGATCATGGATGAAGAATTCCTTACCATGGCTGATGGCCAGCACCGCCAGCAGCAGCAGGCAACTTGTCTTCAGCATGTTTCGATGTTTCCTTCACTTCTCGATTCACTCGAGAACTATACCGATTTTCGATAGGCGCGTAGTATTTATCAAATAATTTATTGAAATTCGTAATGATAATATTAACATTCTCCTTCTTAGACAAGATCACAGATCTGGTGGAGCGATATGATTGAATCGGTGTGTTTTTTTTAACATAATATCAGGGTTAGTAAAAATAAAAATTTCCCAAGATTAAGTTCGTACTTAAATGCGTTTCCCAGAAAAATAAACGAATTCCTGTTAAATGCTTTTATGAATTGTAATTTATTTTATAAAACATTCAAAATGAAAAAAACAGTGTTGTATATTTCGGGACATAAAATTAAGTGGAATTCGTAACTGAAAATCACATAATCCAAAAAAATATTTTTAAAGCATCAAATAGCACTTAAATGTCCTAATCCCCAAATCATCCCCCTGGGATTGCAAAAAATTGTGAAATAAAATATGTACGTAAAAAAACGTTGAATTGTATTTAAAAATATACCAATCAATCACTTGAGAGGTTTTGTTGTTTGAAAGCTTAGTGGGATTTTTGAAATTTTAAATAATTTATAGTTAAAAATATTTTAGTAAAAAAAATTATAGCACAACCCTTTCTAGAGTTACGACAATAAAGTATATTTTTGGATATTGTTTATAAAAACATAATTTTCTGTAAATCCAAGATTTGAACTACAACATAAATTAAGATAATACGTGCGATAATTTGTATAAAATATTTTAATCGCAATAATACAATAATCTATTCTCAAAATAAACACACAACAGACAATTAGTTGTACAGATAATTGATAACAGACAGGTAATTGTACAGATACCTTATCAATATCAAGGTTTATTGAAAAGTATAAATATATCGAGAACGTGTAAATGACATTTCACATAAATGTGCTTCGTTACATCCAATTTATATTTTTAAAGTTACTGCGTGGTGTTTTCAAATTGGGATTGAGTTACAGATGTAAACACAGCCTGAATACTGAAATTTAATGCTGAAACTGTTATGGTCATGAAGTATCTTCAGATATCTTCACAACACTCGAAATCATCCGGCACCACCTGAAACACGAGGCCTAAAAGCGGAAAATAATTAAAAAATAATATAAACAGCTAAGCGAAAAAAAACTACATCAAATAGCTGTAATATAATAAAAAAAATTAATCAGTATTTTTTTTTATTTTAAGATATGAAACATATTGAATACCAGGTTTAGTCACGAATTTCTCATTACTTTTTTTCATGAAATCCTAGAGGGATGTATTTTTAATTTATTTTATGCAAGTATTGCTTTACTTTCTTTATATTTCTCTGAGAAACGCGTTTTAAGATATATTTTGTATCTAACAAACCCTGATATTATGTAAAATAAAAACATTGATTCCATCATATCGTTATACTGGATCTGTGATCTTGTCTGAGGAGGAAAAAAATATTATCATTGCAATAACAATTAATCATTAAATAAATACTACGCATCTATCAAAAATCGACATTATTCATAAGTGAAACATTGAAAGATGGTAAAGACAAGTTGCCTGCTGCTGCTGGCGGTGCTGGCCATCAGCCATGGTAAGGAGTTCTTCATCCATGATCGACAGCACTTGGAAATCAATGAAATATTATTCATTATTGGGTACTATGCTGTGTTGTGATTTGTGTCTTCCGACGTTTCGGCCCCGGTGCTACCATCTTCAAGGATCTAAAACATAGTTTCCCAAACTATTTTATCCCGTCGTTTTTCGTCGACCCCCTGCCTTGCTAATATTGAATTTTTACAAATTCATCAACTTCAAACATATTTTTGACATCTTATATAGAACAACTCACTTTCATAGGGTTTACTGTACAGTTGGTTTAAAAATGAAAATGTTAAAATACACGTAAAGTTATTAATACCTTTATTAATTAAAAACACACAAAATGAAAATATAGTAACATTCAGAAAATCAATATTTTTGACAGAGAATACTTGGTGGAATTTCATTTTAATATCTTAAACAGAATAAAATACATTAATAAAAAACATACAAAATACTTCTACGCTTCATGGCTTCGGTTTGTCACAAAGTACACAAGTACAATCTGTGTTCGGTGCATTATGACATTTACGAAATGTCTAAATTTTGGTGATGACCTGCTTAAATGGGATCCACTCTCGTAGACCCCCATTTACAGTTCATGGACCCCCAATTTTATTTTTCGCTGACATCGACCCCTTGCATGGCGAAATCGACCCCTGGGGGTCGATTTCGCCCACTTTGGGAACCTCTGATCTAAAATGTCGTACACACAACACCCAATAATAAAAATATCAAATAGCAATGACTGCTTATATTTACGCACATAAATATAAGAAATTTTAATATGTGTGTCTATTTTTGGATTGAACGTCAATCAAATGCGTATTTATTACCTATTACAGGTTTATATTATTAACTAATATAATTATGCACATTAGTTCACACATAGAAGATGATTAATGAAATTTGTGTGGGATTTGAATCCACATCCCCAGGCTTACATGGCCGGTGTACTGACTCTTGTACTAACGAATCACATCCATTAATCGTGTGAACTAATGTGCCTAATTATATTAGTAAATAATATAAACCTATGATACGTAATAAATACGCATTTGATTGACGTTCAATCCAAAAATAGACATATATATATATATATATATATATATATATATATATATATATATGATGGTACTGGTCTTGGCTAAATTAATAGATTTTAAAAATAATATCCAGACTGATAATATCAAAATAATTGATTAAAAAGTCCAGTGCTTGCAAATCACTAAATATTGGTTGGCCTGGGCACATTGGTTCATATGTAGAGTATGATTGTTCAAAATTTTCGATTAATGGATGTGATTCGTTAGTACAAGGGTCAGTACACCGGCCATGTAAGCCTGGGGATGTTGGGTTCAAATCCAACACAAATCAATTTCTTTAATCATCTTCTATGTGTGAACTAATGCGCCTAATTATATTAGTAAATTTTAATATATCAAATAAACTGGATTGTAACAATTGACTTGTTGAAAATATGACTAAGGCGCCCCTAGAGCCACGGACCCCGACTGGGACCAGCGCATCATCGGCGGGGATGTCGCGGTGATGGGTTCAGCCCCTTACCAGGTCTCCCTCCGCTCTGCTGAGGGTCAGCACTTCTGCGGCGGCTCCATCATCACAGCCAGGACCGTCGTAACTGCCGCTCACTGCCTCGCCGGGTGAGACATCATCTTCCCCGACATCTGCGACAGTCGACCATTCTGTTTATTTTTATTTTCTTGATCACGAATCATAGAGCTTTTGATTGTATATTAGACACAACTGATGTTCACTTGGGCCATACTATGCAATAACCATAAAAAATACAGGGACGATATTCTGTGGCCTTATCTTCTACTACGTTTATGTATGAAACTATGATACCTTTTTTTGACCAAAGTGAATTCACTGATGTAGCTACGATAATTGAGTATCTCATTTGAATCATTTTTTTAATTTGTTTAGTTATGAAATGTATTATTTTTCCCCGATTGTAAATTGAAGATGTCAGATAATGACAGTAGTTCGTTAATCAGTTTCCGCTTATGCGGCGATATACACAATTTTAGAGAAGCAAATAAGCTTTATTATTACTAATATGATTAGGCACATTAGTTCATATATAGAAGATGACTTAAAGAAACTCTCAGAAAAATTTATTATTACTAATATGATTAGGCACATTAGTTCATATATAGAAGATGACTTAAAGAAACTCTCAGAAAAATATCATCGTGATTTGTGTGGGATGACACGATGATATTTTTCTGACAGTTTCTTTAAGTCATCTTCTATATATGAACTAATGTGCCTAATCATATTAGTAATAATATAATAAACCCGTAATGGGTAATAAATACGCATCTGATTGACCAATCCGTAAATAGATATAAATAAGCTATAAATAATAATTGCGAAACAGCAAGGAGATAACGAACATTATTAATATGAAGTTTTACACTTTGAACACTTTCACTGTTGTTTTAAAAGTTTACTTTCACCAGACGTTATAATTTCAACACGTACGTGATCGTGGGTACCAACTACCTGGACTGCGGGGGCTTCACCTACGCCAGCTCCCGCTTAATCATCCACCCTTTCTATGACCCCAACATCTTCGTCAACGACGTCGCCGTCATCCACGTCTCCCGGCCCATGACCTTCAACGGCGTGGTCTCCTCCATCGGCTTAGGGGAAGAATTCGTCGGAGCCGGGGTTCCGGTCAGGCTCACCGGCTGGGGTCTCACCAGCGTAAGCCATCACCATAACTTACCGCCTATGGTACACATATGGCACATCGTTGTTCATTCTTTGTTATTTGCAGTACCCCGGAAACATCCCCAACCTCCTCATGAGCGTGAACTTGGTGACCACCGACCTCAGCACCTGCAATAACAGCATGGGCAACATCTTCGACAGCCAGATCTGCACCTACACCAAGCCCGGCCAGGGAGCCTGTCAGGTAACCCAAGCATCGTTTATTTACAGATCCTCATTACCGAGACTACATCATCTATATATATCTTTATCTCCGAACCGAACGGCTGAGAGGTTGTGATTGATTTAATAACAAATGGTTGGTTACTCAAGGGGATGTTATATTTTCAGGGAGACTCTGGTGGCCCCCTGGTCGCCAACAAACAGCTGGTGGGCATCGTCTCTTGGGGCATCCCCTGCGCCAATGGATACCCTGACGTCTTCACCAGGGTCAGCTTCTTCGAATCCTGGATTCGCTATAATAGCGTCTAATGGATCACGCAAAAGTACTTTCTAGATTTTTACATGCTAAAATATACATTTTTTGTTACTTTAGTATTTAAATATCGCATCTTTCAAGAAGATGCAATAAGACATACAATTTTACCTTGCAGTATAATTTTATGCACACAGATCATCAATTCAAATTCCAGGTGGACCATTACAGTTTTACTTTGATTTTGAGTCGACCACAGCTGCACCTACTTCCGATTGCCTTCATCTACTTGCTTACTAACCTCTTTCCCTGAAACTTTTTACTTTTACAGAATAGTGTGATTATGAGCTCCTGAGTTTCCTGAATCCTGAAATAATTTTTACGCCGTTAATATTATGTAATATTGTCCGTTTTCTTCGCTAAGATCAGGGTAGATCAGAGATATATTTAACCTCAAAATAAAGAAAACCACTAATCGCGCGCCCCGAGAGGCTCGAGGCTCCTGTCGCAGCCCCATTGCGACAACATCTGCCACTAAGCCTAGGCTTAACTCTTAAGTCGCTCCAGCAATAAACGTGCGACAGGGAGGCGCGGCGGGGGTGGTTATTCCAAATGTCGCACCTTTTTCAGTTTTTGACTCCGTGTACAAATTTTGCCTATTTTATAATCAGTATTAAAATCACTGTGCATTTTGGGGGAAATCATGAAAATCCTGAAAACAAATTTTATGTATTATTTCCAAAAAAGTCTTGTAGTACGTGTATTATTATATAACTTGTATTTTATTGCATTGCTTGTATGTTATTATTGAATATAAAACCTCCCACAAGTGTATGTAGTCTGTTTGGCATGGCTGGGAGCCAAAATTTATTGTAATCCAAAACACATATACGAGTACGTGACATAAAGTTTCTAGATTTAATCTATATTTATCACAAATAAGAAAATGTTTGTTTATTGTATGCAAACAAAAATTACTAATTTCTATCGGCTTGCATTATTATAATCAAGCATGAGGGGTAATTTTATTTTTCAGGGTGGTGATCAAGCCAGAAAGATAACCTATAAATTTATTTATAGAATTCCTACATTGAAAAAATAAATACCTTTTTTATTCTAGTGGAATTTTTACAAGACTGTTGAATGGTTTAAAATACTAATCGTATTATCGTCTGGGTAACTATAATTTATTTGAGTGATATTTTTATTATTTTGAATTAAGCCTGTATGGTTTTTTTAATGGGTATAATTTTTTGAGATGTAAATTATGATAAACGCATCAGTTTTCGTTGCCGTAATAACAATGGCGCGATCTATTTGCATAAATCTTCGTACGCTTAATCCCTTGTGTAGAAATGACTGGTTTCCGTTGTTGTGTCATAAATCCACTTGGGTCCAGCCTGGCGGACGTTCAGCCGCTCCATCACTCCAGAGCTGCCAGTGACTGCCTCCAATTTAACTATAAAACAATAAAAATTGACTTGAAATCAAAAAAAAAAATGGCAGGTTTTGTTGTGAAGCCTTCTTGCAGTAAAATATCCGCTGAAGTAAAAAAATTATACACCTCCTGGAAGTATGGGCAAAAGCTTAAAAGTTCATTGAAATATTAAGAATACTTAGTGTTGTTTCTACTTTAAATTTTTTGACACGACTAGTTTCGCCAACATGCTAGGTTGGCATCTTCAAGTATAGTAAGATTTCTAAAACTATGTAAAAATGATCAAATTTCAAAGTGATAAACAAAGAGGCAGTGATTGACTTAAAATGATTAAAACCGTGGAGAAGTAGATACGAATCTAATTACCTGTGCCGTTAAAAAAAATTTTCGATTATTTTTTTCGTCGTTTCACATGTGGATCGACTATCTAAATATCGAAAATTTGTAAGAAAATGAATAGTATCACTATTTGTATAATGATTAACTTTGGTATTTTTAAGTAAATATGAATATTTTTAATATCTATGGCAAAAATATATATAATTAATGATATTCCGCATATTCATTTGTTGTTTTTTTTTGTGTGACTAGTTTCGCCAGCTTTCTATGCTGGCAAAACAACATAAAAAGATGGCGAAGCTAAATGCACTTAGAAATTCAATATTTTTGACAGAGAGTACTTAGTGGAATTCCATTTTAATATTTTAAATAATAAGTAAAATACTTGAGTAATTTTTCCACATATAGATTTTTATTGGAGACTGGTTTCGCCAACTTTTCACGTTGGCATTTGTTTGATAATACCAACGCGAAAGGTTGGCGAAACCGGTCACCAATAAAAATCTATATTATTACTAATATGATTAGGCACATTAGTTCACACATAGAAGATGATGAAAGAAATTCTCAGAAAAATATCATCGTGATCTGTGTGGGATTTGAACCCACATCCCCAAGCTTACATGGCCGGTGTACTGACCCTTGTACTGACGAATCACATCCATTAATCGAGAATTTTTAACAATCATACTCTACATATGAACCAATGTGCCTAATCATATTAGAAATAATTAAATAAACCCGTAATGGGTAATAAATACGCATCTGATTGACGTTCAATATTATTTTATGTGTGGAAAAATCACTCAAGTATTTTATTATTATTATTTAAAATATGAAATATTTTTTTAATGAAAAATAAAATATTTGTTTTATGGATCATGGACAGAAGCGAAGGCTTCTTTCTCTGAAGGGTTGTGCTCCTCCGGTGATCTCCACCGAAGGCTGTGAAGGCGCATTTTGAACTCTCTCCGGCCCTGGGGCGGGCGTTTAGCAAGCTCCGCATAATTCTCCCCTGGAACACCTGTAATTTGGTCGGAAGAAACAATAAGGCTGCGGCGGGGACCGTCCCGGCCCACATTCTCCATTGTTCCTCCATTAGGGGGGCGGCGGGGAAGAAGGGGGGCACGTGATTAATGGACTCGCCCGGCGCCATCTCCTGAAAAATTACCCCAGACAACGCCGCGATTATTGCCACACCGATGCTTATTAAATGTAGGCTTCGGCGGCCGTTGTTATTACAAAATACCAATACTCCGAAAACATCAACAGAAATAACTGAAAACAGCACAGCGGATGCGTAGCATAAAGAAACCTTTATACCTTTGAAGATATCTCTAACCCATACCTCATTTACGTAAACCATATATTAATGACGCTATGATCTTAATTATAATCCAAGAACACGGAGCTAAACAAATCACCATGCGAATTCCCCTTAATGAAACTTTCGTATACATATATATATATATAACCATTTTGCAAATCCATTTCAATCCAATCAATGGTTACAAGCGCGCACTCTACCCATTACTGGACTACGCGTTTTAATAATAAAAATATGTTTTTGTCAATTACTATATGCAATTATTATACGCGGTGGGTACACTTGTAACCGTTCTTAGCAAAAAATATATATATCTACTCCTTGTAATGTAAATTTGCATTGGCGTTGTGGATCGTATTCCCTGAATCCTAAATACTACCTTTACAGGAAAAGCTCTGTTTGAATTTGCAACACTTGAAATGTTTATTGAATATTTATGCACAGCACTCGTTGTCTTTGGCTCACGCGATGTCTATGAGTCATTCCACATCGACAGCACTGTGCCGCTGGCGTACAATTTCCGGTTCCTGAAGTATTTCTTCAGTTTTGTCACGACAGTGTTTCAGACATCTACCCTCGTGGCCTCGTTTCCAGGAGCAGTGTTTGTTTCGTGAATTCCGTGCATCGACCCTCAATTGTACACCTGCTGAGTATTATTTATTTCAATGCATGGTTTCTTGATACAATTGCATGCATTGTACTTGTAACATTTTTTGAGTGACATAAAATTCTAGCAAATGGCGTGGTAACAAGTATAAAAAAATTATTTAATGCATATATTATTGCACATACATTCTGCAGGCATCGTGTGCAAGTACATATAATAGTTGCTATATATATATTGCTTTCGCGTTACTTAAATTATTTGTCATATTATCAATTGGACATCGATAGCCGTAAGAAGTATCCGTTTTCGTATTTAAAATGGTATATAGTTGATGTGACATGACGCATAATGAGTGTAAAAAGACTCGGGGACCCACTACACACTATATTCCCCTTAAAAAACCATGAACACTGGCTCGGCATGAGTATAAACTCAGTGAAATGGTCGCCAACCTCCTCTGAGGAAAGTAGAGTAATTGACGAGATTTAAAATCTGATTAATCAAAATATATGAATGCTGGGACCAGGGATCGAAATCCCTGAAGGTGATCAAAAGTGAAGGAGTACCCAACACACTAAATCAACCTACAAATATACCTGTATTTTTTTTTCAGTGTAATGACATTACACAGACAAATTCAGCTAACTAGGAAAACAAAGTTTAATTATGAGATGAAGAGTTACTCTGTGCGAGATCGAGCGCAGCTGCGCCTGTTAATGCTTACAAGTTATTGCAAGGTAAACCTCAGTTACTATTGCAAATCACGAAGTCCACAGGCACTCATTGGGCATTTAGTTGCTTTATTATAAAAGTTTACACACTATATTTATCCTTTGCTATAAATCACAAAATGGACTGAAATTTCAAGCAACTCAACACCCATGAGACCAAATTGTCTAATACAAACTTTAAATTTCTTTAATTATAAAAAGAGTACACCACCACCTTTGTCCCTTGTTCAAAGTCCCTGAAATTGGTCCCAGCACGGAAGACTGAAATTTCACGAAACACCGAATTGCCTAATAACTTTGGCTGCCAAAATTTGCGATCATTACAAACTATCTTTACACATTTCAGTTGTTGATATAAACTGCTGGATTCGTGTTAATGGCGCAGATGTATGTCGTAAATTCACTAGATAAATCTGTTTCGTAAATACATGCTTTACGTGCATATTTAAAATTTATATCATAGGTACTTTGTAGTCTGCGTGCGATTACTATCGCTACCGGCTGCCGCGGTTTTTAACACACCAACGTACTATCATCAGCAATGTGGCTCTCGGAAAAGTGTGTGTGTGGTAGAATTTTGGAGTCACTTCCCGGGCCTGGATGAGTGTCGATAGTTCTGCATCATCAGGGCACACCCTGCACCAGCAGAGATGCACTGCAGTTTGTGAAACGTCTCCAGGGGCGTGGCGGCGCATTCCTCGGGCAGTTTATTTACTTATCAGATGGAGGCCTCGCCGCCCCTCCCCCGACCACTTGGAACGTCTTCATAGCATGCAACAATAAATCTACACCGACAGCAATAAACCGATCACGATTTTAATACTCGAGCTCGTGTGTCTTTTAGGATTTCTGAAATCCCTGAAAATAATTCTCCTTCGGCAACCATCTGATCTAAAAACATATGACCCCATAGCTCCTTGCTTCTACGAGCAGAATACACCAAAGCAATACATACTATATAAAATATATATTTTTTTTAATAAAATACTTGAGTGATTTTCTACATGTTCGTTTTTTATTTGTGACCAGTTTCGCCAACCTTTCACGTTGGCATTATCAAACAGAGTGTTTAAACTCTGTTAAACCAAGTACTCCCTTTGCGGCCCCTCATACAAGGTTTACTATTTAATAATATAATATTAACCATTTCAATGCTCTGTTTTGAAAGTTATTTAAATGCTAAGTTTAATTCATCGTTAGATTGAATATATATTTTTTTATATGAATCTGATGGAAGATGATTTAATATAAATATAATTTTGTAAGCTGGTATTTGATGTTTTTTAAGAGTACAAAATCGATAGTATAAATTAAAAGTAATATTTACTGATAGAAGCTAAAGACTTCTATCAAAATACATTAATTATTTTTAGCAAGTTTTAATCATATTAATTATTTTAGACATGTGACCAATAAACTATGATCATATCAGCGTTTATCGCTTCTTTGTTGGATTTATTTCCAATAATTATTATTATGATAACGATTTGCTGTGGTGATATTTATTTGCAGCTTCTGACGAATTTATATTAAATTTGAAGCAATTTGCCCTTTCTCAGTCTTCCGCCTTTCTACAGCGACTTGTTTGCATAAAGGAAAATTGCTTTGCCCCAAAACGGAATCAATTTCCATAAACCGATCATGGAAATCTGTAACGACCATCACTCTTATGCGATAAACAAATTAGTCAAGCTCAAAGCCGGCTACACACGTAGAGACACAACAGACGACGGAATGGTCACTCGGTTGATTGAAAATCGGTCGCAAATTGTATCACCGCGTGTGTAACTGGCTTTAGACCAAATCATAAAAAAAACACCCAAAATAAAGGGAAAAACTTGGTTAATTACTATTTGGTTGTCGGTTGGGTCGCAGCGTGTGTAGCCGGCTTTATAAACAAAAGATAGAGCTGATATTTCATCTATGTGAAACACCCATGAAACGACGAGAAAAATAATTGAATCCACACTTCTTAGCTATTGCGTATATCTAACCAAAAATAATTTTAAATATTTTTAATCATCCCTACCCTAACTTCCAAAAAAAGCTTCCCCATGGCGAATAAAGCCCATTAAGACGTATTCTCTGCGCGTATGGTCACTAGCACCACTGACGGCCGCAGTTGTTAATGGCAGCAACCACGAATATAACGACGCGGCCCTCGAGCAGTATTTCGACAATAATGGTTTCGACCACTTTCTCGTTACATGCCACCGAGGGAGGTTATTTATTTATTATGCCGGCAACATTTAATGGGAGGGTATTCCGGGAAGTCTCGCGTTTCATTTTAAGCTGCTTCGTAAAATTCAACTGCTTCCAAATAACGTGCAATCGTTCTTAAATGCTGCTTTCATCGCAACAAATGGAGTTGTTGGGGATCATTACGGAGCTCTAATAAGGTTAAATTATTTTTTTTATTTGTAGAGGTTAACCCAACAATTACCGTGCGGCTGTGAGCGAGTACCTTCTGGGTAATCGGCCGCGGGGTCTGCTTGATTTATGACCCGGCATAACAATCGTTAACCCTTTGCGGTCACAAAATTACTATATATTTTTATATTAAACTCAAAAAAAAAAAAAAAATATTATTCAATATTTTTGATTTTTTATGACCAGTTTTGCCAATATGTCTGAACCAGTCGCAAAACATAAAAATTAAAAAAAAATTGCAAAGTTTTAAATATACAATAAATTGGCATCGATTTAATCTGGTGGTAAATCATGGCGTATTTTTAATATCAAGCGGACCCTGGTGAGTAAATTTAATTTCCAAGAGAACTCGTTCCCCTTAGGAATGTAGCAGGACTCGTAATTTTATACAGTCGCGAAATTTCTTTTCACGAAAGTAATCACTGTGCAAACAAGTCAGATGGTATCGAGCCTGCTCCCTGCCCGCAGGTGTTGGAGCTCTGGGCAGGGGCGGCGCCGAGCAATTTGGGGGATGAGTTATGTCCGAAGGCAACACCCTGACTCCTGACTCCAGGAATTCTCTGCCAAGAGCCACCCCGTCCGCACGACACGAAAAAATCGAATCGATTATACGATATAATGGATAAAAAATGCAAAGTAATGAGAATGCATAATCCTATGTGTGACAAAAAACAAGCTGTAAATACTCAACGCTTTCATGTAATCAAACAAAAAAAGGCTCGATTCATTTATTGTAAAATAATAATATTAAATCCATTATGCAAAATAATGAGCTGCTATAAATATGAATGCATAATCTTGAAATGAAATCAAGCATGACAAAAAATAAGCCGTTAATACTCAACGTTTTCAGGTAATCAAATAAAAAAGTGCTCGATTAATCGATTGTAAAATAATAATATTAAATACATTATGCAAAATAATGAGCTGCTATAAATATGAATGCATAATCTTGAAATGAAATCAAGCATGACAAAAAATAAGCCGTTAATACTCAACGTTTTCAGGTAATCTAATAAAAAACGTGCACAATTTATCGATTATACAATAATAATATTATTTAATCGATACGATAATGGGTTGCTTTAAATATGAAGTAATGATTCATAAATTCGATCAAACAGTTTATAATCAATTTTGTCAGGTAAATGCGCGCTTAATTGATCAATTGTTAAAGTACGTGACTTGAACGCCGTGAACGTTTCTGAGACAATTTGCAACGTTTCTTTTTTTTTACCTATTAGACCTAGTATTAGTATAATCGAATAAAAATAAATCTAGATTCTAATTTGCATCTTTGCAATGCTTCCTACAAATATTTGTAGAGCATTGCTCGATGACCTGGTGAGATATTTAGTGGGCGGCGCTGCAGCTGCAGCTTTCTGATCACAGAGCTTGGCTCGTATTATTAGAATAATTTGACTATTCGCTATTTGCATACAATAGGATTCCATTTGTCTAACGTGTTCAGCATTTAGCAGATGACAAACGATGAAGATTATAATTCTGCCATAAAAATATAAGTATGCACCAAGGCATGAAATATGAAATAAGCGGAAACCATCTATGTTGAACATCTGCTATATTGATGAACTGCGTAAGAACAGGTGACTTTTTTTAACCCAAACGACACTTATGCCAGGAAGTCTCTGGCCAATTAACAAAATCAGTATTGATAAGAAGCTGGGAGTGTGACTTTTTGAACTCATGAGGTTTCAACCCTCATCAAGAAATCAAGGTGTTTCTTGAACATTGTAACTGAACAGACCTCAACTTAATTGAACATAAACTATGTTAAACAAACCCAAACCTATATTCTTTGACTGACTGACAATCTAGTATCAATATAATAAATTAAAACAACAATATATTTCTTTTAACCTGATTATTATAATTAACAATAATATTACAAGAGTATTAAAATTTTTGGCACATACAATATTTAATATATTAAAACACGGCAATGGTATTCGATAACACAAAATTTTACATAAACTCTGTTAAATACAATCAGACTTCACTTGACATCTTTTTAGTAATACATTATATATTATAGATACTACATAATAATTATTCTCAACTCAAAACAAGTATGTAATGATAAAAATAAAAACTAAATTTTCATATAGTACACAGGCCCAATTTTTGGTTATTACATAACTCGGCACATCATTTTAATAAATCCTATTCCACAATCATTATTATTAAATATTTTTCATAAGTGCATATTTTCCACCCGTAAAGGTTTATAGTGTAAACGATCTTTAGATAATCAATTCACACGTGAAATAACAAGAAAAATCTTGATTCAAGGTGATTCTTCTGATGTACCTAGCAACGTAGTTACATGAGTCGAATTCTCGCTGTAGTTCAATTGGCAAAAAGCACTGAGCTAGCACAAATGTAGTTCAATTGGCAAAAACCATGAAAGGCAGATTCGAACCCCACTAGGGTAGTAAAAATAAAACGAAGTTTTATTTTGTTTCATGTGTGAATCGATTGCCCAAATATTGTAAGTTCTTTTCATTTTATATATATGGCATTGCAATATAACATTTGTATTTTCTCTTTTTTATAAATCAGAATAATATACATATCTCAAAATATGTGGTTTAAACCAAAATGAAAATAATCGCCACCATAAAAATATACATTTTTAATTATTATTAAGATGTTCTCAAAAAATATATTTTTAAGTCAGTGGGTAACATTTTGTGTTATGTCGTATATTTGTGTAATTTTATTGAAAATATAAAACAGAACAAATAATTACTTTTTTAAAAAATTGTGAGAACGCTTGAGCACGTTTGTTTATATTCAGAAGTAATACCCGGTTACCTCGTTTAAGGAAAATACGTAAATTTTAGACTAAGAAGCAATGATCAGTGCGAGTGCATCACTAAGTGCATAATTTTCATTGTATTTTTTATTATTTCCATATTATTATATATCTATACACATTTGAAGACTCACTGCTGTATAAATTTAGATCAACATAAAATTAATAACACACGTTTATAACTTAACAAAATATAAATATTGAGGAATTCTTATGATGCGTTAATCATCATGCTAATAAATGTAAATAGAGGTTGAAATTGAAATTGAAATGGTCAATTTGCATTATCTGACAGGTCAAATATTTATGCAAAAATCAGAGTAACGTTAGAATAAAATGTTTTTATGCAGGATTGAAAATTAAGCATTGTTCAGTTATTAATTAAAATATTAGTATATCTCTCATCGTTGTATTCTAATAAGATAATATTGAATCATATAAAATTTTAACCAAACAAAGTGAGGCGTATTTATTATATATAATGCACACATAGGCATTACATATTAAGGCACTATTTTAATAAAAAATGTGACAAACAAGACAACTACTTGCTGTTAAAGTTTTGTGATAATCCGAATACCAGATAGCCTCAAGTCCAATTATCCGTAATTTCTTAGCAGTTGTGTTTTTTTTTAAGGCAACAAGTGTTTTAAAAACAAAACTTTTTTAATGATAATGAATTGAATAAAATGTATTAAAACTGACATTTTTGGAAACCCTTTTTGTTTCTAATTGACCAATGCTGCACTAGGCAATTTTGTTAAACCATCAACGAATAAATAAAATCACCAATCATCAAGTAGTATAATATATAAATGTTGATAAAAATGACTAAACATTACTATATATTTCTACGATATACAATTCAATATATTCATATAAACTTTATTAAGAAAAAAACTAGCAACAATAATTCATATACTTTAGATTGTAAATATTTTGCTTTTAAAATTGAGCTACTGGTGTAATAGACACTATCTATCTAAAAGTGTAGATAATATATTGCATAATTCAGTAATTCTTTACCAAATATATTAAGACACATCGGAGCTTGTCTGAGGAATCAGTTTGTCTTTTCACTAAGCTTTTAAATTGATGCGATGACATCATCTCAAAATTTCCAGCGCAAACAGTTTTATCTTAAAATCTATTTAACTTATAGTATTTAAGACAAATTATAAAACAGAAATTAAATAATAGAAAACTCCAAGCTTGAAAAAAAATTATTCTGGAATTGCTATTATTCATAGTATTTTTAGTAAATTTACAAAAAAAACATTAGGGGTGTAGAACTGTTATCGTTTCGTTGGAGGAGTCATTTCGGAATCGCATGGAATTAATTTTCTATTAGTATATTCATAATAAAAATAAGTAATCCTTTGTTACTATTATAAAAATGAATTATTATATATCTTTGATTTAAGCACAACGATAGGCACTACTTCAATATATTGTAATATTTAATATAACATTAGTATTCACTGGTATAAATTCAACCCTAGAAACATAACATAAGTGAAACGATAACGCTGTGTGGTGTTTCGTTTGCGAAGTATAATGTTATGTTTTTAAATACAATTCGATGATTTTCTACAAGTGTGGGTATGTTTTTAGGGTTGAGGTGGTATACTACGTAGATAACAAATTATAAAAAATAAAGAGTTTAGTGTAATATCAATAATTAATTGTTGCTTATTAATTTTGGTATTTAGATACAAAGGCATTGACTAGATACATGTTCAATGTGTGACTTTTGGGTGTCACAACAATAAATACATGTTGTTTATATCATAAACCGGTTTTGTGTGACCCTAGCCTACCTCAACATCCCTCTGTCACTTAAAAATTCTTGTGCTTTGGTGCTCCTCTACTTCTAATATCCTATTTTCATGACTAATTATATAAAAATAACTATTCTTTAAGCCTCTATTTCTCTTAGGTAGGCATTTTAAGTCATTGAGCGTAACACTAAATAATTATGAGTATAAAAAATTCTACAAGATTCTACTGAATAGACAAGGCTTCACAATATCAATAAAAAAAATTAAGAGTGAACAATCTTCCACCTCGAGGGTCGTTCACAGTTTCCACTGTCTGGACACAGCCTGTTGAATGTAGTCAAACTATCGAAACCTAGGATCTCTCTCTCCTCCTGTATCCTGAAGGTAAACGTACTTTCATGCGTGCCAACAAAATAAGCGGCACGAGAACAAATGATTTGATCAATAATGGCAACACCACCGTCCTTGAATTTCACTCTGACTTCGTAGCTGGGAATAAAACGCTTAACGACAAAGTTTTTGCTTTGCAGTAGTTCAGTTAACTTTTGGGCCTCACTTTCGTCAGCGTCTGTAGCTATGAATATGGAAGTAATGGATTCATATTGATTATTTATTATCTTGAGCAATTGATTCACAGTCCCTTCTATGCTCGGGACTTCTTTGGGTCTGCCTCTCGCGAAGTCTCCTCTCCTCCAATGCACACTTATGTAATTGTCACACAGGTCAGTTGAGCAGTGGAATTCTTCTTTTATAAAATCGTTAGCTATTTGCAGCAATTCCTTATTGAATGTCATGCTCTTGCGCACATCCCAGAATTTAGAAGTCCCATACTCATCATGCAAAGCAATCTCTGCATTGGTGAAAAGAATCATTTCATCAGAAGGATGAAGATCTACCAGTTCCTTTAATTTGGAAGCGCTTCCTTGAAACGCAACACATTCCAAATGCTTGGTCATCACATTGCTGTAACCCCAAAACCCACCAGAATATTCGCAGTGAGTATCTTTAAGAATTTCCCATTTCTCTCTGAAATGACCTCCATGGAAAGCGTCTGCGTAGTGCTGGAGCATGTATATGCGATCAAAAGTAATTGATTTACGAGTGGATAATAATTCATCAAACTCTATAACCGGAGCAAAGGCATTGAGAGATTCAGTGTTGAAGAACAAACTCCACGGTATTCTATTTTGCGAACCGACGTCCCGCGATTTCCAGTGATACAAGTAATTCCAAGGGGGTAAAACTAACCTCACATTTTTGTATTTCTCGATTTTCTTTAGATTATGAATGAAAACTGCCATTCGCATGTACACGTCTCTACGCAAGTTGAATCCTTCTGGGGGATTGACATCATAAAATATGAATTTGTCTCTGTTATTTATATGATAATTAGTTTTAATACAGTTGTCCGATTTGTCGTCTACTGTGCAAAATCCTTCATCACTTGATTCTTGAGACTCTGAAACCACAACAGCTATCATCGATAGCAGACTCGCTATCATTAATATATTCCCAAACCAGTTAAACATGATTACAAAATACTTATTAAAAATACATTTGAGCTATTTTGAAAATGTCAAATTGACTTATATTAATTGTGTTGTCATAAGTAAAAAAAAACAATATATATTTTTATCTTATTACTTATATATTTTTTTAATTGGGTGAACCTCGTTAATTTATGCACGGTTAATTTTAAAATATACAATTTTTATTTTACGACCATAGAAGATCGTATAATACCATTAAAAAAAATACCTGTTCGCAACACTGAAAGGTCAAGATGTGTCTTGAAAACAATCGTGTATTTAAATTAAATTATTTGGATGTATTAACTAACTATTATTCATATTATAGTCATCTATAATAATAATATCCATTGTGTGTATCTATGTTTCATTTTTTGGTTCTCCATAGAATATTTTAAAAGATACAATGCTGATTTTTTGCATGTAAGTTCAGTAAGTTTTTTCGCAGTTATGTGCCGAATTTCAAAACGATAGGATAATATTTTCATTCATAAACTAATTTAATAAAACTATAAAATATGCTTTAGCGAGTTTCAATATGTACGAATTATAGGATTCTATTGTTCACAGCGAAAATTTCAAATTTATACAAAAAAAACAAATTTTGATGCTTCTATAAAATTTCCAGTTTATGCCAGCTTGATACAAGTACCAATTTTATATTTTTATCGAAATTGCGTTAGAAATTATTAATCACATCATTAATAACTCAAAATGCCTTCTAATGCCTCAATTCAGCAATGTTTTACATTTTCAAGCAGAAAAACCATCAGATGGAAAGTTCTGCGATTGCTGTCACAAAGATAAAGTAAAACTACCAGCAAGGCCTATTTTCCCAGTATATTTAAAGGATATTATGTCAAATCCAGAAAATATTTATAAGATCATACAACAACAGTATATTTTTTGCATCAATGAGAGCTAAATTAGCAGGTCCAGTGGCAGGATCTTCGCACCTTCATCCAACTGATGGTACAAAACGAAAGCAAATATTCATCTAATTGTCAGCCAAACATATATTCAAACACTATTGCATCGTTCATCGAATACGTCATTCTGCAACGGGCAATATTTCTAGTATAAAAATAATAATTAAATGTATACAGTTCTTTTGAGCGTGGTGCCATATTATTAGCCATTAAATATATTTTTGTTCATGCGACAATTTTAGAATTGTTCACTTCTTATGTAGGTGTATTAAAAATATTTGGAATTTTTATGGCATTTTATAGATATTGAAACAGTTGGCTTTGTGATTCATAGGAAAAAGATTTTAAAATGTTTTATATAGTGAAATTTTACTGAGACTATCCAGATGTGCACAATTAATATAACTTAGTTTTGCAAATGCTTAACTCTAGCCGTGGTGGAGATAGCCCCAATGGAAAAACTACGGGATATGTATGTGTAGCGTTCTGCTGGGGAAAGAGGCTACTTCGCTCGTACTCAACTGGAAAAGGGCATTCTGTCTCACCATTGATCACACACCCCCTTGATGTCCACACCATTCTACATAATCCTTTTGCTAAGCTTTCTTCTAGGGTGTTGGACGAAATTGCTTTGTCAACGTTGCCGGGGGTCCACCTGGTGTTGCATCTTGACTGTGCCAGTTTGACCAGCACAGCATCCCCTTCCATGAAGTGTAACGTTCCAGTCTCTTCCTCCGTAGCCATAGATCACAGTAAGAGATAAAAGTCACATATGCTCATTCAAATCTACAAAGATAAGCTCTGTTACTTTTCTATCCCCCTTCGTGATTGCGTTCCACAACAGCATGAATGCAGTCTCCGAGATTTGGAATAGATGGGACGTGACCCATTACAAAGACAAGTAGTAATAATGTTGGGAAAATAAAAGAATGGCCGCAAATGAATGTCAATTAAAATCAATGTTTATTTTTCAATACTTCATACTTTATTCAATCAGATCAAACAATAATATATAAAATATACCTCTGAAGTTTTTTTAAAATCAAAACTATCTTCGTTAAGAAAATATATATTCTTATGGCAAATTAGCTAACAACTAGTTTAATGGAAATTTGTAAATTCGCTTAGTGATCAATAATATTTATTTGTATTTGAATTTATTGAACCAATATAACAGACATGTCAAAGTTACAAATAATTATTTAAAAACCTAAATATAATTAAGTATTTTGGCTTTCAGTGTAAATTAGATAGATAAGTAAGGAATTTGTACACATTATCTATGGTTTTTGAATTACAAATATTTTTCAACCATCAAATATATATAAAAACCACTTTATACAATAACGATTAAATAATATTATTTTATAACTAGATATGTCCAAGTAAAACAGTAAAAATTAAAATTCGTTGCATTATCTATTACAGTAAATTTCGATTCTCAACGTAAAGCATTTAAGCAATGATTTCAACAATATCTAAATAAATTTTATGCAGTAAGCTTACAAACAAAAAATAAATACTTTATTTTTTTAAGTTAAAGTTGAAATATGAAACTGCTAGCAATATTACTAAAAAAAATAACAGACTAAGTATTACATAAATGAAACGATTGAAATATTAGAGATATGCATGTAATTAAGTACAAACTTATGTTTAAAATTGTGAATACCCATTCTTTGATCGCAATTATCTTCACACGTTGTTATTAATATCATTTTATAAGACATGTTGTGTTTTTATAATGGATCTGTCAACCGACGACCAAGTTGATAAAACATATTTCATTGTTAAGCTGACTTATGAATTTAAATAAATAAAATAAAAATTTACAATTAATCGTTAAATAGGAAATTTATATTTTGACACTTTATAAACAATTTTAATATAAAATACAACGCTATAAATATGCAAGTAACTAACTCCTTTATTATTATTAATTTAAATTAAACATCAATAAAATGCATTAATAAACACATATTTAAGTGGCTAATGTTTTTTTTTTGGAATTGGTGTTTTTAAGCTACAAAAGAAAATGCTTTTTTCTAGTAACCCATTAAAATAAAATCGTGTAAAGCACGGTAGAAGTAATGGCAAAAACACCTTATATTATAAAAACATCTAAAAAATCAAATGAATGCAAAACTTATTGTGAAAAATATTAAATAACAGCATTTTTATGCCGTCTATTGGCTGGGTAAATTAAAAAAGAAATGGATATATTTTAATGAAACGCGAAAACAAAGGACTGTAAAATAGAACAGCGACCGATGAGCGCTCTAGAGCTGGAAATTGTGCATGCTGGTCTGGTAGTCGCCCCTGTTGTAGCCGGAGTGCTTGGAGCGGCTCGTTCGGTTGGAGAACTGCGAGTAGTTGTCTCCCATGTCGGGCGGTGGCATGAGGTGGTGGGGGTGCGACACGGCGTGCGGGTGCGACGCAGCGTGCGGGTGCATCAGCAGCACGGGCTGCAGGGCTAGAGACTTGCGGGAGCCGGAGATGGACACCGCGTCTGTCACGTATGCGTTGTTCACTTCACCTGGAAACAAGAATAAAATGCATTTAATAAACCAGAAACTGATTTTAATGAATATTATATCGTTTCGACCATATCATATCGTTAAGCATTAAAAAAAAAACAAATTGTAAAAATCAGAGACATACATTGGTAAAAAGTAAATGGTCATAATAAAAATATATTTATTCCGATACTATTCCAGTTGTAACTCTAGCTTTCTAAAAGTATAACATATTTTTAAAAAATAAAAATATATTTTATAATCTAATGAAATAAACATTTAATTTTTATTATTAGAATATAAAGTAAATATTCAGGAATTAAAAAAATACACACTTAAGTGATATTAACGATTGCTAGAAACATAATTATTAACCTTGTGAGTGACAACAATGAACCGCTCGGAACACGCAATCTGGCCTCAAGGTTATACTTTCTTAACAAAAAATACACAAGGAAGCAGTATGTGCTTGAAATGGCTCATATAATATTTCCTAGATAGTCAGCAACATCATTTATAAAAGTCAATACAACTCACTCGAGGAGTATATTTTTAAACATACTCTCAAAAAAACTTACCAACGGCACACTTTTTACTCACACAGGTTTATTGTGTATACAATATGTTTTATGTAATTGATTCACAAAGGATAAGATAACCGAGCTGAGATAGCAATGTAGGTTTAGATTCAAATCCTAGTTGTGTTGAGAAATAAAAAAAATTACTTTTACTTGTTGTTTCATGAGTGAATCGATTCGTATAAAATTTATAATGAAATAATGTTAATCATGAAATGTATCTTTCACAGCTGATATCATTAACTTTGTAAGACAGTTTATCTGATCAAAAGGAAGTGAGATACTTTTATTTTATAATATTTAATAATAAGTAAGTTTATTTAAATTTCGACAATGAAAACATAGTAAATAAATAAATATACCATAATATAATATTCTAAGAAGAAAAAAACTAATTCAATTATTCACAAAATCTGGGAAATTAATTAAAAAATATATATTAAAATACAATCAAAAATGTTTAATAAATCTAAAATGATAATTATGCAATTGGCAAGAATTGCCAATAGATGTATTAAAAAAAAAAAAGAACTATTAATATTTTACAACCTAAAATTCCGTGTCTATTGAACGACCACAAAATCGGTGTTTCGGGCATTGCTCTTCGAGCAAATAATCAGCAGCCGTTTAGATCTGTGCATAATTTCACGCCGAGCGGGCAAGACAGTAAAACTGAAGCCACAGGCTCCATCATGCATGGACCCTCGAGTCAGCATAACTGCCTACTCTCATTGCTTTGAAATATTGCGCAATGTCTGTAAGTGATGCTTATGCACCGCGGCATTCCATCTCAGATGGTAATGATTTGCTTTTTCTTTAAATTGAATTGATTGTTTTAAAATGTTATGTAATTACTGATAATGCTTTGTAACTGATAAAACTGTAGATGTCATTAATTAAAAATTAGATAATTATTGATTTAATAGTTAAGTAACTCATTTTTAATTGAAGTGAAAAGTATAATCGGCGATGGTGTAACAGATCGGGCATTCAATCTTATTGATTAAAATTAAACTTTTTTGAAAATACTCGGTACGATTACAGTGCATGTTGACCATTATAAGGGCTGAAAGTTAGTCCACTTATCATAGCATCGAGAATCGTGCGGCATCAAAAATATTTCAGCCTGAGACTGTCTCTGTTGATATTATCGGGGAGATAGAAAATTTTGATTGCCTCTGCCAAGACGAGCGTGCTTTCCCTAGGTTGTTTTTACAAAATCCTCAGGCTGTGTACTCATCTTCTTTTGGCGATATTCTGTGACGTTTATCCTATGTATGATGTAGCGCAACCTTGATATTCCAGCTGATAGATGCCGTCAGCAATTCAATGCTGTTCATTTGATCTTAGCAAGTATCACTTCTATAAAATTGTTTGACAATTCAATAGAATATTCTGACGTAAAATTGATTGTGTGCCGGTTAAATTATTTCCTCATTCAGATTATAATTATTTTTGATTTAATTGTTTATACTATGAATTCTTGCTTGAGTGTTTTTTGATTATATTATAATTGATAATAGAGTAATTGGTTTAGTTTTGATTAACTGCCAGTAGAGAGATTAGCACAAATTAAATTTTCTTCATTTCCTATGTTATGCAGATGCTCTCTAATCTCTTTGGAATTAAATGTTAATGATGATTGCTTTCAACAAAAATAACTTTTACATAAATACTTAAAAATACATTATATATTTATAATAAGCAAAGCAAAAATAAAAAAGCTTGAAAAATGCTGGATTAAGTGCATTAATAGAATTATTATTATGAATATATATATATAGCAATGAAAAATAAAAATTTATAGCAGAATGCAATTAGCCATTACAAACAGGTAAGTTGCAGTATCTCTATATACCTGAGTTCTTTTTTCAGTTTTAGAAGTCTTTAATCATGCAAATGAATTAAGTAGTTGAATTTATAATTATTGTCACCGCCAGTACATATAAATGTTACAGGATGGATAAAATTAGCACTATTGAAGGCCCCTATCTTAAGAATAATGTATTAAATTAGTGAAATAAATCATTAGGAATAGTAATTAGATTTAAGAAAGTTAGAGTTAGATTCAGGAAATGTTACAAAGAGATGATATTACCACACTCCCAATCAATAGAGCCAACATCGGCAGAGAGACGCGCCTAATAAGTTTGCTGTTATTTAAATAGAGTTACAAAACATAGATTGTTAACAGTGAAAGTTACAAGTAGTTAGAAATACACTAGATGTACAAACAAAGATAAATCAAATACATACATAACTTAACTCACGTATCTCTAGCTGTATCTAATTTGAACTGAGCACCCCTTGCGTTGAAACCCTTCAAGCGTGACGGTATTAATTATAGTCATAATGAAGATTCAAACATCCAATTATTGATGCGCGCATAAACAATTCTTAGGTATCTAAGTTACATTCTCTCCAACCAGCTTTGTTGGCAATACAAATGGAAAAATATTGAGAAGAAACGTAGGTGTTAGTAAACAATAAGTGTCTGTTCAACGCAGCAACGATTCAAGTAATTATTAGATGATTTGGTTTCTTGGGTGCTGCGCGGCTTAAAGTTTTCAGTCCTCTGATAATTTGATCCCCGTGCTAGAACCACCTTCCTCCTAAAATCTGAATCGAAACGTCGGAGGACTGAAAACTTCAAGCACCCCAACACACAAGAAACTAAATCAACTAACAACGGCTACAAAAACCTATCAAATTGATATATAGTCAACCTTCCTATAATGCTATTTATATGAAAACTGTGTCATTAGAGTTCAGCGTTGATTTTCCCGATTGTGTATATATTAAAATAAATATTAACCAAATGTAATACCATAACATGATTTGTGGGTTCTGTTACATCAGAAGATGCAAGCCAAGGTACACGAGATAAAATCTCTTAAAGAAACTTTTGTTTCAATACTACAATAGCTGTGGGAAAATACATTCAGATATTTGCATAAGAAATCCACTGAAATACGGAATAGGCTCCATTGAGACTTCAAGAAGAAGTACCTCCAAGGGTTCATTAATCCACAGACATCAATAATGATTTGTATCTGAAGCGAGAGAAAATACAATGCGAAGGGAAATTATTGTATTTAATGTCGAATGCTGTTTATTTTAAATTATTCCTCATTTTTGTATTCTTATAACTGTATTAATCAGCAAAATAGAAAATCAATGTGAAGAAACGTTCACTACCAATTTTGTTGGATAATAAAATTTTGACATAAATTTTATTCAAATTCCTAGAAATCAAAATTCGCCTTGTGAAATACTGTTTTATAAATATTTTTATGTAAATTATTTACTTCACTGTTGTATTTGGCACAACAAGCAGTGACGTAGCTAAATATTTTCTATTAAAATATAAATTTTTGTGACGAATCTTGGAACCTTCTATTCTGCCGTTTAGTCATCTCACGAAGGATTAAGGAAGTAAACCATGCTTCTGACTTAATCTATTTCACTTAAGTGTGTTAAAGATCACGATGAGTTAGACACACAAGATAAGAAAATAGGTTTTAGAGTTGAGAGTAGTTTCCAGCTGTAGGGTTTCACGATACCTATTTTCCCTGTAACGGAACAAAAAGTGTTAGACACCACCGGAGCCCCTCGAGAGGATGTTCAGAAAGCCACACCAGACAAGAACCACACAGTTGGAGTGCTTTCGCAAGCGGCCCCGGGTGGGGCAGTGCAGGAAGAGCGCCTGAATCCCTAGATGGAGGAAAACCTTTATAAAGAGTCGCACTGCTGGGGTAGCTGGAGTCGGGCTGCAGCAGCACGTGGCGCGTGGCCAGGATGAAGGCCAGCGTGGACAGGATCACGGCGTCCAGGCAGGCGATCACGCCCAGCAGGTAGGCCCAGCGGATGCTGCAACGACCTACAACCAAGAAAATCATTCAGGGTGAGCATTCATAGTGATTATAAATAACCTACTATATTCCAGATATAGAAAAATTTGACCCAAAAAACTCAATTAAATTATTTAGTCAAAATATCGATCGATTCCTCAAGAATTGAAATGAAAAAACGAGGATACGATTAATGAATAATGTATTCTTTGATTCTCTCTCTGCGCGCGTTTACTAGCGTCACCGGCGGCCGCAGAAGTCTACAAGAACCAACATAAAAACGTATGTAATATGGCTGTGAAGCGAAATGTCGATAGTATAGTTTAGGGCTGTGGTCCCCAACGCTATGCCCGCGGACACCATGGCGCCCCCGACCGTTTTACGTGTGCCCGCCGCTATGCGACCGTGATAAAAAGATATCTAAGTTTACAATAAAATGTTATGAAAAAATGATATTTAGTAATTAAACAGAGAAATTTAAGCGAAAACAATTATACTGCCATAATTTTCAAAATAATGTCTTTTGAAAAAATAAATGGTGCCCGCCGCCCGACCGGCATCCTAAAATGTGCTCTTGGGGGCAAAAAGGTTGGGGACCTCTGGTTTATGGTATAGATCTCCTGCATATAGTCATACTGTATTTTTTAAGCCTATGCTAGGAAATGCGTTCGTTGCTGTGTTATTGTTAAGCTGCGTAGTTCAGCCATTTTCAGTAAAAAATTCAAACACACGTGTCCCCGGCCGCTACTTTGTTTATTGTACAATAGAATCATAACATAATGGAAGGCAAAGGCTGGTCGTTACATTAATCATAACGTCAATTAAAAACGCAGCATAGCACCCAAGAACACAGCAATTCTGATCTCTAGCCTTGCGGCCCACCGTCACGTAGCATTCAAGAAACGCACACTATCCTCTCACCACAAACCCCAAGCAACGGCCGAATACCATCCACGGTAACAATTACAATTCTAATATCCACCTTTGAAAGATTTACAGCCGAGAAGTCATCACAATTTAGAGAAAGCACTTGAGGAGACTTGCGCAACCGCCCGGTGCAGCGGGAAGCACGTGCCCCACAAAAGGATCTTTTTACTCGCCTCTTGCTAAACTTACGCGAAATGCTAATGTCTTTTGTATCGCCAGGATGGCAACAGCCGAGGACGTGCTCTCGGTGTTGCCATTCCAATTTATGGACCGTACAATAATGGCGATAGTTGGGAAACGAACGACTCCCCGGTAAAAAGCATAACTGTCGGGTTAAACGTTTTCTCTTGTAGCGTATTGATTGACAAACGCGGAAGGTATTGAATATTATAATAGAATATAACTTAAATAAAATAAAAGTGGGATTCTAGCCCACACTCTACATATAGCACAGAATCTGTATGTTCACAGATTTTATATATATAAATAATATAAAGTTATTGGCTAGTTGCAGATCGGTTCAGTTGTGTTGAAACCGTGCGTATCGGAGAGCGGTTTCGGTGAATCGGAGACTCGCCTCTCGATAGGTTAAATAAACAGCCGATTGTTCGTTTGTGAAACAATGCGCCGTAAAGCCATGAATTATTTTGGTATTTTTCGCTCGAACGAGGTTAGGTTGTGAAATGATTTATCGATGAACGGAGAGCCGCGGCTGGTGGACTATTTTCACGGGGACCGGTGGACTGTGCTTTGAAGATAAATCACAAACCAAATACGATTTCAAGAAATTATATATTTTCTTATTTGGGGGTGTTAAAAATGATGAGATGTGTAACAATTCACTGTCGGTTTTCATTATGCGATTTGTTGAGATCGACCGCATAAGAAGTTGAAGCAACCTACTAAAGAAAATTAAAGAATATATTTTATTATTTTTAGAAAATATCAAACCTCCCCGCTCTCCCCATTCTATTGCTTGTGCATTGATAATGGAGTAGTGGAATTGGAATGATTATGGAGGTAAGTGTTCTGGAAGTATTATATACCTTGCTATTGTTTATGTAGCTTGCTGCATAAGGAGTATCAGATATAAACGCCAGAGGTTTATAGGCAGTGTAGAAGGACCCGGGGACCCTTTACACTACTTTCCCCTTAGAAAACCGTGAACACTGGCTCAGCATGAGTATATGCTCAGTGAAATGGTCGCCAACCTCCTCTGAGGAGAGGCACTTGATGAAGAAGAAAATGTCAGGTTTTCGGACGGTGATACACACGATTGAAAAAAATCGGTTCCAAAGTAAAATTGGGTCTCGAAATGGTACACTAAATTTTAATGAAACCAAATACATATAACCTCATACACGAGATACTAAAATGGCATATCCTTCATTTTTAAATAATTTATATATATTTTATATTGAAGGATTATGTTAGTAATAGCTTTGAAATCTCCGTCTATGGCCTAATGTATATAATATATTAAGCAATTTTGCTATTTTTAACGAACCAAACGCTACACACTTCCGTTCAATTAACGTCAGATAAATATCTGAATATAATAATGATTCGCGTCTTAAGATGGGCGATGCGATAAATATATATAATATGCGATGTGAATATTATATATATATATTTTTATCATAAATAAATATACAGCAGCTTGTATTATCAAAACAGGTACCACGGGCCGCCTCTGTCCAGTTAATTAATAATAATTAATTAGTGACGGGCTTAACCGAATAATCGACAAGAATTTTAGTTTGATCGAATTCTATTTGTATTAAAATATAATGTATAAACACAAATTGGAGTTATAAAAAGATCGATCTGAAATTACTTCGGACCAGTGTGACAAAATTGAAATTAAAGTATGTGGCCGTCACACCGTTGTGACGCCCTCGAATAATCGATTATAAGATTTGTGTTATATGATTCACGTGTTATTAGAAATAGTTTTAAAAATGCTTGCGTATAAAATCAATCTGACATCACGTCACACCAGTGTGGTGCAAGCCAAAAAAAAAGGTTTAAGCCGTCACACTGATCTAAATAATCTGTTTATTGCTTATGCAGAGATTTAGATTAGTCTAGAAGAAGTCCTAGAAGATGCGGTATGTAAAATGTCAAAAAAAAACATGCAATTTAATGTCCTTGGATATGGCCAAGGAAGTAGAGAAGCAACGGCAAAGGATGTTCAGAGGACCGTGACGCCGCAGACGAGAGAGTCAAAAGCATTTGCGGCCTTCTTCTTATCAGGTAGAGTTCCGTTATATTAAATTGTGTTAGATCAATTAAGATAGCCAAACGAAAGTTGAAATTATACAGTGTGCTTCATAATTACGTAATTTATTCTATTGAGCGAGGCCACTCCATGTTTCGATTTGCTGTTTTGTTGAAACTGACTTACGAGTGTAAAATTAATCATGCTACGATAAGGGTCCACAGAGCAAAAAACCCGATAAGATTCGTCACTTGATCTTTTCGACGAGTAAATAATCTACAAGACCAAAGAAAACGGTCGCTGTCTTGCATGCTTTTTTTTTTTCAGAGAGCATTGAACTGTTGTGTGGGTGTACAGGTGCATTCTCAATATTCAGACGGAGCGGTCCTCACACAAGGCCGGAAGGATCAGAAAAGCCCGGAATTAAAACCATTAGGTTCTATTTGACTTATGTACACAATTTTTTTATTTAAGTTATTAGGCTGAAGGTCTTACCCAACCCGTACTGGCCGGCTTCTTGTCCGCAGGTCTCCTGGACGGAGACTGAGTCCCAGCCCGCGGGGTACACCACCACCCCCACCACCAGGCACACGGCTGAAACAAACGAACACATATTAATTCAATTCAATTCAACCCAACCTAACCTAACCCCCCAGAAATAGGATTCCACCGCCCCTATAGTCCCGCCGTCGAAAACAACGGCCGCCAAAACGTACGCACCGGAACCGAAACGTCCAAATAACACCCGAGCACCGGACTATAACTGTGTTATAACAGAATATCGAGGAATGCTATTGTGTGGACAGCAGATTAGCAGATAAGCGATTTGTTTTGCAAGTAGGTAAAATCATAAACTCGGGGTTTAGCAACGTTTTAAATGACTGTTTAAAATTTCTATTTTGAAATAACAGAGAAATGAGGAAGCCGTGAGATAAATGCGTGAATATTTATCATTAAGTACGGAAGTAAATAAATCACACAAAAATGCAAATGACCGTGTATATATTTTTATTATAACTAAAAAACATACTTATTAACTTAGATTCTAAGCAATTGGCAATAACCTAATAACAGGTTGTTACCCAGCAACTGTCTTATTTCCTAAAATAATATATTTTAGACGTTTATACTCAGATATGATATAAATTAAAAGCATAAACGATCTATGGTGAAAGTATTTGTTTAATTTTAAAATACTATGTATATTCGGCATGTAACTGGTCTAAATAACTCCGTCGTATAATTGTTTTTGCTCTAAAGCGAATAAGCGACTCCTTGAAATATACTATTTATAAAATAACAATTTTTCTGGTATTTATCTGACCAGTGGATTTGCAAAAAATTGTTGCAATTATTGTATCAAAAATTATTTGCGCGTATTACATCGATTTATCGCTCTTGGTATCAATTTACATAATAATACACATCAATGAGTTTAACATTTCCGTCCAATCCAGCCCGACATTTAAATAGTTTCAAATTGCCGATGATAAAAAATAAAACAACTTCACTCATATTTTAAAATACCGATTAAGTGATTTTAATCGAGATTTCACGAAATTACAAACTCTGATCATATAGTCGAAGACAATCACTTTCTTGGACAACTTGCGGGTATAATATTAGTAGTCTAGTACTGGGCTCTAATTTTTGCTTTCAAGACCAACAGAGCACGATGAGTATCATCAAACCGCCAATTAAACAATATTAGATAGCAATTTCATAAGAAAAAGTATTACGTACAAATGCTCCATTATGAACAGTTTAATGTTTGTATACATGCCTACCCGAGCGTATCATACAAAGTCACCTTGGAAGTCACAACGAATACAAAACAGACGGAAATCTATCAATCAACTTGCTAATTGTCGATGAAAGCTGAGGTGAAAATAAAAGTGCAACGGGCCTTCGCAGGTACCAGAAAACAAGCTCGACCAGGTGCGCCAAGCCTGCCAGGCGGGTTGGTAGGCACTTGAATACGCGAGCTCAGTTTCATTCACTGATAGTTTATTGGGTGACAAACCGCATCTGTTGATTTGATTTCTGAAACCGTGTATATATTGCGATGGGTTTGCGTGAAGCTTAGAGACGACTGCCATCTTGCCTACCTGGTTAGATTAATACAGATTATACGCTTCCGAGTAGCTAATAAAGCGATCTCGGTTACTCTAACCTCCATATGCAGATGAACCGCAACTCTGGGCGTTAGATCTGAATTTGTGTCAATGTTTATTGGAGCAAGTCATCGACGTTTCACTGAGTGAGCTATCAGCAGAGAAAGCAGTGCAGTCGTCTGCTCTCCTTCTCTAACGGTAAAATACAGGTGGGCTTATCACGCTACGATAAATATTATATTTCTTAAATTACCTCGCTTTGTCTGTGAATAATCAAATGCCATTTTAGTGCACTTGCTTCCACACTTAATACATAATAAACTATACAATAATATTTGTGTATATTAAGTACTAAAGAAAATCTCGTGTTGTTAAAAAAAAAATGTTTAAAAGCATGTCATTATAAATGGCTTATAAATAAGTAAAGTAGTCACTTTTGTACGGGAAAGTGTTTAGACGTTCAGAAGACCTGCCTTAAATTAACATATTTATACAGCGTATAAATCGTACATTTCGGATCGCTTAGTAATTATCGATTCATACGGAAGCAACGCTAGCTTCGCCCGGATATAGCAATTTCTAATTTGCATTACTAAATGTTTATTCAGAAATCTTTGATGAAAATTCGTCCGCAATAAGTCCCGCCAAGCAGTGATAAATCCAGGTAAAACGAATGCTCAGGTACGAAGTGCATGTGAGTATTGCAACCGACTACCTGGTGGTGAATTTCACTTATTTAATTGTCGACAGTTGTGAAAATTGCTCCATTTTGAAATGAAAGTAATAACGCTGCCGATATACCACAAATTAAACAAGTATGGACTGCAAAGTAGAAAATATTTAGTCAATTATAATTGGAGTATTTGGAATTTTTAGTATTAAGTAGAGTGTGTATAAAGTAGGCCATTCGCGTAGTGTTTGGGCAATTAGTATCGATCTTTTAGGAATATTAAAGTGTCTCTCTTTAGAGGAGGTTGGTGATCATAAATTTATCCTGAGCCAGTGTCACTAATTTTACTGCAAACTCCAATGCCTATTTTTCCCTGAAGATAGGATAATAATGCTATTGGGCAGCAACAATGCGCAGACCTTTTTTATAAAACTACAGTGAAGAAGGACCCGAGGACTCACCACACTATCCTCCATAAGAAAACCATGAAGAGACATACAAAAAGAAAAAAAAAATCTGGTAAATCCGACAAGTAATCGACGCTGTCAAGTTTCCGGGCTTGGTAATGTGAAATGTACTACCGGTTTATACTGTATTGGTTTTATTTAGGAAATATCGAAGATTCGAGTGAATAAAATATTCTGGGTCATATATGAATTATTAGGTCATTTAACGAGAAATTATTGCCAGGATATTCTGCTTGGAGAAATCGATGTAAGATACAACGTCACTGGAGACGCTGGCTTTTTTGACCAAAGAGAAGTTGTTGATAAGTTACTTTCTGCGGATGGTCGTAGGTGTATGCATATTTTAAACCGGTTTACTGTGAATATTACTAACTCATCGTATTGTGATATTTCAGTTGTTTCGAAATTACTATCAAATATTGTGAAATTGAAAAAGTGAAAGACAACGCATATATTCTGTATTATAACATGGATTTGCTTTTCTCTGCTTTAGTTCAATCTAAAAATGCTTTAACGCGAATGGTTAAATAGCTGAGAAATTACGAAAATGTTCAATAGAGAAAAAAATTATTTCACATTCTAAGGTATAAAAATTAATTGAATTCTATTACAAGCCTATTATAACGGCATGTGAAAAGTAAAATTAATACGAATCTAATGCGAGAAGTATAGTGAGTGGGCCCGAAAGTAACATGCGCGAGACCATGGCGCTCCGCGATTCAGAAGAACGGGCCCGTGAAAGCTGATCAAAGCAAAGGTAACCAAAGATACGCCCACAATGATTATCGATCAGTTTAATTAGCTTACGAACAAGATGAGCAGAACACGATTTCGATCTTGCTGCATTTTAATTTGCTATAAACAGCGATTTCTACACATTATCGATTGTATGAAGTAAAATTCAATCACATGCATTTGAAAAGATCTAATCGAGACTCAATCCAATACAAAAAAGTACTAAGCGTTTTAAATCATTAGTTAACTTTTTAAAGTGTACTTTAGCATGTTTATACTGCGCATATAATTTACTATAAGTTGTAATAAAAATTATATATTTTGTATTAATTAGTTCAGACACATGTAAATAGACGTTTTATCTTTCATTTTTTTAATTAAAATAAACACGTATAAAATTTATTTCCTTAGTCTCAAAGTAAGCAGAAGGTAGTAAAATGAACCAGAAATGATAAATTGTTTTAAAAATATCAATAATTGCATTTAAATAACTCAGTCCAATTATTTTTTCACTATCCTTAACATCCATGCAAAGTCATTATAATATGTTAGTATTTCAACTAAAAAGCCATGTACTTTTCAGGTTGAAAACAAATTGAAAGAAACAAATACGTACAATGTTTTTAAAATCACGTACGTGAAATGAAAATAATAGTCTGTTTTGTTCAAATAGTAATATTAATTTTAAAACAAATTGTATTGGAATATTTGCAAAAAATATTATAATTTACTGATGAAAATAAAAACGATATGCATAACCAAGTTTATGCCGCGTATTAGATTTGCAAGTAGTATTAAAATTTAAATAATTCACATTGTACATATTCGGTTTAATTATTTATTGAATAGGGAAATAGTTAATTATAAAAAACTTTCATCTTCTATTGGAAGGTTCGGATAATCGAATATGCGTATAAAATAGTCGAGAATTTAGTTAGATAACTAATAATCGAGTAGATCTAAATTATGAAATCCTTCATTGCTTTTACTTTCTAGGAGAAGAAATTCACACGTGAGCGAGTTCGGATAATCGAATATGCTTACTAAACACAGTCTAAAATTTAGTTCGAGAAATGGCTAAATCGTTTTTGCTTAGCTTTTAGTTAATGTGTAAATAATCGAGCATAACTCATTTATGACATTTTTTGGTTCTTTAACTTTCTAGATGTAATTATATATTTTTTTGTATAATTCCACGAGCGAGCGACATCGATACTCTACATATTTGAACAAGCATCTATAAATACTCTGTTTTAATAGAGGTCGCAAGTGAAAAAGGAAAACTCAAACGTAACCTACTTTTAATATAATTACCATTTCCTTGTCGTATACAGGTAATAACAGAATATACGTATCAGAGTAGTTAATTATTAAATTGGATAAATTTTGAAGAAACCAAACCGAATCGAAGACCTCACAGGAAGTAACTCTGCAAACCACTAGACCACAACAGCTCAATTCGACTGAAGAAATCTTCAGTAATTCTCTATTGAATAGTTTATCAAGTCCCACTTTTTTGAGTGACCAATTTGCTTGCATTTGATCAAGTATCAATTTATATGATATCATTTGCTTTCTTCGCGTTGTGGTCTGGTGGTGTTGATGTACACGAGGCTTCCGGATCGAGTCCCGGTAAGTGTGTCAGTTTGTACTATTAAATGTGTGGGTATGCACAGCGTAACATGAAAATTACCATATTGAACCCAAGGCTTCGTGTGTAAGTAGAAACGAAGATAAGATGGGACGATGCAGAATTCAGGCTTTCTGATATCCAGCTTTATAAATATGTATTATTCAAAACTTAAAGCTACTTTAGAGTTATTCCCTGTGATGGGTTTTATGTTTCAGTCGCCTATTCTAGAGTCTGTCCCATAGGAAAATGAAAATTCTTCTCCCAGAAACCTCAGGGAGAAGAAAATGCACAACAAGAACATTTATACATAAAGGACAATAAATATAAATAAACAAATCACTAGGTGATACTATTCGCCTTGCAAGGGTTTGATAGTTGAATTTCTTTTGAGCTTAGAAATAACTCATAAACACAAATAATCTAACCGATTCTTTTTTGTGAGGTTAGAGACAACATTCGTAGTCCTGCTGACTAAGTATTAAGCGCAGCACTCTTGCGAAGTGCGCTGTAACCCCAGCCTGCCGCGCAATAAACTTTTCGATACCAAAAATACAGTCGCTTGCCCAATACCTGCCTAGATTACTAATTATTTCAATTTTCTCTTCGGTGACGAAAGGTACTGCTAACATTTCAATATTTCAGTCGATTTCTATTAGCCCGTTTAGCTGAACATCCGACAGGCGTAACCGTCGGCAAGATTAGAACCAATGATGCGTAATGCCGGATGTTAACTGTAAACCCAGAGTTGTGGTCGAGTGGTGGTCGAGACACACCCGAAGAACCGAGTCTACCGGTTCAGAGAAGCGACACGAAGTACCTTGCGTATCAAATATTGACCGCGGTCCGATAGATCTTACCATTTGGTACAGAAAGCAATTATCGATAAAGCCTGAGAAGCCTCAATTCTGCTAGTTACCATTCGGTTGTCGGTTGTGTCGCAGCGAGTATAGAAAACTTGAACAAAATTGTCATGTGTGTAGACTTCAGGGGAAGCGATATCTATTCACTCTGGTGCCTATGTGAAAACGGGAAATATTTTATGAAAACTTATAATATCAGTTAGCAATTTTTCTTAAGGCGTGGGAATTGGTGAAAACGTTTACAAACGTTACTCCACATTCAGTTTCACTGCTACAACAATCATTAGCTTATTTACACTTTCATTAGTATGGGAACTCGGGTCACAGCTGAGCGGCAGGGCTTGGTTATTGTTGCAAGGCTCAATTATACCTTTTATGACAATTGGAGCTCGGCGATATGGCGAGCGGCGGACTGTTAAATGTAGTGAATTATATTATAAGCACTGAGTTTTACCAGCAGGTGATTCTGGTAATGATACGGCGAAAATATTTAGTCATTTTACGTCTAATGCTTATGATATTTTTAATGACACCTCTAGCTTATGCTAAGCTTTATAGCCTGGTTTTTTAAATTTTTATTATAAGTTATTGATCAATTCGTTAGTTATGCATTTGCAATAAAGACGCAGAGGGACGCCATATTATATATTGGCCAAGGGCGACAAGCGAGTCGCTGGTTCTGACCGCGAGCATTATCAAGTATAAACATGAGTAGGCTGAAAACCTGCCGAGATCGGACTCGACCATAGAACCGCGAGCGGGGAGACTGAGATCGGGTTGCAGGTGACCCAGCAACAGCCTCCGTGCATTGTTCACCCCTCTCTCCCCTCCAGGTAGGCTGAGCCGGATGACTGAAAGGCTACGCCATTTGGCACCGTCACGATTACAAGACGACGCGCCGGAAGTGACCTATTGCTGAATACTACCGATGGCCACGATCGACTTATATTCCGACGCGAATCGATTAATTAAAATATTTTTATTGTTACTAAGTTATGAAAATCGGAATTAAAATAACAAATGGGTTGTTTCACAAAAAAAAATTATGTGTTAATCTGTTTACTTTTTCGAATAAATCGATCATTGTGAATGATCGGTTATTCGACTATGCGTATTCGTTAATGCCCATCATTACTGCAGTGGTGTCTGGGAATAATTGCTTCCGCTGTGCTTTAAAAAGTTTTACTACATATTTTTTATTGATAGTAAATATAATTAAGTAATTCAATCATAATCAACATACTCAACGCGCCAGTGGCGTACAATTTTTTAAAAATCAATTAAACATTTTTTACACACGTATGTAGTGTTGTATAATAATAAAATATTATAAATACTAATAGTGTTTATTTCAAGTAATACGTAGGGTTGTGTTGTTTTGTATTACACGAGTAAGTGTGAATAAATATATATAATAAATAATCAAATCAATTGATATTAAATATCTCATAAAACAAAGACAAATTAATATAATTTTTTTTTTAAATGTTTTTCTGTACAATAAATTTTAAGTTAAGTAAAGTTTATTTTCATTTCGGTGGATAAACCCGCATTTATAAAATATCAGAGTTTTGAATTAATACTTTTCACAAATGTTTAATAAAACATCCACTGTGTTTAAAAATTATATATGTGAACGTACAGTCTATTGAATATGAAAAAAAATTGAAACAATAAAAATAACTCTTATTAAGCAAAATTCCCAAAATTACCCACTTATATTCTTCTCTAGTCGGTGACAAAAAAAAACACAGATGTATACAAAGTTATCCGATCTTTTAATGGTGAACTCACTGTACATTCAAATGGAAAATTCACGCTAGTGCATAATATACAAATTCTTCAGTCACCGTTCGCCATACATTGATAATTTATCCAATTAAGAGTTCACGGAACAGTTGTGGCCTAGCGGTGAAGTGCCGCGCCTAATGGGAAATGTCATTGGTTCACGGGAGAAACGAAACAATAACACTATGGAGAACATGGACCGGCAACCGTTTTCATTTATTTTGCATTTATCCATGCATCGTTGAATGATGAGGCATTTAACTCGAAATATAAAAGAAGGACTTAATATATTTATTTCATAAGCGGTAGACATCCAAGTTTAGATTAGAGAACCAGAAAAAAGGTAGTCGTTTCTGTGTCGTTATACACCATTTTTCTGGAACAAAACCCATTATCTGCAAAGAACTGGACGAAAAGACTATTTATTTCATTTGATAATATAAAATATACTTAAATTCAAAATTAACACGACAACTATATATTCTTTAGACTGAGTAGACTTTGTTCTGCTTCAGCAAGGGAAGGATCCTATAACAGACAGGGATCATAATTTTCTGTTCTTTATATAGAAAATAAAGCATTGATCTTATTTATTATTTATTCCTCAAAAATCACCTCGTCTTGTAAATTTGAAGAAAAAAAATACTAAGAAGCTATTTTTCAGCAATCAAAATAAAGTCTATTATGATGTAAACATTATTTGTTCACGCAAACCCTTTGCCAAATTAAGCGATTTTCTAATTGTACATTTAAAATCATTGAGAGATAAATATAGTGTGGGAAACACCAATGGTTTACCACAGGGAAGAAGATCTTGGAACTAGGCGGTTGGGAATTTTCTAAATAAGCAAAAAATTCGCATTAAAAAGTGTTGTTTTTGTTTGAGATGTGTATGTCTTGGCTTTGGTGGCGTGTTAAGAATAAAAGTTCACGTATTTCTCATGGTAAGAAATTGTAGAGTTGAACAGTGCTTTTGCTGCTGTAACGTGCTAAGCATGTGCAGAAAGAGCACTTCAATCGGAAATAAAAAAAAATTTAAAAAAACACAGCCAGGCGTTTCAGGAAGATGGTGGCTGGATTCCCATGGCCTGCACGAACGGAAGAAGTCACAATAAGAACCGTTAGGTAATTACAGATAAATATTGCAAATATGGCGAGAAAAGTGTAATAATGCTTACGTAATTATATTTTACTGTCGCTTAAGTAATTATGAGATGAAATAACCATTGATATTTTTCTCTATTCAGTGACAAAAAAGTACAGATATAAATACTTATAGTACGTGAACTTACTGCAAGTATAATCAAAAGGAATATTCACGTTAGTGCATAATCATACATTCATACTAATTCAATTAAGAGTTCATGAAACAGTTGTGACCAAGCGATATGGTGCCGCGTCTAATGGGATATGTCATTGGTTCATAGGAGTTTATTTATGCATACTTCGCTTAGTAAACAATACAACTCAACAGAAGCAACTAATGAAATTCAAAACCGGACTACTTTACAGCTACATCTTTTATCAGAATAAATAGTTTATTATGACGGAAAATCTTATATTTTATATTGAAATATCATTATAAATCTCGCAGCCACGAATGCGGAGTATTACAAATTAAATCAGAGTGGTCAGGAGCGACCAGTCGAGCGTGAAGAAGATGCGTCCGCTGCAAGTACTGTTACTGCGCGCGTGACGTCACACCTCTCGTGTTCTCCATTGGCCTTATCGGGGACACGACATGTTTTCCCACGATAGATCTAATAGGATTATAAATTTCAAAAACAAGTTTACAACATAGAAATTTCCTGAAATTCAGGCGCAGGGGTTTATGAAAATATTTTGAATTGCAAGTTGCATCGTCGTTGCAGTTCATTCATCGTCGCTACTCGAGTGGCAATGCCATACGAGGGGCGCATACTTACAATGCAAAATAATAAATAAACAATTCGATTAACTTACAAGTTATAGTTGAAAATGTATGCATGACCTTTGTAAAACCTAGTCATATTACAGAAGTCAATACATTATAAGCGACATCTTAAGTTATTCGAAATCGTAGCGGTTTATGAGACAATCGATTGGAAAGGGATTTTGTTCAATCGATAAATGACAACATGAGCTGGTGTTTAATTTAAATTATTGCCCGTAACCGCCTTATTTTCTTCTTCCCCATATACACTTGGATTTCACCGATTAGAATCCGCCTCAGAACTAATTGAAGTTAGTTTAACATTTGCTCTGCTATCAGTACGCTCATAATGGCCGCATATTAATTCTAAAATAATATGTAGTTGTGGTAAAAATGTATATTCCACATTTAATTTAGTGCAGTAGACTATGCATGCATAAATTTTGCCCTGCGTGATCTACTTGATACATTTTTTTAGACCCGCGGACCGGTAAGACTTTTAGTAAGCCTACGGTGTAAAGGACCCGGGGACCTTTTATCCGATTCACCATAAGAAAACCATCAACAAACAAAATGGCTAGAAGTCGGGAGTACAGACGAATTAGTGAGACTGGCTCAGGATAAATATATATTCAGTAAGATGGTCCCTGTAATAGTTTACGTTATCAGAAATAGATGTATTGTTAATTGCGTTTTATTTATTATACCAAAAATATATTCAAAACTACACATTATTTTATACGTCCATGTTTTCTAAAAATAAAATGAACATATTTTGGTTTTATCACGTTTCTGTATACGCTACTCACTAATAATTATAGAACTACATCATAAAAGATAACACTAATTTCTATATGGAAGCCGTGAATCATAAAAGTTTAAGAGCTCCTGTGCTGTGTTATTTCTTGTAATTACACCTGAAGTATAAAAGTAAATTTGAAACGTTTTCACGGAACTATGACAATATTATTTACACTACTTAATTTATACAGGAACGCAAGCGTGTCACGAGAAAAAAATATATAAGCGAATTGATACCAATGGCGTGCATGGCATGCTAAATATAATGTACTGCATACCTTAGTATGTTTCATAGTAAATTTTAATAAAGCTATTGATTAATTTTTAATTTAAAAAAAGACATCATCTGAACGCCATTGCTACAGAAAATGTAAATACTATAAACCAAGTATTCGACATATTTTCTAAAAATAAATAAGTTTTCTGCTTTACCACGCGTCGCCTTCTTTCGCCGAAAAATGACATCATTTAATTGATTTTAACAGGAATTTTAATGTATTAAAAATAACACAACCTGAAAATTCACTTTAATTAATAATATTTAAATGTCAACCATGTAATTGTAGAAGAAAAAATGTTGTATAATGTTTACCAATCTGCAAAAAGTTGTACGCACGCAATGGGACTTGTTGCGTTATAAAGTATAAATTAAAATTAAATTAATAAAGCTTACAAAAATTATTTGAATTTTATAAAGCATATATTTTTTAAATAGAATAGCTGAAGCCTTTTATGCATTGCACTCCTTAATATGAAATGCCAACAAAACACAGCGAATTTACTACAACATGCCAATTAATTTACTCTCTAGGTGCGGCTTTTGTAATTGGCACAGTGATTCGTGTCACACACGATTATATATATATTTTATTTTAACGATAAAACCACTCTTGGGACAAAAATGAGTTCATAGTATTTTTAATTTTAAGAAAAATTTTCTAATTTTATATGCATAACATTACTTGGGAAATATTATAAATATTATATTACTTCATTCCTGTATATTTTACAGCAAAAAAACATATTTAAAGTATAACCAATAAATTTAAAGGTTGATAATTTTTTTTTAGAATTTTATTATTACAAATTTAGTCAACCTATTTGCGCTCTTCCTATTTTTTAAACAAATTTAGATTAAATTTAATATGTTAATAATATAATATATTAATATTAAATGCAAAGCGGCTCGTCCTGTCGCTTGAGTTACCGATTGCTAAAAAGATGTAAACGTTACTTAAGCACACAGTAGAACCTCGATATAACGGACTAATTTGAGAAAATTAATTTTTGAAATTACGAAAATGCGTATAATATAGTTGAATTATTTCTAAAAATTGTTTGCATGCGGCGACACTTGAATTTAAGCATGTTTAATATTAACAGGACACATTTGATCGGATTTTTTACTGTGCGTTACCAGTCTAAATATCATTATTCCGTTAGTCATATTTAAAAATATGTTGTTCGTATATTTTGTTAGTTTATTTTGCATCTGAAGATGACCAGGTATATGGTTCAAAACTGCTTATGCTAATATAAATAAACTCATGTGAAGTATATAAAAAGTTACTTTTCATTCATTAACAATATGGATCTTCACCGAGCGAATGCCCTGTCCCTCAAAAATATCAGTGAAACGATTTCATTTCCTAAACGAAGTGAGTCAGCTAATAAGACAGGGTGCGTGTAGCACTATAAATAACAATTACCCGAAAGGTTGGCTCGCGGGTCACGAGCGTGTGCCAGATGGGCGGCCATGTCGCTCCTCGTGTCGCCGGGCGATATAATTTCAAAAGTATTGTTGCACGCATGCACCGGCCATTACGTTTATCTATCCGCCTGTTTTAAGTAATGGAGGAATGAATGCTGGCTATATCGTAATCGGCCATTTGGTAACATTCCACTCCGTGACCGAGTCCCGTCTCTTTTAATTTACTTTACCTTCACAACTACCTGCTCTATAATCTATCCAGTTTTATGAGTGGCAACAATATTTAAAGCATCGGTGTGGGTCTATATAATATATTTTGTTTTGGCATTGCGCCTTCATAATTTAAGATTTTTAAGCTATTATGGAGCGGTAGACATAAATAATTTACAAATCCCCTCCGTGCAGGAACGCCATTGCAGCGAATTTATGACATGACGGAAGTAATACGAATTCTTTATGGCTTTTTTTCATCTGAAAAAACTAGTTTATATGACCTTGCCTCTTTACTATCACAGCTGGCATTAATACAGACTGTGCAATTGAAATACTCATTTAATTTTATCACCCTCGCCACCTACAGCTGGGCAGCAGTGGCGTGCGGCGACTTCGCTGGCAGAGCAAGCCCACATGAACTAACAGCGAACGAAATAACTCTCTCGGTATCTTCATAGCTAAAATACTTTTTAATAAGGCAAAAATCGACCAAAAATTTAAAAATACCAGTCCCTCAGATATTTCGATTTTAATATTAAAAACAACGCAATCATCGATCGGTTATGTCGCAGTGTGTGTAGGCAACTTAAGTATTCCATTACATCCTTATACTAAATAAACGCAAAAAATTATTGAATTATTATAGTATTGTATAATGACTTTGTATAATCCAATATAAAATGTTTTTAATAATGAAACATCGTTTCGCTAAATGTTTTGATATAAATACTTATATGAAATTCACAAAAACTTCTCTGATTCGTAAGGATACCTCAGCACCGTTTTGTCTACACATGTATTTTTATTTTTAAACACACGTTGGGTTAGCTTAGTTTAACAGCAAGAAGTAACTCATTTTTATAAGCAAGTAAAAGCCATAACAGTCGACACGGTGTGCTGCCACAGATATTGCCTTTTACATAAGAAACGCACGGATTAACTTTAGCAAATAAAATATGAATTTCGGTTGCAGAACGGTAATTAAAACTACTGCTAGTTAACCGTCACCTCACAGGAATATTATGGGATGCAAATTTTAAATATACTATACTCCAATGTGAAACCTCTTTAAGATAAACAAAAATAAAATGTGGTAAGGGACCGAAACGTCGGAAGACTGAAAACTCCAAAAACAGCTTATCACCTGAGAAAATTTCAAATCATAAAAGCATGACCAATGAAAAAGCAAAGTAATAATTCTATAAGAATGGCAATGAAGCCTAATATTTTTAAAGTATGTCCTACGAACAGGAGAAAGCCTTCAATGACGTTTGCGACTGTGTCCGTGTCGACACATCTCAAGAATTCGTCCTGTTGTTTATTATAGAATGGGTAATTTTCATTACATTTATAAAATATATCTGCTGTCTGTATCAAAAAAACTCGCGATCAAAATAAATGATATGACTTAGAATTAAAAACAATGCAATGTTTAAATTGAAAATATATAGATACAAATAAAAAAAAAAGTAGTTTATCTGATAAGAGAACCACTCCGTCTTACCATACTCGACTTTCTGTTTCGCTCGAAAATGTTTGATTGCTATAGTATTTCAATACTACCTTGGAAATATACGCTATTACAAATATGAACTCATTTAAGATCAAAATTATTAAAATTGATTATAAAATATATGAAATTTTAAATGGGTAGAAAGCTCACACTGAAGTAGCCCTTGAAAGTCGAAAGCGTTCACAAACAAAAAACATAGTAATCGATATATTTATTTGTTGTTTTAATATGGAGTATTACAAATTAAACCGGTCTGTCGTGAATGATTTCGATAATTTAAAGCTCAAATCGATTTAGACAATGATAACTCTTTAGCTTGACATATGCATTATCTCTCACTGCATCAATAATAAATTTTATGCAATTTGGATTTATATAATGCTACATAATAAATACTTGCACAATTAATTAAAAATGAAAAATATGTATAGTTCTTTGATATATATATATATATATATAATATAATCACCCAGTCTAGACCAGTTGACATGGGTTTAGATCTGGGTCAGCTGATTTTTTTTATACGAAGCCGCGCATGGCTTAGAGGCAGATTATCAGGTCTGGTTTTTGCAGATATGTATGACGATGACCTCTGTTGAGTCAGAGATGATTCCATCGTCATCTCCGGCTGCTGACTTCATCATCAGGCACGCTAGGAAAGGAGCATAGCATAGTGATACTTGGAATGAGACTTCTATTATTCAAAGCAGGACTTGAAATCATTTTCTTGCTAAAAGTTTTTTTTTTCTGTATAGAACCACCCCGGATGTGTAGTTTTTAATCAGTGTTTGTGCAACCCGGTATTGATGATATATGCCGGTGACGAACAGATGTTTTGATTTCTGCAAGACAAATAGTACCTGTGCCTAATATCAAGTATGAATTAAAGAGTTTGTCGAGTTGCACTGGTGGAAAATGTTTGATGATAATCTAAACCGACGTGTTTACGAGCCAAGGAATTTGGAATGTGCAGACACGAGCTGGGTGCGACCAGGCGTGATCGACATTTAACTATATAAGGAAGCGTATTTGTTAGAGACGTGACTCTACCAGGCAATAACCTTTCAGCAGGCCAATACAAAGGATTGCGAAACACATAAAGAGTATCTACAATCTGCAACAGCTGTATAAAAGTAAAAATTGCCATTGGAAGAAGAAAACTACCAGCCAGGTGACAGCCAAAACAATAAGACTGAAAAAGGATAGAGAGGCACCCGAAGATGTGAGCAAAAGATTTCTAAACGTCAGTAAGAGAGCAAAGGCATGCAGTATAAAACGGCATGCTTATCAGCTAGCGCGTTATTCAGAAAGCGTGGTCGAAAGGTCTCTTGTTTTGAGGTAATCTGAAACTACGTCAATTTGTCGATATTATTGAGTTTATGCTCTATGATCTGAATCATCGACGGAAAAGAGAAATTCATGTTGACTTTAATATGAAATTGGAGATAATTTTTATATCTGCTTTCTCAAATATTTTCTAGGTAAATATTATCTTTTGACACACATACACACCTATTACACGCAAGCGGTGCATTCAAATAAAAATGAAAAGGCCTGACAAGCTCCGGAGAGTCTGTGAAAAGGATGGATAAAAGATCATACAGAAATGGACTAAAGTTCAAACATTTCAAATTAGAAAATCAATGCCGCTGTTCATCGGATTCTAGCTGCGCTCAGACCAGGTATTCTCAACCTGCGGTCCGCGGGACCAACACTTTTATTCAAAAATTAAATATGCAGAAAACCTATACAAAAATTGACGAACTGATTCTCACCTTGATGGCATATTGAGAAAAGCACGCAGCGATAATAAATAGTAAACAGTTTGCGTCAATATCAAATATCACACTAACTTTTAAAAAAATATTTAGGTTTCGTGTTTTATTTTTTACGTGGGAAGTAAATGCAAAACAAGGTCCCCCGATAACTAATTTTAAGTCCCCGAAAATATTGTGGCCTGTTTAACATAGCATGTGTGTGGGCCGAGGGAAGAAAAAGGTTGAGAATCGCTGAATTATCGAAGAATTTTAGGAGCTTGGAATCCGGAATTTCCTGGTTCTAGTCCGCAGTGGGTCAATAAGGGATTGCATCCACATGCATACGTTTTCAATGGAATTACATGCCAACTGGGCCAACGAATTATTTTTCAATTATAAGTAATTTTAATAAATAAATAATTTTTTATTGAAAGTGAAGTTTTAAAGCCTTATGCTATATTCTGAAAAATGTTACCTAGTCGTGCTATTTAACAGAATTTACAATTACTGGCATTCTATAGTCGTTGAGTTACTTTACTCGCTTATTATCTGAAAGGTCGAAGGTTCGGTTCGAGTGCACGACCACCTCGATACTATCGCAGGTACAATTTTTATGAAAGTTTAAACGAATATACCGTTAAGGTAGGTACAAAGCTATGGACATTTGTATGAACAACGTAAGAAGCTGAAAAAAATTATATCAATTAAACAACATCATTAAAATATGTTTTTAATTAACTTCTTACGATATCGAAAGTATTTGAAAATAAATTACGTTTAGATGATAAAATTGCTGAATGGGATACATTATAATGAATTAATTAATAATACTTTCGATCGTAGACTAAAATATTTGATATGTGATGTAAAAAGAAAGGATTGTAGTAAGTTGGTAACTTTAAAAACCATTTTTGTTTTAATCAATATTATGCAAATGATTAAATATATGTTACATCAACATATTATACTTAATTACTGCCGAAAGTGGACGAAAATTAGTATATAACCTCCCTGAAGGGTTTGGAGGCACTGAGGGTAATAAAACCACTCAAATTTGCAACGGTTTATTGGGTGAACATATAATGTCATATCCTGATAATAAAAAAAAATAACCTGCTCCTCTTATATATAAATAATCTTATCTGTAGAAGAAGGAATGTATCTAACTTTAGGCATTAATTTTTTTTGTATTGGTGCAGTAGATTTTTCCCAAAAAATTATCGAAAAACTCTATAATGGACCCATCAGAGGGACCTGCCCCCTTAAACAAAGCTGCTTCTCTCAATAGATAAACCTTCATGTTTTGACCACAGTACTATTAGGATGCTGGCCAAAGACAGCAAGCATCTTGAATAAGGTATTTCGTTCATCCTCGGCGACAGTATTTCAGATTGAGATTCCTCATAGTATTAAACGATTATACATACAAGTGGATGATGTCACGCAATAAGAATGCACGAGCAGCAACATTATTGCGACTGCAATAGATCGCTAGTGATGCAACACAAAGCGCTGAGTAGCAATTGGTATCTTACCCGACAGCAGCTGCATCCAGCCGCAGATGTGAAAGACGGTGGTGGACTGGCAGAAGAAAAACAGCAGCATCGCGCAGATGGTGAACAGCGCGACGACGACGGATATCCCCACGAAGATGGTGGCGATCTGGAAGATCAGGCCGGGGATCGTCGAGAAGTCGTCCAGCCGCCCCGTGCACACTTCCCCGGTCTCGTCCACTCGGCACACCTGCCAGATGCCGAACCTGCCGGGGTACTCCGAGTCCAAGTCCCCTATCCACTCCGGGGTTATGAACGCCACGACCGATATTATGGCATAGCAGATCGTGAAAATCGCCCAAAGCACTCCGATGGCCTTAGAGTTTCTGACATAATTCGTCGCGTACATGTGGGTCGACTCGACGTACTCGATTTTGGACCCCATTCTAACCTCAAAAAAAAACTTTTTAGCAACACTGCTTAAACAATATGGAATAAAAACTAAATCTGCTCAAACGCTTCCCAGTTGTGTAAAATCGAATATTTCGATTATATTTTTGCTCAAACGTTGTGTATTTTCGGTCGGGAATGAAACGCAACGGTAATCAGGTTTGACACATTTGTAACTTTTCACGACTCGAGAGGCGTTTGTCACCGGACGGCTTCGTCGACTCACTCCACAGAATGCTTACAAAACATTATCATTGTTTAAAAAAGTGCACTGTTCAATATTTAATCTTCGATAATAGCACGAATCACATGATATTTCGCGACATGTGAAAGATGCAAGGATGCAAATGTTTTTGGCAGCCACAAGTAAGTCCCCGCGCCGCGGGATTCTCAGACAGTGTAGCGTCGGTTTGCTTGATGTTCGTGGAGTTGAGTTTGTTTCGTTCTTCGCAATTTAACACCATTCACTAGACACACCTGCCTCGGGGCCAGCGGAGCTTGAACTGGGAACGAGTGATCTACGCGACGCTGGTTTAGAAAGTAAATACAGAGCTTGACTAAACTCCACGCCGAGTAGGAAACGCGACAATGACGCGCTGCCAACTGGAGGAATATCAAATCAGTTGCGGTGACCATTCATAGATGTCAAAAAGATAATTACTTCAATTATAAATTAATTAATAAATGTGTATTGTTACATTTTATTACATTGTGAAATATTTTCAATCGCATTTCGGAGGTTTGGTTAAAACAAAATATAACAATATTTTTTTTTTATTAAAAAGAGATCTGTTTTACCAATATTTGCTAACAGTTAATTGTTTCGTCAACAGATGACTAAATTTTACATAAAAATATTTTAGTATTTCAATTATTTTTATTAAAGCATGTATTCTTTAAAATATTTAAGTTATGCAACAATTTATAAAATATTGTTTTAACAAAAAATAATTTTGGTATATATTAATTTTGAATCAGATGTTCATTTTAGACATATTGCTAAATCCATTTTAGTTTACATTAAAATTCACAGATGGCCAAAATCATTATAACATATTTTAATTTTAAATATCTTTTTTTAAATATTTAAATTTATGTTATTTAAAAACTTTTTATAATAAACAAATGTTTTGTAAAAAAAAAAGAAATGTTAATAATTATTATGAATAAATTGTTCATTTTTAGTCTTATTGCTAAATTATACTACCATTTTAGTTTAGATCAATGTTCACAGGTGGCTATTCTCATAAAAATTATAAAATTGAATTATGCAATTAACTAAGTAATGATTTAGTCGTATAAAAAACACAATATTTTTTATAAAAACGATTATTTTATTTCATCTAATATATTCAACGTTACATTAATTTCAATAATGATATTTACATTTTTAAATACACACTCCTCACGGCATAATTTGTATGGCGAAAATAATGGCTTAGTATTTTTGAAGATTTATATAACTTTTACAAATTTTTCACGTGTCGGCTTTTACATATACAAACTAAACTTAAACACATTCTTAATTAATATCAGAACATATGTTGAAGGTAATGAATTATGGCATCACATATAAAGTAGCAATCTACAAAGGTAAAATGGATTCTATTACTCAATACACCCTATTCTATTTTTTATCTACAAACAAGTGATTTTCATATTACATTATAAATTACCTAGTGTGCTATTTTGTACAAATACTGGCAATATTTATGTTTCTAAAACGTTTGTTTTTATTTAAATTTCATGCAATTCACTAATCAATTTCTCTGGAAGCCTGATTAAATTAAACATGAAAAATTTAATGAAAATATATACAATCTGAAAAACGAGTTGCAGTTGAAATTGTACTATTAAAAATAAAAAATTAATAATGTTAACAATTTGTCAAATAAATCACACATAATTTATTGTAAAACATAAAATTTAATGCAATACATGTGTCGTTTTTAACAATTCGGTAACCAGAGTTTAATTTAATCAATACTGATTGAATTACAAATTTAAAAGTATAAATATGTTAACAGTTGATTTTCCTGCTGATTTTGTCCGTTGAATTCAGATAAAAAGTTTGAAAATTAACCTTATACATATGCGATTAACCGAATCACAAATAAATTAATGTATGGAAGTCATTTATTCCATGAAACGAAAAAAATAAATATATTTAAGATAATTAAAAAAAAAATAACTGAGTTTGATTAATAAAATAACATTTGATTAAATTATACAATATTGTAATCATCCAAGGAAGTTCTATAAGTTTTGACTTATTTTTTAGGCTTTAGGAGTTTTTTAAACATTTCAATAGTTGATTATCCGAACTCAACATTCAACGGCAAAAAAAATTATTAATTCAATATACAAATTAAAAGAAGCTTCATTAATCACTGCTTCTGTGTTTTACAAAATTATTCATTTATTTTATAGAAATTTGAAGATTTTAAATTTTTAAAATTTATTTTTATTTCAACGAAAACAAACAAGAATAGTTGAATTTTTTTTATAAGTATAAAAAATATATTAAAATAATACAGGTTATTTTTTTTCACAGTATTTTTCGCAGAGTTAAAGTACGTTTTAATTGCAAGTGAATTGCATCATTTGATGACTTACTATTAATTAGTTATTTAAAAAAATCATTATATGGCGTTCGGTTAATCGTTAATAATTAATTATATACAAATACAAGAAGCCCCATAGTTTCTAATTTATTTAAATAATATTCACACTTGTGGCAAGATTAAGGCTTACCAAATTATGCTTTGTACGCAGCCATTTTAAATATATTAAATAATTACCATAAATATTAATTTATAATTATTTTTTCTACATAATCTATCAAAAGTTACAATAACGCCTATATTAAACAATAGCTTTTTGAAATATTATATACACAGCTGGATTTGACATTTTTCAGTATGAAGCATCACACAAACATGATCTAATCAATAGTATTATTATTTTAACTAATACGCCCTGTTTTTGAAAAGATCATCAATGATTACTTTATTAAAGTGAATGATTCAGTTGACAAGTAATCAAAGGTTGTTAGTATTTTATTAAAAATCCATTTGGCTAGGTTGAGTATATCGACCATCATAAAGAAATCCCTACAATTGTGTGGTTATATATTAAGTGGGCGTCGTCTTTTGGATATCATTAATTTACCTAAGTCTCTGCATTGAACTCTAAGCTGGCACAGTGGCTGATGATGGATGGGTCGGCGTGGCGATGCCATCCTCGCAGCTGGTCCTCCGCTCGTGAGGAGAGCTCTCCGCGTAGCAGCTGTCCGGGGATGCCCTGTAGCTCCTGGGGCTCAGGCTCCTGTCCGAGCTGGGAGACTTGTCCGTCTTGGGGGATCCCAGCTCGCATGGAGCATCGTCGCTGGTCAGCAGCACCCCGCAGGGCTGCCTCAGGAACGCAGACCTGTCGTCGTCGCGGCAGGGGGACGCCCTGGCGAGCTTGGCCGGCTTCTTGAGCAACTCTTCAATGGAGTAAGGATTCCGCTTCTTGCTTTCGACCACAGGCGCTACGATCTGGACGTCCTCTTCGTCGTCTGCTTCCGAAGTTTTATCCAGGGAATCGTCGCTCGTGGAGCCGATGTGGGTGTTGTAGGAGAGTGCGGTGTTCACTTCCGGTTGAGGTAGCTTTTGCAGTCTGTTGAACATGGCGCCCTGGCTCGGAAGAGCGCTGTAGTGGAAGTAAGGTGATTTGGCTTCCTGGTTTCTGCAGTTGAGCATCACGTTTTGCCACGGCGAGATGGGGTTCGGCTTCAGGAGGTTTTGGGTTCCTTGCGAGGCGAGGTGCAGCTGGTGGTGCAGCCACGAGGTCGCGAGGCGGGACTGGGCGAAGGCGTGGGCTGACGGAGGTTCCGCCAGAGACTGGAGCTGGGCATGGGCGAGAGACTGCTGCTGGAAAAAGCTGGGCATCCTCGGAGTCTGCGCCGCTGCTGGGATCGGATGCGCGAGGCTTCCCGGCTTCATGCTGGAAAGATAGTTTGTCCCCGGTGTCGCCGACTGCTCCGGTTGGCTGCGATTGTAGCCATCTGCAATAAAAAAAATAATTCAAATTATCATCAAATAATGTTTGCAATAATGTTATATTCCGAAACGTCGGAGTGACGAAAACTCAAGCAGGTCGACTCAAGACCTCGGCAGCCAAAACCAACGAAGATATTTAATATTCAATCCGGCCGATGTTTAAAGCCAATTACTGTAACAAGCCACACCTGCGCTGAGCACCCTCCAGACCAGGTGAGGTAATAATAACGTTTGCGGAGTTCGTTGGAGATTGACGCTCCGTCTAATTTGTGATAATAACTCATGTCGATGACTTCCTCCTTACCCGCCGATGTGCAGATAAACTGATTGTAATTATTATTAAACGTATCGGTGTCCGCCATCGGTCAACTCCTACCCCGTCCCGCAGAATAACTTCCGGTTTTTATTATATAGTATAGCTGCCTGCACACGCTGCGATGCAACCGACGACAATATTAAAAAGCGAATATCTTTTATTCCTATTTAAAATTTTGCTGTTGTACATGAATTTTGTGTTGGTTCTATGCAATATTGTGTATTGTACTAGAACTTTCTCTTAGTAAATATTTTTGGTTTTACTAAAGCACAAAATGTAGCACTGTATAAAAAAAATATTGCATACCAAAGTATACAAATTAAAAATAAAAAAATGCGGTCCATACAAATTATAAAGCATCGCATTTGAAATACATAATTTTGATTAATTTATTTTATTATTATTAGCAGTACGCCACTGAATTTGAATTATCATATTCATATATTTTACCCTTATGTAAAAAAAAACACGGCATATATAGATTTTTTTTTAACCAATAGCAAATTATTTTTTATAAGTCCCGTAAGTGTTTGACGTCTATTTTATTTATTCTCCGGTTATTTCTTGTACTGATTTAAATTCTGGATTTAGAGACGAATCTCAGAGATGGCATCTTCATTTAGAAAGACATCCCATTTCCTCACAATAAAAAGGCTATTTATTTAATTTAATTGAGATGGCCAGCAATTAAAGTGATATATCTATTATCACTCTCGAGAGCTTCAAGGCGATTATTTGAAACCTAACATCTCCAATGGGAGACCTCACGTGAATGAAAGGAAATTAACTACGAAAATATACGGTTAACATCTCACAACATAATCGATGGCTTTCTTACAATTAAACGCACGATTACCTGCTTTCTTTTAAATTATCAAAAAATTCATTAAAATATATATATGTATAACAGTTTTCTATAAGCTGATAAGCTTCAGTTCATCCTTTACAGCTCACGAATATATTTGTTAGGATTATAAGCGTAGAGATTCTCGGGTATAGAGCTGCTTGACTTTTTCTATCCTCTGACGTTTCGGTTCCTGTCCTGGGACCAATTTCAGGGATCCCTGAATTCTCAAATCCCTGAAAACGGGACTGAAACATCCGAGTAACCAAAACGTAATACAATCCAATTTATAACAATGGCATCATCAATAGACATTTTTTAAAGCAGAATAAAAGATACGTTATTAAATATTTATTTTTTTTGACTAATATTATATTTTAAACTATAATAGTTATGTGTTTTATTTTGTTAAAAAATATTTACATATAAATAAATGTCACTATTGGTATCACGATTAATAGGAAAAAAAAATTGCTGAAATTTCTGGTCTATTAACTAAAACAATGTAAAGAATGGAAAAACTATTTTATAAATAAAAAATTGTTAACTTATTTAAAAAATACACGAGAAAGACGAATTCCACAAATTTTTTATTACATCGAAAAATTTATGATGCATTTTCATCGCCGTATAAATTTATTTATTTCAATCATCAAGAAGATATATTTTACTGATTAAAAACTAGTTTAAATGGTAAAATATCCCCTTCAGTATTATATATTATATAATATTTACTAAGTGTGCTCCATAAAGAAACAGCTGCCTTAAATCGATTTATAACATAACGTTTAGTAATATATTCCACTTGTAAACTTTTGTTACCAAAATACTGAAGTGTGATTTTTATAAGAAAATGCCATAAATAAGGAAACGAGAATTAGTTATCTGAACATATTTATGATTTTGCGATTAACCTGTTTGTATAATTAAAAAAATTGCACGCAGATGATTAAGATTTTTTATGTTACTACTTCAAGATAAATATGGATTCATTCCAACTTCTAGCTACTGGCATAAATTCCACTATTTCCTTGGATAATCAGCTGAAGGATGCTGTATTTATTATTTCAAATAATGTTGCCAAAATAGACTTAAAATATATATCTAATATATGTCAAAGTGTGTTTGATTTATAAAAAAAATCTTTGCGCGTTTTTGAGCAAGAATATTTCTGGTGAGCATTTTTTTTATTTTTGAAATGTGCAAAGTTGCAATATTGCAAAAAACAAATTGAGACATTGCTCGTGTTCGTTAAAAATCTAAGTAATTGGCACATAATGACGACTGGCAACATTGTCATTACGGGGGTACCTTCCCAGAACTGGACAGCGCCCTGGACGTTTACAGTAATTGCGGACCCACCGTTTATAAAACACTGGGGTCTAATGACACGTGCTTGCTTAGCCAGCAAATCCAAACCTGGCAATGAAATCGTTATTTTAATAACAAAGTGTTAAAGTAAAAAAAGACGAGACTAAAGGCTAAATTATGAATATCATTAATTAGTTTATTATTCATGCCAAGTGGCATCCTACAGCATCAAGCCATATTATGATAGTAAATACATGTATATGGGATCCTGACCAAGAAATTAAAGTGAGGATTGAGACAGCACGCAGTATATTTAATAATTTGAGGAAAGTACTATGCTCAAGAGATATAACCATAAAATCTCGATGGAGATTCACCAAATGTTATGTCGTCTCAGTCTTCTTTTATGCTTGGATACTATGCGAATAATTAAGGTAGCAGAAATATGGCTCCATAGACACCATGGGTTGACCATCAGAATGCACAAATAATGGAAACTCTTGACGTTGGTAAAGAAGCAGAACGTCTCCTACTTTGGGCCACAATTTTCGTAACAATAAATACAGCATCTTCCAGCTGATTGACCAAGGAAAAATCGGAGGAAAAAAGGGCATTGGAAGATGGAAGTTTTAGTGGCTGGAAGCCGACCCATGATAGGGATATGTTCAATGAAATGGTCACAAATCTTTTATGATGAGAGGCAACAGAAGAAGTAGAATTAGTATTTTGGTAATCATTGTAAAATATCTACTATTAAAAGCATATAAATGTTGAGGATCTATAGTATTAGGACCCTTGCGGTCGGCACGCGGCAGCCGATAAAACAATTTGGCAGGGGTGGACGGGGGAGGGGCGAGGGCCGCAAATTACTGTCACCTGCCGCCCTATCGGACCATCTACTCCACCGCCGGCGGTGACATCAGATAGCGACCATCAGACCTGATGGACTGATGGACTGATGGCCGGTGCTCAGTCAGGATCGTGGCAATGAGGAGGCAGCATACAGCTCCTTGATATCCTCATTCTACGACCTAGAGACCTTCAGGTGACCTCTGTAGAAGCAGGAGGCTTCAAAAAAAGACACAGGTAGGTGAGCAGAAAAAAAACACTCGAATTGGCTGTCTCTTTCAATACAGAGTCTCATTTAAATTATCATAGCACTAGAAATGTAGCCCGTCATAAAATGACGTATTCGATGAACGATGCAATAGTGTTTGAACATATGTTTGGCTGACAATTAGATGAATATTTTGTACACATATTTTTTTAATAACCGGATATTAATTTCGAAAGCAAAGCCATTCTAGGAAATATCACATTTCGTGTCACAAACAACGAATCACTTTCACTGCACTGTTCTTTATTAGATGCAGTCTTTATCACGTTCAATCGTGCTATTCTTTTTTAATTACGTTTGCTGTGCTTAGACGGTGTTATTTTTTTAGGAGGCATTTTAAGTTATAAATGATGTGATTAATAATTTCTAACGCAACTAAAAAATAAAATTGGTACTTGCGTCAAGCTGACATAAACTGGAAATTTCTTAGAAGCATCATATTTTGTTTTTTTGTAAAAATTCTAAATTTGGAATTCTCGCTGTGAACAACAGAATCATATAATTCGTACATAAAGCATATTTGATAGTTTTATTTAATTAGTTTATGAATGAAAATATTATCCTATCGTCTTGAAATTCGGCACATAACTGCGGAAAATCTCACTAAACTTGCGTGCAAAAAATCAGCGTTGTATCTTTTAAGATATTCTATAGAGAATCAAAAAATGAAACATACACACACACCCACCCACCCATACACAATGGCTATTATTATAGTATATTACTCAAGCTTGAAGTACTTTACTCTTATAGAGTCTTGTTTTGACTGATTAAATAAAAAAATTAAAAAAACAGTGTCTAGATCATCTGAACTTGGTTGTTAAAATAACTTATAGTGATTGTAGTAATATTTATTCAACGACTATATGTGAAAATATACTAAAGTTCCCACAGTGGCAGGGGCGTCGAGTAGCTCTTTGGTAACTGTTAAACGTAGAATCTTAGTTAGAAAACTTTAACCTTTTGCGTTTTTTTACGACGTGCCAACACCGGAGATAAATCACAGGTGCGTCGTGGGTGTGATTTGGTGGTGTTGCCTGTAACAGGGAATCGAGATGAGTTAATTAAGCGTTAAAATGCTCCCGGACCCGCCGCGCTGCCTCCATAAAACTCAACCAGCTCTAACTCGCCGGTGTTTCGAATGTTTATGCAGATTCCTGATTTGTCGATAAAGCAGCGCTCTTTTACTATTTGGTTTTGTTTTTACGCCTTGCAACACCGAAGCCTCTTTCAGATACCACGATTCAGAGAGTCTACAGTAAAGATATGACTCCTAATATGCAAAGCCCGCTCTGGAATTATACTCGTATATTGCCTTTGATTGAATTCCCATCAAAATTTTATTTTACATATCATAGTGGAGTGAATCTACAGTACAAGTATAAAAAAAGTTCTGAAAACTCTTTATAATTTATTTATTTTTTAAAAATACATTACACATAATACTTGTCCTTTTTAAGCTTTCAAAATATTGGTTTATTTATATCTTCCCCAGTGTTTTTACCTTGTTAATTCTTATACCAAAAGAAGCTCATAAAAAATAGCAATCAGCGACATATTACATAAATTATGTGCTTGTGAATAGACTTGAATGGGTTCTGTTTGATATGTTTATTACCTTCTGAAAGCACCGGGGCTTGAAGGATTTGCACCTTGCAACTAAACCAACTCATAAATCTCATAAAAATAAGTAAATATGTTTATTGGGCATTACGTCTACGACCTAAAACGTTTAACTATAAAAAAACGGGGCAGGTAGCAAGGGATCAAAAACCTTTTTTATATTTTTTTAAATATTTATTAATGCCAGCAGGGCTTTGTGTACTCTATTGTAAAGCCTTTGTTACATGTTATCGATCAAAGTGCTGCCAACGAATCAAAACAATAAGTTAAATATAATATACCTCATTCATTCTGATATGCTATGAACAACCTTATGAAAACAGTATAATGGATTAAACAACATATATTTTGGTATTCAAAACCTCACAAGTATGGAGATTTTACGTCCTCGCTGAAACTTTTCTTTTCTGTGACTCAAGTGATTATCCTCGATAAAAAAGGCACTATTTCTTGCCAAGGGGATGAGGATGTCTGAATTTTAAAGATGACATAAATTTGCAAGCATCTGTATAATAAGAAGACACAAGGCTTATATATATACGTATATTTTGGCAAATTTGAAGATTGTAAAATATTTAATTGCGGTAAAATAGAGGTCTCTTATTCTGTTTCTGTTTCTGCTATTAAACCATCATATTCCCTAAAGATTATTTACTTGACGAACTATTTATATTTAAAATATAATATGACGAAAAAATATTATTAATTCAGAGGCTACCAAATTAGGTTTATCCTGTCCATGAAATGAATCCTGCTTTCATATCAACACGGAGAACAGAGATCATTCTCCTGTCATGGTTTTAACATGATAAGGTACTTGACATTCTACGGTCGTAACAAAATTATATTTTATATATTTTTTGAATATAATATAACGCATAAATATTGTCAATTAAGTTTGCAGTCCACCTTGAGGGGCACGTGTCCAATTCCCTCTGACTACAGCTCTATTAACGAAGAAAATATAAATAACCTGAACGACCTCATAACGGTACGCACAATAAATTAATTTGAAAGTCCGCAATATGACTTATATATAAAATACACCTGTTAAAAAAAATTCCTTAATGTGTTCAGTCGGTTTTCAGCGATAGAAAACTGGGAACAAGGGTACGATATTTGTGTTTTGGCTATACATACCAGTAATTAAAAATGTGTATTTCTCGCAATGAATTTGTATTACGTATGCAACAAATAAATTAAGCGATTTTAAATAAATATTTGTTTTGTTATAATACTGCATTTCAAAACTAACACTTGCCAGTAAAAATGTTTACTCAGCGTTATTTATAAATACATTATTTTTATACTATTGAGGGACAAGGTATTTGCTTTGTGAAGATTCATATTATTGATGAATGAAAGGTATTTTTTTATACTTGACATGAGTATAATGTGAAGTATAAAAAATACCTTTCATTCATCAACATTTTTTTTTATGATTCCAAACACACACACACACACACACACATAAACTCAATATATATATATATATTTTTTTTATTATTTTTTCGTTTATATATCTCTTCCTTCGTTATGTGGGTAGAGTTATTATAATGTTATCATGTGTTCATGTGTTTTACATTCACACTTAAAATGATAATGGGGCCTCCCACACACACACGCAGACAGTGTGTTACTATAGCAGTGTAACAGTGTGTGGGTGTGACATTTGCTCACACAGCATTTTATCTTTTAAATAATTGTTTTGTGTAGAAATTCTTATGATTCGGCATCACAAGGGGATATAGCTCAGTGGTAGAGCATTCGACTGCAGATCGAGAGGTCCCCGGTTCAAACCCGGGTGTCCCCTCAAATATACTTTTTTATTAATTATTAAAAAAAATAATTACTTCACAATGCTTCTCTCGATATGATAAGCAAAAAAAAATTCGGTGTAAATATAAAATAACAAATATTTTCAATAGACAAAAAATCAAAATAGTATTAATGTTGACAAAACCCGATAATGTTTGAAAAACGTTTCTCCTTTCAAAAATTTTTTTTTGTCGGTTAACTCAATTTTGAATATTTTTTGAATATTTTTTTTTTTATCTCGTATTAATCGAAACGTTATAAAATGTATATCATATACAGATTTTTTTAAATTATCGAACAGTGAATTGGTTGAGGTTCCTGTGACCGAGCAAATAAGTTGTTTTGAAACTCACCCTGGTGGTCCTCCCACGCGCCCCCGTTCCTCAGGATCCTGTTGACGCTGCTGACGGAGGGGATGGAGTGAGGGTCACACACCCTCTGGCTGAGCAGCCTCTCCCTGATCTCCCACGCGAACATTCCTGGGTTCTCCTGCTTCAGGCGCAGGATTTTCTTCACAACGGTGGGGGTCGCAACTTGCTGCAAACAATTACAAAGCATAATGTTAAACAACGAATTTAATAACTAAAATTCAGCTAAACGTTTGTATGCTCCTAGACAATTGACTATTCATATTTTATTTTTACAAATTTAATCAAGTTTTCAGCAATACGTCGTTAGATAAAAGCAAACAAGATCGTGTCTTAATATTAGCGAGAGTTTCTAAGCTATTTTTGCAGCAGCAGATATTGCTATAAATTATTTTATAAATAATATTATTAAAAAAATTAGTTAATAGATATCTATAATGTTGCCATTTAATGCATTGATGCAGCTAATATTTTTTCCTTTGAACTAGAGTAATATTGAAAGCCTCCCTTTACCTTAGTCTCTTAAACGTTATATACAAGTACACTGCCGATGCGCTCATGCATATAGAATAACTGATTCAACGTCGAAATGTTTTATTTTAATATTTAAAAAACATTTTTGAATAGAAAATATATCAAACGCTTTGTTTTATCAGCATGGCAACATTCAGTAGTGCGTTTCCAATAAAAAAAAAACTAATATTACACGGACTAATTGCTGGCTCACCACTCGACTGAAAAATCCAGACTATCGAAATACAATTACAGCTCAGTACTCGAGATTGGGCAGAATATTAAAATCATGATCGCTTATCAGCTCGGGTGCTGATAGGCCTGTCAAGCATCATTCACCGAAACTGATTGTTGACTTTCGGGAGCTTCATTATGCTAGTCTTCTAATCTAAACGTAGATTTAATATGTATTATCACAAGCATATATCAACATAATCTAGAATCTATATGCAGATCATGTTTTTTTGGCGGTGATTTTCCTGATAATGCGCAAAGCATTTTTGAAACGAAACCTGTTTACGTTATGGTAAGCGTAAAAAAATTTGTCTTGGTAGAAACTCATATTCATTGGCGAAATTTCATACAAGTAGCTTAGCATGAAGTCTAACAGAATTAGCAATCCAAGAGTAATTGAACTCAGCACAAATCAAAAAAATATCTAGTTAGTGTGTGCGTGCCGCCACTGTGCGCAATCGGTTTGTTCGAAGCAAGCTTGTTGCAAAATGGAGTTCAAAAACACAGGTCCCGATTAGTCGGCTCGCCTCGCCAGTAGTGCTGGTCTCGGCTTCTTTGAACAGAACTCAAATAACCTGAAACGCTCTTATCCGCCCGATAAGCCACCGCGGCCGGAGGTGTGAAAACCAATCACGCGCGCGGGAAGCCATCAGTCACACAGTAGACGCGGGCGCCGAGTAGACGAGATACTAATGCCTCAATTAAGCCGGCTCCACACACGGAGTCCGTCCCGAGTGGCGGACACGTCTACGATTTTAAGGTAAAGCAATGATTTACACCTGCATTTGTAGGAGAGACGCCTGAAAGACATTCTCTTCTTCTTCACCTAGATTGGCGACCATTTCGCTGACCATATACTCATGCTGAGCCAGTGTCAACATTATCATATAATCCTTTTCTTACAATGCTCCGGCGTTTAGATCTGATACTCCTTCTGCAGCAAGCTACAAGAGCTTCAAGAGAATGAATGGGGTTTTTACAGGTGCTTAAGGCGGAGACGCTGAATTTGCGTCAGTTACAACAGGTGATTCTATTTTCAGGAAAATCAGTAAGACCTTAGTGGCATAGCAATCAATGGTAAAGTATCGAATAGGATAATATAATATATTTGCAATCTTTGATGATGTTTAAACGGACTTTGAAAGTATGCAAATTGAATCTATGAATTTTCACTGCATTGAAAAAAGAAACAGCATCCTTTGTAACCACCAAAGTTCATATATATATAGAATGAATATATAGAAGAATGAGTGCTTGAGACTTGCTGGTTTTGCCGTTGATGTTATGTTGCTTGTTAATTATGGATGTAGATCAAAAGGCTGGCGAAATGTTTGCGTATTCGTTTATTGAGATGATGGACAAAACAGAATTATATGTGTTTACTGGTCGAGTGTCTGCGTCTCTCTGTGGTAGGTTGCCTTCTCGCTGGGGTTGTAGGGTTGTTGTAAAATTAGAAAGTTTCTACCTGCGGTAGGGGCGGAGCTTAACAAGTCAAATAATGTAGCGGTGTATTTGCACTGACCGCTACACTGGCTTAGAAAATAGTTTTTTTAAGAGATATGTAACGAGTATCGTGTCATGTCTATTCCTGTTGATATCCGAAGTTGAATCAATTAAACGGCATTCGTACAGATCGCCGGTTGCTCTGTTCTCCGTGGTCCATCCGTCAGGCATTGATTGGGGCGAGCGGCTTCAAACGCTCCCCGCCGCGCCGCCCTAACCTCAATTTGTCACTCCACCACGGATGATCCATCAGCGGGACGTGACGTCACCTGTCGGCGGAGGCTGCTGCGCATCAATCAGGCCCCGCGGGTCACCACGCAGCGAACAGCGCTCACTGGACACGAAACAGTTGCCGATATCATCACAATGTGTGGACCGAAAGAGTAGTACACAGTATGCACAGAGTAGCAACAACATACGAGGGCGGTCCGATAAGTACTTAGCCTACAAAAGAAAAAAAGAAAAGGGGCGATTTATTTCTCAAAACAGTCTCCTTTTAGACACACTTGACCCAGCGATGCTCCAACTTTTTTAACCCGTCTGAAAAATACGTTTTCTCGAGGTCTGCAAAGTATAGACGACCTCCTCATTCGACTTAAATTTCTGCCCGGCGAGTGACTTTTTCAAGTTTGGAGACGGCGGAGGTGTGAGCCGTCTAAGAGAATGTACTACACGACAGTAAATCTCTCTTGCGGTACTAGCACCATCGGGCGATGAGGCTAAGTACGTATCGGACCGTCCTCGTAGCTGGCGAAATAGTCGCTGAAAATATTGCTGAATAGCTTCTTCATCAAGTGCATCTTCTCAGAGAAGGTTTGTGACCATTTCACTGAGCATATACTAATATTGAGCCAGTTTTTATGGGGCAAATAGTCTCTGAGTCCTTCTACACCGCAGTTTTATATTCGAAGGAAAAGTCTGCGTATTGCTCCTGCCCAATAGCATTATTATATAATCCTTTCCTCACAACAACAGACCCTCAACAAGGTACTTCCAGAGCACATCTCTTTACAATCATTCTTTAGCTATGCACAAGCAACTGAGTTGACCTATATTTGAACTATAATTGTCCCGTTTGGGGTTGTATCGCATGGTCACCCCAGAGGCGGCCTCTAAGCTCGCGCTTGGCCAACGGAAGTTGGAGTGAGAGGAAGGCCGTGAAAAAATAAATGCAAATATAATTACGTGTTGGTTTTAACGCGTTTTTTGTTTGTTATTTTGTAATGATGTGCTTTTTCTGGCGACGAGCACGCGAGATAGCCGCGTTGAGTTATACCAATACAGATGTTATCATTGCGGGTCCTGATGGCATGCTTTATCTTTTATTAATGCTGGTTTTTGTGTATGACATAACCTCGATACCTGCATACTAAATACATGATGCACCTTGGCTCGTGTAATCATTTGATTAGTGTACGAAGAGTATCAACTGCTGCCTATAAAAGCCTGTATTTTTTATATATTTCTTATCTACGACAAATAGGTATAATTTGTATTAATTTTTAACAGTAAATATAAATACCATGAACCATGCTTGAACAACGCTATCGGCTTTTAAAGTCTTTGCCAGACTAATCATTGGAAGTACGGTTTTAAAATGAACTCAAAATTAAAAATGGTTGTAGTCTTTGATAACGACATATTCGAGAATTAATTTTCAGTCGGGGATAGCTTGGACATTTAAAAATTAATATGATTATGTTGTTAAATATTTCTTAAAACCTTTCATATCACGTCCACACCCTAGAATGACAAGCAATAAAATATGTAAGATAAAAATTAAGGGTGATCCAATCGTTTTTAAAAACCCCCACTTATTTAAAGATTCAGGGGTTGGACATTTCAATATCCATCGGATGTGGCCTTTCTGAAATTATACCATCAAAAGCCGTCACCCCATTAGAGGGCTTTAAGATAATTTAAGGGTAGAAGAATCGATACTTAAGTGATTCCGAATTCCTGTAATTTTATTTTATAGTGTACACCTGTGGCAGAGGTATTAATTATATATTATAATTTAAGGGGTCGAACTATTTTATGAAAACACGCCTATACAATACAGTGAATTTTTTTTTAGCTATAGTTATACAATCTATTTAATAAAAAAAAATTACAAGGATCTTTTAAGTAACAAGTAAAATACATATTTTTTACTTTAATATATAAAATTTTACATTTAAATCCTTGATAGACATGACCAGTAGAGTTAGATCCCACGTTCTCTATTGGTTATCTCTTTAGTCCCCATTTTCTTTGACATCTCCCCATGACCTTTTACGATTATTGAGTAGTGTGGATATAAAGTCCTCATTCATATTAAAAGGTTAAATATTTTTCTCACATATATAGTATAAAAGAGGTTATGCCTAGCATGGTGCATAATTGAAGATTGCTGTTTTCTACACCAAAATCACATAATACCGCCATCGAAGACGATTGATTTGTCGTTGAATGGACAATTGATATTTGGACAGAATTGAAAAGCATTATTGATGAAAAGTGATATATTTCGAGAATCCTAAACGCAAAAAATGTGGCACAGCCAAATCGTTTCGAAAAGAAGACAATGCTCTGCAGTTGGTGAGACCAGAAAGAAATCTGGGAAAATGTAAAACTGCCAATGGGCATCGCTATCGACAACAACTGATCAATTTAAACCATGCATTGCTCGAAAAATGGCCAGAATGGGACACGAGACACGAACCATCACCCTTCCATTCTCCGGGACTCCATCAAAACCCTGAAATGGGATCTGCTACCAGACCTGGCCCCTTCCAAATATCACTTGTTCCGGTCGATGACTCATGGCTTGGCTGAGCTACACTATGAAACAATTGTATGTATATGTCTTGAAATTTTCTCTAATATATATATATAAAAACTAGCATACACAAGGTAACTTCAGTTAAAACGCCTTTATTTAATTAATTACTGTAATTCAATCGATTACAGAGGTGCGACCGAATCCCACGCTGAGAATAATATCCATCACGAGATATTAGCCGATAGCGCTCCCAAAGATGTCGGATGACCGATCGCTGAAATTAGCCGTCGTGAAGATTTTTTACAGCCTCCTCGGTCCAGAGGCTTTATCGCCGCCATGGCATCCCGCCGGCCATTTAACTCTTATCAAAGACCAATTTGCCACAACGTTGCTTGCACCGCAAACGAGTTGCAAAAAAATTACTTATCTCCTGAATTTTTACGTTATGACGTCACGGTTGATTGAATCATCGCCCGGTGCAATTTTATTTTTGTAACACAATAAGACATGCACAGTGTTTTATACGTGTGTAAATAAAATATTATTTATTTTTAAAATCTAGTTCAGCCCTGTTGAGAAAAAAAAACTCAGTTATAACCGAGAGCGAACCATCTATCACGTCTTGACGGGCGAGGTCTCATTTTTACTGATATATAATTGTAAAGATGATTCTGTGTTTTTACTGGTGACTGTTTTTGTAGAGTAATTCACAAACAACATTAGTAGCAGGCACTTAGCTGTGGTGTAAATGTAACTTTCTAATGGGAGATGAGTTACGTACGTGGTTTTGCGTATCTGTTGCTTAATTTGAAAAAATGTTTGTTTATTAGTTTTTATAATCAAATTAATAAGAAGAGCATTGAATCTTATTTGAATTATGTAATATGTAAGTTTTTAAAATAACGAAACTACAATAATTAAAAAAAATTCTAGCCGATTCAAAAAATGAAACTAATCAATATAGTTTGAATAATGACATTTTTTATTTTATTTTATAGTTTGATTGAATTGAATATCCAGTATCCTTTTTTCAACAATAATCAAAGGGACAATAAAAATTAACATTTTTATAATTTTGTATAGCAAAATTAAATAATACAATTTTATGAATTTAACATTTGTAAAACTGCTTGTTTTTTTTTATAACTTGAATCGCAATTTATACCAAATTATGTAAAATTTCGTAATTATGGACAGGATATATTTTAACTGCCAAAGTAGATCGAACACATAATTACAACAATATTGTAAAATACAAGCATTTTAATTGAAAATCCTCAACATAATTGGCTCTTCATTTGTGTACACGCAGTAACACCTGTATTTAGTTATTTACATCTCAATAATTACCCAATTATAATACTTTTTCAATAAAACCTCGGAAAGTGTAACTTTCAACGGAAGTTGATTAAAGGCAGCATAACTTAAAGGGAATCCACCGATCGCCGAGGCTCTGTCGTGCCCAGGTGTCGACAAGATAACATCTGAAACTTCACGCAGGTTGTGTCGGGGAGGTTTATTCAAATTATAAGGATACAGTTAACCAAAGATTTAAAATATGCAAGGTGAGTCCAAACAAGTAAACACCTTTAAAACTGACATTTCCAATAACACCCATACCAAGAAGACGCTATTGCTTAATTGCAAATAGGTTAATAAATTTTATCAATGAATAAATTTTTTATATGTATTATATAATAATAAAGTATTTATTTAAGTTTAATCGAATTAAAGATAGCTTCTCAGCGCAGTGGCGGCTTGCGGCGGGTACGGACAGCTCAATTTGTAGAGATTCCTCGCTCGCGAGGGCATTTCACTTATTCGTCTCCGGCCAGGGGCGGCGCGAAGTCTTTTTCGGGGCCGAATCCAACACCACCGACTACCAACCAATAAATATTTTTACGGTAGTGATATCAAATTAAAACGGTTTAATATAAAAATAAGAAAAAAAAAAAAAAATTTACCCTATGATTTTTTAAACGTGTGTTTTTTTATAAAAAAAAATCTGTTTTTATTACGAAAATTTTATTGTATTCTTGTTTCACTGTACTTTTGATATTGCTGAATTTTCATGAACACAAAATTATATATATATATATATATATACTCGTATACGTACTTTTATGTTTGCTCATGGTTTTTATGGAGAATAGTTAAGTTCCCGAGTCCTTCTACACCGCAGTTTTATATTCAAAAGAAATGATTGCGTTTTGCTGCTGTTTTCTTATAGCATTATTAAACAACCCTTTCTTTACAGTTCTGTGGAATTCAAATATAATATTAGCAGAATCCCATCACCTCGACAAGGAGCTTCCAGAGCACATTCCTTCATAGTCATTTCATGCCCACTGCTCCATTACATTATATGGTATATATATATTCTTCATCAAGTGCCTCTCTTTTGTAGGCTAAGTACTTATCGGACCAGCGGTTTGGCGGTTCAAAGGAGGTTGGCGACCATCTCACTGAGCATATACTCTTGCTTAACCAGCGTCATGGTTTTCTAATGGGAAAATAGTGTAGTAGATCCTCAAAGCCTTCTACACATATATATTTTCATTTTAAGGAAAATAAATTAAATTAAGATGGCATGCGGGCCTCGTTTCCAAGATCAACGGCATGCATTTTCACGATCTTCGTGGGTAACAGTTACATGTATTTTAATGCAATAAATCGCTGAGCGGGTCGGTGTTACACTGAATACTTTCCAAATGACTCCAAAGATCTCCTTGTTGAGATAAGCGAGCCCGCCGTCACTGTGCGGCAAGTGTTTGTGCGCGATAAATCAAGGGCGGCTCGTGGGAACAACTCCTCCGCTGGTCAAATCAAAACTCAAACGCGCCGAACCATTTCCTGTTCCTTTAAAGAAACATCAAAGACGCGCACGCGCCATATTGTTTTTTTTTTTAAATTTTATTAGTCAATTGCTAATCAAACGCGTTTATACTTCTTATCATTAAATAATTAATTACACTAAAGTACTCCAATAAAAAAACGCCTTTGTTACTTCATATAAATTTAAAAATCTAAAAAAAATATAGTCTAGCGAAACTCTTGCAGACTAATTAATTTAATCGACGATCAACAAATTGGGCAAATACGCTATTTACTTATTTATTAAAAAATAAATTATTTTTATTTAAATATAAATATATGTGCAGTAGCGTCACCCAGAAGCGGTGAAAACAAAACGCAGCTACTGATTACAGGATATGTTTAAACTCGTGTTCATTCTGCGTTACAACTGCTTAACCCTTTACTGTCATTAGCTCAGCAGGTGACGATTCGCACGCACGAGGAGGCACGGCCATTAAAGGGATAAATCCTCATGTAACGTTTACAAGCATTGCAGCTCGACCTGTTGAATAATTAATATGATTATATAAGTGATTAACCTGTTAAAAATTAAAAAAAATCAATAATGATTTGTTATATTATAAAACAGAAAAATGCAATCAAAAAATGTAGATTTAAGTACTATTATATCGCAACACCAGATGCTTATAAAAACACTTTATTATTTCAGCACTAATTAATTTTCAGGATGTGCAACATGCTTATGTTTTTTTTTTTTAAGATCTTGCTCGTCCAACACAATTCAAGTGTACCAATTTTCACTAACTAAGCTACGCTGAAATCCTGAATCCAGATTTTTATAAGCGCATGCAGTTGGAGCAAAACTCTACAGTCTCAGTATCTGGTTTTATACATTTTATGTATAACGTCAATAAAAACAATAAGACAAGTATGCATTAATAAAATCAGCAGGTGACTGGATAGCATAAAGTGTAACTTCATATTACTAGCATGCTAGTTGGACGCAATGTAAACAGTCCATAATGTGAACCGAAGGGTTGGCAATCTCCCCGTGCTGGTCAGCGCAAGTGAAATCAGAGGACACGAAGCGTGTTGAATGCTAATCGGACGTGAAAAGTGCCCCATGGGGTGTCATTACTACTAGGGGTGTCAGGCTGCACGGTGTTGGGGTTGATTCTACACGCGGACCTTCCACCTCACCGTCATTCATTAATTTGTTTATAAAGACCATAACATCTTCATCGAGTGCCTCTCCTTAGAGAAGGTTGGCGATCTTTTCACTGAGCCTCCTCGCTCTCCCCATTCTGTTGCTTGTACATGGCTGTACCCTGAACGTGTGTAATGGATCGATAATGAAGTAGTGGACTTGGATAATCTGGAAGTGCCTTTTCAAGTATCAGATCTAAACGCCAGAGCTTTGTAAGGAAAGGATTATAAAATAATGCTATTGGACTTTTCTAACAATATAAAACTGCAGTGTATAAGGACACGGAGACCCACTACACTATTTTTCCCTTAGAAAACCATGAAGCTCAGCATGAGTGTATGCTTAGTGAAAGACCATATATGAAAATATATTTTAAATCGTCGTATAAACAATTTAAAAAAATTCAATATTTACTAAATTCACAAACTGTTTACTTTACTAAAGCGCTATTTTAAAATTGACTATGTGTCTGGATTCGTGATCTAGTTTTTTTTTTAAGTATTAAAATTTATATAAAAAAAACAATAGCTGTATGGCAAAAAGCCTTCATGGTTATTTCCACATAAATAAGGACTCGACACGACAAGCTCATTTGTGCGGTGTAGATCGATAATCCTATCTGATGACCACACCTGGAACCTGATGCCCTCCACTGCACACTATTAATCGTTCATTAACAGTACTTGTCTTTATAACCCCAAAAGCAAATTGCCAAGATACGACTTGAATGATACTGAGCCGAAATATGCAATAGGTAAAAATTTCCAAGCTAATAATATATTTAGGTATTTGGTCAGCTGGCTGAATGAGAACTGGAAACCTGACCTGAAAATTAAAGTGAGGATTAAGACAGCGAGGAAAGTACTATGCTCAAAAGATATAACCCTGAAATCTCGCTGGAGATTTACCAAATGTTATGTCGTTTAAGTTCTCCTTTATGGAGTCAAAGCTTGGACACTCAAGACAACAGCAGCAGCAGAAATGCGGCTCTATAGATTCCATGGGTTGACCGCGTCACAGATGAAAGAGTCTTGCACAGAATGCGCAAAGAAAGATAACTCTTGACGTTGGTAAAGAAGCAGAAGATCTCGTATTTTTGCCACATTTTTCGTAACAATAAATACAGCATCCTCCAGCTGATTTTCCAAGGAAAAACCGAAGGAAAAATAGGCATTTGAAGGAGTGGCTGGATTGGTGAGACTGGCCCAGGATGGGGTTATGTTCGATGAAGAGGTCACCAATCTATTATGAGGAGAGGCATCAGAAGAAGAAGAATATATTTATCGATGGCATGCGGTGTGGGCATGTATGTACAATAATATAATCAAGACCGAATATGAATGGGGTTTGTTTCTAATAAGGAGCATGACACTGTTTTTATGGCAATACTGATAAAAGCACAAATATATATATTCGTACAAGTACTTGTTTTATTATTGCACATTTTTCCTTTACAAGTACATCACCGCACATACGCTATCCTATACAGTGCAGTCAATACCCATGCATTCGCACTACAGGGCGGCGCATAGATTAACACGGGTGATAAGCTACAAATCGCTCAAACATTTTATTTACAAGGGTTAAATGCAGGGTGGTTGCTTTTAATGTTGTAAAAATTATATTAATATCTAAATAAAATAATTAATAAAATGGCCTCAATTTTTGAATGAATTCATCTTATTCGTTGGATATAATACCAGAAGTAGTTGGTTTGTATAAGAAGGTTAGAGTGTAACTAACCTGGGAGAGTTGGTATGGGTCTATCGAGGAACAGGGACGACCTGAGAAGCGAGCGTCGGGGTGTCCCTGCGGGGAAGGAAATACTAAGTCAGGGTTAAATTGAAATACTACTTAAGTTTTACTGATAAATTAATTTTGAACTATCTTCAATTGAACATCTAAATTTTGATTATTTTTCGTAACAAAATCAGAACGAGAGTACAAGCTAAACAGTCACCCAGAAGACAGTGAATATAGCCTCTCCAAGAAATCGCAGAAATATCTTTCGGATAACTAAAATGTCACGCAGGTGTACAAAAAAAATATAAATTTAAATAATGTATGCATTGTTAATGGTTAATTTCAATAACTTAAATGTTAACAATGTAATTTGATATTTTAACACAATTTATAAATATATTATTGGGCATGACTTAAGCCAAAGACTTCCATAACAAAGGGAGTCATACGGTACAGCAGGTTTACGTAAATCACTGTTTATTCCAGTCATACCTCGCTTAATTGTATGTTTTAATGGTATCCAGAGATATAAAAAAAACAAGACGACATCATTAAATCATGACTGATTTAAAATGGTTATAAAATATTACACAACCTCATTAGCCGCTACCTCATGCTCAGCGCTGAGTCGTTTTTGTGACAGACAGTGATAATATCAATATGAAATTTTTTCTATATTTATAATTTTCCGTTTCCGATCAGCTGGGAATAAAAACTACCCCAATGGTGAGTCGCTTTACGTTTCACGATATTTTCCTACCCCTGTATGAATATTTGAGAAGCAGGGGTGCACAACTGATGGCCGGCAGATAGTGAGGGCAAACAATGTTCACGATAATTGCTCCTACGGGCAATTGTAGTACATGCACGTGTTATACTTTGATCCATTTGTATTTCAAGTCATAAAAATAGTGCCATTCACTTGCACATAATTTATTTTAACGGGTTTAAATATTTTAAACACTTTTTGCGCAAATATAATCTATTATTAATAATACTCATGACAGATTGGTTTGATTTGTAATATAACTCATTGTAAGCTTTCTTCTTCTACACGTGACCATATCACTGAACATTTCTCTATGTCTGATCATGGTTTTCTCAGGGAGAAGAGTGAAGTCCCGGGTCCTTTATTTTCTTTATAAAGGTCTGGTATTTAGATCTGATATTCTTGGTTCATGCAGAAATAATTATATGAACCCCCCTATTTTTACAAGGTACTTCAAGAACACATCCCTCAACAATCATTCCAAGTCCACTACTCCCTTTTTGATCCTTCACATACGCTACGAATGAGTAGAGCGGGAAGGCGGTTTTTACTGAGGATGCCAACCAAGTATTTTGGCGAAACCGGTAGCATAAAATAAAAATATGTTGAAATTAAACAAAACATTATTTTAGCTTGCATTTTAATATGATTAATTATTATGAAACCCATATTTAATTTGTAGGCAGTGTAAGTATTATGGGTCTATAAATTCTTAGCAATTCGACAGTATAATCCTAAGCCTCTTTAATAACAAAGCGCCAACTTGAATTTGGACAAAAGCTTCGCGGATCTCCTCTTGTAAAATATTTAAGGATCTTGTGCTCATATTCCTCTGGTCATAAATTGCCATTGTATTTAAATAAATTTATTTGAATATTTATGCCCTGTCTGTGGTCGAGGTAATTGGAATCATCGTGGCAGGGGATTCCTTATGGTGTGTTGAAGCTTATGGCCGCAATAAACTAGAATCTAAACATCGGAGCAATCACCCACAGTCGCGCGAGCCGCATACACACGTCATGGTGGCCCATGGAGAAGCCATTAAAAATCCACATAAAATAACACATAATCATTTTCCACAAAAGTCATATCTGCGAAAAAACCAAAACGCTCAACTCAACGGTTAGATTTAGATGTATTAATGACGTCAGTATCACGAATCATCTGTTGTAATCTTAGAGCTAAAAAAACTATTGGTTAGGAGTTTTAAAAATCAAACTAATTCATTGAACGAATGTGATAAATATTGAAACAATTACTAGCGTCTGGCTGCGAGTGTACCTTTATGGCATCGCATAGTATTTTTTGTCTTGATCAGTAGTCAACCTGTAGGTGGTTCCGAAAATAAGCTATGGAAGCATTTATTACTTCGTTATTGTAAATATACAGAATTTACTGTACACTAAATTAAAAATTATGATATTTCGATATGAAGCACATCCACGTTTGATGCTTTTTAAAATTAATTTTAAGTACTTAAGGATTAATTGATGCTTCAAAAAAACTCTCAGTGTGATTTAAACAAATAAATATATTGAATAATTATACTTATTTTTAAAAATCAAAATCAATAAAAATACCACACACTTATGAGGCAGTTTATAAAAAATATATACTGTACGTGGCATGCAATAATTTTTTAACATTTATCGAAAAAATTTATTCAAAGAGTCAACGCTTTTTTATATCTTAATCAAACAAACGAGTAATTGATGAAAATATGAAAAGTTTTTGTAAAATATCTAATTTGCGTAGTACCTGGTTAACGGCCATTCAGCTTCAAAAATCCTATGCATCGACTTAAATGATGTAATACGATCTTATATCCTCTCTGTTTTCTGTATGTACTTACGAAAAGCGCAATCGATAGCGCCAATAAATTATTTAATTCAGTCGATGCCAACATTTGCACAGAATCAAGCCTGAATGGCTCAATCGAAACAACCGATCGTTCAAGCCCTGCTCCTGGCGGGTAGTTGCGAGAGCTTCGGGGGGTGATTTATGGCCTCAGTGCTGAAGGTGGCAGGCGTGATTTGTGGCGGTGATAGCAACAGATTTAATGCCCCCGCCTTCAAGGATTCACACTAACTTGCGAAGTTTATAATTGGATCTCGACTGGCTACCTCTTGAGCTTTATGAGCGATATAAATATCTTCATTTCGATGCTTTTATTGCAATCAACCAGAAAATGCTGCTCATGACGTGAGTTTATCTCCACACAGACCCAAGGAATTCCTAACTAGCTAGATGCGTTATCTTAACACGCATCGATCTTTTATTATAAAACAATGAACAAGTGTGATCAAAAGCCTTCGACACTTACTTAGGCAAAACCATGAAATAATAAACCCAAAATAGGTTGGTATCCTACTCTATCTTTTTCTTCCTGATAAAAGGAATGGCTACTCTGAAAATGTCATAAACTGTAAGTAACAACAATAAAAATATTATTCCTGAATACTAATTTTTAATATCAATATTTTTCATAAAAATATATTATAATGCAGTTGATCTCATAACATTTTAATGATGTTAAGTTACATCTTTATATTATAGTTCTACTCGATGAACTGAAATATTTTCCAAAAAAAAAATTTTAAATAAGTATTATATAGGCATTTTTAATTTACTAAAATTTTCATACGATAGTACGAAATCGAAATATTTGATAATGTGTAAAAAAATATTTTCATTGTATTGTATTGTTACATTCACCCTCAGGGACGTCAACACCAAACAGATAATAAAAACACAAATATAATAAAACCTAAATCATCCCTTCGTGCCGGGGAGGTATTTTTCAATTTCCCCTATCCGCGGGAAGATCTTCAATTATATTTTAATTACAAATTATATTTACTATGTCCTCCTATCGAATTAAAATCTCACGTGTCTTTTGGAAATTCAATTTTGTAGAATATTTACTCAATTAAGTAGAACAATGTTACACAAAGAAACGCGTTATCTTTACTTTGGAAAATCGATTCACGCGTGAAACGACGAGGAAAATCGACAAGTATTGCGGAACAGCATTCTGCCAATGTACTCGACCAAAAAGGTCTATTATCGCCATTTTTCTTGAAGAATTTTTCATTGATTTAATGAAGAATTCCAAATCAAATCACATCCCATAAACATGACCTGTATTTTGATTATTTAAATATTAAATCTCCCCGCTTTCCCCATTCTGTTGCTTGTGCATGGCTGCCATTCTGTACCCTGAGCGTGTGTAAAGAATCGGTAATGGAGTAGTGGACTTGGAATTATTGTGAAGGGATGTGAAGGCATCTTCATGTGAAGGGTTCTAGAATGAGCCTCATACAACTTGCTGCATTAAATGCATACAATCCAGAGGTTGATAACCATTGGATGCTTACAAGGGTGCATCCAATACCTATCGGCCTTACTTGAAAACCCCGTTAACTATACAATTAAAGGATCGGTAATAGAGTAGTGAACATGGAATGATTGTAGAAGGATATGCTCAGGAAATAAGTTGGGGGGCTCCTGCTGTTGTTTCTGTAGCTTGCTGCAGGAGTATCAGATCTAAACGCCAGAGTTTTGTAAAGAAAGGATTCAGAGGTTCCCAAAGTGGTCAATATCGACCCCCAGGGGTCGATTTCGCCCTACAAGGGGTCGATGACAGCGAAAATTAAATTGGGGGTCCTTGAACTGAAAATAGGGGTCTACGAAAGTGGATCCCATTTAAGCCGGTCATCACCAAAATTTAGACATTTCGTAAATGTCATAATGCACCGAACACAGATTGTACATGTGTACTTTGTGACGAATCGAAACCCTGAAGCGTAGAAGTATTTTGTGTGTTTTTAATTAATGTATTTTATTCTATTTAAGATATTAAAATAGAATTCCACCAAGTATTCTCTGTTACTTTATTTGCATTTTGTGTGTTTTTAATTAATAAAGGTATAATTAACTTTACATGCATTTTAACTTTTTCATTTTTAAACCCACTGTACAGTAAACCCTATGAAAGTGAGTTTTTATATATAAGATGTCAAAAATACGTTTGAAGTTGATGAATTTGTAATAATTCAATATTAGCAAGGCAGGTAGACGAAAAACAGGAAAACTCGACAAGGGTCGACGGGATAAAATAGTTTGGGAAACTCCTTGAAGATGACCCTAGGGGTAGCACCGAGACCGAAACGTCGGAAGACACAAATCACAACACAGCATAGCACCCAATAATTAATAATATTTCATTGATTTCCAAGTGCTGTCGATCATGGATGAAGAACTCCTTACCATGGCTGATGGCCAGCACCGCCAGCAGCAGCAAGCAACTTGTCTTTACCATCTTTCAATGTTTCACTTATGAATAATGTCGATTTTTGATAGATGCGTAGTATTTATTTAATGATTAATTATTTAGTTCGAAAAACAGGAAAACTCGACAAGACAAAATAGTTTGAGAAACTATGGATTATATAATAATGCTATTGGGCAGCAGTACTACATTATTTTCTCCTTTAGAAAACCATAAACACTGGGCATGCATCAGGTCAGTGACATGGTCGCCAACCTCCTCTGAGGATAGGTACTCGAAGGCATATTGAGTGAGAAAGTGCAGGTGAGTTACCTTGGTCTTGCTGCCGCCGATGCTGCCGGGGCGGATGGAGCCCGTCTCGTAGAACCTGGTGAGGATCTTGGAGACGCAGCCGTGGGAGACCAGCAGCTGGCGGGAGATGTCGCAGGGGCGCACTCCCATCACGGCCAGCTCCACGATGCGGCGCCGCACGCAGTCGGGCAGGGGACGCCCATTCACGAACACGCCCCCCAGCTGATTCACCCCCGCTTGCCCTGGAAGCCAACGTCCCAGTTCAATTCAATCATCCCATTGCGAGGTGTCCAGCGGGTTGTTAAACAACCTGTTAAGTCGGCATTCATTTAACAACCTCATAATTGGCTCTTGAGCCGAAATCGTTAAAATATTAGTACCTACTGTGCCTTGTAATCATCAAGGCGCTTACAGAATAATAAGTTGTTTTATTATAAGATATTCAATAACAGTAAAACCTTATTATTTTTATTTTTTTTCATATAATATTTATATATTTCTCCGAATATATTATTCTAGGAATATTTATGTGGTTTCTTAACTCAGCTTGTAGATTTTACATTAGAACTACACATGAAATGTTGCAAGCATAAACAGCTATAATAACTTATATAATTAAAAATATTTATGATTTGTTATAACTTATATAATTTCATACCTCACAAATTTCAGTTTCAATCAGTTCCAAAAAAAGTTAACTCTATAACGCTACCTGTTTACTCATTTAATTTACAGCCAAAGCTTTTATAGGGTGTCATCAAAACAATCATTGATATTTAAGTAATTACCTGCTAAAAAACAAAACATCTTGTTTATTTCTTATGAACCGAAATTAAAATATCTTACAACACCTGCTAATTAACATCGTTTATTTTATTTTAGGTTATTACAAAATACGCTTCATATTACAGTACGTCCTTTTTAGTTTTGTTAAAATAAACAGCTGAATAGCTAAATAAGCTGACCATACTTTATATAAATATAATATTTTTTTATTAAAAAAACAACGCAGATCCTATTTTTTAAAATTATTTATACAAACTCAACAGATTCATCATAATTATGAAAATATTGCAATAAATGTAATTGATTCGATTTCTGCATCGTGGGCCACTTCCGGTGCCGGCTGCACATATCCATTGAGCTTATAATATTTATCATCATCATCATCATCATCATATAAGACTTAATTTCAGTGCTCATTAGCAAAAACATGATTGTCCGTCAAGAGGCGGGCTCTCGAACAGCGAAATTAAAATCCCTTAAAACATGTGTAAATTTTTCGAGGTTAAATTTTATTCTTAATAACGAGCCAAAAATATTACGTGATACTTTTTATGATTTGGATGGTATTAATGGGCAGAATGTGTTTGATATAAAAATTATAATCCAATATATTTAAGTTGTTATTTATATTCTTAGTTTATTTCGTTATAATTTTTAAATCAGTTGAGAAAGAAGGAAATTGCAAATACTGCTTTTGATGCCACAAGTATTTTTCGATCTTGCTACTTTTGTGACTGACATTGTACCTGTTTGAAATCTAACAGCTAGAAAGAAAATGAATCATGGAATTACTTTGACTGCTTTCTTTGCTTTGCTAGATTTTGTATCTTATTTCCTATATTATGTAGCACTGCTAAAAGTACTTATTAAGGCCCTGATGTCATATTCATAACCTCGTGACATTTATAAAACTATTGTATAGTTCTAACCGGTATGCTACTAAGAATAATAAAATAATTAGTTTTATTTACAAAACTAACAAGTGAGTATTATTCGCTTACAAAAGTTTCTTATAAAAATAAAATTGGTGTCTTAAATGCTATCATGATAATTTAAAAATTTAACGTTAGATTTAACTGACTTTTCTAATCAAACTTGCATTTGTCAGAAAGGCGAAATATTTGTATTTTAACGTCTAAATTACGTTATGAAAATAAAATAGGCATCACTGGCAATTCATGACAAAGTAAATTTACTCTCAAATAGTAAAAATTTAAACATTACTAAAATAATTATATATTCACAGTAATTGGAGAGATTTGCTAAATTTTTTTATTTGAAGATTCACAAAGTTTTATACTTCCTTGTAAGATTTTTTCATGCAGTAAGTTCAATTATAAAAATTATAAAATTGATCCGAATGTCATCAAGGTTTTTTTAAATAATCCACATAAAATATTCTGATATCAACTCTCGATAGTAAGATAACAAAAAAAGTTCGACAATTGACATGAAGCAGCCAAGTTTTATTGTTTCAATATAGCAGTTCTTTTAACTGTTTCTGGTTGATCCACTACTAATTTTTTACTAATTTCAAAAAGTTATGAAGTACCATTACCTTTAATAAAACTCGACCATAAATAAATAAAAATATATCAAACCATCCAAAAATTCGCAGTGGCTTCGCATCTGTGTTTTGCAGGCATCAAAAATGCCGACGTTAATGAACACAGCGTTTAATTTTAACACCTTTATAATGTCTTAATGTAATATAATTGGAGGTGTACTTCTTTTTTGAAATTTGATTGATTACCGTTCGTGTTTTATTGGCTGCATATAATTCGTGTAATTTAATTTTTAAAAAATCGGATTTCATTAAGAGTTATTAAGATATCCGTTACATCATCATTGAACCTAAAAAAAATTCAAGATTCTTTAATTTTCTATTATTCTATTCCTTGATCCTGCGCGCATGCTGTGGGGGTTACAAGATGTGGCTTAGGTGGTAGCGTTTGTGAATTTCTCTGTTATTATTATTGAGTTTGGGTAAGTAAAAATATGTGTTAAAAAAAGTTTTATTTATTAATACGCAATTTTGGTGCTTAAATATTTCATCTCGCGTGTGTATTGATTCGGTAAGTTATGGAGTTAAATTTTTTTTTTAAAGTTAGCCCGCGATTTTTTTTTCTTAAATGCGCGGTGTTGTGGTAATTTTTGTGGGGGTTTTTACACCCGTGAGTCCAGGTTTGCTTAATGGCAGTGAGCACGCCTAATTTGATTTAAATAACCTGCCCCGGTAACGCGAGCCGAGCAGGACTGCGAGGGACACCTGTCCCCCCCACCCCGCCTCCCCCGCGACACACCTGTGGAATACCTCACAATCAGGCTCCCATCCACATTTCTAATTATTTTAATGTTTTTATATTTGATTCACTTGGCGAATTCCCAAAATATTATTTTTGGTGTTCCTATTTTTTAATTTTTTTTTTTTTAAGTAGATGTTAAAAAAACTTTTTGCGTTATCAAACACTTAGACAACACGACATGTTATTTAAAATTAAATATATTCAAATTAAAATTTATAATTATATTTGTGATTTATTGTCATAGAAAACGGAGAGGTGGGAACAAAATCATGCTTCCCTTGTTTGTTCAATACAAGTCTAAAGAAGCCTATAGAAGTCACAAATATTTGATAATTAAAGGAATATCATTATTTAAATATACTATCTATAGTTTTTATTGAGTTCATAGGTCGTACGTAGTTATTAACCTGGCAGTGATTTCGGGTATAATTTGAGTTATAATTTAAATGAAAGTTACTCCAATCAATATTTTAACCTGCCCCGCTTGAAAATAAAATGCATTTATAGCAATGCACTGAACAATCATTTCAATCTAAAAACAAATTAATTACACAAAACTTTTCTTTTCACCCGAGAATGCCATCACACAAGGCATAACAATCACACAACACAACAATAACAATCGGAGGCGCGTGCCTAACAAGAAATGTCACAAATAACTGAAATTAAAAAAATCCCGCGGTGATCCTTGTAAAACTGTCATTAGGCAGGTACCCGCGGCGCACCTGTCTAATGTCCGATGGCTAATACTTTATTAATTTACGCAGGCTTCCTGCCATACTTCACCTGCGCGCGCGCACAAAAAGTCGCCTAATTAGGTCCGCTAATGTGGGCCAATGCCTCCGAGGAATTTCAGCCCCAACCCGGAGAAGGAGCCCCCGAGGCTCATTTAACTATCACGTGGCTTAATACTTTTATTGGAAATATTTTTTTCGCGTTTTAAACTATGTGAATTACTAACTTCACTACATAAAAAATTTTCTGCATTGACAAATTTCTGTTTAAAAAAAAGATTTTATTTTTTTTGTCAATCATCTTGGTTTTGAGTACATATCAAATATATAAGAATCTTATAAAGTTTTCATTGGGATTTTTTATATAGCTATTGTTCTATCTCCACGTACTTTTATTTACTTTAATATCACCTTAAAAAGGGTGATATGAATACAAATAAAAGTATTTACATAGTTTTATAGAAAACCCCGGAGACCCACTACACTATTTCCCCTTGAAATACATGAACAAAAACCCTCTTGCTTTACCTGTTATTGTCACTTTTGTTCTTGTTATAAACACATAAACTCATGCAAATAAAGGGTTTTTCCGTTTATTTTCCCTGCCTAGCAAAATAATGTAATTAAAGAAATTCATGTATGCTACCACTTAAGTCACACATTGCAAACCCCACAGCTTTCGCGCAGAATTAGGGCTTAGCCACACACCATACCATAACCTTAGCCTTAAGAACTATTGTAATTCTAATTAATGAAAAATAAAAGAATAACTCTAATGCAGCATAAACTTATGCTCAGTTCAATGGTCGCCAATTACAGTCAGATTACTGCATGAAAAATATTATTTATTAAAATATCTTTTATAAACACTTGCATGTAGACGTTACTTTTCATTGAATAAATAAAGTAGATAAAATAAAATAACAGTTAAATAATTAAAAATAGATTGTAAAATATACTAGATATCTACAAAAAACATATGTGCAATATTTGTTATCTACAGATCTAGAGTAAGAGATCTTTGGGAGACTTCGACGAGGAGTAAAATGCAAAACTCAAGGATTCATCGTATAGTCTGGCTGAAGGAAGTCTGGTGTCGCACTATCTCTCTCGCTCGCACCCGCAAGCTCTTCCAATGAAACACTCAATCAGTCAAGACACCCTTTAAAGCCTAAACACAAGTTTTTCAGGATTATAGCGAGAGACACAAGCGACAACCGACTAGCAATTAACCCATAGCTTCCTCTTTTTTTAGCAGTGAATAAATATGCAGCGGTCGTTCCAGTTGTACCCAATTGACTACAAACTTTAGATAGTGGTTGTTAAATTCGATTATTAATTAATTAATTTTTTTTTTTTTATATAAAAACATACATAAAAAGCCCTATCGCTCTTTGACTCCATTTGGCTGAAATATTGAATTGTATGTATAATAATTGATTGTAAATAAATTTTATATAATTTTTTTAAAATGACTACATTTTTATGCATTAATAAATTGGGTAGTTCTTAATTAAATAAAATAAAAAAACAATTTCCAAATAACAGAATATTTTGGGTATGTAGTTTTTCAGTTTTCAATGAATCAAAAACATCGCTTGCATAGAGCTAAAATGCTTTCATAAATTATTATTAGTATTTTTTTTATCTAAATACCATATATTTTCTTCTCTGTTACTATATATATTAAAAATATATATGCTCTACAGATTAATTAATATTTGCGAGGAACAATTGGTTAAGAATTTTTAGCTAGTCACTATGAGTTTTCATAACCATAGCTGAGATATATGAATCATGAATATAACCTTATGAGCCTGGGATTGATGGCCAGATATTAAACTGACGTTACTCAACTTGAAAGAATGTCGCTGAAGTGATAAGCAGTAAACACAGAGTCTCCGGTATAAATTTCAAAAAAATTCAGTATATTAAACATATTTCAAAATTTATCGAGAAACGCCACATGTTTTACTCCACCGCTGACAAGCAAACACTTTTCAGAGAAGCCTTCCGAAACCAATCGCGCCGGGGTCACGAGGCGCCCGTAAAGCCTCCACTACGCCGGGAGCTGAACCCAGCAGCCTCCGTGACTAACCCGCCGGGCTCGCGCAAAAAACCATCGAATCACTGCCGTATCCGTGTACAAGGTGCTTCGAAACTCACGGCGTCACACGAAAACTACGAAATTTACACAACTATAACATAGATGCATTTTTAATTGATTACAACTGTATTTATATGCATAAAAATTTGTGTATGCATATAATTGATAAAATTGCATTTCAGCTTAATATACTATAAATATTACGTCTAACACCAAAATAAAAAAAATTTGTGCAAAAATGAAACGAAATCGAAAAAGTGACCAGTGCTAAAATGTACAGAAGAACTAACATAAACATGTACAAGTGTTTATTTTTTTTAATATTAATTTTAATTTTTTATAGCAGAACTGCTTAAGTGAACCACGAGTCATGAACCACGCTGTATAGCCCAGCAGATGAGCGGCGAGAACCCACGCCAGAGGCGCAAGAGCTTTATGGGTGGTTAAGCCTCAGTGCTTCCGTGAGGTCATTTCGCACATCACGGTCAGCCTCATGAATTAAATAGCTATAACGATTATATATATATATATATATATATATATATATATATATATATATATATATATATATATATATATAAATTAGTGAGTGTTGTTTCAAGAAAAATCCCAGGATATTAATGAAGTGGCTAGGGCAATTATTCCGTACAGTAATAATAGTAACATAATAATAAATACCTCGCTAAGTTGTTGACTGAAAAATTAGTAGTTAATTAAGGTTGTATTACCTGTGTGAGGCATTGTAACCCAGGCGGCCTCAGCTACAGTCCAGCGCGTAATCTGCAAATAAATTTAAAATATAGCTTATACAATACAAATTAAAAGCATTTCAAATTATACAAAAATTTCATTGCAGAGTGGTGAATTTTAAATACTTTTATTGAACATGTCTAAATAAAAGCCAACGGTTTACTATGCAACTAAAGAAAAAACAATAAAACAACTTAAATACTATGCATTAGTTTTTCTGCGAGTGACAAATAAATGCAAAAACAAGTGCGTTTTTATTTGCTTACTTACAGTGTCGTTATAAAATTCTACAAAGTACTTAAACGGATAAAATATTAATTGAATAAATTAATGGGCACAGAATGTTTTAAGTAAATTGTTGAAATAAGAGTACTTTCAAAATGAAATAAATCCAAAAATAATTCTACCAATAATTTTATCCGATCAATTCATCACAAGAATCGCGAGAATTTTATCCCATCAAAAAATTACAATATTTCCATTGGATTCCTTAAAAGTAAGAATTCAATAAATTCACTGAAGTGTTTATATCCACGGGGTAATTTATTAAGGGTGGGCTGTAACTCCTTATCGATTTCAGATTTAATTTATTCACACCGCTCCCGTACGGAGAGCTGAAAATTTCGAGATATCGCGGCTTTAATTAATATCTGATAGCTTTGCCCGAATGCCGAGCATAACTGTATGGAGGCTTTCACACACTTTTCAATAAACTGCCTTTTTACTGCCCATAAGCATTCTCGGGCTTTCGGCTAAGCCTTGGAACGAAAAATAATCACACTAAATCATAAAATAAAATTTCACCAAACAATTTTCAAAAATTGGGTTATTCTTATATAAGTATCGTTTAATGGATCAAACAAATATATTTATTATATAAACACACTCTTCAAAAAAAAAAAAAAAACAGAATGGGTTATGTAATTATCAACAAGCTTAAAATAATTGTAAATATTTTCCAGTGAAATAACAATTTATTTTTGATTACAATACTACCAAAACAATTGTAAATTTAGGATCAAAAGTTTTTTTTTAATTTGAGAAAAGAAAAATATGACAAAGAGCCAAAATATTTTTTTTACAAATTTATATCAAGAGATATGTTCTATCTACATATTAAAAATATTTTATTACGTTCTAAAAAAATTACGGTTTCACAAAAAAATCCTCTTGTACAAAATCGCATGCTATGTATTGAATTTTATTTTTCCTTTTGTTTATGTTTTAAGGATGTGTATGCATCAATGATAAGCATTTTTCAGAAATGAATTTATATCGAAATAATATCTTGTTGAGGAACAAGGCATTTGATTGGTGAAGATCCATTTTTTATTAATGATATGGGTAACTTTTTATACTTTCTTCACCACAAACAAAACTAACAGTTAGTTTAGTTCTGCATCTGGTTATGATCAAGTCTGTTGGTCGAAACTAGTCATGTTAAAACTATAATAAACTCAAACTATAAATACAAGCAGAGGGGGAATTATTGAATCTGTGCAAGTCTTTTAAACAGCGTCTGTTAGTGATATATTTTTTTCAAAAATACTACTTAATTGCACAGTAGATGATCGTGGATTAACATTTTTTGCAGGTGATAAATATTTTTTTTTTTTTTTTAATAAATGGCTGCGGAAAGTTCGTTGTATAATCCAGTTTGTCAAAATAAACACAGAATACATAATTCAAGCGTGAACGTAAATAAAATCCTTCAGGCCCGCAGCCCTCCAGGCTATCGCGGGAATGAAATATTCCGCTCACATGATTTACCCTCAAAAGTCAAACAGTCCCAGCGGACGTGTAATTTGAAAATTTTAAATCAGCGGCTGAGATCTTTGTCGCCAGAATTCCTGGCCTGCGTAGAATTATTATTTATTCCAACTCCACCCCATGAAGACCATTTGCATAAATGAATAAGCAGCCGACCACCCCTAGCACCGCCCGCGCCCCTCGGCCCTCAACAATCTCCACCAGTATTTGTAGAGAGCTGCAAGGCATTGAGACCCACAAACTCAGTCATCTATACAAGTAGCCATAACATTATTTTAATGTGTTTTGTACACTTGTATACTAAGAGAACACTTATCAATGTAGAGCTTTAAAGAACTTACTTATTCCCAGGTAGCGTCTTTTTCAGTCACGAGTGATCAAACTAGTATATATCTTGTTGAGGTTTTTTTTATTTAATTATCAATGAAAATTATCGGTTTTCATATTTTTAACCTAAACTTTTACTCGCGAGTATAAAAATATGTTGATAATCGACTTTTCAAAGTAACAAACGACGAGTGGAGATTTTTCTTATTACAAAGAATATGATATTAGATTTCAGCAAGTTAACAAATACGACACCATATAAACTATACAAATACACCATATAAATAGCGCAAAGGTGTTAGAAGGTTGTATTACCTTTACCATCGTCAGTATACTGTCCTTATAGTATAAAACCAAGTTGTTGGTAATGATGGAATTCACGTCACCAAGTCTAAGGGCAATGATCTTATGGCGAAATGTACAAATAACACTGACTGCTTTGGAAAAGTAAATATATTGGTATCGTTTTAATTCCAAAATTCTACAGATTTTTCAGCAACGGCTTACAAAACATTAGCGAAAGTTGCTTGTTTTTCTGGTTGTACGGAAAAATTCCAAGCTATTTACAAAACAAAGTGCTATTTCTAATGACTGGTTAAAAAAACGATAAAACTAAGTACACTTTCAATGTTAATTGCTTTCGCTAATTTATAATTGAATATCACAGATTTCAAAGATAAGATTTTAAATACATATAACAAATAAGTTGTTCAGTATTACTAATCTTATATTTTATATAGTATTTAACAGTTTTTATTTAGTAAGTTTTTTCAGTGTTTAGTTTAAAAAACCATTTTTTGCAATAATTTTAAACTTTAATTGTTAAACTGAATTCTAATAATAACTGCCACGAAAAATGCGAAAAACTTCTAGTCTTTTGTGAGGCACATTTCTTATAATGTAATAGCCCGAACGTACATTTTCTGCAATTAAAAATAAGTGTGCCCTGTTCGGTCTACTTTATGCTGATTGTTTTATTTAAATTTTGATAACTGGTCACACCGAGCGCGGCGAGCTTTTAAAATAGGCTTTTATGTAAATCAGTGAACTTTGCCCAAAACCCAAGCTCCATACTAGCTATGTGATTATTATTTCTTTAATTGCGTAGAAAAAGCTCGACTTTGATAATAATAAATGATCCACCTCAGAGCGTAGAGAAAATTTATGTTCCCATTTTAGCTGCAAAAATATTTTTTTTTAAATTTTACGATATATTATTTGTGTTATGTTTATAAAATAAGTAACATTAAACATGTGATAAAAAAAAGCTTTTCAAGTAAAGTGTTTATTGTGACAAGATTATGTGACAACCAAAATGAAACAACAATAGTTAATATTTAAATATTAACTATAGTCATTTTTAATATTTTAGATAAATGTGTATTAATGATATGATTTGTTATTAATTTATGTTAAATCTATGAGCACTGAATGAGGCAATCAAGCACTCTGCTATGAAGCAATGTTTGAGTACTACGACAGACTTGTTTTAAATGAATTGGTTAAATATGTGAGCTAATAATTATAGGAAACAAATGCTTAAAAAAAATTAATCAAAAAGCAATTAATATATATATTTTTTACAAAAATTAATAGTCAATAGACTACTGTGCAATAAACCACGAGGCAGTAAAAAAATGTGCTGGTGTATACTCTGGCTGCTTTATAGCAGATATGAAGCACGAACGATAAAATTTGAGGTACATGTAGGTTAAACCTGCTACTCTCCCTAGCTGCAAGCAGCTACTTATCGGAACTCGAAAAATAGCAGATGCTATCTCCTGAAAAAAGCAGTTACGATGGACGGAGTAACTACACCGCCCTCGGGTGACTTACTGTCGGCCGCATACATTCTGACTGGGGATTTTTTAATTGATTTGGTTGTGCCAGCGAGTGTACGCAGTGAATTAATTATTCTCGACGAATATTAATGAACAGGTGAATATTTCTAACACACCTTTAAAAAATAGTTGATTTAATTAATTTTTATTAATATACACGAATTTTTATTAGAATATTTCAATTTTGAACAAATCTAAAACGTTTTAAAAAACTACTATACTGACAGTTCTTAGGATAAATAACAATACTGCTTTGTTATATAATATTTGATATTATGTTTAAAGTGAGTAGAGATTTTAGAATTAAATCATTAATGAACTATTGCTACATATAATGATCTTAAATCTTAGTATATTTAATAATTTAAATAAATTGTATAAATTAACGATTCTTTAAGAGCTAAAAAGAGCTCTCATTATTAGAATACTGATTATAAATTATTTAATGAATACTGCTATCAAATTTAAGCTCATTGCGTTAAGTAGGAAAAGATTTTAACCGTGAATATGATAATCATACAAATTTTAATTAATACATACTATCTACTATAATAATAGCCATTGTATGTGGGTGGGTGTGTGTGTGTGTGTATGTTTCATATTTGGGTTCTCTATAGAATACCTAAAAAGATACAACGCTGATTTTTTGCACGCAAGTTTAGTGAGATTTTTCGCAGTTATGTGCCGAATTTCAAGACGATAGGATAATATTTTCATTCATAAACTTATTAAATAAAACTATCAAATATGCTTTATGTACGAATTATATGATTCTGTTGTTCACAGCGAGAATTTCAAATTTAGAATTTTTACAAAAAAACAAAATATGATGCTTCTAAGAAATTTCCGGTTTATATCAGCTTGACACAAGTACCAATTTTATTTTTTAGTTGCGTTAGAAATTATTAATCACATCATTAATAACTTAAAATGCCTCCTAAAAAAATAACACCGTCTAAGCACAGCAAACGTAATTAAAAAAGAATAGCACAATTGAACGTGATAAAGACTGCATCTAATAAAGAACAGTGCAGTGAAAGTGATTCGATGTTTGTGACACGAAATGTGATATTTCCTAGAATGGCTTTGCTTTCGAAATTAATATCCGGTTACTCAAAATATATGTGTACAAAATAAAATCAAATATTCATCTAATTGTCAGCCAAACATATGTTCAAACACTATTGCATCGTTCATCGAATACGTCATTTTATGACGGGCTACATTTCTAGTTAAATAATATTTTTCAGAAAAACTTACTTCTGTAGTAAAAGAAGTATAGTATCATAATTCACTTGTCACAGTACTGTGGATATCCTTCCTCGGGCCGGGGGTGGTCGGTGGGGGTGAGTGCCACGGGGAGGGGGTTGGTTTCAGAATTTGTCGATGATTCAGTGGTCCGGTGGCGTGCGGCGTGTACAATGTCACCGCACGCCAGTCAGTCCAGCCCTGATTTGAATAACAAAGTGGCGAGACCGCGAGGCGGGCACCCCCGGGGGATGAATTGGAAGTAACAGAAAATAATCAATTCAATACCTTATTGGCTTATTGATTGGCAATAAGGTATTTGAAAGAGTTAAATTTATACTCAAATAATATTTACTGTGAAATCATATTTCTTTCAAAGTCGTCCAAAAATTTACTGTGAATTTAATTGCATATAAACATATCGTGGCTTTGTTTCATATATAAATATATAGTGAAATAAATTACACTAATAGTTTTAAAATTATTAACTCAGTAACATAGAGTCCATATTTTAAAATTTATTTAAATAGTTTTTTTTATTCAAAGACGCAGTCCAGCTCTGGCAATCCCCGAATGATTATTCCAAGTTATATGACCGTATCAAAAATATTATGAAAGATTACCATAATGCTTGCCCACGAATAATAAATATGCATAAACACAGGGGGGCAGCAGCGAGGGAGGGGGCTGGTGGGAGGCTTTCGTGGTACCTGTACACTACTTCCCCATCCCCTCAGCCCCGAGCGAAACGGCGCTTGGGCTAAATAAGACTTCGGTTTTTTGGGATCAAAGAATCATTCCGTACGAAGAAACGAAAAAAAAATTGCAAGATTTGCTGACACAGATCATTTATCTGTTATCATAAGCTTTGTCAATATAAAATATAACTAATTGAACCTGATGTATAATATCAATTAATTCAATGCAAATACACTGACGTAACAAGTTTTAAATAAAAAAAAAACGCAGAAGAAAGATATATATAGAATTTTCTGCTATAAGGTTTTTGATTGAAAATGAATAGTAATAATAATTAATTTTTTTCGTTTAGCAGGTAAAAAATAACGTTTGTTGCTGTTGTTTGAATCTGGAGGTATTTTAACTTATTCCTTCACATGTGAAATGTGATAATGTAGGTAAAATAAACTCGACGTTACTTTCATCGCAGATACGAGAATATTCTTCAAGTACGCAGTGTACAATCTTCATAGGCTCTCGTCACACTACGGGCTTCGTGCTACACACAAATATGAAAGGAAAAAAAATAAAGTAGCCAGGTGTAACAGAGCCCCTGATAATTTACGAAAATACGCTTTTATATCCATAAACCAAATTTACAGTGTGTTATTAGGTCCGCGTAAAAGGAGAGCTCGGGCTGTCTCGGGAAAGCTTTCAGTTTCAGGCGTCGTGACGTCAGGCTGTAAAGGCCGCAATTATAAAGGCACGTCCGAGCATGGACGCGTCATAAAGGCACGTCGCCATGACGCGAGCTCCTCCACCGGAACGGTCGCATAACGCTGTAACTTATAAAACAGAACGCCGGTGTGAAATAACGTGAATTCTTAACTACGTACTTTTATACGTGGTAAGAATCTACACGGCCGAGTCTATAATCACGTATAAACTTTACATAGATTTCAGCTGGAATTTTTTAGATTAAGTTTAAATACAAAAACTGTAGCGAATTAGACTGAATAATTTATTGTAGATTCATATTATTGCGACTGTTTCTAATTATGAGACAAAAAAATCATAATGGTGATTTTACGGTTTGATGAAATAAGGTTTAGTATTTTTTAAACACTTTGTTATGATTAAAATTATAAGGTTAATTGTTGTGTTAAATTAGTACGTACTATTTTTAGTTATGAGGTTGTGTTAAATATTAAAATAAAATATGTTACATATTGTTTTTTTTAAATAACAGTAGAAACATTACTAGTGGCGTGATTTCATGCACATTTATGTGTTACACACTGTAACCATTATAATTTATTACTTATGATTAAAATTATTATTTAAATCTAGAAATGTCAAACAAATCAAATTTTAAAATTTTAAAAATATAATTGATATGTTTTTAACATAAAATTATTTTTTCTTCATACATATACTGTTTTTAAGACCTTTTTTAAGCCTTGCGATGATTCAAAACCCGGAAGTACCAATACGACGGATATCAAACGATTTTCATATTTTTATGTGAGTATTTTATATAAAATTTCATTTGGTAGTCAATTAAGCTCCGGTAACTGCATTTTCGGTGTTGGCAATTCTGCGGCAGTAACGCCTCTCGCCCGAAATCGAGAGCAGCTGCCGAGCTTTTTTTACCATTGCGAACAGGAAGCTCGGTGACGTTTCTGAAAATACAGAATCGATAAAATATCTTAGCGAAGTCAACGCCGAGGAACGTCTTCACCAGCCCGACACCATCCTGCTTTTCAAAACCACAAAACTGAAAGCAACTGAAAGAGCACTTAAATAAAAACTAAAGCCTTGTCTAGATATAAATAAAGTTTAATGATTCATTTTAATAACACATTTGTGCAAAGCATTTTATTATATTAAAACACAAAAAACTGAAAAAAACATGATAAAGATATATCACATAAAAATAGAGAACAATTTTTGGTTTAATGATTTTCGCATGTAGTACTTTCGTTATTTCCAATAGTATGTAAAGTAACTATAATTTTTATAAAACAGATAGTGTACATTGTCAGTTTATAGCCGAGTGCAATGTGAGAGACGAAGAATTCTTATAAGTTGTGAATCGATGCCTCGTGGGTGTAATTCTGCCCATAGACGTCAGCGGACAAGCGGTGAACAGCAGAATGGATGTAGTCGGGCACATCCCTCGGTAAGGAGGCTCCGTAAAAACTGAAGCATAATTAGGTGCTGCTGAATTCTTCGACAGAGCCCCTGCGGAGTATTTCTTCAGCAAAAAGTGGTCACAGCCCTCTCTGGCCAGGGCTGGCTATGGAATTTAATACCGCCCGAGCTATAAATAACAAGTATGATTGGCCGAATGACTACGAAATTTACGAGATTATTTTTGTGGTGAATGCATTCGTTTTATCAAATATTTTACTTCGATCTAATTTTTACTATATCGCTAGTGATTTCAAAGCTTGTTCTTTTCGGCTAAATGCGATAAATATATAAAAACAAAAACCAGTAGATACATTATATTTTATGAAATCATGATTTAATTGATGAAGGCTAAAAAAATTAGCACTGACTATTTTATTTGATATTTTTTTCAATTAAAATTGTTGATACCTTTTTGAACGAACGGACGGTCTTTTTTAAAAATGTATAATTAGCCTAGTGCTTAGAAGATTACGGTACTATTCATTGATATTCGCTTTTGCTTCTCGACGACAATTGTTATTATAAAATAGGAGGAGGATAATATATTTTTAATCAGTGTATTTTAAGATATTTTGTAAAAAATAATTGAGCATTACTTTAGTGCAATAATAAAGATTTCCGTAGTTTTAATCATCCTTGGTTTAGAACATAGGTTTTCAGACAGGTTTAGGCATTTTGAGCGGGATATAAATAAACATTCTATTCTGATTCCCCCCTGGTGCGTAGGGGTAGCAAAAAGTGGTCGTGCCTTGTCCGAAATGCGCTAACAACCGCGTGATGAGCACCGCGCCACGGTTGGGGACACCTGACGGCAGCAGGTAAGGCACTGGTTACCTGTCTCGGCCCGGCGGTCGGCAGACTCAACTGCCTCGTGTAACCGGGCCTAACCGGCACTGGTCGATCAACCGAGTTCTAAGATCACGATAGAGCTGTGGCTGACCTTTATAGGCTTTTCAACGTGAAAGAGTAAATCCTAACAAGCATACACACTTATAGAAAGCTCATATTGGTTCATGAGAAAACTTGTAAAAAGCTCAGTTCATAATAGAAATTCGGTTGACTTTATTGGCTATTCAACATGAGAGGGAAACTATGGTCGAAACGTGTACCGTTATACATACGAGTAGTTCTTAACGTAGTCAAACACTAAAAATAAACTAAATGAAATAACAAAAAAATATAATTTACATTGTGCAGAACAAAATGGGATAAAATATATATTCGAATAACTTTGAGTATTTTCAGGTGATATAAATATCATGGTTTCATAAAAGTATGAACTTTGTAAATAAATGTATAATATTATGTATATCATTTATGTTTGGTCTTAAATATATATTTAAAAAAAAATCGTAGAACATAGTAAAAGGTGAATGAGTGAAATTAAATCAATGGGCAAAAACTGAGAAAAGGCTCACATTTGATAGTCTTCAGCCCACATTTGAAGACTATTAAAATTATAAAAATAATCAATACTTTTGACAGGGAGTACTTGAGTGAATTCCATTTTAACATTTTAAATAAAATACTTGAGTGATTTTTCCACTTTTGGCGGTTGGCGAAACCGGTCACCAATAAAAATCAACATGTTGAAAAATCAAATAATAGCAATTGATGTGACTTAGCAGGTGTCGCGAACTCCAGCCCAGAGAGTATGAATGTTCGGCACATCATTATATCAGCTGATCTCACATTCAAAGCGGGCGGCCGCGCGGGAACGCGACGTCTCCGAGACGGCGTTTCAGCAATAATAATTATTCCCCATACTTCACCGGCACTTTTTTGCACCCCGAGCTGCCTTAATTGAGGGGACATGCCTGGCCGGGGACCTCGCGGAATACAAAGGGACTCGCAGGCTTAATTACAGGCGCCGAACACGAGACTGACGGGCCTCAACCTAATTTAATCAATTAATCACCAAAATAACCGTTGTTTACTATTGAATATTCATTACGTTCACAGTAAACAGGCATTAATAGCACAAAATTAATAAATTGTTTTGAGTATTTGACGTGCACCTAAAAAACGGCTGACAATCATTTGTGAGCCTGAGATGACATGTTTGTATGAGTATATATATATTTATATATATATATATATATATATATACACCTCCCCGCTCTCCCCATTGAGGTTGCTTGTACCCTGAGCGTGTATAAAGGATCGATAATGGAGTAGTGGACTTGGTATGATTGAGGAGTGATGTGCTCTGTTGTTTGTTGCTGATTGTTTCTACATATATAAGCTACTGCAGAAAGAGTATCAAATCTTAACGCCAAAGCTTTGTAAAGAAGGGATTATATGATCATGCTATTGGGCAGCAGCATAAGCAGACTTTTCCTTCCAATCTAAAACTGCGATGTAGAAGCACCATGAACACTATATGCTCAGTGAAATGGTCGTCAACCTTCTCTGAAGACAGGCACTTAATGAAGAAGATATATATATACATATCCATTACGCGACTTAAACTTTAAAAAAACATAAAGATTAGGTTATGAAATATAATAATATAATATAATAAAAATTGAACCCAAGTGAAATAAGGGGAACTTGACGGTTCGGGATATACTTATAAATCATCATAAATTTAGTTGAAAAATAAACAATTACGAATTTATGCGATAAGTATACATGTGAAGGAGCGAAAAAGCAAAATAATTCTGAAAAGATCCAACGCTGAAACTTCGGAATGGAAGGAATTTCTAAAGCGTACAATTTATTCGCAAGGCTCTATGAGGTTCTTGCGAGTCTCGAGGGGTTTCCATAAAAACGTGTCGCGGTTAAGTCGACACCTCGGCGGAGGAATCTGGCGCTGAGCACCATGCCCGCACCATGCCCCCACCATGCCCGCACCATGGCTCCAGTAGCATGCAGTTAACACAACTGCTTCGGTAAAGTTGCCTACACACACTGCGGCACAGCAGACAACCGATTTGTGATTAGCAAATATCGCCCACGTGAAAGGGCATCGTCTGACGAACAAGTAGTTTATTATTCATCTATATTTCATAACCAACTGAATTTCCAATTGTATTGTCTTCGAGTTTTATTTATATCAATTAAAATATTTTCTTGGCATTAAGTTTATGAATGAATTCATTGATTGCAAATATAATGTTAATTCGTTCTGGAAATCGCTCACAAAAAACATGTAGTAAATAATATGTATAAAATACATACTAAACTGAAAAGTAGATGTTTAGAGTTTTTTTTTTCATAGTACATATTTAATGCTTATACAGCTTTTGTCCGTGAAAACGATGTTAAGGTAATAAATTTTAAAATTAAAAATATTGTTCATTTTTTATGTATTTAATCGAAAAATGGTATTGATGCTACTTATCTAAGCATTTGATTTTTGGTAAAAAAAATTGTTATATAAAAATGCCTTCATTCAATAATTGCCAAATAATTTAATATATGCCACAGAGAGCTCATAGAAAATACATTTGCACAAAGTTACTTATGTAAAAAATGTGAATGATTTAATTCTCTTTAATTTAACTCTTAATGTAGTGTTTAAGTACGACACAGTTAATTGATACCAATGATAGGTATTAAATATTTTATAAATTTTACTTTTTAACGAAGCAAGTTCATTGTGTTTATATTTTTTTATGATTTTTTCCCCGTTTCATAAGTAATTAGATTAATAAAAATAATTTTTTTTTTGCTAAACGAGTAATGACGCGTAGATGGTGAACGCTCTTACAATGTTTAAACATTCACATTGAATTTATGTGCTCAAATACAAACAAATATGAATAGCCAAACGACTAGAAGATTACGATACATTTTTGGTGAGAAATCACATCTTTATGTCAGCTACACACGCTGGCCAAAAGCGTTCTTTTTTACGTTGTTTTAATTAAAACCTTAAAAAACATCCATTGTGAAATGACGCTATTGGTTAAGTATAATTCAGTTGTCAGTTGTGGTGCACTGTGTGTAGTTAGTTTGTAGTATAATAATGCTATTGGACAGCAGCAATTCTCAGACTGTAGTATAGAAGGACCCGGGGACTACTGGAATGTCAAAAATATTGATTACATTTATAAATTGTCTAGTTGTCCAAATGATTCTCAAACTCTAAGTCTCAATGTTATAATGAACGTGAATTTTTTGATCACAATTAATAAAACTGAACCGTCGATATCAAAGAAGTCACGTCAAGAACGAAGTATCAAATCTAAATGCATAATATTATATAATAATAATGCTATTGGACAGCAGCAATTCCCTGACTGCAGTGTAGAAGACCCGTGGACCCACTACACTATTTTCCCCTTAGAAAACCATGAACACTGACTCAGTGAAATGGTCGCCAACCTCCTCTGAGGAAAGGCACACGATGAAGAAGAAACGACTAACGGGTTGCTTCAGACATGAAAGGTAAATACTCTCACAACCGCGATCGTAATCTCCTAACCAAAGGGCTATTCATATATGTTGAAAATAGCATCAATAACCTCGGGCCTTGTAGGTCGTTGCATAATCGGGACGTTCTGATGAATCGTAAGTAAGGGCAGATTTACGAGCTGTGCGCCGATGGCTGGAGTCGCGCCGTTTTTAGACCCGGGGGTTTAAATAAATCACGGCCCGCGCGGCGCACAGCTTTTTGCGCTCTCCTTCTCCTTTTATGACATCTCCATTTTATGGCCGATGATGATGGGTGAGGGTGTCCATGACGACCATAAATTCGATGATCTCCTGCGTTTATGCACTGACCCGGGTGTAAGATTTATTTTGTATTTATGTGTTATTCTCTGGAAAGAGATATTTTGATAAATTAATTACACGCACATGTTTATGAGGTTTGAATTAAATTTTTGCCAATTCGACCGTTTCTTATATATTAATATTCAAAATCAATTATTGGCGAGAATGTACTCAACGATGTCTTATATCGCTATTTTTTTATGAATTGATTTATAATTTCTATGTACCCTCAAAGAAAAATCTTTTGAGTATATTTGAGTTTGAGACTGTTTACAAAAATTATTGCAGTGTGTATATTGTTAGTGTGCTAAAATGAATGTATTTAATACAATTTATAGAAACTGTCTTAAATTTTAAATCTAACCTCCAACGTAATAAACTGAAAAATTACAAACAACCAAATATAAAAAATATATATTAAATTTTGTACAAAACCATGTTTTTGTATAAATTTATATCGATCACAGAACAATTTAAAAATATTTATTAAAATAAAATAATAGATTTTCAATACTACGATATCTTATTAGTAAAGCAAAATTTTTTTTTTTAAGTTTAATTCTTATTGACACTGATCACACACAAACAATGAAAATGTTTGATTATGAAATAAACTAAATTTTTCATGTACCTGGCCCTTGTTTTAAAAATCGTAATAAATTAAAACTGATATAATTTACGACTTACTTTTTATGTCTACAGGTGAACGCATAGTTGTTCACATAAAAAAAAATCCATACACCTTTTCGCCACCGGTCTTCTTGGGCAAACACTAAACCTATCTCCGGTTAAAGCAGTCGATCAAACCCCAATCCCCGGCAAGAAACAACCCCTCCGGCAAGAAACAACCCCTCCGGCGTGTGGTCAACTCGATCAGCCAACATGTATTTTTTTTCACCTGTAAAATATTGCAAATTCCCACACAGAGGTTGAGAACTATAGACACGAGTAAGAGAAGATGACAAGAATATATATATACAGATTTTTAAGTCCTTTATGAAAAATTGGATTTTCAACATACAAAACCAAAAAAATTGAAAGAGAATTATAGATATATTAATTTGTCAAATCTCTATTAAATAAATGTAAATTTATTCAAATGATTTTCGAAACAACTGATACTGTTAAATAAGTTTATTAAAGATTCGTCTGAAAATCAAAGAGCTATTTGTCAAACTAAACAATGAATAATATTAATTTATAAAAAAAGGTTTTTTCTTGTGTGAGTTGACATATTTAATTTATGTTTTAGGTAATATATAATGCGTGGTGATTTTTGATATCCAATGGTTTGGGATCCCTTTAATGGCAGGTGTATTTTTTCTACGGTTGCTAAAACCTATTTAAACGGCTCGGCTAAATTTAGTATTTCTTTCTAGATCTCCGATAGGCCGAGGCCAGCCATGTTTGATGGCTTAATAGGATGTCGCCAAATTTGAAACAGATCGAAATCTCGATTAAGGCTTTATTTATTGCTCCGTAGGTTTAACGGCATCGTTATAAGACAAACGCATTAATGATGTTTACTGTTTGCAATCTCCTGCAGAAAAACAGCTCTGCCATAAAGCCGTCTACACACGCTGCGGCACAAATGATAACTGAAAGGTAATTAGGCAATAGCGTCCTCTTTTGCGTTATTTACTTAAACTTCACCATAAAAAAACACCCTTTTTATAATAATTTAGAGGTTGAGAGTAAATTGGGTCGGCATTTTGGGTCGATACATTTTTTAATATAAATAATCCCTGATACAGAAGTCGCCTTTAGTAAAATCATTCTCCAGACTCCAGGTAAGGAGATCAGGTATTTTTGTCACTCGATTGAATAGAGGCGGTTTAGCATCCAAAAAAATGACAATCATAACACCAGAATCATCAATTTTAACTTGTCGTTTTCCGTATGAATCGATTACCTAAAAACGCATAGTATTTATTATGCACTGTAGCAATTTTTAGTATTAAGAATTAAAAGACAGCACGCCATACATTTCTCTGATTGCACCTTAATAATTCTCGAAGCACAGGTAATAAAAACATAGCAATATATTATAATATTACAAACAATACTTATAAGCGCTCTCACAAATAAAAATCTGCCCCTCAACGTCAAAGAAGTCTGAAGTTTACTATAAAATATAAATATTTTAGTGCGAACATTCTCGCGAACCACGGTTTGACTTCCGGACCACCCATCCACGAGTCCCTGAGCAGGCCCGCACTAGGCAATTAAACCGTGCCAATGTATGTTTTAATGGGTATTGAGTTACGTTTGAGAAGCACTGGAGCTCGGTGGTCTCCGCGCATCGCAGTTTGATGGCCTTCCCGCCCATCCCAGGAGTGATGTGTCCAACGCAAGATTTACAGTGATGAGTAGCACTACGTAATGTAAATGGACGTTTAATACTCGCTTAAGGTAGCTTCAAATAAAATTTATCTTTTGTACAGGGTGACTCACATTAAATTTTAAATATTTCACTAAAATAAAAATACACCTTTACGTTTAAAAAAAGTTAATTCCAATTCATTTTACAATAAAATACAACATGTTTATAAATGCCGACACACCATTGAGTCTACAAGTATAAAAATGTATATATTTGATCCCAAATCTAGTATCACGTGTATATGAACAATATACAAAATGAAAATTTATAAATTGTTTTATATAAATTGTATTATAAACTACCGATAAATATATTTACAATGTAAGGATGGTCTGGAGAGGTAAGTGGATTAAGACTTCTTGAAATCGACCCCCTTTGCACCCAGACATGCCCCCTGCCCCCTCCCCAGTCCGGGCCAGGCAGATCGTGACAGGGCCGGACTACATTAAGTGCCAATTATTATTCACGGTGTTCACAGTTTTTGTGCCTCGGGGCCTTATCGCTTCACGGTCATCGGTCAGGCCGAATGTGGGCCACCCCTGACCAGGGGTGGCTGTGGACTGCTTCACGGAATATATTCAATTAAAAACTCCAACTTGAATAAGACTGGATGCAAGAAGGTAACATAAACGACGGTACGAATAAACAGGTGTTTAGATTATCTGTCAATTCTTCTACAGAATAAAATTTACAAGACCGTGATGTTTTTTAAAATTATAAGGTACTAAGTATCACGAGTATTTCGAGACAAACAGAAAATAAAAATATTTTTTTAAAATAATGTTAGCGTTAAATCTTAATTAATATTTAGTATTTCACATTAAATATTAAATAAAAAAAATTATATATATATATAAAATGATGTAATGCCGAAGGGGCCCGGGGCCCTGCCGGGCGCCCGGCGCAGTCGCGGTGTCCGACATGCGACAAAGCTATCCAATTTGCATAGTCCCTCCCTCTCCCGCGCCACCCAGCGGCCCCCTTCCCCCCCGCAGAGCCTCCGCCGGATAACCACCCGAGTTATTGATGTCGCGCGGGCGGAAGTTCCCGAAAACCCGAGCTTTGCCCTCAAGGAGCGTCCCGGGAAGAGAAACACTCACCACCAACAACTTTACAAAATATCAGCAACTTCAATTTTTATCATAACTTTATTTAAATCATTTTGTATATTTTAAATACCCGCGATTTAATTTTATACAGTTTGTCTTTTTTTTTTTTTTTTTATTATTTCGAGAAATTTAATCGGCGCATATACTACGTAATCCGCACCGAACATGACCGCGCCACACACGAGGCGGCGAGGCTCCGCACCTAACATGTCCCCACCCCCGGGAACCGTGCGCCGACATGCAAATGCATACCCGATTAAGGTGGCCAGATGGACGGATAGTGAGCATTATGGGTTAATTTACATTCCGGTTGTTTTGGGGGAATAAGACCTTCTTGTCACATTAAATGCCAGTTAATCGAGTGATTTTGTGTTCATTTTATGGTTTTTTTTATTTTCTCCGTATTACTAAGTTTATTGTTAATTGGATGGCATGTTTTTCATTTAATATATTTTTTTAAGAATAAAAGGCTAAATGCTGTACAAAGATCTTTATAAAAATGTGGAATAAGAACTACGAATAACAGTTACACAATTCAAGAGATAATTGATATAGTTTAAGATATTATATTCATTTGAATCTCTGAACCGTTGAGTTGACTGCCAGAATAAAAAGTTTATCGGCAAAAGATTATATGCTAACAATACAAAAGCCGTGTTTATAAATGCTATAATAGCAGGGTAAACACATTTATTTTAAGTAACTTTTAGACCAGCACAAAGCGATCAATAGTTCAAAAAAAAATAATTTAAGCTATTTTGAAAAAAAAACTTTAAATGGTGCTTCTCTGTCTTGCCAAAAACTTAAGCGAAATTTTTAAGAAAAGGGTCATGTAAAAAAATTTCTTGTTTTAAGTAAAATATTTTTCAAACGATGTCAATGTTACAGAGTAAATTGCCTGAAAAAAAACCAAAAGTATAACTTCACGAATGTCTCACTGAATTCTTACGTAATTCTGCGTTTAAAGACTACGTTTCAAGAGATTTTTGCATAAACGTCATAATGAGGCGTCATCAGTCACCGCGGGAGTGTCTTCGGCCCGAGGGGTGCAGATGATGACCACCCCTACCCCTGAGGGGGTATTACACGAATATTTCCAATTATCACGATGTTATTCCGAAAGTGAAATAATGAAAAATGCACTGTCAATTTTACTGGAATTTGTAAACCAAGCTTGTAACTCAACTCTTGAACTTCAAATAAATGTAAAGTTTTAAATCTATAGGTATTACTTGTAATATGAAGAAGTAATGTCTGACATATATAGTGATGTTTTTATGTTTAATTTATTATTCACCATACTACAAGAATATTCTAACTCAAAATTTGATGTATATATAGTAATGAGTAAATGGACATAATATGCGTTTTACTGCGAATAACCTGCAAGGGCCTAAAGTAATATAAAATTTTGCTAAACATCAGAAGAACGCAGCATAAATCAAAGCCTTCACTTATAGCCTTCTTATGGTTTCATTCCACCCCGGAGGCCCATCGTCGTTACAGACATCGCACCTCCCGATTCGTTCTGCTACAGAATATCGCGCAGGGTTGGAGGAAATCGTAATAAAATAGGGGATTTAAAGCGATATATTTAATTTTTATTTATGCACAATAATGCTGTGTTATAATGCTATAATTTCTGTAGTCTGTAACTGTTTTTTTCTGGGGCAAGCTAAGTATATTCGGATCTCTCCTTGTAGAGAGATAACACTGCGGTTAGACTGCAATAAACGGTGCGACGTTTATGACACGCTAATTAATATAAGCCCGGGTTTAATTTTACAGATGATAGTTGTTAAAATGTTTTCGTTTTGATTTGACTTGTTGTGATTTCTTCATAATTATGTAATAATTACGAGTTGAAATGTCGTCAAATTTTCTATTATTTTTTGTGCCATATAATTAAAAGCTTTATTAACATTTTTTTCCTCGTGAGAGCACTTCAGTGCGGTGGTATCGTCAGTCGTTACACTTTATTTTTTCTCGTTAAAATGAAGATTTTATGAACTAAGTATAAAAAAAACTACAACAAGTAGTTTTGCTCATCTCCTGGACAGTGAGAATTTCCTTCTTACTGTTAATATCTTTACTTTTAACCTGTATATTTCACAGCTGATTTTCAGTTCCGACGACTTTATAAGCGTGTTTTTTTTTTTAATTATTATATTTTATATAAAAATTAAGGCTTCCCTACACACGTGGGATTGTAATCGGCCCCAGCCACCGTACTGGTGGGTATGAGCGGTGCGGGAGCCCGCCGGCCTGGGGCACTATGGCCGGGCGCGCGTCATTAACGACCACATTAGCATTAAAGATGACAGCTTTTATTTATTGCACCCCCTCGGGATGCAACGCATCGCACTGGGAAGCGATCGGAGGCTTTTTTATGTTTACTCCACGAGCGGGAGACACCCGCGCACTTAAAATTAAACCAAGAGTCAAGAGTCGAGCAAGTGCTTCGAAAGATTTGCAGCTGTGTTTGACTCGCTACATTTCCGGCTATTGACTTGTTTTAAAAAAAATTGCAGAAAAACTACACGTATAAGGTTTAATTTTATTATGAATATACACAAACCTGTATTATATTATTTCTTCAGCCGTGTTTTTATCCAGAACTCCGTGTTTGGCAAGCACGCGTGCTAAACTTTAGACTGAGCCACGGGGCGTTTTGTATTCATATTTGTAATTTAAATATGGAGTATTACATATCAAACCTGGATATTGTAGATAAAAATTTACTGTTCCTCGGGATTCGTTGCGTCAGGTACAACCCAGCATCACAACCGGCACATCTCCGGACTGTATGATGCGGTTATTGCTATTCCTATTGCTATATCATTGGTGAGCTCCTCGGAAATGACCACCAATAACAGGGATACTCGGACTTCAATTGCTTAGAGATTCTTTCAAAAACGAATACCGTTGTAGCTGTTTTTTGATCTTTCATTAAATATATTTATATGTACTTTAATATATATTTATTATTAGTGGAAACACTCAAAACTAGCCATAAAAAATATTGATAGTAATGAAGTTATTGTTTTTGATAGGTTAGACTTTTTTCTCACAAAGCTGGCTACACATGCTTTGATTCAACTGACAACCAAACATTAGCGTACTCTTATTTCTTATTATAAGTCAGTTTTGTTCATGTAAATGGGTAATTAGCCATTAGCGTCCACTTTTGTGAAAAACACCTAAAATAAAAATAAAAAAACCGCTATCGGCTAATCACAGTTTAGTTGTCAAGTGTGTAGCTGCTGCTTTTATTATGCTTGTTTTTTTTTTAACAATGCAAAAGTCAACGATATTGGCCAGCTGCCGTAGGTTTGTAGGTTGTGTAGCCGGCTTTAGAGGACATTTTAGCTCTACTTTGATCGGCATCCGCGCCCGGGCAGAGCTCTAGCGAGCCGTGCGTGATGAGTCGCGCCCTGATTCACGTACTTAAGGTTTTTATGTTTTTATTTCCACTCTTTGTATGAAATTGCCGGTTTTCGATAATCGGCGCTAGTTAGGGCGGCATTAAATGCTGGAAACATCGCTACACGGTCGGACTTGATGATTTGTTAATCGATTTTAAGGAAAAAAATCCTTCATTACGACCGGCTTTTTAATGATTTCAGGCCAGAAATCACACGTAAGCATCAGAAAATTATTGTAAATAGTTATTATATTAGCGACCCCCGTGTGTGAAAAGAAATTGAGCCAAAATAACCCCAAAAAAGCGAAAGAGTACTCTTAAGTCAATTAGAGATATTTAAAGACCGATGATTCATTAAAAAATTAATAAATCTATAGAATAGCTAAAATGGCTAGGTGGTTACAGTCCCTCTTGTTTTTGAATGCTTCTAAAATAATATAATACATCTAATTAAAATATATTTGTAATTGTACTTCTTAGTATTAAAAGTATTGCCTCACTTTTAAAATAAACATTTATATTTTTAAATGTTTCAGAGCACCCAAAATATACCAATATTTTATTTTCATAAGTTCAAACCAAAGTTTCTTCATAAATTGTTGAAATAATTTATAAAACCTTTAAGGCATTAAAGTGTGTCGTAACATAAAGACACCGCCCTCGGTGTTTACATGTCAACCCCTAATAAAAAATCAGTCATTATGCAAATCTTGTTTAGTTCAGCCCTCATTAGAGGCGCCCGAGCCTTACCGCCCTCCTTGGAGACATTGAAGCATAATAAATGTTAAAATATTAAGGGGTAGGCTTTCGAAACACCGCGACACCCGCCGTGCACGCGCTCAATATAAGACTACAAATAAATACTTATAATTCCCATATAGTTGAATTTGATATTTAAAATATAAATTCTGAGAAAAATAAATATACCTTATATACTACCAATTGTTATTGTATTACATTTTACTATTAAAATTTTGATCTAAAAAGATCCGTGAAAGCCCGTTTTAGAGATTTTTCTCATCGTTTCAAATGCGGCTTAATTAGAGCCCTTGCTTCTACCCCAAGTAGACAGTATAATTTTTGGAAGTACCAGAATTAAAGACATCCCTTGTCCATATCAAAGATAAATCAGGATACGTTAAAAGTGTCATTTATGCATTTTTGACTGTTTTACTCTGTCTGTTATTGTGATTATATTCAAAAAGTTTATTTGAGACCGCGTGTCTCCCGATCTAAGGGAAATAAATCTAATTTATAAAAAACAAGATGGATTTTTAAAAGTTATCATTGTGTAAAAAGAAATACTACTTTGACTCACGACGGATAAACACACCCTTACTTACTTTTATATTTGAAAATTATTGTGTAAACAATACATACATAAATATTAAATAATATCAAGGATTATAGATTAAGATAAATATTTGTTGGTATTGTAATGAATTTAGTGAAATAGTCACCAACCTCCTCAAAGGAGAGACACTTGAAAAAAAAGTATAAACTGAATATACGATGATCTTTTATTATTATTTTTGGTGTTATGCTGAGTAGTGGTTTGTGTCTTTCGACGTTTCAGTCCCGATGCTGCGACCATCTTCGAGATCTCAGAGAGGTCCAAATATATATGCAGCCTAACCAAAAAAAAAATCCAATATCAACGGCATTTGTATATCATGCATATCGTATGTTCTTAGATTAATGTTTGTGAAATACTGAAAAAACTTTATTTCCGGTCGGCGTTTGACTCGTTTTTTGCATTCTGCGGAATCCCCTTTGATTTGCTTGCAATTTTTCACGCATCGGGCAGGATTTGCATACTGCGGCTGTAAAGGAAATTGCAGCCTTTGTTGTGTTTTCTTGATTACCGAGAATATAATGTTGCTAGGAATATAATTGCTGCCACGGCGGAAAAATTACAGGAATATTTGAATAACTTAGAGGAAAAATGCAACTACGGCATAATAAATGTAACCTTACTTATCAAAAGCAAATAATAAAAATCTCATTTGTTACCTTTTAGAGGATAAGTGTGTGTACATTATATTTTTTTAATGAATCGAATTATATTTAATATGAATATATTAACAAAACCTAAAAGTTATTTTTAAGCGAAAACCATACAATACTGCCAAAATTAAGGGATGATTAAGGAAAGGCTGATTAAAATTCGGTTGTTGGTTGTGTCGTCGCTTTAATATAAAACAGGCTAAAAACGCAGCATCACATCTTACAACCAAAAGGTAACCAGTCAAAAGTATCCTCTGTTGTGTTGTTTATAAGTCAAATATATAAAAAAATAAAAATATGTAAATCCGCTATTGGTATATTATCGTTTTATTGTAGCCGCCTTAAAGATTTCGCACTTGCATATAACGATTTAATTTTCCACTCAGTCACAGTGGCACTGCAGTTCAATTGGCAATAAAAAACGGACCGCAATAACCATTGAGGTGTGGGTTCAAATTCTACTTAGGAAGCGAATTTTTTATTTTTTATTTACAACCCTTTATAGTATTTGATGAATATAAATAGGCGCTTTTTTGTATTAACGGTGATATGTACATATTATTGCTCAGGCTATTTGAAGTCTGCACTGTAATGCATGTTTATGCTTGGCTGGGCTACACTTGGCCAATTTCGAATAAGTGGAAAATTGGTTGGATGAATCGTTTCGGTCCAAAGACGCGTCGTTTTATCGTCACGGTATTCATGTATTGTCAGAGATATGGCAAAAACGAATATTATGAATAAATCATTTTTTGTATTTCTCTTAAAATTTAAATTTTTATATTTCTAAAAAAAAAAAAAACCTTAAAACTTAGTTGCGCACCTAATAAAAGCAAAAATTGAAGTAGTGAACATGCGATTACAGAAATTCAGCAAATGCTTTTTATCTGTGCCTTTTTAATCCATTTCCGGTATATTATAACTATTAAGATAAAATATAGTATTTACTAATAAAACCAGAATAATATATAATACCATTTGAATGGCATTGTCATTTTAACCACAGGACAATAAATATTTGAACAATAAAAATAAAGATTTTATCAGAAAACAGTCTAGAAATATATTTTTTAAATATATTCTTTATATTTGCTAGCGTTTTGGTATTTTTGAATATTTTCAAACAAATAAACCACAAGAAAAATAAACGTCTATCGGTAATAATTAAAAAGAAATACATCATATAATATTTGAGAAACATTACTTTATAATTGTAAAAAAAAAATTATTATAATTTAAAGAATTAATTCATATGTAAGCACTAACGGTTTTTTTATGAAAATAAAAATCGTATCACATCAAATCGAATTATAAATTTTTCGTATAGTATGTAACGCGTAAAAATAGGCTCGAAATACTCTAAATGAAAATAAATTAATGACTTATTAATTTTTTTTATAACACTAGCATTTTAATAAATTATAATTGATTGTTTTTATTTATATGATATATTATAATTTTAAAAAAAATTCCGTAAGCGGAAATATAACACGAAGCAAAGAATAGAGGATGGTACAACAAATAATGGTTCCACAGACCTTTGGGGGAGGCTTCGCTCGCAGCCGGGAGGCGCCGGAAGTGAGGCACGCGCCCTCGCGGGCTCTTCACCGGATATAACAAGTGTGCGGCCACGCTACTCGACACTGGCAACTTTACAGGTCGTCGCGCTTTTTTGTTTTCAGTTTCACTTGTTTTAACTTTTGTCTTTGAGAGTTCTTTCAAAACATCAAAAATCCTTTATATAAGCATCTTTCATTTCATACACACAAGGAGCTAGAATAATAATTTTTTTTTTTTTGAAATTTTATTTGAGATTTGCTACTACAAACACTTAAATATTAAACAATATACTTTTTTAATTTTTTTTTTAACGCTTGTTAAAAATCGTTTAAATGAAAATGTACGGTATATGCGAGCATCGTTTTGACCGTTGGAGCGGCTGATCTCCAAGAGTGGCGGTTCGTCCTCGGCGGACGTTGCTGTTCGCGGCTCAGTATCCAGCAGTGGACGGCGGGGCCACAGAGCCGGCGCAGGTGCTCACGGCTCGGGGCGCGGGCTGCGACTGCCAGGCCCGCAGTGGAGCGCCGCGACACCGCCCCGCGCATGGGCGGCGCGTGGAGCACCACGCCTGATTAAATAACCCTAAATTATTATATTTAATAAATATATAAATTAAATTAGGGGCGAAAAATTATTGATTATTGATATGGTGTTAAAAAACTCGGTGATATCTGTTTAATATTAAGATAGGTTTTTGATACGTAGAGTCGAGATCTATGTTCAAAAAAATAATAAAAAGGTATTTTAAACGAATTTGTATAGTAAAGACATTAAATTAAAAAATAAACTAATCTCAAAGTAAGGCAATGAAACGACATGTGAAGTGGTTGGTTGTTTTTGTTTTTTTTAGCACTATCATTGTACATGTAATGTACAAATATACGCTTATTTTATTTAAAGATAAATATTTTTGCTACACTTTTCAAGCCACTTTATAGTAACTCGCCACGGAACAAAAATCTTCGGGTGACTATATTTAATAAAAAAAGCGCTTAACAATAAAGCTAAGCAACACTTAGGTGCAAGCTTTGAAAGTCTAGTTATGATAAATATTAGCAAAAAAAATTGAATGGTTATCTCAAAACGTCGTATTCGTTTTTTTTTTATCATAAGCTGAGTTGTCATCGTAAGGTAAACAGCAGGTTTTTATTTCAAGTATGCTAATTTGGGCATAAAATCAGTTTATTGCTAAAGACCTATGAATATTTATTTTTATGATTACAGTATAAAGCATATAATTAAAACGTATTTAAGAACACGACCTCCGCCACTGAATTACATTAGTTCAGGACCGCGCCAGCCAATAAGCGAAGCTTTAGCGTAAAGCTCGTCGCGCTCTTTCACGCACCCGGCCTCGACAAATCGTCTGCCGTCTCCCTCCCACCAGGCCGAGCTTACACTGGATAGAGCAGGACGGCGATACAGCACGATAATATTACACGGTAAAGAGGCGGGCCGTCATAGACACTCCTAGTGTGAATTTCCTTCAGAAATAATCCATCATAAATCAAAAGATAATAAATCATTGACCTTATGCAAGGTTGTAATAGAAGCGAGAATTGCCTGTCGTTTTATGGGACAAGATATATCTTTTCCCATTTTCAATTATAGATTAGCATTGCCTTACCCATCGATCGGTTAGAAATCTATTTAGACATAATCATTATGGAGAGATTATTACTATTTTGATAAACATTTAAGTGATTATATAATCGTAGCATATATCTATAAACCTTAAAAAATTGTTTAAAAAACCGGAAACGGAAGTAATAAGAAATCAAAGGGTTTAAAGTAATTCATGGGAAATTGCCATTCGTCTCCAACATTTATCTAGTTCAAAGCTGGGAAATCAAATAAAGCCTGCATCGAAGAGGTTTTTTTTTAAAATAAATCATTCATCCTCACGAAAGCCTTATTTATGCTTCGCTTCTTCGCATTTATATATTTACTCATATGATGAAAAAACATTGTCTCATTGGTATATTTAGTAAATGAGAAATGGCGCCCTGAGAATATATAAAATATTTCTGTCCTCTATTTCTACTAGAAGCTAAATGAAAAAATCAAAGGTCTATTATTTTAAAAAAAAATTGTTGTACAAACTCAAAGTTTCTCTCAAGTCCCTTAGAAAACAAATTTTTTATTGGCGTGCGGTCCATACGAGTTAAAAAAAACAGTAAATATTAAATATAAAGTAATAAAATATTTTTTTGATGATTGGTAGTGGCCAAATTCAAAATATTATGATTTATGCAAAAGTCGCAAGCAGTTCTCACTTTAATTATACATTGCTCGTTTTAACTGTTTTGTCACACTTAAAAGTTAATATCATGAGTTAACTTGTTGTTTTAGTCCTATTGACAGCGCTGTGTCTAATAAAAACTTATCATATAAAATATAATATACAACTCTTCGCTGTCGTAAAATATATATTTGGAAAAATTATTTTATCCTACTTACTAATTTTTTGTATTATTTCAATAATAATCCTATGAAATGCATGATTGTTTATCTTTATGACTAGCCTACACATCACTTTAATATTTCCAACCCCCATCAAACCCTTACCACCTTTAAGTGTTCAAACCTACCCTTGTATCTTGTTAGATAAATACTTTCCGTAGTTTCAGCTCTAAAGGTGCGTGTCATATCAAAAATAACGGATATTTTAAATCACCTGTATTGTTTTGTGGGTAAAACCCAAAGGCTTTGTTAGCCCTGGAATCGTTTTAGACTTTGATAAAAAATGACAAAGGATAATTAGTTTTAGTGTATAAAATTATTATACATTTATAAAAATTCTAGTTAACATTTTATGCAGTTATATTAAATAGTGCGATTAATCGCACACAACATGAACAGGATTTTCTCAATTATTTTTTTTGGTTTAGAGGTATGGGATTTTAAACCAATGTCTCCAACGTCTTAGTATGTTAACGTATGATTATAATTAGAGTAGTTTAATTATTTAAGGCTGTATATAATTGTTTCTCAGATTTTTTTATTACAAATTAAATGAGACCAAACTCAGCGTCAATCCGAAATATTGATTTTCTCATTATGATCGTGTCAGCCTAATACTAACGGAGCAGGCATCCCCTTTCAGTTAATCTCAAGTCCCGGGGGATGTTGCGATTACAGTGTCTTGCAGGGGGAGCCAATGGCGGGCTCGCACCCCATAAGCGGGCCTCGGGATTGGCTGCGGGGGCAGCTGAGCGGAAGTGCGTACGAGAGGGTGATCATTTATGTATTCCGAGCTGCTTCCGTTCGAGTACATACTCCACTAAACCATTATGTAAATTTTTTTTTTCTCAATTTGTACGAGCACTATTGAATACTCTGAAAAATAATATTGCACTCTATTGAAATTTTAAACAATCTTTGAGAAGGACGATTTCATTTGTATGTTTTACTAAATAGTTAAATAGTAAATATGTTTCCCATATTGCTTGATGATGCTTTTAGCATCTCGGTGAAATTAGTTAAACGTGTATTTTTTTCATTGTCGCCTGTATAAGTATTTTCTAAGTTTTTTTAAGACAGAGAAAATGAGATATGCATATTCTGATAGCCCGAGCCACAGATTATAAATTTAGATTATTATTATAAACATAACAAAAAAACTTTTTACCATGACGTATACTTTTAAAAAAAAAATGTTATTTTTCTTCTAAAAAACTTGCTAAATTAAATATTGTATTATTTTTGAGTGATTTTCTACATATTCGTTTTTATTTGTGATCGGTTTTGCGTTATTATTATACAGAATCTCACTCTGTTTGATAATGCCAACGTGAAAAGTCGGCGAAACCGGTCACAAATAAAAACAAATATGTGGAAAATCACTCAAGTATTTTATTACTAATATGCTTAGGCACATTAGTTCATATATAGAAGATGATTTAAAGAAACTCTCAGAAAAATATCACCGTGATTTGTGTGGGATTTGAACCCATATTTCTTGGTTTAAATGACCGGTGTACTAACCCTTGTACTAACGAATCACTTCCGTATATCGAGAATATTTATTTAAATCATCTTCTATGTATTAACTAATGTGCCTAATCATATGAGTAATAATATAATAAACCCGTAATGGGTAATAAATACGAATCAAGTATTTTACTCAAAAATATTAAAATGGAATTCCACTAAGTACTCTCTGTCAAAAATATTGAATTTCTTAAATATTGTAAGCTTCTTTTAAAAAAATGTTTTTTTTTTATAAATATGCTGTTTTCAAACACTCAATCCGGTTATCAGTAATAAGCGGATTCGGAGTAATTTGGACCCGCGCGGCACTCGCTGGGCGTTCGTTTTCGTTGGCATCGCGGGCGCTGCGCCACCGGGCGCCCCCTCGCCCCCGCGACCCTCACCGGCTCCGGCACCAGCACCAGCTCCTCACACCCTCGCCCCGCGCCCCCTGCAGCACGCGTCCGAGGAATCTTCTCCTCACTTTCGATAATGACCACCAAATTGCGGCGGCAGGAGCAGCGCCTCCGTGCCTGCCCCGCAATCACGCGCGAGAGGCCCGTCTCCAGGGGCGGCGCTCGCTTGCGGCCCGTGACGTCACAGCTACCATATTTCATGTAAAAACCTCTTTGACTCTATTTTGATAAGTAAAACTCCGACTTGCTAATCACGATTTCTTCGCATTCTATAAGCTTTAACAATACGAAAGCTCTACTACCTTAAAACAGAAGAAAATATTGTACGATCCCTATCCTGGGCCAGTCTCACCATTCAACCGCACTTCCGATCTCCAACTTCCTCATTCCAATGCCCCCTTTTCCTTCGATTTTTCGTTAGACAATCAGCTGGAGGATGCTATATTGTTACAAAAAATATATTACTTATATGATTAGGCACATTAGTTCATATATAGATGATGATTTAAAGATACTCTCAGAAAAATATCATCGTGATTTGTGTGGGATCATCTTCTATATATGAACCTATGTGCCTAATCATATTAGTAATAATATAATAAAACCCGTAATGGGTAATAAATACGCATCTGATTGACCAATCCATAAACAGATATACAAAAAATATAGCCAAAATGAGAGTCCTTCCGCTTCTTTACCAACGGCAAGAGATTCTTTGCTCTTTCATTCGTGACTAGATCAATCTATGGTATCTTAAGTATTCTTCTATAAAGACACATTTCCGCCATAAAGAACTCGTATGTATGTTATACCTAAACACCACAAAGGAAAACTGAGACGACATAACATTTCAGTGTTATATCTATTGAGCATAGTACGTTCCTCAAAATAATTAAAAATCAAATAATTTTATCTTGACTAAAGTGTTAATCCCAGTGTCCTTATAAAATATGGCGTGGTAAGCTTTTTATATGTAGCCAAAAATTATTTTAAAACGCTTTTATAAAATATGGCACGGTAAGCTTAACCCTGTAAGAGTCAACAACAAGAATGATTAAAAAGTAAACCAAAACTCATTTTAAAATATAATATCTTAGAGGATATTTGATAGAAAGTTTTAATGACTGAAAGCTCTGCTGCCGGCCCTGGAGTGTCAAAAAGCTCGGCGCATGCACTGTTTATTACGCAAGAGTGTCTTTTTGTGTGTTTTGCGTAATTCGGCTCCGCGCTTAGTACGCGGCCTGCGCCTTCTCAGGGCGTCGAACCCGGAGCGTTTATCTCCTTAAGACAACATTATTATTTTTGTCTTAACGAAATTTTGTCCGGGCTGATCGGGGACGAGATTGCATTATCACCTGTTAGGAAGACCGAGCGATGAAGATACCGTTAGAATATTAAATTTAGTAATTTTAGATATTCTTCTTCAGAGTGTGCCACTCCTCATATACTCATGCTGAGCCAGTGTTCATGGTTTTCTAAGGGGAAAACAGTATAGTGGGTCCACGGGACTTCTTGCTGTTGCTGTCCAATAGCATTATTATTTAATATTTCCGTTCAAAGCTCTGGCGTTTAGATTATCAACTCCTTCTCGTCCTTGGTAATTTAAGATAATTTATTTTAACATTTTTATTGTATCATTGAAAATTAGAGTTTGAGAATCATTAGGACAACTTGACTATTTATATATATGTAATCAATATTTTCGACATTAAAAGATGGCATTATCAAACTGAGTTGAATAGATTGATTGACCGAGTTTAGTTGCTTACCAACGGGAAAGGCTGGCGAAACCGGTCACAAATAAAAATTAACACATGGAAAAAACACTCATGAATTTTATTCAAAATATTAAAATTGGAATTCCGCCAAGTACTTTCTGTCAAAAATATTGAAGTTTTAAGCATTCAAATTTTGTAAAAAAAATAATAAAAAACGACTGACTTGGGTTTTGTATTATAAATATTTAAAAAATTCAATATTTTTGACAGAGAGTACTTGGTGGAATTCCATTTTAATATTTTCGAATAACATACTTGAATGTTTTTATTTGTGACCGATTTCGCCAACCTTTCACGTTGGCACTCTGCTTGACAATGCCAACGCGAGAGGTTGGCGAAATCGGTCACAAATAAAAACGAACATGCGGAAAATCACTCAAGCATATTCAAAAATATTTGCAACATAAAAGCGTTTTTTTTTTAACAATAGTAATATAATGAATCAATTGATTTTTAAAAATATGCAAAGGCTTGATATTAATTCGTATAGTAAATAAATTGTTAGGGCGCGGAGAAGAGCGCGGAGGGCGCGGAGGGCGCGTGGCGTGGCACGCGACCGGCGCACGCCTCCTGCGCAGGTGACGTGGAGGGGGGGGACAAGGGGAGAGGGGGGGAGGGAGAGGGAGAGGGGGGAGGGGGGAGGGGAGAGGGAGGTCGACCCCCCCCTCCCCTCCAATAGGGGGGGGGGGCGCGTACATGTTTATTTTTATTTACAAGCAAGTGGGCTTGAGGGATTCGAGAGGGTTTGCTCTCGGCTTGTGCAACGTATATTTTTATTTCAGTACTACAGGTACGAATAAATTTTAAAACATTTCCCTGAAAGCGGTCCGAACTTAAAATACTTCAAGCAAGTCGACACCCAGGATACCCATCTTGGAATAAAATTTATTTATACATCTTATAAAGATGACGTTCGTGTGAATCTTGAAATGGCCCGGTCATCAAATTACAGTATAATATGCTCTCAAATAAGACAATACTCAGGTTAACGATTCGAAAAATTATTGAATTAATTTTATCACAACACTGGTGGGATTTGCATATGTACCAGAAAAAGTATTAGGTAGAAAATAATTTTCAGAAATGTCAGTTTTCTTCATTTTTATTCGCCATAGAAAGTTTATGTATTTAAAATTTTGTAAATATTTTTAAACCCGAAAACCATTTTTTTATGTGAAAACTAAAAGTGTTGGTAAATTATTAAAAAAAATTTTTTTAGTTATATTTAAACTGCTAACACTAATCATTAAATATTTTGACAATTTCTAAATTTTAATAATATTAAATATAAATAAAATTCGAGTCTTCTGCAACGCATACACGCTGAACAAACTACGTATCATTATCTTCCAGCCACGTGTAAGATATAAATCATGACACTACCTGCGGGCTCTCCTGCAGGATGCGGGGCTCCCGGGGGAGACGCGAGGCCGAGGGGGCAGGCTGCGTGATGGAATGCAGCTCATTAACCAAATTATCTGCAAATTATAATTCAAGCTTGAATTTGCGAAAGCTATAAAGATTGGAGACATCATTGCTCGCACCCCGGGCAGTGTCTTTGAAATTGCATGCTTGGCTCGTACACAAATGGCACTTTGAAACGAGGTAAATTGTTGCCTTTTGTATTAAAGTGTGTTATTTTGTTATTTTTGCAAATTTTTTTTCCTAGAATGCGTATTTAATTATTTAAGAATAAGTGTTTATGTCGAAAAAAACATCGGCACATAATTTTTAACAAAACACTTATTTTGTGTTATCTTCAAAAATATATATTTAATTGTAAGAGAAATATTTATACTGCAGTTTCAACAAAATATACTTTACGATAATAACTAACGTGATTATCCTTTTTGTATATATTTTTAAAAACAAATTCAATTGTTGGAATGTGTCTTTGCATCAAAATGAAAACTCAATTCAGCTGAAAGATAAATAAATATTAATTATTTTTAAGAAACGTATGACTGTTTTTATTTCAAACAAAGTTAATATTTATTTTTTCTCATAAAAAAATCTCGCAAGTCACGTAGAATCGATAATAAGCCACGTTTGATTTCTTTGGCTTAATAATTTGAAAGGAACTTCTGAAACATACTCCGCCTATATCCGCCCCTAATCAACGGAAGCCTTCAAAATACGGGATGTGTAATTTTAAGATTTTATATCTAAACAGAAGAACGAAAAGGTGATTTTTTTTATTTTTTATTATGTTCATTTAAATGAGTTTAAAGTTAATTTAACAATAAAGACGTTTTACCTACATCACATCACAGTTCACTTGCCTTGAAAACCATTTTTGAAAAATGGCATCTTGTCCTTCAGTTTTTATATACAGGGTGTGGGCGAGACACATTGAAGCTAGCTAGAAGATTACGAACTTTTTTTAATAATGCACACTTTCGCTTTTCAAGGGCTTGCTAAAACTGTAAAATCAAATCAGCCATAACAGTTAATTCTTATAACGGTATTTTTTTATAAAATATATGCGAGACACTACCAGGCTCTGAGAGTGTTACAAAAACTATTTTTCACCAGGTGAAGACTGCTTGGTTTTATTTGTCATGTCGGCACATGTAATTAAGGGCTGTGGTGCTCCCTAATCTATAGTTCCTCCGACATAATTGAATAGGTCACCCGGGCACTGTTATTAGAAGACGGCCTGCCACATTATATGGGTGCTGCTATAATTCTATTGAAAGATTATACACATTACACGGAGAAGATCTTTTTATATTATTTCTGTATGTTTTATATTTTGATAATTTCATAAATCCCAAAGGCTTTTGAAATCCAGTTTTTAAGGTATGAAAGGTTTTAAATATATATATAGGTTTTGTATTCGACTTTTCCCATGCATGCCGTTAACCTAATAAAAAAAAAATATTTTTATAAAAATAAATAAATAAGAATCACACCCTGTTAACAAAATGTTTGTCTAAATATTTTTACTTTTCTCACCGCGACAGCGATATTTTTAAAATTTTTTTTAAATAGACTTCAAGTACGATGTATATTTTTGGTATACTTATATTTATACATATATATTGTTTTGTTTTAAAATACAGCATCAAGCTTTATTTGAAATATATTCGTTATTTTTATATGTGAAGTTTTTCACCACCGTATTTTTATTTATTTATTTCCATTTCTTTTGTGGTTATGGCGTTTAATTTCAGCAAAGATCCACCTTTTGTGTCATAAAAGTCGCAACGATAATATATATAAGAGCGGTCATATAACGCGACCTCGGCGCAGTGAGAGGTTCAACAGAAGTAATTGTCTATCATAAAATATGGTCGAGGAGCAGAGACATGCAGAAGGTGTTTTTCAAAACCACCTTTCAGCTGTAAACCTTTCACGATAAAAATATTTTTAATATAAAAATATTTAGTATTACTCCTAATTTATTTTTTACTAGTATGCTAGGTAGACAGAATAGTTGGTATTTTCAAGCAGAGTGAGTTTTCATGAACTATCAATAAATGAACAAAAAACAGAGTGTTAAAGAGAGCCAATATTTTCAAAAGTAATATAAATTGCCTATTAGTACAAAATTATTTTCCCGACTAATCAAAAAAAAAAAAAGAATGATCACACGCCTTTAAACATGTTATATCTTATTGTATTTGATTTTTTATTGAATATCAAAATCAAATAGTAGCTCTGTTGTAGCTTTATTCGCAGTGCAGTTGACCTTGTAGCTTTAAAATGTTCTTGGGACTCTCATGTTTCCAGCAATACCTAAGTTTAGTAAGTTGTTGACATTTGGGTATTAATAATGCTAAGATCTATTAATAAGTTAAGTCTATAAGAAACCTATATTTTTGAAAAATATTTGTAAATCGTAATAATCAAAATAAATAACATACTTAACAGTAAAAAATCACGTAAGAAATATTTTAGAGTACGTATATATTTTTTGGGCTTCGTGTCAAATGCAAGGTGACCAATTGGCATCTTAACAAGTATAAAATCAATGGCTATTTACTTTCAAAAATATAGTTTAGGCTACGCGTTTTCAGATATACATAAATTGAAGATCCAATTGCAGCAAAGCAATTTCGAAGATAACAAGAAGTTGCCTAAATGCAGTCTGTAAAGTTATGCATTGCATGGCAACAAAACGATTATTTATATGCCAGGCAGCTGACTCCTCCGGCCGTGGAGTCATTTGAAAAGGTGCTGGCTCCATCAGCCGGCGACAATCATGGTGATGACGAGAGGACGTTTATTTGAATATTTGGCTTGTAAAGGTGGTTTAAAGTTCACAAATACTAACAAAAATCTGCAGGCACTTGCTAAAGAAAATTATTTTTATTACTGAAAATCGATCAATTGAATCAACTGTGATTATGAACATCAAACATAATATTAAAATATGAAATACCACAATGTATGTATTAATTAATAAATAAAAGCATTTTATCACATATTTACATGATTGCCTACTTTTGATTTTTTAATGATTTGATTCTCAAAAGTATTGAACATTAGATTGGTTTTATTTAATCCTTGCTGTCTTCTCAAATCATCAAAACTACAGTTGTAGTTTTATTAAGAAACATGTTGCTCCAGGTAAATCGTATTATGCATTCAAAATTATGAATACTTTATATGGTAATCTGAATTCATTTAATCAATTTTATATCATAATTTCAATTTACTGCTCTGAATTGCGTAAAACCCAGCGTGAATTTATTCTGAAAAGCTCTTTAAAAGGCTTGGCTAACGAAACACTTAACTAAAAATATATTAAAAATAATCATCACTAAATGACGAAACAGTGTTTCTAAATTGACACAACATGCTCCCTGTGGGCGCATTCGCTGCCATAACGCATTACGAGACGATCCTGAAAACAATTTTCTGAAACATTTTAAAAATTATGCGGCATTAATGAAACTGCCTTACAATTTGAATGAAATTTCGGGCCGCACGTAGGGGCTGGAAATCAAACGGTGATTTGCAAAATTAAAATTGTCTTTGGCCCGCGTAATCTGTGATCAGGCGGGGCTCCTTTTTCAGTTTTTTTTTTTAAGATGATGAGCACAGGTGCTGCAGCCGAAACGTCCGGCGGCTCGAGGGACGGCAGTGGCGCTTTGTAGACTTAAAACTCCATTATTCATATTTTTGCATCACTGAAAATTATCCTTTGTCGAACGTGCCAATATTTAACCCCCTTAAATTGATTAAAATTAAATAATCAATATTTTTGACGTAGAGTAGGTACTTTGTGGAATTTTATGTAGAAAAATTACTCAAGTATTTTTTTTATAATAATAAAAAATCAAAATCAAAACATGCTGACTATGCTAATAGAGACAAACGTCAAAGCACATATAAAATACACTTCTATTAAAATAAAAAAAATAGCAAAGTTCTAGTAATATGTATAAAATTTTGTCAGTATTGCATTTAAGAATTAATAAATTATAATAATACTCACATTTCACAGTGTTTAAATAAACAAAAGGATTTTTTTTTTGTATTCTGTTTAAAGCATATCATTAGATCTAGGAAGATGATAAATGTAATAAAAATGTATAATTCCCTGCTGCAAGAATATTCAAGTTAATAATTAATTATACATTCTGTAATATTCGACTCCGGTGTTCCACCGATTAGCATAAACAATACACAAAAAAAAACAATCCATAAGATTCGCTTATAAAAATTAACTAACAATTTAAAATCAATTCAACGATTATTTAAATATATTTTAGCGAGTGAGGCTCGCAGTAACTCCTCGGGGCTGTTGACTTAGGAGATGCCACCATTAACATATTTACAGCCGAGGTCCATTAGCATTTTCATGAATTTATGATAGTATCAGGTGTTAGAACGATAGACTTCAAGGGTCTGATCGCAGGTTCGATCCTCGGGAGGCGTCGAGCGTTTAACTTAGAAACATCTGGACCAAATTGGGGTGCTCAATAACCACCGGAACTGATTATATTTCAGATTAATGAATATTCTAATTTTTAGATGAAGCCTTTCATTTTGTATTCAATTTTGTGTATTTTTCAGGTATTAGTGATTTATTAGCAAGCAGGTGGTAAATTTGTATCAAACGTGTATTTTTATACAATGCTTACAAACTTGCTTACGAACATCCAATCGAAAACGAAAATGGATATATGCACAATAAACTTCAAAGGTTTTTTTTTTCAGGTGCTTATTGGAGTAGGTTCATCTCAGTAGGAAAAAATACATTGAAAGGAGAAAGATAACACATGCGTAATTTCAAAGCAACCGATAAAAACTTGCTCCGGGCAGAATGAAGGACGATAATTATGTCATCATAAAGCGAAAATAGGTGCTCGGTATACTTAAGCATACTTACTGCGGTAGTAATGACGCAAATTATCAAAGACCGATTTCAAATGGAATGCATGTCAAATTTCGGCGTTTATTTTCACGTCCTTCCTAACACGGGGAGATGCTGCATCCGTAATTGGCATCGTGACAACCCGCAGGCCCCTAATGTGAGTGCACCTTTAGAATGCCCGCAGTGGCCATATTACTTTGAAAATACTGCTATACAATGTGGTATCACTTCACGATAAAGCAAAGGGCTAATTGGAAAGCACCCAGAGCTTATCGATCGGTTTGAAGACGCGCCATAAAACTGGGTTGAGTTTTTTATGATAACTTGAATGTACTCAACAAAGCTTCAAGCTTTTATATTTTTTTTATTAGGTAAGCTGATCCTGCGTCCATGTTGTGGGGCTTGCAGTGTGTGACTTAAGTGGTAGCGTACATGTATTATTTATTTAAATACACTATTGTGTTAAGTAGGGAACATATGTGGAAAAACCCTCTTTCTGCGTGAGTTTACTCAGATATGTCGCGACACGACATGCGACCGACTTGCAATACATTTACGCTACCACCTAAGCCACACCTTGTAAGCCCCACAATCAAGGGGATAGCCACACACCATGATACAACCTCATCCATATGATCTATTGTAAATTTACCAATTAAAGGAATAAAGGTGCTTGAATTTTTTTATTTTTTTTTTGATAGATGCAGTTTGATGGCCGCGAGTGTAGGCCGCTTAAGGATACGTATGCGTTTGCAAATCTGATATAATACGAGTGGTTTTAATCACTTGCGCACAGTCGGTAGGGGCGGGGGCCGCAGGTAGCGCGGCGGCACTGACGCAGGCAGGGGTGGTGGGGGGGCAGGTAGGAGGGGGGGGCAGGTAGGAGGGGGGGGGGGGAAACAGGTAGAAGGGGGGGGGGCGCAGGTAGCGCGGCCGGCGGTGACTTGGCGGCAAGCCTCGCTAATGCACGTACGCGTGCGGCGCCAAACTCCGCCAGAAGGTTCATAAAGCATGAAGCTTGATTAATTATCATACCATCCTTCACCAAAAATATGAAGCCTCACATAAATTTAATGAAAAATACTCCTCATACTGTACTAGTACAGCAATGTTACATTTTTTTGTTCATCGCATCGATTGTAGCATTTCGCAACTTGTGCGACTAAAACATCCAAAAACGTTTTCATATACGAGTAAAGTGAATAGATAAAATATTCAAGACCAGAATTAAAATACCACGTGTATCGATTACTTTGTAACAAATATTTCTATATTGTTATGAGAACGACGAAACTAAAATCTAATTCTAATATTTTAGTTTTATATGAAATCTCAAGATTAAATATTAACCCTTTCTACTCCGTTGGCGACAATGTGTCGACATGGTAAATTCCTTTGTAACTCCGTTGGCGACTATAGGTCGCCATAGTGCACCTTTTATTGTTTACCCTATTTGCGCATTAGAGCAGTTATAAACCCTTTTTGTCAGTTTTGCAAAGTAATTGCTGCTATTCGGACGTATTCACATTGTTAAATTAAAAAAAAAACAAACAAAAAAAAGTCCGGAGTTCAAAGGGTTAAAATACGAACAAATCATATTTTATAATATAACCAACTATTAATATATTTTTATAAATAAACGTGAAGCATGTTACGACTTACTGCCATTTTTCCACTCCAGTTCATCGACACTGATCACAAATACACTTTGTTCAATAGAAATGCATATATTGAATACGTTACAACTTTCGAAAACTTGTTAAATTAGATATATATATAATAAAGGTACCATCAAATAGCGATAGTTTTTTCGTAAAAATATAATTATTTGAATGTAACCGACGTGCGACAATGACCGCAAGCACGCAGTAGAAAGAGACTGGCCTATATGTATTATTGTTACAATGTCACATCATAGAAATTAAATATAATATTTCCAGAGATATTAAATATCTCATACCATAACCAAGACTACATAATTTTGTAGTGGTGGAAGCATTGATTACTGAAACTGATTTAGCTGTAAGTAATTTATTTACTAGGAGTTATTAACAGTTGATAATTTAATTAAAAGATATTATAGGTATTTTCGATTGCATCCGCTCTAGTAAGCCTTGTTGTATTCAGCCTAATTATTTATCTACAGATTTTTTATTCCTTTGAAACTAAAGATATTTTACAGCGTTAATATATATTTTACAGCGTTGAAAAAATGTAAAAATATTTAAACCAACAGACCATGATCGATAAGCAAACGCGCTTACTATTTCACTGTGCGACGAATAATGCAACTGCCATCCATACAAGGCCTGCACTTGAAATACACTCAATATGATACAGTTATCAACCACACGGCACTAGACTCAAGTATGATTAAGTTTACATTCCCTGCCATACTATTTGACTAAGCTGCAATTCGAGTGTGAAACCGATGCACTTAATTTCTAGATGTATTGACTCACAAGAAAACTTGAAATTATTCAAGCATGAATTCAGCATGCTGTCTTGAAGGGACTTATACAATCAGCCCCCCTTCGACTTCGACCTGGAAGAGTGCCTTCTTCACACCCCTCCCACAAGCCCAATGACTCCTGGTGACACCTGACACCTATCTAGAAAAAAACCTTAAAAAAACAACCCCTCCTGTTCCACCGGAAAAACCAGAGGAGAAGATGAAAATACCTTTGATTATATTTTTAATGTCTTATTTAGCGAAGACGCAACTCATTGATTACCGATGACTAATTAATATAATTATTATTTAATAAAACCTCCGGTAATAAAATACTAAAGATTTGATCCGCTCTTGGTGTGATGCGTCCGGCGCCGTGGAATGAAGAAGTGCATTTTGTGCGTTTAATGAAGTCATTACCTCGGCCGGTCATAAAGGGGCCCGCGGCGCGAACATCAGTGCAATTCCCGGAATTAAAGCCGAATCCGTTATAGTATCCAATCAGAGTGCGCATTAGCGTCGATTCTACCAAGGAATAACGCCTTAACACGTACAGATAACTTAAAAGACACTTAGAGAAAACTGGTCGCAATTTCGACTCAACGCTTTTGCGGTCTCCGAAATTCAAAAAAAAAAAATTGTGAAGACAATCCTGCATATCCTGTAAATAATAATATAGATCTTTTCTTCTTTAGATTTCATACATTTCTTTAAGTAAAAAAGACTCAAACGTTCGTTACCAAAGATCCAACGTTTATTACAATAAATGAGTAGGGGTTGGCTTTCAAGTTTTGAATGTAGCTTTATTTTAGGGACTGTTCATAATCGCTCGGTTTGGTGAGAAAATATTTGACAAGGGACTTACATGGCCACGCGTGTGGATAGTTATTATATTTGGCAGAATTAGCGTTATCAAATAATGTTAAAAGTAAGCGGGTAATAGGGAATGGCAAAAGTCACCCCTAATTCTATCATAGCGACAATGAGGGATGAGTTACATACTGAAAATATGACCCAAGGGGACTTATAGATATTAATAAAATGATGTGCTAAAAGTATTCTACCTATAAAAGGAATTAACAAATTTAGTCGGTCGAGTAGCAAAGAGATAACATAAACATATTTTCTATGCATATCAAGTTTTACATAACAGAGTATTATTAATACCACTGTTAAAAAAATCATATTTCAGCTATCAAGTGGACTTCTGTGATGAAACTAAATATTAAACTAGATAAGTAGTATATTATAAAAACATGAAACATCAATTAATTGTATCTATCATAAAATTATTATCAGTGACTTCGAAGAAGAATACGAGAAAGCTTAATTTATTCAGCTTCATCAAATTAGTAGCTACAATACAATAAAAATAAAATAAATTTTAATAAATAAAAAATGTGCAAATATGTTGTATCATTCATTATATTATTGTAAAGTGCTGTTTTTTTTATTTTAAACCTAAAATAAAAAACTTAAAATGAGTAATCGGAAACCACTACTGGGTTAATTAATATTCAGATTTTAATTCTATTTTTGTAAAACCAATTACAAATCTGTTGACAATCCAACCTGAAAAAGCCATTGACACAGTTTCCAACCCCTCCGCTCCGTGTCTTCATCCCTCGGCCACCCTCGCCGGCCCTTATCTCCGGCGACCAGCCGGCGCGCCCGGCAACACGATACCATCGAGACCCTGCGAGGCGGGGACCAGCTTCTGACCATGGGACCATATAACTAAGGACCCCAAATTACGAAGTACTTATCATTATTATTGAATATTATATAAATATTCATGTTCGCTTATACAGACCAACCAATTATATACCATAACTCTATGCGATATGATGTTTGAGCCAAAAAAAAATCTAGTGACATTCATACTCTACGATCTAGATCTACCTTGCTCGCTGAATTTCAGTTGTAAAAAAAAAAACCAATACGAGCTTTGGTACACTGTTCAATTCGCAATAAGCAGTGTAATGAAACGAGGGGTAGTTTTTTTAATACTCCCCTCCCGTGCAGTTTTGACCCTCGATTACACCACCATGGAGGTTCCATACACCCGCGCCCTGAGCCGAGCGGATAGGAACTCCCCGGTGACCTGCAACTGAAGATAGCCGGGGGTGGCTTATTTGGGGTGACTCTAAATGAAGAGAGTGACAACGCGAGGGGATGTTACCCCATCGAGATAAGAGCGCCCATTATTGGATATTCTGTAAGCATGCTTGAGCGTGGGAGATCCGTTTAAGCCTTGTTATAATCTACTAAAAATACGCTTTTCCATATTGTGCATTTAATTAGAATTTTAATTAAAAGCATTTTGCTGTCAGTTTATATAATATTTATTTTAAAGTAATCGTTTCACATATGAAACGACGAAATATATCCGTGAAAAAGAATTACTATGACACAAATGCAGAACCGAAGTGCCTACTTTTTTATTTACTAGATAAATATTTGACTCAACTTCGGTTCATTAAAATACCCCTGGAGCTTTAGTGTTTTTGCACAGAATAGAACTGAAATTCAAAAGACAATACAAATCGTCTTCAAACTAACTGAAACAGATGTGAGCCTAACAACTTCACTTCGGAATTTACCTGCTAGAACAGGGATAAATCCGCAAACCTCACGATATCTAGTCAACGGTCTTACCACTTTGCTATCAAGCCAATTGTCATAAAATATATCCAACATAACTCAAAACCATAGTATAAATCCCATTACGGTTAAATAACCATGTCTACTGTGTATAAAGTGTAAATTCACGCCTTTTTCCTGTTGTCGAACAAAGCGTCCGACGCCCGTCAGTGCTTGTCAACGCGTCACGTGTCGTCACGTGGCGTCACGTGGCTACACGTGCCAAGCGTGAGGGTAAGTGGCAACATGAATCTGCTTATTATTTTATTAACAAGCAATTGTTTGTGATATTACATAAATTGATACTCAAATAATTTATAAAAATATTTTAACCCAACGAAATTTTTTCCAATTTTCGTCATTGTGCAATTATCAAACTTTGCTGGATAAATTAAATATCATATCCACAACCATATATATATATATATATATATATATAGTTAGAAAGTCACCTCATTTATATATATATATATATATATATATATATATATATATATATATATATATATATATATATATATAAATGAGCTGACTTTCTAACTATCCGAAATACTACTACTTTTACTCAACCTTGTGTCTCTTTTTTGATATTTAGCTCTCGTTGAAATTACATAATTCTTTAAAATATACGCTGAAAACAAAAAAATCCAAATGAGAACTCATACGATATAATATAATTTGTTTAAAAATATAACAATGTTATGCTTGTTATGACTTGCAACACCCCGTTATTTAAATTACAGCCGAAACCGTGAAAGATTGACGATGCCCTAGTAAGGCGAGGGAGCTCCAGTCACGGGCCAAATAGGTTGTCTGTTAAAACCATTTGTTTTGGTAGTGGCTTTATACAATATTAAACTATTTCATTTCCCAAAATATGCTTATAAATATACTAATGTACGCATAGATATTAAAATGATTTATTTTTTGTGGAATTATTATAATAATTTGTTTTCACTGAACCTTTATTTAAGGCAATTAAATACGATAAAATTTAATTGTGTAACCAATATTTATTAAATATATTTACTAAACGTCAAGCAATTTTTTTTATAGGCACTGGGGATATCTCACCATTATTGGTTACCATTCTAAATACTCGTTTCAGGGTGTTATGCCTTGATTTTATTTATTTAATATCCCATGGTTTGGGTATCAGTAATGGGGCCATCTTCGTAGATTTGAAACACGTGTGAAATGTTAGCCGCGCTATATTTTGGGTTACTATTTTTTTTATATATCTATGTGTTTTTTTTGTAACAAATTCTCCGATCATTTCAATTTCCTAATAACGTTTAAAAAAAAGTGTAAAACTATAACAAGCCGAACGCACAATTTGACAAGTTATAAGTGTTACTGATTTCAAAGTGGGTTAAATTTATGTCGAATGTATATTTCGTGCAGTTGAATAATCTGTGACCGATGAATAATTAAAACTCAGCCTTAATTGACACACTGCGGTGACGCAAGCCTTCTGTCACCCAGTAATCTAGTAAACCGAGTGACGGGTGCCGCAAGCATTGTGCAACACCTCTGCAGCTCGGTATAAAAGCCTGCCCGACCCTGTGGACAGCATCACACCACCGCCTGCATCCCCAGGAGTAACTCACCAGCCAGAGAACCCGCCAACTCAAAATGATTTCCAAGGTGAGAAGCTTGTTTCCAGCTTTTACCAAGCACAGCCTCACCTCAACTTGCTTTGAAAATATTTTAATCTTTTTTTTTTTTGCTTAATTTCAGATCGCAGTCGTGTTGACCGTGGCGATGATGCAGCAAGGAGTGTTCTCCCAGCATCACCAAACCTCCATCAACCACGGGCACTCCGTGCACCATGAGGTCCACCACGCCGTGAAGGCCGTCCACCACGTGCCCATCAAGGTGCACGCCGTCCACGTGCCCGTGAAGGCCGTGCACTCTGACCACCACGCCACTTCCTCCCAGTCCTTCACGCTGCATGCCCCCACGCACCATGCTGCTCCCGTGCACCACGCCGCCCCCGTCCACCACGCCGCTGTCCACCACCACGCCCCCGTCCACCACGCTGCTGTCCACCACGTTCCCGTCCACCACGTTCCCGTCCACCATGTTGCTCCTGTCCATCATGCTCACCACCACGAAGAGGAGCATCATGTGAGTAATCACAACCATATTCTCAAAAAGAGTATGCATAAAACAAAACAAAAATAAAAGAATCTTGGAGAACGCATTTTTCAGTCAAACCTCTGAAAAATCCTTGCTTTCATGGCAATCATCTTGACCTTTTCACATTTCTGATTAACAGCTAAAAATTATACCAATCTATCTTTCTATACGCTATTTCCATATTTGTTATCCGTGTCAATAACATCTGTAGATCATAACGTATTAAGTCAAATATTTTTTCAGCTCACATTGTGACCAAGCCTTAATTTTGATACTTCACTGAATCTCAGTGACTGAAATGTTCGATGTGTGGATTTTTCAGGACCACCCCGCCTACCACTTCGCCTACCACGTGTCCGACCACAAGACCGGAGACGAGAAGAGCCAGCACGAGTCCCGCGACGGAGACGTCGTGACCGGCCAGTACTCCCTGCTGCAGCCCGATGGCCACGTCCGCACCGTGGACTACCACGCAGACAAGCACTCCGGGTGAGCCACTCGATTAACCGAACCGCACTGAAGGCCGTCCTTTACTCTCGATTATATCATTACACATCCATTTCAATTTAAAATAACTCTACTCACACATCGACGAGCACTTCGGATGAGTAGCTCGATTAACCGAACAGCACTGAACGCCGTACTTTACTCTGTTATCACCTAACACCCACTTCTATTTTAAATCGTTTTAGTCACATACCGACAAGCACTCCGGGTGAGCCACTCAATTAACTGAACCGCACTGAAGGCCGTCCTTTACTCTTAATCCTATCATCTCACTCATTTCAATTTAAAATCATTTTACTCGCACGTCGACGAGCACTTCAGGTGAGTCTCTCGATAACCGAACTGCACTGAAAGCCATCCTTTACCATCTTACATCTATTTTCATTCCAAATCATTCTACCTCGGCTGAAAGCATCCTATATGCTCTCGATCCTATCATTTCACATTGATTTCCTTTTGAAAGTATTCAACTCACTTAAATATTTAATATTTTAAGTAAGATTAAAAATATATATATATTTCTAAATTAAATTTTCTTTAACGTACACTCAATCAAATGTGGTGTTCTCAATCGATCATACTCATTATATATCATTTAAAAAACCAAACAATCACAAAATAATTTTAATTTTTTTTTAATAAGTAGATCATATTATCTATGAATTATTAGCGGTTTTATCATTTATGCTTTTAAAAAAAATAAAAACCAGGCACGTACAACCTATAAACGTTATGTCTACATCAATAGATTTTTTGTTCTATGAATACGACCGCATAAAAATAATTCTCATTGATCTTCCAGTCTGACTTTGGCGTATTTATTCTAACCATTAAGTTATTTCGCAAACTGAAAAGTAACATTTTATAACCATAGTATTTTTTAAACAATATTTAATATAACAATTGCATGCTTACATTGTTACAAAATGTTAATTTAATATGATTTTAATTTAAATTCACCGATACATATAAAAAAATATTACTTAACATACAAACGTATTTGTATCCAATTACTAAAACATTTTTTTGCGTATCAAAATGTTATAATGGTATTACGTCATCAATATTTTCTTAATAAAAAAATAAATATAATTTATTTATAAATTTGATTAAACATATTGAACTTTGATGTAAATCCAAATACCTACACTTTAAATTTATATTTAATACGATATTAAAACTCAACTGATTTGTATGTTTTTTTATCCGAACTCATCGCTGTATATATGTAGATTATCTATGAAACCGCCAGGTTTTCTTTAAGCTAATAGAGCCTATTGAGACTCGCCACTTGTTACGTTACTAATTTTAATTTTGTTTTTTTTCAGGTTCATCGCTGACGTGAAATACTCGCACCCCTCCCACGGACACGGACAAGGACAATGATAACTTTAATTAATTTATAATTAAATGTTTATCATGAATATTGAATGTTGCCATAATCGACCACAAAGTTTAATTCATCATCATATAATATTAATTTTTGTATTATTAATTACTTGCATATTGTTATAATAAACGTTGAAAAATATTTACCTTTTTTTATTTTTTTATATAATAACATATTTACCTTTGAATGTACAAATTAATTTCTTGTTTAGCTGAGTTTAACTGCTTATTTAATCATCATCATCATCATCAGGTGCATATCTCATCGGTTTTTTTAAATAATAAATACGGTTTAAGGGTCAAACTCTCATATTCGCGTTTTTTGACCATTTGCTTGTACCTATTGCGAAAATTCGACTGCACCAAACAAAAAAATTTAAATGCAGAAAGTTAGATACATCTTTACTTCTACAGCGATTTTTATTTATTTTTCTTATAATTTACTTTTAATATGATAAATATGTGTTTTTCCGATTGAAGTTTCGGGATTGGAGTTTCGCGATTTTCCTGTTCCAAGAATCCTAAGCATTTATGACTTTTTTTTCAATTGGAATTGAAAGATTAATTATAAACCCTCCTACTGAAATTAGTTTGAAAATAAAAAATAAAAAAATCTTTAACAAACTTTGGTTTTGAAAGTCGTCATTTTATCCAATGTTTCAACATCTTCAAGATTTTATTATACCCCGAAAATGGACGTTAATCGAATAATAAAAAATATATAAATATAAATGATAGTTTTCTCAATACTCTGTAAAAAAATCAACTTTCGACATAGCAAAATAAAGAAACAATTAAATTAATTAAATGATTAAATTAAATTTTTTATTTTTTTTTATTTTAAATAATATTGAATACTTTTAAAAAGTCCAAAAGCTCTAAGCAATATGATTGAAAAATAAAAATATATTTCAAGGTTTTTTCTTCTACACTTTCATACTTGCCAATAATGATTATTTTAATATTTTTAATGAGGCGGTTTCACACCCCTGAATCTTGGCGCGCCCATCAATCATTTATAATAATTCATATATTTAGGAAACTAAATTGGTCCATCCGTTGCAGCGGTACGCATCTTGTCGAGCGCACATTCCTGCCACGATGCAGTGTGAGACGGGCCTTACTTTTTAAAGTTCTTTGTCGATTACATAAATAATGTATTTTTAAAGGGTACATTAAAAAAGTACCCCCGATGATTTGTTTGTTTCAGCGAGGGATCGGACAGGATTCAGCTAGCATGTGGCCCCGTGAAGCCGCGGAATTATTCAGGGAATGCCACCCCCGAATTCCTCAAACCGAAATTTCGATTGTAAAAAGCAAGGTTTAGTGATTCGTCTGTTGATTTTGGATATTTGCCCCGCGTCAGTACTAATTATGACTATAAAAGGTGTTTCGAAAATGCATGATATCATCTGAAAGAGAAGGGCTACGCGTTATCTCTACAGACCACAAAAAAATATTACATTCTTAAATCCAGCATAGTTGATTTGAAGTTCTATTTTTTATATTAAAAAAATTATGCACGGTTGAGTATTTATTTTTTATTTAAATAAAAATATAATTGTGTTCATCATTGAATGATAATTAAAGTACTTTAAACCGAATTAAAATGCAATATAAAAAAGCATATTCTCATGCAATGTATTTTCGGCTATATTGTCTGTTAATTGCTTATAGTAAGTACCCTAAAGGTTTTTTAAATCATTCGCTATTAACCCTTTGAACTCCGGACTTTTTTTCCGAATGGCAGCAATTACTTTGCAAAACTGACAAAAAAGGTTTATACCTGCTGTAATACGCACCTAGACTTCTTATAGGGTAAACAATAATAGGTGCACTATGGCGAACTATAGTCGCCAACGTAGTTACAAAGGAACTTACCATGTCGACATATTGTCGCCAATGGAGTAGAAAGGGTTAAACTATCAAATAAATGTCAATGTCAACAATAAAAAAATTGTATTCCCTAGCAACAGAAGAGAGTTTGATCAAAAAGATAGATACGTGTTTACTCCATACAAAGTATTTTTTTATTCTTCTCAGCTTATGAAAAATTACACATACACACAACAAACACACACACACACATGCATACATATATACATGCATAATTAGATTTTGAATACATGTAAAATTTCCGAGGCATGTGCTGTTGCATAATAAATAAAAGTAGGTAAATATTTTTCAACGTTTATTATAACAATATATGATTATAGTAATAAATATTTACATGAATGTGTTATGAGGATGAATTAAAAAATTAAAAACAAGGTAATAAAAACTGTGGTCGACTGTGGTAGTGATAAAAATTTGATGATATAACTATCACTGTCCCTGTCCGTGTCCGTGAGATGGATGCGAGTACTTCACGTCGGCGATGAATCTGGAAATAAAATAAATTATATATATATTAATAAAGTAACCAAATAATGCGGTGAGTCTTAATAGACTTTAATAGCCCATACATAATTTATTTCAAACCGCATATCAAATTTTATAGCTTCCAATAGTGTAGTCAGAAATATGGTGAGTATTGATAGGCTCTGTTCGCTTCGGTGGCTCCGCACTCTTTAAAGGGTTAAAGCAGTTAAATAAATATTTTTAACTGTCTTTTTTATATAATAATACGTATTGTGACACATAATATAAACCACCAAATAAATTAATATACTAAGTAGATACTATTGCGAATCTATGTCATGTTATGTTTTTTTTATTCGTGAGTACTTATATAAAACTCAAACTCAATTATATTGAATAAGGCTTTTGTAATAATGTAAACATTCCGGTCTAAATTACATTTGTAAATACGTTTTTTTAATAGCGCGTAAACCACATAGGTGGTTTTTTTACTCTAACGCTCTGGGTGTATACGTTTTTTGCTTTTTGATAATTTTTATATAACTCAATACGTAAGTAAGTAAAAATATATAAACTTGCCAAAATAAGCTGATTTTAAAATAGTTGGTCTTTAATAATTAATTTAATTTACTATAAAAAATTCAAGCCTTCAATGCGCGCAGTTCGATTAAATGAGATGAAAAGAATGTGAGATAATAAAAGATTAAAGGACGGCCTTCAGTGCGGTTCGGTTAAGCGAGTGGTCCACGCGGAGTACTTTTCCGTGTATGAGTAGAATTATTTGAAATGGGTATGAGATGATATGAGAGTAAATGGCGACTTTCTGTGCGGTTCGGTTTATCGAATGGATCACCCAGAGAGCTCGTCGGTATATGAGAGCAAAATGATTTTAAATTGATATGAGTGAGATAACGGCCTTCTGTGCGGTTCGGTTAAGAAAGTGGCTCACCCGGAGTGATTGTCGGTATGTGACTAAAATGATTTAAAATAGAAATGGGTGCTAGATGATAACAGAGTAAAATACGGCGTTCAGAGCTGTTCGGTTAATCGAGCTGCTCACCCGCAGTGCTCATCGATGTGTGATTAAAATGATTTTAAATTGAGATGAGTAAGATGATAGGATCAAGAGTAAAGGACGGCTTTCAATGCGGTTCGGTTAATCGAGTAGCTCACCCGAAGTGTTCTTCGGTGTGCGTGTAGAATGATTTTAAATTGGAATGGGTTTGGGATGATAGAATTGAGAGTAAAGGACGGCCTTCAGTGCGGTTCGGTTAATCGATTGGCTCACCCGAAGTGCTCATCGATGTGTGATTAAAATGATTTTAAATTGAAATGAGTAAGATGATAGGATCAAGAGTAAAGGACGGCCTTCAATGCGGTTCGGTTAATCGAGTTGTTCACCCGAAGTGTTCTTCGGTGTGCGTGTAGAATGAATTTGAATTGGAATGAGTTTGGGATGACAGAATCGAGAGTAAAGGACGGCCTTCAGTGCGGTTCTGTTAATCGATTGGCTCACCCGAAGTGCTCATCGATGTGTGATTAAAATGATTTAAAATTGAAATGAGTAAGATGATAGGATCAAGAGTAAAGGACGGCCTTCAATGCGGTTCGGTTAATCGAGTTGCTCACCCGAAGTGTTCTTCGGTGTGCGTGTAGAATGAATTTGAATTGGAATGAGTTTGGGATGACAGAATCGAGAGTAAAGGACGGCCTTCAGTGCGGTTCGGTTAATCGAGTGGCTCACCCGGAGTGCTTGTCGGTATGTCAAAAAAATGATTTAAAATAGAAGTGGGTGTTAGATGATAACAGAGTAAAATACGGCGTTCAGAGCTGTTCGGTTAATCGAGCTGCTCACCCGCAGTGCTCATCGATGTGTGATTAAAATGATTTTAAATTGAAATGAGTGAAATGATAGGATCAAGAGTAAAGGACGGCCTTCAATGTGGTTCGGTTAATCGAGTGGCTAACCCGAAGTGTTCTTCGGTGTGTGTGTAGAATGATTTTAAATTGGAATGAGTTTGGGATGACAGAATCGAGAGTAAAGGACGGCCTTCAGTGCGGTTCGGTTAATCGAGTGGCTCACCCGGAGTGCTTGTCGGAGTGGTAGTCCACGGTGCGGACGTGGCCGTCGGGCTGCAGCAGGGAGTACTGGCCGGTCACGACGTCTCCGTCGCGGGACTCGTGCTGGCTCTTCTCGTCTCCGGTCTTGTGGTCGGACACGTGGTAGGCGAAGTGGTAGGCGGGGTGGTGGTCCTGTGCAGTTCGAAGTACACATAGATTAAAAATATTTTAAACTTCAGTCGTAAATTACTTTTCACACGCTGCGATACAACTGACGACCGAATCGTAACATGCTAAATTAAATAATGCTCTTGGCTAGTTACAAATCGCCTGTAAGTTTCGCTTCGTGTGTTTCAAAGAGTAGTTTTTACTTATATACCAAATTGGATATTTATATTTCATTTACGATACTATATTATACAGACACAGTGAACAGAACGTCAAACTAACATTTTCTTCTTAATACATTTATATAATCCATTTTAATTAATTGTTATATTACGTTATCCATAATGCATTCCAAATATATAAATAAACTTTGTTTATTAGATTTAATCAATGGTTCGGTGTATGAATGAAGTTCAGAAAGCATGTGGCTTAGGAGCAGTATAGTTGTTTCATTTGAATATATACGTGTTTCAAGCGATACTCACATAGTGCTCTTCTTCGTGGTGGTGACCGTGGTGAGCAGGAGCAGCGTGGTGAACTGGGGCGGCGTGGTGGACAGGAGCGGCATGATGAACTGGAGCGTGGTGGACAGGAGCATGATGGACCGGAGCAGCGTGATGAACAGGAGCAACATGATGAACAGGAGCTACATGATGAACAGGAGCTGCGTGATGGACAGAAGCCACTTCATGTACAGGCGCCACATGATGATGAACAGGAGCAGCATGATGTACAGGAGCCACATGTTGTACAGGCACCATGTGATGAACAGGAGCCACATGATGAACAGGAGCAACATGATGTACAGGAGCCACATGATGTACAGGAGCAACATGATGTGCAGGAGCCACATGATGTACAGGAGCCACATGATGTACAGGAGCCACGTGATGAACAGGAGCAACATGATGAACAGGAGCCACGTGATGAACAGGAGCAACATGATTTACAGGAGCCACATGATGAACAGGAGCTACATGATGGACAGGAACAACGTGGTGAACGGGAACTTCGTGGTGCACAGGGGCGGCGTGATGCCCAGAGGTGTGCAGCGTGAAGGACTGCGAGGAGGTGGCATGGTGGCCTCCGTGCATGGCCATCACGGGAACATGAACGGCGTGTTCCTTCACAGGCACATGGACCACGGGAACGGCCTTCATGGCGTGCCCATGGTGAATAGAAGTGTGGAGGTTCTGGGAGAAGGCTCCATGCTGCACCATCACCATGGCGAGGACTACTGCGATCTAAATTAAACATCACTTGAGCATTAGGCGACAGCGTATGAAATATTCCACAAACGATCTTAGGCATGTTATGCGATTAATATAAAACAAATTTTAAAAATAAAAATTTAATTTTGATTTGATTTTTAAGTCTATCGAGTTAAGCGCACCTTATTAGGCTCATTATAATTCACTCCGAAAAATAATTTATTAAAAATACACAATGCAAGATATATTAGATAAGACAAGTGATATAGTACGTAATAAATTTTCGCACAAATACAGTTATTTTTTTTGAATTTGATTATTCGTACCTTTGAAGTCATATTTGCAATATTGAACTTTTCACAGGTGAGTTACTTCCAGTAGTGCTAACTGTCGTATGATACACATAACTCGACTGATCATTCTTTTATACCAAAATGGGTTTCGTGCGAATAACTTACGTAAGATATGTATAAGTGAGACACTTTTTGCCGGCGGTGCTGGGCTAAAATGGCGTCACAGCACTTACCTTACATTCGGAGTGTCAATTAAATCTGAATGTTAATTATTCGTCTGTTATAGACCATTCAACTCTCCGATTCAAGCACATGATTTATATCTAGACCACAGAGGTGTCACTGATACGTATACCGTTTAAAATTTCTGAATTATCACTTAACTTCTATCTTAGATGATTTCAAGCAATTTCAGGGGCGTAAGGAGAAATTTTACTACAATACTTATAAGTTACTTTTTAGGCTTTTCCATAACATCAATTAATACACTTCAAAATTATAAATGAAAGCTTTGTTTGTCCGAAACAGATTTTTTTTTAAATACAGACAAGACAACAACCGTTTATAAAACAACAAAAAAATATATAAATAACAATCCAATCAAACGCCTGCATCGACCAGGAAGTTGATTTTGCTGCATTGACCCAGAAAAGTCTGAGTCATTTTATTGTATTTAAAACGTACTTAACAAGACATAATTAAAAAAAGTTGTCGTTAATTTTTTGCTTACTGTGCAGGCTTACTATTGATTAAATATTTAGTTAATATTGATTAGAAGTATTGAGATAGTTTATAATTTTGCAAAGAATTAAAACATGTTAGGTGCTACGTAATTTTAAACGTTGGTTTAATTACTTGAATATATTTGAAGGTGCAAAGGTGCTTTTAATGATGGTTTTTAATTGTGTATTTTTTCAACTTGTATCATTATATTATTGGCATTTTACTTTCACATATCAATATTCCACTGATAATTTTGATTAGATTGAAGCATCACAAAGCACTTAAATAATTTAAATTTCTCCGGTGGATATTCAAAGTGATTGTGGGAAATTTAAGATAAGTCTACTATCTATTAGTGACGTGTGAACCAAACAATCAAAACAAAGCAACAAATTACCTTAAATAATAATTCATAAAAATATATCAAATTTTATATATTTATGCTTTATTCAGAACATTTTATTACTGTGATAATTAAATATAAAACAATTCGTCTTTGAAACCATTTATATGACTATTTATTCTATCAATATTTTTAAACTTCATAAGTATCAATATTTACTCAAATTAATAATAATATTTTATTTTCATGCTATAACGAAATATATCGACACTATATTTAAAACATATTCTAGCTCTTGGTGAACTTTCTATAAACTTTCTCAAAAGAATATAAAGTTTACAAAATATATTACCCCATATAAAAGCAATATAACTACAGTGTGTTTAATACCAGGAAGTTATGAAGCTATAAACATTATTAAAATAACTGTTGCACTATTCTATTGTTACTATCATAAGTTAATGAGTTATAGGCTGAAGGTAAATGTTGACCCACTATAATGCCGACGCATAAAATGTTTATATTACTTTTGAATGAGCGTGACAAACTTGTCAAATCAATTAATAATTTAAAATAAGCTCACTCCTCACAAAGGTGAGAGGTATGACAAATCAAAAGTAAACAAAAAAACGTTTTTGTAAGAGACGCATTGTACTCAATACTTAAATTATAAAATGCTTAGCAATTTCAAAAAAACTACTCCATGGTATTTTTTTGCAATCCACACAAATGATAATTTGACAGTCGAATGAGAAAAAACTTGTTGCGCGGACTCCAGAAGGAGACCAGAGCGCCGGAGTTATTAATCATTTTATCGAAAAACTGCTTTATGTTATTCATTTTTTATATAAAAGTATCGAATATTACAAATAGTAAACCAAAACATTTAAAAAAATACTCGTTGATCTCCATGAAAGCCTCACAAACATTCTGAAGTTTTCTGCTGTTGGCATAGCAGCGAAAATGTACTTATAAAAAAAATGTAAAGACTTTCAACCTTGCATCGGATTAACCTAATTGAAAGAGAATTTAAAAACTATATTAAATTATAATAATTTATGTTACAAAATACATTCAAAACAATTTGAAGTATTAAAAAAAATATCGATATTAGCATTTGAATCAGTAAGCTTGGTGTGAACGCCCTTGCGACAGGCGACTTCCCATGGAGTAATATCCTCTAGAACCATAGAAATGTCTAGCAGGGCTCTCTCCAACAACCTTGACATATCCTGTCTCCATGTCCATGTCTCCAGGGCTGCTGCAGCAATACCTGGTCAGCATTTCAGAAACCTTTCGAAGAAACGAAGCCATCCAATTGACGACACCATTGCACGAAGGGCTCAGTCGATTATTAGTCTAACCATTTATTGTGTTTTAATGTAACAATCTAATAAATAATTCAACACGAAAAATATTATTCGAACTATTTAATTATTAGGATTTTTATAATATAGAATTGACAAAAGATTCATAGGTTTTTATCTAAACACATAAATAAAATCTTCTGAAATACTGTTTTCACATCGCATTCCAAGATCTTATTTTTAGTATAAAAAGTAATCAATGAACTTTGGGAAACATAAAAAAATTCTTGCTAGCTTTAGATGCAATAATTTTAGTAAGGTTAATAAATTGAGTTACATTTTTTTCCATGTATAAAAATAGCAGGTAACTGTAATGTAATGAAGAACACGTCTATCTTGTACTGTGTTTATTATAAGACTGGCGAAGTATGGGAATGTAACATAGGTCCTCGCAACATAATGCTACCTACGTTACACCCTCATACTTATTTCAAAATAATTTTTACATTGCAAGTCATTTACAAAATTACAACATTATACAGTGTTCTACAAATATTATTTTACATTGCAAGTAATTTACAAAATCACAACATTAAACAGTGTTATATAATTATTATCCAACGGTCCTGTCTTCTCTCCACACATCGCTCGCTACACCTCATTTTTTTCTTTCCTTGTCCAATCTACATTTTCGCAACGGGCGAGCTCGGGGGGTAGCAGGTCGGGGCAACTCGAGTTGCCCGTCCGGTGAAGCCGGAACGGCACTTTCCCGCCCCGGCTGGTCCGCCGAGCCTAACGGCGACCCTCCCTCGCCCGCCGGCAGCCCCGACTGCCCCTCCTCCACCGATCCCATCGGTGACTCCGAGAGGCCGTTCTGAGAATTCGCCCCGGCTCCGGAAGTCGCAAGCGACAATCTCGTACTCGACCGCCTACGCACTTGATCGATATGCCTTTGAACTATTTCCCCGCCTTTGCCGGCTACTTTGTAATTGCTCCCCCCTACTTCCTCCATGACCCTACCTGGGACCCATTTCTCCCCTTTTAAATATTGGCGATACCACACCTCCCCGCTCACACTCCTACTGACTCCCGCCGCCGCTTCTTGCTGGCGCTGTTGAGCTCTTCGCACTTGCTTTTCCCTGTCCGGTTTTATCGTGTCCAAACGAGTCCTGATACGTCTTCCCAAAAGAAGCATAGCCGGGCTCTCCCCCGTGGTCGAGTGTTCCACGTTCCTATAATAAGCCAAAAATGCCCACAGCGCGCGATCCACATTCGTTTTTTCTCGTACCGCTTTTTTTATCACTTTTTTTAACGTGCGCACGGCATTTTCCGCCAACCCATTTGAAGACGGGTGATAGGGAGCTGTAAAGATGTGCTCTATGCCGTGGTACTTTGTAAAATGGTCAAACTCCCTCGATGCAAACTGCGTCCCATTGTCGCTGACCAGTTGCTTGGGCGATCCCCACCTGCTGAACAACTCGCTCAATCTATCCGTCAAGTTACCGGCCGTGGTATTAGCGACGTTGAAGATTTCGACCCACTTGGACATCGCGTCTACTACCACCAGATACGTTTTCCCTCCGATGGGACCTAGGTAGTCGAGGTGCAGCCGCGTCCACGGTCGGCCCGGCCACGACCACATGCGCGGCGCCTGGCGCGGCGGCGCGTCCGCCTGCTCCGCGCAGACCGCACACGCGCGGCACACCCTCTCCACCGCCTCGTCGACGCCGGCCCACCAAACGTAACTCCGGGCCAACCCTTTCGATTTGACTATTCCCATATGCGGTTCGTGAAGCATAGCCAGTACTCTATCCTTGCATTTTTCCGGGACTACTAACCTATGGCCCCACATGACACAACCTAATTCCTCGTACAACTCGTTCTTTCTATTATAGTAAGGTTGTAAACTTTTAATTTCACACTGTGTCGGCCAGCCGTCGCGAATGTAACTCAACACCTTTGACAGTAATGGATCTCGCGACGTTTCCCGTTTGATATCATTATAGTCTAATAATAATGCCTGCTGTGCAAAATGTAAATACGTTTGTTCCGGCGGTGACATTTTATTCTCGGTGCACGAAAGGGGTAATCGCGATAGGCCGTCGGCCCCGTTCTCATCTGTGCGGACGTACTCGATGTCGAACGAGTAAGCCGATAAGATTATAGCCCACCGCTGCATCCGACTCGCTGCCATGGTCGGTATGCCCGTGTTTGGGCCAAATATCGATACCAAGGGTTTATGATCGGTGCGTAGTGTGAAATGTCGCCCGTATAGGTATTGATGGAATTTGTTTACGCTAAAAATAATGGCCAACGCCTCCCGGTGTATCTGCGAGTAGTTTTTCTCCGCCTCGCTCAGCGTTCGCGATATGTACGCCACCGGGTGATCGCCGCGCCCGTCGGCGCCGGGCTGCGAGAGCACCCCCGCGATCCCGCGCCCGCTCGCGTCACACGTCACCACTAAGGGTGCCTTAGGGTTATAATGCGCCAGCACTTCGGCGCTAGATAATAATGATTTAATTTTAATAAATGAACGTTCGCATTCTCGTGACCAAAACCATTGCTTTTCTTTTTTTAGTAGTTCATATAACGGCACTAAGATCCCGCTCATCTTCCTTATAAATTTACCGTAGAAATTAATAATTCCCAAGAATGACCGAAGCTCCGTCACGTTGGTGGGCCTCGGTACCCCCACTATCGCTTCGATCTTGGACGGGTCTGTCTTTATACCCTCCTTTCCGATGATATATCCCAAATATTTGACCTCCTCGACCAAAAATATGCACTTGGTGCTTTTCAACTTCAACCCTGCTTTTTGCAGCCTACTAAACACCGCCTCCAACGCTGCCAGATGCTCCTGTTTGTTTTTTCCTGCTATGATTACGTCGTCTAAGAAAATTTCAATGTTGGGGATATTCTTTAGTACATTGCACATTATGCGTTGAAAGATTCCCGGACTCGATGCTAATCCATACACTAACCTATTGTACCTGAATAGCCCCCGGTGGGTATTTATGACCGTATATTTTTTTGTCTCGTCTAATTCAATTTGATTGTAGGCTTGGGAAAGGTCTATTTTAGAGAAATAACACGCTCCACTTAATTTAACCATAAGATCGTCTATTTTAGGCAAAGGATATCGATCAATTACTAATGCGGGATTTACCGTAGCCTTGAAGTCGGCGCAAATTCTCAGCGACCCGTCGGCTTTATTCACCGGCACTAGCGGCGAGGCCCAGTCGGAACAGTCGACGGGCTCGATGACGCCGCCGCGCAGCATGTCGTCCAGGCCGGCGTCGATCCGCTCGAGCAGCGCATACGGCACCGGCCGCGCGCGCTGGAACACCGGCGCCGCGCCCGCGCGCACTCTCAGCGTCGCCCGTCCGCCCGTATACCTCCCGAGCTCGCCGTCGAACAGCTCCTTATATCTGGAACACAAATATTTTATTTCATCCGATATCTTTGTCGGATTCTGTGACACGCTGTGGCAGTTGGTAAACTTGGGTATACAAATTTTTAGTTCCGTCAGCCACTGCCTACCTAGCAGCGCTGTCGTACCCCCGTCTATAACGAACAGGTCCAAACGCTCGGTCCTTCCTCCGTAGCTGACCATCGGCTTGATCACTCCTACCGGTTTAATTTTTTTCCCGTTGTAACATTTTAACACTAGATCGCTCGGTTCGAGCGGATTATTACTTAAAAAGTTACGATAAGTTTCACTATTTATGCACGATACCGCCGTACCGGTATCTACCTCCATCTGTATGAATTTTTTATCAACTTTTACTGACAAACTCACCGGCTGATAATCGTTCAAACAAAGATGATGGAATTCTTCCGTGTCATCCCCGCTCTGGTCCGAGTTCTCCCTCTTTGCCGTGTCGCCGTAGTGTAGCCGTGCGCGTCCCCTTTCGGGACGAACTGCCGCCTCCCGCCCGCGGCACACTCTCTGCAGATGCCCCGCTCTCTTGCACCCGTGGCACACGTATTCCCGATACTGACAAATGGAGTAGTCGTGATACACCGAACCGCAGCCGGTGCACGGTCGGCCGGTCGAAGGTCGCCTCTCCTGAGTCCCGCGCCCGTAACCGCGCCCGGAGCCGCGCCCGGAGCCGCGCCCGGAGCCGGAGCCGGGGCGGGCCCTCGCGGGCTCGCGGCCTGGCCGCATGGCGTGCACCGCTGCTGCGTCGCTGGTTCCCGCGCCGCTGCTCCCGATGCCCGACCTGGCCTCCACCGCGGCCGCGTCCCGTTCTGCCGCCTCCAAGGAAGTCGCAATTTTTACCGCCGATGCAAAAGTTAATGCGACGCCGTCCTCTGCGAATAACCGCTGTCTTATGACTTCACTTCTCACTCCGCATACAAACTGGTCACGAAGATTCTCATTTAAATTGCTTCCAAATGCGCAACTACGTGCGAGCCGTTTCAATTCCACAACGAAGACCGCGATCTTCTCCTCGTTTGCCTGTCCGTACTTCCGGAATCGGTGCCTCTCGGCCATTAGAGAGGGTGTCGGTTGGAAATGCTCTCGCAATAACCTTACCGCGGCATCATAAGTCAGTGCAGACGGTTCTTCGGGGCTCGCTAAGTCCACCAACACTTCATACGGCCCGTCTCCCATGACTGCAATCAGCGTGTGCAGTTTCATGTCGTCCTTGACCCCGTTCACTCTAAAATAGCTCTCGAGTCGGTCCACATAAGATGACCACATTCCCCTACTTTCCTCGAATTCACTTAGTTTACCCAATGACATGCTGGCGATCAGTTTTCGGCGATTCTAACAATCAAAATATGCACTTCCTAATCGGGTCTTTTTTTTATCTCGTCGCCATTGTAATGTAATGAAGAACACGTCTATCTTGTACTGTGTTTATTATAAGACTGGCGAAGTATGGGAATGTAACATAGGTCCTCGCAACATAATGCTACCTACGTTACAGTAACTTTATCAACAAATCTAAAAATTAACTCCAAAAAATTAAATAACTCAAGAGGAATGCTGCATTTTTTGTTAAAACTGCACACCTATTCCACTCGATGAGATACTTTAACAACATACTCCTGAGCTCGTCTTTCAGCATCACCTGAAATAAAAACTTCAAAACTCAAAGCACGTAAAATATATATGAAATATTTTGACGAAAATTTGGAATTCTATTATAATATTTTATAATTTATAATAATAAAAGATGGAGGGTCTCTCATAAGGCAGTCGATTTCAGCACACTTAATTTGACAAGTGGTGAAATAAACGTAAAATAAATACAAAGAAAAATTATTCCGAATATAACAACGTCATTGTAGCCCTGTGTCTTTAGATAAGATATTTAACGAATATAATTACTGAAATGCGTCCAATGAAATCTACTATAATAATATCCATCGTGTGTGGGTGGGTGTGTGTGTGTATGTTTCATTTTTTGATTCTCTATAGAATATCTCAAAAGATACAACGATGATATTTTGCACGTAAGTTCAGTAAGTTTTTCGCAGTTATGTGCCGAATTTCAAGACGATAGGATAATATTTTCATTCATAAACTAATTAAATAAAACTACCAAATATGCTTTATGTACGAATTATATGATTCTGTTGTTCACAGCGAGAATTTCAAATTTAGAATTTTTACAAAAAAACAAAATATGATGCTTCTAAGAAATTTCCGGTTTATGTCAGCTTGACACAAGTACCAATTTTATTTTTTAGTTGCGTTAGAAATTATTAATCACATCATTGATAACTTAAAATGCCTCCTAAAAAAATAACACCGTCTAAGCACAGCAAACGTAATTAATAAAGAATAGCACAATTGAACTTGATTAATAAACAACAGTGCAGTGAAAGTGATTCGTTGTTTGTGACACGAAATGTGATTATCCAGTTATTCAAAGTATATGTGTACAAAATGAAATCAAATATTCATCTAATTGTCAGCCAAACATATGTTCATACACTATTGCATCGCTCATCGAATACGTCATTCTATGACGGGCTACATTTCTAGTGATATAATAAAAAGTCTTTGTGTCAAAAATATTTGAAAATATCCATACTTTTAACATTGAATAATAATAAAAATTAATATGCCGGGCGTGTAGAATCAGTATGCGCCTCATCTTCGTTAAATCAATTAATCAGAAACGCGCATCTTGGGACCCGGAAAATCGGGAGCACCTGCCTCAGCCGAGCAGCTGTCAGTTTGACAGCTCGTCAGCTGACTCGCTTCACGCTCGGCTTTTTTCGGGACCCCTCGGGTTTTTTCGCCGCCGGTACTGCATGTGTGTGTGTGTGTAACGACGAGGAATTTTTCCCAATACATTGTGTGCTAATTTTATACGAGGGACTTATTATTGAATGAAATATTTGGTTCCTGCTGGAATGCACAATTAATGTCAGTGCGGAATTTAAAAATTGCTGTTAAATTTGTAAATGTTTCATGATTAAGGTTGTTTTGTTGTTGTAATTATATAAGCCTTCCTGTTTGTCTCTAAATTTTTTTTACTGTTTTTGTGTCTATATTTATAAGAAGAATATATAAAACTACATAAGCCTCATATATACAATTATTATTAAAAACAATTTCAACCCTTATAATAAATGCAGCCATAAAATTAAAACTCTTATTTGACTATCGATAAACGTTAATTCAAGCTAGATCCCAATTTCAATAATTAAAGGGAAAAAAATTGTCTATTTACGGATTGGCCAATCAGATGCGTATTTATTACCCATTACGGGTTTATTATATTATTACTAATATGATTAGGCACATTAGTTCATATATAGAAGATGATCCCACACAAATCACGATGATATTTTTTGATGAGATGATGAGAGTTTCTTTAAGTCATCTTCTATATATGAACTAATGTGCCTAATCATATTAGTAATAAAAAAAAATTGTTTGTTAATATAATATTTCGTCTTTCGAGAGCTTTATCAGTTAGTTAATAATATTTTTGCATATATTAAAAAATTCCAAAGATCTTTGATAAAAATTTAGGATAAATCGAGACATGCTTCAAATAAAGATAAATTATTTTATTTGCGGTAACAAATATTCTCATTATATGTCACTTTCAAAATGTATTATATTTATGTAGTATTGATTAAAAATAAATATTGTATAATATAAAAATGTCTTATAATAAAAACAACAACTCAGAAAAATGTGAATATTTCTTTAAAATAATAAATTATGAAAATAATCCGTTAATTTTTTTCAACTCGCGGCCGTCACGAGCCGCCACTCATCGCAAGTCCGGAGGAAGTGCATTCATGATATTCATGAAATATTAATGATGTAGGTGTGAAGTGCAACTGTTAAGTACACGAAATATTAAAGTAAAATTATCGTTGACATAACACATGGACCGGAATAGCCTGTTGGAGCAAGAACCGAACCGATGACTGCTTCAACAACAACCCAAGAAGCCAACCACCCTTAATTTATTTTGTTAGTACTTCAGTATATACTCCGGTTGAATAATTTTATCAATCTAACCAAATAATGAACATGTTGAATATAATTAAACTTATAAATACATATCACATAAAGGCATAAATATTCTCCCCCATCCAAACAGCAGTGGCTAACCAAATTTCAGGTCTTCCTTCACCCCATACAGAGCACGGGGTGTCGACAGTTGGCTCGATCACCACAGTAATTTACGTTGATTTATGGCGTACAGTCTATGGTGAAATGGTGTTGCTACATCTATGGTCAGGTTTCATTGTCCCATGGTGCGCTCATCTGGTTCATTAGATTTGAATTATTTTGTTGTGCGTTTTGACATGTGGGGAGACCATATAACCTGCTATAGTTTTATTAGAATTTAGGGTTGAACTTTTTACAGTAAGCACCTGAAAAAAAATGCTTTCATATATCTGCTTTAATTATATTAACATAAATATTTATGTAGATATGAAAATCAATGCACTAAAAAAATTTACAATGTGGAAAATATCGGGTACTTCGTATGCACATTTCTTAACGAAAATAAAAAAGTCGAATCAATGATCCCTTATTAATAGATTTTTTAGAAATAAATCCGTGTCGAAAAAAATATTATTACTCATATACTTTTTTTACAAAAAAATAATAATTATAAAATGTATTATTGCTTGAAAAAACTGTACTCAAACACACTTCCTTATATTATGCAAGTTCGTGGTATGCAGACATACAAAGCTACAATGCTACCAGTGCATTGCATTTATATAACCTGTGTATTTCTTTCTCGTGGCACACTGTATAGTCTATTAATAAACAATATTAAACCACCCTCTACCCTAGTGTGTCTGGAGTGGTATCCTCGCGTGTGGCATATGCGTGAAACTATGCAACATTAAACTGTAATTCCGCACCCTCGTGCAGCCACCCCTGTAATAACATGGTGTTGAAATGGGGATGCTCCTAAATCACCGCAGTTTTTGTGTCGGCCAACATCCATGAAATGCATCCGAGGCTATAAATTATATCGCCATAACCCCGTACATCACGTAACTGCTTAATAGCACAGCTTTAAATGATAATGGAGATCTTTTTCAATTTTCAAAATACATAAGTGGTAGATTTTTGAATATCTTAAATCGATAATCATATTGTATTATACTCAATCATCCACTTATTTGTCGTGAAATTGTTTCTTGTTTTATTTTCCATGCATCTTTCGATTTTTTTTATTATTATTACTGTAAATGCATTAAATATTCTATGGTTTTTATTTTATATCAAAATATTGTTATCAATGTAAATCTATATTATTTCATCATCCATCATTGATATTTAGTGTTATTCCCACTTTTTTTTGTTTGACGCGACTCAAACAGAGTGAAGATGAAGATATCGGCTTGAATATGGCAACCTAGCATGTTGGCAAAACTAATTAAAAAAATGGAATCATCAATGATATTTCATCAAGTACTTAGTTTAAAAAATGTTAAGGTTTTTTGCTGACGATTGTTTCTTCCGTACTCTCACACAAAAAAAACTAACGAAAATGCTATACAATCATTACATTATTAATATCAGAGCTGGTTTTATTTTGAATAACATAAACGATTTTATATTAGTTTTTAAATTATTAGAAAATAACAAAATCAAATTATGGCTGAGAAATCTTCAATGTTCACATTCAATTTTCCTTTCTTAATCGATTTTGTTTAATTTATAAATACAACAAGTTTTGCGCTGTTCAAATTCTAAAAAAAATTTTTTTACTTATATGTACATTGGTGTCTTGACTTGAATTTTTTTTTTTAATTTAAAATCTATCTACATGTAAACTTAGAAATCTTCGTGTGGATTTCAAACAAACGATATGTAAATCTAGTGACTTCTTGGTGAGGTTGCCGGTTCCTGGCAGAGAGATCCTTATCTCGTCCCACGCTCTTCTCGAGCTGATTGAGATTAATCTGAGCTGACATTGTATGCGTCAATACGAATCATTTGAATAAATACGTTATTCAACTCAGAGAGTGGCCGGAGAGTGAAAGGACCGACGAGATAGCCAGGGGGTGTGAGTATGAGTCCCACTTATTTTTTCACAAGATTTTTTTCAATACATAGGTAGTTTGTCTCAGAGAAAGGCTGCATTAAGAACATTGCTATACTAACTATGTAAATATATAGTTCTTAATAATAGTACAATTTATTGGTGTCAGGTTCACATACATTTCTAAACAGCAACAAAAAGTTAGAATATGCGTACGGGATCGTGAATTCATAAAAATATAAACATTACCACAGAATTGTCAAACTGTGCGCATAAGTACATCAATGTCCGGTTTCTTAAATGCTAATCAATATATTGAAATACTCACCAGCTTGTCAAGTATCCGTCTCGTTGATTAATCTTTCAAAAATCAGATGTATTTTTTTTTAACAAGTTTTACAAAAAACAAAACCTTGAGATATGCGTTTCTCGCAATAACTTGTTTTATAATATTACCAAACTTAATAAAGTATTTGCGTAGTTTTTTTAACATCAACCAAACTAACATCACAATGTGACACTAAATCAAAGAAAATAGATAAAGGTACAACTGAAACAATCACTAATACTTCTCCAGCTTCTTGCATGCATGAATTCATTTGGCTTCTTTTTTATGTTGCTTTAAAAATTTCCACGCCATGGGCACACATTGCTTATGTTGAATAAGAAGAGAGAATTGAATGCAAAAGTAGTACACCATCAGGGTATCATGGGATAGGATATGCATTAAGGCTTAAAGGCATGTGTGTTATTAATTTATTTTTTCATTATAAAAAAAAAAATAATAAAGCAAAACATCTCAATACCTCTGGCCAATCTTCTAACGTAAGATTTAAGAGGTCCGGAGCAAGCGGCGGCACGAGACCCTAATTGCTCGCCGTGCCATTACAGACCTGAAGATTGGAGGCACCGACGCACCCCTAATTACTGCGTTGGCGTGCAACTTCATACGCAACATGTATGTAGAGCTTTATGCATCGTATATGTAAAAAAAAATAAAAACAGTTTCTAAACCATGGATGCGAACAACCTAAACACGATTCGATAAATGTGCGTAATTTTATAACGCACAATTTGGATTTCATCATCACGTGGCACACCTCAGAAGAGGTTGGCGACTATTTCACTGAGCACTTACTCAAGCCGAACTAATTTTCATGGTTTTTTAAAGGGAAAATGATGAAAAATGTCAAAGATGCATCAAGTCAGACACGGCCGTAATTTCCCGTAAAGCTTCATATTGCTCGCCCACCTGCTTTTACGTTTCATATTTTATTAGAGTTTGTTTGTTGATAATTCAATAATAATTAGGTGTATGTGTTTTTTAATAACCCTAATATAATTTAAAGAATGCCGTATAATTTATAACTGCATAATATTCCCTGCTTCTGGTCCTCTGCCACCTGCAGCAGCGGGCACAAGCGCAGGGTGCACTTCGCTAATTACTTCCTGGGAGGCTTCAGGCATGCATGCACTGACTGCATGCTGAAGTAGCTCGCTGAACGAATCCAATCCCGCTTAGACCTATCGTATTCGATAGTACCATCAATGGATTATTTAGAAATGACAAAGCTATGAGTGAGAAAGCACTTTACTTAAAAATCATTACAAATAATAGTATAATGCTTTAAATACAACGAAGATTGTGTATATTTATAAAATTAGATACGAATCATTCGCAAAATACTAATAAATAAAAATTTAATTTAATTTAAAACAATAATTATTATGTATGGAAAAAAATTATTATAATGTCGTAAAAAAAATATTTGGAAGAGTATGACTAAAGTTTTTCCAGCCATCAAGAGATGGCGCTTTTTATAAAATGTCAAAATTAATAAAATAGACCATTTTGTAAAATGGATCCATAACTATCAAATATATTATGTAATACCCTTAGGTGGTAATACAAAAGTATATAGTTAAATTTAAATCTACTATATAATACAACGTCCATGTATATTTTTAATATTTATATTTTTTTGACAATAATGAAACTACTGAAACGTCAGAAGCTTCAATCAAATAATCACCACAGTACCCAAAAATGATGTTAATTAATTATATTAAAATTAACTGAGACAAGAAACGACTAAAATGTGTCTTTTGCTGAGTTGAGATTTCTGTATATTTATTTGTAGCTTGCTTCTGAAAAAAGAGGCTTTCTGGCTTTACAAGCTTGAGCTGGTTGCTAAGTATGGCATGCTAATGCATCTCCCTGGTATGATGGATGACGCGTTATCCTGGTCAAACAATACTCACCGCAGGTGGATTCAATGCCATACGCGCGGTGCATACTACTTGCTGCATTAAATACATGCAATCCAGGGGTTGACAACCATTGGATGCATACATAAGTGCATCCAATACCTACCTGCAATACTTTCAAAACCCTTTGAATATATTGTAAAGCATTTATGTAAAGTATCATAACCTCCCTGCTTTTCCATTCTGTTGCTTGTGCAAGGCTACCATTATGTAGTGGACTTGGAATGATTGGGGAGGGATGTGCTCTGAAAGTACGTTGTTGAGGTGGGGGATGAAAGAGTATCAGATTTAAGCCCCAGAGCTTTCTAAGGAAAGAATTATATAATCATGCTATTGGGCAACAGCAATACGCAGACTTTTCCTTCCAATATAAAACTGCGTTGTAGAAAGACCATGAAGACTGGCTCAGTATAATGATCGCCAACCTCTTCCATGATGATGTATCATAATTCGACTAGTATTGAATCCAATAATTATTTTAAGCTGATTTTCAATTGACTCCAGTTTTTATTTTATTCAATGTACTCTTTTATTATTACCCTGTGTAAATCAAGGTGATCTACATGAAGACTTGACACATTTATTTTTTCAGCAATGTTTTGATTACGTTGTTATACCTAGCACAAAGAAGTATTATATAAATAGAAGATGATTGCTTCCAGCACACCACCCCAGTATCCACAATCACAGGTGGCACCCACAACTGCAATGTTTCCGAATCCTGGAATATAAGGTATATCACATTCTGTGGGGTGCGCCCCCGCAAGGACAGGCCGCCTATGATTTACGGTCCAGCGGACATGACTCTGTCCAATTATAACGAAAAATGTTTTTGCCGTGTGGTCGCCCCACCAGTGCCGAGCTGGGAGAAGATTACGCGTGGAATTCATAGCTGAAAAATGTATGCAATTCTTCTTCTAAAGCGTGCCTTTCCTCGAAGACTTTGGCGACAATTTCACTGAGCATATACTCATGCTGAGTCAGAAGGAATAGCCTGCGTATTGCTGCTGCCCAATAGCATTATTATATAATCCTTTCCTTACAAAGCTCTGTCGTTTAGATCTGATACTCGACAAGGTACTTCCAGAGTACATCTCTCCACAATCATTCCAAGTCCACTACTCCATTACCAATCCTTTACAAACGCTCAGGGTACAGAAAAGCAGTTATGCACAAGCAACAGAATATATTCATGTCTTCTTCTGCTTTTGGTGCCTCTCCTCATACCTCAACCACGGTGACTCGATTTGAATAGCATTATATTAAATTTAAAAAATATCATATTTATACCAAGTAATGTAACAAATTATTTAATTAGGAGCATTTTTCAGGTTTTCTGCGCCATTCGTTGATATTTTTTCATACAAAAATCATAATAATTCAATATTTTAAAAAATGTTTGTTCTTATCGAAAAAGTTACTTTATCATCCAAATATAAAATACAAAAAATTTACTTTTATTGTGTTCTTTTTTGTAAGCCGTCACAAAACTACATACTTGACTAAAGTGAATAATTTTTTTTAAATTTTAGTAGTAGCTCGTTAAAACATATGACAAATGTTTTTATACCAGCTTAACATTAAAAATTAAATAATTATATAAACACATCCCCAGTTCTCCACTGTCCGGCACAGTCTCATGAATGATGCAGCAATAGCTTGTAAATTAAACTCCAATCTGTTTTTGTGTCTCTCCCATACTCGACGCGCTAGCAGACACACATTCTGAGACCAGAATGTCTGCCGCTCCGTACTTAGTCCCCAGAAAACTATTTGATATTCTACGATCAGCGAAAATTCATCTCCACTGTCAAATAATTTACCACGATTCATGATATTAATATTAAATCAGCATCCATCTCGTGGCTGGTGAATTACCATTCAATTGTTCTCTCATTCGATTGGTCTTTTTATCGATAACTGCTGAACATAAATTCTAGCAGGAACCTCCTGAAAAAACTAACTGCTATCTTAAATTAAATTATAAAAAGCATTTGAATCACAGTATGTGGTTTTAATAATTTGTGACTTGCTGAATTTCAATATATATTGGACCCCAGCTCAAATATTTGTTTGATTTGTAAAAAATCAATTAAAATATTTTGTGATTTTTCATGCAAGGATATATACATTATACTTTGTTATGTTTTCATACATATTTAAATACAATACTATTATGTCAGTATAAGTATTTTTCGATCAAGCCGAAATACATATCTGTTCAATTTAATCTACTCAAGATTCGTTTGCCGAAATAATAATCGAACTCATGATTTCTTACTCAGAAATAATTATTAACGGACAGCCAAACAAAAAGATAGTGATAATGGCAGTGGTTATTTCTTACGTTGTTGTTCATTATTATTATTGTTATAAAAAATATGGTAAAAATTATCAAATATTTAAAATAATTATTTCTCATAAAAAAAAGTACGTAAGTATTTTTTTATGATTCAAATATATTAAGATGGGTTTGTATTTTATCAGTCGTTTTTTTGTCTACACAGCGCGAATAGCAAGCAGATAGTAAGCATATAAGAAGGTGTCTCGTTAGTAACTCGTTCTTGCTTACAGAACTGAAACAACTACTGAAGATAGTGTTTCTATTAAAAGGCAGATGGCAGTAGATATTATAGAAAAACAAGACCGAGTAAGTATAAAATAAAAATAATATATATATTTAAAGTAGCGAATTAAACGTACACAAAAAATAAGGCAGAGAATTTTTACGGGTATTAGATTTTGTTTGAAATTTATTGTTACGTATACGGCATCTAAATTTTGTGGTAAAAATTAAAGAACGCTTGAATTAGAAAATATATTATTATGACTGATAATTAGAAAAAAAAAATGTTATGCCTTTTTGGGGCCTTGACGTAATCACCTGACCAGTGCAGTCATTTGGCAGATGCACACGCGGGCCAGTAGACTAATGGCCCGAACAACCGAGGGGTGCTGGAAATGGTTGGGGTTCGCCTGCTGCTAAGTGCTGCTGACTGCTGCTGACTGCTGCCGACTTGGCATAAGTCGGCATTTGGACTCAAATGCAAAACCCCGTCGAAGGCGAGTCTTTCTGCGTCAGTGGCCAGTTAAATGTGTGAATGCGTCAATCTGGTCCGTATTTGGTGTAATGTATAATTTGCAGGCACGTTATCTGCAGCGGGCAGGCTGCTCGGGGACCCCGAGGGATTCCCGTAAGCTGACCACAACACCTGTAGATTAAGGGACTCCAAAAGGTCACCATTTCGTTGGTAACATAAGACTTAAAATGCCCCTGTGCTGTAAATATATCTATAGCATCCCACCATATAAACCATAAACACACATGCACACACATACACACACGCAAATACTTATGCAGGTGATTTATTGTATAGTAAATATTTTGCGCGATTTATAACAGTGAGCAAAAATGGTCTCCGTGATCTTAATCTCGTCGCTTTCCTCTAATTATTTTTATATTTTTGTAATTTTCGAAATGAACGAATAAAAAAATCATAGTGCACTAATTACTCTCCACAAAAAAGCCTCGACGAAGGCTTCCACTCGTTTCTGTTGGGGTTAACAAGATCATTAGGGACGTCTACTCAGCCATTATTTTTTTATTACTGCAATGCTTATTTTGTCGTTTTTATTACAATTTGGAATTGTTATTCTTACTACATACTCGTATATATTCAATTTTCCGTAGTAATATATATAGCAAAATATCCGGCTACAATAAGTTAATAGCGCCGCCAAGTGAAATATTATTAATTTATATGTTTTACTTACTCTTTTACAGATTTTTAATTATTACTATTTATTTATAACTTCACCATTTTTGTATTAGTTTCAATATTAGTATCAAATAGATTTATCTATTAGTTTCAAGATCATTATAATTGCACCTGTATAAGATAACTTACTCATAAATACGCTAATGAACTGAGATAATGAAACTCGAGCATATTTTATTTGATCAAAACCCAACCCACGTGTTTTAGAATTTATTTTAATGTTTTTTTTTTTTAAATACATCAATATTTTAAGCGTTTACTTTTATTCTGAAAACAACCCTCAAATACCTGCTGAACATTTCAGAATGATAACAATAAAAACTACCCCTTGGAGGGTGAAGCCGCGCGTCACTGAAACCACAGTGAGGTCCATTTAACTCAGTATTTCTCAAACCATTTTGACAAAATTATATAATAAATAACACGAAATATACTGAAATAGAAAAAAAACTTTATATTTTATTTAAATACAATTTCATAATTTACTAGTTCCTATAAAATCAAAGATATTAACGTTTTTTTAAATAAGTAAAATACAAAGTGTTTGATTATTGTCTTTATGGATTGATTATATTTTAATCGTATAAATTTGCATGCTTTTGTTAACAAACTGTTAATAATATTTACTGACATCAGAATCACCATGTTTTTTTAAAGGTCGTGTATTTAGTTTTCATTCCCGATTATTCCAATATATTCGTATGAAATAACATAGAATTTTGCTAGTTTAGTATTCACTGCCGTTGCCCTCTGGCAATTGAAAGCAAAAATAAACAAGCTTTAGAGCAAGGGTAGTCATGACCCCTCAGGGATGTTAATTTAATGAATAAACGATTTATTCGCTTTTTATTTTATTGCACAGGGGAACATCCTCAAGGGTTACTGTTATTGATGTAATAATTTCAAAAGTATATATTAGCTTCCTTATGACAGTTTTTTTAATGAAAATATTAGGAGACAGTTGTGAATTCCATAAATATTTTATTTTTCTTTGATGGCCATCAGTAATACAGTGATATAAATAAGTATTATATATTACAAGTTTTTTATTTTATTTTGTACTTTGTATTAAGTCCGCAAACATAAAGCCGCCTGTACATAAAATTCGCACAATGCATGATTCGTTAATCTCCTTTGTCTAACTTATCCTAAAAATTATACTAATATTTTTTTTATTTAAAATTCCTAGCAATGGAAAAAAGTAAGTTCCTTTTGAACGATTAATAAATTTTAACCTTTTTTCGTGTCATTAAACTCGGACGATAATCTAGTGGACAGATTACGATACTTGAAATTAAATAATTCCCCGATCTGGATGGAAGATAACAGCTTCGGGGACCATTAGGCTCCCTTGTGTGGTCCTGTTATCTTCACAGCCCACCCCCTGCAGATAGCAGACAAAACTGCGAACATCCCTTATCGTTAAAGGCCACCCCGCGGGTCCGAAGTCGATTGTCTCTTTATATTTTCGTCATCCAGGCGCCCCGTGATGCTTGGGACATTATACAAGTTAAATTAATAAAAAGTTAATGTCAGCATAAACTTTAACATTGATTTTAATTTTTAAGAAATTCCTAATTTTTTTTTTAAATAATTTTAACAAAAAACATACATAATGCAAACACGACCCTTAATTATATAAATACATACATTATTGTCACTGCTCATACAATAAAATATTAATTATATAAAAATTACAAAATAATTGTTTCTGTTGAAATATGATACATCCAAATGTAAGGTGTTATTTTTTTATGGATATTTTTTCTGAAGTACTGTTTTGTGAATCATTAATATTCATTTCATATAGTTACATTAATTTTTAAATTTTCTTTGTAGTATTTTATTGCGCTTGATTGGATGTATACCTGCTGAAAAAAATCTCATTCAGCTTTGAGAGCAAAAAATACTAAATTTATCAATAAAACCAAACCACATAATTTAGTCTATTAGCAGCAAAAAAACATGCCCGACGAACCCGAAAGTCGGACACGAGGTTTGCCGATAAAACCCGAAGATTAACGCAAAAAGTGACTTATTAGTGACAGGTGACGACAGGTACAAGAAAGGGTCCCCTTGGTCTTTAGTGACACGTGATCAGACCTACAAAAACGATGAATGTCGCTAAAAGCCGATACGGTGTCGGCGGTCGATACCTTTCGTTTTTATCGGTTGGTCAATGGTTTTTTTACGATATCGTCTCTTAAATCTTATATAATAACACTGAAGTCTACTTGAAAGAAATATTTTATAAGATCCAATGATTTTACATTCACAGAAAATGAGACTTCAAGTCCGTCCGATGATGCTGTGTATTTTTAAATTTGATGATAAAAATTATCTAAAAGTCAATCCGAAATATTTTACCCACTATAACTATCAAATTATACGGGCTGTGGAAGAATTGGCTGATCGATTTGTATAAAAAATAAAAATATGCAATGAAAAACACTCAAGTATCAAATCGGTTACATACATATTGACAAGGTCCTGAAAACGTTAAAATAAAAATATATTATTATGGTCCAAAAATATGCTTACAAATTAAATAAACACAGCTCAAAGCCCAAACAAATTAAAATAGTTTAAATTCCTACTACTGATCCAAGACATTCTTTCTTAAGCATCCATATTACGGATCCTTTATTAATAAACATTAATCCTTATGATAATTTTATGTGACATTTCTATCCAAAAGGGTTACCAACTCTCCGGGTGTAAATAACCTGAAATAGAAACATTGACACAGGAAGGCAGTAAACTCTCACGAAATTCAAATTCCTGAAATTATGTCCCGGGAACAGGAATCGTTCGCATATTTATGTAAATATAACCGATCAGGAGTCGAACCTTAAAACTAAAGCTGACGTGAGGTCTTCCTCATTTAACAGGGCAGCATTAGACGTTAAAACTAAAAAAAGTTCGTTGATAATTTTTTTTTTAAAAAGTATTGGCTGTTTATGAATTTGAATTTATTACAAAATATAAAATAAAAATTCTACAAAAACCCTTGCTTTTTTATACAATAAATAATTTTTAAAAAATAGCTCTTTTCATAGGTTCACTGATATGTTAGTTTTAATTTGAATTTACTTTTGATTCAAATGTTTTTATAATCACAAAATTCATAATTATTTAAAATTAAACGTGGATGGCGTTAAACATTTTAAAAATTAATACAAACTACTTTGGGTACATATTCGAAGGCTTATACACTGAAAATAACATCAATTGCTCCATATAAATGTATACCTGTATATCTGTAGATGAAGTATTATTTTATTATTTAAATAATTTACCTATATTTTTATACCATCCACTCATTCACAATTCACAGGTTAAATGCATTTTTTTTGTTTTTCATTCTTTCCGTATTCATGGTATATTTTTCATAAAATTGTTTTATATATATATATATATATATATATATATATATATATATATATATATATATATATATATATATATATATATATATATATATACGAGTCCGACCCTGCTCTAAGGATTCATCTCTTCTTCACGGCTGCCGAGGTGGTCGACTGGCTCATTCCCTTTGCAGGCTCCAAGAGCTCATCTGGACGACCAGGGCCGAAGTAGCATTGTTACTGTTAATGCCTCAGAAATTTTATTAATATGATTACCAGGTGTATTGTTTTTTAATCTCACCTGTGTGAAAAAATCGAAGATTGATTTTCCGTCTCATACAACCTGCTTGGGTGATAAGTGCGGATTTATTAAATATTTATATTGTATGAAGAGTTTTTCAAAACCTACATTAATATTCGATTATTCTCAATCATTCTCAGGAGTCTCAATTATTATTTTTAGTCTGTGATATTAAAAAAAATGTTTTCTGTTCGGCTTTATTGTTAAAACTTTTCAATGTATCATATGCAATGGAGCAATTATTGCAAATTTCTTAAGTAATATTTGTATTAAGGTAACGTTTCTTATAAAACCTGATATTCTTGTTAATATTTTTTTAATTTTATTATATACAATGCAAAAAAGAGTGAAATAAATTATAATGTAATTTTTCTGCCGACAAAGCTTCGGTAAGTTTAATTAAATATTTAATTTGATAGTCTTGCTTAGTTATATTTAAATTTACGTTAACTGTGTGATCTGGTTATTAATTTATTTTTTTTATAAAATGAGGTTAAACAACACCTTTAAAATTTTATTTTTTATGTTTTGACAACAGTTTTCGAGCATGAAGAAGAGTCGTACAAGCCAGGTCAAGGTAGAGTAAGACAGGTAGATTACAACAGGGAGGTCGTTTAAGGTAAGTTTCAATCATTCTGAAATACAACAATAAATGTCATGCCTAGTTAATTAACAAAATACAGGTAGGCTCACGTGTGCGGTGAGATGCACGCCGCAGGGGATCCTCAACCGTGGTGCGCCCCTTTATCCAATGTAAACAAATCAACTATAAACATGATCAAATTGAGAAGTACTGTATATACAAACACTCAAAAACTATATAATCAAATGAATGGATCCTGCATGTTATTATATAATTGTTTCCTTTCTATTTAAAAAAAACAACAACCCCGTATGTCTTTCCGTCCCTTCTGATGTTTTTCCAGTTGATATCACGATAAATATATTTTTATGTTCTATTTAAGTAATTTTTTTCAAAATATTATGATAAACATGAGCTAAAATTATAATTTACTTATAAGTTTTTCCACTTAAAATTTTATAGAGAAAAAATGTATTTTTGACAATTATATTTTCATAGTTTTTTGAAACTGTTAATATTTTTTGTTCACCGTTAAACGAGATATATATATATATCTTAATATCTATTAATAAATATCGAAGATATTTATAAACAATCAAATAGAACGTTTATAAGACATAAAATAATTAAATATATTTTTAACAGATTTATACTATTATTTTTATATAATTTGAGTCATTTGTAAGATGAAAGTCTATTCACTTTTTATTAATTATCGGTAGTTTCCTCAGCATAATTTTATTTAGGAACAAATATTTCATGCTTGTTTTTAAATAAGTATTAAATATTCAGTTTAAAAAAATATTTAAATGCACTGGTAACGTTATCAAATCTACGATCACCCCAGTGTCCCCTCAGCTCAGCTGGAAGAGCATAAACCAATACGCTCTGTTAACTGCCAAATAAAGTCCAGCCACGTCAGAGCCCCTCGCGACTCATAGCCGGACAGGCAGGGGTGGCAAACCGTTGGCATAACTATTTTTATTACTCAATAAAAATATTTTTTTATTTTATACAAATATTCGCGATACAATCGACAACCGAACTGTAAAGGCCCCTACACAACTTTCGCCCAAATTGCAATCAACCAATAGCATTCGTTTATTTTGGGTTTTTTTAAATGATTTTACCTAAGTAAACAATGCAAAATAAGACGGGTAATTGCAGGGCTTTAACAACCTTTTTTTGCTTTATTTACTTTGGCATAATAATTTTAAAAAACACTTAAAACAAGAAGTGCACATTACTTAAAATATGACATATATTGTTACAAAAATTGTATATTCACTAAATTTAAATTCAATCCACCCATAGATGCCAATTAAATCTGTCGATAAAACCTTTGCTTCTTAAATAAATATTTATTATATATGCATCGCTCAATCAATAATTTAATCTCACATCTTTTAACAGCGCAGCCATTATACTATTACTATTCTGCGTATTTTGTATGATATAAAATATTGTCTTATATCACGTGAGAAATACTTACCAATATATTTTTTTAAATTATATTGAAGAAAATCTAAAACAAACCAAAACACGCCACATGCTTTACACATACATCGTATGGATTTATAACTCCATTGAATTATGACGAATACCTTAAATCAGCAAGCAACTGTTAATATATATTTTTTATTAATATTTGTTTTTATTAATGTATGATTATCGACCCCTGCCAGTGAGGCTGGAATTTTCATATTTCTAAATTAGTTTGTACGGCGAGCCTAGGCATTTTTATGCCCTGTAAATTAAATTAATCAATCTATTGGACTTGGGTTTTTCAGAAATACTTAGCTTTAGTATAACACGTCTATTTTTTTCACTACAAGTTGCTCCAATAAATAAAATAAAGTGCTCTTGTAAAGTGACTTGTACTTAGCACGTACCGACAGTCTTATCTTATATGACACGTGAATATTTTTTTCAGTCCCTTGTAATGAAAGACACTACCTTCAGTAATGAGAATCCGTTTTAGTATGTCTATTTTATGGATTGGACGTCAATCAGATGCGTATTTATTACCCATTACGGGTTTATTATATTATTACTAATATCATTAAGCACATTCGTTTATACATAGAAGATGATTAAAGAAACTCTCAGAAAAATATCATCGTGATTTGTGTGGGATTTGAACCCACATTCCCTGGCTTACATAGCCGGTGTACTAACTTCGTTAGTGCAAGGGTTAGTGCACCGGCCATGTTTCTTTAATCATCTTCTATGTGTGAACTAATGTGCCTAATGATATTAGTAATAATCTGTTTTAGAATGAATTACTTTTTTATAAGAATAAACCATGAAGCTATTTTTATTTTTTAGGGAGATTTTTTTGATTATTTATAATTACAGAAAACCCTCCTATAACGCGATTAATTCGTAGCGCGGTATAAGGAACTCAGGTGTGAGTAAATTCATACAAATCATGTTTATTTAAGGTAGTTATAAAAAAATTATATTGTTGAGTGGATATCGTGTTATAGAGAGTACCGCGTTATATGAGGGTTAGCTGTGTTTGAATATGCATTTATAATTAGTCAATTGAATAATATCATACATACGACTTCACAAGGTGCTTGATGTGGTTAAAGGTGGAGGAAGTTCTATTAGACTACTACGACGTGTGGAGGCAGCTCAGACTCTAGCAATAGCCAGCAGAGCGAGACGGCTGCACCTGCATGAGCTGTGCCTCTCTGTCTATCTTCACTTTCACTCTCTACTCAGTTTCTCTTCCTGGTTATAGAGGAAAGATAAGCCGAGCTTAGATTATCTCACATTTGAATAATAGTTGGTTTCATTGAGTTTATTATTAATGTACATAGTTTAAATGCATTCACCCAGTTATTTATTTTTAGTTATATAGTATTCTACGAGTATATAACATATTGTGACCACCAGGCAATTTGGTGAAAAAATTATATATAAAATACCTTTTCACGGCCATGTTGATTTATATTACATAATTTTAATTGATTTGGTTTCTATCGTGTCCGAATGCTTCAAGTTTTTGGTATTTCTCGTGCTGAGACCATATTCAGGATTTTTGGTATCGGTCCCAGCACGGGAACCTTCCAAAAAGCTTGAACCAGCAAATCTATCGTTTTTCTTCTCATATGGGTTTTTTTTTGTTGCTTTTTTTATGGTTTGGCCAATCTTAATATTGCAAATGAGGACACCATTGGCTAGTTACCATTTCTAAGTCAAATCACAGAGGTTTGTTGCCAAATGTGTCGCAGCATGTATCAAAGGCTTCAAATCATTAAAACCTTTCTAATTGCATTTTAATATAAGTTTTTTTAAGACAAGCCCTTTTCATAGTTACATAATTAAATAAGTCTCAATTAGAAAAAACGAAAGGTGAAAAAAAAGTTCAAGTAACCCGAGCAATATCTTGGATAGCTAAATAATGATTTTAATGATTATAACTCTAGGCATCCGACTTGTAGCGGGCTCTACTAGCATGGACGATGATTATTTATATCAAATTAGAATGGTATGTTGTATTATACTCGCAATAATCACAAACCGGTGATCGCTCGTCATGATGAGGTATAAATGAACTGAAGAATACTATTCATCGGCCGTTTCCCACTTCTTGTTCAGAATAACTGACATATATACTTATATCTTCCGTGGAAAAAAAATATAAAAAAGAAAACATACTATAAATTTAAAAAAACGCCACCTGGAATTTTAATTGGCAAGATAACTTTCACGTATAAAAATAAATTGGACACTGACATTTATTGCATGATATGGATAGATAACGCAACAAACAAATGTATTTATATGTTATTATATCACTTTGTAAAAAAAATATTTAATAATTTAAATGAAATTATTTTTTTAATCTTTGTGTATGAGGGAATATAATATATTTTTAACTAGAAATCAGATTAAGGCCTAAAATATTCTAACTATCGCCTAATCAACCGCGCGCAAAAGTAAATACTGTTAGGCAATAAGAAACCAACAATCTTGTTTTTTAGCCATTTTCTAATCTCTCTAATCATGTATTAATAGAATATTGGACCAGCATGAGTTTAGCATCGGAATAAACTCGTGGCTTAAAAAATGACAAGTAGGGTAAACAGCGCGATAAGAGGCCATGCTGTATCTCTAAAAAAACTAGAACAAAAAAAAATTCTCATGTCTGTTAAAATGCCGTTAAATTTATATAGTATTTGAGTTTCTTGATTATTGAGCTACCTGAAGTTTTATGTTCTCCGAAGTTTCGGTCCCCGTGCTGGGACCATCATCAGAGATTTCGGTTTAATGTCATCTCTTGCTGTTTATCTGAGATCCACCAAGCACCTGTAACCACGAAGTCATCAGCCATCCTCAATCAATTTATCTCAATGTACTTATGGTTTATTGTTATAAAGAGGCCAGTAACTCTGTGCGTGACCCTACACGTAATAGAGCACAATACACGGACAGCGCTTATTTTCTTCTCTTCCTGTCCAGTTTCGCTTTCGTTGGCCATTCCCATCGCCCGTCACGCGCGTATCCGACGGCCATCTGCGATGCGAGTGTGACTCGGATATGTAAAGCGGACCGCATCTGCGGCACTAGAAACCTGGTTTAGTTAGTCAGGGCTTCTCAAGAGATACAACCGTAAGAAATATTTTATTTAAAAATATATACGACATAAGTTATTTAGTTATTCATATACACAAATACATAATTTTTCAGATGACAACATTTATAGCGAGAGCACAGTTATTCCACTGATAATATAAAATATATGTTATTTATTACTACTTTATCTAGAAAATTATTTCTGAATACACAAATAAATAATATATTAACATGATAAAATCAAGATATGATCCTACTCAAACTATTTTATAGTTAAAATCTTATATATATATGGCTACATTAATTTTGAAAAAAAAATCATCTTGGCTTAAGTCTTACTTTATACCAGTATGTCGTGAATTTAAGAAATCGTTTTTTTTTATAAACGAAAACTCAGATTTCGTGTTTATTTTTTTGAAACTTGTATATATATGAAGTTTATGAAAAATTAAACAGCAAAAAATATGAATAGTTTAAACACAATATGTGAACAAGCTAGGCATGTGTAAGAGTGTTGTTTTAAAGTTAAAGATCTTTAAAGAGCAGTTGAAGTGGCGATGATTTTCTCTTGTGCGGTGACGTCACGCGCGCCGGTGACATCTCGGCCAGTCGACACCCGTTTACCCGACAGTCCAGTTGTTCAAAAGCTAACTTTCACGTTCTCTAAGCCGGACTGCGAGATTATCGCGTGTCTGCCGGCAGGGGCGGGGAGCTGTCGGCGTGCGAGCCTCGTTTAAGTATATTCTTTAACTAAAAAAAAAAAAAAGAATACTTTTAGGGCTTTTCCACATAAAAAATATGTGGAAATCATTGACACTTTTTTTTTAAATAAAAAATTATCATTTAGCAGTAGTCCACCAAGTACTTTCTGTCAATTAGTATTAAATATATTAATCGCTACTTTTCTTTAGCGATTTACCAATGACCATATATAATGCCATTTATTTAAGCTTTGTATTTTTAATATTTTAAATAAAAAACTTGAGTGATTTTTCCGCATGTTATTTTTATTAGTGACCGGTTTCGCCAACCTTTCACGATGGCATTATCAAAAGCGATAAAATATCAAAATAGAATTCCACCAAGTACTCTGTCAAAATTATTGATTATTTTTCTTTGTATTTTTTTAAAAGTTTCATAAACCATTGTGATTTTATTACTTATTGTTTTCTTCATACTGCAGAAATCTTACAAAACCTAGGGACACAACAATACACTATATTTTTTTTAAATAATAAAAAATTTGTAGTATTTTAAAACATCATCTTACGTGAAGATATATTTTGAAAATATCTGATATAACATGTACTTAAAAAATGAATACAGTGATAAATCATTACAGAGTATATTATAAATTGAAACAATAAATATTAAATTACAGAATGATTTAATTTATTCAAAATTTATTGGATAACCTATACTGCACAGTATATTATATGTATTTTTTTGTACCCTGAGTTGAAATAAAAAAATACATTGACCTGGGTTGGCGATCTCTGCAATAATGCGTACACTGCACATAGAAGGCAGCAGAGTTGCACAACTTTAGCGTAACCAAAGCGTAACACACAAGCCCACTCAAGCCCGGCTTGAGCAACGCCATGCAATATCGCAAGCCTCACGCAAGCCACACGCAAGCCACACGCAAGCCCACGGCGCACAAAAAACGCATTGCAGTTTTTGCAAGCGTAATGATGATGCCAGTCAAGTTTAGTAATCCCCGATCATCAGTCATTCTACTAAGTTTAACGCGATTGCAGTATTAAAGATTAGTTGTGTACATTTGCGAGCAGAAGTGAAAGAACCCAGTCAGCTTGTCGGCCATTATAAGGCATTTCCGTCGTTTTCAGATGTTGAGATCTACTGGCTTTTATAAAAAATGACATTCGATTAACAAACAGTAATCATGAAATGCATATATTTTTCATACCAGTATATTTATGTAAAACTTCAAGCCACTGCTTTCCCTAGTGTATATATACAAATTTGTAAAATATATATGGTAAAAATTAATTTTGACTTGTCACCAGTCGGCAACCGGGAACACGTGTTTTTCAGCTTTTTATTTGAGTCTTCGTTCCTGAAAATTAAGAACAAGGCAATTTTCTATTGGGACTTGAAAGACCCATACAATATTATTGTTACGAAAAGGTATAATACTAAAATACATATCTTATTTTACGTAATAACACACTACATAGCGAACCGAAGTTGAGATACAACAGTTTGGTGTCTTCAGTTTGAAGTAATTTTTTCTAAATATATTTTTATGTTGAAATTCAGCGGAAGCGAACGTGTATTTAGTAAGTTATGAATATTTTTACAGAAATTATTGCTTTAATTAATTACTCAAAGTGTTGTGCAAAATGTTTCGCTTTAGAGCGTTTTATTTATTGCAACTCAACGACTTCCAGCCGTCCATGCTCTAAAAATGTTGGAGTGAATGACTTCATAAATTCTTCGATAAAAAGCATTGCGTGCTTCTACTTGTGAGCGAGTCGGATGCTAATCTGTTCATTTTTTGCAACAATTGTGAGGAGGTCGGGTGGAATCAGAAGCATTTTTGTTTAACCAAGGTCTTTATTAGCTCGCCTTATAAAAATAAAAAAACATAAACAAAGCAAGGTACATCAAAAATATCATTTCACATCAACCTTGTATAGTCAATAGAGAGATCACAGGTATGAAGAGAAGGATGAAAGAACAGTGAAATAATTAACAAAGGCTCCGAAGTCAACGAAGATGGAATGAAGAATGAGATGATGATGATGAAAGGTGATATGATCAAGGTACAAACAGTATCTTTGGCCAGCTCCTCGGAAGACCAGCGTCGCTTTTGGACGATTGAGTATTTACATAATAGAAACAATATAATCACATGTTATCGCCTTAGCCCATTCGCTCAGGGTGGATGGCCTCAATGGTGATAGCTGATGGCTTCTTCTCCGTAGCCGCCGTGGCCGCCGTAGCCTCCCTCCTCTCCCCCGTAGCCGTGGTGCTCCTCGTGGTGGTGGTGGTGCTCTTTCTTGATGTACACTGGCACTGGTACCTTGACCGGGTACGGAACCTCCTTGTATACGGGCACGGGGACTTCCTTGTAGACGGGGTAGGGCTTGTCGATATGAACCTTAACTTCATAAGGCACCTTCTTCTCTACTTCATATGGAACCTTCTTGATGACTTCGTAAGGCTTGGGCACGGGCACCTTGACGGGGACTGGGTATGGTTTCTCCACCTCGACGGTGTAAGGCTTGTCGACCGGAACCTTGACTTCATAGGGCACCGGTTTGTGGACGGTAACCGGATAAGGCTTCTCCACGGTGACCGGGTAAGGCTTGGGCACGTACACGTTGTAGGGCTTGTCTACTGGGACCTTGACTTCATAGGGCACCTTCTTGATGACTTCATAAGGCTGGGGCACTTTGACTTCGTACTTGACTGGATACGGGACCTTCTTCTCGACGGTGTAAGGCTGGGGCACGTTAATCTTGACTTCATATGGAACTTTCTTTTCGACAGTGTAGGGTTGGGGAACGTTCACTTTGACCTCGTAAGGCTTGTCTACATGTACTTTAACTTCATAAGGGACCTTCTTCTCCACGGTGTAAGGCTGCGGTACGTACACTGGGTACTTAATGTATTCCTTGACCGTGTAGGGGACCTTCTTTTCTACGGTGTAGGGCTCTGGTACTGGGACCTTGACTTCGTAGGGGACTTTCTTCTCCACGGTGTACGGAACGTGCTTCTCAACGGTGTAGGGCACGGGGATCTTCTTGATGACCTCGATGGTCTTCACATGCTCGTGGTGGTGGTGGTGGTGGTGGTGGCCGTAGTCTTCATGACCTCCACGGCTGATGGGCTCCCATTCGCTGGAGTGACCGCCCAGGGAGTAGCCCCCGTGACCGCTTCCGTAGCCGAAGTGGACGATGCCGCGCTTTTCCTGTTTCTTTTCATCCACCTGCTTCTCCTCTGCCGGTTTGTTGCCTTCGGGGCCTTTCTCCTCGCTGGCAAAGGCCGCCACGGCCAAAGAGGCCACCAGTAACAACTGCGGACAAGAAAAAGAAAATCTTAACATCTCAATTAACACATTTAGCAAAAACCTAAAAAAGAAAACTAGCAGCTATAAAAAAAAAATTGTTTAGTTGAAATTAATAATCAGAATGGTATATCTCATTATGAAACAAACACTAATCACACACTACGTCGCTTTAAAAAACCAGTATTACGTTCTCTATGTGATTATTTACCTAAGATACCGGCCATTATCTTTTCTTCGTTTTGCTTCAGTTGCTGCTCACATTAATGTGTCTACTTCACTAACATTATCTTGTTAATTTATCTGCATACATTTCCGATTTCTCTTGCATCACTCCAAGTGACCGATTACACAATCGCGTAAGCCACTAGCCCCCTTTTACTAGATGCACAGTGCAATTTACAATTTTCAAGCAGCATTAATTCCTCGACGCCGGCGGAATTAAAAACGATTTCGAGCCACATTTCAGCGAAGCCCCCTCGTCTGCTCTTCCAGATTCGCCTCGGCCGCCTGACCAGGAAGACGAATGAACTCACCCGCGACTTGCCAATTAGGTAGTAAATTGATATTTAATGAACAGGCCATTAGTGGCGGGTCCGCCATTACGCATGACGTCACGCGCGTGTGCGCATCCATCACGCGGCTGGAGCTTTTTCAGCATTTTTAATATACTGCCTCATACACCAAAACACCACTTCTCATCGATTTATATATGATAAAACTTGTGATCTACTAGCTGGTACGATTACTCATTAACTGACGTGTCCTGGATTCGCGTCTGCCCCCAAAAACACACCCCTCTCATATAACAAAACAAGCCTGTTATACAGCTGAAGCTCTAGCTCTTCCGACCTTTTGCATATAAAATCTAGATCGGTGTATTGTTTGTGGAATGCGGATTCGATCCATAAATTTCTAGTATGCTACATTACAACTAAATTGTTACACAAGAAAATAATTTTTAATCGCTCGGTATAAACTACCTCCTCTGACGGGAGGCGTAAGTGCTCCACATGCCGACCACTAATTTCTCCGTTTTTACAACGACCATAAATCGAGGTTTAATAATATAACACTCAAGTGATTATTATACCAAAATTTATTCCATCGTACCGAATTTTTTAATCGGATACTAAAACAGATTTCCAAATTTATTTTTCCGTTTTCTGATCTGATTTCCGTTTAAATAATAACACATGGCAATTGTAAATTTTGTTTTCTATCTTGAGTAGCTCTGTACTTACTTAAATTAGATTATTTTTTTTAATAACTCTGTATTACATATAAAAACAAAATAAGATCTCTTACAAGGAAAAGATCTAATAATTGCGTTCAGTAAGTTACGATTACTAATAAACGTATGATCAAATATTAAATCTCCGCAATCGACTAATCAAAATGCTGACGCAATTTCACAAGTAAAAAATCACTTGAAATGTATCGCGTTCTTCATGTCGTCTTTAATTTAATGAAAAATTACAACATTGTATTGAAACCAACTTCAGTGCCTCACCTGGAAGCCGATTTCAAAAGATGCAATCACTTAATACGAATGGATTAATGATGGAGTAACGGATTACCACTCCAGAGCTTTATGTTCATTAGGAAATATATAATTTACTTCAGAAATGTTCAGTATGTCCATTTCATAATCAATTGCATTACAAAAAATTGGTTTTATTATGCTTAATAAAAAATAATAAGGCACATTTAAATAAGATTATTCATGTAATATGGAAAGTTCAGGTGTTTTATGAAGATACTAATATTTAATGTGATTACGTATTGCTTGTTATTTAATAGTTTTTTTTTGTTATAATCATTGTTTGACTTGCACTCAAAAGGCTTATTTTATGTGTTCTGTGCCGAGTTCTTGTTAAATAAGCGTTTATATTTTTGAAAATTTTGTTAGTAAATCTGACTTAAAATTAAATCAAAACTGATTTTTATAAAAACCCGATGATTGAGCACAAGGCGTACGCAATTTGAATACATACATTATACTTTGTCTAACGAGGATGCGAATCCAATTACGGTAATTTAAAATATGCTTCAGAGAGCTTGAAATAATTTGCAATTATTTTTGAAGATTAATGACGTGGAGCGTGCTTGCGATTTTTTTTTAGTGAAAATTTATGTAAAATCCGTCTTTTCAGTGGCCGGGCTGGGGTCAGAATGCAAATCCAAAGACGCCTCCAGTAATTATGCCATTCGTCAGCATTCAACCTGCGCCGAGGCTTCTAATCGATGGTTCAGAAACTGTTGGAGCCAATTTGATCCAAAACTTAACAAAAAATATCATTTGAACGATACGAATCATCTTCGATTAAATTAATATTAGAGTTTGCCATTCAAAGCCTGATTTTCATTTTAATCTATGAGTAAAATATAATTTACAGTGATTTGGTCTAAAAACGTGTTTTCTATTAATCAAAATTTCTCAAATGAGCAATACAAACATTGATTAAACGCATTATTTTATATGAAGTACACAAAACACAATAGATTTTTTTTTAATACCAAGGCAATTGTCTTAGTGATTTTATGAGTGAAACATTTTAATGATTGGTGTTGTCTATACTTAAGTTTCTTATCCCGTTTAATGGTTATTTAATATTAAACTATAGGTTTCTTGGTAAAATTGTATTTTAAATATTATCATCTAACACTTGAAGGAGGTCAACGGTCGAGTTGCAAGTGGAATTCGCTTCCCAAGTAATCCATTTGAGTTACTCGACAACTGGACATGTACTTCACCGTAACCTGACAGCCATGAGAGAAGTTTCTCCTATTTTAGGCAAAGTCTTTATATTCCTGTTTGCTGTAAATGGATTTGATTGTGTAATTAAAAATACAAGAAAAAATACCCGCTGATTTACCCGTTAAGATGATTTACATCTACAGACTTTATTACTGTTCTTATACGTTTGATAGAAGAGAGAGCTTCAATCAGCAACATTTAATATTTTTTTATTAAAGTTAGATTGTAATAACAATTTTAATATATGTTTCTAATCTCATGTTGTTTTTTTTTTATTTTACAAGTAAAAACGTAAATAGTTATATTTAAAAAAAAAGTACATAAATAAACAATATGAAAAGTACCAAAATAACAAAAGAAAATTACTGTAGAGAAGACAGCTATTAACTAAAATTGTAGAGAAAAGTAACTTGTTAAAGAGAAAATGCATTAAATTTATGTTTTCTGTGAGATAAAGAACTTTCTCGATTATGAATCTTAAGCACTATAATTACTTTGTACTTAGATGTATGTAATATTTATTTTCTTTAAAATACGGACCAAAAGCCACAAGTATAGAAATGGATTATAATCTTTTTTGGAAGAGAAGGTATAAAAAAATATTAATTGTTTTAGTATGCTGGTTTTAGTATTTTATAGTAGTATATAAAATTGAAAGAAAACTTTTAATGTACAGTACTCAAAATAAACATTTATCACAATAACAAAATATTAATATGAATTTTATAATTTGCAAGTGTGAACTAAATTTTTGATTATAATCATATATTTACGAAGAAGAGACCGTAGATAAATAAAAATAAACATTGTTAATTAAAAAGCAATCGCAAATATAATATTGTTGCAAAAAAAATAAACATCATGTCGATTACAACAAACTCCGAATAGTTATTCAGATTGTTAATTGACGCATTTTATGGTAAAGTGGGTTTTGCAATTAAATGTTAAAATACGAAATTCATTGCACTTTCTTGCCGGGAAAAGTCGCGGACATTCCATGTGTCGGTGCTCGGTACTGAGCTCGTTAATTTAGCTGGTATTAAATTCGAAAGTATGAATTTAATATTTATTTTAATTACCACGTATTTCACTGTGAAAATGCGTGACTTTGCAATCACGAAACGATACATTTTTCGTTAAATGTATTATTAATCATCCAAAAGAATTAGTTATTGTTATTCACAATCACTTCAGAATAAATTCATGGTATATAATTTACGTAAGTTATTACATTTTTTTTATTTTCATTGTAACAATTTAACTTCCGATTGTACTGCGAGGAATAAAATAAAATCTTGATCGGCCTCAAAATTATTATTAAACTAATTAAAAGTATTTTTTCAGGTATCGTTTATCAACATAACTTTTATTTAATTTGCGAAGATACTAAAAAGCCTTAATCTCGATGAAAAATAAATAATTTAAAAAAATTAATAAAAAAACACTTTTTTTGCAAGCAATTGATAATACAATTTTTTAGGTTTGAATAAATACACATACGAAAATCTCGTGTTTAATTATTTGTATAAGTGTTTTTAAGTTTAAAAAGGGTGGATGGGTAAGCCTTAAAAGTGTATAATAAAAAAACAGTCACTTGTGCGTTGTTCTGAGAGGAATTCCGTATTGAATGAGTCCCTATGGGGCAGATTCAATTTTATTAAAAACATAACATTTATATGTGTCAAGCAATAAAAGTATTTTTTTTTTAATTTATTAACCGTTAATTTTAACTATTTGATCTTTCACTGATGAATATACTTAAACGTAAACGTTTCTTCAACTGAACGCTGTTATAATTTATGCTTTTGTATTATTTTCTTTTATTTGAAACATAAATAAGCAGGTGAGTTATTTTAAATTTCAAAGCGGGATTTACCTTGGGAGGACACAAAATTAAAAAAAATTATTTATTTGTAATGTCTTAAAGTTTGATTGATTTCGTATTGTAGGCAGTCGTATCTGCAAGTTTTAAATCGTTTAAAAGCGTAGATCCTTGTTGTGAACAAGTCAAACTATTAGAAAACACCGAAAATCAATATTTCAAGCGGTGGCTTGTTGCGAGTTTGGCGGGTTGTCAAGGGGTCGGTGGCGCGCCGGCGGTGCGGCGGTGGTGCTGTGTGGTGTGGTAGTAACTCACCAGTAATTTCATGCTGCCTAGTTTGCTGCTCCCCGGTGCAGGAGACCAGAAGGTGAGTGATGTCTGTAGCAAGACGCCGGTGGCTTATATAGCGAGCCCCTACCACGGCGAGGCCGCTGGAGCCGCGCCAGTGGTCGCGCGCGCCGGCCCAAGAGCGATAGTCACACTCCGTGGCTCCCGTACCTGTCCGTACTCCGCATGTGAAGATGAACCAACGCAGTATCCACAGCAGCAATCCACAATTACTAATATTTCATATTTGTATATAACTGATGACAAAAGCTCTCAAAACCCAACCCACACAACCCACACTTCCTAGCTTTCGCGACAAACACTATGACTCTGTTTTTAACTTAAAAAACATTTTTTTTTAAATCTATAAACCGATAAATAAATATCTATGAAATATTATTAGCCATATAGCTTAGATTTTAACGAAAATAACCAAGCTGAGTTTGCTCTGCTTTGCTTGAAGATACCCACCTAGTATCTTGGCGAAAGACAATAATGTAGTGAGCGCTATCCGTCTTCAAAAAACTCAATCATTTTAATATTTTTGAATAAAATACTTGAGTGATTTATTCAAAAATATTAAAATGGAATTCCACCAAGTACTCTCCGTCAAAAATATTGAATTTCAATCATTTTAGTTAAATCTTCATACCATTTAGCTAAAAAGTGTTTAATAAAGTATAAATGAATTTATATAAATACGCTTCAAACGACGACAAATCTACGATTTAAATCAACCTAGTATAACTGAGTCGCCTTACTAATCGCATATCCCATGAAGGCTTTTTTATTCAGAAATAAGCTAATGTTTCTTTAAGCTATGTAGTGAGATTTCATAAATATAATACTTTAAAATGCCTTATATTCTTAAACTTCCCACTATTTATTTATTTAAGCGACTAGTTTCGCCTACATGCTAGGTTTTCTCTTCTGTTTCTGCTGGGCTATTATATCTCTATAGAGAGCGCTTTTCAAAGCTATAATATTTTGATATTGCCTTCATTGGGTGAAAGTTCGTTTTATATTTGAAAAGAAATTGGTCAACTTGGAATATTATTTTATTTATTTCTACTTATTATTATTTGTAATTGTTTATTTTAATGTAAGCATTCGTTAGAACAATCATTAATAAAATATATTTGATTATGAAACTACTTAAGCTTAAAAAAATATATATATATACTTATAGGCATATTATAAATAATCAAACTTAACTCTTTGTGTTGTATTAAGTAACGTAACATTGCTTTTAGTTTAGTTTAGTTATTTTTTTACGTTTTTTGCGTTATACTGTTAACAAAAATTAATTAAATGCTAATTTGTTACCTTATTATAAAATTATCTTTAGGCAAGCAAGGCTTTTGTATATTTATTACAATTCTATTTGGATAAATATTTTTTCAAATATATAGACATGCATCCAGCAGAGGAGAGTGCCCGTCTGTTGATCGCTTTCTTTCTTGGTTATTTAGCGACAGTTGACAGATAAACATACTTTCTTTAAATGTGAGATTTAAGCATATTCATAGTATATAAAAATTAATATATGTTATTTATGAAAATATATATGTATGTTAATAGTGCAGCTGAAATTATTATACCAAAACGAATATTTTTTTAGTATGTCTACTTTGCAGATTTGTGATGTTTTATTACACATGATACACATTTGATGATGATATAAAAAAATAGATGTAACTCTTTCATGCACGTTACGAATACATTTTTTTCATATTTATAAAATTTAAGGTAAGCAAGTAATATCTTCAATATCAATGAACGTGACCCCAATACTAACTATTAAGGCTGTATTGATTGAGTGTGTATTAATTAATAAACGTTTACAAGTAAACAGTTTGAATGATATATTAAAAGTTAAATTGATCGATAGCCCTAATAAGTGATGGATATAAATAAAACATGTATTTTGTATAAATTTTGTTGTCCCGTTTGTAGGCTTACTGAATTCTTTCAGTTTGCTCATGGAAAACATATTTTCAGTGAATGCACGCAATATGAAATCATAAACATCGACTCGTTTACTATTGAAATTCTATTGAATAAACTAAATTTCAAAGTGCATACTGCATTTGATGTCATTTTCGTATTGCATTAAACGTATTGTGCGCTTCTATATTACATAAATATGATATACTTGTATTCGCAATATTGATGTAAGCATGTAAAAATCATGCCTATTTTACAAACAATCTAGTGCAATTGATATGATTATATTATCATGTAATATATTATATATGCAATCACAAATTTTTTTATGGTCAAATTAAGAAATAAGGTTTTTTCTCGTTGTTCGTAAATTTCCTTTATTGTTTACATAAATTGATTAGATAAAAGGGTGTTTTTGGTGATATAAAGAAGAACCATTTTTTACACTCATCATTTTATATACAATGTACTATTGAAATTTTTAATAAAGCTTTTTATGTACTTCTAACTGTCGATGGCGTGCAGCTATATTTAGTGCATGAAAAACAGACAATTGATTATCTAGAACGCTTAGAAAATATAATACATGAATGTCATTGCACATTAAATACGTATTCTTGTGTACACAACGCATTGAAAAAAGCCTACGTTAGTACCTTAGTCAAATATTACACCTAATTTATTATTCTACTTGGTTTAGCAAACTGTGGGAATATGAATACACTAATAGCTCCATACAAGGCTGACTATCTCTATAAAAACTCAATTCACCTTTAACTTACAAAATCTCAAAAATTTCCAAAAAAAAAATTCGTTTGCGTATTACTTGCAAATTGCTCCTAATATTCTGTAGTAATTATTCAGTGCGTATAATAAGCACGCTTCTTGCGTAAAAAGGAAGTTTACGTACCTCATTATTATTTCAAGTCATTCACTAAATCCAAATACAATCTTAACCCAGTATTTAAAAAAATATACATATCGATTGAATCACTAATAATTAAACCATAACTTATTTTCATACAATATGCACCAATTGTAAATTCTATAGATTCTCAAACGACGTATATTATACTCTTAACATTATAAAAAAAAAATACTTGACATTTTAAGAGATGAAAATAAAAAATGGGTTTGGATTGATCATAGTATAATACTTTTTAGTTTTTTAAGATTTAATAAAAAAAATTATCGTTTATATATTTTTTTCTCACATTCATGATTTATAATACATTATATTCTTACACACAAGCTTGGATTATTCTGTCGAAATCGAACTGAGAGCTAACGAGTTCATTTCCCATCCTGACACGTGAGTCTGATGATGCATGGAGCCAACACCAGTTTTGGTTTCATCAAAAATAATTTGTACTAATCTTGCATGTGTGCAAATGATTTTTGTTTAAAAAATTCACCCAGAGAAAAAGTGATGAATGGACACTTTTTATTAATGATGAGTTCTTGCGATTTTTATTTATTTTTTAATTCCGCGTAGACACGGTTGAAGTTTTTTTCAAATATGTTGCTTCATTCTGGTATTATATAAAATGTGTTTTAAATTAATGTTTTAATTTATTTTATTTAGCTATACGAAATGAGACGCTTTTACATAGCTTTACAAAATAGCAATGTTTTACTATCTAATACAAACGAAACATTTAACTCAGAAATGCATAAAAGAAATTGCATAATTCAGAGTCTACAATCACCTTACTCGTTTAGAAATAAAAGGCACAATTTGAAAATAAGCAGGCGGTTAAAAACGGTTGCAAATGTATCAGACATATTATATTCTAACATTTAACGCCAATTATTATTTTTTTATATTGAAAATAGGATTAGCAAGACTCTCTTATTTGTGGCGTAGACACTCCATGGTATTTTAAGTATTCTTCAATCAAGTCACATCTTCAATGTATTGTTACTATCGCATGTGTTAAGGCCTCATAGACTATTTAACTCTTATTCAATTCATATTTTGATTTGCAAAAAAAAGGCGACACAGTAACTGACTAAATCATCTTAAATCCGTTGTAAGTAATGGATGAAAGTATTTTCTCAGAACACAGCCATCGCGTTAAGTATAAATTATGAAGTTAGACAGTAATACATACCAAGTACTGACAAATAAAAACTCATTATTGACTATCATGATACATTCTCATACAGGAAGGTAATACCACTTTTGTATCGGTTTAGTTGTGAGAAAAAGTTTTCGTCTATATACACAAAAGCCTTGTTGCGTAAAGAAGAACTGAGACAATATAATTATAACATTATTCGAACAGATATTAATGTTTCTCGGTCTACTGTCCATCTAGCCACCCATAGCTTGGGTTTCTTCGGATTGTGTTTTGAAACTCGCCTCTTCGTACATCAGTACAGATTCTGTCTCACAGGGAAGCTCCGAGCATTGCCCCTCCATAAATCGCCGAGCAGTAATAGCAAGTAGGAATAGCATTTCCTACGGTAATTGATACCGGACTTATTTTTTATGTTGCGTAATTTGAGAAGTATCGCGTTGTGTGCTCTCATTCCAGCTTGCTGTTTTTTTTATGGAGAGAAAACCACTTTGATTTATGACAAGATAATTTTATCATTCAATATGCAATAATGATTGACTTTATAATGAATAATTCACTGATCATTATTAACAAATGCCTCCAGATGACAATCTGGATCTTTCAAGTGTATAATTATGCGATTGTCTAAGTGTGCACCATAAGCAGTATTGGCATTTTTGTATACAGCTGATAGAAGGGGTATGCAGTTATAAATACATTGGACATCTTATGTGGGTTGATTATATTTTCATTTATTTAATATCAAGAGATTGACGAAAAATATATAATTTACATATATGTAAAATATCTAACTAATTATATAATCTATGTTGATATGACAAACTGGTATTCAAATAAATTTTGATCATACTGAACTCATATAAATAAAAATCATTTCAAATAAAATATTATTTATTATTAAATATAGGAAGTTTTCGGAAAAATAACCAATCAATAATATAATAACTATACAAAGAATTAAATTTATATACAAAGACAACGAAGGTGAACGTCACTATTATTGACTATTAAATGATCACAAAATTGAATAGAATATAATAATAATCGTTGGAATCTTGTCTCATTAGATAGGATCGTCGTCTGTTAAAAGAAAGTTGGCAATTCGATGCACGTCTGCAAAGAATTCCAAACTCATGTAATTGTAGTCTATTTCATCTTTTTGCTATGTTTAATAAAATCATTTCATCATTTAAGATTTCATGCAAAAAAAAAAAAACATTGAAATTCAGGCGAACTACAATTATTTTAATTGAGTTAATTAGTTTAATAAAATAAAAGCCAAGAGTTAAAAAGTGAAGTATATCTAAAAATAAAACATATATACATATAAGTAAACACTAACAACATTGTTATATTTTTCTCTGAAAATATTTTTTTTTTATTGACTAAGCAAATTGTGTGTATTTTTTATTTCAGTTTTCAATTTAGTATTATTTACGATCTTCTATTTAATAGTTTGTTTATCGAGCAGAATTCACATTTCCGGAAAACATAACATAATTCATTCATTCCAATGCATAGTAATGATCATTTTTAATCTCTGATATATCTGTGAAAGTATCAATTCTATTATCATACCATTTTTCAGCGTCCCCTCTCTATCTTCCCCCTCTCCCCTTCATCCCTCCCTCACATTCAATGCTGAAACCACTTCCGGTACGTGACTTTAAAGTATGAATAAAACACCGCGGTATGACGGTTGTTTATTCAGATTCGAGCGGACTAATCAACACACCAGATAAGGCTTTTAAATTTGCTGCGTTTCAGTTTTTCAGTTTTGTGATGTCATGATATGAATGAAAAGCTTGGGAAAATTAAATCAATGATCATTAAAATATATTTAATAATGTGTATATCTTAGTTATTATGACTTCACTCATCTCTGTAGAGAACGTCAATATTTTGGTATTGAGTCTTGAATCCTCTTTGTTTTATATTTTCAAGGAGATTTATTACATTTTCATCTTTTTAACTAAATATAAAATGTAAGTGACATTTAATTTTTTATAGCAAAAACTATATTGATTCAAAAAACATATTAAACAAAACATTTTTTTGGAAATAATATGCAGTTTTTAAGTGTTTTTACCCGTGTTGTTTTTTTTTCGTTTTAATTTAAATAAAATAAAAATTACTTCAAAAAAATTATTTTTTATTTTTTAAATAAACTATTTTTTTTTTTTAAATTATAAAAAATATAAATATATATTAATTAATGAAAAAATACTTTTTAAATAAATAAGTTCCTATTCAGGACTGCATACAATTCATTGATGCATTGCCATTAATATTTATATAAACAGTATTTCTAATGTGGTTTTAACATAGTATTTCATGTTGATGCATAAATATACATAAATTTTAGCATCCTTTATAAAAAATGGTATAATTAAAACGGAATAAATTAGAGAAAGTAACATACTTAATAATAATAAAAAGTTAATTCTTGATATTCTAATCAATAGCAGGAAACACGAGGTACTTTATTTTTAATTCAAATTACCATTTCAATATCTTTATTTTGAATGTATATTAAATTGAAAACAAGTTTTTAATTATATCTCCTGAAAATTTACAGCTAAATTGATTTAACTTACCACAAAATAAGCGCTTCAAAAAAAATTCAAGAGATTTTATTTCTATATACATTAATTAGATATTAAAAATAAGTCAATCTGCTGTCAAATCGTGATTTATATTTTTTAATGATAAACGTTAAATTAATAATAATAATCTGCAAGTAGAAATGAAATTGCTCAGTTTAATTAATTGGAATCGAAATCTTGGAGACAAAAGTTTTAAAAATCTAAAGTCGCTTCAAAAACATTATATGTTGTAAGGTAGATCTTGACATTTTAGAAAACTTTCTTAAATAAAGACACGTTCATTATCATCCTAAAAAAATAATGCACTTCTGAATAAAATATAATTTTGCAACTATCTTTGTATTGTTTTGACATTTTTCAAAATTATAATAATTGTATTAAATAATAGGCAAATAATAGAGCCTTTCAAAATGACGGTAATTGCAATAACAATGGCATTTTTTCAACGCAAGAATTTCGTATTGTTCGCAAAGTAGATTGGCACCGAAGAAGAGACTTCGTGGAATTATTTCATCCAACAATACGATTCGCGAGCGAAGTAAAATGAAGGGGCCAAAACAATGCAAGTCAAAAATAATTGAGTCGTTAATATGCAGTATTGTGAAAGTCAATAAATTTTTCATTGGCAATTTTATATTTATGATTAAAAAGACAAAACCTAGCATAAAAAATATCTCCAACATATTTCAAACCACTGTAAAAATCATGGCTTTTAACCTCACGTGCGACTAGAACCAATCAAAGCTATTTTCCTAACCTCTCCGGTCTACGAAAACCGGTCGGTAATAATACTTTTTTTTTTATTATTTGAAATATTGTTTAATATGCATTGTAATAAATTATCGGCGACTCTCCGTGAGCATTCTTTAGGTGAACTACTTTCGTGTTTAGGAAGACTTCTGGTTTCGATATTGCACTCTATTCAAACATTGATGCAACAAACACAGCATGTAGGTTACACTATTGAGGCTTACTTGTTATTTATTACTATTTTTAAACTTATACCAACCAAAAAAAACATAATCGTGATCCAGTCATCGACGCTTGTGCCAGTGCCGCGCTGTGGTATCCTTATCATTTTAATAAAATGAAATACTTACTTTTAATAATACATAATTAAACTTTACTCGCTTTCTAAGTACATGTGATATTTTTCATTGAATAGCTGTTTTAGTTGAAATTTCCGACGTTTCGGTCTTGGTGCTGAGGTCATTGTCAACATTAAATAAAAACACATACCAATGACTGCCAAAACCTAGGAAATGTTTCAGTAATTCATTTATTAATAAGAGCGTGATATGTTTTGTGCTATAAACTATTACGAAAAATATTAAATTCATTTAAGATTTATCTTTGAAACGCTCATCGCCACTTTATTGTCCAAAAATATAGCGAGTCCTAGTAAGGTTAGTTCAAAAGTGAAAGAAGGAAATAATACCAATAATAAATTAATAGGCGATTACAAGAATAACAGCTATATTACAATTGTCATTACATGAACAGAGAACCATGCAATTTATTACATGCATGGTTTTATTACCATTAATAATAACTGCGTATATTTTTAGGCACGCCACTGAAATATATCGCATAGCGTATTAATTTTTTAATTGCAAAGAATAAAAAAGATGCAACGGAATAAATAGTGGTTAAAAAGTATTAGATAATAAAAAGTGCGATAATAGTCGAAAAAACCAGACCACATGCCGTCCCTCTTACGTGCTGGTTGCGTAAATATGGCGAGGTGTGTTATATCGTTATTTACTGGTTATTGTTGGCATGCAGTTCATGCATAAATCAATGCACCTTTTTGTTATTTAATATCTTATGTTTACAGTGTATAAGGACCCGGGGACCCCATTAGAAAACCATGAACGCTGGCTCAGTCCTCAGTGAAATAGTCGCCAACCACCTCTAAGCAGAGGCACTTGATGAAGAAAATGTCTACAATGATACATTGAAAATCTAGATTATGTAATGATAATGAATGTGAAATTCAAACAATTAAGTAAATTTTATATATATGTACACTTACAGCGGCTTTTACAGTAATGAGGAAGAATCCTGAGAGGAAAATCGAATGCAAAGATGTGAGGTTGAACTTTATCCATTTAATAGACTGTATTTCGTACGTCTTATTTATTACTATACCTAACATTTCATAACAGCACAATCTGTTTAAAAATAATAATAAAAAATCATTTATATCCATCGAAGATTATTACTTTTAATTTTGTATAAACTTCTTCCTTTAAAAAACCTCAATTGAAATATATTTAGAAATAATATTAATTAAATCGATTAAACTGATCGGCTACCTTAATATTAATCACGGTTTGATGCTGCAATGTGTTTCTAATATTTCTTCATTCAGTACTAAATTTCTTAAATTGATGCTATGAAATATTATAGCCTTAATATGATTCTTCAGCATTCTCTTTGCGGTTCATGAGGATATTTTTTACAAATATATTTTAGAGCTTATTCTATACGTAGATATGAAACTATCCAAATAGCATAAGTTATTAAAAAAAAATTACGTCAATACTAATTACAACACCTTCATGAAAACATATATATTTTCTACGGGGATAGTAATTTTATACACGATCAATAATTAAAGTATCAATATTTATATAGCATGTCAAATTATTGTTTACTTGTATTTCTTCAATATAACGCTAAACGTCAACTTCGTCCCACAAAGGGCGAAGTAATTTCAAACACTATAAATAATAATTAAAATATATTAATATTTTACGAGTGGCTGTGTTGCTGTTCGCCTGTACTTCCTTTCATTAAAGATGCAGCCTATTTACGAGCCACTCGATGCATACAGATGAAGCCAGGCCAGTCTCGCCACGTTCTGGCAGCTCGCGCTTTCTACCGACCACTTCACACCGATCACCATCATAAAATGAACCCAACTAATTAGTTTAAATACACATTAAACTTCTTCTTTTGCAGGTGTTTCTCCTCATTCATCATCATCATCATTTCACTGAACATTTGTCTGTTCATGTTCGATAGTGCAGTGAGTCCCCAGGACCTTCTAAAACGATTTTCTAAATCTTTCCTTACCAAGCTCTGGAATTTAGATCTGATATTCTTTGAGCACCACCTCTTCCAGGTACTTCTAGAACACATTCTTTTACAATCATTCCAAGTCCACTGCTCTGTTACCGATTTTCATACGCTCAGGACACACAGTGGCAGCCATGCACAAGCAACATAATCGAGATTTTTTGATCATTTTCTACTCCGTTTTGCGAAAAATCCAATTCACCAAACAAAAAAATTTAAATGCAAAAAGTTTGATATATCCCTTTTTCCGAATAAAATATATTTTTATTTCTTATAAATTTACTATTAATATGATAAATATGTGTTTTTCCGATTGAAGTGTAGGAATTTGGAGATTCATCTGGTCCATTTTGCAAGAGTCCTAAACATTTCAAAGTTTTTTTTTTCAATTGAAATTAAAAGATTAAGTATAAACTATGTGCGCCTTATTATTTTTAAAATTAAAAAAAAAAAAATCTTCAACAAACTTTGGTTTTGAAAAGTCGTCATTTTATCCAATTTTTCAACATCTTCAAGATTTTATTTTACCCTTAAAATGGATGTTTATTAAATAATAAAAAATATAGTTTTATCAATACTATGTAAAAAAGTCAACTTTCGATATAGCAAAATAAAGTGACAATTAAATTAATTAAATGACACGATTTCGCCAGGTAATGAACTGCCTGTGGTGTGCCAACCAGACACCAGAGGTTTTTCGATTGGTGCATTGGATTTTTCGCAAAACGGACTAGAAAATGATCAAAAAATCTCGATTATGCGGACTAGGCCCATAACAGAGAGAGTGAAAACAAAAACTTGAAACTACATTTCTTTAGCCTGCGATACGGAATCATCTAAGCTACATTTATAGAAGAAGAAAAAAATAGCTTAAATATATATATTTCAAATAATTACTTCAATTCAATAATACTTCACGTAATTTACTGCCGGATAATTGATACAATCCACGAATTCAATGTTATATAACAAAATGGACCGATATGAAGCGGACGTGTCGGTAAATGTATTTACTTAATTTTATTATATAAGTTCGTGCATTATGTAAATAATTCACACCTAAATACTGCGGCCTGCCACTCCACATACGACGTCAATTTTTTTTTAACTACACATATGCCTATTAACAATATTCATACATTCAGTACTGAATAAAGCAGGGTACATAATGTTGAGTATTGTTAATTAAACCAGAGATTCCCAACTCATTTTTTACTCTCTTTGGCTTATAATTATTTGAGACACAAAATTGTATTTACAGTAAAAAATACAAACGTTTTAATTATAATATAACTGCAAGTAAATTTTGTAATAAATACTAAAAAAATACACAGAACTAAATAAATTAAACGATGGCATTACTCTAAAATTTTAAAGACCTACAAATCAATCAATAATCGATATCAAAGTTGATACAAAATCAAGGTTTTGTTTGTGTCGTGGAAATGATTCGGGAGCCCAAACGTCGACAATCCACAACAAAAAATTTAACTGTGCATTATAAATACTAAAATATATTACCGCCATCAAAAAATAAGGATTGATTTCAGATTGTGACAGACAGAAACACTGTTTAAGAAGTGCTGACATCGGGAAAAAAGGCATTTCCGGTCGGATAGTCGGATAGTCGGATCACGCACTGGGATATATAATATATTTTTTTTAATATTGAAAAAAATGCCTGTGTTTATTTACATTCAATCTTATATAACGCTTCTTAAAATATTATGTTTCTTAAGCCTGCTAATAACACCGATTCTTTGAGAAAGTTTTTTTAAATTTTATTGATTCATAATATTAAAAATATATATTCATATTCTGTTATTATATTCTTATTATTGGAATGAATATTTCTTAGAGATCTTCTTCGTGCTTCGCTTCTGGCGCAGGTGCATGACCTCGACCTTGAATATTGAAAAACCACGCCCAAAAGAAGATTCGTCTAGCAACACCTGAGTTTCACAATTTTATTTGCGCAAATAGATTTGTTGCTTGTTATAGATACTCAGATAATAATATATTTAAGTTTAAAGATCATTTTTAAATATTACATTTTAGGAATAATATTCTACGGTCACGGCCGTTGAATCCACGTTGTTGATCTTGGAAATTGTGTATATGTATTTTTTACGGTAGATGTTTCAATACCAAGGCTAATTGAAGTTTATGAAGACGTTAGCTGCTAGCGGAGATCCGTCGGTGTATGTACCATATATGATCAAATTTTATGTACTAAATTATCAAGATTGTAAATAATTAATTTCATTCCTAAAAGGTTCTGATACATTATAAAAATTTAAAAAAAATTATTATCTCGTTTAGCCAAAAATACTTGATAAGTTTTCTGATAGATCAGATATTTTCAAGGTCAACTCTCTGACCAATCAGACAACAATATTTTTTACAACCACGATTTGAATTTCTAAACATCCATGTAAATTCACGTTCGTTCCGATTCAATTGTGTTATGCAAAATATGGCTGCATTTTTTTCAGGAGTTCCAACTTCCATCCGGAAGATAATGAGTCTAGATTGCTGTGCCGGTAATTTCCACCTCACCTGCATATAATGCAAACGCAACATAAGATCGCTCAGCAGATATGTACGAACTCTTGTTACTTCGCAAGCCGGCTACACACGCTGCGACACAACCAACGACTGAATCGTCCCTTCATTTTGGGAGTTTCGTATGAATTCGCCTAAGTAAATAACGCAAAAGAGGCTTGAAACCGTTTGGTTGTTAATTGTGTTGCAGCGCGTGTAGCCAGCTTAACCACTAGCAGCTTTTTTTTTGGGTGTTTTTTTTATATGAAGCACTGACTATTGGCTGGTTATCGTTTCGTCGTCGGTTGGTTCGCTGGTTGTGTAGACAGCTTCGCATTTCAATAGCCAATACAGACGCCGGCGGATTGGGCAACGGAGCGGAGGCGGAGGACTGGGGCGTACAGTCAGCGGATTATGTGGATTACGCAACTGCCATTTGCCGACCGTACGCAGAGTGAAAGCAAACGGCGAGCACCGACGGGAAAGTGAGAACTCTCTGCGGCAGCACAGGGCCTTCAGGAGACCATCTAGATTTCAGATCAATTAGTCCATCACTCACTCTTCGAAAAGTGAGTTGTGGGACACCATGGAACTGCAGAAGACTCTGACACAGTTTTTGTCTTCGGAATTAAAAGAATTCCTTCTCTTCTTCGGGTGCTTCTCCTCAGAAGAGGTAGGCGACCATCTCACTGAGCATATACTTATACTGAGGCAGTGCTCATGGTTTTCTTTGAGAATCCTTCTACACCGCAGTTTTATATTCCTGCTACCCAATAGCATTATTATATAATATAATCCTTTCCTTACAAAACTCTGGCGTTTGGATCTGATATTCCTTCTGTAGCAGGCTGCAGAAAGGGTTCCAAAAAATATTAAATTAAAGTCATAATAAACATGTATTTATTACCTGGTTGAATAAAATAAAAATTAACACAACTGATTTTTTTTTCTAAACAAATAAAATTTTCTTGTAAAAACTATGGCGTGAATATTCTATCAAAAATATTACGTTATTGGATAACATATATTTTTGTTTATTTAATATATTATTTACCAGCAAGCAATGGTGTGCGATGTGTTCAAAACTGTGTGATAATGTTCTTGGTTCTAACTTAAAATCAAAACTGAACCCCTCTATAATAAAAATACAGTTTTTGGTGTATTGCCATTGCAATAATCATAAATTGTTCTGTACCGAATTAGTATTGAATGCTGAGATAAATAGTCCAAAATTTGTACTTTTAAATTTAAAGACACTTAATGAATATAATTTTAACGAAAAGCATCGTCAGTAGGCAGTTTCTGAATACCCTGTATTATATTTCCGAAGTCTAAATTCGCACAGCGGATGAAAAAAAAAAGCCGACCGGTAATGCGCCGTAATTTACGATCGCGGATTCTCTATGGATTGTAAAATTAATTAGGCACACACAAGGAAGCTCGTGACAGATTTATTATTATGTACCACACACAAGAAGCGGCAAGTAATGAATACTTGCTATACTCAAGCGAAAGCTGCTTTAAATGGGTTATTTTTTAAAAAATTATTCCGATATGTAATAAATCAAGAGATATATATATAATATATACTTTGTGTTGTGTTATCACAGATCTTCTTTATAAAGTTGAGGCCTGGAAACTTCAGACACCAAACAATGCGAAAAATCGAAGCGAAGCAACACGACACAAATGAGAATACGCAAAGAAAAAAAATCTCCTGACGATGGTAAAAATCCGTAAGGTATCCTATTTTGACCTAGTTTTTAAAATATCAAAATAAAGCCCGGCTTATTTCCTAGGGTAATTTTAAAAAAAAAGCATTGGAAGAAGAAAATTAAGCAACAGCCAAATTAATTAATACGTTCAAAGATGCGGTCACTAAAGTTATCTACGAAGAGACACTTGCAGAAGAAGAATACTCCACTCTGATTCATGAAGACAACTTGCTACACACAAGCTTGCTTATTAATTTAATGCACTTTTTGGGTACATTTAAAATTATTTTTTTTATAAACCATTTACTGTTAGAAGTTACAATTCTTTTAATAGACATTCTCTCGAGCTCTTCACTTGTCGTGCATTTCACAAAACCCGTGCATCGATGCCATGTTACAGTTTCAGTTCAATTATAAACTTGATTAAACTCGGAACCAATGATTATCTCAACTGTTTTATAAAATTAATTAAACCTAATCTACTGTTCCAAAATTAACTAAGCCACCTTTCGTATTAACTAAACGTTCTTAATTACGAAGTAATTTCTCATAAGTTAATTATCATCTAAACGGAGATCACACGATTGGAAGAAACGGAGTCAGCCGACCGCGCGGAATTAATTAAAATGCATTACTTTACAACAATTAAAATACAAAATATAATTTTTCTATTTTCGGAATTTATCTTTCGGACTAGCACTAAATAATCTGCCAGCAAAGATTTGCAAAAATTAAACTGCCATAAACAATAATTACTGAATAATTATAATGTTACAATATGCATTAACTTATACAAGCTATTAAAAATATTTAAAATGCGTATATATTAAGCCAGTGTCTCGCAGCTCTCTGAATATCCCAACTCATCAATTTCGTCTACAATGAGCCAATGACCTGCTTTATATTATAAATTATAGAATCCTCGGGTACTTTAAAACCCTTAAAACACTATATTTTATAGCAGTTAATTATTTGCTCCTTTCTTACTATTCTTCTTCTCAAAGAATACATATAAAAAAGCATTTTAACAATACACGTGAGAAGTGTTCAAAGCCGCTGTGTTTTCAGCAAATCCTAATATAATACGATTCAATTTCCGGTAAAAGCTCCCCTCTACTAATTATTAATAATTTATTAAATTTATTAATATTACTCCTTTTTAATCAGAACGAGATCAAACGCACTGATATTATAATTTAAAATAATAGATTTTCGGTGAAATCCAATTAAATTAATGCATTTTCTACTTTCTACTCGCCGGAATTCCGAGTCGATGTAAAAATGATTAATTATTTCCTTTAGATTCGCATGCACTGTGCGTCGAGCATTTGCATGCATGTTTGGGCATCACGTCATTTTCACGCTCGAGCGGGAGACAGCCGAGCTGAGATAATCTGAGTCTATAAATATTCCACTGTAAAAGTATAAAACTGCAAGCGTAAGCGGTAGACAAGCAAGCGGTCGAAAGCGCCTGAAGCGATAGCGACTGTGCATTGTTACGTTGGCCGCATTCGCCTTGTTGTAAACTATTATTTTCGAAGAGTAACAAATGTGTTTTTTTTTTGCTAAAATGTTTTGCAGTGAGTCACTTACGTGAGGCGTTGCATATTTGAAATTTAAATGTATACAATTATAAAGTAAAAATAGCAATTCATATTAAAAGTTACGAAGTATTTTAAAACTAAACGCAGTATCACGCGGCACTAACCGCACAATTTGATGTTTTTTTTTTTTTTTTCAGAATAATGCATTTTAAATTTATTATTGTATATATATAGTACTGCCCATGTTATATATCAATACATAAAATAAAATAGTAAATAATATCTTTTTTTTTCGTTTTTTATTAAGGCAAAACATCTAAATCAGAGGATATCATAAGCTAATGATCGACCGATTGTCGGTTGTGTCGCTGCGTGTGTAGACCGCTTAGAGCTGTCGAAAGTACAGAAAGAAAGTCGAAAGTACTTATTTCCTAAAATGATTATAAATACGATTTTTTTTTGTAGTGCTGTGTCTTTGTTAAAATAAATATTTAATAAGATTATCTTACTTCTAAAAGCTATGATGTAAAAAATTCGTTTCAGCTAAAATATTGACATGAAACAATTAATAATACTTTGAACTCGTTTTTTTTTTTAAATTATATTAGTTTTAAAATTATTAATTTAAAATTTTCAGTTGAAAACGACTCGTTTATTACGTAAATGTTGTTTTTTCGCGGATGTGAACAATTAAACGGTGAAGTGGAAGTTACTAAGCAACTTGTAGCTCTCCGATGGTAATCACAAGATGTGTACGAAACATCTTAACACATGTCGACTTTTGCTTCTCATTTTATTATTTTTACATGCACTAAGTCAACTTTGATAAGCAGATTAATATCGTTTAAAATAAAATACCATTAAGCTATTCCTAAGCCAGTTGCACAGAGCTGGACAGATTGTCTAATTGTTAAGACTATACTAGAATTAAATAAATTAAGATACTAGGCATACTGACAAAATAATAAGACAAAGCAATTCAATTTACGATTAATTGTTTATTTCTGTTTGTAAATGTCAATAAAATTACTAAAAAAATCGATTGATTTTAAGTTATGAATTTCAGATATTTTTTTTTATCTACATGAATGTTTTTTTACAATAGTTAGATCTTTATAACTATTTGAAATAAGGTTAAAATTTAAATTAAATTTACTTACAAAAATAAATCAAAGTTTAATCGAATGTTCATATTTAGGATGCCACAAAGTGTTAACGCATATTAGCAGAACAAATTGTCTGTTCAATAAAGTGCCTTCATAAAGCATACACATGCTATATTTTGCTTTCCATACTAACTATAAATAAAATAATCTCATCCTAACCTTGAGTTTACAAATTATAAATGCATAAAGTCTTTGTGAATCAATTCATTTAAAGGATTAGTCATAATCCAGCTGTTACTAAACAGTTGTATAATATAACTTCTAAAGCAAACTATTGAATAACTTAAAATCTCTTCAGAGCATCAGATAGATATTTGTGAAGGTACATGGCTGCCATTCTGTACCCTTAGCGTGTGTAAAGGATCGGAAATGGAGTAGTGGACTTTGAATGATTGTGGAGGGATGTGCTCTGGAAGTACCTTGTCAAGGTAAAGGGCCCCAATTTTAAAAGGAATGTCAGATCTAAACGCAAGAGTTTTGCAAGAAAAGGGATATATAATAATGGTTTTGGGTAGCAGCATAACCCATGAACACTGGTTCAGCATAAATAAATGCTCAGTGCGAGGGTCGCCAACTTCCTTTGAGGACAGACGCCTGATATACAAAAAGGTTTAATCGGTTTAATTTTTTTATTAAAATTTTGTGATTTTTTCATTTTTACGAGCTGCAACATTTTCAATATAAATCAATTTCACTTATTACGACCTTCAATAGACCGTGCGTTTCCACATTTACTTCGGCTTGCGTCACAGATTTTTAACAGATATTTTCGAAATGCCCATTCCAAGTCTATTCACGTAAATAGTATTGAAATCATTTCTAATTTGATTAATGCATAATTAGCAGCACATGATATACCTGAGTTACGGTTGCGCGGCGTTTTCTTCCTCGGGCGTGCAACCGCGTGGAAATGTGTGCAACTGTTTATTTGGATCTTATCATAAATTATTTCGCAAGGCGACAGACAGGCGCTAAATAACAGGCCGTTTTCATTAAGCGTAGAGTTGAACATCTAATTTAAAAAAAAAAAAAATCTAAGCTTCAATCAATCCCGTGCGTAAATAGCACAGCTTTTTTTCAAACGCTTTCGCCTGCCTTTCTCGTTGGCATCATCAGACGAAACACTTTTTTTTGAACTTCTAGAGAACATCCCTCCACAGTCATTCCAAGTCCGCTACTCCATTACCGATCCTTTACACAAGCTCAGGCAGCCATGCACAAGCAACAGAATAGGGAGAGTGGAGATAAAACCTTCACAAATATCTATCTAATGCTTGGAAGAGATTTTAAGATATCCAATAGTTTGCTTCAGAAGTTATATTATACAACTGTTTAGTTACAGCTGGATTATTATTAATCCTTTCACGTTGGCATCATCAAACGAAGACACTTTGTTAATAATGCTAAAACTCAAAAATAAAATAATACATTTAATTTCATTTTACTATATTTATATATTTCAGTCGTACAGCCTCCCTTCAAAAGAAAACAGTGTTATCTTGTTAACATATACAGTATGAGTTTAAATTCAAGTAACTTATTTGCACCCTCAGTATCTTTTTAAGTATTTGTTTACATTATTTGGTTTTTAAGACCAAAATCACACATTTATTATTACATTGATGTTTCTACCGTCATCACAAGAAGTGAATATTCAGTCTTTTGCTATACAGGTAAAGTTGATTTTCACGCTAACCTAACCTGACATAACCTATGTCCATATTTTATAAACATCATATTTTACATTTCAAAAGGACGAGATAAAATCTAGATTACCTTTTCAAAATTAAATAAATTTAAATCTTTTCTCTCTGTTGTCAGATAAATACTTAAAAATTTAATTTACTCATTTTTCAGCAAGATTAAGCTATATGTGTTTTTAATTAATCAAAAACACTATTTTTAATCCCAAATAATCATTTTAAATGTATGCAGAATACATTAACAACAAGTTCTTCACGGGCAATAAAGTAACAAAACTAACTGTTAATGTTTCTTCGTTAAGTAATAACTGAATGTTTTGCAACCCAATCAAATACATTAACTCGCACTCAGTCTGAAGCTGTCATCTTAGGTCATTTTTAGATAAATTCAAATCTATTGTAAACATATTATAACTGCAATTAATTATTCGTCATTAAATTCTACAATATAATTATTTATATCCTTTTTGGTAAAACATCTGCATTAGAAACATTGAAACATCTAGAGTTGTACCTGATTTGCAAAAGAAGCAGATTAAAAACAGGCATGAGCATTAATTTTTCAAATCCTATCTGTAATTTAATAATTAAATTCGTTACAAATCAATTCACACAGTTTTATAATAAAATTGAACAAATTTAATGATATGCATGAATTTTGATTTAAAAAAAACCTTAAAAATTGGTACAAGGGTCGTCTTGGAAGTTCTTATAGACAAATTAATTAATCCTCAAAGAATAGACAAAATATATTAAAAAACCTGGAGTAATACAAAATAACGCATTATTTTCAATAAGTCTCTCAAAGACTGCTTACGCCAGTACGTTGACGAAACTAGTCGCGTCAGTAAATAAAAAGGTAAAACATCGCTGAGCCCCTTTACACAAATGGCGCCTCCAACTTACGAAACCATAAAAAAAAACCCTAAATAATGGGACGCCATTGGCTAGCCGCAAGTTAGTGACACGATTTGTTACTTTTAAATAAAAAAATCATTATTTTATACAGAGAGCACTTGGTGGAGTTAAATTTTAATATTAAATAAAATACTCTAGTGATTTTTCTACATGTTAATTTTTATTGGTGACCGGTTTCGCCAACCTTTCACGTTGGATTTTCAGTTTGATATTGCCAACGTGAAAGTTTGGCAAAACCGGTCACCAATAAAAATGTGGAAATAATCCGCGGTACACGAACGCAACGGCGGCCTGACGCAACCCTCGCGCGCACTTCCGGCCCCGCACAGGGTTAGTCCATCCGCAGGGCTGCAATAGTTACGCCACTTCCGGGACATACCGCCATAGAGATGTGCGTACCGGACTAGTTGCCCATTTCGTGTGTCCATGCTGCAAGCTGAGCTGCCTGCACACGCTGCCACACAACAGGCAACCGAACGTTAACTAACCATAACCCAAAAACACTTAGTTTTCTTCTTACTCATGCTGAGTCAGTGTTCATGGTTTTCTTATGGAGAATAGTGTGGTGGGTCCCCGGGTTCTTCTACACTGCAGTTTTATATTGCTGCTGCCCAATAGCATTATTATATAATCCTTTCTTTACAAAGCTCTGGGGTTTAGATCTGATACTCTTTCTGTAGTAGGCTGCAGAGCCTCCACACCTCGACAAGGTACTTTTAGAACACATCCTAATCCACTACTCCATTACTACTTTAGGGTACAGAATGGCAGCCATGCACAAGCAACACAATGGGGAGGTTAGTTTTCTATTGACCTATAATGTGAATAAAAAAATAATTTTTAGGTTTCCCTATTTTTTTTATTCTTTTGGTAAATCTACAACAGTTTTTATGGCTTTGGTTGTAATATGGTATGTTGCTATCCCTTGCTTGTAGGGCATACAAGGTGTGGCGTACATGTATTTCTTTATATTCGTTATTAAGTTGTGTAGGGAAAATATGTGTAAAAAAAAAAACATACAAAACAAGAGAATAAACAGAGTGAATTTACTGATATTTTTTAATAAAATACTTGAGTGATTTTCCACATTTTTATTTTTATTAGTGACCGGTTTCGCCAACCTTTCACGTTGGCATTATCAAACAGACTCATTTGAGAGTTATCACTCTGTTTGATAATGCCAACGTGAAAGGTTGGCGAAACCGGTCACTAATAAAAATAAAAATGTGGAAAATCACTTTTTATTCAAAAATATTAAAATGGAATTCCACCAAGTACTCTCTGTCAAAAATATTGATTGAATTTACTGAGTTTATATAATGCAAACATCCTATTATTATAAAGGAACAGAAGCTGTCGTGTGTGTGGGTTACTTTAAGATGCCTACACACTCTGCAATACAACTGATAACCGCACATTGCCCATACGATTATTTAGACAATCCTATATAAAAACAATCATAATAAAATAACGAGTCAAGCTGCCTACACTGTGATAAAATCGACAACCAAACTATGATTTAACAATAATGTCCAATAGTTTGGATGTCGGTTGTGCTATAACGTGTGTGGGCAGCTTAAAAATGCAGGCACGCTTTTATAAATGTACTAAGCAATTAATTTATAATTAAATTAATCAAATGCATAACTCCTCCAAAATGGTTAAATAATCCGCAGAAGTCTGCATTGTTACATAAAATATTGTACAATCAATTTTATTTCTCTAATAGTTAGTGGAAGTATTTGCTTTCGTATTGACTTCACCTGCAAGCAAACACGGACTAATACTCGAAGAGCGTGTCGCATAGGGTGACCATACTTATTTATTTTGGAGGGTTTTCAAGAGTTTTTATCTAATAAAATTGCAACAATACGGCTAAATATGTAATAGGTTATAAAATTATTTGTGTTTTTATTTTAAACTTATTTTCTTCATAATGTCTCTTTAGGGCGATTTTTCTACGTATTTAATTATTATATATTTTTTTACTTATATTTACTTTTAAATTTGTTTTGATGTATATTTATGGTCATATACTTGTTTTGTATAAATGCTCAGCAATTAATTGGTAAATAGAGTAAATAAACTTGTTGTAGATTTTCCAAAATAAGTACTTCTCTAGATATTTTTTACTTTTTTTCTGGCTCGTTATTACTTTCAATATAATAAAATCTTTTATTCAAACGAAACAATATAATTTATTTTCTATACTATTATTATATATATATATATAGAGTATCTATATCATAAATTAGCTGGAATTTTGACCATCATTCGCTCGCAGTATGGTCACCCCACCGTGTGAATTCTATGTGCTCCATTTTAAACCAGATTTAGCCAACCGACTTCCAGAATGCAGAATAACCATAAATAATGTAAACTGGTCGCCATGGCGCACCGCTCGAGTCTATGGAATAATGTCGAATTTTCCAGTAATGCCACAGGAATTCTAGGAATTAAATACACGCTTGGAACTATTAACCATAAATGATTTTCTAGAGTAAAACTTGTATTTCAACAGTTTTGAAACATACATTTTGAAATACTATTCACTACTTAATTAAATATATTTATATCAATTGTTACCGCTCTTTAAAATTTTAGACATACAATCAATTTATTTTCTATTAAATTTAATACGAGTATATATCAAACGAAAATTATCAGTAAGTTTATGTGAATATAATTTTTGGTTTTGCTCATCGCTCTCTTATATCTATTTATTTAATCTACCTATTTATTTATTTGATTAAGTAATGATATACATTACAGTACATTCACGTCGGCTTGTGATCTGGGGCAGTGTTTTTCAACCTTTTTGTATACGCGACCCCTTTGTAAGCTAAAAAATTCTGCTAAGGCCTTAATAAAACTATATCAGTGATTTTAAAATGTAAGGATAAACATTTGTCGAATTTTTACCCGCGACCCACAGGTTGAAAAACTGTGTTCTAGGGGGTATGCCATAAACGTGCAAAGCAGAGGCTTCAGTTGCGTTGCTTTTTCTAGCACATCCATGTACCGAGCACGCGAGCTGGTCTCCTCTTCACTGTTAATAGTCAGCTCCACGATGAAGCTATAACCACACTACTCCAAGTATAGAAGCCCGCAAGCGAAATACTCAGATACTATTAGAGATAATTGCGGGTGCAATATAATTTACTCAATTAATATAATATATAAAAGAATTTCAAAGTATTTTTGTTGTTGTGTTGGAGCACACATCGTATGATACAATTAATTTAAATCGCCTTAAAGTATGCAGGTTTGCGACTTTAATACCAGGGGGTGACTCGAGGCGGAAGAGGCTTTCCTTCCCCCCCCCCTCACACACACGCACACACACACACACACACCCACACACACACACACACACACAGGAAGCAGGCAACTCACCCCCGGGAAGACGCCCCCGCAGGTGTCACCCCTTAAGTGCTGTCGCGTGCTCACCACAGCACTAAGGCTCTACGTGGTGGGAATTAATATTTTTTTTGCATTTAAATATTTTTTATATAAAAATCAAACCGCACAAACTTGTAATGATAACAGTATGCTTAAGATAAACGGAACACACGTGGAATGAGAAGTATTTCAGTGGAGAGAAAGAGAATTCCGAAGGCTGTCTGGCTTAATACGTGTACAGCATTCGTATATTTTTTATTTGTAGATAGTTTTAAACAGAATATAAAATATACTTATTGATTTACCTTTACGATCTGCAAGCAAGCGTACTAACTACTGGACCATAGGATAGGATACGTCATTTCTATTACCACAAATAGTTTTGTACTTTCTTCGAGTTTAAAGCCACGCACGTAAGGCTTGTTCTGAGAAAAAAAAACCACCCTGTCAAGATATAATAATAATTTCTGCATACCCCTACACACCTTGCGAGCCCCACAACCTCCGCCTTAGCCATTAAAACTATTGAAAAATCACCAAATTAAAAAATATATAATCTTGAATAATTTTTTTTTAATAATTTTTAATTGTGAAATAATGTTCTTCGCCGCCACTGGGTGCCACGAGTCCCGGCAATCATGTCCTGGAGCAGCACCCGGAAACACCCGGGAACACCTTTACACCGCTTACAGCCAAAGATGACACCCGCTCTTTAATGATTCCTGAAAAATTATACCTGAAACGTGATTAAAGGCATCGATCTCGAATTTCGGTTTTTTGAAAATTGATTAAGCGTTTAATTAATTATGTTTTTATGATCTAATATGTAATTCAAAAAATAAAATCAAAAGTAGATATATCGTAATATTATAAATAATATGTCATTGAAACATTGAGACTCTATAAAGCGAAAGAGATATTTATATAAATTTTGATTAAAAAAAAATTATGTCTTCGTTGAAAATCGATGTTCTTGGATGGTTATATTTTTTCTATGCATAGTTTGCTTATTTTTTTCTTACTTGCGTTAATCTATGAGCACAAAAATTATATATAATATATGTATAATTTTAATATTCTTAAACATGTGTTTGACAAGTCTTATCTTCATCTATCCTTTGCACAGATCAGCTGGCAAACTGTCACAAGGGGAAACGAAACAAGTAAGAAACGACGGAAGTATTTAGGCAGCTAACGAGCTGTGACGTCATTAATTTATAGGTCTTAAATATAGGTTAAATGAGTAATGGCTATTTGACTCAATAATTGTATATAACAGTAAACTAACTATACTAGTTTTCATAACTTATTCGTGGGTGGTTGGTCAGCAACAGGTATTGACCAACAACATTTTTTACAGGTCCAGATGCATCTCTGTAATTTGAATATTGATCCAATCAAACTAATAATTAATAAAAATTATAGCTATCAGTTTAATTATAAATGAACAAATAGGTTAAAAAAACTTGCATATCTCAAACAATTATGCATATCTTACTCTCTGTTGTGATTTGTGATATATGGTATTGCATCCAAGGCACGCAATGTATTATAGACTGCAGTGGCGTGTGGTCTATACAAGCAATAAAGCATTGCTTGTCATAAAATATATATTGTACTTTTATATCTATATAAATTAAATTTGAATGATATATAATTTTTAATAGTTTGCGTGATTTATTAGAAAAAACTGCTTGACTTACCACACGCTTTTGATAGGCTAACATAAAACATTATTTTTAATGATAATATAATGCAGCCTTTTGTGTATATACTAATATATATTGTGTCTTACGCGAGAATCTAAAAATATATAATATATAAATTATTCCACTTCTATTATACTGAGAGCCTTAGTCGTAATATTTATGAAAAACAACGCTCGTTTGATTTTTGAGGCAAACAGTAAATTTTTCAAGCTCCTCAAATTTTAAAGCAAAGATTTAATGCAACATATTTAAGAAGAAATACTCTTTCTTTGCGATTCGATCTGCTAGGAATAATTATATGCACACGTGAATAACTTGCACGTGTGGATATCCCGGCCTAATTACCGATTATTGGCGGACGCTCTAATCCACGAATTAAACGCTAAAGCCTTCAATTGAAAACACTCCAAGACGATCCTTTTTTGACCTCATCGAGGCGAGTAATTATTTATTGAAAATAATTTAATTTTACGTGTTAATTCAGTAATGCCAAAATCGCGTTTAAATCTTAAAACATGAGCAAGATTTTTAATAACTTAATTAAGCAACATTGTGAAACGAGAAAATGCCTTATTATTTGAAGGTAAGTTATACTTTAAAATCATAAAAAATCTTTATGGCTGAGATATTAATATACCCTCTGATTCTAGCCTGTCAATATCCTCGAAAGAAATAAGCAATACATTACTTCACCCGGATTCTCCCGGTAAATAGCTGGTCTAACTATGAAACCACGAAAGATAACCTGAATTTCATGATAAGGCTTTAATAGCTTTAATAAGCAATCCTAATACGCGTGGCGACGATCAAAACTCCAACCTGTCATACGTAATGCGTCGGACAACTGCAGGGTGCTATGTCACTCTATTTAAAGTAATTCCAGAGATGCTATCTGATAATTGGTAATTTAGACTTCCTTTCGTGTAGCCAGGCCCGCTAACGGGACAAACTGCGTGCGTCTAAGACTAATTTCAGGTGTGCCTCGCACGCGCGCCCCTCTAAGTATACCTGTCCAACCATCGTTCACCTTTCTGTTTATTGCGCAAAAACATGGTTTATTTTTATTTTCAATACAAACTGAGGCGCCATACGTAATTTTATTAAAATAGCTGAATAATATCGTCTCAGTTCTCCTTCATGGAGTCGAAGCTTGGACACTCAACACAGCCACTATGAGGCGGCAAAAATATGGCTACATAGATACCATGAGATTGTCTTGCACAGCATGCGCAAAGAAAGGGAACTCTTGACGTTGGTAAAGAAGCGAAATTTTTCTTAACAATAAGTATGGCATCCTCCAGCTGATTGTCCAAGGAAAAATTGAAGGAAAAAAGGGCATTAGAAGGAGGAAGTTTACGTGGGTAGAGATATGTTCGAAGAAATGGTCACCCACTTTCTTTGAGGAGAGGCAACAGAAGAAGAAGCTGAAAAAAAAATTCATTTATAATTTGCTCATAGCAACCCTCAGAATATATGCACAAGTGTTGGAATACTGAATATTCCATTATAAAATTTATAGCTGTAATTGTTTTGACACAGTGGCTGTGCTTTTTTTAAGAGTAAACCAAAACGTGTATTTTTGAAATACATACTAAAGTATATAAGTAGATATTGAAATATAAATGTGAACCGCTTCCGGCAGCCATGTTGCAACCCCATCTTCCTCCCACCCCCACGTGCCGCCTCCTTCACCGCCCCTGTGAAGATAAGAGAAAGCGTCGTGGAACTAAAGTTTCCTCATTAAGAAAGATCAGCATGAAGGCTGGGGAGGATTACCGAAGGGAGGCTATTTCTTTCAGCGAAGACAAAACGTTTCTAATTTACATTTTTTTCTATAGCGTAAACAATTTTTTTCAATAAAACCTTCATATTAAATATTTTTACAAACGTTAAATTAAGAAACAGTTTCACATATCTTAATAGACAAGATTTGTATATGATAGTCACAATATATGCGAGCGCACAGTTTGCAAAATAATGAATTTTTACGCCACATTTTTGCTTTAGTGTTCTTTCAGGCTATGTACTGAAAAAAAAAATACTCTAATTATGTTCTATGGTTAATTATTCGACTTATAATTTATATAAAATCTTCTTCGTCAAGAGCCTCTCAAAGGAGGTTGGCGACCATGTCACTGACCACATACTCATGCTGAACCAGTGTTGTATATTTTAATGTCTGCGTATTGCTGCTGCTCAATAGCATTATTATATAATCCTTTCCTTACAAAGCCCCGACGTTTAGTAATGACACTCCTTTTGCAGCAGGCGATAGAAAGAATAGTAGGAGAAATCATTTCAAGTCCACTACTCCATTACCAATCAGGGTACAGAATGGGGAGAGCGTATAGGTAAAATAAAATAATAGATAAAAATTATTTATTACTATTTACTAAAATTTCAAAAAAGTAATGAGCTCTAGCTTATCCCAGAAAAAAAACACCCGTAAAAAAAATTCCTTACAAAATATTGCTGTATTATGTGCCAGGCATTCGTGCGGCGCTACAAAATATGGTTTGAATTGGATTGAGATTTAATGAGTGACTAGAGCATGAATAGCTTGGTGGGGGGGGCATGGGGGACAGGGGGGGCCAGAGGAGGGGGCAGGGGGGTGCAGGGGGGGCAGGGGACGCCCCCGCCCGCCATCGCACTTGGAGGGGGAGGAACCCCCGCCCTCTGGGGAAACGGTTTTTGTACAACGCCAACACTCATCAGCGAACGCGAGCGAATTAAACGAATATGTCTTTTAAACTGTATTTTATAAAAACTAAAAAAAAAACGAAAAATTCGCGAGTTAACAAAAAAACGAAAGGTTGACGAAACCGGTCACCAATAAAAAAATTAACATGTGGAAAAATCACTCGAGTATTTTATTTAAAGCATTCGTAAAATATACCTAATAACACTGTGCATTATACGAGAATACCTCCCCGCTCTCCCTATTTTGTTACTTGTGCATGGCTGCCATTCTGTACCCTGAGCTTGTGTAAAAGATCGGTAATTGAGTAGTGGACTTGGAATGATTGCTCCTACTATTGTGCCTGCAGCCTATTGCAGAAGGAGTATCAGATCTAAACGCCAGAGCTTTGTAAGGAAAGGATTATATAATGATGCTATTAGGCAGCAGCATAAGCAGACTTTTGCAGACAGAAAAGAACCCACTACACTATTTTCTACTCAGAAAACTATGAACACCGCCTCAGAATTAGTATATGCTCAGTGAAATGGTCGCCAACCTCCTCTGAGGAGAGGCACTTGATGAAGAAAATACAAGAAAAAAAAATTAGTACTGGTCAAGTAGTTTTTAATGTGTCGTCTAGTGTGTAAATAAAATTAAAACGGTTTTTTATGTGATTCGCAAAAATATTCATTTCAGAATATAATTTATCCTGAAATAAATTTGAAATATATATGAGGGTTGGCCACGCCGGAAGCTTGTATTAACTTCCCTTGTACCCATCTCCATAGAGAGCCCGGGGCGGGGCTGAAAGCTTCTTAATCAGTTACGGAACAGTTCGTCACAGACACCAGCGGCGTTACCAACACTGCTGCGAGGCCGCGCGTACAGGCAGCTGCGAGTAGCTAAGCATCCCCGTCATCATCAACAGACATCAACCGTGCATTAAAAAAGTATTTCAAATACTAACTTACGACTTTATTGGCAAACAAGTATTATTTCACAAGCTGAGTTTTTGTCAAAATATAATTGTGAAAAAAATCTACATCAAGGCTTGAATCGAAGCATTTTTTCAAGCATATTTCTAAAATCATTTATAATAATAAAAAAATGATTTAGCCTCAACGATACTAACATGTCGTGTAAATCCGATTGCATGCGACAGGCGATATATATATATAATACATGCTGTTTTATGTGTTCTTCACTTATATGCATTTATTAAAAGATAAATAATTCGATCAAAAAAAATTGTTATTTTAATATTAGTGCTATTGTATTTAAAGATGATTTACAAATACAAACCATTGAATTCGCATAAAGGTGACGAAAAATCCATATCAAAATTAAAACGCCGCAAAAAAGCGGCCGCACAAATTTTCTCATTTGAAATTTCTAGCCTGCCAGCGCCGAGTCCCGGCGGATGTGACGTCACGTTAAGCTGTTGAGCTGACTAATAATACCGCCTGCGGGTCTGCCGCAACGCCGCAACCCTCCCCGCCGGCGGGGCCTCCGCAACCCTCGGCGGGGTTTTTCAGGAAATAGGCTGCATCTCCTGAAAGCAACAGTGTAGTACTTCAACTTCTACGGGTGTTTACCATTTACTCGAACACATCCAGTCTCACCGATTCGGCCGCACTAGTAAGCTTCATTCTTCTAATGCCCCTTTTTCCTTGGACAATCAGCTGGAGGGTGCATACGAAAAATATGTCAAGAGTTCCATTTCTTTGTGCATTCTGTGCAAGACTCTCTCATTTGTGACGCGGTCAACCCACGGTTGCCACTGTAGCGGTCAGTGCAAATACTCCGCCCCTACCGCAGGTAGAGACTTTCTATTTTACAACAACCCAACAACCCCAGCGATAACGCAACGCGCCCACCCCAAGGAGAGACGCAGGCACTCGACTAGTAACCACGTATAATTCTGTCTTGTCCAATTCATATAAATAAACGAATACGCAAACATTTCGCACAGCCTTTTGATCTACATCCATAATCAACAATCAACATAACATTAACGGCGAAACCACATTTGTTGCCTCAATTCTTCGCACAGTCCAAGCTTCGGCTCCATAAAAATGCACTGAGACGATATAACGTTAAAGCGTGTATAGTGTCCGGTCGCGCGAGGGTTACTCGCCCGAGTCCCGCTCTGCTTTAATCTAGCATTTTTCCAATCCGGGCACCATTTTGGCTGAAAACCAATAAAACGATTTCCCTCCGCCGCCATGTTGGAATCGCCGCCATTGTGTTCCATTTTCAATTTTTCCCCATAAAGCCGGCCGACGCGATTGCCGCCGGCGGCGAAATGTCGCCTCGGTGTCGCCCGTGCCGCGCACAGAGCGCCCGTGCGCCCGGCGCCACAGAGGCGCTTTTCCCGCGACGCCCCCGCCGGGGAAATGCTCCTTGGACGCTCTCGCTGTCACAGCGCGGGATGATGCGGTTTTTTAATTAACAAAGCGCGGTCGGCGACTCTGCAGGGTTGCCACCCTTCAAATATATACATATTAAATTATATTACATTTATTATTTAACATGTGTGCGGGAAGAAGCTACTTTCGCCGTAACTGTTTTTTTAATTTTTTTTTTTTATATATAGTGTAACGTATCGGGGTTCACATTTAAAAGCTTATTTATATCAACACATGTTATATTTATTATTTATGTATACAGAGTATTTATTTTCACATTATATATTTATATTAACATTGTTTTGAGTGCAGTCAGACCGAAGCCCTATTTGACAGTAAATCCAAGATGGCTTCCCCTTGCATGTGCAAGATTCGGGAGCTCGCGCGAGGCGCACTCCTCGCTTCTCCAAGACCGCGTATTGGCGTCCTTTGTTTTTGGTGTTCGTTTTTCAAACTTACTGCTAGACCGTAACAATAGGTTTGGTACCTTGCTTGTTATATATAGGGTGTTTTTTATAGAGGTATAGAACTTTGAAATGGAATAAAACAAAGATAGTTTTTTTAAATTGATATGAAAGTAACTTTATTCGAAAGATAATTTTTTGGTATTATAATTTAAATATGATTTCTGGCATATGACCGCCACGGCTGGCTCGGACGTAGTCTAGTCTGGAGGTCCAATTCTCGATGACTTTTTCCAACATTTGTGGCCGTATATCGGCAATAACGCGGCGAATGTTGTCCTCCAAGTGGTGAATCGTTTTGGGCTTATCGGCGTAGACTAGCGACTTCACATATCCCCACAGAAAATAGTCTAGCGGCGTTAAATCGCACGATCTTGGAGGCCAATTAACGGGTCCGAAACGTGAAACTATGCGGTTACCGAACGTTTCCTTCAATAAAGCAATTGTGGCACGAGTTGTGTGACATGTTGCGCCGTTTTGTTGAAACCACAGCTCCTGCACATCATGGTTGTTCAATTGATGAACGAAAAAGTCAGTAATCATGGCTCTATAGCGGTCACCATTGACTGTAACGGCCTGACCAGCATCGTCTTTAAAGAAGTACGGACCAATGATTCCACCAGCCCATAAAGCACACCAAACAGTCAGTTTTTCTGGATGGTGTCTCAACATACACTTGAGGATTATCATCACTCCAAATACGGCAGTTTTGTTTATTGACAAGGGTTAGTACACCGGCCATGTAAGCCAGGGGATGTGGGTTGATATTTTTCTGAGAGTTTCTTTAAATCATCTTCTATGTATGAACTAATGTGCCTAATCATATCAGTAATAATATAATAAACCCGTAATGGGTAATAAATACGCATCTGATTGACGTTAAATCAAAAAATAGACATATGTAATTACTAAATATCGTAATATTTTAGCTCAAAATGTGTCGGTAATTTTTCGTGATCTGATAATCGTGAAAATACGGAGTTTTATTTATTCCTGACCTCGCCAGACCGCGTGATAAATTGTATAAATAAATTAGAATTGTGTTTTGGCCAACCTTTGTGGAAATCCGTAATTTACTTTATAATCCGCAACAAAGTGTTATCTGCATTCAATTTTAACGAACCGCCTATACAATGGTATTACGAAATTGAAAATATTTGTATGGGGTCTATTTAAATTTCCGCTCCCGCATTATGGTGGTTAATCCATACAAACATTTATACTATTAAAAATGTGAAATGCAAATCAACAAAAATAAAGCTCTCGGCCATGGCGACATTTTTTGTCCTACTTACCTTTATTGTGCTCATTTATCAAAGTACGGGAAGAATTTTCGGTTGACATGAATATGAAAACGACCGCAATCGAAAGTATATCTTCGATTAATAAATACAAAAAAATATAAAGACAGACATGGAAAATATATAATATCAATTTCTTACATAATAATATTAATATTAACAAACGGAAATAAACTGGTCCTTCTTCAATTACACAGAAAATAACATAAAATATACTTAGACAGAAAACTTTTAGTAATTAGAGTATTGGTTTTTTTCTTGGAGACGTTTCTTTAATTTAAAATTAATGTTTTTTTTGCTGTTATAATTTCTTATACAACTCTGGGAGCGTGTCGCACATTAGAAATATTTGAGGATCGGCTGGAAGATTCAGCAAAGGATGCTTGAACAATATCTATAACCTGGAATGATAAAATGACAAACAAATTACACATTTTTTAAAACAGTAAAAATAACAAAATATTATAAAACGCCATCTACCGAAAAGTATTTTTATATTTAGGTTTGTGTCCTGGCTACATCAGAAATCATTTGAAGCTTAAGTAAATAGTTTAAGCTTTTGAATCATAGGTCGCAAATACTTTTAAATTTAATTGAAATATACAAAAATACAATACACAATATAACAATTAAATAAGTCAACACGCTGAAATTATTCATCAACTAGTTTAAATTGATTCAGCTACGACTATAAAAATAATAAAGTTCATATGAACAATACTTTTTTATATCCTCATTGACCTATCATCAGTTGTAAGTTTGATTTTAAAGTTATTAAAGACAAATTTATAGGATATATTTTTATAATTTTATAATACTACCATTTTACAAATAACGCAACACGCGAGGAAATAAATAGGATGGAAGGAAATAGGCAAAGGTCTGTTGAAAAAAAAATATAAAAAGTATTTTTATATATTTATAAAATACACCTTAAAAGCTAAGTGAAACAATATATCAAAATCTGCCTTCCGATGTTTACCAAACCACTTACATTTTACAGGATGTGCTTTAAAACAACCTTTAATTTGAAAAAAATAAATCAAAGTAATGGAATGGAAAACTTAAAGCCCATGAGTCAAAAATTAGGCAGTCAACAGCTTTTTGTTACAATTCAATTGAAATCAAATTAACTGCTTGAAAAGCTATGTTCAACAGCTCTATTATTTTTTAAAATGCACACAAAATATCCATAAAGGTTGATTTGAAGCCATCTGGTGCAAAAAAGTCCACTTGACTTAAAAAAAAAAAAATGGAAATAACAGGACAGCGCTGGAGTTAAGGGATATCCTTGATGACCTCCGTTAGCTGCTCCTTGGTGAACATGTGGAACAAGTTCCCGGGGGTGAGAGTGACCACTTCCACATTGTTCTCCGACAGTTTCTCTTCCATAACTTGTTTCAGTATGGTGAGTGCCGACGTGATGGCTTCCTTCAGTGTCATGGACTTGTGGTAGACTTCCTAAAATATTCCATACCAGAAAACTCCTTAAAAGTGTACAATTTTTTTTTTCGACACACAAGAGAAATAGCAGTTCATGCAGTCGGTAAAAATGATATAACATATAATATTCTATATGTGCGATAATCTTTAATCTCAGAGCACAACCAGTTAGGAAAATAACACCATTACGGTCTGAATCTTGTTTGATAAAATAATTTTATACTGTGAATGATTCATATAAAATGCAATTTAAAAATTATTATATGCTTGAGACTTATGTTACCTGTAAACTTTGCTGAGCTCCCTCACTTCCAGATCCAATGGCCTTGGCATCGAACTGCACAAATGTGCCGCTTGGGTCCATGTGGAACAGTTGAGGGCCTTTCTCATCGATTCCTTGAATATAAAAATAACAATTTATTCATTAACACTCATTTTTATGAATACGTATTCAGCTACTTGCAATTATCATAATAATAAATAAACTATTAGCCGTAAAAAAACAATGAGCACTTCTTTGACATCTACAACATTATCACAATCCCCCTTTATTGGTTTTGCTTTTATGATTTGCTGCCCCAAGCTTAAGCTGTGTTTATGAAATAAAAAAAATATTGATAGAAGTAATGCGAGATGATTTTGATTATTCTGCTCTGTAAAATGAAGCATACCTCAAGTCACACAATTCGTGATTTTCAGGTAAGGAAAAAAGAACCACTGCGGGAATTAACTAGTTGTTAACCTCGACACATGACTGCAAGCTGCACAAAACACTATCTACACATCCATTTTCTAATTTTTTTTGATTTTGTCTATGCGTTTAGAATCAGTAATATTTAAACATATTGAGAGATTTTACTTTAAGAATTTAAAACGTTTCACTACAAAAAAATAAGCTAATGTAATACAGAAGGCTTTTGCGCAAATTTCTCTCATGATACAATTTTCATTCTATTTGTTTTTACCTGCAAAGAGTATAGCGACTCCGAAGGGCCTGGACATAGCGGTACCGCTGTCTTCATCGCTGTCTCCAAAGCGGATGGCGAGATTGGACACCGCCTGCGCACAAGACTCTACAGTCATGCGCTCATTGTACACGAACCAGTGGTTCAGGCATTCCATGCGTGCACGCTCCAGCAGTGTCCTTGGAAAAAACGATGATATTATTAATTTACTTCACATTTCATCTCATAATGATATTATTATTTAATCAAATAGTTTTAAAAAACTACATACGACAATTGTCATAAATAAAAGGAAATATTGCAATGCAGCATGCAATGCAAGTCTATTTAATTAGGTGAAGTATTTTCAAAACAATAAGATGTATAATAATCGTAAAATTGGCTTATTTCGGTATATATACATTGTATGATTTTTAGCATAACAATTAGATTGTATATTCATAAAACTTTCATAAAATAGGTATATTTGAAATTATCATATTATCTTCTACGAAATATATACCTTGAATCAGCCATCAATCCTGAAACAGCGCAACCAATGTGTTTGTCCACTTCCACAATCTTCTCAATAGTGGTCGGCTCCATAAGCGGAGATGTGATCCTCTTCTCTACAGCCAGCACCACTCCCTCAGACGTGGAGATTCCGATTGCCGTGGAGCCAAGTTTGATAGCTTCAATTGCATACTCTACTTGGAACAGGCGCCCTTCCGGACTAAAAGTGTTGACCCCCCGATCATATTCCGAGCGAGTTAAAAACATCTAAAAACGACAAAAAAAATAGATGATTGTTAAAAAATTATAAGGATAAGCGGTCACTCAGTTAAAACAATGTTTTCAGTATTAAAATAGTTAAGTAATTGTAATGAAATAACAAAATTCTTTATAGGTTAGATGCTGCATGAATAGGCATGAATGCACACACAGAGAAAAGTTATTATATTTTGTTTATAAGTAACAGATTTGATAATTTTAAAACGTAAATTATCTTTGAAAAATTGTTACTAGAATGAAATTTTACGTAAACAAGATCAAACCTTTAGTTTATTTCGAAAAACTACTAACGATGAGTAGCCGAAAACGTAATGTCAAGAAGCCGGAATGATACTTTCGAGTGTTGCAAGATACCTTAATGCTGTATGTTAATTATAATACTAGATACTAAAATATCATATAAACAATACAAATAAATTAAAGAAGATAATTTAAAAAATCATAAAAAGCGATCTTAGTACTTTATTTGTAGTAGTGTATTTAAAAATGTTTTTAATTTGAATTTGATTTTAACGAAAAATTCAACTGTTTGAAAATTAAAGAAGATGTAGGTAATGGGGTCACTTTTTTGTAAATTGGAATAAAATAAAATCCATAGTTTAATTATTTATTAATTTAGCCCTATTATAAACTTTACTTATCTAATAAACAATTGAGATCATATTTAATCATTTTGGAAAATGAATTAAAAAACTATAATGATTTTAAAAATAAAACAAATTTGATCACCATTTCCTACTGTATGTCAATAGTGATCAGTGTGTGGGCAATGGTAGTCAGCACATGTCACACACATAAAAGTTTTTTGCATCATTGTCATTAATATTTATTTTCGAAGTATTATCCGATTCGTGCAGAATATGTTTCTTTACATTCTGAGGAACCTTTCTGGTTCTTTTTTTGGGCATCCGGATGAAATTTTGGATTCTTGGCTTGTTCTCGGGTGTTGATGAACTAAGGATACGATATAATATGGAGTTATTCTTGCTGCAAGAGGGCTTTTCATTAAAACGTTGCATTCTTTGGTCTGAGCAATCCAAAAAAGGTCAACAGTAGGGGCACCATATAAGTATGGTTTTTCTTGTAATGCTCATGGACGGCTAATAAAATATGTCTTACATGATTATTCAGAATTGTTTGGTCTGCAGAAGGTTTAGCATGATGGCTAAAAAGACTTTTTTATTGAAGTTTGGTTGTGTGGGCAATGGGGGTCATTTGACTCCGATTGCCTACATCGCCGAAGACGAGGAAAAAAAATTCTGCTAAAAAAGTTGAAGCTATAATAGCATCTGGGTTTTAAATCACGATCTAAAACACTATGGTCATTATATATTACAACCATGAAAAGAAGCACCAAGTTGTTTGAACCTTATCTTTGGATTTGTCCACTCGAACAATTAAATCAGAAGAGCACAAAATCGTTTTACTTCTATAACTCATTAACTGAGTAAGCCGTCGTCTAGATACCTTATCTGTGCACAGGTAAAAATTAAGTTAAAAAACATCGCTCTATCTCGTTTGGATTCTGTTAAAATGGGTTGACCACCATTGCCTACTGACTCCAATTGCCTACATATCTTCTAGGTATAATTGCATCCCAAAAAAATATTTTAAGTAGCCGAAAAAATTTGTTATAAAATAGCTAAAATAAATCATACCAAAAATAATAACGCTAAAACAAAACAAGCCAACTTATATATATATATATATATACTCATAGATATAATTGAGTTTTTATTTTTACTTTGTTTTGATGGGTAATTTTGGTAATGAACAATAGTAAAAAAAAAAAAAAATATGCACTTTACTTAAAGTTGCTTAATTTTAATACTAAATACTTTTTTCTATTTGAAATTGTTTTTTTACTTTTAGAATGACATATTATTTATCACAGTTCTGAACTGTCGTGGACAATTAAACTATACAGATTATTTTGATGTAGCATGGATATAAAGGATTGTTTATGGTTATGTTTTTCGCTAGCGATCTTTATTTAGATGCTTGACACGCGCCATGGCAGCACCGGGCTAGCCATCTGACGGGCTAGGAGTGAAGTCGCCGGCCGGGGCTGCTGTCAGCCAATCAGAACTCCTGGCCATTTTGTGAGTAAAATTATCGGTCACGTGACTAGACTGCGTTTTGAGAGCGCATTCAGCAGGTATGGTTATTCCCGTTTAATATTGTATTGTTATTTGTTTTACTGTGAAACGACCCTGAAATTTAGGCCCTACGACTGATATTCCAGCATGGCTATCGTGCCAAGAGAGTTGCGAGTGAGAAACGCGGTTTTTGCCGGAGTTTTCAAGTTGTCACAATGATATCCACGGTCGCGTTAAGAATGGCGTCCCTCCACATGGTTGCCGCCGAGGTCGAGTCTGATGCGCCGTACGCAGTGAAAAGGGCACATTTTTGTGTACCGAAGTGCAAGTTTGCGGTTTTGTTCGAGGCGGATCCTGTCCGGGAGGAGTGCTTTATATAATCGCGTCTCCCGGCCGCCAAATGAATGTTGCCGCTTTTCATCTGTCCGCGATGTATGATTCATTGTTTGCGAGTTGTCTTCCTAATCTGCTGAAGTACATCTTATTTGAGCAGCAATAATTGCAAATTCCCACGGTCAGGCTGGAAGAAAGCCGCGGTGCATTAATTTCGCTCTGCAGCTCACGTACTTCGATAAAAAATTGCATCTTTCAGATGTCATACCGAGGTTGTTGATATGCGACTCGTTCATTGTGTCTGAAGTCTATAAGTCGTGGTGCATTGTATTTTGTTATAAACATTTGTTTTATTATCATTATTGAAGGCATTTTATTATATTGAAATGGTTTTAACGATTCGTGAGTTGATTTTTGATTGCACGATTGTGATATTTCTGAGTTATGTTATTTCTGAGTTGTGATATTTCGAGTTATCATATCTTGTAAAGTCTACAACTACATTATTTTGTACCACATATTCGTTGCACTTACTGCAATGTTGCAGAATTATTGATTTTTGATAAGCACATCTTTTTACAGGTTGTTTTTCAAATGTCTGGTTCATTATTTTCACAACTGATTCGCAATTTGATAAACCAAATTGAAAAAAAAACCACTAAGAATGATTCACTGATTTTTTTATCTTGAGTGTAACGTGAAATGTAATTTGATTACATTCACCTAGAGTTAACTTATATGCTTATTTGTTTAACAATTCCATATTGCAATATTATTAAACTTTGTATATTTCGACACAAATATAATAATATCTCTAATTTATTTAAATAACAAAATAATTAAGTTCATACCCTTTTAGCAAATTTTTCGACTAATTATTTTCAAAATCTCACATAAAATCCTTTTGCATCTGTTTTTTTGTGATGCAGGATTATCTTTACTAAATACCATATCTTGCCTTATTAAACTAATAGTTTATAATGAGCTGTTTTTGTATTTTTCTGTGTATTAGAACAACAGGCAGTTTGCCTTCGAATTGTTACTTTGAATTCCTTGAGAACCCAGGCACTCAGCACATCCTGGGTTGCTGTACTTAAATTAGGTTCTAATCAATATATTAATTGTTTGTACAAATTTGAAAATTTCTTCCTTTGTATCCATTTTGTAAGTTTTGTTAATTAATATTTATTCCCTCAAGAATTAGCTATTTTATTATTTATTTGCGTTAGTTCATGGCTGTAAGTTTTTAAGAAACTTTGTGGTGTTTTCTTAATATTATAAGCTATGGTGGATATCTGTCGTTGGGCTTATTTTTTATGCATACAATGATTTACAAATATCAACAAATAAATATTCAATGGAACAGTTGGTATCGCTGTTCAATCAACTGATATAAAATATGGATGAAATACAAAATCTGCACAGCTTTAGCACTTAAAACAAAGATGCACATTCAAGCTGCACTCCATTATACTTAATGTTTACTTTCCCTGTGTTTAAATACAAAAATGCAAAATCCCAAATGATTTTGAATTGATTTGTGATAATTAAATTAACAAAATCTCCAGCTATTTGACTATTGGACATATAAATATTACGATTAAAAGTTTTGATAATTAAAAAGATGTTTATTTGTGCTATTAAGATTAACTGTCATATAATCTAGAGGTCGAGTTTTTCTTACTGGAATTTCATCTTAAAGATTTTTATTCTCTACCAGTTAGCCAGTGTCTGAAATGAATTTATATAACTTTAGCTGTTATACGTTTACTTTAAATACAGACTGTTAAGACTCGCTTAGCCACCGTCACTGCAAATTGTAAAAATATGAATAATTTTAAAAATTAGTTTGCTGGATTTTTGTAGAGAAATACAGTGAAAGTAGACACCTCAAGACACTTGTAGTAATTTGTTTTGTCTGTTTGTTGCAGCTAGTGTTGTAAATAGTGGCTGTACATATTGTAAAGATGAGCTTGGGAGCGCGAGCTTCCAACAAAGGGGGGACGAGGACAGGACAAAATCACCACAAACAGAACCATGTCACTCATGGCAAGCACACAGACAAACCACAGGTGAGTTCATCTACTTTCTCATCTGTACGTCCATAGGTTAACACGGTTTTGCTGCTTCTTGCATGGAGCAGATGATCATGCTCCTAAATATTGAAGTTCATCAGTTTTTCTAGTTAAAATGCCTTAGTATAGATAGAGATTGAGAACCATGGAACAGCCCATCGTAAAATTTAGGAACTGGTGAAGTAAGAGGAGTGGAGTCGAGGTGTGCTTAAGTATCCATGCAGACAATTTTAATGCTAAGTACACTCATTCTTCTCGTTACGCTGCCAGATCCAATAGAAGGCATTAAGTACTTTATTATATTTGTTAAATAAATTTGCACATCAAAGGACACACAATATATGTATCAACGAACTTATAGTGCATTTGCATCTACCACTTACATTATATGCGATAAATATATTTTCAGAAAAAAAGTTTTATTTTTATATCAGTTTTCTTCCTAGAATTTTATTATCAGTGGCCACGTTTATCTCAAAAAAAAAATAAAATAGGTATATGTCTTATGAAACACCTTAAATTATTATGTAATTGTTTATAAATAGTCTGCTTTTTTGACTGCCATTTTATTATTATTTCTAAGAGCTATTTTTGTCATGCGAAGTCATTGATAAATCGTTCACTATTGATTTCAATCACTATAATGAAGTATAAAATAAAAATGTTTACAAATAATATGATCATTTTAAATGTGAACCTATATTGCTTATTTTTATTTGATATTAATTATCTCATAATAATCTCCCAGTCTGGTGACGAAGACATTGCTTGTGCCGGTCTGGTGTGTGTGTTTGCACTGCATTTATATGGCGAGGCAGGTGTCTTGCATGTTCCTTTGGCATACTGCCAAAAAAGTAGGATGGAAGCAAACCTGCATAATAATTGCATCAATAATTAATATTTTGAAATTGATTGTGATGTCATCTGTCACACTTATCTGGCTAATGCTACCTACACTCCCCACTCTGTACATTCCTGGTCAACTGTTTGGAAATGTTTTCGATCAAATCTTTGTATAGAAAAGAGATTATATTTATAATTTTTATAAGGCTTTTTCTCTTCATTTCATTTACTTTTACTGTTTACCTTATCAGATATATTTTCTTAAATATATATTTTTTTATAAATATTTTATCTCTAACATTGTCTTTTAATTATTTTATCAAATAATTAGGTTTGTAAAGTATGACTCCCTAAGTTTTATTTTTGTTAAGACAGAGTTCCTACAGGATGTTTCCTTATACATAGCAAGTTGACTAAATGTAAACTCTGCTGGTATTTTAAGGATCTTTATGTATTAAATCTGTTGTATTGAAATTTCATCTTAGGTCTAACAACTAATTGGTAATATCCATAATAAGGCCATTCGGTTCATAATTGAGGGCTTCACGTTGAAGAGTTTCTTGAAGTATGATTATTTTTTAAGTATCATAGTAAAGATAGGGAATGTTTACCTCGTCAGTGAGGTAATTTGAAATTTGCAATTAGTGAGTAGAAACGTGCTGCTTGTGCGTTGTAAGGGAGATAAGCAAAGTTATATTATAAACAAATAATTAGTCTGGTTTACAACACTGTACTTAAATAAGTTGTTTTTGCAAATGGGTCAATGTTATTGTACAAATCTCGCACTCAATATATTTATACAAACATTATTTTTAACATTTCAAATTATATGTATTTTTTATTAAAGATTTTGTTACATCTGGATTCCATGATAGTTTGGAACTGATGAAATGTATCGGCTCCTCTAAGTACTTCATACTCTAGCGTAAATATATATTTAAGCAATTATGAAGGCTTACAATTTTTTCAATTCAATATTATGCAATGAATTTGGCTATGTTCACTTATTTTGTCATTTTTCTTTTGGTATTTAGTATTGGTTTGACACATGTATGTTTTCATTAAATTTAAAATACAATGTATGTATTGTATTCAGAACCAACTTTTTCATCTTTTTTAAAATTATTTTTTAATGTAAAGTTCGGCTTTGTATAGATAAAAAAGTATGTTTACAATTACTTTCTGCTCAGTTCTGTGGTACATTTTTTTTAATAACCTCTAAATTACTAAAATTGATAATAACATAATATAAATAAACAAGACAGATGAAAATGGTTTTGAAAGACAACTTACGGAGCATGTATGCTTCCAGTCGGTGTCGGAGAGTCAGAGTCAGCGAGCGTCACGGGTCACCGACAACAGTGAAGAGGCAGGCGGCTTCCGACAGAAGGTGCAGCAACTCATGGAAATGACGCGGCGCTGCGAGGAAGACGTCTGCTCGGCGCTGCACGACTGCGACCAGGACCTGGCCAAGGCTTGCGACATGCTATTTGAGGAGGCAGTGAGCAACTCACAGGTAACCCACACTGCATACTACTTGTATACTTTTTTTTAGACATTTCTATCCAATGAATCTTGATTTTTCTGATATATTAATTTCTTCTGACACTGAGATTAAATCGTATGAAATTATTACAAAATGTTTATTGGAGAGATGCTGTAGATAAATTTATTTTGTTCTTGGCAATTTTAAGATTTCGAGAGATTATTTGGTTCAAAATGAATTATTGTCATACTTTTCTTTACTATATATAAAGGCTCATTATGATAAATAATGATTCATATTTTTTCTGATTATTTTTAAAAAAAGACCTTGTCTTAAAAAATTTCAGCTTGGTGGGTTACTGAGTATTTGCATTTTTATCAACAACTTGGAGATTTATAATGATATTGAATTTTTTATCTTCTACAGGGCCAGTGGCAGACAAAGGAAAAGAAGAAGAAAAAGGCTGCAGTAGTCGCAGGCACTGTGGCCACGGGGGCTGGGGACAGCGCAGCTGAGTGCTGGGACAGCGATAAGCCAGAGGCCGCGCCTGCGCGACCCACCACCCGTACGCGCTCCGCTCCCAGACCAGCATGTAAGTGCATCACTCCCAGCGAATCTCAATTGAGCTTATATTCTATCAAATGTGAAAGTGTCATATGTTACTTTGTTGGAAATACTAAAAATGATTCTGAAAATGATAAAAATTCTTCATTGTGATATAGTTTTATTATCTAGAATAAATGGAATTTTTTTAATAAATATTGACAGTACATGAAAAAATAATTTAACCAGTAACAATTGACTTATTGATTAGATGATTTAGTTTCTTGGGTGATGAGCTGCATTATGGGGACCAAAACGTCGTAGAACTGAAAACATCAAACAGCTCAACTCCAAGAAACCAAATCATATAAAACAGATCTCAAAACCTATGAACAGCCTTATTTTTTTTATTAGTCTGTCTTACAGCAGATGTAAAATGATTTAGTATTTTCCTGTTTTTGACATGTGTATGTAAACATTTTTTTTCTTTATAGTTACAGTAAGGTTACTGTACAAAATGTAACAAACGTGTGGTTAAAGAGTTTATTTAACGTGACCCATGTTGTTTCAGACCGCGGACGAGGAGGTGACTTTCACAGCGGAGGCGGGGAAGAGGGTGAGGCGGGTCGCGGAGGGCCAGGAGCGCGGCGCGGTGGAGGACGAGGAGCAGGACGCGGAGGTCGCGGTGCGGGGCGGGGGGGCCGGGCCGCGCGCCCACCACCCCGCAGCCCACGCGCTCCTCGCCAAGAGGCCTGGGGCCAGGCAGACCCTTCCCAGAGTGAGTTCCCAGTCTCATCCACCATCTTTATCATCTTCCCTGTTCATTGAATATCTCTTCTGAACAATTGAGATACTCATAGAATTGTTTTGAACTTAGAAAAGCTGGTTCAATTTGACTGGAAAAAACTGTTACTCCTTGCCTACAACAGATTGAAAAAAAAATCACCCACGAGTGTGTCAGTCTGAATTTTCAGCCAATCGATTACTCCTTGTAAAATGTCCCTTTAAAGTTTAGTGTATTTATAGTATTGCTGAGTCCTGTACAAGTCCAGGTCAGGAGAAAACAATCCAAATTCCCACGGTAGCTCTGATTAAAAGCTTGGCACCCGAAAGGATGCTCATCCCAGGAGAGTCAGCTGTTGACACCACGCTAGTCCTCTTATTATAACGCCAACAACATTAGTCCACTTGGCAACATATCAAATTGTATAATGTGTACTTGCGGCGTCCACCTTGGACCGTTAGTGCCGCCCATTGTCCAGAAAGTCAAGTGCAGTACCCTGCCAAACGAAGTCGCTTTTACTTCAATATGAATAATAAGTAATAATACCAATGTATTAAATAAATAAACTGATAGTAAGTGATTTTACGACTGTTGATCAATTTATAAAAATTATTTTTAATTTGTAATCAATATTAAACAACAAGTTTCAGTCTGTCTTAACAGATGTCAGGTGGTTTTTTATTTTTTTTTATATTGTATTTATACTTTTTACCATGCTAAGTCATTTTTTGTTTCTAGACAATGGTGCAGAGTTTCCTTCACCAGAAGACTGGGACAACGAAGAGTGGTCAGGGTCCTTAGCCGATACCAAAGTCTTCACTCCCTCGGGCGGCGTCGAGCCCACACCACCTCTTCCTACCATACCGGTAATCACCGTCACCTTAAGAATGTAATACTTACAACATATATGTGATCAATCCATTTTGCAGAGAGTGTGTCCCATGTTGCAGGACGGAGCGGAGTACTTGCCACCTGCACCGTCCCTGGAGGTTGTGAGCCCCTCACCCGCTCTCACGCAGGACCCTGCCATCTACGGCTACTCCAACTCCACTCACCACATACCCAAGGTGAGGCATCACTGCAGCCTCACATGTGCTGATGAGTCGCCATGCCTGCGCTGTATATTGTAACATGTCGCGTATTGCAGGCGCAGAGTCCGGTGGCCATGCCGGTGTCGGGGACCTTGTCGGCGGCGCAGTCTCAGTACCTGTCTCAGCTTACGCACAAGTCTGACCTTAAGCCCCAGGACAACTTGCTATCGTCTGTACCTTTAGGTGACTTCATGCATTCTTATACTATTCGTTTGTGTATTATATATTATATAGAGATATGTTGATCAATAATGTTCATATTTTTTATTGTCGAAGGCACTTGACTCTGATTATTAATCAGTATTTGGTTTGTTTCAGTCTATAACTCGAGTTTTGGTGTGTACAGAGCTGCTTCCGATATCTCAAGTCATCGGAAAGCCCTTCCGAGGGCGCGGGTACCGCCTCCTTCCAAGGTTAGGCTAATTCTATACATTGAAATGCAAACTTTTGTTGAAAAAAGACTAATTTGATTTGTGTGTCTGCAGATTCCGGCCAGTGCGGTTGAGATGCCCGGGGAGCTCGAGGGGTCGGTGGGGCTGCTGGATGTGCAGTTCGGAGCCCTGGACTTCGTATCAGACGGGCCATTCCTGGATGCAGCTGCTCCTGTCAATGACAAATTTAGCCTAGTGAGACTCACCTTTACTGATGATTAGTTCAATGACTAGGAATAATACATATTCTTAAGTATTCATTTCAATAGCCAAAGAGTGATATTGTAATTGGTTTCTATGGCTATTCAAGAGCATTACATTACAAGGTTTACCTATTTGACAATATATTTTAAATACATATATAATGCTTAGAATTTTTCAATGAGGTTTTATCAGCTTAGAACTAACTACTTGAGAAGGCAATCCAACCATGTGCTAAACTTTACAAGTATTAATTTTATACCATACCATAAAAAGGCAGCTTAAATAATATATTTTTTTAATTGTAGCTTTTTCAAATAATTATCTCAATTTTTTATTTTGTTTAAACAATGGTATCATGAGTATTCCCATTTCAGAGCAGCAGCCTGGAGCACTCGCTCGCGGAGGTGCCGGTGCGACCAGCCTCCCCGCTGGTGACCCCTGCGGCTTCAGTCCCCACCGCGCCCGTGGCTTCTGCGACCATGCCTGACGTGTCCTACTCCAGCTCCTCCACTCCCGGCCAAATGGTAACTTCTTTTTTTTTTCAATAAAACTACTGATAGTCAATAATAGAAATCACTATGTTTATAGTGAGTTGAAAATGAATTATTTTTTATATGAAATTTTGGATGAAAGGAAACCAAAACCAGCTAATGACTGAATCACTTTACAGCTTTACTGACTTAATTTAAATCATGCATTGATTTTGAGGTACTCCTTGATAGTCTTTATAAAAATGTATTGACTTTTAAACCTATCGTTCCAGCAGTTGACTTCAGAGTCGCTGTCGGCGGCGGTGGCGGTAGAGCAGAGTGCCCCCGTGGCCTCCCGAGCTAGTCAGCCTGCCTCTTCGCACTCGTCACATTCGTCGCACTCTTCACACTCCACACCACAACTCACCACCGTCTCCGGTAAGTAAGACTCGTCGATGCTTGAGATCACTAGATCATTTCCAATGAAATGCTTAAACCTCTATTGACTGTTGATGTAAAAATAAATCAAGTAAGATTAGTTTATAAACTGCTTTGTTTTAAGTTTGAAATTTGTACACTCGTTTGAAATGAGATGTTTGCTGCCGACATACTCGTGTGCTTGTGATCTCTTTCTTATCTTGCATACTGATGATGACATTGATTTCAGGCTTGGAGAGTCAACTCACAGGAAGTAAGGCGCCCTCATCCACAGAAGCCACACAGCAGTCCGTGTACTCCTACCCTGGGCAGGCCTACAAGCAACCCTACCACCCACACCACTACCCTGCCAATCCTTATTCACAGGTCTGCTCCTTATTTAATTAGTTCTGAAATTTTAGCCGAAGGCGAGTTTAGGGGGTAGAGATCTGTCAAGCAGTGCATGACATCTGTCATGACTTATTTGATTTACATGCATCATTTATTTGCAGTTGATAAAATTTATTTAGGTTGTTGTGCAATAGTGGATTTAAACTAAAATTTACTGACTGCTTTCCATTGTAGTAGTTAGTAAAATAAAAATAAAACATTCAGTTGGAACTTGGAGATTTAAACAATTCCACTGTGTTTCTACAGCATCAGGAGATATGAGTAAATTGTATATCATATAATTTTGTGTTTCATTTTCCAGCAAGTAAATTCAAATGCGACTTCATTCACGGCGGCCTCGAGCATTGCTTCCGGCAATGTGTCAGTGTCTTACCCACCCAGCAACACTCTCACCCAGTACCAGCACTCGCAGCCCATCAACACCTACCAGGTCAGTCACCACACTGCAGAATATTACAATGCTAGGATCTTTCCGTTTAATGCTAAAACCTCACACTTATGCCTATTTAAACTATTTTTATTTGAATGTAACTATTTTCAAAGCACTATATGAATATTATTAATAATACTTGAAATAGTATCTGATCACTACTAACGAGTAACCCATGCTCTCCTGGCTGCAAACTTAACACTCTGGGACTGCACTTGAGGCATCCGCTGCGTTGAACTGCACGCTGCTAACCTGCATGACATCTCGCTGAACTCGCTCCCTAACGGGGTATCGCTAGTGGGGGTGTGTGTGTCTAATTTGTTGTTTAACATTTTCAGAATTCCTCAGCATCTGTTTATGGTAACAATGCGCTGTACACTCCTTCCACCGTCCCCTATAATACCTACCAGACCCTGCAAACCAACTCTAACAAGATCTCATCCAACGTCAAGGACTCACAGGTCAGTCATCTGCGCTGATCTCTCCAGCTAGACTGCCGCACGTCCATGAGTCACAGGATTACTCTCTCTTCCTCTTTAGTACTCTTAACATACTGTTTCAAGCTAATTACTGAGGCCCTTACACACATTCCAACACAAACGCCCATCGATGAATTGTATTGTGTGCAGTGCTTTTGTTCAATTTATTTGTGACATTGTACACAATTTTTCTGGCAAAATCGTAACATAGTTGAAATAGTTCATCTATCAGCTGCACTGAGACATGAGTAAAGTTCATGGGAAGTGCAACTTCAACATGTGTTTATTGCCCAGTTGCTATAAACATTAATTCAGTCATGTTCTTATACGTTATTTCACAATTTAAACATGATGTGACTAAAACTCATGCAGGCGTGTAAATACAAAATATACACTCTTATGCTGTGTAAAAGTTTAAACTCGGACTTCCGAAACACTTGTGCCCCGAGCATAGAGTAAATTTTCTTCTACTCAAGTGAACCGTGTAGTCTTCAAATAAATACTAATATTCAAAGCCTTTAAAGGAGGAAAATTAAAAATGACTGCCATAATACAGGTTGTAAAATAGACTAGTATTGACAACATGAATACTGAATACACGAAGAGGCTAACTAACATGAAGTGGATGAATGGGTTTCCTGACTGCATGTCCTTTCATTTCTTGCTTTGTAGGTAATCTAAAAGACTTACCAGAATAAACTAATTTAATGACTTGAAAATAATCATCTGATCCTGTTATTCAATTTTTGAATTTTACTTTGATTTCAGTATGAGCCTGCAGTAACGTCATCAAATAACAGCCTCTCAAATACGCCATCAGCCCAATCCTCCACGCAGTCTTCCTCTAAGATCTCCACCACCTCAGGGTCGGGCAAGGTTGGCAGTGGCGGTGGCGGCGGCGGCGGTGGTGGCGGCAGCGGCGGCGGGGGCGGCGGTGGCGGTGGCGGTGGCGGTGGAGGCGGTGTTGGCGGCGTCTCAGGAGTCATGAACTCTGGTTCGGGCCACGTTGGGATGCCTTATATCATGGGGCAGCCCTTCTACGCCCAGCAGCCACTGCCCACCTACACATACGAGGAGATGCAGATGCTGCAGCAGAGGCTCCCCCATCATATGGTAACAATCAATCCACCAGCTCAGATATATAATTTAGGATATCATTCAATGCATTGTCTATCGTTGGGATCAATGACGTCAAAACACAGATAGCATGAATGAGGAGCCTATAAATACTTACCTAACTAAGAGACTGCAATGGGCAAGGCAGGTAGTCAAGCAGTAGGAAAATTTCAGAGACCTGTGTTATGATTATTATTTACAAAAAATCACAGAACTAATTTTTTTTTGAAGGGATTTTGAAGAAAGTAACATATATTTTCAAGGAAATTGAAAAAAAATTAAAATTGCTAGTTAGTTAGTTTCCCCAAATTCAATTTCCTTACCCCGGCCTGTTTAATCAACACAAAACTACAGACAGTATGTTTTTGGCATTCATTGGTTTCTGGCAACAAAAGCTCCATTGCTCTGGGTGCTTTATTTCTTTTTAAATTGCTGCTTGAGAAGTATTGCTATTTAATACAACCATTTATTGCAGACGGGCTATTACGAGATGGGCTACGGCGGCAGCGCAGCACCCTCGGCCCGCGAAGCGTCGCTGCCATCGTTTGCAGCTCTCTCGTCCGAGGCACGCTTCGGGCGCGGTGACGCCCCGTCCCCCTCGCCCGCGGGACAGCCCGCGGCCCTGCTGGGGGCGGCGGCAGCCATGCAGCCCTATGCGTACTTTTACAGTGGCGGAATGGTTCCGGCAGGCTCCTTCCAGCCGTACTCTACGCAGCCCATGTACCCCGTGAGTACGCTCGCTAGCACGCCCCCCGCAAACGTAATGCCGCTTTTCATTATTACTACCGACTACTCTATTGTGGACTCCCAAGTTGTCTCTCAACCGACGCTTCTTTCAGTCTCATCATCGCTGGTACATCACTCTCGTGATGTGCTCTCTGCTGGGGAGACGTGTGCTTATAATCAAATTACCATGTTAATTTGATAATATTTGAAATTCGTTATTAGTGACAAGAAGCAGTTTTAAAGATGCTATTTGTTTATCCAATACACTGATACTTATAATTATTATAATGTAATTATAGACAACCTATAGTACATTTAAAATTGCACTTTTGCCAAATTCACTAAATCTCCATTGTGACCAACATTGTTTTCACTACTATACTTGGATCTAATTCATGAAAATCTTCATCCATATATGACTATTTAAAAATATTTACTACATATATATTTATATATTGGTATAGTTTCTCATACTAGTACACAATTATTGGTATTAATACTGTACATTTACTCGGTTGAGGTGCGACATGGAAGAACCACCACTCTGCAGACAGCAGCCCATTTGCCAATAGATTATTTTAAATACAATTTGTTTATGATCAAAAAACTTCATACATTTTTATCGATATTTGCACATAATTTATCAACATATTTCATCAACATGTCAATTCTTTGCTGCTTTTATGTAGCCAAGAGAGTTGCACTGTTGGCGAGATCAGAACTTGTAAATTATATGAGAGTATTTTTAATAGAATTCTCTGCACAACGAGTATTTAAAAAAAATATTGAATGTGCTCACAAGTTGGTTGCTGTCTACACTGTCATGCATAATATCCCTTACAAAAATATACTATCAATATAGACAAAATTTGAAACAATCTGGTGGGGAACTTTCTAACATTCACCCCTTTCATGGGAAAATATTTCGGTTTCAAGTTCACATTCTCTGCTACTCCTTGGCTTTCTGGGTGCTTTGCTTTGGGAATATGTAACTTGTACATAACTAGTTCTTGCCAATATCTCACGAATAACATTCAAGGATTAACGGTTGAGGCTTGAGGGGCTTAACGTTTCCATACGAATATGCATCTATAGCGATGTTATCACAATTTATTAAATGAGTTGATTTGTTTCTTGAGTGTTGGGCTGCTTGAGGTTTTTACTCCGATGTTTCGATCCCCGTGCTGAGACTTTCTTTACGGACTTTGACGATGGTCCCAGCAGGGAGACCGAAACGTTGGAGGAGTGAAGATCCCAAGCAGTCCAACACCAAGGAAACAAAATCAACTCGTAACAATGCTAACAAAATCTATGATATATATAACATTCAAATACACATTTATTACTTAACCACAGTAAGTTTTTAGAAATGACCTAACTAAAAAGAATGCTTGCGCATAATAACTCCTTTGAAACTGTATGCGTTTACAAATGACGTACGTACGCGCAAGAAATAAATCATTGCTTGCCCTAAAATTTCTTTTGAGCAGTTTTAACATGTATATTTTTAATCCAAATTAATGCCAAGAACGTAATATACTTGTTTTTTGTTTCATATAAAATTTTATTTTGAATTGATAAAACTGCTATCTCGGATTTTAAGGTCGATGAAGGCCGCTGGCGTGTGCATAGCGTGATATAGTTAGATTTTGATATTTTGTGAATGCATGTCCACATTCAAATTTTGTACAGAAGTTTCTTGCATTTTTGGTATTCATACACACATGAGAGCAGGCATCATTTGTATTATGATCGGTCTTTATTAGAATTATTATACAATCTGTGGATTGCACAGCTTATTTCCAAAATTCTCTATAACTCTCTAAAACAAGTCATTTTTTCATTCGTAAAAACCCGACACAAATGATGCTATGAATTGTAGTGCAAATTTTGCAAAAAAAAATTGTTACACATTTCAATATTTTGCACACTGGTTTTTTTTTTTGTTAGTAGGTCCACAATATCATTTACAGCAAATTGAAATGGAAAATAACCAAGTCATCATCAACTTGCTTACTTTCATTTATCTCACATACAAGTTATAAACATGTTAGTAGGGCAAGCCTGGAATGTGAAAATAAACTATAGAAATAGAACTCTCCGCCAGCCCTGCTGTTGGGCAATCTACTCCCAGTGAACTGGCACAAAAACTGTTGACTCACAATATCGCAATCAGGTGTATTTAAATAAATTAGTTTATATCACCTTATGGACCAGTGGAAAGCATTATTGCTTATCTAACCAATTTTCAGGTTCAAGTTCAAGAGGAGCCACAAGTTGTTTCATTTTTCTAATAGATCATTTTTAAATTGTATATATAAGAAAGGAAATATGGTGGCGTAACAATTGCAACACACTGAAAACCTACATATTGTTTCCTTGCAATATTTTTCATTTTTATTTTCCTGATCCCGTGACTTTCCCTGCTCGTGGAGTTGCCATTAAAAGGCCAATGCTGTAGATTGTGATAACGTTATGAGTATGTGCATATTCACACATTTGAAAATTCTTATTATTTTGTATGGAAACACATTGATGCAAACACCCTAAAAATAGGTATATCTCACTGATTTTTTTAGAGCTTAGTAATAGCGATAGGAAGGGCCATGGTCCTGGTGCTGGGTCTTACACAGAAATACGCCACGGCTCGTTTCTCTTGCTTCAGATGGCAACAGCGGGTAGCACCGGCTCCTCGTCATATGCAGGTGGCAAGGGCGTGAGCGTGGGGGTGAGTGGAGGTGGCTACGTGGGCGCTGCCACAGCTTATGCCCCCGCGCCGCAGCCAGCACCGCCCCAGTATGAGGCCGGCCAGGCCGGAGCTCCGCACAACACTACCCAGCACAACTCCCACCAGCCCGAGTACAAGGCGGGTGCTGCCGGCTCCGGCTACTCCGCTCAGACTGCCAAGGCCCAAGGCGCCGCCGCTGCCAGTGCTGACCTCGGCTCCTCGATGTATGGGGCCAGCAAGGGACACGCCTCACTCAACAAGGTCAATGTTAGTCTTTCTTGCAACTTTGTTCTTCATTCCGCCAAAACGTTTATTAGTGGTGTGGGAATTAAGTGAATACGAGTGATCAACCTTTGTGATGACCAAAATATCACATAAGTAGTTAATACATCATTAAATCCTCTGTATTGACAGGTCTCAATTATCTGGGATTTCGAAAGCCGAAAAAAGTGTTGCGTGCCATGTGTTAAAATTTTTTGGTGCTAGCCAAGCTATATGGAATTTTTTTTACATATATTAATAAATTTGATTAGTAATTATGTTCTTTATGATGTGCTAAATGATTTACATGATTTGATAGATGGTTAGATTTTGCACGCTCAAATTTCTGATATATCAGACATAATGCTATTGCCAGAAGTTTTAGTGTGTTACACATAATATACGTGTTTTCAATTTTGTTGTCTTCACAATGTTCATAATTCACAAAAGTGTCAGTTTTAGAACTGATATTTTTCATTATCAAGTCACTCCGTATTTACTTCACCGAAATCAATTCACATGTGGAATTAAGATGCGTCTACCATCACCTAATTATTTTCAAGATACAAATGTAATGCATCATCAAAAGCATTCATATAAATTTCAGTTCAAACTGGAAATTTACGACATCCATAATGGTTAATTTTATTTGAAGATAGATCTTTCAACTTCCGCTTGTACTCACAGAGCTATGACAAGGCGGCGTACCACAGTGCTACGCCCCCGCCCCCGTTTGGGCTGAGCGGTACGGCCGGCGCGGGCGCGGCCTATGCGGCTCCTCACCAGATGTACATCGCTCACCAGGCCATGCCGCCACCCCACCAGCACCAGGTGCGTCCACTGCAGTGACAACCTCCTAACCTCATTTCATTCCTTGCAATCCAACCGTATAGGCTGCTTCCATCTTCCTTAATACGGAATACAATATACAAACCCATCAGGCTGCTTGCTTGCGAAGATTGGTACTGCAAGTCTACGAATGACTACTTAACTCTAATCTGTGACTGAATAGACAAAATAATCGGCACTTGCACTTCATGAGGATTTTTAATGTTCAAAACCTGCACCGTCACCTGCGGTTCGTCGCATCCCATAAAAGATTAGCCGCATTGCGTGAAGCATCATGGATCAATCCCATTGCATTAATGAAGTGTTCTATTGGTGACGTGAGGTGAAGGTTTCAATGGATGAAAAGACAAGTCTTAGGTGTTTTGCTGATGTCAAATAAAAACAAGATGTGCATAAAGCACCATTCAAGTAGCAAGGTTATTTACGAGACTGGTTATCTAACCTGAGATTTAATATTCTTAAATTGACTTCCCATATTTAGTACAGTACCTACTCTCTCCGCACACCACTGAGGATTGTTTCTTTAGTTGTGAGTTACGTACACAGATGATACTTAATTATGTGTAGAGGCGTACTTGCAACCTCGTCACGGACTAACATCTTAACTATCCAAACTCCTTCTGTGCAGTTGCTTGCCCGCCAGTAATTAGTCTCTCATGAGCCAATCACAGTACCCACCTAGCAATGATTTCTTTATTTGTAGAATTAACAATTTTGAATGCTACGCATGCTGACTGCATACACTAACACCAATACATTGAACTGTTTTCTCTTTTGTTGCTGGTTTCATCCACGCTAGGCATTGCTAGCAGTCTTGAATGAAAAAAAAAACATTGTCACTAAACACTGCTATAAAAAATACATGATCTGGTCTGCCTTTAACCATGTTAATTGTTTTTAGGTTTGTAAGTTAGTACTTACAGAACTATAAAAAATTAACAAGAGCAATGTCAGTTTTTATTAGTTGGTTGACTTGGCTTCAGACAAAGACATTTGCGAATTAACAAAATACAACTAAAAATTACAATCGGAAAATTCAGTCCACTAAATATAAACAAATGTGTAAACAAATAAACGGTTGTTGAAATGCTGACAAACACTATTAATTTATTTCTAGTTAGTCTTATTGTTCGTAAACCAAAAGATAAGTTCGCAATCGTGTGTTGGTGTTACACTTTAACTGCATGCCTCCTAGTCTATTTTTATTTGATTGAGTTGTGTAAATTTTTCAAGAGGTTCATTACAATTTTTATTTCATCCAGTTTCACTTCTGCCTTTTAGTATTTTTTTTAACCTTTTGCTTTGTATCAACGCATATTCCTATTTAAAATATGTATCTAACGACAGAACTCCAAGCTTTTCTTTCTAACATTCTTCCACTATCTCGTCCTCATAAACGAGATATCCTAAATAATATTTTAGATTCTAAGATTACTAATTAAATGTAGTAATGTCTTTCAAATATCGTCAAAAGAATTAAGTGATACCCCATTTAGTTTACTTTTTATCATTGAAATACTTCATTCTAAAAAAATTTCAGTACAATTCATAATAGAAAAATATTTTATATTCAATAATAACTGGTGCTCCAGGTTTTATATACTTGCAAATAAGATAATTAATAAAATGGTAGTGTTTTAACGTTTACACAATTTCATTCACTTATTTTCCTGTAAGTAATAATTTTTTTTAAGTTCCCATGCTATATTTAATAATATGGTAATTAATTTGTGTGCTATTAGACATGTTTTTGCACACCTGTTGTGTGTCCACTAACCTCACAAATCGGAGCCAGGAGATGGGTGCGATCTCGATGATGCATTGCCACATGACCACACCTTTTTTCGCCTTTTCTGTGGTGTTTTTTTAATTTGAGAAGTTCAAAGTTGATCCTTGTATTTAATTATGCACTAATTGGGGTATTGCTTTTTTTTTTTTTTAAATTTAAATTTAATAAATTAGAGTACTCACAATCGGGCGAATCATATTTCAGTATTTATTATTAAAAAGATCACATTGGAATCGATACATCAAAAAAAATATTTTATTTTCTTATTACTACCTACCTGGAGTTCTGAATACTGGCACCTTCCAACTAAAGCGATGCAGCAGGTCTTCCTGTCGGGCACCACCTGCTTCAGCGGAGACATCAGTTGCTTCAGAAAAATTGTTTGAAATCAAGTAACCGGCTATCTATTGATTGTTTCTTTTAGAGAAAAATGGCAACCAACGTGTGCTGTAACTATTCGTAATTTCGATCTACAGCTATTTAATGTTTTTGTACATTAAACATAAATATTTTTAATGCGAAATCATAGAAAATAATTAACTTCACCCTAACCAATAAAATTCTATCGAAAGTGACTAAAAACACACCACTCTTTTATGAATTCCATGCAATTTTTTTTTTTATAATCAAAGTATATTGATGTTGGTTTTTTGCTAATAAGTTTTAGCAGAAAGGTGTCAATATATTGTAGAGTTTTCTAGAAACTTTGTATGTTGATGTATTGAACTAGGAACAGTAGTAAATGTTGGGCAATATGAGGAAGCCGCGAGCGCGTCCCGCCTCGTGTGAGTGCTCGCCAGCTCCGCACTCCTTAGTTTGTAGACCTCAACTTTTATTTCCGACTGCATGATTTTTTTTCAAACAGTATTGTGTTTTATAGATGGAAGGGAGGAGCAATAGTCATAGGCGGGTAAGTCTATCCATTTGTCTACCGTGTCTATCTCCTAACCTAACCTAACATCGTAACACTCGCTTACTCACCCCCCATCGACCTTTATGTGCGGTAAGCCCCCGGCCTATCGTGACATCTTATCTGAGCATGCTTCTGTATTGGAACTCTGAACTAAAGGATTATTGCATTACGTGTTATACAACTTGACAGGTTTTTCTCCCAGGGCATATTTTGTATCTTCATGTTTTAGTAAAAATAACTAGCCAACTGGTGCTTAGCATTTTATAAACTTATTTAAAGATCAATTTAATGGTAGCCTAACCCATATGATATGATTGAACCATTTCTCCATTAAAAAATATGTATCGATGAGAGTGGTTTTGAACTGCTAAGTTGAATTGACTGATTTTTTACAAAATATATTTTACAATTCGCTACGCTATTTTATTGTAATTTAATATTTAAGTTCACTTTTCATATAGATTATTTTTCTTCAAGGCATTAATAAAATGTTTGCCATAAAATGAATATCAAAATAATTATTTCTAAAATTGTAGAAACTACGTCGTTTTTCCTATATTTTTTGCATTTTAAAATGTAAACATCTTGCACCATCGGTTCAGTAATCTCTGACCTCATCAAGAGATTTGCCCTCTAGACGGCGACTTTACTTCGGGACGCTTCTGTCAAGTCTGTTGCATTAATCAGAGCGCTTTTTGTGAATGTTTTGTACTGAAGCATCTTGGGTTCAATGGATCGGTGATGTTGCTCCACTGAAGGCTCCCAAACTCGCGTGGGTGCTGCCATCACGGTGGATATTCAACAGAATGGAAAAATTTAAATATACTTTTTTCAATACATGAACTTTGATTGCTAATTGCTAATGCAATTGACGCTAATTGACATTTAAACAATCAAGGATTTTCTCCACATCGTTATTGCATTTCCCTGAAAGCAAATAAGGTTAGAAAATAACTTTGTTTTTTTCCATCCTGTTTGAGTTTTTGCGACACCGGCACCGGTGGGAGACGACACCTAATTGCTACTTGCCAATTGTACCTTCCCCAATGTTTCATAGTAATACTGCTGTTATTTTTTTATTGTTGGTGATTGACGTGTCTTTTGTTTTGTATCGATGGCTTTGACTATGGTGCTAATTATTAAATGCATAATATTGTATAAGAAATTTTAATAAGCATACATTGGGGAAATTTCTTAGTAAAAGCTGTTGTGTAAGTTTTGCCTCATATCTTTTGTGATCTGAATGTAGGGTCCATTGGATGTTCTGGCTTTGAAGTGACTTGTGAGTGGTCGAGGTGCATCCGACCCTCGCGGCCGATCCAGCTGATAAAAATGTTTTTTTGGAGACCTGAAGTAACAGGCTTTTTCTACTTGATTTAATATCTTAATTGTTATACTGTAAGAGACAGTGTACGAGTAAACAGGCTACGTCTAGAAAATATTATGTAATTAAAGACTTTAATCTTAAATGTAATCGAGAGTGTGTTGATTTCCAAATCTTGTAACTGACTTTAAAGAAGCTTGAGATTAATCTTTCTTGTTATTATGTCTAGTTTTTCACGCTTTCCCCTTCTGTTACTTGTTAAAGAGAGCTGGTAAGCGAGACACGAGGCGAGGTTGACTGACATTGCTTTGTTTTCCGTTGCAGGATAACGGTACAAACAGTTCCAGGGGCTCGGCTTCCGGCCAGAGCAAGCAGGGCGGCGGTGCCAAGCAAGGCTACTCCCCGTCCTACTGGAGCCCCAACTAGGGCAGCCCGATCGCCCCGCCCGCTGCGCGTATCTCAACTGTGATTGACTCTTAAGTACCCGCGTTGTATGTGAACCACGAACATGGATCTGTCCAACCAATCTGGATAACAAATGAAAAATTGAACCCGGATTTGGTTTTCTTCATTCGGAAACCGACATATCTGATTATAATAAAACAATGTAAACGGAGAAGCATGGAAAACTGTGAAAGTAAAAGCTTCGTAATGAAATCAATATTTTGATCATTCCCAATGAGCTCTCTTTCGTTGCTTGTGATTGTTTTGACATTGAAATCGGTCGATTTAAATCAGGAATTGCAGATGATTTATATATTTTTTTTAATTTTAACCTAGAACTTTTTGTTATTGTAAATTCTTTTTTCCACTCTATCGTGCGCCCTGCGTATCTGTTTTAGCTTTAATGACGGGCGCACGTGGAGCGTCCCGCTCGATTCGAGCGTGCATCATTTCTGTGTAAAATTTTTGTATTTGGAAAAGTATGCACGTTTGCATCGGGCCGGAGTGCCCATATGCAGGACATTGGCGTGAAAATTGTCATTATACCTTACCCTACCTTGCACACTTGTTACCAGTCAAATTGTAATGTAAAAATAAGATGTAAAAAGCTGAAATAAAGGAAAACACATGTTATGGGAAAAGTAATGTTGACATAAGGCGACACTGAGTAAGAAATTACTTTACTTGGAATTATAAGTTTTTGCGCGAGTCGGGATGTATACTTAAAGAAGGGAAGTTTCTCTAATTTTGGATTGCATTGTGCAAAAACTCGAGTGCTAATTTTTGTTTTTTTTTTTTTAATGTTCCTAGTACTCTAAAATCTCGACAATATTTAGATATGATTTATGAAAATAGGTAATTTTAGTTCAAATTGCTCTAAGACTTTCTGTGGGGCAAAGTATGCGTCGCCGGGCGCTCCTTCCCAAGTGGGACCGCCACCTGACCGCATGCTGCAACAGGACTGAGGACTTGTGAAGCATTGTACATCGGAATACACTAAGGAATTTTTTTTACTGAAAAAAATCATATTAAACCAAATTACAGTGATATCGGCTGAAAACATTACATGTCTTCTCTGATTATTGAAGACTTTTGTACTGTTCAATAAAAACATAAGCAAATTAATTACATTTAATTTTATTATTTCCTTTTTTCGTCTCGTCTTACTCTGAAGTCAACTTCCTCCGTCAATCTCAGCATCTGAATTTTTTTAAACGACAAATACTAAGCATCCGATCACTTCCCAGTGCTCCGGTGTAATAATAAATGCCACTAACAATGATTCACTAATTTCTTGCAGCATTCAAAGTTTAGCAGAAAGTGGTGGAAGTTGACTTCATGTTGAAATACTAATTTTACTTTATTCCTTCTGTTACTAATATTGACTCTCACCGTAAGGTAGTTACACTTTTATACAAATGAAGATATATATGGCCTCGTATCCGTAACCATGCTGCAGACAACGACGTGCTAATATTGTTTCTTTAGTACACTGTAACTGTCAAGAGAGTAAAGGTTTTGAGGTTGAAAATTACTATCTCAACTGTCCGAGTGATGATCGACTATTTATAAAAGAATCACTTAATGAATATTATCTCTTGTCTAGTCATCATACTTGAAGGCCAACTGGGCACGGAGGGGAGAGCGGGGCCGCCCGGAGACTCAAGTCTCGGTCAGAATATAATGACAATAGTAGATATGAAATTATGTAATCTCGAGTAAGTCGCAAGACGAGATGTCGTTAGCAATAATCTATGACTACGGTGGATGGTGGATTCTAAATGACAGTTGTCAATTATTATTGAAAACAAATCGAAAACCCGCACTGGAAGCGATACAATATTTCTAGGGTCAAAAGTAACTCATTTTTGATAAATTACTGAGGTATAATAAGTACGATGTAATCTTTTTAAAAACTGAAGACGCCATTATTCTTTATTGTGAAATCAAGCGATACGAATGTGAAATTAAATGAAATGTATAGCAAACTTTTATATAACATTTTAGGTCTAAGACCGTTGTATGTATTTAAAAAGTATTCTAAATTTCTTGTGTAAGATTTTTCACAAACTAAACGAGAATTTAGCCACTGGAGACGTCGACGGCGGGGGTTAAAGGTTTGGCGCTCGATCGACCAAACCTGAAATCAAAACGTCAATACGGGAATTATTTTTATATTTAATTTGTATACGTATCCGTTTGTTTGGATATTTTTGTATGGTTGATGAATTTTCACACGTGTATATTTTACGATAGTTAAACTTTTTATACTGTAGTATAAAATTACAGCCCTTTTTTATGTTACCCTCTTCAAATGGTCAATAGGAAAAGTAATTATTTATAATTTAGGAAACGTGTTACTGTGAATGGTCGCAGACGCAAAATCGTTCAAGTTCAAAACGGTACTCGCTGCCGGTGTGCTCATAGTCACAATGGTTATTTTATTAAGTTTTGTGCAAATAAATAAAAGTCAGCTTGTTATAAATGATGAAACTATTTATTATCGTTGGCAATTTGGCTCTTATATTTATATAATTTTTTATTATTTAAAATTTTACTTTATATTTAAGTTATTTTTATCATGATTTTGCTAATGCAAATCACATTGCTCACGGCCGGTGGGTATTGACGAGCAAAAACAGAATGCTTGTTATTTTGACAAAGATTCGAGACAGCGACGTTCACAGCGACATGTAAATTTATAGGTTATTGTTATTGAAATACCGAAGGTGACAAAGGAGAACGCCGAGCCGGGACGCCGATGGCTCGGTGCGGAGGGCGTACGCCGGGGCGACGAAGAGGCGGAACATGTTATAATTTAATACTTAATTTACTACTAGAATGTAACCTAAATATTTGTGTACCTATCTTAATGTATAAAGAATGCTCTGCGAAGCCAGGGCGACAGCGCTGCAGGAGGCCGGCTGTCGGGGACGCAGTTACTGTACCAATATATGTATTTTGTATTTAGTTCCGGTTTTTGTAACTGCAATTATTAAAAAAACAAATATAGTATAAATTAAACTAATAAAACTTCTGATAAATAACTGTCTGCTTGAATTTTATTTATCGCCCAATGTTTGCTGATGTCGGCGATGCCAGGTGCTTCGGGGCTGGAGGGCGAGGGTGATGGAGCTGGAAAGTCTGCATCCAACGATGTTGTTAGTAACGTTAGTACTTCCACAGTTGTGACTCCTGAGTGTTTCTGGCAAAATTATCTGCAGAATTAGGTTTGTGAGAAATGGTTACACGTCAGATTATTCTCAAATTAAGGGGATGTTCTCTGCTAACTTTAAATGCACTTCAACGGCTGGTTAATTAAGTTGAAATGTATTCTTTACCACCCCCTGTTAATATTTTCTGCATTATGAAAAGAAGGGTTGACTGTGGCACAATTTAGGCTGTATTTTTTCAAGGAGGTTAAAGTTTATTTTTCGCACTGCGGCCTCTGGTCAGCCCGCAGACTAGATCGTAATTTTTTTATACACAAAAAAAAAAAAAACCAATGCTTACTTTTCTAATCTCGGTGCTCTGTGCCTCTGGTATAAATTACGTAGCCAGGGCAGTATTTTGATTGACCTGACTGCAGGCATCTTGACAATTCATTTTGTCTACGTTCTTTATTGGGTATTATAATTTTTGGCGCCTTGAGGATTCTTTCAACTTGTCAATTGTATTCTCACTCATTTCTTCATAGTGAAACTTGTTTGCGTGTAAATATAACTGACGAGTGCTTTTGTAGAGAAAATCTTTAATAATAAGTTGATGAATATGATATGATATTTAGAAAAAGTATTAAAAGATATTTATGAGAAGAAATAGTTGAAATTAAGCAAAAAGAAAGTTCAGCTACTTACTTTTGTGTCATTTTTGTTCAGAGAATGTTCATTTTGCTATATTTTTGTAGCGGTCAGTGTAAATACACCGCTACATTATTTGTCTTGTTAAGCTCCGCCCCTATCTCAGGTAGAGACTTTCTATTTTACGACAACCCCTACAACCGAAGCGATAACGCAATCCCAAAGACAGAGAGACGCAGACACTCGACTAGTAACCACGTAATATTCTTTTGTCCATCATCTTAATAAACGAATACGCAAACATTTCGCCAGCCTTTTGATCTACATCCATTATCATAAGCAACAACATAACATCAACGGCGAAATTTTGAAACAAGATTGGACTCAACGACATTGCAACCAAACCAAGTACTGACTTTGACAAGGATTGAGGCCACCTGAATTTTCACTCTAATTTTTCGAAAGACGCTTTATGAACTGCTGGAAGTCGACTACCATTTGGTCGGACCACAAAGTAATTTTCTTGTGATGGCATTTGAAAGATTAATACATTAATTAGATTTTATATGATAACCCTTAGTTCTAAAATAAATCGGATGTGTGATGATCCATAAGACCTCAGAGAAGCAGTACACACGCTACCTTAGGACTAATTCCAGCCAACGAGGTTGCTGGGGTTGGGTAAATAGGTTTGGTTGAGAATCAAAAAGATGCAATAGCTTTATGATTGTTCCGATAATGATGATCTGTATATGCTACTGAAAGTAGCTTGGCTTATGCAGCCAAGCTACTTTCAATCTAGCCTAATTGGACAAAGGTCATTATTTTAACTATTTTTTAGCAAACACACTATTGAGCCTCGTCTTATTTAAGTAATTTTACCATTCAGTTCAGGTAGTTTTTTCATAATTGTTGATTTTTTTTTTAAATTATGAGAATTTTTTTTTCGGCTAGTTATGTAACTAGGAATGTAGGTTTAACGCGCAAACAAATTATTTTTATTTTTCACTACAAAACTGTACAATTTATAACCATGCATTACAAAAATTGTACATTTTTGACGGTTACTGCCACCTTTGATTAAAATAAAAAACTTGTCAACTAAAATTTGATGTAGTAAAGAGACATCTAAGAAACAGTAGTTATACTACTGTAAACTGTTATTTTTTTACTAACATGCAGAGCAACGTCATTTTTATTTTAGAAAATAGGTGGACAAACAGCATTAAAAATAACGAATCCAGTATATGACAATAGAATTCAATAAAGATTAATTCAAAATTTCATTCAATTTTATTTTGTTATTTAATTACATTACAGATATCAGCAAAGCATTGAATTTTACGATTGAAAATAAAGGTTCTCATCAATTCCATTATACTGAAAAATAAATTCATAGGTTTTAAGTAATACATTTTACTTATATTTTATTAAAATATTCAATTTTTTAAAAAATATATTCAAATAGAGCTGTCTATGAATTTATATTTGATTTAACGTGCATTGGTCGGTAAGTATGCTATTAATTCATAGATGTCAGTATACTGCATATAGTGCCATCATTACAATAAAAATATAATAAAAAATATTTTATTTTTAAAAATATTGTGACAATACCAAGTCAAAATAAGATGATCTTTAAAAAGAAGAATTTAAAAATATTAATAATTAGAAATTTATGATTTGATAATAAAAATATAATTTTAGATTTACACTCGCGAGAAGTTACGGTCGCTGCACACTTTCCATATATCACAAAGTCTTCACAAAACAACATGCGAGGTATTCAAGACGAAGCCAACGAACGATCATATTCGCATGGATAGGTTTAGCAAAGTAACTTTGGAATATTCCACTTCTTAAATGGCCGACTTAGTTTTCAGTCTGCGAGATTCCTTTTAAAATTAAATCTAACAAAAAAAATCCACTAAAACCTAAACACGGCGGGCATTTGCATAAACAGCCCACCGCTGTCATCAATTTTGAAAACCAATGTAATTTAGAAATGCTGTGTTCTTTATACATCACACCCAAGAACACAGCATTTCTAATAATAACGGCCACCAACAAACGAACATTAACAACGTACCTACAATGAACATAAAATATTGTCACACCATCATAATAATTCAACCATTGCACATGGAGCCAATTACTAAAATAAAAATATATACAATATAAGAATTGATTTGTTAGCTTGAGATTATAAAATCTCATATCTGTTATTTTGTTAATTTGGTAGTGTGTTGTTTATTTTGGAGATAATGTTTTTTTTTTTATTATTTAGAAACAGAACTCTAAAAATTATTTTGGTTTTTATTATTTGTCTTGCCAGAAAGATGATGCAATTTGTACAAAATTTAAGAAGGGGGTTTAACATCCCGGAGTTGCTCCCGGGAAAAATAGCCTTCAAGGGGGGATTTATATTTTATTTAAAGATTTTCGCAAGAATATTATAGTGGAATTCCTTCATGTACGTATATGTTTGTCTCACTGTCATAAATCTAATGGGGTTTATTCTAAGATAAAATATTATTAACACATGTCAGCTTTCATTCTAAAATAACGATTTAAGCCATGTTTGCCAACGTGGCAATAACAAAGAGAAACCTTCGTTTGAGTTACAATAATAATTATATATATATATATTTAATCAACAACATGCGTTGTAACCGACAATTACCACATTTTCTATAAATAAACTCAAGCATCTACTTCCTATTGTTTATCAACACTAATAAAAACATTGCAGCCATCGTTTCTCCGGCAGACTCCCGTCCTTTGCGGCCATCTTGCAGCTGCCATTGTTTATGAAATTGCTTGTAATATCGAATGTTTCATTAATTCCTTACGGCTCGCTCGCTTCCGGAAGTGGCTCCTTGGCCGCGACTGGGTGAAGGCCGCGTCCATAGCTTCGGCTTTCCGACATTATACAAATTGTTACACAGAAATGTGGTTTGTTTATTAATCAGAATTAGTTATGTATATAAAATAATATGAGTCGGGGAGAGGCTTTGAGGAGACGGTTTTCTGAGGAGTCGGTGTTGTGCTTCAGCAGGAAGTGCCGGCCAGGAAGAGAGGAACCTGCGGCAGGCGGAGATGGCGCCGCTGCCCACTCATTATTCAAATTGTTTTAATTTTATGATAAACTACACTCATATGCGGATAATTAAGCAATTAAATTGAATATTAACAGCACTTTAGATTTTTTAAATCAGTAAGTACATCATTAATAACACGGTGTTGTGAAAACAACCGTACACTTTCTACCCTATCCGGCTCTTTGTTTGATGTTTATTTTATAAAATCATTTTTTCCAGTTAGAATATATTAATAATGATTAAGAACATTTTTTTAAATATTGAAAATTGATTAAAGAAACTCTTAGAAAAATATATCAACGTGATTTGTGCGGGATTCGAACCCACATCCCCTCGCTTACATGGCAGGTGCATTACCAACTATGCTAACCAATCACTAGTACTAGACAAGAATTTTTAATAATCATATCCTATAAATGAAACAATGTTCTTATTATGCCTAATTAAATATTGTGTGACTTGCAATACTAGACTTTTAACACAAAGTACTGAGTGAAGCATTTTAAATCCAATCTGGATATTAGTCTATTTAATTATGTCAATACACGTACTTGTTAAATTTAATTATTGGTTTTTGTGAAGACCATCTCACAGGAAGTACGATTTTACCTATACAGGTTTAATTGATTGATAATGATTAAGAACATTTTTTTAACCTACAACAAAACACACCAGTAAGAAATACATGTACGCTACCACCTAAAACACCAAGCTGTAAGCCCCAGAAACTGCGCGCAGGAGCCGGGGAAAAATATACCGTATTATAAGACATAGCCCTAAGAAGTATTGTAACCTATTATATTTAACTTAATAAAGAATCTTGAAAATTAAAAAAAAAAAAAAAAAAAAACCTCTCTAGAGAGACCTCGCGGCATCGAACCACGTATATTTCTATCCAGTGTAGTTATATTGAATAAATTACGAATACGCAAATTATTTCACCAGCCTTCTGATTTTCAACCAATACATCAATCCTGCAACCACATCATCACATCAACGACATCGGAGACAACAACACTTCTTAATACTTCGGCGAAACTCTCATCGCCCACATACCTGCCAAGAAATAATGCCCAACTAGATCCAGTGAGGACTCGGTAGAACTGTGGCAGGCCTTATTGGGCATTTCGCCTGGGAGGATTTCGGCTGGTTGGAGGATTTCTATACATCAACTGTAACTTTGATCATCGGTTGGGTTGGTTTTAAAATGATGCTTTAGTCATTCAGGGACTTTGATATCTTATGAATTTTTTGAAAGACAAAAGTGCTCACCATAATTAATACTCTGGTAACCTCCTGACCAATTCGTGAATCATTTCTATTGTTTGGTTAGTTTCTGTGCTCCGGCCTCGCGTGGAGGTGGTCGTGCCGAGTCGCCGCATTCGATTGTAATTCCTGAAATGGTGACGGCAACAGATAGTAACTTCAATGCAGTCTGCTGCACTGCTAGAATAAATGCAGGGAAACGGCTAATAAATTTCACATTCAATGTGTATTAAATAACACGCGAGCTGCCGCTAATAAACGGCTGCCTTTCCGCGAAGTGCAACTAGAAACGGCTCCAGAGAGAGATCAATTGCATTCAATTACATTGATAAATGCGTCCGATTACTATAGTTCACAGTAGAGCAAGAAATAACATATTATTTGCGGCCAGGTGCTGTGCCAATTCAACCACAGCTGCTCTGTAAGCGTGAACTGGAGTTTACATTGCTCTTGTGTGTCAGGTGATCTTAGTTTCAAATCTGTGGGAAGCACTTCAGCCATTTTCAATAAAATGCATGCAGGTTCAAAGTAGTTTCTGCAGCCTGCTGCTGAAGGAGTATGAGAGTTAAGCTCCAAAGCTTTGTAAGAAAATGATTATATAATAATGCTATTGGGCAGCAGCAATACGCAGGCTTTTCCTTCCAATATAAAACTACAGTGTATAAAAACCCGGGGACTTCACTATCCTCCCCATGAAAACCATGAACACAGGCTTTGCATAAGTATATGCTCATTGAGATGGTCGCCAACCTCCTCTGAGGAGAGTCACCCGAAGAAGACAATATATATATATATATATAATATATGTGTGTGTCCTCTATTCGACCTACATATCGTATGTCAATGGTTTCATTGGAGCATATTGCGTTGTATGTTTTTCTATGGCATTTTTCATTGCACACTTGTTTTAATTACGAGTCCCTTGGTGTGTGGAGGCGCCTTGGCCCTGCGGCTGGACATATTGTACCTTACATGGCTACACACTCTGCAATCGTAGAGGTCACTCATCAAACAAACAAATGCATCAATACCTATCTTAAGGTACTGTCAATGACACAAATCTTCAAAAGCGCCGGCGCGCAGTGAGTTCATGTTCCGAGCATGCAGTTTTATGTGTATGAGCCAAAAATGATCTAAAACGTGTAAAGTCACAAATGGGTATTTTTCAACCTCACTACTGGGCAAAAGTAAGTAAAGGACTACATATATACTATAAATAAATTAATAATTATCACTTTCCGTAGTCAAGTGATTGGCGCAGTTGTCTACCCGTGGGGAAAGGTTGTTAACGTGATTCTATAAAAATATAAACTGCCTCTTAGTTCAATACGAAGTTACACAAAAATTTTAGTATTTTTTTATAGGTATGCCAAAATGTTAAAAAAGAGAAAGATTTTTTTAATATAAAAAGTAAATAAATCTTATATTGAATTAAAATTTATATTGATAACACAATTTCACACATCTCTTAAATAACAATAAAAAAAAAACACGAAGCGGTCTCCATTCCCGTTGATTTTATGATTTTAAATGACGTATACTCGCTCACGTATTCCTCGATTCATTTTCAAGCATCCGACGCGACGGATCGTGAAATACGACGGACATTAATTAGTATTGTCACCTATTAGCGGAGGTTGAGATTTATTTCTAAGCTGTCGGAGGCCGAGTCTCCGAGACCGGCTGACCCCCGCGTCGGGTCAAAGGTCAATACCGGCCTGCCATCTCTACACACACACACACACACGCACACACACACGGACTCACACACACACACACACATCAGTGGCGTGCGGTAAGGATATGCAATGTAAACAAGGTGGTTAATTCTAAAACTAACAGACTCTACACTGCTTTTTTTTCTTTTCAGATAGAATAGGGTCCAAGGCTTTTAATATCAAAACGTACAGTTCTGGTAATTTTTTGCAAGCAAGTATGCGTAATATTTATGGGTTTCATTTACTATATAAATTAATTGAGCACATTTATAAATACAAGTGATTCCTTTAAAAATAGCGATTTCTTAAAATATATTGAATTGACGGCAGCTTGTGTATAGTTCCAAAATCCCTAACCGCAGGCAACTATTGTGACGTCATATTGTGTCTTTTTAGAGTGTGCTGACATATCAGAGTGCGACATTCGCACATAAATAGGGTGACCATAAAGTTATCGGGTGTCGCGAAGTAGCAGATATTATTTTGTACGATTCCTGATTCGATAGGAATTAATATCAAATTAAAATTATCTTACTGATACTTAATTAATTTTATTCGCACGTTCGCGGAGATAACCTTACAGAATTAACACAGCTCTAAAATATAAACAAGATTTTTATCATTCGATAAAAGTCAACAAAACTAATAAAAAAAAACGCGTTCAATCAATCCTCTCGAAAGTGTTGTTTAATATTTATAAATTTTATATCCAATTGGGGAAAACTAGGATCTATCTGAAATAGATATGAGTTCTGATGAAATTCGAACCGGGGATCTCTTAATTGAGAGTTCGCGGTGTAATCACTGGCTTACAAGGTCGTTGCTGCGTTTCATGCGGCTATCATGCTCTCCTCTTCAAGCTGGCGTTTTCCGGTTCCGCGTGATGATGCACCGAGTGACTTCCAAGTCACCCGAGCAGCTGTTGCTTCACAGCCGGAGTCAGAGGTGAAGGAGGCGGTGACCGCTTGCTCACCAGGAAGTCGATTTGTCAATAATCATTACAATAATATTTTGCAACTGATAAGCTGATTACAATTTAATGTCATTAGCGATTATCGCGAAGAAGGACTTAGGGACACTATTTTCCCATTAGAAAATCCATACATTTATGATATGAAGAAAAAGCGATTATTTCAGTGAAAAACTACTTTAATTTATTCAACCGCCTTGTGGTCTAGAGGTTGGCACACTCGCTTGCCAACCATGGGGTCCCATGTTCGGAGTATAGAACCAATGGCAGACGCGTCTCCTACTTTTATGGTACAATTTACAAGAAAAATATACACAATACGTGGTATAAATTAAGGGTTTATTTTTTTATTTTTAATAATAATGCAATAAAATAAGCAACAGTTACGTATTTAAATATTTTTCATGCCATTAAAAGCGGAGTCGACTGATTTTAAAAGTATAGACCTTGCGTCAAATAAGGTCAATATTAAGTACTGAGCTTAATGGGTTTTTGTAGAAAAAGTCAATCTGAAAGGTGACAGCTTCCAGTCGGTTTCCATATAAAAAATATCAAGCTTTAAATAATCTGTGGACAAATTTTTGACATCACACCGAAGGTCCGAATTGATTATCATAATTAATTATGCATTAGAGATGTCTAAAAGGTGACAAATTAAATGATATTTTATTTTTTTGTAGCAGCTAATTTGTGGTGAAACGTTTGATGTTTTTTTTTAAACAATTTAATGCTTCCTGTTTAATTTATGTTTGTATTTAATAGCAAATGTTTCATTTTTGCCTCTCACAATCTGCAATGTTTGCTCCTGGGGTTTCATTAATCTCAAATATACAATCAAATAAATATCACAAGTGATTTCAAAACGTTTTCACATACTTTCAACGCAAACAGTCGGACACACAAAACGTACAAATGTAAAATAAATTCTCGCGTTTGGCCGCCAGTCGGCAACAAAGTAGCGAACAAGGAACACGTGGCTTTGAGTTATTAATCCGAGCTTTCATTCCTGGAAGCTAGGAACTAAGTGATCCTTTGCACGGAAGTGAAGGAACTGCATGCCTCTGATCCTCTTAAAGTGGGAACGATTTACTTGCGATAGCCAAAAATAAATTAGTCGCAGCCGAACTGCTCGGAGACTACGCACCTCGCCTACAAGACAGTCGTCAGAGCCTGTCACTCCAATGTCATGCAGAACTGGGTTACCGCATGGACTTTCCATTCATACACAACCAGGACCGGACTCGGGCTCTAAATATCCAGCCTATAGATCTTTTGGCTTTCACTGAGTTTTTTGCCCTCCCTGAAAAAGATTTTCCCAGCACCGAAACGTCGGACAGGAAACTTCAAGCAGCTCGACACCCAAAAAACAAAATGAACATGCTTATCAAGTCATATCTTATAAAAAGTTAGTTTATTGAGCATCACAGTGCTAAAGCTTCAAATTGTACAGCAATCGCTAAATTCATTAAAAAGGGAAGAGGGTTGTTTTAGAAGTCGAATTTCTATTTTTTTTCTGTGTACATCTTTTAACATTGCTGTGAACAAAAAAAGGAATAAAAATATCCAGTTTATAATACTTACAATATAAAGTTTGTTTGTCTTAACTATGAATCCTGCCAATACATTAGTGCATTATCAATAACAAGTAGATGACTTATTATTTATGTGCTACGACTTTATAAATTGATGTAAATTGATGATTGTTATTGCTACAAATTTTCGACCAAAATATATTCTTATTTATTTTATATACCCATTGCATACAGCATAAATTGACTTTTTGTAAGGTTTACCTTTTCGCTTGACAGAAGGTCCGGCAGAATAATAATCCAGTGGAGTATTACAAATTAAACGACTCCGCCTGAGTCCGGGCCTGCGAGTGGACTGCGGAGAATACAGAGTGGCAGAACCTTGCCAACGCCAAACCCGACCAGGTGCCACCTTGGGTCGGCCTTCCAGCCTCGTGTAGCTTATGTTGTCGCAAGTCGCAAGTCTTCTTTCACGTCCGGTGTGGCATTATTGCTCGATCCACAGAATCACGCCTCGTGCCAGGCGACAGCGGCAAGACAAGCCCGCTTTCGATTGATACCATAAATATATTTACTTCAGGACTCACTACCCTATTAACTACTTTGTTCAGTCCAAACTGCTGTGAGGAAAAGTACCTGAAGCTGAAAAATAAAATAAAGTAGTAATCTACTTGCAGATTTCCCATGCTCGAAAATCTCTTCTTATATATACCCTTGCATTAAAATTTAAACTATCACAAGAAGCAGTTACGTTTTTCTTGCATAGTAGATTCGCGCTGCTAACTCGGCTTAACCGCAAAGTAATAAAAAAAAACTGAACTGTTGAACTGAACTGTAATGATATTTTTTTCAAAAAATAGTTTGATCTAATGCAGATAAAAACAATTCACGTTTGTATAAAAGTATATGTTTTTATTTAGATATTTTAAGCAGGTAGATATTACTAGAGAATAGAGTTAGGAGTTCCCCTATTTATAATTTTTAAAACCCTTTCTTAAATATTTAATATATTATTAATTATTCCCCGTATTGATATTGCTTTATTGTCGGAGTAACTTATCCTTGACCTACCGCAAGTTATTGTTTATTGATTGATGATTGGAATAACGTTGCTTGTTTATTGGTGTTAAAATATACATCAAACATAATCTTTGTACATCTCATACATACATTGTATACCATTATCAATATTATGCATAGTAAATATGTTATTTATTACTGATTAATTTATAATATTTTACATTGAACATCAAAAGTAATATAAAAATTTAAATAAATAACTTTAGCGACTACATATTTCTATCAATAATTTTTTTAAATTTTATCTTTACATCTTTAAAAATTATTTTTATATAACCACAGTGTATGCAAAATTTAATGATTATATATTTAGATATAATGCAGTTCTATAGTATTTATTTATATCATGACTTATACATTAACAAATATTTTTTTGTTGTTTATCAATTAAAATGATTTGAAGTTGCGGTTAAATATTTTATAAAAAAAGTAAAGTACAAGAAATACAGTATCGTTGCTTGTTTAAATTTTTTATTTATTAAAAAAATAAGGAATAAAAATCTTTACATGTCAAGATAAGAAATATATGTACATCATAATTTTAAATATATTCAAACAAATATCTGTAATGAGTTTGGGGCAACCCTGCTTTTGTAACAAGATTAAAAGTCTCTAACTGGATTTCGTCAAAATTAAATAATACCCCGAATTCTAGACAAACGCCTGTAATCAATATCGGTAAAACTTAACCAAAACACTCCAATCGCAAAACAAGACTGTAGCTCCCAGTGACTGGCGTTTGGACTGCTCTTGTTATTTGGGCTGTGAATAAAACAGGGTTGGCACAATTGACACCGCATTGCGTCAGACGAGATTTGGTGTAACAAGATTATTAGATTCATTCTCAGATGTCAGGCCATTGCGTCATGGTATAGGGACGATGAGTAAATAGGATTTAAAAAATTATGTCTTATTTTTTGGATTGGACGTCAATCAGATGCGTATTTATTACCCATTGTGGGTTTATTATATTATTACTAATATTATTAGGCACATTAGTTCATACATAGAAGATGATTTCAAAGAAACTCTCAGAAAAATATCATCGTGATTTGTGTGGGATTTGAACCCACATCCCCTGGCTTACATGGCCGGTGTACTAACCCTTGTACTAACGAATCACTTCCGTTTATCGAGAATTTTTAATAATCATACTCTACATATGAACCAATGTGCCCTCACGATGATATTTTTCTGAGAATTTCTTTGAAATCATCTTCTATGTATGGACTAATGTGCCTAATCATATTAGTAATTTATAAAATTACCAAAGCTTTGAAACTAGAAAGTTCTCGTTTTTTTGCGGTCTGAATTATTAAGATTTTATATATTTAAATATCTGAGAATGATTTAAAAATAATCCTGTTGCACCATGTACTTCAATATTATTCTGATATCCAATCACATCGGGATAGGGGGTTGTTTTGGAACAACCCCGAACAAACAATCCCTTTGCTATATTCCTCACAGTCAATACAAGGAGAGTGATAAACTATTTCTAAGCTTTTCTCTCATAAACATGAAACATAGAAAATTCTGCCTCTAACTTTTATTACACACAATAAATCTGTATGCGGGTAAAAATGCAAATTTATTACTATTGTATTTTTCGAGTTTACGTATACATCACAATCTGCTATACTAAGACAGAAACGAATGGTGCAAATTTAATGACAGAATCGGGATTTGGACCTCGGAACTCTGCTCCAAGATTAAAAACCCCAGATACTGGGCCGCGTTACGCCTACAGCGGAGTGATTGCATGCAGACAGCGGTGCATTGCATGCCCGCGGGCCGCGAGCCGCTCGCCGCCAGCCGGTACTGCGCCCCACCCCGCCCCGTACATGTGTGCTACATATTTGTTCTTTTTTGTATGCGTGCAGGGGTCGACAACCAAAATAAACCTTAGTAAAATTTTTTTTTTTTAAAAACTATGAATACGCGCTGCGATGGCGCAAATAACACGCGACATATTTTTATGAAAAATATAAATTTAAATGAGTTCAAAAATATTTATAATTAATGATGATCACAAACATGTTTGCTTGTGAGGGATTCTTGTTTTTCTTTCCTAGCCATTTTGATATTTAGGTTATATAACATAATAATCCAGTCTTATAGCTAAGCAGATGAAATATTTGTTTTGAGGCTGACCGCATTTTCGGCGATGGCTTGGCCACCCCTGCGTCGCCATGTATGGTACCTTCTCTCTCTGACATAACCGTGGAGCGACAAAACTCCGCATACGCGCAGATGACGCAAGCCTGCCCCACATAGCAAATCTCCCAGGCTTTTTGTCACTTACCTACCTGGTCTCCCTTTCATTTGCCGTCTTAATGATCCAGTAAGGATGTTGGACACCATGGTGCTGGACCAGCCATGCAAGCGATGAAAGCCTGACTGCATAGCTATCAACTACAAGAGGAGATAGACGTAACCACTTCTGTATTGTGGACGTTGGACACTGTAGTGTTGAGTCTGGCTACAATATCAACCAGAAAAAAATATTATTAGTTTAAATATTCACTAAATTATCATCGTTTTTATACCTACGTTTAAATACAATTACCAAGAAGATGTATATAATCATAAATTATGGGATTTCACTCCACTTGACATAGCGCTGAAGAGGTAATCTTAAACTCTCATAAGAACGCTTAGCATTATTATGTAAACATAACATTGATTGTTTGACATTTATTTTTAAAAGGTTTAATCGTCTTAATTATTCAGTGTATGAATCATTCAAAGAATGAAAGCCTACAAATGATTTCAATTATCAACTAGAAGAAGTGACGAATCAGCATGAATTATGATATTTATAGTCTTATCTAAGATATGTAAGTCTACCCTGCTTGTAAAAAAGTTTAGTATTTAAATATAAAAGGTTCACTATAGAAATAGTGTTTAACAGTAATCAAAATTCAACGTTCATTTGAATATCATCACTTAAGGGATGAAACTTACATGTTTGTGCAACGATCAAGTATTATTATTAACTAGAAATGTAGCCCGTCATAAAATGACGTATTCGATGAACGATGCAATAGTGTTTGAACATATGTTTGGCTGACAATTAGATGAATATTTTGTACACATATTTTTTTAATAACCGGATATTAATTTTGAAAGCAAAGCCATTCTAGGAAATATCACATTTCGTGTCACAAACAACGAATCACTTTCACTGCACTGTTCTTTATTAGATGCAGTCTTTATCACGTTCAATTGTGCTATTCATTTTTAATTACGTTTGCTGTGCTTAGACGGTGTTATTTTTTTAGGAGGCATTTTAAGTTATTAATGATGTGATTAATAATTTCTAACGCAACTAAAAAATAAAATTGGTACTTGTGTCAAGCTGACATAAACTGGAAATTTCTTAGAAGCATCATATTTTGTTTTTTTGTAAAAATTCTAAATTTGAAATTCTCGCTGTGAACAACAAAATCATATAATTCGTACATAAAGCATATTTGATAGTTTTATTTAATTAGTTTATTAATGAAAATATTATCCTATCGTCTTGAAATTCGGCACATAACTGCGGAAAATCTCACTGAACTTGCGTGCAAAAAATCAGCGTTGTATCTTTTAAGATATTCTATAGAGAACCTAAAAATGAAACATACACACACACACACACACACAATGGCTATTATTATAGTAGATAGGGGTGATTGTCAGTTTTCATCCTTTCGCGTGTTCGTATTATTGTTTGGGTGATGCGAAGTCGTGCTTGTCACGTGACGTGCCGTGACGTGACGTGCCGTGACGCGTGGTGAACTTGCTTGCAAAAAATCAGCGTTGTATCTTTTAAGATATTCTATAGAGAACCCAAAAATGAAAAATACACAATGGCTATTATTATAGTAGATTACCTGCAAGTTTCGAAAAAAAATATTTCGTCCTCTTTGGCGATTCCACCAATCACCCTCTCAACGAGACATCGATATCTAAAAAAAAGCACGACAGTAAAATGAAATATAAATGCGCATTTAATAATCTGAACCGTGTTTCGCTCCATTACGATTTACAATCAAAATGAATTTGATTTAATTGGCCAGTTTTGGTCCCGGCGTGCCCATACACCCGCGGCGAGCATTTGCGCCGCGCTGACCCAAATCTGGCGCTCGAGTGTATGTAAATAAATATAAATATCGATTGTGATACAAAAATGTTGCAAGAGGGCCCGAGGCGGTCCTGCCTCGTGGGCCCGCTTTTGCTCCTCTAATCATGAGAATTTATTAAGTACCCGCCGATGACGTCACAGCCTCAGTAACACACAACTAAGATTTTTTTCGTATAGTATATCTGTAACTAATATTTTCTATTTGAAAACGTATATTTATATATAGTATGTATGAAGTATTTCGTATACATTGCAAAGTAATATATCATACATAGCATTTATATTTATTGTACTATAAATATATATTTTTTAAATGTTGAAATCTCCAAGCATTTCCTTTCTAAAAAACATGTTTTACGAGATTGTGGATTATAAAAATAAATTCGGTAATTTGTTACTTCCTAAAAATTTTCCTGTTTGTCAATATTTATGTAAAAAATATTTAAAAAAAATCACATATATTAACGGTGTGTAAATTGAAATACAAATGTGAAATTAATCATGACTTCGTGGCTTAGTGAGTAGCGAGTCGAGCGACGGCCTCTGAGCCAAGGCTGCGGGTTCAACCACCGACAGAGGCATTTAGTGTTTTTATTTCACCGTAAAAAATCAATCGGTACTTGTCTACAAAATAATTAAATTCTCCAAATCATTTTGGAAATATACTGCCTGCGAAGGCGCCTTGAATTGATATATGACTGAGCGAATAAAATAATGCGCTATGCGAAAAGGTGAAAACGAAGAAAAATATATTATAATAACATTTAAAGCTTCACAACGCTTAGAGCCTTTCTGAAAATGATAATGTGATCATAGTTTGTTACTAAATTAATTTTGTTTTATACTTAAACGACGAGAAAGACCCTCGCCTCGGGCCTGAAAACTTAATCTATTTGTATTAAACGCAAATTTATATTAATTCGTGGATAACTGTGCGTTAGAGTGAATGACTTTGATTGACATTTTAAACACCAATCAACTGAACAGCATTTAGAATTTACGAAAGCTGAAGCCATTCTTTGCGTATTAGATTGATGGAGTCTCGCTGGCAGTGGCGGGCAGTTCAAAATACTTTATAATAATAAAATAAAAAATAAAAAAACTATTTTTAAAATTTACGATTGCGGCATTTATAAAATATGCGGATAGTATTAAAACATTGAAAAATATATTTTGTTATAATATATAACTGTTGTTGAGATTTTACTGTTTGTATGGACCGCATGCCACTGGTTGCCGGTAACTTGAGTTCTGGGCAATTCGCACTTCTTTGGCTTCTAAATCAATACTAGTCACCCCACTGTTTGTAGTTTATAGAATAGAATCATAGGCTTATTAGGCTCACATTAAATTATAACAAATCAATATACAATATGCTTTTAGGTAATCGATTTTTATATGAAATGCCAAGAAAACAATTCGAGTTCAAGTTTCGATATAAATATCGATTCTCAACAGCTTTTTCAGTCAAGAAAGTCATGGTAAAATTTAATGTATATTATATTCAATCACTCCCAGTGCCTTAAAAAAACCAATTAAAACAGAAATAATATCTCAAAGCAAGTTTGAAACTACTAGAGAGCCTGTATTCCACCCCCTGAAGGAGTCATGTTTGCTGACTAAGGGTAGTTTCCGTAGGCGATGATGCAACAATGACTGATAACGGATTCATAGCGTGACATGACGCACGCAGGTACATCGATGCTTCTAGAATAAGATTATAAAAATACATGGCATTAGATATAACTTTACCTTGTACTCAATATACTCAAATAATATCAAAGCTATTTTAAGGTTAATACTCTGTAAGCTTTGCTGGGGCTTAGTGGTTTTTAATATATATTTTTTTTCATCCCTTTTCAGTGATAATTAATATTGGCAAGAAACAGAGTTTATGTTGATAGGGGAGATAGAAACCAGAGGATACGTAGTTCTCCATTGTTTACGAGGTGTATCTTTATAGAAAACCATCATTAACTCCAACTAAACTTTTATGAAGTCTTTGTTGCAGCAAGGTATTTCTCTGAAATTTTAGTATAAAATAGCTACACGAAATTTGAGAGAAGGGTCGAATGGTTAATCTTGTATATGTAAAAAAAATATATACTTTAAACTGTGTTTTGGTATACAATTGAAGTAAGGGTTTGTAGAGTGACCTCTTGTCGATATATCGAGATGTGAGGTAATATCGATAATAGATGAAATGATAGTTACTCACTTGTTAGTCGACACACTAGCCTTGCCTTCGATCGTGATGAATGACTAATAATGTAAAAATTACTGTATGAGTTGCATTACTCAATACATTACAAGGAAATTATTTGCATTATTTATTAATATCCACGCTAGACACTGGTTTAATTTCTAATACTTCATATTAAAACAATAAATATAAATAGTCAAATGACCGGGATGCAGCAATGAACAGGACGATCGTTTTTGTTTGTGACAAAAACGACGAAAAAATCTTTAAAACAAATTGAAATATCTTATTCATTCTGTTGCTTGTGCATGGCTGCCACTGTGTACCCTGAGCATGTGTAAAGTATCAGTAATGGAGTAGTGGACTTGGGATGGTTGTGGAGGGATGTGCTCTGGAAGTCGAGTATCAGATCTAAACGCTAGAGCTTGTAAGGAAAGGATTTGTAATAATGCTATTGGGCAGCTGCAGTGTAGAAGGACCCGGGGACCCCCTCCAGCTATACTATTTTCCCATTAGAAAACCATGGGAATTGTTTCAGCACGAGTATATGGTCAGTGAAATGGTCGCCAACCTCCTCTGAGGAGAGGCACTCGATGAAGAAGAAGCCATTTGATTTTTTAAATTCAACGCAGTCTGTCGTAGATGCGATCTAATTTTCGAAAGAAGGTAATCATAGATGTAACCTTATTGGAGTACGTAAGTCTGAAGAAACAAAAAGGACCTTGAACATATGTTTTACGTCTCATATTTAAAAAAAATATGAGTCGTAAAAAAGTGTTTTTTTAACTGGCGTGTGTGCATTTTGAATGACGTGTAACAACTCCACGTGTGTTCTCTCCTTGTGTGATGCAGCAGGTGCAGGCAGCACCATGCAGGTGGGCAGGACCAGGTGAGGTTGGTGCAGTTCTCCACGGATGCGACCACGACCTCAATGAAGGCACGGCCGTGGAGTGACCCTAGACTCGCTCACGAATACGTCAACACTTCACCATGTCTGGACACACATGTATTCATTACATAACAACACATACTGGGCTCGATTTACATCTAAAAATATATTTAAATTTGTAGATTTTATATAGGCATATTAAATAACACCGGTTCGTTTATAACTCTACATAAAAAAAAAAAACAAATAGTTTGTCACTTAGTCTAGATATTTTTTTATCGATTCACATATTAAATCAAGTCAAAAATCTTATTACGACATTGATGAGATTCGAAAAAATATTACTGTCAAAATACATACAAAAAAATGTACTAAAGACGTTACATTCCTGATTTCATTTTAAGATCGAGAGACAAGCAAAATTATATAATCTGAAAAATAGATATTAAAAAGCCTATTCAACTATGTAAGAGAAGATATAAATTAGCAATCAGTGGAAAGCCGCAGTTGTGCTAGGCTGGTACGTCTCCGGCATTTGCCTTGTTAAGCATAAGCATAAGGGATGGAGTTTTAAAGGTACGAGGCGGTTCAAGACTTTTATTTAAGAATAAAAATAGGTCGTTTTTTTAAATTATAATTATTAAATAACTATATTATAAGAGCTTAATTTATTGGTAATTTAAATTAATTTTAAATAAAGTAAAATTATAATGAAATATTAATTTTACTTTACTAATCCTACTAACAAATTATCTCAACGATATTTTTTTATATTAAGGAAGCTAATGAAATAAAATTGTATTTTTAATTATAATTAATTCAGTCTCATTTTTTATAATTTTTATATTTTAGTTTATTGATATTAATTGAATAAACATTAGTAATATTTTCTTATATTTCCGTTAATACTTATTATTGATTAGAGAAAAAATATCATGATAAAATAATAAGAATACCTTGAAGATATTTTAGTAATGACAAAAAATACTGAGTGATAAAATGAAAAGTATAAAACGTTAACTCATGTTATTAAAAATATTTTATTTTTATTTTATGTTTATATTTTACTCCTTATAGGATCTTATAACCAGTGGATGACCTTGATAATTCACCCTGAGAGACATAGATTTATTTTATTTTAAGGGTATTTATTTTTTATCATGGGTATTTATTTATTTGTAGCATGGAGATTACGACCATTTTCATTAATAAACGCTTTCGCCTTTCAAGGGGTTATTTAGACTTTAAAAGGCAAAATCGCTCACCAATAAAATGATCTAAGCCTTCAAATCCAAATTAAACTACTTTGGCATTATCAAAGATCAAAATTTATGTTTTGGGCGAAATTTAAAAAAAAAACTATAACTGTTAAGTGAGTGTTAAATAATTCAATACAGGGAATTGTTTCAGAATTATTTTTGCCCTGCTGAAATAAATGTTCCCATAGTTGAGGGTGATTTATATGCGTGAAGGCTGCTGGTTTCAGGATATCCTCCTGGCATTCTGCCAAATCGAGCAATTGCCTGACCCCATTGGGGATGAGAAAGACCCGTAAAATGAATTCGAAACAAAAAATAGAAAGGCTGAAAATTAACATCATATATCCTCATATGTCTTCTTCTTCATCAACTGCCTCTTCTCAGAGGAGGTTGGCGACCATTTCACTGAGCATATACTCATTGTGAGCCTGTATTCATGGTTTTCTAAGGGGAAATAGTGTAGTGGGTCCCCGGGTCCTTCTACATCGCAGTTTTATATTGTTGCTGCCCAATAGCATTAATATAAATCTGATATAGATCTGATACTCCTTCTGCAATATGCCACAGAAACAATACCAGTCCACTACTCCATTACCGATCCTTTACACACGCTCAGGGCACATAATAGCAGCTATGCACAAGCATGTAATGTGAAGAGCGAGGAAGTAGATATCTCTAGAAACACTCAAAAGTAATTATTGATTCGTACGTGGAAGCACAGCGGAAGCAGTTATTCCAAAAATCGCGAATTCATTGCAGAGCACCCTGATTTTTATGCACGGCATGCCGCAGGATCGAAAGAAAGTTCCCGCAGCGGGCGGGGGCGTCACGCGCGCGGACACGCAATGCATTGATGCCTCCTTACGTAACGCGGCCTGGCCGGTGACTGACTTCCCCGGCGGGGCACGTCCGTATCAGCTGGGATATCTCGCACATGCGGAGGGAAAACCAATCAGCTGTTCTCGATTTTGCGTACTCCAAGAGGTCAAACCGAACATTTGATGCGACAGGCGATGTCTGGCGATTCTAATCGATTTGTGTAGCAGTGGTTAGCACGCTTGCTTGCCTACCAAACAGCGCTGGTTTCAAGTCCTGGCGGAGCATAAAAAATAGATTTTTTCTTCTTTGAGTCCTCAGAAGAGGTTGGTTACCATCTTACTGAACATATCCAGTCTTGTTTTTTTTCTGCTTTACTATCGACTTTCAGACATTGGCGCAAATTCCGCATCCAGTAATGCCTCTTTTTCATTGAATTTTTTGGATCTCGTTTAATAATTTGGGATGGGTCATTTTTTTGTCTAACACAAGCAGCATGAGTATTCCGAAAACAATAACGTTTTTTCTAGTACGAGACTTAAAAAAAACAATAACATTGTCGGCAGTTCAAAGTATCCTTCATGGGTGTGCTGAATTTGTAATAAATCTAGGTTCTACACACGCTGCGATGCAAACGACAACCATTAGGTTTTTTTTGACAAAGCTATAGAAAGATGTAAGAAAAAAATGTGGCTAGTTACCGTTCAGTTGTCGGTTGTATCACAACATGGTTAAGATTTAAATTGAAGCTGCCTACACACCGTACGACATAACTGGACAATAGCGTCCTCTCGTGTGTTGTTTACTTCGGCAAAACTATTTGCTAATCACAAAGTGGATGTCGGTTGTATTGCTACGTGTGTAGGCTGCCTTAGATCGCAGTCTAAGATTTACATCGTTCAGCATTCCAACGGTTGTTCTGTCGAATTAGTATTTTGGCTGCGGCTCCAGAGTTGCATCATGAGCTGAGTTTGAGAATGTTTGCCAATGCTCTGGTCCTCCCCAATATTTGGTAGTCTATGGTAATAAATGCGCGCAATTGAAAGCATCGGCGATGCTAAACGATTTAGCAAATTTGCACATGGCTGGGAGTCCTGGCGACAAACGAAAGTGCTTCTATCACGTGCTTGACCATTGAATATAAACACCATAGAAAGAAAATTGACTCACACCTCTAAAGACTAAATACTGTTTTAATATTTTTTTTCTAAAATATATATCATCCTCTAATGAGCAATACTTTCCCTATGGTTACAAAATAAATCTACGCTAAAATATATAATAAAAAAGTGATGCATGGATAAGCACAAAATATACGTTTAGTATAATAAATTAAACATACAAAAAATTATGATGTTAATAACATTAAAAATTAGTTGTTTCGGTTCCGGTACTAGGCCATTTTCAGAGATTTGAATTTTTTTGAAGTCCCTGAAGACGGTAGCTGTACTGTGACTCAAACGCTCAAAACCAGGAATACTCAACTTGTGGTTCGCGGGACAAACACTTTTCGAGTGTTGAGAGAGCTCCCTGATATTGCTAAGAGCAGTAGTCATTAAAGCCTACGAACACATTTAATATATAGTAAATGACGCCGGAATTTTATAGCGCACCTATTGTATCATAATAATTGTAGGCAGTCAACAAAATACAAAAGTAAACCCGTAATTAATATTTAAATGCTTAATTGCTATGTGCTCTGTCTTGAGATCACCTTTACAAGGTAGTGATGATTTCATTGGCCAGGTAAGTGCCTGCGACGCGTGATTGCGGGTTACTCAAGTCCTGCTCCTCATCAGCAATGGTGCCACTAAAAGTAAAGACTGCTACATTATATTATACTATATATTATTGATAGGTGCAGTTTTTATGAAGACAAGTGGGCGGGCGTGCCCCGCGCCAGGTAACCCTGGGCATGAAGGATCTGTAGGTGAAGTAAATGTCATGCTGGGAGCCCATTGTGGGGCAGGTGTGTCCAACTTATCGAAACAAACTAAAATATCCATTTACAATTCAATTATTTTAAATAAAATAAAGTATAATGATAAAAGTACCTTTGTTTTTTGTATAAAATTATTTGCATTAGTAGTTTCGACCCAATACACTGGGTCATCATCAGATGCTTAACTAAACACCTGATAAGTTAAGCATCTGATGATGACCCAGTGTATTGGGTCGAAACTAGTAATGCAAATAATTTTAATAAACTCAAAGTGAAGACAAAATACAAAGGTACTTTTATCATTATAATAATGGATCTTCACGAATCAAATGCCTTGTCCATCAAAAAGATAAAATAAAGTACTTGAGTGATTTTTCCACGTGTTAATTTTGCCAACCTTCCACCATTTACTCTGTTTCAAAAATATTGATTATTTATTTATATTTAAACTGTTTTTTTGTTTTTAGTTATTAGATCTAATGATCTGTATTACGGAATATAATATCTTTGTTTTAATTGCGTGTATATTTTATTATCAATATTTGACATAATTCATAACTAACTCTTTGGGAAATCGTCGTACTCATCCACTATTAAGTATTGATAATATCGAACCGTTCTTTTGTGTGTCTTCTACTTTCAGACATATTTTTGATGTCACTGCCTAAAAAATATTGTTTATATAAGCTTGTAAACAAACACCCGAAGAAGACGAGCATTGCACAAAAAAATACATTGGTTTTCCGAAGTATCGGTTTCAATACTAGGGTTGTCTTCGGGTAAGCGAAATTTCAAATAGCCGAAGATGGTCTCAGGTCTTTGAAGAAGGAATGCGGCATAACACCTAAGAACGTTGTTTTTATAATATCAGTGGCTGCCAAAAAGCTGGACGAGGTTGGAGCCCCCTGCTGTACGCACACATGTGGGGGCCAGTTTTTGCGAGCAGATCTGGGTCAAGTGTGTCGAGCTGCGCCTTCTTGGAGCGACGCCCCCTGCGGCATGAGGCACTCCAACTCCCTGCCCTGGTGGCTGCTCCTCGGCTGCTGCTCGTCCTCACGGAGACGCCCTGCTGCACGAATACAGGATCCCTTTAAAGTGATGTTAACGTTTATACCTCCCCGCTCTCCCCATTCTGTTGCTTGAGCATGGCTGAGCGTGTGTAAAGGATCGGTAATGGAGTAGAGGAGTTGGAATGATTGTAGAGGGATGTACTCTATATATCAGATCTTTACGCTAGAGCTTTGTAAGGAAGGGATTGTATAATCATGCAATTGGGCAGCGGCAATACTACACCACTACACTATTTTCCCCTTAGAAAACCATGAACACTAGCTTCATCAAGAAGCACTTGGTGAAGAAGATAACGTTTATAAATAAAGTAAGCATTCAACCAAATATTTTTATAAGTATTTGAGTTGATTTGTTTATGGTCTCTGCACTGGGACCGAAACGTCGGAGGATTGAAATTCTTAAGTGCCCTGCACGCAAACAACCAACTCTCTTATAATAAACATAATTAAAAAAAAAAAAATTAAATCAAAACATTTCTTTTTTCAATTACACAGAAAAATGTTTCCACTCTTACAAATAGCGATTAAAATTCATTTTAGTTGAAAAGTCGCCAGATCAAAGCAGCCAGGAGGTGTGGGTTCGAATACTTTTGGTATCAATTTTAAGTAAAGATAATCGTAATAATAATGCCTGATTGTTTTTGTGGTCTGCACGTAAATTAGTTAGAATATCTGAAGATATTCCAGGTACTCTCATTGGCAGTGGCGTGCGGTCCATAAAGTGCACTACATGCCCTAAAATATATCAAAACATACAAGTATAAACGTTACTGTAAAAATCTAGAAAAATATTATTATTAAAAGAATATTTAAAGTGGTGTTCCACTTTTTATTTCATGACGCGACAGGTTTCGCCAACATGCCAGGCATCTTCAAGTAGGTGAGGTTTCGTAATCTATTTACAAATGGGCAAATTACAAAGCAATAGAGAAAGGCAATGGTTGTCAAAAGTAATTTAATTAGCCGTTTAATGGTCGCTACTTATCGGGGATTTTATACAATTATTCTTTTAAAATATTTAATTCAATGCAGGTGAATTTATACATTTTTTGGTGGTGATTTTAATTTTTATAATAATTTAATAAAAGTGCTATACGCTTAATTTAAATCAAATTTTATACAATATATTTAAAATATAAACTTGATATTTAAAAAATAATAATAATAGGCTCTTCTGTATTCAGGGAACAAAACTTCTTGCCTTGATTTTGGTCTAACCGCACGCCACTGTTTACCGGTAAATATTATATACTTGCGGCATCCTGCCTTGATAAAAATCAAGATATTCTAAGAAATTGCGTAAATTACTATGAAATTTACCACATTATAACAGTTTTATCAGAAAATTTTAATGTTATTTATTTAAATGTTTTTTTGACATTGTCCTATTTGATACATAAATAATATTTGATTTTTAGATAAAGGTGGGTTTTAATGGACAAATTAATGACGTTATAGAACTGTCAGCCAAGTAAGTTTTTGGATGTAAATTGAATTTGACGATTTTCTTATAAAAATAATGAATAAGAAGTGTGAGTTTTTGAAGTTGCCATAAAATTGTTATATACTTACATTTTACAAATGAAACGACGAGAAAATACTTTTTTATTAAATTGCTGGGATTCTACTCTTCATTGCTTCTTAGTTTGTTTGTATGCCATTTTAAATTTAGCCAATCAGTCAAAACTCAATAGACACGGACAAAATGAGTTTTTTCCCCCAAATTATAAAAAAAAACCGAGTCGTTTAATGTTTAATTGGAAAAGGAAATAGTTATAGATTCGGAAAACTCATTGCTTCTATTAATGTGGGAACCATGACCGCTCACGAATATCTCATGGCGTAAAAGTAATTTATTAAGTATTGAGCTGTAAGGTTAGACAACTGTAACCTTGCGACTAAATGGACGGTTTTACGACTCTCTTACCTGCGGCTGTCTGTTAGGAATATGAAAAACCTGCCGCCAAAATAAGTGCCCCTACAGCGTGTTTCAAAACTGGTAGTATCGCACGAATTGCAGAATCGTGGAATATCAATTTTATAAAATTAAAAAAATATATATAATCAACGATTTTTTTATGTATATAAATCAAATTGCACACATAAATTAACCAACTGGTTTTTCACAATACAATGCGTCACCTGACTATTTATAGAAATTCATGACGATACAAAATTTGACCGAGCGCTTCGGGAATATTTTATATATTTTTTATACGAAGATCTATTTATCGATTATTATATTAGACTAGAAATGTAGCCCGTCATAAAATGACGTATTCGATGAACGATGCAATAGTGTTTGAACGTATGTTTGGCTGACAATTAGATGAATATTTTGTACACATATTTTTTTAATAACCGGATATTAATTTTGAAAGCTAAGCCATTCTAGGAAATATCACATTTCGTGTCACAAACAACGAATCACTTTCACTGCACTGTTCTTTATTAGATGCAGCCTTTATCACGTTCAATTGTGCTATTCATTTTTAATTACGTTTGCTGTGCTTAGACGGTGTTATTTTTTTAGGAGGCATTTTAAGTTATTAATGATGTGATTAATAATTTCTAACGCAACTAAAAAATAAAATTGGTACTTGTGTCAAGCTGACATAAACTGAAAATTTCTTAGAAGCATCATATTTTGTTTTTTTGTAAAAATTCTAAATTTGAAATTCTCGCTGTGAACAACAGAATCATATAATTCGTACATAAAGCATATTTGATAGTTTTATTTAATTAGTTTATGAATGAAAATATTATCCTATCGTCTTGAAATTCGGCACATAACTGCGGAAAAACTTATTAAACTTACGTGCAAAAAATCAGCGTTGTATCTTTTAAGATATTCTATAGAGAACCTAAAAATGAAACATACACACACACACACACACAATGGCTATTATTATAGTAGATAGGGGTGATTGTCAGTTTTCATCCTTTCGCGTGTTCGTATTATTGTTTGGGTGATGCGAAGTCGTGCTTGTCACGTGACGTGCCGTGACGTGACGTGCCGTGACGCGTGGTGATAGCATCGATGAATGCGACAGCTCAAGGATGTCGACATCGCGGGCAGGTTTTTGACAAAAGGCTTCTGGTTTTGGCGCTATATAGGTCGGGGGCGGAGGTCGCCGCCATCTTGTCTGCGGCTGCGCATGACACATGAAACAATTGATCGAGACCGCTTGCCCGTTTTTAAAACAACAATTTGAATAATTATTTGTTGTTAACCTTTCCGGCGCGCTCTTACGAGAGAATTTTAATTTTTTTTAATTCTTTCATAATGCGATGTTTATTCATAAGTTGTAGTTATAAATATTGAAAAAATTTGAATCGTTTAATACAAGTGTGGAAACGATTTACCGATTTTCCAGATGAATACTTTATATGTCGCATGCATTGAAAGAACGAATGCATATTTGAGAAACATGAAATCAAAGATAATTCTCGTCGTTTTATTCGCATATCAATTACTAAAATTTATTATCTTTTTCTGTTACACACATTTGAATAGATTACCGTTAAAATGTAAAAACGCTAGAAACGAAGTTTAACCGCTAAAAATGTATTATTTTCGCTGTCCATGGACACCTTGAAACAGCATTTATTCAAATAATACTTAAGATTAGATAAGAACTTGTTATAATCGGTAAAAATTAGTATAAGTTCTATATGTTAACTCCTGTTATCTGTATATACATGTGAACATGCGGTTAACTTACAAAGTAGAATAGAGGAAGTGGTTAAAATCGAGTGGTTTCCAAAGAAAATGTATGTATGTGGTCTCATTAGTCATATACCCGTTATTTTACTAAAATAAATATATAATAATTTATATTTGCTAAACTAATCACTGATCACTCATTCAAATAATTTTATTAAATTTAGTAATGCTGATATTGATATTTTAATTGGAAAGTACCTGGTGTAATTCCATTATAATACTTTTACTAAAAGAATATTTGGTGTGGTTCCCACTTTTTATTTTTTGACGCGACTAGTTTCGCCAAACATGCTAGGTTGGCGTCATCGAGACTGCCTCTCTCTGAGTCTGATTCTTTGCCTGAAGATAACAACTTAGCATACTGGAGAAACTAGTCCTTTGCACAAGTAAAAAGTGAAAACAACACAGTAATATAGCTTATTATTGACGATAAAAAATATCTTACTGTCACTGTGAAGAAAATTTTGAAGCGTCTTTACCCTTTAAATTTTATAAATATGACATTTAAATATAAATTTTATTATTAACACGTAAAGCGGGTTTTGTCCTGATCTAATATAGTTTTTATTTGGTAAATGCAAATAAACATCTCGGGAAAAGATAAGTATATGAAAAAAGGTAAGGATTTGCATAACAAGTGATATTATAAATATAATGAGAACGTAGACGCCATCAATGCATGTCTAGAACGGGATTTTCCTGAAAAAAAGCGATATAAACCTTATATTTAAGTAAAATAATATATCTCTAAAGAATAATATTAAATTGAAGCGAGATATTCGACACTATACATATGCAATACGACCAACAATAAATTGCATTGTTGTGTTACACGATTTCTATGGTCTCCCTTGTTAATACTCTGCCCCCTGTAAATTTGCAAAACGATAAAATGAAGCCTTTGAGCCTTCCATACTTTAAGACATTTACTTTATAATTTTGGATATTTTTTTTTTATTTCATATGCATTTAAATCAGAAAAGCTTGCTTACTCACTCTTAAAAAAAATCCAGTGTAAACTGTGACGGACCACATGTGGCCATTCGATTTGGGAGGGAGGTTAAACCATATTATTTTGTCTTTATTAATATTAAAACTCGATCAAAAATACGTAATGTAACCCCTGAAATGGTGGGCATGTATACTTATATAAATAACATACGAGGACACACTTGACAGCCGTTACAAATATCATTAATTATTTTTACTTATCAAAATGACTGCCTTCGCCTTCACGTTTGAAAGTTAAGAGTTATCATCCAGTATTAGATAGCAAATGTCTGGCATTGAAATATAATTTAAATCTACACATTGCGGTGCTCAAAAAGTGGAGCTAAAAATATCTTTAACAATTATATTATATATAAAAAAATTAACACTAAAGATGGACCGATGATAGACAAGCGATAATCAAAGAACAGTTTAGAAATATATTAATATATACCTTGAAGTATCAAAGTACCTGTAAGTGCTCCGAGTCGGTCCAATGATAAGCAAATAGTTAATATAGTAATATAAAAATATTTTTTTGCATTGAGTTTGAACTTTTTCAGTCTCCGTGCGCCGGAAACATCCGATCTAATGGTGGTTATAATTTTTACAATTTCCGCTCGCGGCAGGCGCAGGCCTCGCCGGCTATGCCTGGCCACACTCGACTATATATAATATATATAAATATATATAAAATAACAAATATGAATATATACTATATATGTGAGTGGTTTTACCTTTCAAAGACTTTTCAGATTTTTTGATGTTTGAGCACGGAGTGCAAAAATTAATAGATCTGTCGTTGAGCACTACTATTTTACTTTTTCAATAAAAATAAAAAAAATTAGAAATTACTGTGTCTTGAATCTTTACAACACGTTAATGTAGTACTGAAATAATAAAAGTGAATATTTACTTAAAAAATTAAGATTTTTAGCTTGATTGATATTTGTGCGAGTGCAAGGCGAAGACCCCGTTAAGATCCGCTACAGTACTCGGATAAGTGTGAGCTGCGGCTCGGCGAGTGTGTGGCAGAGCCACGGTGTATATTGTTGAATTCGACCCGTTCTCCTTGGCCCACAAGCGCGGGTCCTGGCGGGGATTATTTTGTATTTTTTTTTTTTATTTGGGCACCGCTAAGGCTGCGGAGGAGATCCGATAGTGCTCTGTACACTCCAAGGAAATATATAAAAAAAATGTTATTGACATGTGAATGGATTGTTTGTTTGTAAAGCGATTCTATTTGCTTAAATATTGCGTGTATCGACTTGAAAAATCTCTGTGTAATAATTATTATTTTCTTGCGGAGGTTGCATTTGTGCTTCAATAATTCTGTAAAAGATATGAGAGATAATTACACACACACACACATAAACAGTTTATGTCAGGTATATGTTGAGGTGAGCTAATAAATATATATATATATATATATATATATTTATTGAACCTTAGTTGATATCAAGGTGTACCTAAAAGGTACACCTTGACATCAGCTAAGGTGACGTCAAAATTTGTATATATACTTGCAATGTTAATACAAATTGTCTTTGACAAAACTGAAATCTTATCAATAATCAAAAATTCAACTCGTAATTTTGAAATGATTATAAAAATATATAAAATATAGTTACCAAAGAAAATATTTGAGATTCATCTTTTATTCGTTTCCAAACATCCAAGGTCGATAGTTAATTTAAAAAATAGCATAAAAAGTCTATTGTTCAGAGTTTCTCACAGCTGCTCGAAGGAAAGCATGACTAATGACTAATGACAAGTCACTAATGACGCGTGACATATAAAGTCATTCATACAACCGGGCCGCTGAGGTCGTCCTGCGCGACTTCTAAGGAAAATGTCATTAGAATTACCGTCGGTGCAAAAACGAACCTAGTCAAATTACGTAATTATATAAAAATGTGCATTTTGTAATCTTGCTAATGCAAAAACAAATAATATTTGAAAAAAAATCCGGTTGTTTATATTTTATATTACACAATATCTAACTTTTTAGTTAGTTAAGTTTACTTTTGCGTTGTGACTAGTTTCGGCTACGTACTAGGTTGGAATTTTCAAGCAGAGAAAGGTTTCATAAACTATATTATTTCTGTTTATAGAAGTGGTTTTCGTTATAATAATAATTCAAATGTCTAGCATTTTATGTGGTCTTATTGGTCCTGTTATGAAAGTTTTCGCGCAGCATAGGTCTTTGGGATAACACTAAAAATATTATAATAGTGTTTTCTCTCAAATATATATAACTTTTTAATAAATTGTACAGAAAATGCACGCATTACTTATATCGTATGCTTTCATGAATTTTGAATTAAATAAATGCGCCAGCACGGTTAAGTTTAATTATTAACGCCATGACATAATTTTCTTATCGGCTTCTTCAATGCCTGACGTGTGTCTACTTTGTTCAATATGTGAATTTATAATTTCACCGCATACGACATTTTTGTTAACAGACGGAGCTATCTTTAACATAACGAGTTTTGTATAAATAATTAAAACATGTGTTTCACAAACATTTAGTTATAAGCAGATTAAAAGATAGGTTTTGGTACTAGTTTTTGAGTTAGGCTTAACCTCGATGCAAATGACCTAATCTCATTCGCACATAGTTATATTACGTTATATTATACATTATGTGATTATAAAAAGCTAAAACTCGACGCCTGTAGCGCTGAACGCTATTACGCAAATAAAAAATGTGCAAAAAAACATGCCCCGGGTGAGGATCGAACTCACGACCTTAAGATTATGAGACTTACGCGCTGCCGGCTGCGCCACCGAGGCTGGTGGGAGAAGCGAAAACATATCTGTTCTTAAACAGTAGAACTTATATAAGTAGTGTAATCAACAAAACATTTAAATGCACATTAAACTTCATTAAAATACACTGGGACTAAATAGTGAAAAAAAAACAAATATATTGATAATTAATATTTTTTGATTTTTAAAAGCATGCAAAGATTTATTTTTTGTTACGTTTTGGTCGGTAAGTTATGCGGTTTTTATGATTATTCAATTGTCCACCAGTGGCGCTTTAAATAAAAATAAAAATATTTGAGTAAATAAAAATAAAAGTAATTTTTATGTGTATTTCTGTTTGCGTATTACAAACAGGATGCATGTTTTTTTTATTTATTCAATCAACTAAGCATTTCTTCATTAACGTCAGATTAAGGCCTATTAATTAATTGAACGTTTCAATTTTAATTATATCTTGTTAGACAGGTATACGATATTTAATGAATAATAAAAATATACCCATAAAATCATTTACAAGATTGGGAAAAAATAAAATGTTTCACAAAAAGTGTAAGTCGTTAATCACCGAGGCTGTATTCCCGCGAGAAATTGGCAAGGCCTCGGAAAGTCGTGGTAATTTTTGACCGCGCAGATTACAACACTGACTCACGAGATAGCGCGGACGCAAACCACAAGCATCGTGCGCCTAGCGCTCACTTTACTAACCTTCACGGAGCAGACTAATATATTTTTTTAAAGAATTTTTATATAGTATTTTAACATTATTTATAAATTATGAAATAACGGATACAAAATTATTTAAATAATATCAGCTATTAAATATTGTTGCAGCCTACACACTCTGAAACACAACCGTCAACCGAAAAGTGGACACTATAAGCATAGGGAGGGTAACTCATCGTTCGGTTGTCGGTTATGTTGCAGCTTTATTACTATGCTATTTATTTTTAAAATATGTATATATTAATAATAATAAATACTTTCATGAGAAAGTGTTACGGAGAAGCCAGAATATTAAAATCGAGATAAAAAAATAAAAAAAGAAACCGGACTGAATTACGTAGAAATATTTTTATATGTTTAGTGATTATTGTACGTAGCGTAACAGAACATTAATTTACGATATTTCTTAGAATTGTACATTAATCAATAACAAAAAAAACTTTAACTTTATTCGGTTTCAGTAAATTAACAATGGTAAATTGAAAATGTAAAATTTAGATACGTAAATAAAATCATTTAAAAAATACTTTTCAATTAAATACACAAATGCGTGTTCATGTAAGTGAAATAAAAATTGGTATTTTATATAAATATTTTTTCATTTAAAAGAAATGGTTTTAATCTTAATTTCGAACTTAACAATGTGTTTTTTATTTTAAACTTAATTTGATTCTTTTGGATCATACTGTGTATGAGTTTTGATACATTTTTTATATAACTCGTATCATTTGTAACTGTATGCTTAATATTCTGAGTGCATTCTCTGCATCCATGCACTTCTGTTTTATATTAATTTATTTTAAAAATAACAACCGTAGAGATTAACGTGAGATTGTATATTTATGTTAAAGACACTAGTCGATGTCTGCGTGCTCTTTTTGTATAGAAAACAAATGCTCTGTTGGGAAAGTATTACATTTTTGTGCAAATTGAGCGTGGGTGAATGGAGAATTATGAAAATGAGCCGGAAAAAAAAACCACCTACGTTAGTGCCATTAAAGGCCGGAGCAATTTACCGGCACCTCTTGGGACAGAAAATTGAATTAATAAAACATATTTTCCTTTGCAATTATGATGGCCTCATTATAAATATTGAAAGTGTCGTAAATATTGAATCACACGTAATGACAAACGAGTGTGCTCAAAATTATTCATAAATTTAAATTTATTAAAAAATATATAATTAAAATTGGATATCAAAATATATATATTTATCCTAATCAACTAAAATATCTCATAAAAGATAAGATTTTGATGTCATTAAAATACAGTTTATTAAACACAAAAAACGCTATTTATTAAAGTGTTTTTTTTCTCATTATTTTATTTATTAATTGATCAAAAAGAGCACAATATAATGAATTCGGATGATGCGAAATATTATTATGAGTAAATACGTATATTTCAATTATTGAAAATCATGTTATAAGCATATAATAGTTGTTATAATAAATAGTGCAAAATCAATTAATGAATTGAACAGCATAAATTTTTATAGTAATTTCCTGATTATCAAAAGATGCTCGACGTCAATTTTTTTTAAGTGATAAGCTATTTGACACTTTTCAAGCACAATAAAACCTTGTATTGATTAGATTTCGTTGATCTTCCTTGCAAATACTTTTTCTGAAGTGTTTTATAAAGATCTTTGTAATTTGTAGGATCTATGTAAAATACAGTCGTATTTTCAGGTTAGGATTTACGTTTGCATTTTCAGTAGCACTCTTCGTAAAGGTTCAGTGAAGAATTTAAAAGGATTTTCATCTTGGAGAGATCTGAGTGCTCCGAGGGTCGCACAATACAGCATTGTGTATTGTCTTTACTAAAGAATTTAATAGATTATGGTCTGAAGAGAATTGCATGTTTGCGGTCTGCGAGTGCAGGCATCCGCGTTCAGGCCGGTGGTTTTGAGAAAGACAATCTATGAACGTCAAGTCATTATCATATTTCAAAATGTCACTCGATGTTTTGTCCAATCAGAAAGTGTGAAGCGTGTTCGTGAATCGCCAAATGTCTTTCGCGAGAGTTATGTAAACCGTTGTTAGAATCGCAAAGCAATTTGTTACAGTAAATAAAATAGTAAACACTCAATTATAAATTTTAAGGTAAAAGTACGTTCACATTCTTTAATTTAAACATATCGGATTAACATACCAACACAGGGAATGCTTTAAATTAATATAACATTAAATACAACAAATAAAATTATTGAATTGCTTTTCATACTTTTTTTTAGTCAAATGCAACCTAAGAGTGAATATTTAATAACATTAGTTTTTTAAACTCTCGAGGATTATATTTAAGTAAAAACAATGTAAAAAAAAAAAACAAAAAGATCTGAAAGGAAGACGATAATCAAAGAGAAAATATTGTTATCTTATATTCAATGCGTTCGCTACAGGATCAATGACTCATTTGGCCATCTCCTCACATTGAGATTGAGATTATATTACACACGTCAGCAAAAAAATCAAAATATCTAGCCAAGCCAAAAAAAGGCTGTATTTTTTTTAATAAACAAAAACTCGGGAGAGCAAAGTATTTTCACAAAAACTCAGTTTCTCGTCGCGAGTTTTAAGTTTTTTCCTGTTGTTTTTTTTCAGTGGAGATTATTCAAGCCTTCGGCAAGATCGTTTCAGATATTTTTTCAGGACAGCAACTGTCCGCTGTAAAACAGCTTCGGGACTAATAACCTACTCCGTTACTTGCTACCGCCTTTTGAATGCTTGTACAGTAATTGATTCACGAAGAAAATAATGCTTGGCAAAAACATGGCACCGAGAGTTCTGGCAATCAATTACTCACAAAGACAGTTAATGTATAAACAGATCATGTAAATATTAAATAATTTATTATGTGTTTATTCGGTTCAGGGACTTTCATATATTTCAGGAACGAAAGCTTGGGTAACTATAATAATTTAAAAGTCTATTTTATCATATATACATTGGTGACATAACAATGCAGTGGATGGCCTGGAATATTTATATTTAACTCCCTTGTATTAAAATTGTCTATGTATGGTTTAGTAAACTCCCTCTCGCTTGGCCGCCAGTCGGTAACAAAGTAGCGGCCAGAGCACACGTGTTTTAAATTATTTCCCCATGTCCTTGTTCATTTTTTAGGACCCTCTGTACGGAATTGAAGGACTAACCTTGCTTATCGTATGTATAAAAGCTATCCACACCATTTGTAGGGTAGTAAATTCATTATTTATTTAAAAAGCTTGGACTTGTAAATTTCATTTAAAAATTTTAACGGACGTAATTACAATTATGAATTGACATAATGATGTTTTTTTATTCAAAAGTGAATTGTATGAGGTTTTATGCAAATATTTAAATTTATTGCTTTTATTTTAATATGTAAATAAATATAATATGTGAAGTCACTATAACCAGGACAGGAATTACCATATATTTGTTGTATATATTTTTGATTAAATCACAACAGTATGGAATACAACAAAAGTAATATAATTATTGTTTGGAATTTTTTGTTACTATTAAGAGCTCTCGATTTTTTTCGCTTTCACATTAATCTACCATCGAATTTAATAACTATCAAGTAGAGAGTACACCATGCTTTCTATAGGGTTGCCAAAAGTATACTAATAAAACACATATAATAACGCATAAGATAATTGACAATTATAAACTATATTTTTGCTGATTTCGTATCTTAAAAGCCTATAAATTTAAAAACTTAAATAATTTAAAAAATTATAACGAATTGATTAATTATAATTACTTTTGATTTAAGATTTATTTTTTTTTTAATTTTTCAAACATAAAACAAAAAAAATTTTATAACAGCTAATTTGTGTAGAGATAAAATTATGAGTAGTGGAGAAAAGATATGTTTTCCAGCAGTTAGAAGCGATGTAAAGAACTTCCGACCATATCTGACTTGTTCCTTCTTCCGTATTTACCTTGTTATATAAATTTAGGTAAATATATAATGGTTTATCTTACATTTGATTCCAGGACACTGTAATCGGGAAACATTGCAAGCAATAAAGCATTGCTTGTTCACATATTTAAGCGTTTTTTTTCTCCATTTTATTATAGTGATAAAACACGTGGTGATACTTTTTATTTTAATATGCGTGATTTATAAGGCTCATATATTCAGAGGATTCACTCCACGCCATTGCTGTGTACTGTGATGTGTACTAATATTTTTTTAAATAAATTGTTAAGTTCGGTTTAGTTTACACCAACCCTGGTTTAAGTTATGCCTTGGGTTTAGCCATGCTTTCTTTCCCCGGCGGGGCACTGTTAATTTGTTTTCTACTTCTACAGTCGGTGTTGTTATTGGAATTCTTGAACTTGGCAGTTAAGTCTCAATCATTTCAACAGAGCTTAGGTCGGTATAACTGTTGTTATTGTACGGCGTGGCGGCCATTGTTGCAGAGACAAGCGGCGGAGCGTGTCGGTGATCGTTTTTCAATAAACAGCAATCAATAGACAATTGTTCACTATTATTATGTTATTAAAGAGATGACTGACAACTGAAAACGAAAAAAAAAATCTAAGCAGTGTCAAGGGCAATAGATTTGTAATACCCATTTAAAAAAAAAAATACATTTTTATTATCTAGTCTATTTAAAGAACTATTGCAAGTGAAAAGATGTATTGTGACTTCTATACGTATATACACAGTAAAAAATGCTTTATAATAAATTTATATCCTATCAAAGTGCTTTCATGTCGTTTGATATTTATTGTGTTTGCAACATCGCTGCTCCAGTTCTGTTATACTAATTTGTATCACAGATCCCACCGTATTTGCGAATGTCCGCTCGGTTTCCCACGAAAGGAGTCATCGAACCTGTTACCGGGGTTTCCTACCTGCAGTAATATTAAATGTAAACACTCGGCCACAATAGAAACGTCTAGATTTATTAAAACATTCTAATTTAAAATATTATAATAGACGTCGCGCCTGTCACATTAGAGAAGAACTGGATTTTTTTGTTCCCAGTAAACTGGATCTCGGAGAGGTGCGCTCAACCCCAAAGAAACACAAGATTTATGCACTGCGTTGAGAGTCTATTTTCTCATTATTTTCTGTACCCAAATTGATAAACAACATGTAAATTAATTACAACCTTTACAACATGTCAACTCCTTAAGCTGCACGCAGGAGCAGGGGGTAGTTTGAAGAATCAGTTAGTGTAAATAGGTTATAACAAATACTATGTAAACTATTATGATATAAATAAAACCATTTTAAAAGTATAATTTTTTTTATTTATTTTTACCTAACCATACTTTTTTTTTAAAACCTAGCCTTACTTTAAAAAAATACGAAACATTAAGAAAAATTAAATTTGATTTGCATTGCGACCCAGTAATATCTTAAAGATTTTGTCAATTTAATTGTATTTTGTCTATTTGGTTTAACTAGATCTCACTGTAGATAAGCAATTCTGCCAACAAATATAGTTTTTGTTTGTTTTCGTTTAATAATTGACCCTAGGTCAAAATTTTCCTGTTTCATCAACAAGCTGACAGGTGAGTGCCAAGTAGATATTTTCACATATTGAAGGTGATTAATATTGACATTGTCTAATAATATCAAAATAAAATAAAATTGGGAAGCTCTGGGTTAGGTAATGTGTCGGTCCGTCCAGTGGCGGCGTAATGGCTTATTGTATTTGAGAGTATCGAGTGTGGCGGCTGCAGCACCTTTCTAAACCGAGTGCCATTGAACTTTGGGCCCCGCACCCCGCAGGGCCCCGCCGGGTCCCCCATCAGGCCCCCCATCAGGCCCCCCATCAGGCCCCCCATCAGGCCCCCCATAGGCCCCCCCTCCGGGCCCCACACCGCGCCGCCTCTGCAGTAACAGTACACTCTGGCGGAATACACTTTCAAATGTATCGCACAGCCGGAGGAGCAGCTCCACCAGCATCCACCAGCTCCGGCGGCACGCACCCTGACTTCTCGGAGAAGTGGAAACAACACCCAGGAAATTCAAGCTCAAAAGAGCATTAAACAAGAAATGCAAAAATCTTATACAATTTTTAAGAAATCATTGCTTCACATGAGCGACGAGGAAATTCTTATTTTTTTCCCGACACTCCATATTTACAGCGGCCCACTGCTCTTTGCTTATTAGTATACAATATAGCTGTGTGCATTATATACTATATATAGTGATTTAATGTATAGTGCATTCAAAGTAGGTAATCTAGTTCAATAACATCATGTTTTCTTAAGATCCGTAATCGTTCTTATATATTAGTAAGGTTTCGTTTCAATCATCACTTCTAATTGATTCACAAGAACTGCATGATAAGTATGGTTGCTCTTAACGGGCTAAGGTAGATGTCAGTTTCACAGAAAACAATTTTCATTTGCAAATCTAGTTTGATTTATTGCACCTGGCCTTTAAAGCTTTAATTCAAATACACCAAATTAAGCTAATTTTCATGTTGCAAGTATTGATTATCACAGAAATTAATATACTGCAAGGGCAGTGAACAATTTCTGAAAAATTATTTAAAAAAACCAATAGTTAACATGGCGCTCAATACACCATACATTACCAATCATATAACACTTATGCACCATTAAAATTTACCTTTAAACATACCTAATTTCCAATGATCATATTTTGGAACCGATTTTCAATTCGCTACCGATAGCGTCCGTTTATTTTGTTTTAATGGTGTAGCGTAAGGAAATAACCCAAAAAACGCCACTGGCTAATTACCATTAGATTATCAACATAGCACAATTTTTTTAAATTTTTTTTTATATATTGGCACCCTTGGAAAATATTTTAGTACGCGTGTACTCTATTCGTTACAGAGTGTTGAAAAAGTAGCAAGTGACAAGTAGCAAGTGTTCTTATGTGATTATTCAATAAGTCTGCGTTCGTGGCAGATATTATGGCGGTTGGTTATTGTAGTGAGTGCCGTGTGTGTTCGCAGGCCGCCATACATTAACCTAGTTAGTAGAAAGTTCAATGAGAACCGCCGCTCCGAGGCGAGGCTCACTCCCCGTCTCGTTTCGGTCCCTGATCGAGTCATGTTTGTCAAGGATTCGTTTTATATGCCAAATTCTCACATCCGTTTCCGATTTAAGGTTACCGCTGTTTTATATAATACGCCGCTTTTGAGAGTCACGGCCGATGGATCTTTGTTGTAGATCAGGGCTCTATAGACCGTGCACGCGCCGAGCATAATATGAAAGTGGTTAATATTTTTATTATTTTGTTACAAAGATTATCTGACCTAGAATTTGTTAGGCATTTCAAATATAATTATATGGTTTATTTTCTTGGTTTTGCATATTTAGTTCGGCTTGGACTATTCGTGGAGGGTTCCCCGCTCTGGTGTATTTCAATTATGTAATTAGGGTCATACCTGCTTTCGTTTGGTCGCGAACGATTTTTATAGACATAGCACGTGTCAATATGAAATGTTTCATTAATATCAAAAAAATCTATAACGAGATATTCAATTTCAACCAGAAAATGCCTTGGAAGGGCGAAAGTCGGCTAACCAGTCATCTAAATGACATTGCGGTCCCAATTGCGGTTGCAATGGAGATTATATTTATTCGTTATCGACATTTTTTTTAAAGCTTATTAATCCAGTATAAAATGCAGTGGCGTGCGGTGAGAGCAACGAAAGTACAAAAACCTAAATATCTATGTGGTCTCAACTTGATAATAAAAAACCGAGGACTCTTTGATTTGCCTTAGACAAGATTTAGAAGAGGCATGCCCTTTGATATCAGAAATAAACCACACTATCATCCACCGCACGCCACACACACACACATATAAATATATTTGTATGTGTGTGTGTGTATATTTCATTATCACTTGCGGCCTCATTTGAATCTACAGTCGTGATAATAAATATCGGCAATTGATCTTCATACTCAAATTTAGGTTTTTTATTAAGACAGGTGCCTCACCAAGTCACGCCAGTAAGCCGCGATTGCGATGTTAAGACATTTAGAATCATATGCTTTCCAGCAAAGCCAATGAAGAATAAATAAATGCTATGACATTCGTGGTCGACTCATTGGAGGTAATAGCAGGTTCACATTGCAAAAATACACAAAAACTACTGTGCGGCTTATTACTATAATTGCAACCACGCTCAAGGATGGCGCTCTGGGTTTCGTACAAATTACTATATAAAATAAAATTAACTTTCAGCAATGAACAATATGCTGAAACTGTGTCGAGACGGTGCATCTGCTGTATCATTCAGAAGACAAATAAACAAGCGGTTGGAAGCAAGAGCGGTCGTGTCTGACTGTCTTTGTACCAAAAATTATTTGAGTTTTATCTCCACGAGCGGGAGATATCAAAGCCTCTAAATAATTTGAAAATGAAATATCAATATGTACACTGCTCTGTAAGAGTAGCATTTTAAAGCAGATGCAGCTGTGTTTAGTTTGATACATCTTTGAAATTAACTTGCTGTATGTTGGTATTAAACATATTTTTTAATTTAATATGTGTTGTAATCAGGTGTAGTTGCATTGACAATATATATTATTTTAGAAATTTCTCATATACTTTTAAAGTATCTTGCCTTCTCAAACTAATCTACCGGTTATTATACATATTTTTGACTTATGATTTATATTGACACTGTCAGGTAAAGTTGCATCTTCATCAATCACATATTAGCAATTTCTCACATACTTTTATTATATAGTATAGTATCTTGCCTGTTTAAGTTAACCTACCGAGTTTTAAACATATTCTTGACTCGAATATGTTTATATTGATACAGTCAGTTGTAGTTGCATCTTCAACAATCACATTTTAAAAATATTTAATATCTGGATATTATAAAGTAACCTACCGTGTATTAAACATATTTTTAACTTATGATTTATATTGAAACTCTCAGGTAAAATTGCATCTTGACCTATCACATGTTGGCAATTTCTCACATACTTTTATTATAAAGTTTAGTATCTTACTTGTTTAAGTTAACTTACCGGGTTTTAAACATATTTTTGACTCGAATATGTTTATATTGGTACAATCAGTTGCAGTTGCATCTCCACTAATCAAAATTTTAGAAATATTTCATATCTGGATATTATAAGATAACCTACCGTGTATTAAACATATTTTTGACCTATGATTTATATTGACACTGTCAGGTAATGTTGCATCTTGAGCTATCACATGTTGGCAATTTCTCACATACGTTTATTATATAGTTTAGTATCTTGCCTGTTTAAGTTAATTTACCGGGTTTAAAACATATTTTTGACTTGAATATGTTTATATTGGTACAGTCAGTTGCAGTTGCATCTTCACTAATCAAAATTTTAGAAATATTTCATATCTGGATATTATAAGATAACCTACCGTGTATTAAACATATTTTTGACCTATGATTTATATTGACACTGTCAGGTAATGTTGCATCTTGAGCTATCACATGTTGGCAATTTCTCACATACGTTTATTATATAGTTTAGTATCTTGCCTGTTTAAGTTAATTTACCGGGTTTAAAACATATTTTTGACTTGAATATGTTTATATTGGTACAGTCAGTTGCAGTTGCATCTTCACTAATCAAAATTTTAGAAATATTTCATATCTGGATATTATAAGATAACCTACCGTGTATTAAACATATTTTTGACCTATGATTTATATTGACACTGTCAGGTAATGTTGCATCTTGACCTATCACATGTTGGCAATTTCTCACATACGTTTATTATATAGTTTAGTATCTTACCTGTTTAAGTTAACCTACCGGGTTTTAAACATATTTTTGACTCGAATATGTTTATATTGATACAGTCAGTTGTAGTTGCATCTTCACTAATCACATTTTAGAAATATTTCATATCTGGATATTATGAAGTAACCTACCGGGTTTAAACGTATTTTGAGTTGAATATAATTTATATTGACACTGTCAGGTGTAGTCACGCCTTCCCCAATTACGTTTTGGTAATAAAGAGTACGTAGTATTTATAAGCCGCCAGCTGTATGATTCACGCAATCATTATAATTCAAAATCGCAGCGCGGACACGGCAATGTTCGTATTTATCAATTCTCACTCCCGATCGGTGGTCAAGGCGCTCGCCTTCTAAAGCGAAGGTTGGGGGTTCGCGTTTCTTCGCTCGGCCATAGTCGCAGCCAAGGATGCCGAGAGATTAGAGAGGACGGCCAGCGTGGAGCTTACAGCTTCATAAACTGTTTACAGCTTCATTGCCTGCGAACAGCAAGTGGGAGTAACGTAATCGGTTCAAACAGATTAGATTGAATGGTAGACATCATCAATGATGATAGGAGAAATATTTTGATTCTAAATGCGATTTAATCTCCTTGCACTACACATAGAGTGGGAGAGACTGCAGTTCCCAAATATCACTTTATATTTAAATTTGAGGTACATCAAACTTCTGACTTATCGAACATTTTATTTCAGAGAAATATTTTCACCAACATTTAAGCCTGACATCTCCAAGCATGATACAAAATGCCAATGTAGCATGTTGGCAAAACTAGTTGCGTTCACTAAGTACTCCCTGTTAAAAATATTAAATCCCTGAAATCACCGAAAACGTATATACTTTATATATATATATATATATATATAAATAAATTCTCTTTATTGTAAAATACCTTGAGTTTTGGGACCCTGTGTGTGAGGCATGTTGTGAAATATTGTTAACGAACACCGCATACCTGTACTGGATCGATCATCCGACGCAATCGTAAAGTAATGTGATTTGCGTAATGGCTCCGTTTGATTTGTATTACCGCAATAGGGATGTACCTGCTGACTGCCCGACGCACATAATTATCAAATAACTCGTTTAGAGCATCCAATGCGTGAATTACACGTTTAATCGACAAGCTCGACGCAATGCTTTCTAATTTCTCGATTAGAGTGAGAATTTACAGCAAAATGTAAAATACATATTGTGGTCGTACGACCAGTCTGTGCCTTCTATTATGATGTTTGAGTAAAAATTATTTGTATATGGTTTTTGATTGGCTTGTTGGCATAGTGACCCTTGATCGATTCTTCGCAGATTAATCCCATGCTTAGACTTATGTCTGTTTCAGTTTAATCAAAGAACAGATACAAATAATTATAAACATAAATAGGTTAACCACACGTCCTGCTGTAACCAGGATCGTCCCAGTTTCAAATGCTGGTTTCAGATCCTTGTTGGTTAAATATTTAGCTCAGATTTCTGGAAAAAAAAAATTACCGTGGAAAGTACTCCATAATTATATGTACAAAATAATGTGATAGTGGTTAAATGATAATGATTGAAATAATCAATGTATTAATTGTTAAAATTGAATTTAATAATGTGTCAATGGTCGGATGATTGGTTAAAATCGAGTTGATAACTTTTACGTAGCACAATATCAAAGTTGGGATTTCGTGTAATAAAATGATCGATTTGGATTTTTGGTGATGAGAATTACGATTCGGATAATCAATTTTTAAAAAATCTGCTTAAATAAGGAACTTTTGGCAATTATTAATAGTTTTATTTAACATGTCTATCTCTAACACTTAATTAAATTTCAAAACAAAACCACATGTTGATTTTTTATAAATCAGAAACTGTTAAGAGTGCAGATATTTCCATTTGATGACTGAATGGTTATTTATTAAAAATAAATAAATTATAGTATTTTTAAAATTATACATTTTCTACGTTTTTTAGGTCACATATTTTATATTATTTTCTTCAAATTGAAATATTTCCTCATAAAAAATTTTGTTTTGACGCATATTTGCGGTTACTTTAGGAATAAAGAGGAAAACATACATTGAAGATACGAGACCGGAGACATGTACATTAATTTATTGTTCTGACAATTTTATTAACTTATCTACTAAAAAAAAAAAAAAACATGATTTGTTTATTTTCATACAAAATACATAATTTCTCTCGCAATCATCGACTCATATGCTTATTTTAACTTCTTACATGGTATTAAAAATAAATTTAAAAAATTCCCAGCTTAAAAAAATAAAAAGTACAATAAATCAATATGTATGTATATTAACCTAAAACAATACAATAAATATGGATAGCAAAACGACTAGGAGATCACAACTCACACGTTTACATATAAGTAAACTGGTTATAAGCTTAATACAAGTTAAAGATAAAATATTTTACGTTTATATCTACGTAGTTTGCGGTTTTTCATAAAATCACCCGTAGGTTATCTCTTATCGCAGGTTCAAATTTAAGCGGTTTAAGCAATTTAACAAAAACTTAATACGCAAAACACTTAATCACAAAATATTTCTTTGAATTTAGTATAAAAAATAGAGGAATCACTTGTATATGAAGGTGAAATATTTAAAAAATTATTTGGCCTCACATGTGAAGTAATTATTAATGATTCTACAAGGGCCAATTCAACCGAAGTTGTAACAGATTAGTGTTTTTGATATGAAATTAATTATTTAAATTAGTTTTTGTAGTTTATGAATAAATTGATTATAAATTAGACAAGGTGTGTTTTATCTCACGTAGTAAAAAGTACCTTGTGTAATTATTCTAACTTATATATGTAAGAATATGTATATAAGTATATTTTTAGATAAATCCTTGGTTGATTAGCATAAAAGGTCGTATGAGTTTGAGTTTCATTGGAATATGTTTTCCCTTTCTCAATGCGCTGTTAAAATATAAATTATTTACAGGCAATATTGTACAGTATTTTTTTAATTGTTTGAATACTTATTCCGCTTTTAAGAGATATCCATATTTAATTTATTGAGAGTAGTTATATCCACGTTTCATGATACATGTAGGAGACCTCAAAGGTAGAAGTGCGTTGTCAAAAAATTTAAGCTATTAAGGGATGATTTTGGTAATTTTCAACATGGAACTTCTCTGGAAAATGAAAAAAATTACTGAAAACTTGGCTCGGAGAGGATTCTCCCTTTATGTTTTTTCCCCTTTGAATACGCACACACACACACACACATATATATATATATATATATATATATATATATATATATATATATATATATATATATATATATTCGATATCTCCTGAATCGGCAAAAAATTACGAAACTTTCGATTACTAATGATCGCAGCATTTTGGAGCGTATTTAATTCATGAATGCAGTAGGTCGTTGTACAATATTATAAATGATTCCGCTGTAAAGATCGAGTCTAAGATCTGGCTCATTAGCATGATGAATCACACTCGTCTGATTCGCTGTGTCATTGAACTGAATCTTTTCGAAGGCCCCAATATCTGATTCCCAGAGACACAGCCGGTAATTGTGACTGTGCCGGCACGGTGGTCCATATTATGGCCCCGCCACTGGAGGCTGGAGTCCCTGAAGGCTGGGGTCCCTGAAGCCTGGGGTCCCTGAAGGCTGGAGCCCCTGGAGGCTGGGGTCCCTGAAGGCTGGGGTCCCTTAAGACTGGGGTCCCTGAAAGCTAGAGCCCCTGGAGGCTGGGGTCCCTGAAAGCTGGGGTCCCTGAAGGCTGGGGTCCCTGAAGGCTGGGGCACGGGCCTTGACCGGCAAACGGTGCTGGAGCGTACAAAGATGTCTGCCTCATCTTCTTCTTGCAAGTAGACATTTTTTAAATATTTTAATAAATAGATTTTTCACAAAAACTGCTTTGTGGAATTACAATATGATATTTTTTATTTAAAAAAATAAATATTTTATGTTACAGAGTATGTTTGATTTTGACAACATTAACTTTACCATACTTTACTTTACAGTACATAACCGTAAATTATTTCTGATTTATATAGTTCAGAAAAAAATATTTAATTAAAATAGTGAATGTGCCTTGTAAAACTTCATATTTATTTTGATTGAAACACACTAATTGTATTTTAATTTGAGTGAGAGTTTTAATGACATTTCTGTAAAAACAAGTTTGAAGACAAATGCGAAAATATAATAAGTAATAAATAATCTTATTGTCATATAATAATAATAAATTTTGATATAATATTTTCATTTTCAAAATGAAAATTTGAGACATGCAGTGCACAATCGCTTGCACGTGCCAACAAACACGCAAAGCAGAATAGCTAGAAGATTACGTGAATTTTTAAAAAGCGCTCTTACCTTTGAAGGTCTTTTTCAGACTAGATTGAACTGACTCAAGCCTGTAGAAGCCCTCGGAAGGCGAAAGCGCTCACGAACAAGAATTATCATAATCTCTTAGTCAATTGCTTTTTTTTACGCTTTTTTACATGTGAAAGAGTTTTATGTGAAGTATATAATAATTTAGCGGACGCTGGTCCAGCATCAGGTGCATCTCAGCCCGGAAGTCACGGGAGGTCTGGCAAAGCCTGGACTGCTCCAGGTCACGGTGACCTCCGCCTGGAATAGAACTGACATTGCAGCAGCAGGTGCAGTAGTGATGGGCATCGTCAGGTGTATTCGAATCATTCGAGAAATACTCGATGTTAAACCAATTATCAAATGATTTTCAATGCGAAGAAAAATCATCAATTTGATGCTGACGCAAGTGATTCATAAAATTTACTTATGCATATAAACATTATTAACATTAGATTAAAGTTGAGTTGTAGTAAAACAAAAATTAATATATTCAACATAAATCCATAAATTTATTTATTAAAAAATATTTTTTATATAATCATCGAATGTGTAAATACGCAACACTGTTTACGAACATGCGCTTCAACTAATCTGCCGTTTGAGTGTCACGGCCAATACACCCATATTATTAATTGTTTACGTGCTCATTTTATAGTTCTCCTAATTCATAACTAAACGATGAATTTTCAGCACAATAAAATTGAAATTTTTATTTGAATACTTGTATGATTTTTTTTTGTAATTTAAAAAAAAAAAATTCAGTTATTTTAGGAAAAGTTTTTTTTGGAAAAAATAAATGGCACGCGTTGAATTTTTGTATGCGTAACTGCATGGCCGGCGAGTGCTTGGCATTGCGTGCACTTGCTCTGCGCCGTGAGAGCCGCTCTGACCTCTGCATCTGTTTAATTTGCTCTTAATATAGATCACATGCGCCGCAAGGTTGGCAATCACTGCATAATAAAAGCAGACACCACTCGCTGCTATTACGCTTTGTTTCCTATTTTACCGCGATAGCTCGGAAGGTCATTCTATTTTCTCTAATTTATTATGAGATAGTAATGTGTACGTTTTGTACATGACCCAAATCGTTTATAAGTAGAGTGGAATAATCAAAATATCTTGATAATAAGATACTAAGATAATAGCAAGAATGAAAAAAGTGGAATGAACAAAAAACAATAAAAGAAATAACGATTTAAAAATAACAAATATGAATTGTCAAATGATTGAGAAAATACGATTTTTCACTGTAAATTGTAATAAAAAAAAATCATTTTTTAATTATAAAAGCGATTTGCTTGAGATACGTACAGTAGGTAGGAGTATAATCAAAAAAAATATTTTCTTTAAAAAATTAACAGAAATGAATTGATGAAAATAACAGTACTTTATGTTCACTTTAAATTCACCCAGTATTTAAAACAAAATATATTTTTTTATTAATTTACGTGAAACACCAGTATATTCAACAAACACCAGCGGTATAAAATCTTTGTAATCTTGCCTGATTCGTTCGGTAAATATGAAACCCTACGTGCTTTATGACAATTAAAAGATAATATTGCAGCATATATTATAATAACATTTCCATTGACCCTTAATGGACATAATCGGACCTCACGCTTCGATATCCCATGTACTGCGCATCCTTCTCGACACCTCCTGAAGTGTGTGTTATGTATCGTTTTCAATGTTAGATCGTTTCCAATAAGGTCGAATAGATAATAGACCATATGACGCTACATGTGATAAATTATGTAACAGTATTTACGCATATAATGATGGAGAGGCCTTGATCCACCGGTTGATTAACGAGACCTCAGAAGGTGTGACGAATCCTTTATTATCTGAAGGAGATTATCTATGATGGAAAAAAATGTTTTGAAATAAATATTGTAATTAGGATTTCTATGAAAAAGATTTCAAGGGATTTCCCCGGTGAAGCAAAGACTTTCCAAGTATAACATTTGTTAAAAAAAAGAATATGGAAAGAAAAATATATTTTTTTTTAATAAATGAAAATAAATATTTTTTGTTATTTTCCAATTATCAACGAAAATAATTTTTTTAATACTTGGAATTCTACCAAGTACTTTTTATATAAAATATTATTATTATTAATAAATTTATATTCTTTATAATGATTGGTTTGTTTATAAGTATCCAAAATCATGCTTTACTTGATCCAATTGGTCAGACTTTTGCACGCTAAAGATTTAAAAGTAAAAAAAATAATTTAAGGTTTTTTGCATCATGGAAAATGCGTTACAATATAGTATAATATTTGCATCGGTTGGTAAAACGTATTGATGATTGAGAAATTGGAGAATAAATTATTTTTTTGTTTATTATTTTAAGTTTTTATATTATCCAATCCCAAAGAACAGCTGTGGATTGAAAAAAAACAAAATATGACGTTACCAGAAGGTTATTATTATATTCTAAAAATCAGCATATATAGAAATAATTATGGAATTTTTCACAATGTTTTACAAATGAGAAAAATAATCAGGGATAAGGAGTAAACAACAGGTGAATAAATACTTTTGCATAAATATCATTTATGTCTGTGCTATTTAATAATAAATGTGAATTATTGACAAATCACGTGATTGCATATAACATGTGATAAACTATTGCAACTTCCTGATTGTACTTTAATTGTATCTAGTTGCATTATCATCATTATAGAATACTGGTTCTAGCTAGTGAATTATGCTTACAATTAATAGTAAAACACTTTGTTTACGTTAAGTCAAAGATCGATAACCTAAGCCCGGTTAGAGCGATCGGAAAAATAACTTCAATTTATTTATTATTGACATAAGATCTACGTCATGTTATAGAACTGATTTCTCAGCAAAATAAATCGTTAATAATATTATTACAGTTAAATGTCGTTTAACCTTATTTTTAAGTATTATTTGTTTTTATTTAAAGCTTGATTTTTTCCTTGCTATATCTTAAAAGTATTGCGCTCCTTTAAAAGTATGTCTTCAGTACAGTAACCCATGATTAACAAACAATCTTTATAAGAAAATAAAGTAATATCAACAAAATATTATCAAGAATTAAACTAATACATATATTTATCACAAAACACATTTTCGTCGTAAAAAAAACGATAGTTTCACATTTAAAAATAAATAATGAAAGGTATTTTTTTTAAACTAATTACGACAGAATATATTTGATGAAATTTGATGTTTATACTATTTATTTTTTGACGAGACTTGTTTCAACAACAAGCACAGCGAAGATGGTGCCAACCACCATATTGGCAAAACTATAATATATAAAAAAATATATTATTTTGATTAAAATAGTATGTGAGTCATATCATATTCGCCTATGTATCGATTAATAAAAATCAGCTGTTGTCGCCTCTAATTAGCTCAAGAAAACCGCCTGTTTTAAATCCCGATTTATATCATTATGCAACGCCATTTTTCCGGAAAAGTAATCAGTAAGTTCTCGCTATGGAATTTAAAGAAAACCTACAAAGTCGATAAGCTACTTACACATTTATTCCCAAGGATTAGTTTCGATTCGATAAAATTGATCCGCCAACCAAAATTGACATTTGGGCTTATTCATTCTTAGCCCAGATACGTATACCAGATACCGGTGACCTAGTTGGACTCCTCGACAGCAATTAATCATACCTATACTTGTATGTAATCAATTTTTTAAAAGCAATGCTTTACTGTTATATAATGTTTGGTTTAACATAGCAAAAAAAACGGACGCTTGGTTACCTATAAGAGGCGATTTGCCATTAAATGTAATGAAAGGCGTATACACAAGTGCTTTGGTTCGCTGTATGCGTTTTATAAATTAAATCTAGAATTGAGACAGCACATTTAACAAATTAATGTAAGATATAAGTTGCAAGAGGTATATCATTGAAAAATTGCTGGAGATTCACCAAAAAGTATATTGTCTCAGTTATTCTTTATGGAGTTGAAGCCTCAATGCCAATACCATGGGTTGACAAGTAAGCAAGCCCTTCGAAATTATCAGGGGTTTTTGCGTCTGTGCCTGTGTTTGTATTGTTATTCGCAAGGGGTGTGGATTCGAATTCCACCTGTGTCGCGAAATAAAAAATTCAAGATTTTTGTCGTCGTTTCATTTGGCTGTATTCTATTGCTCGAATCTAGTGGTCTTTTCCGAAAATTGAAGTTTAATTTGAACTCGTAAGAGCTGAACTGTGGCGCTCATGTCAGCATTTGTGACCTTAAGTACACGTCGGTATATCGTGATGCTGGCAGCGAATCACGCAGAGCACCGGAAGGTCTCTTCTCACTTCCTGTTTGCGGCGCTTGGGTCTGCTTCTATCACACAAGACATAGTTGCAAGTTTTAAATGTATAATTAAAACATCACATAAAACACAAGTAGGACCTGCCATGTGGATTGTTTCCGATAAGTGACAGTACTGAGTGAAAATGTGCACTTATTTCTGGCCCGAGTTCGCATGAAGGTGATTTATTACAAAAATAAGTGTGTAGATTGAAAATTTAAGGTTCCAGAATATAAAAAAAATGACATGTTAATTAAGTTAGTAAGAAATGAATGGGAACGTTGAATTTAAGGTCGTAGGAATTTTTAGACCTATTAATGGAGAGATATAATGATTAAATTAAACATAATCAGTGTTTTGATACTATAAGGTAATATTATCGGGTTAGGTTGGGTTCATTTTACGCAGCCCTATGCGGAACCGGTGCCGATGTGTGTCAGGGCCTCAGCCTTGTCTCGGCGTGCAAATCGAGGGCCCAGCAAGCCCCCCCCCCCCCCTCCTAGCCCCCCCCTCCTTGCCCCCCCTCTTCCCCCCCCCCCCCCCTCTTCTCCCTCTCCCCCCCCCCCTCTTCTCCCCCCTTCCCCCCACCCCGCTGGCTCTCTCAAATATAGCAGCCACCTTACCCGCTGGCCTAGAGCGCTTCATCTTCCCGTCAAAACACGTTGTGACTAAAAGGGCACGCGGCTCTGCAGACACACTCAAAATAAGACATGTCCAATAATAAATATATAAAATCACTAAATAATATCGATAGGTTTATATTGAATGTCAGTGTGATTGTTCACATCTAAAAATATTAAAATCGTTAAGGGCATTCTTTTCGGCAGATACTCAAACGATAGGAGCTCAAATGAGACGGGTTGTATATAATATATATATATATATATATCAAATTACTTCATAATATCGAAAGGTCCACAAATAATTTCAGATACCTGCTGTATATTGACCTAGAGCGCGATTGCTTACTACTTGCAGTCTAAACATATTAAAATCCTTAAGGACATTCTATTCTGGAGACTCACATGTTTAGAGCTGAAATAAGACGAGTTGCACATATAAATCTAATACTTTATACATTTACAATTCTTGACCTAGAGTGTGTTTTCGTCAAAACATGTCATAATCCAAAATGATATTCTATTTTAAAGTTACACACAGGGTAGGAGCTAAACAGAGACGAGTTGTCCATAATAACCCAATCAAATACTTTCACGTTAAAATACATTATCGCAACAAGTAAATAGCTCAAGCTTCCTTCCTAACAACTTTAAGGACGATCACAGTCAAATATGCTATGGAGACATGCAAGCTGGGAATAATTTCACTAAGCTTGAGTGTGAATCACCTTTCAGACCAATGACGTGAAAGCAGAGAATAATTGTATTATAATATAATACGTTACGCAAGATATTAAATCCGCGGTCAGTACATGCAGAGAAAAAAAATCGATTTAATCCGATTATGATTCACTGACCGTTACGAATTCTGGCATTTCTCTAGAAAAACATTTTATTTCTATGTTATTGATTATACACCGCTATTAAATAAAAATAATTCCATATAATCGAAATTATTTAATGTTAATTGCAATTTTACAATATGCGATGTTAGAAATTTTCTTGCTGTGTTTCTCAGACTTGTTTCTCAAAAAAACATATTGATTATTATTGAATATTTAATAAATCTTCAATTTTATTGTCGATGAAATTTTTAAATAATTGATTCACACGTGAAACAATGAAAACAATCTTCGAAAAAGTTTTTAACGACATCGGTTTAACAACAGTTTGAATATTTCAACTTTTCTTGATGACGAAATAAAATTAATAACAAAGAAAACAATTGTGATTTAAATTGAACATTTAATCGATTTTCTAGTGTTTTTGGCGTGAAAAGACTTGTTTAAAATGTTTTCGTACCTGAAAAAAGTTATGTTATTTTTATGTCTTTCAATGCACAAGATAAAACACTCACGATTAAAATGAAAAAAATGACATATAGGTAAAAATAAAACCGGTTCTTGATCCACAGTTGATACTTAAATTTTAATGCAACGTGTTTGAAAGCCTGGAGTTTACTTTGTTGCAGTTAAACTGGAAATATCAGTGGGATGCAAAAAACGACCTAAAATATGATTTTTTCAGTTCATCCATCACGGATATCACTGCATAATTTTGCGTTTCTTTCATCGTTTTGTAATGATAATATTTTTTGAATTGTTTATAAGCAGTTGATTTGAAGTACATCTGTTTTATACTTGCATGAAATAATACGCTGATATTCTACGATATTTTTTTCATCGGTTCGTGTGTGATTTGATAACCTGAAAATACTGCGTATAAACGATTACTTACTCAATTTATATTTGAATGAAAAGATGATGAAACAAGGAAAAATATTGCATAAGAAGGATTCAAAAGAAACAAAATGAACGGAAACGGTTTCTAAAGGTGTATATGTCTGTAAAAAGGCTCGTATCGGAGGCTGAGGTGGATGTACTCTAAAAGATGAAATAAAATGCATCTTTTAATGATATAACTCACAGGCGCTGACACTGTGAGCAAAGGATCTCCACCGCATGTTAAGGCTTAAATTAAGGCTGTATGGCGGGGTATTTCCATTTTCAGAATGTGGAATTCGTGATAATAAAAATAAATATTTAGTAAAAGAATTACTCTCGTCAATACAATGATTTCGTTGCTCTGCAAGTAACTGTTTATTTTTATGTGAGAACAACAAAAAAACAGTTATTAAAAGCGAGCTCTTTTTTATGTGGAGATGAAGACGATTGGAGCTTGCTTAGACATAAATAATATCTCAAAAACCATTGTCTGTGTTTATCGCACTGGAGCTCCAAATATTTTTTTACAGAATTGTACCAAAATTATCAGTGTCACTGGACATGCATATTATACAGAGAAATATCAAATAATTATTCTCCAGTATTTTGCTGTTTAGGAACAGGAAGATAAAAAAAGTGATGCCGTTTGAATGTCAGGTATTCTCTAGTGGATAGCACAGTTGCTTACCCTGGGGTATTATATATTTTTTAGATTAAATAAATATTGTAAATTGCATCAAAGGAATGAAAATCATCTACAGAAAAAAGGTTTTTCTAATGCAACTTTTATGTGGTATAATTCTTGAGACATTCGCCTTCTATTTTTGCGTAGTATTTTGGTTTATATAGCAACGTTTGTATATCTTCTTGCTGAAAAAAAAAATCAAAATTCTTGACACGCAACAAACTCTTTTAAATAGCTTGAAGTTTGCTTTGTATCTTGCGGTTTTGTATTTAGCAGTTATTGATTCGTCGCCCAGATTATCTGAGTTCGGGTGTCTCCCGCTTGTTGAGTAAGCATTGAATAAATGTTATGGAAAAGAGCGAAAACCTGTTGTCTATATGGCAGTGACTGCAGCCAACAAGAAATCGAAAGTTCGGAGCGACTGCGGTACATACTCGGGTGTGTGGGAAGAACCAGTGTTCAGTTTATTGTTAATTATTTTTAATAGTTCTTATAAACTCCGTGGCTTGATTAAGATTTAAATTATAGTGCGTGAGTACATTGACGGCATGCACTGTATTAGAAAGCTAAGCATGCAATTCAATTCGGAAAACGAATGCTAGAATTTTATAATAATTCATCTAGATACAAATAATTAAATTTGATGTAAAATATCTATACTAGCGTATGGTTTTTGTAATTTTAATAAAAATTCGGTACTGGACCTGAAACTGAACATTCAAGAAACTTAATCATCTTAAAAATTAATTTGTATCACAGACATAAATAAGCTATATATATTTATTATAATTTTTTATGCTTTGAGAAATTCAATATTTTTGACAGAAAGTACTTGGTGGAATTCTATTTTAATATTTTTGAAAAAAATACTTGAGTGATTTTCCACATTTTCGTTTTTATTAGTGACCGGTTTCGCCAACCTTTCACGTTGGCGAAACCACTCTGTTTGATAATGCCAACGTGAAAGGTGGGCGAAACCGGTCACTAATAAAAACGAAAATGTGGAAAATCACTCAAATATTTTATACTTTGATTAAAATTGTCCGGACGCCAATTGCCAACGCATAAACAAGGAACAGCATGTTATATGATGTGAGCCGCCTGCACCCGCCGCGCCTCACGTACACACTGACCTTCCTCAGGACCAGTGCATCATCACCAAATAGATCCAAGATCAACGAGAGGGGCACAGCATCCAATTGAACCGGGGGTCCATCACTCAATTCTTGTCTGATCGTGGACTCAACAGCAACAATATTATATGAATAAAAAAAAATTGATGCAATTGATCCACACATGAAAGTTTTCTCATGACACCGGTGGGGTTCGAGCTTACACTCCCGAATTCCTGGCTGCGATTTCCGTGGAGGTGTGGCTTTTAGTCCAACAGGTGTCGAGGACAAACTTTTTGAGAAATTTTTGGTTTGGATAAAAGGTTTTCTGTACTCCATTGGAATTTTTTTTTTTTTATGAACTTACCTTACTGTACCTGCTTTATAAGCATAATTCTAGACAGATATTATATACTTTTATTATTATTTAAAAAATACTATACGTATGCAAAACAAACACTGTTAGACGGATCTTATTATAATAAATCTCTTCTGAAAATTTGCTGGTACTCCTGGGACACAATTTTACTATTAAGGCAGAAAAACTCAATCGCCAACCCTTCAAAAATATCAACGACTTGTGGGGGACTTTAATGGGTTTTTCGCGTTAATCTTTAGAGATGATGGGCCATAGTGTTCCTGACTGTTAATGACTAGAAATAAAACTGATGAATGATGATTAAAATTCTATCTGTGTTGTAAAAATACTAGAATAAATTCATCAAATAAATTTTCGAGGCATTGGTGGAATTTGTGCGTGAAAAATTATGAATAGAATGAATATTTGATTATTTTAATTAAGTTGTTATTATAAAAAACATCCGTTAAATTATTAAATAAAGAAAGTAGATAAAAAGCCTGCGCCGGGAGCAGAATTTTATCCTTCTTGTCAGCAAGCAAACATTTTCCAAGAAAACGATGTTTCTTGGAAGTTCGAAAATATTATGAAACGTAATATTTCCGTTGGGCGTAATAGATTATAGATCATAAACACTCGTCGTAATAAATAAACATTTTCCCAATCAATATTATAGTAAATCGTCAATCTAACGTCATATTATAATAATAACAAAAACAATAAAATCGTTTACTTCCAATGAAACTTAAAACCTGAAATAATAAGAATATAAAAAAATCCAATTTACAATTTTTTTTTATTAATATTGAATAGAATTAATTTTATGATATCAAACAATAACATGTCAACCAGAAGGCTTGTTACGTTTCTGGCATTTGTTTTATTCGATGTATAAATACTTCAGAGAAAATTTCTTATGCAAGGGATTTTCCTTCCCTAAAGACTTGAAGCATGTCAATTATATTTTTTACATTTGAAATTATACCTTGCATATAAATTTATGGTAAGCAGCAATTTTAGCAATTAGCAATTTTATTGGAGGTTGATTATTAATTTGTTATCATTATTATTAAAATGTATAATGACAGCCCTTCGTTTTATATCGGCAGACAAGAATGTTTAGTAAACAATGGTTAGCAGGAAGTACTGTTGATTACAGCAAATACCATAAATTAAAATAGCTCCTTGTTTTTATTATCTTCAAAATCCTTGACAAAATGGTGTTTACAAAAAACCTGCAAACATGCGATCATCAATCATAATTGCATCGTTAATTTGTGCCATAATACTAAGTAAACACTTGAACTGATAAAATGTAAGCCAGTAAGTCAGGGGTAGTCAACCTGCTCTCCATCACTAACATGTGAGCTATTCATTCTTTCCTAAGGGCGGCAGAGGCTTTGTCTGATGCTGAAGCTATTTCAACCCTCGGCTTACAATGTGTCGCCAATGGATTGGAAATGAAATACTACACCAAATAAAGTATTTAATAATTTTACATATATGGCGACACAAGTGATGTAATGCAAAACAGCCCAATTACATCAGTTTGGGTTTCACCTGTCAAGACGTCGATCGAATTGGAGACTTCTCAATCGAGCTTCAACGGTCAAGCCAACAAAGAAAATAAGCCATTTTTTTATTCAAGATAATATTTAAAAAATTTTGTGATTATCATACGTGCAAATACCAATTAAGGGTTTTTTTATAATTGCACATCGATTATAGTAATAATTTTAATTGCATGGCACTATTTATTTTTAATATATTAGTAATTTATTGAATGTCGCGTAATATGTGTAATGACTGTATGTAAATACACGAAGAGAAAAGCGCAATAGCGAGAGCCTTTTCCGGCGCTGCAGAACACATCCGCCATGCAGCGCGCTGCGCGATTGTCCGGCGGCGGAGGAAAGTCCTTGTCGGCGGCGGAGGGCGGAGGGGGCGGAGGGGGCCAGAGGGGGCCAGAGGGGGCCAGAGGGGGCCAGAGGGGGGCAGAGGGGGGCAGAGGGGGTGGTGGGGAGGCAGAGGGGGGCAGAGGGGGCGGCGGGGGGCGGCGGCGCCTATAAGAGCCCCGCCACCGCAGCCGGCGCTCAGTGGTCCCCGGAACATCAGCTAGGTCACTTGCGGCAAGTGTGGCAGTAGCGGCCCATCCACGTGCTTCCCGGTCAGCGACAGTGTCAGGCAGTTAGAAAGGAGGCAGTGCATGTGTGGCGAGAACGCGGACAGATTCTTGCGCAAGAGCCGAAGTAACCAGCGCCTAGAAAGTGACCCTGTGCGAGAAGAGACATATTGTGATAGGTGAAAAATCCGTGCTGTGATCTAAGCTAAGACTAGTGCAAAAACACTGTGACCCGAACGTAGTCTTCCCTGAACTAGAATCGCCAAAATGGTTTCGATCGAGAACGCAAAGGTGCAGGAAGAAGAGATGTCGAAGGTGGAGGAGGAGAACGACGTCGTGGGAAGTCTGTCCTTCCCGCATTCGCCCATGAAGCACTCCGACACCAGGGACAGCATCTCCTCCATCGACAGCGACGTCTCCCTGTCGTTCGACAGGAGAGGCTCCGAGGATAAGTCCGGAGACGAGCCGGAGCCCGGGGCGCCGGACGCGGCGGAAGACGAGGGGGCGCACATGGCGGACCTCTCCGACAGCGCCTCCGACGCCGGCTCCACCGGGGGCGGCAAGGACTCCGGCTGCGAGGTCACCCTCGACCCGCAGGAGCCTCCCTTCACCCCGCCCACCGACGAACTCGCCGACCGGATAGTCGCCCAGGTCGAGTTCTACTTCTCCGACGTCAACATCACCAAAGACGCTTTCCTCTTGAAGCACGTCAAAAGAAATAAAGAAGGATACGTCTCTCTCAAACTGATATCCAGCTTTAAGCGCGTCAAGCACCTCACCAAGGACTGGAGAGTGGTCGCCGCTTCTCTCAAGCGATCCACTAAGCTTCAAATCAACGAGCTAGGAACCAAACTGCGCCGCCTGGAGGCTCTTCCTCAATACGACGAGACCACCCCTTCCAGGACCATCGTGGCCGTCAACCTTCCCATAGACAAACCGAGCATCGAAAACGTCTCGCAACTATTCTCCAAGTGCGGAGAAATCGCCCTTATTCGCGTGCTGCGTCCGGGCAACCCCGTGCCGGCAGACGTGAGGCAGTTCATCAACAAGAATCCTTCGCTGGCAGGGCTGGTGTGCGCCCTGGTGGAGTTTTCCGAGTCGGAATCGGCCAGAAATGCAATGATGATGCAGAACGATGACTTCCCCGGCTACGGCGTTACGATGAAGGTCTACGAACTAAACGCGGTTCCAAACCCCGATAAGAAAAAACGCAGCCTCGTGGGGAAGAGGCCGATGATGAACCGCATGACCAACGAGCTGGAGTACTCCCCCTGCTGCAGCGGGTCGGAGGCGGAGGTGGAGTACTGGGTGCCGCGCGGAGACCCCCGGTACATCGTCCGAAGACGGTCTTCCGGATTCATGCCCAGGGTGCCCGAGCCCAACTGGGTGCCCCGCCGCATGTCTTCCTGCAGTCACTCCTCTGACAGCTCGGGATACTACTACTCTCCCCGCCGGCTGTCCTCCAGCAGTCGGGACTCCGGCTCCGACGTGTACCTGGCGAGACGCATCTCCAACTGCTCCGTGTCCAGCGCGGAGTACGACGGCATGAGGAGGTACTCCAACTGCAGCCAGGCTTCGGGCTACATGAGCCCCGGGCGCTCGAGGTCCAACAGCAATGCGGTCTGCAACGACCACCTCGTGCGTCCCCCGGCAGGACCCGACGGCACCAGAGGCTTCCACACCGGAGCCAGGCAGAGGAGGATCTCAGACCTCGCCCTGTACTCCCGCTAGGGAAGCCTCCAACCACCCTCAGTTGTAATGTACCGTGCGCCCTAGCACTACTCCTTGTGAGTTCTGCGTTATATTACGCGTTACATTCTCAACTAATTCGCAATAGGCATAAAAGATGCAACTATCAAAAGCAGTTAATAATCAAAATTTCATATTTTACAATGAAATTTTTAAATATTCTTTCCATTGTTTACACCAATATACAATATAAAAAAACACGTATACGATTATACTACATTACTGCTTTTGATACTAAAATTGTATTTTTTACAATATTCTTTTATGTGCACAGTCAATGTAAACCATGGTGTATATTTTTAAGAAAATTGATGCATCATTTCTTAAAAATATACAACAAAAATGATTATGTCCCCGCAAAACTTAATATTAAATAATATGTTAACCGCATCATTTCAGCGATCATCCCTAATTTATTACTTTTTATAAAAGCAATTATACTTTATTGTTGAATCAAAACAAAAACTAGGAAATTTTTCCTTGGTTATTTTTTATTTTCTCATCGGGAACTGCATCGGAAAATGCATTGTCCGCCGATTAAAGACAACAATACTAAAGAATGTAAATTTCTGAACAGAAAGTTGGCCACTTAGAAATTGTTTCAGAGCACTTAAATAGATTGAAATCTACATTTTTTCATTCAGTGTACATTTGAAAAAAATCTTCATCGTTTCATCGTAGACATAAGATTTTCGTATTTATTTATTTATTTTTAATTTAACCTATGTGTGTATAGAATGAATGGACGTTTGTGTTAATAACAATTGTTTTATTCCTGATAGATTAAGCAATGTGTATTCTATGTAAAAGTTTTGTATTATTTGTGCATTTTTATAAAATTGCCGAGTGATATGGCCTTAGGATAGGGGTAGCAGCGATCCATCAGGTTTTATGGGGTCGTTGGCAAGGGGTGTCTCAGTGATAGAAGAGAGTTATCGTAGACATTTTGTAAGATTACTTTAAGTATTGTTAAGCTGCTCTTAGGTTATAGAAACGCTGGAAGTCTCAAAAAACTTTTATAAAATATCTTAAGATTCCTATAATTGTAATGTTTGAACCTATTTGTATGTATTTATATTTTTATGAATCACGTTTAAGCTAAGTATAGTTCTTAATAAATTTTGAACACTTAACTATGGAATTTTACTTATTATTCTCACATTGATATATTATCCCATTGAAACCTTAAAAATACACATTTTTTTAAGACACACAAACAAAAACCTTGCAGCAGATTTATTGCTACAAAAAAATACTTGATTGTTCTCATTTAAATAATAACGCTGAATCATGTTTTTAATTGCATTTAAGTGCATTACGCACCTATTAATTATCTCACATAAATAATCAAGTTTATTGCATTAAACGGATAAAAAATAATTAAACGTAACCCAAAATGAAACCTGTAAAACATGAAATATTAAAAATATCAAAACATATAAGATTTGAGTATTGGTCATTTTAAATATAAATGGTTTTATGTCGAGGGCAAAAAAAGCTCAAAACAGTATTATTGGTATCATTTATTAGATCAAAAATCAAAAATAAAAACGTTTTTTATTATCTGCAAAATACACGCTGTAAATAAATAAATCGTCAAAAAGCACTTTCTCGCAATTTTGTGCTATTAAAGGTTAGTACTTTAATATCAGGTTTATTTAAATAAAACTTGATTTGTTATTTACAGAGTATATATTTTTTATTTCCGGCGGATATTGTACTTCTGAAAGCGATTTGTTATTTCCGCTAGTCAAAATATATATGAAAAATATTTAGTTAAATTTCATTTAAAAATCAATTCAAAAATAACAAATCTAATTATTCAATTATCACATTAAATTTTAATTGATTTCAAGAATTTTCGATGTTTTACACAATACAATCTGATATATTAGATTTTTTGTTTTTTAATAACTATGAATAATATATAATTAAAAAAAGGTCGAATTCAATCCAAAAAACAAACCTGAACTCAGTTTTTTTAGGACAAGTCTTCATTTTGATCTCACTGAAACTGAGAAGTCATTTAAATTGGTCCAAACCTGGATATCCTGCTAAAATAATAGAGCATGTAAAGACGACTAAATTTTCATTAACAATTATCTCAATTATTATACAAACGCTTTGGAATTAATAAACAATCAAAAATTATAATCATGTTAGAAATTATGCCTTCGTCTGATCTGTGCATTAAACAGTTCCCAAGTTTCTCGCCGTAAATCATTTTTAATAATCGAGCTTAACAGCTGATTTAGACAAAATCACTGGCCGGTTAAACTAATTGGAGTTTAAATAATTCGTGGCTGAAAACGGGACGGTCTTCGCTCTGCTGAGATTTGATGAAATCTGAAGTAGAAATCAAACTTCGTGATCGCTATAAAATTTTAGGAATTGGCGTAAACTCGGTGAAAGTTTGCAATCCAAAATAATAATTAAATTTGTTGAAATATATAAATAGTTTTAAAAGTAATTTTAGATTTTTAAAGATGTTGACGTAGAAGATATAGATCAATGTAATTTTTTTATTACATCTGCCTATATTAAATTTGATCTTGAGTTTGATCACAAAGTCAAATTAAATATAGTAAAAACTGTTTAAACTCAATTGACATTTATTTTCTTGTAAATAAGTATAATTATTTTATGCGATTACAATTCTTATCATAACCGATAAAATGAGTCAATTGTGAGTAACTTACTATTCATGTTTCATATTAGTCATGTGTTATTTTAATTCAAACCTCTTCAACGCATTTCAAAAATATAGTTTTTAGACAGTTTTAATTTGAATTCTCTGATTTTATAGTTACTTGGGTGTTTACCTGATTAATGTTTTGTGTCTTCTGACGTTTCGGTCCCGATGCTGGAACCAGCAAGCAATGCAATTTCAACGACTGCCAAAACCAACAGTTTGAGTGCTTCTCCTCAGAAGAAGTCGATGACCATTTCACTGGACACATATTTATCCCGAGCCAGTCTTACTGATTCGTGAATTCATTTTACCCTTGACTATTAGTTGTAGCGGACTGTATTTATTGATTCGAAAAATGTAGTCAAAATAGACTTTACGCTTTTTTTACCATCGGACGAGCTGGTGCCGTCAAGGACGGAATCGTCTCCTTTGCTGAGAAGACCATGCCTCTAAGGAAGGACCTCGAGAGGCAACCCCAAAAGCCTAGGGACACGAGAAGAACGGCCCTTAAGAGGATCAAGAGCTGAAGAGCATGACGAGACACCATTTTATATGGTTTTTAGCGCATCATTGAGACGAATGGAGAATCGAAGGGAGGGGAAGGCAGAACGGCGAAAAGTGCGCCCCATGGGAAACCCCCTCGTTTTAGAGTATAATATATAATATTTTAACAATTTAAGAACACCTGTACTATGAAAAAATCCATCGTCAAACCAACCCATGGTATTTTAACGATTCTCCTATAAACCTACAGTTGTCAATAGTCTGGGTGATAGCGTTTGTATAGGTATGATTGTTACAATTTGTCGGTGTCGCGTTTGCTGTGTGAGTGCAGAGCTGCCGTGTCGATCTCCTTTCACATCATCAGCTGTTGCCTCACTGCAAGTTCAGTGTCGCCAGGGCTGCCAACTGTGCCGGCTATTCGCGGCGGCCATTAGTCTAATCCCCCGAGCTGGTGACAGGTGCAGAGACTCGCTGCACAATACTTACAAAATATTGTAGCGGTCAGTGCAAATACACCGCTACATTATTTGACTTGTTAAGCTCCGCCCCTACCGCAGGTAGAGACTTTCTAATTTTACAACAACCCCAGCGATAACGCGACCCCCACAGAAAGACGCAGACACTCGACCAGTAACCACGTATTATTCTGTCTTGTCCAATTCATATAAATAAACGAATACGCAAACATTTCGCCAGCCTTTTGATCTACATCCATAATCAACAATCTACATAACATCAACGGCGAAAATATAATATAACGGAGCAAATGACAGAGAAGAAGCGCTGGGATCAGTTGAAGTTGCAAAATTTAATACAACATGAAATAAATAAAATATTATTAGTATGCAATAAAGGTATGTAAGTGAGCATGCAACGAATACTATATATAAAACAAGTAATAATCTAATAGAGCAGACGATATACATGCTGATCTTTTTCTTCAGAGGAGGTTGGTGACCATATCACCGAACATTTTCTATGTCTGTTCATGGTTTTCTTATTGAGAATGGTCCCCGGGTCCATTATATTTATCAAAGTCCTGCATATTTCTACTGCTCAGAAGCATAATTATACAATCCTTTCTATAAAAAGATCTGACAAACATACTACATAGTAGCAGAAAAACAATAGCAGGAGCTTCTCATCTATACTAAGTACTTCCAAATTCTATTCACTACTCCATTATCGATCTCTTACTCCTGCTCAGGGTACATAATGACAGCCATGCACAAGCAACAGAATGGGGAAAACGGGATATATGGGGAAATTTTATACAAATATAATAAATCAATATTATTGACACAGAGGACTTGGTGGAATTCCATTTTAATATTTTTAAATAGAATACTTGAGTGTTTTTTCACATTGGCACGTTGGCATTATCAAACATTATCTGTTTGATAATGCCAACGTGAAAGGTTGGCGAAACCGGTCACTAATAAAAACAAAAATGGGGAAAATCACTCAAGTATTTTATTCAAAAATATTACAAATATAATTAATCAATATTTTTGACATTTCGGAATTCTATTTTAATATTTTAAATAAAATATTAAAATAATTTTTTAACGTGTTTATTTTTATTGGTGACCGGTTTCGCCAACCTTTCACTTTGGCATCAAACTGAGTTTGACAGTTTGATAATTCGTTAGCGTTTTATTATTAATATGGGTTTTGTGGATGACTCTGGCAACATTGGCATTGCCAAGCTGGCAACCCTGGCGGAGAGTGAGGCCGGCGCGGCGCCGGTACGTACCGCCGGTGTAGAAAGCTGCTCGCGAATGTCACGGTCCGCAGACCCGCTGCTGTGCCGGGCCAGGGGTCGTCAAGCCTGCGCCTGTCCACCCCGGCACAAGAGTCATACCTGCAGGCCCAGAGAGAAGGAAATGCTTGTACACAAGCTCGAAGAGAAGGAAACGATCGTGTGCAGGCTCAAGGAGCAGAAAATGACTGCATACAAGCTCAATGAGAAGGAAACGACCGTGTACAGGTTTAAAGTGAAGTAAATGGTTGAACATGGGTTCAAAGAGAAGGAAATGCTTTTACACATGTCAAATGAAAAAGAAACGATCATGTGCAGGTTCAAGGAGAAGAAAAAGACTGTATACAAGCTCAAAGAGTAGAAAGCCATTTTACACATGTTAAATGAAAAGGTCACGATCATGTGCAGGTTCAAATACAAGACAAATGCTGAAAACGAAACAAGCTGGATCTCATTTACAGAGAAATCACAAACACATCTAATAAGCAAGGATTTTGAAAAGAAAAAAGTATTTTCACACATTGGCACGGTTCTGAAAATCCATAGTAGAAACTGGACCTTTTGATTCTTACTTATCTGAATATGCTGTGTGAGTAAAGTGGCAATAGGTATTTGTTTTGATTGCACCCAGGATCATCGAATAACGAGATCGACAAGGGTGAGGTCAGACTCTTCCAATTCAAAACAATCAGAGGATGGGAGGAGCAGAGGAGCTTCAATCAGGCTTTAAACTCATCCTAGTTAGAAGCATCCATCCAAATATTACTAAATCCTACCTCCTAACCTTATAAAAAAACGTCTCATCATTGCGGAGAACGCATATTCGCAAGCCATATTGTATTTAACCTGAACGTGTCGTGCTATCAAAAGCCTAAGGGTGATTAATGAAAAGATGGCGATCCAACGCAGCTGCTGCATGAAAATTCTGAGACCACGAAGGAAAGCTCTTCATCGAGCACTGGACAGCAATTGATGCAATTGATGATGATGATGATGATGATGTTAAGCCTAGTAGTTATGCGAGTGGGTTGACGACCCCTGCCGCGCCGGGCGTTCATGTGCCGCGCTTCACGATTTGCTTGAATTAAGGAGCGCACCGTTGGGTGAAGTCTGGACTTATTAAATCTGGGTTTCTCAGATCTGGAGATCTAATATTAATTACGGCGAAGATGCCTAAACAATAATTGACGCTCGAGCGACGAGGATGGCGTGATGGTGTGCACCTTCTGGCCTGTCTAGACGAGATGTGCGATGGAGGGGAGTTACTATCTGCTCACTATCAGAATCTCCATACTGAAGAACTGAGAACTGAGTTGAGGCCTCGACTGTGCTGTGAATCAAAGCCTTCGAAGAGTGGCTTTATGGAGGAATACTTGGAATAACCAAGCGTCACAAATGAGAGAGTCATGCACAGAATGCCCAAAGAAAGATTTTGACGATTTTGGCCATATTTTCAGAAATACTGCAGCTGATTTTTCAGGAAAAAATTCAAGGAAAAACAGACATTTGAAGGAGAAAACTAAAGTCGATTCGGGTGTACAGTCAAACTAATAAGACTGCCTCAAGATAAAGGTTTGCTCACTGACCTCCTCTGAAGAGGAGCACCTGAAGAAAAAGATATACCGATTCTGAATCCTGAAAAATTCTAGAAGAGACTGTAAACAAAATATCCTTTGATATTGTTTCGGATAAAATTTAGTCGATTAACTCTAAAGAGGTATTACTGTGATTTTTAGAAAAGAATTGGAGAAATTATCAATTTGGGCAAAATATAGTTACTAATATAATTTAATCTACATTGTCAAGAATTGTTTAAAAAAATAATTGTATAGAATCCCAGATGTTCAGGAACATCAAATGGCAAGTTAAATTACTTCTGATAATCATTGTCCTTATCTTAAGCAATTTTGAAGAAGTTTCGTTATGATGTGTAGCGTGTATCTTTATAGCAAATATGAAGCTACTATTGTATGTTATTTGCTCTGTACCCTTTGCGATAAAAAAGAAAATACTGTAGATAAATAGTTTTGCGTAATAATATAATAAATAAATACGAGTGTTAATTTCCCGTTTATAATGAATTTATTAAGATAGGAATTCTGATGTTGAATTCCAATAGCAATTAATAGAACGTGGAATTAAAAAGTCTTTCATTAAAACACGAAAGTGGAAAAAATATTACATTAAATTAATACGATTGCGAATTGCCCATTCTAATGCTAGCATGTGGTATTCTGATATATCGTGGTCTTTGTAAATGTAAAATATTTTATTGTGTGGGTAAATGTGCGAAACAGTGCAAAATATCACTGTGGATACTATTACGTAGTTACGACCCTCAGAATTGAAGATATAATAATTATAAAAAACTTACTACTTACACAAAATAACTTGAGTCAACAATTGTACTATCTTTAAGTACAAAAATCCAATATAGTCAAGAGATTTAATTTTATAATTTTTCAGTGGCGTGCGGTGAATATTTTAATATATACGTGCAATTTGAGTCGCTTAATACAAAGCATACCTAAAATTGAAATTATGCAAAAAAATATAAATATTATTGTCACCCAAAGAATATTATATAATATATTATTCGCTGAAAAAAATAGTACTAATTAAATATTTATTATCTGATTGGTATTTATTGCTTGCACGCCACTGAAGTCAGTGCTGTGCCATGTGGCATATACAACATATATACATATTTTTATTATGATAATGAATTGTTTAATGAAAGAACCTTATTAATAATCAAAATTAACGTAAATGAGCTAAAAACATACATTTCTAAACGTATTTTAACATATCAATATTTTGTTTAATTACATGAATAGTTTATTATTTATTCAAATAGAAAAAAAGCATTAATTCTTAGTACAGATTATTATCTATATTTTAAATTTTTATTAATACTAGGTTTGATGAAAAATTTATTAGATACTAGTGTAACCATCATTTGATATTATATAAAAGTAGTAGTGTGTTACTCAGCGAAGTCAAAAGTGCTTGATTTTATTTAATTGTTCTGAAGTGCTGCCGCCAGATATTTTAATTTTAATTATTTCGTGGTCCAGTGGCTGGCACGCTCGCCTGCCGGGCTCCGAGCTCAGAGCGATTAGTTTTATTTTTAATTCTGTTAAAATTGTAAATTGACACCGGTTTCTAAGCTGTGTTAAATTAAATTTTAATATTTATTTAAAGTAGTTTGTGTTTATCTCTAGACATATGCAGTTGCTGGCCAATCACCAATTGATACTGAATTATGTTGAAAAAATAAATTGATGGTAAAGCAAGCCAGACCTCCTTGTTTTACCATGTGGAAATAGAGCCATAGAAATCCCTCGGCGTGTTCTTATCGCCAATCTTGCTCTCTAGACGCCGTTTACTGTAAAATCAACGCGGAACTGTCTTACAAATTTGATTGAATCGACATTGTATTTTATTTTATATTTACAAGCTATTTTCTCGATTAATGTAAACGTACGCTTTTTAATGATCAATATAATTTACTACTTGTATTTTGTCAGCGAAAATGGTGAATAACTAATTCAAACACTGAAAATGATTCAACAGTCTTGACTTTTACATAACTTTAAATGCGGTTAGTATTTCGCCCACGTTTTGAGTAGATTTTAAAATTAATTTAAATACGAATCGATATGAATAAAATAAGCGATCATCCGACGAGTGGTTGACTGCTCGTCCCTGAAAAATCCACATTACTGGTCAAGTGTGGCTTCTCAGCCTGAGGGTTACAGACTTGTGTAGGGTCCTTCAAATTTTACAAAGGGTTGCCTTACTCTAGGCTTTCAGGAATGTAACACGTGTTCCCTGGCCGCCTCTCTGTTGCTGACTGGCGACCAAAATGCGAGAATTTTATATTCAAACATTAATAACTATGCAGCATTATGGTAAGCAGGGCGAACTCTCCCATAAACTTGGAATATTGAATTCTTACTGCTGACAATGTCTATGAGATATTTATATCAATCATATAATTTTAGTTTTTTGTTTAGGTTTAACATTTTTGGGTATTTATTTAATAATTATTCAATTTATTGACCTTTGCGGGCCCTATTATGTGAAATCGACATTTTTGAAGAATAAACACGCGGAAGAAAACACCTTTAATTATTTTTTTATAATCAAAGAGCTCTTCGTGGTCATAGAGGCATAGTCAAAAACTGCCAGACGTAGCACTTAAAGGGCGAAAGAGCTCTCACAATTACATCAGTCTCGTCATTTTTATATATTCATTCATTTTGGTCAGCGAAATTAATAATCAGAGGCTGTTAAATACTGACTGTTCGGTAAAATATATCGATAATCAGAAGCTTAAAACCCGGACATTATAGTAGCTTCAATATCGTATGTTCTGCTGGAAGGAGAGTTCTTATGAAGTCATACAACGGACAAAGTCACGGCTTCGGTTTATTCTATTTGCTAAGAAGCAAATCCATTCAAAATGATTTACAAGAAATATGTCCATATAAGGTAATAAAATTGCACCTGCCAGAATCACGGAATCACTGCGTCAATATTAAGGGTGTTATTTTACACCTTTCAAGTCTGCAAAAAAAAATTATATTGTACGAAATATCGCGTTCGTGGTAAAGTGACGCATCACACAATCGTTTATCTAATAAAAAAGTCATAATATTTATAAATATATAAATTGTTTAATTATGTAAATAAGCGTGTGCAAAAAGTAAAGTGTGTTGTTTTTTTGATTTGAATAATTTAATGGACTTTGTCGCATCGAATTAGTTTTAAATAAATATAAATATGATTTGTATTAGCGTAAAAACTGATTATTCGCAAAAAAAAACATTGTAAATGTTTTATATTTATTATCAAATATTTTATTTTTTGTGATGCTCACAGAAGTCTATGAATTTCAGGTTATAAATGTATTTGTACGCCATCTGTGAGTGAATAGCAGCAACCCAACTATTTGAGTTGTCTCGATGGATTAAAATTAATTTTGAATTTAGTTGGAAAAGACCAATTGACCATTTATTTTATTATTAAATTAATTGACAATCTATTTATCTAAAAATTATTTTTTAAAGGAAGAGTGACTTTCTGTAAAAACCTAATGATTCTCAAAATAGAGTGTTTTTGCCATCTATAGGGGAATAGCAGTATCTTTAACAATTATTATGTGAAAAGTAAATACTGAAATCATAAAAATATTTTTAATGCCATAGATATTTATATAATATTTAAAAAAAATCTCTTTTAAAGGTGAATTTTAAGTGTTTTTTTACATTTAATTGTATTATTTCACGTTTATCATTTAAAATTTATTAATATATAAATAATATGTACTGATATCTATGATATTAAATTTATAACATTTAAAAACTTACTTTACTGTTAAGCAAATAATACACAGATAACGCTTTAGTCAAAATAACCGAAGGAGATTATAAATTAATATTATTTTTAATACTACATCAGTAATAATCTTTTCCTTCCTTCATATTGAATTTATTTTTTAAACAGACTTAGTTAAATATTTTTTTTTATAAATATTTTGTCCATAGATGTCTCATTGCTTAGTTATATTGTTATATTGATTTTATTAATATTTATCCGTAAAACATGTTATATGTAATAAAAATCAATAGTGTCATAATAAATTTCATAATCATTTTAATGAAAATCATTAAAATTATCAAATTTGCGTTGGAAAAATTAATTAGGTTTTTTAATAGTTCAATTACATATAGATGATTCATGATGAGTGATAATATTATGATGATAATCAAAGATCAAAAATAAGATTTTCGGAAGCATTTGAGCTAGTTACAAGATAAAACCTTGATATAACAATTCATCCGTTTTGGTATCTTCTATTTCCAACTCTTCTGTAAACAAGATAAAGTAAAATGTGAACGACCCCCGCGGCAGGCTCCAGCGACGAGAATAGCTCCGAGCACTCGTCGCAGCATTTTTCCACAGATTCACAAAAATATTAAATTCCGAGATCCTTTATTTTTTTATGTTAATTTACAACAGCTCTTAGGGCTATGCTCACAATACGATATAAGTTTTCCCTTATTCCTGCGCGCAGGTTGTGGGGCTTACAAGATGTGGCTTAGGTGATAGCGCATGTGGGTTTCTCTGTTTTCGTTATTGAGCTTGTGTATAGGGAAAAATGTGTGTAGAAAACCCTGCAACCGCAGATTGATAATAATGCACTCAGTATACAAGCAGCGGTCGCGGGGAGTCGGCTTCCTCGAGGGGGGAGGGGGGGGGGAGACAGTGTTGCCACAGCTCAGCGTTTTCCCACGCCTCGGGGAGAACTCTGCTACAGTGTGAGCAAAAGATTAAATGTTACTAAAGATATATTTTACAATACGCATGCAAAGGAAACCACATAAAAAATATTTTAAAAGTATATAATTTAACATTTGCGGTAGCAAAAAAATATTTTAAAAAATCTATAAATTTTTTTTTTCGAGTAGAGCTGAAAGCGCGTGATGTTTGTTTATTTGAATTGTATTATTTAATATTGTAGTATATTACAGGCTTCCCAAGTCCCAGGGGTCCGGGGTCCCGGGGGTTCGGGGTCCCGGGGGTCCCGGGGGCTGCGGCGCCGCGCGCTGGCAACCCCGGCGTCAGTCTGCCCCGAGCCGCTTGTGTGACAGTTGTGACAGAAAATATGAGAGGCTGATCATTTTGCATGTTATTGTGTATTAAATGACACCTGGAAACGATACAATGGGGTTCGTACAACATCAAATTATTTATTTCTCCCCATTGCACGCGAATCTGCGGTGAATTCTTCTTCACCGCAGTCGTGGAGATTGGTTATGATATTTTTAGGGAGGGGAAGTGGCAAGTTTTTTTTTAAGCAATATGGACTGCTGGTGTTGTTTTCGTTGCGATTTGATGCTCCGAAGTGAGAATGATGCAGGTCGGCGACTCTCGCGCGGTCGGAGTCGGCGTTTCCGCCGGGTTTGGTGTGGGTTTGTGGTCGGTTTGGCTGATGAGATCTGACAGCTCGGCGCGGCGAGGAGATGACAATTGGTTTTGCCGCAGGACCCTCTATTGCGGCCGGAGGTCACGGGCGCCGAGCCGCGGGCCTCTATCAGCCCAGGAAGCGTCGATTGGGACTTCGCCCATCCCGAAACATCTCCCGCAGCATACATCACATTTTAATGCCGATTCGACTGCAGAGGGGATTGTCATAACACTTTGAAAACAAAATATTTTTTTTATAAAAATAAACGCAGATATATGATCAACTCTGCGTATTCATTTCCTTGCAATTTAATACTAGTCTATGAAATTTTTTATACAGATAATATTACCACAAGTGTACGTATAATTCATTCATGCTGGTTCTGTCATTATTATCTCACAAATAAACAACGATAACAGATAAATTTACGGGGTAATTGTAAGTTGTGTGTAAAAACACGCAATGAGTTTTTGTATAAACATATAATCAAAAAAAAATTAAATAAATAATTCTGTAGTTGTTTTTTAGTTTTACTATATCTATAATATAATATATATATATCAGATAATTGAAGCGAGACTCCAATACATATATAACATCAATAATACCGGAATGTCAGGTTTATCTTTATATTTGTTTACATTTTTATCTAACATATATATTTATATTTTTGTACATATTTAAAACCAAACAAAAATATAAAAGATAAGATAAAACGATAAAACTAAATATAGTTTAGGAATATATTCTATAAATTTTTTTTTTTTTTTAATGTACAAAGTATCCCCGCCCCCTTTTTTTATTTTTAGACTTTGTCTTATCTTTGTAAATCTATATAAAATTGACTAAACAAAATGACCGAGTGAACAATATTTTTAGGCATGAATTTTAATGTGGTTTTATTAAATTAAATAAAGACGTGTAATTATTAAAATTAGCACAGAACTACCGACCTTGTATTCAAGATTTAATGAAATACAATGTCTGGGCGGGACTTCTTGCATGATTTTGTAACCAATATCCATCATAATGTAGACATTAATGTCACCTATTAGCATTGACCTTCAACTCCTTAATTACTCCAGCGTTACATTAATTAGTTACTAACCAACCGTGCCTCACAAGCCACGCAGCGTCTATTTTAAAAGACCTATTAGTTTTCCTGCCTTATTTTGTGAAAATATACAAATTTAACAATTTTGGATAGAACTTCATGGTTGATTGTAGACTGACATATCTGCAGATATGTCAAAAATTAACTGTTTAATTAAACACGTGAAATATAAAAAAAAACGGCAATAGTTGTCAGTGTGATAGTGACGGTTGTTGTGTATATAAGAGTAAGACGATGTCGGTCATTATTTTCAGGGAACAACCGATCTTCACGTGCAAAGCTCATGTCTTCCACATCGACCCCAAGACCAAGAGGTCTTGGATGTCCGCCTCTACGACTGCTGTGTCCGTCTCCTTCTTCTATGACTCCTCGCGCTCTCTATACCGGATTATCAGCGTGGAAGGGTCCAAGGTACGTGACGAGGAAATATATTTCAAAGAAATGAAATTTTTGTTATTTGGCAATATTGGCAACTCAAAACAATAATATTTTATATATATCTGTATCGTTATGATATTTTATCTGTTATTGTTTATGCTATGAGATTATTAAATAATAAATAAGATGCGAATACCCATTAATCCAATATTTTGGTATGCGTAATGTACAAAAACTAACATATTGATATTTATAAAATAATGTTTACTTTATCTTTGACTTAAAAATATAAAAAAATTAAATCAAAAGTAAGATTGGAGTCTTTATTTTAGTTAATGTCGCTTTTAATATATATTTCTTATAAAACAACAAATAGGTAATGGGTTTTAAAGGCTTAAATAAAAGTAAACTGTGTCTGTAGATTTTGCCAGCCGTTGCTAATGAAAGGTTTATTTTGGGTTGTAAGGCTTATTGATTTGTGGTTAACTAGAGAAAAAAGTCAGTCAAAAATCACAAGTCATCGCGATGTAACACCTAAAAAGTTCATTAATTAAAGAGCATCAAATTAACAATGGTTATGGCAGGTCAGAGATATCTCTCAAACTCTTTTTGAAATGAATTGACACACATCTTTATGTGTTGAATATGTCGAATACACTTTTGGTTAGTAATTTTGTCCATATTTGATCAGTTGCTATATCGCTGGCACTTGACATTGTTGAAATATTTTTTTTTCATGTTCGTGATGATTTTAAATTGTTTCAAGCATTTCGAATATAAATCTTCAATGGCATGATTGTTTTGAATGTTAATTTAATAATCGAGGCATCTGAATTTTGTTGGTTACTAAACATATTTTGTATGTTTTCAGGCCGTTATCAACAGTACAATAACTCCAAATATGACCTTCACAAAAACCTCGCAGAAGTTCGGACAGTGGTCGGACGTGCGGGCCAACACAGTGTACGGTCTGGGCTTCTCCTCGGAGGCTGAGCTCGGAAAGGTGAGATTGTACTCTGTTCAATGCTCCAGTCATAGTAACAGTAAAAGCAGCTGACTATTGAATATTCAATAGATCTGCATTTCCACTCACTCAGATAATCAGAGAGCTTAGTCTAAAACCACAAAACTCTATAAGAGTAGCAGGCTGTAAGAGATGAAGCCAATGCATAATTAGTAAGATAATTAAATAACATAATTAGTGAGGGTAATGGTTTTTTTTCTTTGTAGTTCATTGAGAAGTTCCAAGAAGTGAAGGAGGCCATACAGCAGCAACAGGCCGCCGCGGGAGTGGGAAGCGGAGGCAAGGGAGGTGCGCACAATAATGGTTCTTGTGCCGTGACGCCTGTCACCAGCGCCAACGCCAGCCCGCTCAGCCACCGCGCCGCCCCTGAGCCAGACCACCTGCTGGAGCCCCCCATGGCAGTGCCCGCCCAGGTAGTCAATACCTTTGATCTCTGCTCTCTCCGAGAAGTCTCTTGTCAGATACTGCAATACTCTAGTTCCGTGTTTTTAGCAGCGTAGTTTTTTTCATGAATTCTAGTCAAAAAATATCTTATTTGTGTTAATACGGAAGTGGCAGGCATTCAAACTTAAATAATATGAAAGAGGAATTATTATACTTAACCATAAAGAGAAAGATGTATGAATAGGTAAGTAAGCAATTGACGACTATTATGTTTGAAGAATCTTTTGAAATAATTGTAATGCTCACACTTTTTTCGCTCTTCTGCTCTTTGCAACCAGATATGACTTTTAATACTCTCAAGGGATGAGAGTAATTAATAAATCCAATCTTTAAATAAGCACTCTATACACTTTGCTGGAATTCAACATCCGCTACTCTATCGATGGCATTCAGAGGTCAATGTATTAACTTGAGTATTTAATAAATAATAACTGATGCGAAGAATTAATAATTCTTATTGAGGTTAGATTAAGTAGAGTCTAAAGTTGGTACTTGTAATAAACATCCTTCCTTATTTTTTCGTTGTAGTTTTCCCCACACGATCCTAATGCTCCACCACCTTTTAATAATGAATGAATATAAGTACCGGGAAAATAACTTCAATCAGCGACCCTACCCCAGGAAAAAACAATCTAGGATAATCATAACTTATTTTCAGCCTGTACTTGAAAGTTGTAGTCGCCGTCTTCGCTGGTGAGCGACGGGTGGTTTTGATTAGCGAGGATGAGTGTTGGTTTGTGGTGTTGCAGATTGTGAAGCCCGTAGAGAGCGAAGAGCAAACGGCTCACCCCCGAGCTCACTCGGTCTCCTCCGCTCCGCAGGTAAAGCCCGACCGGCTCCCCGACTCCCCGAGCCACCGCATGAGTCTGCCAGCCCCCTGTGACGACACATCCCTTTCTTTTTTACTGCTATTCTTTTCGGGGCGATTCTCTTCTTGCATTTTTGCACCCTGTGCTTGAATTTCATTCTGAAATTTTATTTATTTAAGATGTGTATTAAATATTTTTGATTTATGAGACGTTTTTCAGAACTCAAAATATAAGTTGATATATCAGAAATACAGTTTTTTTTTTAATGAAATGTTAGCAGTTCTTGGAGATAAATGCTGAATTTCAAGTGATTTTTAATTCTTTAAATTTGGGTACATATATTTGTTTGAGTTTTAACACAAGAGTGCAAAAAATCAAGTAAAAATCGCCACGAAGATCCGACAGCAGTGTGCAAAAATCTCAAACCATTTATGTTATTATTTCTAATTGTTTGCTTCTACCTGTTCTATGTAGACCAAATAGTTTCATTTTCTCCACACGTAATGTACTGGGAGGCCTCACTTGTAAAAACAGGTTTATTTATTCAACGGCTTTCTTTCAGCAGCTCCGGAAAATTGTTTTTTTTGCAGAAAACGAGATTTAAAAACGTGCTCACTTGTGTGGTGATTATTTTGGATTCAGTCGGGCCTCCCTGTATTTGTTTGTAATTTAGTTTTCTTATTGTATTCCTCCATTTTCAAGAATGATATCACGGCATATGGTTGTTTTTTTTTATTTCAATGTCCCAACCTAGATTACGGCTATTTGTTACGTGACCCCCTTTTTGTATTTGTATTCATATCTTGTGTAAAATATTTATTCACATATATTTATTTATTGCATCGGTGGTTTACTTTGACTGGGGATCTTTTGGCCTTATTTTGGCACAAAAATTCTATAATTTTGTTATGGTAAATGTACTTAGTGGAATTCCATTTTGATTTCGTTAAATAAAAATATAATATATTTATGCGATTTTTCTACATTTTTAATTTATTTTTTTGACTAGTTTCGCACAACCTTATGCGTTGGCATTTTTGAACTGAGTTTTTGGTAAATACATTTTCAGGTATGCCACTTACTTATATCACCTCAACATATTGGTGATCTACTCTGACTGGGGGTAATTTTTGCTCGAAGGCACCACAGTAATACTATATAAGATTTAAATTAATGTTTTATTATATTTTGGTCACCATGCAATTGGGTAGACATATTAATAATGGTGTGATAGCGTTTGGCACATCTCAATATCAAAATTATTAAATGATACCTACTTTTTTTAAAATTCAATCTGTATTTGGTTAAGAATTATAAAGGGAAAGCAAATACGGATAAAAAGTTGAGTATTGTCATAAAAATACTTTGGTCTGCCAAATGGCAAGGGTGTGGGTCTTTGGTTTGAACCTCATACATTCATCTCAAGATCACGCCTGCTATGATAAGCTTCTAGTTATATTGATAAGGTGACCAGACTTCCCACAGTGGGCGGGATAACTTAACCACGCAGTCCCGTGAAGGTTTCTCCATTTATTTGGCAAGAGAATTGATTCAATTTGATCGGTCTTCCTGAAGTCTATTCAAGAAAAGGCCTCACTCACAGGTGAAACGGATTATTCTTAAAACTTTTTGTTTGTTTTCAGTCTTATCTTTAGGAGTGTATGCTTCAGTGAGTTTCCACTCAATAAAATATATGAAATTGGGGTCCTGTGACATCAGACTTTGACGCGTTCTAAAAATAGTAATATTTTACAAACAACTTTACTATGTATAGCTAATTTTTATACAAGTGCGTAAAGTCTGATGTCTGTAGATTATCATAAAATTAATGCACATTTATTCGATTTTGAGTTCAATTGGTATTTGAGCCACTTTCAGGGAATTAACAAAAATGAAAGTGGGTCTATTACTGATGTAATATTGTACTCAGAGTTAAAATACAACTGCGGCTTATCACCAGAGAAACCAGCACAATTGACAACGGCAGCCAGAACCTGCCAATGTATCTTGATTGATTTTTTATATGGAAACACACAGAAGTAGACATCCTGAGACATCTCTGGTCATCTTATTTATCGATGTTACATAAAGGAATGAGCTGCATTTAAATGCACTGGGCAGGGTGATCATTGTTTGGTGGATGCTCATTATGGTTGCGCATGTGACAGCGTGGTTTGTGCTTTCAGGGCACCAACGAGTCCCCGCAGCACGTGGGGACGACCAAGAGGACGCCCCGGGGCCCTCTTCCTTCGGCCGGAGCCGCTGAACCCGAAGGTCCCCCCGACCCGCAGCAGCTGAAGTACGAGAATGACCGCCTGAAGCTGGCCCTGGCGCAGAGGTAAGTCTAATAATTCTAAGAGTGATTGCTTACACCATTAAAACAAGAATCTTTTCAATACCTTTGAGAGTTGGTTTAATCAATGTGATGTTTAGTAATGGGACAGAATTCCTCGTTTCAACCTCAGGTGCTCGTCACCACCAAAGGCAAACACACCCGTCTGGCAAAAGAGGTGATCGATTGATTGATGGTGACGAGCCTTATGTCTTCTTCAGTTCACAATATTTAATCTGTGTTGATAAATCGGTTGCACACATGTGTATAACGATTTTAATTCATGCTCGACTACAGGACATATTATGAATTGGTGAGGCGTGGGTTCTAATACCACTTGTTCTGAAAAAAATTGAGGGTTTTTCTCATCGTTTACTTAATAACATTTGCAAGTGTCGGTACAATTAAATTGAAATAAATATTTTTTAAATGGGTTATATGGTTAGTGATAGGAAATAAGTGCTTGTCATTTTTGAATGATTTATTTATTTATTATCATATGATCGGAGATCGATTGAGACTTAATGCTATAACAGACAAATAACAGTGATTTAACAAAACATAAAATATGTATATATAAAAATAATAATGCATTTGTTTGTGAATAAAAATGATATCTTTCCTTACAAGCGATATGGAAATGCATCTTATTATTTGCTCGTAGAAAGGTACATAGAATATCAAGTTTTTGGTGTTTTTTCATTACTGGGACATCGCAGCGATGACAAAGTGCTTTAGGATGATTTTTTTTTCAAATTTTTTACTTTTTCTACAAAAATGTTGTTGTTTTTTTTTTTTCTTCTAAATGATTTTTCACTTCTACCAAACCATAACAGCTGTTTCAGTTACGTTAGCTTATCGATGAATTCTCACAGTTTCTCAACATTTTTGCCCGCTCGGACGCAAACTCCGGCGCGCTGGCCGGCTTTGTCTCTAACGGCCGGACCGTCTACTTATATAAAAAAATAATAAATACATACATACATAAATGCATCTATACGTAAATTATAATAGCATTTAAAAAAATAATATATATATATAAAAATAATACTTTTATATATTCTCAGATTGTGGTTAGACTTTGGCAAAAAAAAATTTCATAATTTTTTTAGTGTTTTTTTCTGTTGGAAATTTTTTTCTATTGTATTTAGTTGAGAAATTAAAAATAAAATTTAAAAAATTATCAAAAAACACTATAAAAATTACACTTTAAAAATGCGGTTCAGAGTTGATGCTCAGTCCCCCCTGTCAGGGGGCCATGAGTCCGGAGGTGGCCCCGTGCCCTAGTACTCGTAGTGGCCCCCCTCGTGCTCGGAGGGCTGGAACTCCTCGTGGTGGAACTCCTGGGCGTGCTCGTGCTGCTCGGGCTGCTTCTTCGGCGTGCCGATCTTGTGGACGACGGCGTTGAAGCCGTTGTGCTTGTCGGCCTCGTACTCCACGATGCGCTTGGTGCCGTCCGACTCCACCAGCGAGTAGGATCCTGCAGATGAAGCAACGTCCATCAGGGGAGCACTTTGTATTTTAAATTTTAACCCAATCACCCAAGGTCATAGCTATTCCGGTTAATCTGCGTTTAATTGCTAAAAATGCTGTGGAAATCGGTTACCAATGATTGCTATGATCATACTCATATCCGATAGTCTCTCGCTTGGCAAGCGTAACTTTTTCGTTGAAATATATGGTGTCGTGTTCTTACCCTTGACTTTGTCTCCGTCGCGGGTCTCCCAGTGCTCCTTCTCGTCTCCGGTGTGGGGGTCCTTCACGGCGTAGTCGAACGCATACTTAGGGTGGGCCTGCCATCAGAAACAAAATATACATTTAATATCCACGAGCATTCCTCGAATTGTCGAGATTACTCTTAATGGGCGTTCTGCGCCGTTTGTACTCACGTAGTAGTCCTTGTGGTGTTCGTCGTGTCCTGCCTCGTGTCCGCCCTCGTGTCCGCCCCCGTGGCTCTCCTCCGCCGCCTCATGTCCGGAGAAGGCCTCGAGCCCCCCGTGGCCCTCGTACCCCGCGAAGCCTCCCTCCAGCTGGTGGCCGTGGTACTCCTCGTACTCCGCGCGGGCGAGGGAGAGGGCGCACAAGAGTGCGAAGGTAATCTAGAAAAAATAACCGAGTAATCGTTATACATTCTCGCGGTAATCCAGCGCTGGAAGGCGGAAATGGCGTTTATCGCGTCGAGCCTCCCGCGGTGTCGGAAGACGAATGCCTCCATTAGCGGCGGCGGAGAAACCGGCAGTTCCGCGGTACGTGCGGCCAGTGGGGCCGCCGCTTTACCGCCGGCCCGCGGAAACGGAAATCGCATGTCCCGCGACGTTTGCGCGGCCAATTATTGTAAATTATCACAAATCATATCAATGACTGCATCATTGTTGGTGTGGCTTGCAAAATGCAATTGTATTTTTCATTTTATTCCAAGATTGACAGGTTGCATTTTGGAATATTTTGAAAGCATCTTGTAATATTTTCTTTTACATCTGGATTTTATAGCAGTAATGCCACTAGTATAAATAGTAAAGCTAGGTCCAAAAGACTTTTTTTAGAATTAATTTTAGTCATATTTTACAAATCTAAACTTGACGCCGCCCAGCACGCAAGAAAGCAAACCCATTCTTTATTATTAGAAATGATGAATTATCTGAAAAGAATTTACCAAATATTTAGTGTAAATTAGACACATATAAATAATGTTATTTTTAATACGTGTTTCGCGGTCGGTCTGCCTGAAGGTTCGACATTAGATTTTTTTTAAATATATTTAAATAAAATTATTAAATGAGCGGTTGTTTTGCACGCCACTGCATGTTTCTAACGCTGTGATAAGATCCAAGAAAGCAGCCTTGTAGATTGGTCTCGTGCGAGTTACCAGTGGAAAGTGACCGGCCGACTCCTCACGCACGTCACTGGCACCGGAGCACTCTTCATTTCCTCAGCTCAGTGCAGCCCAGTGCAGCTCAGTGCAGCTCAGTGCAGCTCAGTGCAGCCCGGAGCAGCTCGGTGCTGCTCGCTATAATTTTTTTCTGTATCCACGACAGACCGCTTTAACTTGTATTACGTTAAACAACAAGTACACATAGCCAAAAGGCTAGGAGATTACGACGTTTCTAACTAGGCGCTTTGCGAGGGCTTCGTTGGTCTGATGAAGTCTTGATGATCTAGTCTTTCATTTTATACAAATTGTCACTAGGTTTAATGAAAAAAAAAAAGCTCTCTGATTTAGGTTTTCTTTTAATCTTTTGTATATAACAAAGCAAATGCCACTGAAAATGTACCAAACCGGACACAACTGCAATTGTCTCTGAATGCTTGCGATCACCTACTCTTACAGAGTATTGTGATTATACTCTTCGATCTCAGATTATCCGAGCTTGGATGTCTCCCGCTCGGGAAATGAGAGTAACCGAGAAAATACCATTCTCATCACACCCCGGTTTTTTTATTTTATGGTGTTGTACGGTCGTAAAATTTAAATAAACATAAAGTAAAATGCTAACCGTGACGTCATTGAACCGCAGTTTACGTAAACCCGGTTTATAAAAAAAAATACATTTATATTTTACACTCCTCAATATAATTTGTTTGGTGTACAAGGTGGATAAACTATTATAAGCAGAATCGACATGATTAAAATCAAGAGTTGGTTTTCTGATAATTGAATGATAAATGATGATGGTTTTTATGTTTTTCATGCTTTTTTTAATACAATAATAATAATAGATCATATTTTTTTATGTTATTGTATTCATGGTATTTTACAATTTAAATGTTTTCCGTGTGTTTTAAATTTTGTTTATGCATTGTAAAGCAATACAAAAGTTAATTTTATGTTATTATGTGAAAAACAAAACTTGCTCATGTCTTTTTAGAAATTCCCCATAGGCTTTTATCTGACACCGCACTTGGTTGGTTTCTCTAGTCTCTTTGCACACTCGAGGCGCTCGGTCTAATGAATTCTCATCCATTACCATTTTTTTAAAACCAATTAGACGTGATTTTGGAGTGCTTTTTTAAACGATGTATGTAATATTTTATTAAATTATTTAAATTCGGCGAATATTTGACTTTTTTTTGCATATTTTAATTATCGCAGATTATATTTTCTGCTTTTCATTATCACAATCACATTTGTAGTATAAACGTGGTTATAATTCTATATGTTCGTGTTTTGTAAATATATAAAATTTATACTAAGATATTCATTTGTAAATAATGACACTTGCAATTGTATAATTTTAGGGGAGCGTTTTTTCATGAAAATCCGTAAGATTTACGTGTTTTTAGGGTAATCAGTTATGTTCTACATCCACTGCAGCAAACTGCATTAAAGATGATTTAATGATTTAAGTGTGGTTAAACATTTTTTTACGTAATCGATTTACACATGAAACGACGAGGAAAATCCTTATTTTTTTCAAGGCACAGATAGGAATTATCAATTTCCTTAAAACATATTGTATACACGACAAACACGTATGGGTAAAAATCTGCATTTATTATATATTAAAAATAATTTTTAAGATACAAATATCCTTTTAAATCTTCTTGCTTTAATCAAAAATATTATTTTAAATATATATATTTAAATTTTTTTTTAAACGTATCTATTAAAGTAATAGAATTCTCCAGTCTTTGATTGATTTACCACATGAGTTATTACGTGGTATGTTTTATATGTAATAGTATGTAAATCCAGTGCAGCAGTTATATTATTTTATCATCCGAAAACCGCAGTGGCGTAGTGTGGGAGCGGAAATTAAATTGAAATATTTATTAGCCTTACTATATAATTCATTGCATCTTGAAAGCATTTAGAATTTTTTTTTATTAATAAACAATAAAAATAATAGAACATATACAAAAAAAAATGTAAAGCGTGACGTTGTACGATTTGTGTTGTAGATTTTGGGAATTGGATTGGTATGATTTTTTGTTGTTGAATGTTTTATACTGAAAAAATACAAGAGAAAATCAAAATATAGTATGTAAATATGATTATCACTCGGCATGGTTTGCGTTAATTAACAAAACGGTGATTATTCTGATATCAAGATCACGTCAAATATTACTGATGTATCGAGTTGCACAAAGTCATGATTTTTAATAAAGATGTGTAGATAATTGAAGTTATATTTTAATTGCCTAATTCACTTTCTTTTTTCCGGATAATTTATGTATATTTTTATAACTTATTAAGCACATACAACATAATTATATAAAATAGCATGTTGTTGATTAAAACAAAAAAAAAAATTATACATATTTAATTTTGTATTTTTAGTAATAACATGAGAGTTTTGTATTTTCTGTTTGTATATATTGTAGTTTTTGGTTTGTAGGCTCAGTGGTTAGAAATTGCCGGTTCGATTCTCAGCATTACAAGTTTATAGGTATGAAAGAAAACTGATTTTTTTTTTTAAATAAAACTGATATTTGTACTTGTATGGACTTATTTGCGTTTCACTGTTTGATGGTTCACATTTAAAAATATTTTTTAAAGTAATTGTTCGCGTCGTCTCGTGTGTGTGTTTGCGATTGGCAGTAGTCGCTGTGCACTCACTTGCTTGGACTGCATGCTAGTTCCTGTGGTGTGGCTGGCCGTGATGGAGCACTGACTGATGCAGCCTGTCTTCCGCCGGAGGCTTTTATACCGGGGAGGCCTTTCTCCAGATCTTGGCGCTGGTGCTCGGCCTCCATCGCCTGGTCGTCGCCTCCCTCCCCAGCCCACTCCATTGTCTGCCTGCGTGATGGCTGCACGTACAAGACCAATTCGCTCTCGGCTATTGGTGCAGTATTGATGCAACTCTTCGCCATCATGAGACATCCCAAATCCACCAGGTCCAGAAAAAAATAGACCACGAGCAACCCATAAGCAACTGCGACTTTGCCCAGTTCAATTCTGCGCAGGACAGTCAACAGGAAATCTTCGCGTATCAATCAAAAAAGCGGATATACTAAAAATATTAAGTTATAATTTCTTCACGGGGACCCACTACACTATTTCCCCCTTAGAAAACCATGAACACTGGCTCAGCATGAGTATCTCAGTGAAATGGTCGCCAGCCTCCTCTAAGGACAGGTGATGAAGATAATTGTTAGTTCTATTAGAATTGATTGAATTATGCTCCATTCGGAACGAAGCTGTGGATCAGTCAGTAAGCAACTGTGCCAACCATTAGACCACGAAGCCGCGTTGGATACTTGGTAGTAAACTAAACCCACGATGTAGGCGCGTTGAGAGTAAATTTTTAGATCTACTGCTGGAGCTTGTTCCCCGAATGTATTTCATTTTTCAATCAATATGCGTCTGTTGTGGTGTATTATGATTATTTATAAAATAAAAGTTATAAACGTTTCAGGAAACAATGTATCGAGTACCTGCGATTTTGTTGGCCGATATTACGTAATACGTATTTATAATACCAAACCTCTATCCACAATACGTGAATGAAAAAGTTTGTGTATGCTTAGGAGGCGAGTCCTCGCGACCCACCTGCATTAAATTTAAAGATTGATTAATAAATATTTGCTAAATATTTTAATGTACTATTGTGTTATTCCTCGCGCAAAAAAGTATTTGTGAAGAGGTGTGTCGATGTTTTTCTGTTAAGTGGGAAAAATAATAGTAGGAAAATATTATTTTACTCAACTAAGGGATAATATGGGACATACCGTATGCATTGTTTTATGAAATTACTGATGCGACTAAGCATAAATTGTTGCGAAGACCTTCACCTTAGTACACATATTTAGTAGATAAGTTGAAATGCCACGTGTGCTGTGGCCGCCACACTCGACACATAATTGTATTTTTCACTTTCATTGGGTGCCTGCGAGGCGAGCTATTTATTATTTTATTGTGTGATAAAACTCATAACAATTCGATTCAGCCGCCACTTCCGGCTTCCTGTTTAACCGTTTTTATTTTGAAAATGTCTCTGCGAGACGGAGGGCAAGAATTGTTCACAGTGTCTCTCGGGTGTTCGGTCTCCTCCGTTGAGTTAAACAAGAAAAAAACACGGCATAAAACCGAGTGTTTCAATAACTGTATTTTTTTATTTTTTTTGCATATTATATACAGTGTGATTTTTGTTCGTTGAATCCACATTGTAGTACTGCCTCTACAAGTGTAAGTTATGCAGATGCATCGATTGGTCAAATGTGGCGTTTAGAAGGGAAGTAAAATGTACTATGTTCAAAAGCAACGCACGGCACCGATTCTCGACACTTGTTTTTGCATACTGCGCCGGCTCGCGTGTGCGTTTCCCGTTATTAAACTTGTAATTTTTCGCGACACGCGTGTCGGCCACGTGGATTGCGATGCGCCTTGCCAGTTACAACATCGCTTTGAAGGTGATCCATCCACGCATTGAATTATCAATTGAAAATGGCTTCGGGATTATCAATGTGTCACGAAGTGGGCATGAAGTATTTGAAATATTTCATTCAAGCGTTAAAAAGCATATAAAAACTATACAATATATTTTTTTATATATTTTAATAATAAACAAATAAATAATTAATCAGCTGAGAATGCGCCCCGTCGAGTTGGACAACAGCGGCGACGCCATTCTTCACGCTTGTTTATTTTTTTATTTATATCGTCCACCCATTTGCAAATGTGTTCGGAGTAACTGCGGTGACCATGCTTTCTCAAATGTAAATATTTTTTAAAAAGTATTACTGACTATTGAAAAAAAAAAATTGCATTATCATAAACTCATAAAATTATGAATAATTTTTTTTGCAGTTTTTCGGATTATTCTTTGTATATTGTATATATATATATATATATAAAATTGTAAAGGCGTAAGCGCCAATTTGATTTGTTGTGACCGCTCTCGTCTGCCGCGCATGTTCAGTTTATCTGCGTTTAATGTGAGTCAGTTTTTTTTTATTATATAAATATTGATTGTATTGTATTAGTTTGGTATTTTATTTAGACAATACCGCGACAGTGTCGAGCGGCTGGTCACCCTGGGCGGTTCGCGTGCCTATGAGGTGACAATGAAGCAACTGGCACACAATAGTAGTCGCTAATAGGGGAGATTCCACAATTAATGACACTTTCAAATTATATGTATACATTGCCAGTTGTTTGGTGTAATTAATTATTGTTGTTGTGGTTATTGTATGTGATTATTAATCTTGCAATAGATCCGCAATTTCGACGTGGACAAGCTATATAATTTTGTTGTTACTGTAAATATTTATATTTTAATTTATTTCAAATGCAAACGTTGCTTGATAACATAAATTTGCAGCAAAAATAATTAAGATAATTTTTTTTTAAATTATTTTATTAGAAAGTGATATCTTCAATGTCTAATTTTATATTAATAACGAGGTTATATAAGTGGACTGTTATTATTATTTTTATATTCTAGTACATAGTTGTCGTCATGCAAGCAGCCCAGTCCTGTTGATGAGCTGCTGTTCTGTTGATTAGCTTGCCTGACGATGGTGACATTTTTTTGGGGTAGTTGATATGTTTACATTGTAGCGTTCAATGAAAAAAAAAAAACTTTTATATAATTATTTTAAATCAGTTTTGATCACAAGAGTAGCTATAATCAAAATATTTTTTTAAATTAAATACCTTTTCAACTTCTTTACTAAAACTTAATGAAATTATGGAATGATATTTTTTTTATATTGCGTTTCCACGTGTGTAGTAATTGCAATGAGAATTGAAGCAATCGATTGATGCTATAATGATTGTATCGGATATTCTGGATAAAGTCCAGCTGCCTGAACGCGCTGTGTGCTCTGGTTGTTATTCGACATGTGCAGAAATTACAGTTTATTGTTTCCTCTTTATCGCCGGTTTTATTTCGCAATGCAATGCTCTTCGAATAGTGAAATTAAGAGTGCATTTACTTCAGGCAGCAAGGAGGAACTTGAAATCTGACATTTATTAATTACAAAGAAAACTGCAGTGCGGAAAGAAAAAATGTGCCGTTGCGTAAATAATACATTTTGGTTTATCTAGCAAGTTTTTGCACGTTACGAAAATTTTATTTTCGTCTATTCTAATTACACTAAAATATTTATGTTGCTATTTTTCAAAATATTTATTTTATAATAATGTAAGTGAGTGATTTAATAGGCTCGTTTATTTTCAGTGGGCAAAACTGCTCACCTTGATTTCGGACTCGGATTTTCTTTACTAGACAGTAAATTATACATTTGTTTGTCTTTCTCACTCAATCCGTTTTTTTTTTTTTGTACTTTTTAACAATGCGGCATTTTTAATTAACTTAAAGTTAAAGCCAATCTAGATAAGGCGAATTAAGCTCGCCGGGCGGAGCGAAAAGGAAAGTGCCGGCGCGCGATTCATCAGCAAGTATTAATGAAGGCAACTCCGCATTGAAATGCATTCGAAGGCAGTTGTATCTCTTGTATCTTATTTTAGATCGGTAATATCCCTCCCGTTACTCGGAATATTATATTATATGTGATAACTCCCTTTTCTGATAGATAGATATATATATATATATATATATATATATATATATATAGATGGATCGCTGAATGAGCCTCCCTTTTGCATGGGCAAGAGCTTTGGAGATGATCGCGGTTGTTTATTATTTATCGTGTCTCGATCGGGACTTTCTCTGCCGCTGGAGTCGCGGCACGCCACAGCCCGTTACGCTTTATATATATATATATATATATATATATATATATATATATATATATATATATATATATATGTATAATATTTTCGTATATTTCCCAGCTCGTTTTCTAGAGCGAAGAGATTATCCTATTATGTCGGGCGCGTAACTAACTCACCTATTGCATAAAGTAAATAAAAAACGGACGACACGGCCGAGTGTCTCGGATCGTCTCGCTCGCGCGCCACAGGTTGGAAACCTTTCGATTCTGGCACAGTTTAAATTTGTATTACTCCATATGTAAACAGCAAATACGAACAACCATTTTTTTTAATTGAAAGCAATCTCTTAGTTGTTATGGCTATTCATATTTGTTTTTTTTTTATAAATAACCCTAAATATCATTGCATTTCTGTTGTGTCTTGTTTTGTATATGTTTTTTTTAAACTACTTACCTTAAAATATATAGGGTTTCTCTCAATATTTTAATTAAATTTGCTAGAAAGAAATAATTTTGGGGAAATCATGTTTTTAAGCACTGCTACTAAATACTGTTTGAAAGATTTACATTAAAAAAACCCTCAGCGGGTTTTGTGACTCGTGTAATACTTATCTGTAAAAGGATTTGAATGCATTTCCCTCGTCAATTCTTCATTTGTCCTTTTTGTTGAGGACTGCTCAGCGTGAATCTGCACAAATATGCAAATCAAGCCTACTATAAATATTTTATTTTTTTATTCGATATATTACGACATATTTTAAAAAAATTGCACACACCAGGAAATGAATTCTCGGCTTGGCTAGGCCCATATTGACCGACAGGAAACTGCGGAAAAGCCTCCGTCTAACAAGTGCTGCCTCCGTTGAATAATCTCCATTTCATAATCCAAATCGGCAAAAAAATATTACATCGTCAGGCCATCCAAACACACATCATTCATATTGATTCTGGACTAAAATCGTGTCCTCGGCTCATCATATAGGATTTTTTTTTTTTATATGGTAAATTTACAATAGTTCTTATGGGTAATGTTGTGACATGGTGTGTGGCTATCTCCTGATCCTGCGCGCAGGCTGTGGGGCTTACAATTTGTGGCTTAGGTAGTAGTTATGTAGGGAAAATATGTGCAAAAACCTTTTTTCTGCATAAGTTGATGAATACATTAAAAAACTAGATAGCAAAGATAAGCATTTAAAACAAAATGTTATACTGAGTGATTTTACTCAGTTTATATAATGCAATGTAGAAGGACATGTGGATCAACTACACTATTTTCCCCTTAGAAAACTATGAACACTGGCTCAGCATGAGTGCTCAGTGAAATGGTCGCCAACCTCCTCTGAGGAAAGGCACACAAATATAATGCAATCATCCTATTAATATAAACGAACAGTAGTTGTCTTGAGTATACTTTACAACACTTGTTATATTTTGGTGCATTTTGGTGCTTATGTATTTCAGATCTGGGGGTGGAGTACAATAATCACCCCTAATTTTTTTGTTGTTGACTACTTGGCGTGCCTTCTTGTACAGGGTGTCACTGTTTAAAGACTGTTGGATTTTCACCGAGTAGGATGTGGTCGTACTGGTTCAAGTGACCGTTAAGTCCGTACAAAACGCTCTGAAATGTTACTTTGTCAGCTTCGTAGAGAAATCTCTCGCGATTTCACTCAATCGAGAGCTATTCGTATTTATCTCGCAATAAACAATCGATTTTTATCAAAGTCGCTCGGCCTAAAAGCTTTTAAATGTGCAATTTTAAAAATTCCCCATTCACACTTTTCAATGTGCGACATGAATTGACAATTTCCAAATCTCTACTTGTTTTCATTAACGAAGCGTGTTATTATTAATATATATATACGATTTAAGACATATCAAATTCATTTTTCTTAATATATATAATACGAAATATCGATGAATCAAAGCAATCATCGTTAATTCGAATAGTATGGACTGTGCAATATTGAGTTTATATTGAAATTAACAACCTCTTGGTATTTAAATAATTAACAATAATCACAGTGCAATGTATTACTTGACTATTTAAAAATTAATAAACAAATAAAAAACCAAGAAAGCTATTTAAAAATTATTTGTATAAAAAGTATTTTTCAATATTTTAAATGCAATCTGTTAACAACTTTACTTTTATTACACTTTTATCTGTTCGTGCGTTGTTTTTGTTCTTTGTATTTTTTTCCCCTTTTTATCTTTGTGAGTAAAATTTGTAAATCTGAAATATTCATCTTTGATTAAAAAAAATCTACATTCAATCAGTCACGGTCGTTGAATTAGATAAAAATTTAGACGCGGATTCGAATCCCGCCTGTATGTCTTAAAATCGTTGTACGCGTAAATTTTTTTTTAAAAAACATTAAAAATTATTGATGGATTTTTAATTTAATTCGAAATAGCTGAAACTACGCTGTAAATGATCGATTCGATACAAATAATGCGATGCATTACGCAAGGCGTGCCCTGCGCGGCAGAGCGCGGCACGCCACGGGCCGCCTAGTCGGTTATTCGTAGGCATTAACCATGATTTATTTATACATGCCGCAGTGCCGGCATTAGCGGAAATTATTCTTCTTTGTGTTATTTAATGTATTTTTAATAGTATAAGCTTTATTTTGAATATGTAGTGGTTGAAAGGACGCGACCACCTGAAGGTGTGTTATAAGATATTTTTTTGTATTTTCGTTTGTGAACTAATCTTCAATTTCTGTTGCCTCTCCTCATAGTAGGTTAGTGACCATTTCCTCGAACATGTCTCTATCTCATCAATTTGGCTGCACTTCCGATCTTCAGCCACTAAAACTTCCTCTTTCCAATGCCCCTTTTTCCTTCGATTTTTTCTTGGACAATCAGCTGGAGGATGTCATACTTATTGTTACGAAAAATGTGGCCAAAATAGGAGACCTTTCGCTTCTTTACCAACGTCAAGAGTGACGCGGTCAACGCAGGATTCAAGCCTCAATTCTTCGCATAGTGGCTGTATTGAGTGTCCAAGCTTCGACTCCACAAAGAAGAACTGAGACGACATAAAATTTGGTGAATCTCCATAGAGATTTCAGGGTTATATATATTGAGCATAGTACTATTAAATGCACTGCGTGCTGTCTCAATTCACACTTGTCTTATTCTCACTCATTCATACTTGAACCTTTTGACTCTCTCCACTACTCTGCTGTCGATGTGTAACTTTGCAATCTTCGGTCGGTCCAGGCTGTGAATTATAATGCAGCTGTGTGTACGCAAATCTCAAATCAACGCGTGCTTCGCAACACGTAACGGGCCAATTTGAACAGATTCAATGCAAAGGCGATGATTGCGTCCCAATCTGCATCCATCAGCCATCAGCCATCAGCCCCGACTTCCTCGTCTCCCGGCAGACCCGCTGACCCACTGATCGGCACCCGGAGGTGTATTTTCACCTGCCGCCGCGGAGGCAGTTAATAATTGGCCAGGTGCTCTCCCCGAGCCGTCGGATTACGCGTTGCGCAATGATGATTGTCCGAGTATGCAAACAATTTTAAATAGACGAGTCTAATTTTTAATTATCGTCTGAGAAATCAGCGACGTGGAGTGACGGAGGCGCGATGAGTTCGTGTTTAGTTGAAATGGAAACAACGTCTTCAGATAATCGTTATTTCGTAAAATTTTCAAACCTCTAGGTCTAGAATCCACTAAGCTTTTTTTGTGTTTTATATTGTACCCCGATATAACCCACTCATCTATAAAAGCACTCTCAAACTTTTATATATTTTTTCTATATTTTAAATATTTTTTATTTTAACAAAAAATATGAAAAATCATTTAATTCAGATTAATTAATATAAATGTGTTATATGGCAGTGTTTTTACTTTCTATCGAACGGTTAAATAAAGACGCACATAAAAAAAATCGAGCGAATTTCAATACGTGATGCGAACCAATTTATTAACCTAATTTTTTATATATATTTAAATTATAATTAGTGTTTAGTGAAAAAAAGCAATGGCGTGCTGAACACACAACCGATTCAAATATATATTTAAAATATTTTATATTTTTGTGTTTTGATATTATTTTTTACTTAAGCTTATTCAAGAATATCGTGTATTACACTTGTGGTAATATATTTTTATTTTTATATATTTTGTGTATACATTTGCTGTATCAAGTACGCCACTGAAAATTATCTATTTAGTTTTTTTTTTCTGTTCTGTGTTGCCACTGATATAACTGCCTTGTAATGAATTGCTATCGCATTAAAGTTGATGGGTTCATTAATTCATTTAATTCCCCCTTAATTTACTAGCTAGAGTAGCTTACGCTATATGGCGAGGGGGGAGGGGGGGTTAGTGATCTCTGCGGAAAAGAAATGAGGAACCTGAGGGGATTGAGACATTCTTCAAACATAAATAATTACTTAATCCATATGGAGCACACGAAGATATATAAAAAAAACAACGTTTGCAATTAATTAATTCTAAGTATTACCAACGAACTTGATTTGCGAGATGTTTAATGCTGTACGTGTAAATCATTAGAAAGAGGTCTAAATTATTTAATAAGTGCTATTTTTTTTTTCAAAAATAGTTTAAACGGACAGTTTATAGCTTGGAGGTTAAACCGTGGTCTCTCTATTGAGAGGTCCCCGGTTCGGTCCCCGTTGTGACTGGTGCATCCCAAACTGATTTGACTGGTCTCGTGCCTGTTTTAGTTTGGCTGAAGGCGATTTGTATTTATATCACATGTAAGAAAAAAATATATTCTGTAAGAGTACCAGGCCGCAAGACACGATGGCGACTTTTTTTAGGCTTGTTGCGTCTTCGAATTTTTTTATTTTGTTAACTAAGATATTACAGAAAGTCTTCATGGGCTTTTTTTACAAAGAGTATTAGATCTAAATGCCAGAGCTTTTGTGAGGAAAGGATTATATAATAATGCTATTGGGCAGTAGCAATACGCACATTTTTCCTTTCGAATATAAAACTGCGGTTGTAGAAGGACTAGGGGAGTATACTAACCATGAACATGGGCTCAGCATAAATATATGTTCAGTGATATTTGAGGAGAGGCACCCGAAGTAGAAGTAGGATAAAAATAAGCGTGTGGTAGTTGCGGGTTTAATTAAAAAAAATAAAACGTTACTTGTTTAATATTGATGAATTTGGAATGAAAGTGGTATACCGCGGTGGTGTAACATTTGCTTTTACATGCAAAAGAGTTGTAAAAGATGAAAAATGCGGAACCGCCAGGTGAGCGCACCACGCGGAAGAGCGGTCGGATAATCGAATATGAAAATAACTGATGATAATAACTGATGATGATAACCGATGCGTTTCTCTGGAATCGATGGACAATGATACTTCCACAGCTAGAGGACTATCGGGGTTAGTTGGATGCAGGTAACTAATTTTATCACAATGTTAGAGATATATGTTTTCGCAAGTAACACACACTGTAGAAGTAAGATATATTTATCCGAATATCATAGTATTATATTAATTTTAAAAAAATTGTATATTCTAAAGAATATACAGCAAAATGTATGTAAGCGTTGTGAGCTGTTATTTGGTTCTGGAAATACAGTAATTATAATGCAATAATTTATTTTTTTAGACTTGAATGTATATGAGTGACGTGGAAAAATTATTCGATTGTAATTCGATATCATTCGAGTAGACTCGATTGCGTCCATCACTACCGAACACCTGCTCGAGGCGATCGATTTTTTTTTGTTTTTTTGGTTATTTTCGCACGTGTCGACGCATGAATATTTTATTGAGTTATTTTGTGCTAGGATAGGGGTGAGAAGGTGCGAGCAGACAGAAAAGAAAACGGGCATACAGAGATAAGAAGGCAGGCAGAAAGACTTGTAGACAGACTAGCAAGCGTAGGATATAGTATATTACGCTATTATACATCCACTCCTGATATTTTTTTTCCTGTAGCCCGCTTTATTTGTAAGGGAAGGATTATATAATAATGCTATTAGGCAGTAGCAATATAAAACTGCGGTATAGAAGAACCCACTACAGACTACACTATTTTCCCCTTAGGAAACCATGGTCACTCATGAGGCTCAGCATGAGTATGTGCTCATTGTCTCCAACCTCTTCTGAGGAGAGGCACTTTATCCACTAAGGTTTTTGCTTCGATGGGACCGCGACCCGCGATTTGAAAGCCCGCCGGGCCGATTTGCATTTCTTGAGCGGCTCCAGTTCGCGCTTTCTTCGCGTTACTTCTTCAAGTCCGCTCGTTCTGATCCGCGGAATTCTTTTATCTTTAATAAATTCTTTCAAGGCCGAGTAATTTTGTAAAATTTAAAATACAGCGCTTTTGTTTTTAGATTTATGGCCCCTGCGCATATTGCTGTGTGATTATATACAGCTTAACACTTGGCAGGGTGTGCGCCCAACACAAAAATTCGCTAATGCAAAATATCATATGAGAGTACTTATTTATAAAAGGGGGTTGTTTTTTTTTTATTATGAATTAAAATGATCATACAAAGGGTTATAAAATTAATACTAAAGAAAAACACTTTTCTCAAACTTTCGGGTGTATTAGGGAAATTTACAAAGTAGGGAGTGGGCTTTATTTCTGGACGGCAATAAAACTACTTAATAGTATTTTTGTTATTTATATTCGGTTTAGTTTTTTTTCAAAGTAATCATTGTAATTTATTTTTTTAAAAATATAAAATAGAAATTATAAAAATATATTACGGTGATTAGAAGTCAAAAATTGTTTTTTCAGTGTGACAAATATTTTTTCCTGTCTCTCAACTCTTCCCAAAACGTTCTTTAGACTCCTCATTCAGAAGTTCTGATTAAGGATGTGTCGTGCGTAGTTTAGAGCAATAAATCAAACATTTTAAGATTCATGCAGATTTTTATAGAAAAAACACTTATATGTTCGCATTCGGATTGCTGAATGAGGAATCCACAATAGCAGCCGAAGCCACGGCCAATTGAGCCCGTGCACGTGTGATTTCACTTATGAATGCCATTTAATATATTTAATTCATCCAAATCGATAGAAAGGCAAGAGGCTGAAAATAAATTGTAAAATTATACTGAATTCCTGTAAGAGCCACGCGATCGCCGCATATCCGCGCCGTACAAGCAAACACCATACAGGGTGATTCATTTAAGCCAACACTGCCTACGATAACATCATATTTGTAAGTACGAGCTTAAAATATAAAACCGCTTCTATTACTACAAATAAGGATTCTATCTCACGACAGCGCCTAGATCTCAACCCTCTCGCCCACCGTGTCTCTGTAACTTTGCGAAAGTATTAACAGTTATTTTGTAACATGACACCGGTCCCAAATTGATATCAAATTAAACTCGATTTCGCCACGAAATATTATTTTAATATATTTAAATTAACTTAGGCGTATCACGCTGTATATTGTGTGAATTTACAATGCAATTAATTACCTCGAGAATTGAGTCATTACGCTTGTATAAAATGTACAAGTTTTATTTCCATTTTACACAGCCTCACAAGCTTGGACGCGTCTGGGCTCTTCATCACATGCACCGGGATATTGATGGAGACTTTCTAAGACTATTTTGTAAATGCTGAAGATTCAGATATTTATGGATGAAAACAAAATTAAACGCTAATAATAATATTCTGAACTTAGAGTGTCAGTTTTCATTTGAGAACGGATTCCTCATAAAATCGTATACTAGTGTTGGAGTGGTCATAGTGTTGCTGAGCCGGGGTGGCCGCGGTATCCCGAGGGTGTGGGTTCAAAGCTTTTCGACGACTTTTTCGTGCAGTAGGCATGCAGTAGTATCCCCAAAATGGCCGTCTTTGGAATATTTTTTTTACAGGACCCCGTCGATCGACGCGCCCGGGCTTTCCCTGTCGCCGCAATATCGGTAGCAACATTTTATGATTAATCGATGGCACTCTTGTCGTGTCTGAACCGCTTGCCCCCGAGCAGAGCTCTCGCAAGGCAGCGGTGCATTTAGTTGTGCACTTGCGCAAGATGTGGTCGATGGACCGCCGGCCCGCGAGCCGAGATTATTTGCGTGTCCGGAGTACGTAGAAACAATGCAATGACTTCTTCTTCTGATGCCTCTCCTCATAGGAGGTTGGTGACCATTTCATCTAACATATACCCATCCTGAGCCAGTCTCACCAATTCGGCCATCTACTAAATACCTAAATCTTATAACTCTCTTCACTACTTGATATTCAAGTTGTCAATCAACTCTGCTGAAAATCGTTTTTTTTTTTTTTTTTTTAATGCAGTAACAATATCAGTTATTTTTAGACCTGTTTTGATTGCGGTTTAAGCTTCATTTGGATCGAGCCTCAGTTTTATCTTTATTTCTTTCTCTACTACTCAGATTTTTATCTGTCTGTGTTTCCGACACGTAGTCCACACCAATTTCAGAGCTCTGCTAAAAATGCTCTGACTCGACAACGCACTGTTTGATGATAGTGCATCATGCTTCGACTACATCTACAGCCGAGAGATGTAATTTTTATTGATATTTATTGTCGAAAAGGTTCCCCGCGACTGGTGCTTCTGTGATATAAGATTTTTCCTTCCGTAGTTTCATACGAATTTCCACTCCAATTTTGAGCCCATCAGGTGCGCGGCGATTATCTCACTCACCTGCCGCGAACAATCAGACTGCAAACTTCACTGAACGTTAAATTAATATTGCGTTGTACATATATTTTTATTGCAAATGTCTGGTACGTTACTCGAAAAGTCTCGAATACAAACCTTTCGCCCGCCGTGCGTCTACCACCATGTAAAAATTTATAGCGTCATTCATATTTATGAGATCGATGTAACTAGACTATTTGAAATATAAGATGACTTGTATTTTTTTCCATTTAAGTATTAAATGTTGCATGCTTATGCTATTTGGGCATTTTAAATTAGATTTATTTTGCAAACATTGTGTGGATTTGGAGTGATTGGATGACTCGCCGAAACATTTGCATTTAATGCGTAGAATGTAACATTTTTATCTTCTTTACTTGTCCGAGTCCTGAATGGGACCATTAATTTTTAATATTTTAGATTACAATTATATAAGTAGGTGTTTTAATACCGAATCAGCTATTAAGTAATATATTTAATATACAGGGTGATCCCAAACGTGCTACAGACCTTTCAAACTTAAATATATTTTTATTAAAAACTTTTTATTAAAAATATTTAAAAAATCTATCTTATATTTAGAACTACCCTGCGAGATCGTGACATCATGGTGTTGACATATCAGAGCAGTAAAATACGTTATACTGATGTGGTATTAATAGGATTTTTTTATACATGTTTTTTATTTTTATCGCAGTTCCGCCAATGCCAAAAAGTGGGAGGTCGAGCTGGCAACGCTGAAGAGCAACAACCTGCGGCTGACCAGCGCCCTGCAGGAGTCCACTGCCAACGTCGAGGAGTGGAAGAGGCAACTGCACAGCTACAAGGAGGAGAACGCGCGCGTCAAGGCGCACTACCACCACAACCTGGAGAACACCAAAGGTACGCAGCACCACAGAAGCAGCTGCAGAACCACCCTGCAGCGATCAGCTCGTGTTTCCATTTCATCAGTACACTTTGACCCAAATTTTTATTCTTTACATCCCCGTCAGTAGAAGCTTAAATTTTTAACTTGTATGAAAAAAAAAATTCAAGGCCAGCCGGTCCGCAATAGGGTATATTTAATCTATTCGAAGTTGTATATTAACATGTATTAAAATCAGGACGTCTTACTTTCCAGGTGGCGGTGATATCGGAGACGAACTGAGAAAAGAGATTTCAATCCTCCGACTTCGAGTCAACGATCTGGAAACTGAGCTGTCTACCAAAAATGAAGATATTCTGGTAATTTGTTACTTTTTAATAAAAGTATTATATATTTGTATCTAAAAACAAACTAAATCACTGGTCGGTTTCTTCTAGACATCAACAATTTCAAGACGGTAATGAAAAATTGACACTTACATGTATACTGGCTCAATTAATATAATATGTTATTTAACGTAATAGACTTATCATTAATTTATTGCTAATACACTAATGACGAGGTTATATAAATGTTTTCTTAGCACCCCATACGAGGAAGTCACTTCAGTTTTATGTTGGGTTGTGAGAGCCCGTTTTGTTGCAATTCTTCTGCAGAGTTTGTTCTGTATTTATTATACATCAAAATTTATACACACTCTGATAACTTCTTTATTTTCGTCTATCCTCTATATCTTTTCAAAAGATTTTTACTGTAGAATTAACTGTCCCATGGGAACCAAATATTGGAACTGGTCCTCAAATAAATAAATAAAATATAATCCCCATGGGCTTATAGCAAAGACCGTAAAGTGACATTTTAAGGATTCACGTAGTACGAGCATTACAATTGTGTAAATGAATATTTTTACACAACCTGAGAATTGAAAGCCTTCTTCTGAAAGACTCCGTTATTCTCAAAGTATGAATTTTACTCTGATCAGAGGCTGCGATAGCAACTATTATATGTTCTTGGCTTCGCTTTGCAGTTAATGAAGTGTGATAGTGAATTTACACCTTCAGGATAATTTATTAGTGGTATTCCTGATGACTTTGTTGTGTGGTGAATGTACGATTTTGTATACTTAGAAGGAGAACGCTGAGCTAAGTCAGCAGCTGAAGAAGGCGCAGAGCCAGTTGAACCTGTCCATTGCGGCGCACGACGACCAGAAGCAGGTCCTGCTGACCCTCAACACCCAGCTGGCCCAGCAGCTGCACGACTTGGTTAGAAAATATGCCTTGTCCCTCAACAACATAGAAAATATTCATTTTGTTCTCTCTTAACTAATCATACAATCAATGTCTCAAGGTGGAGTTGTTGCAACTCATCCATAATATGGACGATTTAATGAAATATTAAACACTCGGCATTAATTAAGCAGCATTTTATTTCAACCTTTTCTTCTTATAACTAAATCTATTCTTATAGTAAATTCGACTTCAAAATATTCAAAATAATTGGTTGTATACTGAAATTTGTAGTAATTTGTTGTTTTTTTTAATGTATTTTTAAGCGTTTCTGTTTCATGCATCTTTTTGTGATTTCCAGACCACCATTCACAGAGAGATAAACACAGCGCTGCAAACATGAGACGAAGAACCCTGCGTTACCAAACAGCGCAACTACAGCATCAGCAACAGCGTTCCCGTCAAGCTATCCCCCGCTCAGGAGTGCCACGGCTACGGGACCCTTCCCAAGTCCGACTGTCTCCCGAAACAGTCTCCTCCGCAGGGCTGCCTCGGCTGCCAGGACAACAACTGCGAGGCCCGGCAGCCGCCTGTCTACGCCATGGTCAACAAGGTGGACAGGAAGAACCTGCCCCTCTTGCTCAACTCCTCGTTCCGCGGCAGCATGTCCAGGGAGAGAAAGAAATCCGTCACCATTGAAGAGTCTTCGAATGTTACCAGCATCATCGACGGAAACAGAAAGAAAGATCCGATGTACGTGTCGATTAAGAGTAAAAAATAGATGCGGTTGTGCGGGTAGCCATTTTGCGTTTGTGAACTTTTTAATAAATTAAGCTAGAATTGGGAACTCTCGTCTTTTGGTTTCGCTGTTGGCCGGTGCCACGGCGAGGTTTATTCTGATGAAGGTTTTTTTCTCGGTTAACTTATTGTTTGGTTGTAAGTAAAGAATCTTTCTAGTTTTTTCAAGTGTTTTTGAACTTTGATCACTGAACGCTTCCTTTTTCACTTGTGCACTGTCAAAAGCTCTTCTTATTTTTGGCAATGCGAGTAATAATTAATAATATAGGAATAATAACAAAAAATATTTAAAACTGTTTTTACCTAATATGTAGGAATTATGAATCGTAAGTCACGCAATGATCTGGAAACTGTTATTAGGAATGTAAAGCTAATGTTTAAGGATGAATTATTTATTTAAAATCTGAACATCAATATTTTATACTTTCTCCATTATTTTATTTTAATTTAATTATGAATATTGTTGACTGGCAGCACTGAGATTGTTCGTGGTACATCAGTAGTACTATTTAGTTTATTGTAGTGTATTGTTTTTTTAAGTTCTCTTTGCTACTGTATATTCGCATGTTAATAAATTTTTAAAGCCAAAAATAAAATGGACTTCTCGTTGTAAGAATAAATGTATATTTATTGCCATATCTTAACTGTAAATTTAAATTTGGTTACAAACTTTAATTTATATTATTCCAAAAATCTTTACCCAATCTACAGGGTGATTCACTATGGGTTACAAGTATTTTAAAATTCTCTTTGGGTAAAAATCGCATACGTTTTATTTTATTTAGATTATATCGGTATGTGACCCGTATACATTACAATAATTGAAACATAGAGTGAATTGCCTGTATATTACTAAACGTCAAATATTAATAGCAGAGAATGTTTATCTGAAATCAACGGATCGCAAAAAGATTTTAATAAAATTTATAATCTGTCAATTTTTTATTACCTTTTGTCATCTTATAATTTTATTGGTAGTAACAACGAATTGTTTCCAATGTGGTATGTGAAACTTTAGGTTCGTATAAAAAATAATGAAAATTTTGTTGGAAAATTTCTCAAATGGGTAAAAGTTAAAAATAGGTCTTAACCATTTGAGGTAGTTTTTTACTATTGTATGGGTAAAGTCAAAATTATTAACATAGAAAACAGAGCTTTTCTCATGATAGATGGTAACGAATGAGAATTAGAAATGACGCGGGGCAGCGACGGAGTTCAAAGCGTAAAAAGTTAATCATTTTTTTCCCTCTAATTTAAAAAAATATCCAATCTTAAAAATACAGTGGAATCTCAGTATTGAAAGTTATCTGTTTGAATTTAATTGAACGGCGAATATATTTAATATTTTTATTTATTTGTAGACGCTCCCTTTGGTTATATTGAATGTTGGGACAGCTATGAAATTACAAATATGAAGAGATCAAACACAGCTGCCATGAAAGTCTTTCACAGAAGTTGGACTGGTGCGTAGAGATGATCGAAGTTTAGGGGCTTGTGTGACCGAAAGATGTTTTAGACAACTGGTATGCTCAGACTTTTTAGTATAGTCTCCACAGATCTCTTTCAAAGTGTAATACAGTCAGCCAGATATGCCCAAGTCTTAAAATATTTAGGTTCTACTGTATATATTATTAATTTATAACAATTTTCCATTTTTTATGGTTTCAAAAAAATGTAAAAAAATAAACATAATATACAATTGAGTTTTGGTGTCTTTTTCAAAATCTTCAACTTTTTAATGGTAGATATTTTTCCGTAGACATCTTCTTAATTAATTTATACCAAATTTATGATGAAACTTTTAAGAAATTGTTGATATATCGAAACAATTTTTAAACCCACCGATTATTAATTTGGTCTTAACTAATGAGGCGTTTCTCTAATCTCACCGTGGTTTCCCATACAGACTGCCTACTTAATTTACTCACTTGATATCTAATATATTTAGATATTAGTTAGGATCTAATAGAGAAGTAAACAAGCCCTTCTACGCTCTGTTACATAAATTTAATCCTGTTGGCACTTTTTGCATTTGATCTATGAAATATGAATAAAACCACGCAAGCAAACAAAATGGGTATTTTGTATTATAAAATACATTATATGTTAAACGTCTCTGAGTTGGATGGGCGACATTAGCTAGGTTAAGTTTGTACTGCACTTTCTTGCTTTTTACGTTATTCTTGAATATTGTCACTATTCCAGAACTTTAGTTCAACAAATATATTGTACAACACAGGGTGTTTATTCTATTTCTAAAGAATTTATCTTTTTATACATATATTGATGTTGCGTAACCTTTTGTACTTTTAGTTTAGATTCTGTAGAGCACTCGTACTTTTCCTTCCGCCCTGTAGTTTTGTTGAGCTGGACTCTACCGACGCCAACAAACTGTCCCGCCAAACTGAGGAAAGGCAGTCGCCTGAAGCAGCGTTGGGGCTCCAGTCTTAGTTCTCTGTTTGTGTGCGTGTTTTTGTGTTTCAAGTAGCCTCACCCTTAATGTATAGTTTATGTTAAGTATATTATATTGTATCGTAATCACTACCCTTAAGTATCTGAGCCCTGTCGTAATTGTTGAATATATCCAATGTAAACGTGATTCCACAATGAACTGTATAAATTGTACAAACGATTTTGTGTTGTGATATGCAAGTGTAACCTGTGCACACTCTTAATTGCGTTTATCGAGTCTTGGTACTAATCTATTATCAATTTTTTTTATTTGCTTGTTTATGAAAATCCAAATCTGCCACAGTATTATAAAAATCAATTCCTTTTGAGTCATTCAATAAGTTCTTAAATTTACTTTTTCTGTTGTGTTTTCAAAACCCTCAGTTGAAAAAATGGAAATACATTTGTTTGTTTCATACATTTGATGCAACCATTGTATAGTTCCTTTCTTTTGGTACGATTGCCCCAATAACTCAATGTTCTGACGCAGATTGCACAGTTCAATGCTTGTTATTGTTTATAAAAATGTTTAAAAGACTAAACGATATAATCCCGTGCGCAGTCTGATGTCTGTATCTTACTTTAAAATATAGATTTGTAAAATTGTCAAAAAGAAAAAGTTTTTTAATAGATCAGTATCAATGTTTATGTTCATATGTCAATCATATGTTTTTTTTTTTTTAATAATTTAATTAAACGGTAAAGGATAGATATTGGGAATATTTTATAAAAACTATTGCATCTGTATTATATTGAGTCTACAGCATTCAGGTTATAGATCCCTAGATATTTTGTATTGTACCATAAACTTAGTTTTACTTAAAAACAGTTGCCGCAGGATGCAAGCGGGCACTCGGCGCAGGCACTCACTATTCCTATACTATTACACTTAATCATCATTAACTTTCACCTGAAACTGGTGTTTTAAGGCGAGTGGACCCCAGAGACTTGTACGGATCATTGTACATCATTTATTGTTCATGCCACATCCACTCTTCTGCTCTATGCATGTCTACGCTTGTAACAATTGATAATCTATCAACGAATGAGGCGATCACTTCCTCTATAAATTGATGTCATATGCATATTCATAACTTTTATATTAGTTTTTGGCATTTTGAATCTGTCGTAATAGTGAGTGCCTGTGACTTGGTGACTCTTGGATAAGATCACAAGCCACGTAGTAATGCACAAAGAGCGACACGAGCTAGCAGGTAGACAACGTGTAACCCAAATAGGTAAAGCTAAGAATCATTAAGATAGAACAGTGGAAGGGGCTTAAGTCTTTTTAGTAGTTTTATCTCATTCACGGCCACGGGTGTAATTTTTGACGATGGACATTTTCAGGATGAAACAGTTCTTGCCACTTTTTAAAAAATCTTTTGTAAAAATTGTTTATGCATGATTTTTTTTGTCTACTTCGAGTTGCTCAATAAAATCTCACCTTTGCAATATCAACTTGCCCTTTAAAATTTTGAAATGGAGATGCGAGATGATAATCTTATATTTTAAGCAAATCGATATATTGCCGAGAGGTTTATTTTGTAAATAGTCTTTTTAAAACTAATTTTATTACATTTATCATTTAAAGGCGTTAGAAACGTCTCGGTCCCGCCGCGATGTCTGACATGTAGTTTGAAGATCAATATTAAATAACGCTGACTACAAAAAGATAATTACACTAAAAAGACATCACTTCTACCCTTGATAATCTTGACTTTTGAAAATATAATCATTGTGGATGGTGTTTTTTGATATTTAACCTTCAAATTATTATCTTGGATATTAGTGCCTGAATTCACTAATCTTTTGATCAAACTTTTCTATGAATAATGAAATTTTATATTTGAACAAAACGTTGTGAATGCAGCCACAAGTCATATTGGAGGTTTACTATGCTCATATATTATTTTCGTATTAGTGAAAATTCATTTATTTTCTTATGATTTTAATATATATTTATTTGTACTAGAGAGACAACTGTGGTTTTAATTCAGTCAATTAACATATTATTTGTGCGAAGAGGGGAGCTAAGGAATTATTAATAAAAATGTAATCGATAAAATGTTTGGCTGTACTCGATGTGAAGTTTGACAGTATTATAAAAAAAACTGAAAAATATGAATCTAGTTATGAATTTCAGCATTTCAGTGAATTTATTACTATAAAACGTGGAATCCTTCTCGAGTGAAATGCGGAGGCGATTAGAAATGTTAGTCTGGGCCGTTGGACTTCACAGCTGTATTGTTAGAGTGGCGTAGTGGATAAGATGTTTAGTTACCTACTCGTAAGGAAAACGTCTTCAGAACTCACAAGACCATTTTTATAATGAAATTTAAAATATAACGGGACATATTAGTCTAACTACTGTTTAGAAACAAGCGATCGCTCTTGCTATTTTTATTTTTAGATCCTTCAAACATAAATCTATTTAATGATGCGATAAAAAATCTAAAATATACATTTCTTATTTGCTTAAAAATGGTTTCTGTTTTATTTATAATTAAATGATTTTTTATTGTCACCATTTAAAGATATTCGATTTTTTATTGGTTCTTGCGAACAATGGTATATCTTTGAACAATCAGTTGATTACCTTGTTTGATGTTTGCTAGATCTAAAAATGAAAAACACGGGTGATGGTTTATATTGAAGTGTCATGCCTGTTATCGATACAGTAGTGCGTTTGGGAGATTCCGACACTATTGTTTCTACACTCTATTATAGATGTAGTACTCCTGTTGGATGTTAAGTATAAATGTATAAAATATAATACTCTTAGATGTTATTTAGAAAAAAAGCTTCAATGAATCTGTACACTGAACGAGAAATGAGATATCGAAAAATAAAATCTATTATTTAAACATCAAGAAGTACCAAAATTTTTGTTTAAATTAACATAATACGTATGAAATAAATCAGTTTATTTTATTTATTTAAACTGATTTATTGTGTATGAAATATATCTGATTGAAAAATATATCCGCTCCACCTTGTCTTTTTTTTCTTTGTAATTCATAAAGTAAATATTGTTTTTAGCAATTGAGATTATTAATGTAAGATCCTGGAAAATGTTAAAATAAATAATGAATTATCTGCAAATGTTATTGCCGAATTGTTAGGAGAATCGTTTAAGGTCAAAATAAAAATAAATATTAAGTATTTATAAAGATATCTGATTAAAGAGTGTAGTCTCTAATTGCTACTTAAATAAATTTATTGTAATTAAAATAATATTATTAACAGTAACTACATTAAAGTTTGAAATAAATTATCTAAAACAATAATAGTAGATTTAATAATAAAAAAAACAATTACCTGCATAAAGAAGTTAAATTTTGATCTTTGACGGTTCAAATAATTTTCGCTTTGATCCAATATTTTTTCATGTGTGTTAACTTGATATGTGATTACTCTAAGATAAAAAAAGCTTTCGATAAAATCAAAGCGTCAACCGAGTATCTGGTTATTTTAGAGATATTACATTTTGATTTGACGCTGCTGATAATGTGCCGTGGAAGGCGGGGTAAGAATTCTATTAAACTATACGTAAAAATTATTAAAATCAATCGAGTGCCATATTATTATAGTCTGATCTTCTTAGTTCATTGACTTTTCAGTGGTAGTTCATGTCCCACGATCACGATCCCTGTCCCGGCAGGTGAATTCCAAACCGATGTCTCTAAGCTCATGCCTGTGGTTGATCAGCGATGATTTGTACTCACATTACCCAAAGGCACAATAAATGGGATAGATTCACTATTATAATCTTACCTTTTGTCATATTTTTAAGAATATTGTATAGATATGAATTTAATTTTTGTATTATTTTAAGTTTTTATTTATAACCCTATCTTAATGAATTCATTTTTTTAAATATGGCTAGAATAATGATACACACACTGATTAATAATAAAAATATAAAAACCTTAGAATATATAAAAAAAAATATCTTTTCATACACAAAGCAAATTAAAAAATATACAACTTATTATTAATATTTTATTCCAACTAAAATTCAATTTTGTTGACCTTGAAATGTAAAATATAATTTTACAACACAATATACGTGTCGTTTTAATAAGCATAGCACTTGAAATGGAATTTTATATACATCAATATTGTTTTTATTAAATCTGCCATTTCTGGTGGGTATACAATACAATTAATTTTCACTGAAATTCTTTATTTTATATATTCTAAGAGAGATATATTCCGTGTTACTAAAAATATATATATATTTACTTCGATGCAATTACGGTAGTAACATATCTGACATTTAGACAGCATTTGTTTAATGGGTCAGATATTTTCTATGACAAAATAATGATCTGCCAGACAAATAGCTTTTAACGTTCCTACCGGAGTTGCACAGGAGAACAACACGGCTTGATTTTATTATTCACCAGTGCCACCTCGTTGTATCTCTTGCCCCGCCTTCCTCCGGACACCCCCCGGAGGCTGTATACTTTTCGTCAGCGAGTTCTTATAAGTTGTGGGGGTGGGATGGGCAGTCGTGCCAAACTGGATTGTGGAGCGCCATGCGCAAGGAGTGCGGACGCACTGACCTGCATTTGATTATTTGTATGATTGACTAATTAAATACACTGAATATAAGTTTTAATACGTTGGTGTTTTATTTATGGTCGACACTTCACACACCGGTTACATTTACTTTTACAACGTTGGTATTTATATTATATAACGAATCTTATGCTACATTATACCATTCCTACTGAATTACAAAGAAAGTTGCTCAACAGCAGAATACACGCAGTGTTGAAAACATTGTTATTACAAATAAATTGAATATTTGTACAAAATGTTGTAATCTATTCTCACATTGAGTTTGTGTGTCTTCTACTCGTGGAATAATAAAATATACAACGCAGTTGGGAGGGAATGGAAACACTCGCGAGCAGACACCCTCATCTATTGGAATTGACAAACACGACTTGATGGGAGTTTTGAAGGCTTTAATATAAATAAACACGGAGGCAAGAAATAATATTTTTACAAACTTGCGGGCAAATACGGCCGCGGGTCAATGCCACGTGAGTCTGCGTGCTAGTGGTGGGCATCGTCGAATATTCGGTTAATCGAAATAATCGATTAATATAAAATGAGCAAAAATTCGATCCGAAAATTGTGGTATAGTGTTTAGACAATCTTCTACTATAATAATAGCCATTGTGTGTTTATTTGTATGTTTGTATGTATGTTTCATTTTTCCGTTCTGTATAGAATATCTTAAAAGATACAACGCTGATTTTTTGCACATAAGTTAAGTAAATTTTTCCGCAGCTATGTGCCGAATTTCAAGACGATAGGATAATATTTTCATTCATAAACTTTAAAATATGCTTTAGCTAAACTTTAATTATATAATTCACTTCTTCGCCGCGAGATGTCGTTAACCGCGAGAATTTAGACGCATCGTTCATCAAATTCGTCATTTTGTGACGGGCTACATTACTAGTGTATTATAATATTTAATCTGAAAATGATTCATAAAAAATTATTGAATTTGGAGTTCGGATAATCGCATATTTTACTTGAAATAATCGGCCGTCTAAATTTATATCTCAGCGATTTTAATCACGCAAAATCGGTCAGTAGTCGAGTTCATGTAATCGAATATTTAATCTGGAAATAATTAGCGAAAAATAAGCCACCAAAGGTCGAGTTCTGATAATCGATACATTTTATGATATTTTATTTTTATATATTTTATTATAAATAAAACCGTCAACATATAAATATGGATGTTGCTTTACATGTTGTGACATCTAATGAATCCATGATTTTTTTATATTGTCATGGTCATAATGGATTCTACTGTCATGGTTTTACCTTCATCGTCAACAAGTGTCCCTTCTCAGATAAAGTTGGCGACATATACTCATGCTGAGCCAGTGTTCATGGTTTTCTAAGGGGAAAATATTGTAGTGGGTCCTTGGGTCCTTCTACACCGCAGTTTTATATTGCTGCTGCCCAGTAGCATTATTATATAATCCTTTCTTTACAAAGCTCTGGCGTTTAGATCTGATACTCAGAGCTACAGAAGCGATAGCATGAGCCTACCAATTTGACAAGGTACGAGGCTTCTTCTTCAAAATTTACGATATAATACCAGAAGTCTGAATATACCATATTATGCAGAGGCATGCCGTACAATATTGCATTGCTTTTCCTAAAAGATATTTTAACTTAAAAATCTAATATATATATTAGATCATCGCAGATCTGAAGGATTCTGCCTACTCACGTCTTAGGGGGGTAGATAAGAGTAGTTGTGGTAAGTTATGGTTTTGTCGGGGAGTTCCCCGAGCCGTCACTCCGCCCCTTCACCCGTCCACCCCTTCCACCTGCCAACTTCAGTGTGGTTCCGTTTACATTGAATCGATAATGTCTTTCTATATTTTCAAGAAGCCCTCCATTAACGGAAAACCGACGGAGAGCTAATGGAGTCCTGCCGGGAGGGAGGCTCGAGGGAGTCCTGAAACATACAAGATAGCCGGCAGGCTGCGACTTTACTTGCAATGCCGGATACGATGGCATCTAAAAATAACACCATCAAAAATCGATATCCCATTCTTTCAAGATTCAGACAAGACAATATAACTGTGACTGCTCGTCTTGGAAGAATCTGTATAGTCGATTGTTAGGTGAAGGGGTTAATTTTTTGAAATCGTATAATAATTTTATTTTATAAAAGTTTTGATTCTACCGAAAAACAAGCAAGCAGTTATAAGCAATTGCGACAGTATAGTACTTGATATAATGACCGCGTAATATTTTACAGATTTTCAGCGGAGTGTTTGGGACGTCTTCCCTTGTTATAAGGCTCCTGAAAGATTGCCTTTTCTTTTAAGGTCCACTTTGGCAGGCCTCGTCAGCAGTTAGCGGTGAGACACTTCAGCCCCATTCGGCGAATTCCTCCCTTAGTGCCTTTTTTTAATATTTCTCCCCAGATAAGGCCTTCGCGGACCTGTCAAAGCTCCCTTAGAAAATATAATCGCGATAGTAAAAATAGAAACCGGAGAACAATTTATATTGCCCGTGATCAAAGAAGTTAACATTTTTTTTATTAATTTACAATTTATTTTAATTTTCAACATATCGATGTGCTCAAAAAAACTTTTCAACGTTTATAGATTTATTATATTTTACATAATTTTTAAAAATATTTTTTTGCTGAAAAAGTAAGAGTTTCAGTATTTGTATGATGCTTCTGATCACCTCTACTCACTTAAGGCAAAAAGTCCGTTAAGGCTCGCCACAGTTCTAACTTGATACAAGGTTGCGCTATAGTATGAATATAAACATAAAATAATCGAAAAAACCATGGGGAGGGCTCCTGCTATTGTTAGAATATCAGATCCTAATGTTAAAGCTTCGTAAGGAAAGGATTATATAATAATTGTTATAGGCAACAGTAATACACAGACTATTCTTTAAATATAAAACTGAGATATAGAAGAACCCGGGGACCATGTAACATGTTCAGTAAGATGGTTACCAAACATTTCTTAGAAGAGGCGGCTGAAGGGGAAGAAAGTAAATTTATTATTTTAAAACTAAATATTAAAAGGATTTATTAAACAGTTAGTAGTACATAATAAGTTCTAAACGTACTGCTGTAGGACTATATTAATAATTTTATTATACAAAGCATATTTAAATGACAAAGCAGCGAGTTATTTACGCTGAGGATGATTTACATAAGAAAAACATTTCTTAGAAGCTTCTGGAGCGGGGCTTGAAGAAAAAAAATGCACGAGAACGAGCCAAAAAGAAAAACAGCTGTATTTTTTAATCCATAAATCATCATGTATTTTCAATAAATATCGTCATATTATAAAAAAAATTAGACATATTTGTATATATATAAATATTTTTTGGCCTTAAATATTCCATTTCAGGACGGGGATGAGGGAGGCAGTTGGCTCGCTTTTCCAATATTCGCCGAACATCATAACTTCGTGAACTCTATTACTCCACGAGATGCAGCGGAGAAGTTGATTGAATACTTCTCCTTTGCCGGAAAAATGGATCGATGGAATACACTTTACAGGCAGAATACAAATACACGTTGCATATAAAATACATCATTATCCTGTTCAGTATTAGTGATGGGAATCCTCGATTGCAGCTGCCACGAAAATAATTTGATAGCAGCTTCTTTGTCGATTGCTACGATAAAGATCGATGGCATATTATAATATGTTTTTAAAATTAATTATTGGTTTATTTCATTCAACGTCTGTGTACGCTACAGTAGTGATATAATAATTGACTAGCCGCAAATAAAACATATCTGATGCAAGTGTTTAATAATTCACCTGTAAGCAGTGACGTCACAAGCCAGGCACCTGCCTTTTTGTGGGCATCCTTCATTCAATCAACCTAAAAATATATATTTTACATTTTCGACTGGAAGATTCGATTATTAATAATCTTTTAGTATTTAAAAAAAATATATTTTCGGTTGATGCCCCTTCGGTTCTCAGATAAAGGCATGCCTGAAGCTGCCAACAGAGCATGCTGGCAAAGCCGATAGCATCACGCAAAAACAAGGTGGAATATATTTTATAATTAAAACACCATTATCACATATTCAAATACTATGTCACATATTTAGTACGCGATATATAAAATATACAGCATGAACCTGTCTGGCAAGCATTATACAGTTTCTCCAAATCCAGGGATGCCTCCACATAAAAAAATCTTTGGACTAGATATGCTCCAGATATTTATAAACCATGAATCTTCTTCTTCTGATGCCTCTCCTCATGGGAGATTAGTGGCCATTTCATCGAACATATCCCTATCTCACCAATTCGGCCGCACTTTCGATCTCCAGCCACTAAAACTTCCTTCTTCCAATGCCCCTTTTTCCTTCAATTTTTCATTGGACAATCAGCTGGAGGACGCCATACTTATTGTTAAGAAAAATGTACCCAAAATAGGATACCTTCAGCTTCTTTACTCAACGTCAAGAGTTCCCTTTCATTGCGCATTCTGAGCATGACTCTTTTTTTATTGAGTGTCCAAGCTTCGACTCTATAAAGGAGAACTGAGACGACATAACATTTGGTGAATCTCCATCGAGATTTCAGTGTTATATATCTTGAGCAAAGTACTATTAAACGCACTGCTCTCAATTCTCATTTTAATTTGCTGGTCAGGATACTAGTTCTCATTCACACTTGAACCTTTTAACTCTCTCACAAACAATTCCAGTGTTATATCTCTTGGGCATAGTACTTTCCTCAGATTAATACCATTAATAAAAGAAACTAAAAAAAAACATTTCCTTAATTACCCAAGTTTGTTAAGTTTTTTGCAGTATTTTCTTGCGAACAAGGGAGTGATATACCGGTGGCTCTCTAGGTGGAACTAACCTAACCTAACCTCCCCCTCCCCCTGGCCCTCCCCCTGCCCCACCCCCTGCAGCCCCGGCGGCCCCATTAATCAGCCGGCACCTGCTTGTTGCACGCACCCGCCTTTGTACTCCGAAACACCCTGTATAGCACGCCACGGACCAGTAAATCGCCGTTTATAACATATATTGTTATCTGTTTCTATTTTTATACGATATTAGCAGTACGAGCCGCTGTTTCCCGGAATATTAGCATGTCATTGTGATTTTTTTTCATTTTATCAAAACTCAGGGAACCCTCATTTTTAATTGAATATTTTTATTAGTATTTTAAATTACTATTTATTTGTTCTTCTTTAAAATCTATACATAATTTTGAACTATAGAAAATATGCAAAACCCTGATTGTATTGTTCAATATTAATATTTCTGGTATCCAGGGTATTATTTCCTTGTCTGAAAATTCTGTTTGACTCTCGTAGTAAATATGTTTTATTGAAAATCTATTTGTAATGAAAAAATGTTTTTAATCTGAAAAAAGTATCTGCCTGTTATTTTCTAAAAAAAATACAGGATCGTACGCATCGCGAGCGAAGTTGAAACGAGTCAAAACGTTACCTGTATAATTATTTATAAATAATATAAATGTACAATGTCTGTTTGTTTCAATGAAAATATGTTAATGCTCTAAAAATATAAAGCCCCATTAATGTCAAAATATATTTGAAAAATAAATATTTTCTACCACGGGTTAATATCGTGTTGGGTCTATTTTTATAAAATTTGTACTATTTCAGAATAATTTTTTTTATTTAATTTTTAATTTAGTGAAAAAATTTATAAGGCATGCAGTAATTTTTTTTATGTGGATTGCAATGCATAGTCATAGAGTCCAAATTATATAAACCTATATCACGATGTTAGTTGAAAACCACGAGTGTATTTAATTATGTTCAAATATAATAAAATATATTTTGCTACGCCTCCTGTATTGTTTTCAGTTTTCATGACATGAAAACTGAAAAAAGGTACTACGCTGAAAGCGTAGTGCTTATGGCTGAAAACGTGTTGGGATTATATAATTCATCGCTCCGAAAAGCAATAAAGTGTTTTTTATATAGTTCTGCAAAAACTCATTTTAAAGGTTCACACACTCATCAGTGTTAGTACAAATAATAAATATTATATTTATGATCACAGTAAGCGTAGATTCGATCTAATGACAATACTATTTTGTCCAAAGTGCCCTTGTAACGTAGTAATAATTTTACACATTTGAGCTGCACTAATAAATTAATTTACATGTCTGTTTTTTTTATTTATTATGATTACATTAGATGACATTAGACATTGTCATGGAGCTTTTGGTCAAACCCGACCCACGAAACGACGAGAAAAATCCCTTAGATATAACGATTATTTTTTGCTATGCTACAAGACATGGTGGTCGACAGAATGATGGCGCCTGGCCGCGGCGGCCGTCTCCTTGTCCAATGATATTAATTTATGTGTTTTTCTACATTTTTGAATTAGTTTTTCATGGAAAAAATATATTTATTAAACAAGGGGTGATATTCGTATTCCTTGTAGTGGGGGTGGTGGCTTATTCACCCTTGCAGCGCACGACTGCCTCCAATGCGCTGCATAAATACGCTCTTAAATTATTAATTACCCTACAATATGTCGGGCCGCACATCGCGCTGTAGTTTCATTCATGTGTTTTCCGGGACAGCGGGCGGAGCCGAGCTCTCCCGAAGAGCCCCGAGGAGTCCCGAGGAGTCCCGAGCAGCCCCGAGCAGCCCCGAGGAGCTCCGAGCGAGCTTCGGGCTTGTACGGCGCCGCACGGAGGCACGAGGCCGGGCCGCGGTGGTTGCGCTAGTGATGGGAAGCGAACACTTCGTGACCTACTCCATCTTTATTTAAAATGTAAATTATTGATAATGATTAAGTACATTTTTTAAATATTTAATGATTAAAGAAACTCTCAGAAAAATATCAGCGTGATTTGTGTGGGATTCGACGAACCCACATCCCCAAGCTTACATTGTCGGTGCATTACCAATTATGCCAACGAATCACTATTACTTGGCAAGAATTTTTAACAATCATATCTTATAAGTGAAACCTTTTACTTATTACTACTTATTATATATTGTTTAGTATTGCGTATAGGGCGATGATGGGGATGTGGGTATTGGGTTATCGGAGGTGTAAGAGAGAGCGCTCGAGCTTGCTCGCGTGTTTTTATACACAAAAGAACTACCGCCCCCCCCCCCCCTTTCTCTCATTGTCCGTAAAGTCACAAGTACAGTCCGAAACCCAAAAATGGCGGTAGTCGGTCTGTTCGATATAGATCGACTACCGCCATTTTTGGGTAATTATAATTGTGACTTTACGAACAATGAGAGAAATGGGGGGGAGGGGGTAGTTCTGCGTGTACAAAAACATGCGAGCAAGCTCGAGCTCTGTCTCTCTTCATGCGGCAGCGGACTGCTACAGTCTTACATCAGCTAATTGGGGGCAGTGTAATGTAATGGTGAATAAACTAACTAAAAATGAAAGTTCATATTTCATTGACGTGTAGGGGTTAGTACCTACATCTGAACACGTGTCTTACGGCCTGTAGGAATGTGACATTCGACCCTGAATCCTTTAAATATTTTACGACTGCCATTAAAGTAGAACATAACCCTTTAGTAATTAGCGGCCAGTCAAAGGCGATCGTATTCAGGCGCTTCCTGCTTACGTCAGCCACAAGGCAGCGGGATCCTATATAAGCGGCTCTCCAGAGAGACCTCGCGGCATCGAACTAGTAACCACGTACTTTTCTAACAAGTGTAGTTATACTAAATAAACTACGAATACGCAAATATTTCGCCAGCCTTCTGATTTCCAACCTTACATCAATCCTGCAACCACATCATCTGAATCTTCAACAACACACACTCTACCTGCGGCGAATTGGTGACATCTTATTCATTGGCGAAAGACGAAAGGAAGTACGGAACCCTAAAGATAACGACCACTAATCACGGTCGAGAGTACGGATCGAGTCCTCGTAGCACGTGTGCTGGCGAAATTTACGACCTCGCAAGAAGCCACGGGAAATTGGTGCCACCGGGAGGAGCGAGCCCGTCCACGGTCTATATTGAACAGTGGTAATATTTGGATGCATCGTGACACGATGTTCCAGGGGCATCCCTAGCGCGGCGGGCGCGACGCCTGCGCGAGCTGGGCCGGCGCCCTCGGCCGCAGTCAGCCCGAGGCATCGGCGCCGCGACGTCCGCGTGCCCAGCGCCCCCGACCTCGCCCCCGGGGCTCCGCAACCCCCGACACCCCCGACACCCCCACTTCCACCCCGCCAGTGTTGCCACTCAAGCACACCCGCCTTAGCAACTGTTGAGTGTTTTTGACTTGTTTTTGTACCATGTGATGGATTTCGCCGCTTCCCCGTGGATCTGAGAAGGTACGATACATAAGCGTATATACATTTACGTTTTAATAAAAATACACCAGCGTCATTTTGTTGTTTACACACCTGTCAATTCGCTCTTGGCCCGATCACACACTATCACACCTATTGGACGTATTCAAAAAAACAAATCTCAATAAATAAAATACTAACAGTTGATTGGTGCAGTACAGTGAAACCTCGATACAACGGACAAAAAATCCGGTAAAATATTAAAAAATATTAAATTTTTTTTTTGTTGCTATTTTCGAGAGTTGATTATATAAAAAAAACGGCAAACTTCAAAAGTGCAAACGCAAGTTGATTCCTTTTTAGTAGGAATACAACAGTAACGTCACTTCACGACGAGTTTTCAAAGGCAATAAATACAATTTTGTATTTATATATAAATACATAGTGTATCGAGGTTATACTGTATAAACAAAAACAAATACAGGTGTGTTCGTAGATCCGTTTTGACATTTCGGTCTCTGTGCTGGGACCATCTTCATAATCCAGTACGGGGACCGACACATACTGTGATGAAAAGCATTGTATTTGTACGTGTATTTTGTGTCTGTTGGCGTGGGAAGTGAAATACTTTGTAATAAATATAAAATATTGCGCAATCACGGTTATTATTACGAAGTCACTTCTTCAGCAGCTGATCTTGTTTCCGACACGAGCGTTGCAGGCGACGATCTTGTGAAAAAAAAAAACAACGAATTCTTTGCTGGGACGTAAAAAATATTGCTGAAAAATAATTATGTAAAGGACCCGAATTTGAAACAATCGCTAACGAGAGACGCCAAACTAAAAATTATTAACAAATACTTATATTTGCCAATAAATTATAGAGAATTGCTAGAAGATTACTTCATATTTTTAATGAGCTCGCTTGCTTAACTTATACTTGCTGCAAATACTGAGTATTATTTAATTATTGCGTGGATATTTTTTTAAGTGAAAAATATATAATTATATTGTGGTTTACGTATATGAAAGAAATATTTTTAAATGGTTATTAAAATTGCAGAGCTCATATGGGGAGGAAAAGGTTTCTCTACCTATTCTGGTAGGTTTCACGATTATAACTTGTAATGAGTGTAAAAACATCAAAATTGCAAAAGTTACCTGTTTTTTTTTTAATATTAAATTTAACAATAAGCTTTCATTTTTACATATGAAAAGGGAAAAATAATTAGGGACTGAAATTTATTTGAGCAGCAATTTTATACGGCCATGAGATCGCATGATATATTTTTGAATAGTTATTATGCCTTCATTTGCAAAACACGGATTCAGCGATGCCTTTAAATTCATTGCTAATGGGTGTTTCAGAACGCTTCGATAAATCAATAGTTTCTAAAAAAATAACATATTTAATAGTGCTGTTATGTCACAAAGATTTTTATCTTGTAGGAATTATAATAATACAAAAAAAAAACAATAACAGCGGCAAAGTAGTTAAATATACCGGACAATAAAGTATACAAGTATAATTTTTAATTGTGCTAGCATATGCAACAATGTATCGACGTTATTAAAGATAATTTTATATATTTTATTTTCACGCCGTATCATAATTACTAATATAATATTCAGGTTATTAATATAAATAAATTGTACAATGTTGATGTAACGATGACTCAATCGATTGCATTAATATTTCATTTTAATGTAGGTTATCTAATAAATACTTGGTAATGATATTTGATCAATACATTGTTTTTAATATAAGATTGAAGAAATTATTACGTAAGGTTTTATATTAAAAAGAGTGTACACAAATACTTAGTTTCACCATCAATTCAAAATTATACTGCAAATACAATCAGTTAAGGTTTGTACAGTCATGTACAAATAAAATATACAATGTGCTTGATGATTACTGTGAAATGTTTTATTTGTTTCAATTATATCATAACTTATTATGAATTTATACAAAAAAGTCAATGCGGTACTTCAATATTTTCCCTGGATTTTTCGAAGGGTGAATGATGGAGGTTTATTGGTTAAAATTATTTACATTGCACGCTTGAAATTCATCAGAGGCGTCCTGAAATTAAATACGCGACATTTCAGTCATTGAGGCTTCATTTCGTATATTAAAAAAAAAAAAAACATTCAATATGTTTGACAGAGAATACTTGGTGGAATTCCATTTTAATATTTTAAATGTGATAAAGTACTTGAGTGATTTTTCCAGTTTGATAATGCCGACGTGAAAGGTTGAAACCGGTCACCAGTAAAAATTAACACGTGGAAAAATCTCCCAAGTAATTTATTATATTTAAAATATTTTTTAAAAATTCTCAAAACGCAGAATGTTTGCAGCGCAGATTAATGCGATCGGCGAGTCCAGTTGTGTAAAGCAGTGGCTCTCAAACTCTTTTGGCCCACGGACCCCTTTTCATTGTCAAAACTTGCCCATGGACCCCCTTTCATAGTCAAAACTTGCCTACGGACCCCCTTTCATAGTCAAAACTTGCTCATGGACCTCCTTTTATAGTCAAAACTTGCCTATGGACCCCCTTTCATAGTCAAAACTTGCTCATGGACCCCCTTTCATAGTCAAAACTTGCTCATGGACCCCCTTTCATAGTCAAAACTTGCCTATGGACCCCCTTTCATAGTCAAAACTTGCTCATGGACCCCCTTTCATAGTCAAAACTTGCTCATGGACCCCCTTTCATAGTCAAAACTTGCCTATGGACCCCCTTTCATAGTCAAAACTTGCTCATGGACCCCCTTTCATAGTCAAAACTTGCTCATGGACCCCCTTTCATAGTCAAAACTTGCCTACGGACCCTGAGTGAAAAATTACATAAATTAATATTATAGACTAGTTGGTGCAAGTATCGACTCTATTAACCTACCTGACTCACCGGAATGCCTGTTATTACTTGTATTTTATGCACCTGTCTATATTTATATTTTACTTAGGACGTAAAAATCGCTAATAATGTATTCACTGTTATTTATTTTAACTTCCATATTAATAAAAATGTGTCACAATTTTTTTATTTTATATTAAACCTTGCGCGGACCCCCTGACGTTGTTCAGGGATCCCCAAATCGACCCCCTGGGGTCCGTAGGGAGCACTTTGAGAAGCACTGGTGTAAAGGATCTACAGGAATACAAATCGTGGTGGACTTCCGGTGCGGCGACTCCTACCCCCGGCATGAGGCTCGAGGCTCTGGGCTCGAGGGTGGACGTCTCTCCTGACCCCGCTCTCCCCGCGAGAGCACTCGGGAATGATTGCGCTCTCCCGCGGGGCGCTCGCATCCGTATGGAAATTCTATTCTTCTTCTTTTACGACTCTTTTCCCGTTATAGTGAAACCCCTTTATATATGTTAATGCCGCTGCACTTCAGATCTGAAAACCCCGCGGTTTGAAATGCTCTATAAATAAACGATTGTATACTGAATTCGTACATTAGCGTGCGGGTTTTATTTATTTATTTTTAATACGAATATGAGATCCAACATAAACGCCATACAACCTGGGATTGCAATAAATGTATAAAATAAAATTCTAATATATTTCACAACTACTTATGACTTAAGTTTAAAAACTTTTAATATAATTATTTTTAGACCATGGACCATTAGATTGAGAGGATCCTCGTCTAGATGAATCCCAAACTGATTTTAGTATATTTCAGTTAGATCAAAAATATATTTTTGTATTAAATAAATAATTTTGTTGAAATTACGTCGTCTTAAGATTCTTATTTATTAAGATACAAAGAAGTTTATAAGAAAAGGCATTCTACTGTGTTATTATTTTGACCGTCAAAAAGACATGTTTATGTAAAAAAAAAAAAAATTATTAAAAAAATCTACGTTATCTCTCGCTAAAGTCAGTACATTTATTAATAGAATTGTAAATAAACTTGTTCTAGAATAGCTTTGGCCTCATTCAGAGAGGCAGCGCATGAGTACAATAATTGTTAACAAGCTGTCAAAAACGTCCCACAAGTGCCTTTCATATATTTAGATATTTGAATTTATAGTAAATATGTATACATGTAAATTTTAATGATAGCTATTTACATCTTCTTCTTTACCATCATGTACCACAATTGGTCCAGAGTATTCCCACATATTCTCTACTTGTTATAAAAAAAGACAATGCGACTACTTTTAATGTTTTATTTTTAAAGACAACACGTAAGGGTTCTTGTATAAACATGTATAAACGTATATACAAGAGAATATTAATTAGCAGCTAAGTGTGAAATATGAGTTCACATTTTAATAAAACGTTGAATAACACATTTGTTTACTACAATATTGCTTGCATTATCTTGTATATTAATATGTACATAAATTAAGCGGTGCAGTAGTGAAATGGTATTATTATCGTGTAATTTGACTGAAATTATAAATAATGGATAGAAAGGATTGTATAATAATTCTACTGGTCAGAGTCAGAGACTTCTCCTTCGAATATAAAACTGCGGTATAGACTCAATACACCATTTACCTCTTAGAAGACCATGTACAGACATATGCTTTGTAAAATAGTCTTCATTATCTTTTGAAGTGAGATTAAAGAAGAAGATTTATAATACAAATATCAGAAGAAGAACAAAGTGTCTGCCGCAGTCGTTGTTTTTATAAATGAATTCTGCGGTTTTGTCGGACAAACAAGTAGTGTTTATTTAACGGTTAAGTTATGTGTTTTTGCATAGAAATTAATTACAGAAGGCTTCGTGCAACGTATGTGAAAAACACAATGTGTGTTCTGAACAAATAAACATCCTTACGGCGCTGCGAATTTAACGATTAAATATAATTGTTTCGCGGTGACGCCGCCATGGCTGTAATTGCGTTTCTAAGAATGTCTAATAATAGTTGCTCGGATACAAAGCAGACAGTGCTGGAGGCACTCCAGTGTGAGATGCTAGACCCAGATACATATTCATGAACTTGTATTGTAGAATAAAGCACCTATATTCGACGAGCGGGAGACACCCGAGCCTGAACACTCAGAACACAAAAGTTTCCTAGGCTACTGGGAATTTAGAGACTCTAGCGAGGGTAGAGTACTCTTATCATCTGTGAATCGTTTACCTTGAAACGAAATTATATAAATGCGGATTAATTGAATATTTAATAATAATCCATATAAAAAACACGTTTTCACAGTGAGAATCGTAAGTTTGCTCTAAACTTCCAAAGTGATACAGAATTATCATATTTTCAGCAAAAGCTTTGCGGCTGTTGTTGTGGAGTTTAAACTTATCATAAAAAAATACTTTTGGTAAAAAATATGAAAAAGCTCCTCACAAAAGGCACGTACAATTTGAAAAAAAAAACCGGAAATGAATATGCGGGTTATTCATAATATGTTTTAACATGACGTCGATTGCTTTCGATTCATCTCTGAGTGAGGGTCTGCTGTCGCCTCCACCACCCCCGGCGGCTTTTTATCTCCGGCGAGGGCTGCGGAAAGGGCTCAGGTGGTAGTTTCAGGCTTTTACGGGTTCTTTAACGAAAAACGTACACGGAAAGAAAAGTACTTTGTTGAGTGTAAAGCGAAAATAAAATAGCTCAAAGCGACTTCGTATAAAACCTACCACGACTTGACAACTGAAGAAATGTGAATGTATTGAAATTTATCAATCTTACTTACATAAGACTTTTGATATTTTTTTTGTGTTATAGATAATATGTGTTGCTAAATAAAACACCAAGGAAAAGATGTATATAATATATTACTATAACTTAAAGCTCATCTATTTTAATTATTTTTTCATGTTTTCGGCTATATCATCTATGCTATAGTGAGAATACATATTTGAACGAATACTGTTAATAAAAATACATTATTTAGATCATAGAGAGTAAACCAAAAAAAAACACCTTAGATCACTGGATAGAACACTTATTTGGACTGAAAACTGAAAAAAATATAAATTTAAAGTAAAGCATGAAAACATTCAACCTTGAAAATATATTATTCTGTTTACATTTATTTTATCAACATTTCTAGCAGCACGCACGTCATTAAAAAAAAAAAAAACATTTGACTTTGGCCATATTTTACCGAGGTTTCGGCTTCGGTAAATGGCGGAAAAACCTAACCTAACTCAACCTCATCGAGACATCGTTACTATAATGAATCCTCGAGGAGATATATTTTACAAATTATACAAAAAATATTTTTAATTGTATTATTTTGCTCAAAGCTTTTCGTTGAGTGAGGGCCGCAACTTTCGGCGCCCCTCGGAGGTCTAATGGGCCGAGAAGCCAACAAACATCTTCGTTTGCCTGGGGTGAAGGGTGGGGGGTGGGGAATGATGGGTGGGGGATGAGGGGTGGGGGTGGGCACTCGCCGCACACTTGTAGCTGATTGGCTACACACGTGTACCTGCTCGGATGTGTGTAATTTAATAGATGATCCATTATGTAGAGAGCTTCCGCACAAATCCCCCCCCCCCGAGCGGGAGCTTAGCAAATTGAATATATTAGTATTGGGGATGTTGTCTAATTTGATATCGGTTGTTGGAAGTAATTATAATCGATTATTGTTACATTTTGGTTGGCTTGTTGGCAGAGCCGTGGGTTGCTGACCCCTGCGACTCGCGAACAGTTTTATGCAAGTGTTTTTGTATACAATATTTTTGTGTGATGATCAACTCGCGTGATGACAGTATCTTGTGAACTTAATTAAGTTTATATCCTGGTACAGATCATAGAGATCAACGTGATGGCTTCTCCTCTGTATGTCGCTGTGTTTTATGGGTCCATAAATGCCACGCAGGATTTTGCGCTGAAGGGGTTAGACGCATCTTTTCGTCTTATTTTCGCACCGCCCGTGATTTCAGGAAAAATTGTGGACATAACCTCACATTTTAAGAATCAATCAATAAAATGAAAAAAAATGTCATAAACACAATAAAACCATTGTTTTTTTTAATAATAGACATAATTCAGATTCGCATGCAGTAAAAGCACTTAATGATTAAAATAAATTTTAAGACACTGTTATTTTATTTGATCAGCAAATTTTATTGAAAATCGTCGATTTAAATATAATATTTTATTTATTTTAAATATCTTTACTGTAAATGTCTATTTAAAAAACCTCTTTTGATGTGATGGTTTTCGCCTTATCGTGGACTTCATAGATTTAGAATATTACTATTGTATTAATATTATTGATTAATCTCTGCACTTACAAAGGTTATAAAGAACTGCATAACTTATTGTTTGATATACATTTAAGCTCCTTGTTACCTGTAATAAATACAATTATTATGATTATTTTTATTGTTCGTATAAAATTACTATTTAATAATATTACACTAATAAAATATATCCCTTAGTTATGGCTTGCAAAACTAGGCGTGATGTTATAGCATTACATCTGGTTTGCATGATTTCAGGCATTTTCCAACTATTTTTAGAAAGTTGGAGCAGGCTGTGCGAATCAATATGGCGGTGGGACAAGTTTTGGCTTGTTTCTTTGTGCTGCCCGAACAGAAGGCAATAAGTTTTTTTCAATAATAACTTATTCAACGAATGCGGAGCGCTCGTAGTCGAGCCTCATGCGATCTATTGTTTATCTACTTGGCCAATGATAAATCGCTTAATACGAGGCCAACTCGACCTCGTCGTGTTCCTCGCAAGGAACACGCAAACGCCAGGACACCGAGTAAAGTTTAAATCCTTTCCGTGTTCAGAATTTTTCGAGAATATGCTTCGCTTTATCTTCTTCTTCAAGTGCCTCTCTTCATAGGAAGTTGGTGACCATTTCATCGAACATATCCCTATCCTGGGCCAGTCTCATCAATTCGGCTGCACTTCCAATCTTTAGTCACTAAAACTTCCTCCTTCCAATGCTCCTTTTTCTTTCAATTTTTCTTTGGACAATCAGCTGAAAGATGCCATACTTATTGTTACGAAAAATGTTGCTAAAGTAGAAGACTTTCCGCTTCTTCACCAACGTCAAGAGTTCCCTTTCATAGCGTATTCTGTGCAAGACTCTTTCATTTGTGACGAGGTCAACCTATGGTATATATACAGCCTTAATTATTTACATAGTAGCTGTCTTGAGTGTCCAAGCTTCGACTCTGTAAAAGTGAACTAAAGGAGGAATGTGTACTTATTATTTATTTGATATTAGCTGTATACTGTCTAATACACACTGCCTATTAAATTGGCAGTTATCTGACATCTTATAAGCAAGTAATGATGCTTTTATTTACAGGTAGATTATTATCTTAAGTTATTTTGAGATTATTTGTAATACAACGCAGTATACATGCAAAAATAGAAACCATCAAGTGATCTGTTTGTTTTAAATATATTGTTTTGGGGCGGTGAAATCTACTATCGATTTTTTCTCTTTTTGCGGAGAAATGCTAAAAACCTTTTTGGGATTGAATCTAATTTGGAGAGATCACATTTACTTTTTGGTAGGGGAGGATATTATCGTCCCCGCACCTTGAATGTGGAAGGGTACATAATAGAAAGCACCTACCCCTACCTGAGTTTCCCCGGAATTCCAAATCATCCGTCATAATGGCCTCTTTCAAGGCTAGCTACTAGGGGCGCCAAAGCACCTTCTGCGGTTTTTATTTTAATTTAAACTATATAAAAAAGAAACGTGAGATATCTTCATACAGATAAAATGATTAATATTTATAATCGTAGATAATTACTATCTCAATCATCCATACAAACTTAGTTAAGAATCTATATATTCCACCCTTTTAGGAGTCAGAAGTCGCAATGAGAGAAAACGTGTTCTTGCATCCAAAAACACGTTATAAACACCATAAATCTGGATTAACTTTATTTTTGAGTGTTTTAATTTTCATGCATTTTATTACAGGTAAAAATTACGTATTTATTAAACATTTAGTAGTAATAAAAATATTGTGATCGGTTAATTTGGGGAAAGGAATATAAGTGGGCCCGAACAGCTGTGACGACCTACGTAGACAAAATTATTAAAATTCCATGCTGGGAATAAATTTTCCAAATTGTCTAAATTATTCCTTAAGCGAGATCCTCTCCATCTGCTGAGGAGTGTCGGAGGAAGCGGAGCCAGTCGCGGCACTCCCGGACTTCTCGCGGAGGAGGTTTAATTAAAATTTACACTTTATTTACCTACGACTGAGCAAGGCCTCGTCCCTTATTACTACCAACCGGGGAAAAAAAAACAACATTGTATATACACCGTGTCTTAAAATCGCGGAACTTTCCGAAAAGCGGGAACTATTTTAGTGATCATGAAAATATATATTTTTTTGCCCAGCGAGTCAAAATCACATTACCATGTTTTAAAAATATATATAATAATTTTTATGATATATATGAGACCCTGAATATGCAACCTAACCTAACCGAAACCGTTATGGTATGAAATTTTACTAAAAAAAAACACCAGCTGCTAGCACGACATATGAATATTTTAAACTTATTAACAACCTACAAATTAAAGTAATTTAAAATTTACATTTTAAATATTTTTTATCTTAAAATTTATATTTATTAACACAAATGTAAATTACATAGCTTTCATGGCCCAATATGTCAACACTATGACGTCACGACCTCACAAAGTAGCCCTCGAAGATTGTCCAAACTATACACGAGAAGCTTAATTTTCATGTGATAGGGTAACCACGAATTCAGCGGACTTTGGGAATTTGAATTTTAAAATAAATATATGCAGTGATAAATAAATAATAATGCCAAATCAAGCGGTCTGCTGTACGTTTTGAATCATTCTGTTTACAGCTCGTAATAAAAAAAATGTTCGGGTAGAGGTTAAGCATCGGTTGTTAGCATTATGTATGAAAATGGAACCTAGTTGTAATAATTTATTCACGAGTCCATCTCCAGCGCTGCCGAGGGTTTTAAATATTAAGTCCAGCACAGAAACTGGCCTTAAGAGGTCCCCTGATTGACCAGGACTTAGTCTTCATGAATATTTACGGCCGGAGATGGATGACCAGATTCTGCTGTTGAAGACCGGCTCCGGATTGGAAAGCCTTATCCTCCAGGGAAACGTATTAGCGTAACCTCTACACAGCTTTGAACAACTACCAACAATATCAAAATAACTAGAAGATTACGATATTTTTGACTGGGAGCACTTTAGTGCAAGTTTGATCAAGCCCTATATAGAAAAAATCTCAACATCAAGTTTGTTGTTTATTATAAGTATGAAGTAAAACTTTATGACGTATTATTCCGTTTTTATTTACTTTTCGCAAGTAAGCAAACTCCGTTGTTTCCAAAAGCTGTTACAGTAGATAAGATATATAATGCCTCACATAAATTTTATTGCACACTATTAGCTAATGTGTTATAGAGAAATAAATTTTTTTGCGCCCCAAAATAGAAAATATCATGTTTATGAAACCACAGCTCCTGCACATCATGGTTGTTCAATTGATGAACGAAAAAGTCAGTAATCATGACTCTATAGCGGTCACCATTGACTGTAACGGCCTGACCAGCATCGTCTTTAAAGAAGTACGGACCAATGATTCCACCAGCCCATAAAGCACACCAAACAGTCAGTTTTTCTGGATGTAACGGTGTCTCAACACACACTTGAGGATTATCATCACTCCAAATACGGCAGTTTTGTTTATTGACGTATCCATTCAACCAAAAGTGAGCTTCATCGCTAAACAAAATTCGCTTATGAAAATCGGGATCAACGGCAATCGTGTTTTGGGCCCATTCACCAAATCAATTCAGGCGTCAGTCTATTCATGTTGAAATGCCAAACCAAACTAAACATAAATCCCTTAACAACTGACAAAATGGCCGCCAGTTAAAACAGTGTTGCCAACTTAAAGTTCTATACCTCTATAAAAAAACACCCTGTATATATATAAAATATAATAGTCGTCAGAAATCGTAAACTATAATGTGTTGTTTTTTTTTACAATAAAAAAATGAAACAAGATACTGCTGAAATAGACAAAATGAAAAGCCTTAAATTGTCAGTTGCTCCGGGGGTCCTCGTAAAGCCTCGAGCCGCCCCTGCTGAGAATATCCGCGCTTTATTATTTATGGGGAAGCGTACAGAATAGACTACACAGAAAACTACTCACTTAATTTAGTGCCGCCACTGCCTTGCGTAAACACACGCGTCCGGATTACAAGTGGATGAAGATTTTTTACATGAAAGCCGTCAAATGATATTCAAACAAGTGTAACAATGTTTTGAAAACGGCAAAATCGTATTAATAACTGAATCTTAAGTATTTGATAAAACATCGTAAAATAAAATTTAATTATAAAAAAATATATGATTTAAGTATGTTTACATATTTTAGTGAACTTTTATTAATAATACTAGTTTCTTGGATGATATGCTTTATCATATAATGTACCAAAACGTCAAAACATTAAACACTAATAAACGCGGCATAGCACCCAAGAACCTAATATTTTTGTATAAATCAAGGTTTTTTGTTTAATCAACGTGTCGATTTGTTTTTGATACTCAAAAGTAAGATGCATAACGTGGTAACCATAAATCATAAGCGTACTTTAGCTGAACGTATAGTTGATTGTGTTGCCTTATTCCATTCCGTGCGAGCCTTTTGTTCTGTTGCTTTGTTGTGCCGAGCCGAAGCTAAATTGTCTTGTTAGTAAATCTATAATCAGCAGATATGGATTTTCCATCATGACCAGAAAGTACTAGAATTAAAAATATTTATGCATAATTAGTACTATTCCCACTTTTTATTGTTTTTAAGCGATTAGTTTCCCCAACATGCTAAAAATACATCTTCTACTACTGCATAACCTTACATGTTGGCATAACATATAATACTGATTCTGTTAATAAGTCATTTTTAATTTTTGAATAAAATACTTGAGTGATTTTCCACATTTTTATTTTTATTATTGACCGGTTTCGCCAACGTTTCACCAACGAGATAATTAAAAAATAAAAATGTGGAAAATCACTCAAGTATTTTATTCAAAAATATTAAAATGGAATTCCACCAAGTACTCTCTGTCAAAAATATTGAATTTCTTAAGTCTTTTTTTATCAAGTGCCTCTCCTCAGAGGAGGTTGGCGACCATTTCACTGAGCATATACTATTGGATTTGTTATATATTGGAAGGAAAAGTCTGCGTATTGCTGCTACCCATATAATCCTTTCCTTACAAAGATTTTGCGTTTAGACCTGATTCTCGATAAGGTACATCCAGTGCACATCCCTCCACAATAATTCCAAGTCCACTACTCCATTACCGATTCTTCCCAAGCACAAGCAACCGAATGGGAAGAGTATTGTGTATTCAACAGCTTGGTAATCACTACTCAACAAAATCAGTTTTCCAGCACTCGGACGAAATATAAATTAACCGTATGGCGCGGGCGATTGGAATCTTTTGATTAGTCATTAGTAATAAATTATTAATTGCGAGCGATTCGCCGTGTCGGTGCTCCCCGCGTGCTGCCCCGAGCTCCCTGCGTGCCTCACGACATGCCCGCTGAGGGTTGCGATCATGCTTCAAACACAACAAACTTGCTAAATCAACCCCCGCCGAGTGCGCCCCCGGGCGTGTTCACTAAATACAGAAACGCTGTAAAATTTTTAAAATGAGACCTGCAAGTGCTCTTTGCTCGTATTTTTTTTTTAGGGAATTAAATTAATGGAGTTTTTTTTTTTAATAAAATAAATGTGTTGGAATGGTATTGATGTAGAGGACTGTCAGTAGTCCAGTGCGGTACGCACGAGTAAAATATTTAAATCTAACTAATTAATTAAATTATGTATTTTTGATGTTGAAAAACAATAATTAACTGTATATTAAAATTATTACTAACTAAATCACGATGATATTTTTCTGAGAGTTTCTTTGAGTCATCTTCTATATATGAACTAATGTGCCTAATCATATTAGTAATAATATAATAAACCCGTAATGGTAATAAATATGCATCTGATTGACCAATCCATAAAATAGATATATGTATATTAAAATAAATTTAAAAAAAATTCTTAATATTTAAAAAAATGTCTTCAAATATCATCTCTGTCGTAAAGTGCATCTCATTAAATGAGGTTGGCGACCATTTCACTGAGCATATTCTCAGTGTTCATTGTTTTCTAAGGGGAAAATAGTGTAATGGGTCCTTCTACACCGCAGTTTTATATTGCTGCTGCCCAATAGCATTATTGTATTATCGTTTGGATCTGATACTCCTTCTGCAGTGAGCTAAAAAAACAATAGCAGGATCTCCCTTCCCCCCAACTCGAAAAGGTTCTTCTAGAGCACATCTCTCAACATTCATTCCAAGTCCACTACTCCATTACCGATCCTCTGCACACGCTCAGGATACAGAATGGCAGCTATGCACAAACAACAATAATTTTAGAAGCTATTGTCAATCTAAATTTTAAACAACTACTTAAGTCTTGTGAATATCATAAAATACTTTACGCAGTGTTAAACCTTCATATTAATGTATGTTATAGCTGTTGAGTAATATAATGCGAGGGTAGGTGTCCTTCCCTCGAGGGGTGTCGGGTATAATGAACCCATCACGACCCCTGCCGGCCATGTCGAGGGCAAAACAACAAGCCGAGCGAGGCGACAATCCACCGGACTTGAATTAATATCGCAGAGGCGACAGCCTGAAATATTATCAAAATTTTCACAACAACATTTCAAGCCACACAACCCCATGTAATAATTCATAATTATCAAATTAAGACAACATTTATTACATATTAAATGCCGGGCAAACAGTTGTCTAAATTTTTATACGTGCACCTAATCACAGGTGTTCAGCAAAATATATCTCAGAATGAGCAGCTTAAATGCTTATAACGATTGATATTTATTGAAACACCTGCGAGTGTTCAATAATATATTTTCAGCACAGTTATAAATATCTATCATTGTTTAGAACTGCTTGCTTACCTGCCTTTTATTCTCGGTGAATTTTGATTGGCTTATGCATGCTTAGAAATTCCTCGTTTATTCTCGTTGTGTCGGTTATTTTCTGTGATTTTTTCATAAAAACAAGCCTAAGGGTCGCCAGTCCACGCCACCTGACATTTCTCGACACTTTGTGATTAATGAATTAAAAGCACTTGGAAAATTCAAAACAACAGAAGCAAATGACAAGCAATAAAATAATTTGTCATCTCCTTAAGCTGTTACTTGACAGGACTGAAAATCAAAAGCTCTGTGTATATTTTTTTAATAATTACTTAATTCTTCTTCTGACCGATCTGTTTACGTGATGGATTTTTTAGATTGTTCATGCCTTTCATATGTAAAATCATTCAAAAAAGTGCTATGCGAGATTTCCCATCACCATTCCTAAAGCATGGGAATATGCACGGGGCTGCAGGTGCTCCCGAGCGATCAGGAGTTACCGAGTGTCAACCTTCCAGCAATTCCTTTGTTCCACGAAATAAAACATGCACGAGCAGATGTCGAACTTCTGCTTTTAATGATGCAAGGAAAATGCACTTTAGTCTAATGCAATCTACACATATACAAAACCACAAAAAAAAAACAATTTTGCTGTACATAAATAAATTATATATTTACGTGTGCGTGTGTTTGCGTGTACTTTTATATTTATTGGTGTTTCACGAGGATGTTGACAATGAGCTTTAAACGCGCTGATATTCCAGAGTGCTAAAGAATGAAAAAAATAGAGGAACTGCGTGACCTTGGGGCCAGCGCCTTAAGAATGGGGGGGGGGGGAGGGGGTTGTCATGGGACCCCCCCCCCCCTCCCCCCCCGCCCCATGCCCCCCGCGGCGACGTTTTTATTGTTTTATTATTTTCACAGATTTTATTTTCCGCCCAGGAAGTCCCGCCTGCCTGCTCTCCCCCCCTTTTTGTCTCCGAAATGAAAAAAATACACCCCCGACCGGCGGTGGTTTAACTGCCGGAGTATAAACTCAGTTTAAGTACTGCGCGCGAGTAGTTGACGCACTTGAGATAAATCTAATAATTGAGTAATTTTGTCGATTAGCTATTACGACACATTTTTTAACAAATTTTTAAATGTAGTTGCGCGTTATTCTGGAAAACATTTTTCAAAAATAATAACTATACTTAAAATTGAAATACCCATAGATTTCAGCAAAAAAATATTCAATACAAATATCGCGTCATTCGTTAAAAAGATAATTTAATAAATTAATCTTTCAAGTGTATATATATTTTTTTAAATATATAGTTCCCTTTAATATGGCAGGCTATGGTAGTTTTTATGAGCCGAATTAATGAAGTTGTTGGAGCATCGGTGGAGTCGCCACTTTCAGGTTAAACTTTTGTGAAAAATCCTATAATTCTTAACAAATCTGCGTCCGACAGTAGCCCCCTACAACCCAATTGGTTTTTTTACTTGCAACGCAAACAATAACTCGCGACTTTATAGGCCTTATTACTACTGAAAAAAATAGTTTTATGAATTTGAATTTTTATAACTTCCAGTTAAACCTTTTCTTCGTGAGTCAGTTTTTAATTTTTTTTGTCTTTTGGGTAGCTTTTCGTTTGAATACTTAACAATTAAAATTTTTAACCTCTTACATGATCTGTTCGGATATTTTTCGGTATTTATTAATGATGTACCATTTTTTATTTGTATAATTTTAATGTTTTAAGCTTTTTATTTAGATTTACGTGTATAAGATCTTGGGTTGTCTCTAAAATTATGTAATAATCAAATAATCCTCCCTTCAAAATAATAATATGAATCGCTGGACTTTTAATTAGCTTTAAGGCATTTTCAAACGAGTATACATTATTTTTGTTGTAAAAATAGCATTTCTTCAACGCGGCTATTACCGAATTCAATTTTAAACTAAATTATAATAAAAATATATTTTTTTATTATTTTAATAATAAAAAAGCCTGTATTATGGTTGATTATTAAAATCTATTTAAAATAAATTAAGAGGCCAGTTTCTCTTTTTCAATCTATACTATGTGATCTACTGCGCCTCATACAATCAATTTTGATGGAGATAAAATACATCCTTAGCTTATAATTCTAAATTAAGCAAATATAAAAGGTTATTTATCTTTGTTTCAAATAAATTAGATTCTCATGTAAGTTCGGGGTAGAAATATTCGAAAGCCTCTAGTTTCCACTCGTAAATCTTGTTAATTGGCAACATCGGCGATTCAAAGCAATTTTATTTTATTTATATTGTCCCAGTACGAAAATACGACATCCAATAAAGGCAATTTAGTCGAGTTGTAAGTCCGGCCGACAGATGTCTCTGCCGGAGATCGGCTGATTGGTTTGAGCCCGCGCTAAGGAGGAGGGGGGGGGGGAAGCACAGGGGAACAGCTAGAACTATCTACGGGGACATCTGCAAATAAATTATTATATTTAATGTTTATTTATTTTATGGCGCGAAAGACATTTTTGACCGAGTGTACTTGGTGGAATTCCATATTAATATTTTAAATAAAATACTTTAAAAGGTTGACGAAACCGGTCACCAATGGTTTGCTGCTACCTTTTAACTGCTACCATATATTTCTACATTCCTTCTTTAACTGTTGTTTATCTGAGCTCAGTGTTTCAAAAATAAGGCGATGACCTTCTAAAATTTCAATCGAGACCACAGTGCGGGGGCAAACCGGAAAACAGCTAAGGGTGTTTTTACGTCTCACCCCGCGACCACTAATGGACAACAGTTGTAGGCTCGGGGTGAGACGTCCCGTGCCTTCGGATTATTCAGGAAAGGCTTAAAATCCATTTGTGGAGTATTAGAGGGACATCTGAAAAAAGGTTCGGTTTGAAAAAAAAAAAAAAAAAACACAGAATTAGTTCAACTTATACGGGAATCGTGATAATCAAAATGACCGTAGAGTTAACATTAGATGAATATTCATTTTACAAATATAATACAATACAAAACACAACTTTACTTATGAGATTATACATAAATATTATATACTAGCGGATACCCGGCGCGTTCTACTGCGCTAAATAAAGAAATAGAATACTTTTTTTATTTGTTCAAAAAAAAAAAAAAAGGAAATTTTGTTTATATATTAACTTTTTATCTTAATGCTAGCGGATATATTGAGTTTTTTCCGTAGGTGTGTAAACATAAAGTCTTTTCGGAGTTCCAACTCTAAACGCAACATGGATTTTGCGAAAAACAGGAATTTTCTATGTTCAAACCAGCAATACTTAGTGATTGGCCGTGAGCCTTGTTGATAGTTATCACAACAGCACAATTTAGGTGGATCTAAGTTGCGAATGTGCATCGGTGAACCAACTTTTAAAGTTAAGATATGTGGTGGCATTCCAGATGGTTCCAAAGAGTTAAAAAAAAACTCTTTTGGATAGTTGACAGCTTGTTCCTCACTGTGTCAATCGATTTGTACTTGATATCAGTTATATATCACAGTTATATAATAGTTGGATATCGTTCGTGAATACTGAAACCAAGAATTCGCCAAACAGCTTCATTACTGCGACCCATCTGAAATTGAGTGATTTCATAGTTTCGATTTGAAAGCTCAAACACTGCCATATCACTGCCTTTGTTAACATATTTGCATATGTCCTTACATATGAATTTCACGGAGTTGCAGTATTCCACATTGATATATGATTGAAATGTTTTTTACAGTATTGGACTGTATGGAACAATCCATATGTTATCAATGTCAATATCGACGTTTCTTAATTTAATGGTGGTGGTGTATCCTCCATCTTCTGGCTTTCGTAGACCAGTTTGAGTTTCATCGATCAAATCGCGTGGATATCTTTTCGTGCATTTGCCGTCTTTTATGCAAGGCGAATTCATATGCAACACTCCGCATGGGCCGTGATGTTCTTACAAACAACGTCAAAAAGTATCAGATCTTCACGTTGATGCGGGTGTTCAGCAGATATAAGATCGATGTCGATTTGAGTTGGAATAATTTTTTCAATAGACGAAACTTGTAATACGAATATTTTCGTATAATAATTTTTTTCCCATATATAAACAGACAAACTCATTATGATAAAACACGTTGTGAATGACAGATAGTGATTTTGTTTTGAAAGTCCGTACGATCTGTCCGCGCGATCTTCACAATGTTCTTTTTTCAATTTTTTGCGAGGAACGATGTCCACTTTACAGATGTTGAAAATTTTTGTATGGAAAATATCAAAAATCGACCTAATTCTGTTCCGTAAGTTCGGCAGCCTGTAACGGCAAGTTCATTCTAATATTTACAAACATCAATATCAGTATTTCTCGATTGGTAGCCATGCAGGCAGCCAGCTTCAAGACATTTTCGCGTATATGCAATACGCGAAAATGGCAGTTCCTTTTATGAATTGGAAACTTTTGTATGGGATTTTTCTTAATTGAATAAACCAAATTTGATAATCAATTTTTATAATTTTAGTGGTCTTGATTACTTTCGGTATTTTTGGCTTTCAAATAAACACGGTGTGGGGCTCGTCGGTCGTACGGTTTCAAAGCCTATAGCGGACTAACAAACATTTTTAGTGTTTTATATATATAGATAGATAAACTGGAAAAAAATATACATTGATGATATTTTTTGAAGTAAAAATTATAGTAAACAGGCAAAAATTATCTTATTTCTTTTTCGAAATAAAACTTGTGATTGCGATAAATATGAAGACTATAACATAATTAATACGTTAAATATTTTTTTGTATCAAATCTATGCATCAAAACTTGTAACATGTGCATAAAAAGATTATCTCTAAGCAACAAAAAAATACTTACACAACGTAAATTAAATTGTACATATACTTGCAAATGCAGCAGAGAGTTTCATCACAAATTACGAGAGCTTCCTGAAATGGGGCGCAGTTAGAGCACATCCCCGCATTTTCTTGCACCAACTTGCGGCTGATAGCACTTAATGCGCCATTAACACACGCTGTGTCTCTGCAAGTTTGGTCGTATAACTTTTGGACAAAAAATTCCATTGGGGTTGAAATAATGCAATTGGGTTAGCGAGAGGGATTCTTGTGGTTCGATTTTGCAATTATCGACAGAGAGCGTGGAAGTTCACGTAAAAGTCGTATTGATATAGAAAATAGGTATTTATGTACACATTACGTGTAAAATTTATTGCTAAAAGGATTCGCCGCATACACGCGAGAGGTTATTGGATTTCATGCTGCGTAGTGTTTGGAATCCGAAATTCATACAAACACTATTTTATTATAAGGCAATCATAAAAGTTGTCTTATAAACGAGATCCTTTAAAGTAAACGTTTTTTGGTGTAAAACTACAACTGATTTAATATATGCATACATAGTATTATTAAAAAATTTCAATATTTTTTTCTGAACTTCGTGCGAAGGCTCCTCCCTGAAAATGCTTTTCCCCTTCAAAACACGAAAATTAAATCTCACGCCAACACAATATTCAGTTAATTCTAAAATCGACTCTCAGGACCGAAGCTTAATGGAAACATAATAGGGTAGGACCACATCCGGCTGATAAAATCAATACAACCTTCTTACCCCGTAAGTCTATCATCCCTTCCCACCGTCGTGCTCGTGATTACTCGCCTGGGGCGCCATAAACATCCCCTCACAAGGTTTACTGATCTGAAACTGTGTAAAGTAATTAAAGGGAATGATTATGGTGCTTATTGTCCATATATATTAAATATATATATATATATATATATTATAACAGGTTTAATTATATTACAAGTGCAGGTTTGTCTCGTCAGCTCTCTCTGTGTAAAACAGATTTTCTGAAACTGAATTGCATCAGAGGATCGAATTCAATAACGTAAAGTTCCTGACTTCCAGTTGCTCCTCCGTCACCGGTCGATGTTACATCCATTGAGATAAAATAAAGTGAAAACTTCCATCCAACTCACAAACGCCACAATCCGATAAGAGATACTTGATACTTTCATCCCTTGAATTTAATCAGCACCCCCCTGCTGAAGAAAACTGTTGTTAACTTGTTTTTCTCATGTCAGTGAGCATCTCGTATCATACTTAATCGAATTACCGATTTATTTTATTTTTATTTCTTTACCAGATCCTCATATTTTAAATATTGCATTAAATTTAATTTCAAATAAGAAGCATCGTTTGTCATGAAATATTTTTCAATTTACCTAAAAATATATTTGACAAGCTTTATATTACAGTCGTGGTTTTACATATTTGTGATATAATGAGTGATATTTTACATTTATCCCTCGTCAACAAAACTGTTTGCCTTGATTTAAGACTCACCGCACGCCACCGGTAATTACGATTTTTAATATTTTTTTATTTAAATTTTATGAGCAGGTAACACACCTACTCATAAAATTTATAAATCGGTTGATTTATAAACTTTTTTTTTTATATAAAATACTCGGACACAAAATTCACGTAGAAAACTACTAGTGGCCCTATACGTTTAATTTTTTATTTTATATATCATTAATAACCTTATCGTTAGATTAAATGTCAAATTGGACTTCATACAAAAAGAGCGATTCAAATCTGGGCATTTCTCAAATGGTAATTAATCAAATTACTCTCGCAACTGATAGTTCGTCAACTTTTAATGAAATAATTATATTAATAATAATTTATTTTTAATGGTACTAAAGTATCATTAATTTTAATTAAGCTCTCCGTAGAAAAGTTCCAGAGTTACAAGCTTTCAAGAATATTGCATTAACGTTTATTAATAATCACTAAGAGATTTCTTAAAATCTCATATATTAAAAATCTAGCATATGACATCCCAGGTCTAACAAAACACAATATATATTAAATATAATATACGTGTCCAATATTTGGGAGAATTTCATGGTATGAAGTTTGTATTTAACTTCTGTACATACTCGTACATTTATAAGTTTGGGCTCGAATGTGGGTTGAAAATATATAAATGTATATATATATTAACAGAGAGAAAGCAATACATTGATGAATATAAGAATTTATTATTAAAAAAATGGATGAGAGCATTAGTTCGGAATCGGCGTGTTCACAAAAAGCCTCTACATCGATAAAACCAACAGGCCGATTAACTACCCCTATTTCAGCCAGGCATAGAAACACATCGAATTGAAAGCATTCACAAAATACCTGCTCTACCCACAAGGCCGTTGAATTTTTAATTGAGGCAAACAATTCAACCGCCTGTCAGCATGGCGACCTGCAGCCGCGAGGAACTTTGCTAATATCGGAATTGTAAATCAGACCTGGGCTGTAGTAAATGGCATTAGAATTCTTGGCCCCTTCGTTCGGCAAAGTTAAACTTCGGTAATTCTGCAACGACAAACTTAGTTAATGCATCAATTTGCTATGAACTGTGTTTTTTTTTTTGACCTTAAAGGAGATTGCTTAATGATTCACTGGGCATATCTCTATCCAGGGCTGGTCTTATTAGTTCGGCTGTAGTCTCGATTTTTAACTGCAGGTGTTTCTACTTCAATTAACTTGAATTTTCTTCTAGATAATCAGTGTTTAATACGGACAGGAGTATTTGATAGAATTTCATTGTTATATTATAGTAAAAAATGTTCACAGTTATTCCAACTTGTTCATATTTGAAGCTACTAGTCTCTCCAATTCTCAGACGGTTACGTAAACTATTTACGACAATCAAATGGTAAAGCGCAAGAGACAGGCAATGATTGTCAGAAATTCTTTACAATTACAATTTAATACGATTCATTACAAATTCAAATTAATTAATGTATTTTTAAGTAATTTTATTAATAAGAATTTAATTGTAAAGCAACGTTATGTTATCTCTGTTAGGGCAGTTCCAGTCACGGGGGATTCATTCCTGTAACGAGTGCTTTACGCAGAAACGGTCTTTCGTGTGTTCAAAGCTTAATGAAGGGATTTAGAACAAGTCATACTCGAAATAATGGGTTTAATATATGTTTGTGAGTCTACAAATATTATAATAGGCTGTATTGATTTTCACTCCATAAAGTATACGCAGAAGCTTAAATCAGCGCGGTGATGAAGGGGTTGTTAATTGAAAGGTTGTCATCGGAACAGGCCCTAATGACCGCATTCGGAAGCCGGGCGCACCAACCATGACAGACACCCCTGCTAGTCGGAGGCTATATTTTATGGGGTATTATTTTTAAATAAGCTAAGTAGGCTAGCTGTTATATCAACAAAAAAAATAATGCGAGATTGGCATATTGTATTAAAAATTATTTGGCACGAATGGAGTACAACAACGATTTAGCGTCGGCAAAACAATTATATGCGTGCGCCATATTTTATGTCGGTGTGTGAATAATAAATAACTTTAAAAAAAATCAACCGATTTCAAAATATAAGATATTTTTATTTAATTTGGCTTTTTACAATTTATTTAAAATAGATTTTAAATACAATATAAATCAAGTGGCTGCCTTTATTGGCCAAATCAAAATATCCCCTTTTTCATCACTTTTAGATATGTTAGATTCCCAACATATCTTTACATAGATATTTTTACTACATAAAGTAACATATAAAATATTAAAAAAAAAAAATTCTGTCTGAAAAATCAGAATATTACATGTGACTGTCAAGAAAAGTTTCAGAACCCTGTATGTATGTAATTTAATGAATGTATCCCTGTTTGGTTCATGGAACGACCTGACCTAAAATGGCAGAAGTTCATAGAACGAACGACACCGGAAGTCCGCAGAAAGCTCTAAACGAAGCTGAAGTTCCGCCCTCGCGCCACAGCCTGTCAGTGCCAACAACCCTAGTGGTGTTAAAACTGCCTACAACTACTTTTCAAATTTAAATTGCAAAGCCGCCTCTGCCCCGGGCCGCCCTCGCCCTGAACTTCAGGACTTTGATATTTATCAGATCAGCTGATTCTAATGGAAGTGTTGCGATTAACTACTGATAACTACCTGTAAATTGTGCTTGCTTATCCTTTAAGTATCCTTTAAATTATATGAAAGAAACTCACTGTGGTACAATATTCCATAATCTTACATGAACTCTTTAATTAAATAGACTTGATTTACTCGTATATGTATTTCCTTACTTGCGGTACGAACTAATAGCGTTATCGGAGGGTTGTCTGTATTTACATATAAAAATAGCAAGAGAAAGTTTCATTACATCAGATGTACATTAAGTCTCACAATCGTTACAATATATGTTAGAATAATGTACGAACTAGAGCAATACCGACGGAAATGGCAGCTAAACGATCAGAGACTCCTCCGTTCTCTTTTATTAGATTCACATCGAAATTCACTGGAATAAGCAAATACACAATATTGTCACCCCTCGCGTATTTGTCGGTCTATTCTGAAAATTGCTTTGGTTCCCACCCTCCGCCCTCATTTCTGATAAAAACAATGCTAGGCACTGGAAACGAAGGCTTTCAAGGACCCCGAGGTCACATGAAATGCTAGAGACATTTCACTCTTAAATTTACAAATATTTATCCACGTGATTTCAATATATATTGAGAGTATAAACTTTGTCCATAAACGTACTACTCTTTATTTTATTCCATTTCTCCACCTGTGAAAGACGGAGTTGAAGAAAAACTACTAACTTCGCTAGTTGGACAAGTGACTAGAAACGATATAAAACAGCAAAATCATTCAATAAACCATTGCTACAGATGGTGGCTATTATGATTAACTCGATGATAGTTATTTTTTAACAAACTTATCAAGCAAGAAGGAAGCAAGTGGCTTCCTTATCACTGGACCACCGGGCGTTCACAGCCAAGCAACACTCACAGTGAACAAACACACAAAGCAATATCACTCCTTAATCAAAACACAATAGTTTTGTGTAGTCTCTGGTTTACAATTCTAAAGTGAAACACTGCTTATTCCATACACATTTCGAGGATATTGTCTAAAAGGGATTGTTGGCTTTATTATTGGAGGGGAAGTTTTAAGCCTTTCTCTAGTCTAACGTAATTACCGGGGCGTAGGATGTATGAGACAGAATACGAATGATAAGTTAGCTTACAAAGCTTTTAACCCTTTCTAATGCAGAATAACTCAATTACTATTCGAACCTTTAATACATTTGCGATATTTATTAATTGATATTTTTGTACTAATCCGTCCTGTTATTTAGTTAAAACAACATAACCGGGGAAGGTTGACAAGAATTCATTGCGTTGCAAATTTATTATATTAAAAAAACATGTGATAAATGATAAACCTTTCCAAAGATCCAAAGCTTCAAAATAATTTTAAAAAAATTATTTGATACTTTTTAACTGCTTTGTAAACATGTCGGCATGTATGGCATGAATTTAAATTTATATGAGTAATATTTGACTACAAAATCACTACTTATTCGTATTCATTACAACATGTGTATTTTGATGTGGTATTACAGATTTTTTTTATAATTAAAATTTTCCCATTTCTCTCAATGCTCTTGATTAATTTCATGAAAATTTCTTCGGGCCTGAAAACAGACTGAAAGCTCAATTTATTATTTCTCAGGGTTTCTTCTTTCAGGCCGCTTTTATTGCTTTTGCATAAATTATGTTGTCTTGCGGTTTTTTATTTTGTATGTACAGTGCGTGGTGAACAAACATCTGCTTTTTAAGTGGCCGGGGAGCCTCGCCGGTCAGAAAAAATGACACAAAACAAATAAAAAATACACAAGCATAACAATTGAATGCGACATCCGGTTTTTTTCCTGCTTGTTGGAAAAGGAAGACACAAATCTTGGCGGCTTCCGGTTTCAGTCGGAGTCGGGAACGAACTCACGAGAAAACTTACGTCGTATTGATTATTTAGTTACCCCGATCGACTACTGGATGGTAGCACAAATTGTCATTTATTTAATTCTGTGTGATTTTTTCTGTTTTTATACAGAATAATTAAGATTATTTAGATTTCACAATCAGAGCTTTATTGGTTGGTTTTTGACGCAGTGTTCTCGGTTCGATCTCCGTCCCTTCAGAATTTTGTACTGACGGAGTTTTATTAATTATAAAACTCAAGGCATATATTTTTCAAATGAAATTCACATGCTAATAATTTGGATAATAAATTAAAACCGTTGCGATCAAATGTAAATATAGATTTGGAATTCGTATGCCATAAAATCTTGTATGCGAATTCAACTGAGGCTGAAAAAAGTCAAGTATATACCATCTTTTCGTGTAGTTAGTCATTAACCATGTAGTTAAATTATAGATTTAAAAAAACCATTGTTTTAAATACAATGAAAATATTTATTTATCCACGTAAAATCATGGTTAATTATCCTACGAGAACGTTTTCACATCAAAGAAGAAATATGTTATGGGAATTCTTTAAGTGCGAGTAGAATTACTTACCCTTCGAAAGTTGGCTTTTTTTTTTTTTTATTGAAACTGCGGTTATTTTCTTACGTTTCTTTATGTCTCGTTTTATGGGCCACACAAAACCATGACTTTTTTACTGTTATGCATGCAATTCTAGCAGGGGGTATCTGCCACCCCACGCGAGTCTCGGTCATTTATTTTCAGGGGAAAACACACAAGATCCCACCACATGTACCCGCGGAGTAAATTGAAATTCTCGCGGTATGATTTAGGTTCACTGTCGCGTATTTTTCTTGGGACATTTGTCACATTGGCGTGCGAAACTGACTCCAGACCCGGTGAAGTGGCTGAGGGAATACAGTACGCGATATTCATTGTTTTGTTTGTTTTTTTTTTTTTTTTTTTCTGGGCAGGGCGGAAATCCCCGCGCGATGGAGGCTGTGTTGTTTTTTTTTTTTTTTTTTTGTGTGAATTTTTATAACACCATAAGGGGTTTTTTTTGCACGCGGGGGACACGTGCCCTCTCAGAGAGGCACGTGTTGTTTTATACTTCACTCCGCATGTGTGCATGAATGGATTTTAATATAAATTAATAATATCATTAACTGTTTTTAGTTCAATACGAGAGCTTGCATCAATAATAGAAAACGTGCCCGTATCAACTCCACACTCGTGTGTACGGGGAATAATTTATATTCTATGAACGTAACAAATAGGATCGAGATAATTATCCTTCTGGTTTCTAATTGGGTCATACGTCAGGACTTACGGTTCTGTATAATCGTTATTTCCGTTAATTAAATTTGGCAAACGTATTTGTATTTTATATTTGGATATAATATTAATGATCATTTGAAATACACACGGTTAGTGTAATTATTTGATATCTTTGTGCTTTGTGTGTACTCAGGTTTTGTAAATATGTAATGTAGAAAAGTATAAGTACATTTATTTCTTTGTGAACACTTTAACTCACGCACTCAATATTTTATTAAATAATTTTTTTTTGGATTCTCAAAATTATACAATACCATACCTATTTTTTTATTTTTTTTTCCCAATGAAAACAAACGTCTGTTTGGCTTGTATCGACTGATTGATTGTTCAAATTTTAAAATAATGAAAAAATATATTTATTAATAATTTTTTTGTTTTTTTTCAGGTGAGCTACATAGAATAATCTAGAATCTAGAATACATCCCTTGTATTAAGTACTCGCCAGGTATGTTTATATTCATTACATACAATGCCATATGTTATGTGAGATAAATAAATCATATACTATATATATATATATATATATATATTTTTTTTTTTTTTTTTTTTAATATGTATATATTATATCACCCGTTGAGCTAGTAATTTACTAACCTGCATTGTCTGAGAACCGGTTCGGGTACACAAAGACTGCGAGACAATAAGCTCGTCCTGCGGGCTGCACTAAGGAGCGACCACTCTTCATTTCGCCAGCCATTGTTGGGGCGGATGAAAGAAGAGGAAGATGCTGAGTGATGCGGAACCGCACCGACTAACAGATTGGCATCTCTTTCTGCTTTGTACCGCTCCCTTCTCGGGGATTTTTTTTGTGATTTAGCATGGAACGAAGTAATATGAAAATATTACTTCGTTTTAAATATTCGTTCATAACTTGACACGTTTTCAACGAAGTTGCAATGCAAACCATCAATAAACGGAAGTAGTCTAATTTATTTGGCATACACGGAATGCGAAGAGCATCGGTTGGAGCAGCTCATTTAAAATCAATTTTTCAACAGTTTATGAATAGTTTTTTTTATATAGTAGAAATATGTATGTCAGAACTTGAGATATATGTTTTAATTTAATCATTAAATTGTTTTTGTTTGCCGACTAGCACCATCTTGAGAGATTACCAGTACCGAAACCAAAATACTCGAGAAATCTCATAATCATCTAACACTAACACCTAATTATTATTATTTTATTTTCCTGCTATTTTTAACGTGTTTATATTTATTTGATTAAAATATATTTATAAATATTAAATAAAATTTGTTTTTAAAATAATTATTCAATGGCAAAGTTTGAAAATACTTTAAGGGATGGCGTTAGCGTCACTGCCAACTCGCACGTATTGCGCGTCGCCGAGGATATTAGTTACCGGTTAGGGCTGTTACCTGTAGGCTTACCTGTCTAAGGGAGCGTTGTAGGTGCAATAAGGCTACACCTTTGGGGGGAGGCTCTTCCATTGCACTACGGTGGAGCTGACCCATGCGATCAAAGGTGAATGATTAAGGCATATAAAATTTTTGGAAGTCAGAGACCGCGTCCGCGTGATCCCTGACCTAACTACTGATAACTTACTTCGTCATTATGGACCCTCTCTATCCATGTTATTAAAAATTAATTTTCGAAAAATCTATTGCACTAACAGAAATTTTTTTTAATGCTTAATGCTAGATACATTCCTGCTTCTACGCATAAGATTATTTTGTTTCTTGTAAATTTACTTTTAATATGATACATATATGTGTCCCTGATTGAAGCTTAGGCATTTGGAAATTATTTTGACTAGCGGATCTAGAACGCTAAGCATTTAGGAGTGCTTTTTTAAATTGGAAAAAAAAAAATTACATATAAACCCATGATAAAGGATAAGTTTAAAAATAAAATGTAACAAACTATGGTTTTTAAAATTCGTCATTTTATCCAATTTTTCAACACCTTCAAGAGTTTATTTGATCTTGAAAAATGACATTATTTAAGAAATAAAAAACACTTCAATATAATTTATATATTTTTTTAATATTCTGTTAAAAATCTACATACAATATAGAAAAATAAAGTGACAATTAAATAAATGAAATGACACAATTTCGCAATGCAGTAACAAAAGTTTGCAGGTAAAAAAAATACACCTTTTTTGTCAGTACGCTTTGAAATCGAAAGCGAAGCGAATCGTGACATTTCCAAAATGAATTAATTTTTAAGAAATTATTATTTAAATCTTTGGATGCACAGATGATGTCAGCACATCTGTTGACTTGCACGAAGAGCAATGCACACCATAAACTGGAATATCTTTTTTAGATACTTGCAACTACAGTTATCAAAAACACATCGACTCGTACGATGCATACAATTCCCACACTAGGGCAATATTTAATTTAATTATTTTTAACATAATTAAACCATATTTTTAAGATAAAATTAAATTAATATTAGGACTGTTTTAAAAATAGGATATACTGTATGTGTCCCCTGATCCTGTGCGCAGGTTATGGGGATTACAGAATGTAGTTTTTGTGGTAGCGCACATGGGATTCTCTTTGGGTACAGAAATTATGTTTAAAATACTTTTTATTGCAAATGTGGATAAATAAATAATTATGTAAAAGACTTAATAACAGATAAATAAATAGTAATTTTAAATAAAGGGGGGGGGAGGTTAACTGAATAATGTTACTGAGTTACATAATGCGAAGAGTGAAACCGTTGGGAAAGACTATATAAAATCCTGGAAGTTCAATATAAAAGAAGTTTTAATCCTTTGGCTTTAAATAGTCTTTAGCGTCCTTAGCCGTCATTTGCTGAGAATATTAAAAATATAATGACGTAATAAAGCTTTATGAGATCATGATGCACTACGATGCGACAGTAGAAGAAATTTTAGTGTCCTGTTATTTATTGTTTTTACTTATTCAATAACTCTAAGATCACATTTAGGGTTTTTATCATTATTTTAATTTTAAAAATATTCATAGTCCTTTTAAAATTTAACATATGTGAAATAACATAAAAATCGCGCTAGTTACCAAACAGCTATTAGCTAAATAAATTCTTTCCGCAGAGCATATCGATTTCTCATATGAACAGTGGGATGAAGCTTTGGTTATTTCTGAATATAATTTTTTTAATCGCTTTTTTGGCTAAAACCCAGCGAACTTTTTGCACAATTTCTTAAAAAAGGTTTACTGTCATATGTTTACAGTTTAATAATATTTAATTGTGTATTTTTTACAACCTCTCTTCAATCTGACTTGCTACATCGTATGATACTTTTCAGTACAATTTATTTTATTTAAAACAAATATAATCCATTTTATAATCTATAAAGTAATGTGAAACTTTTTATCAAATTCTAGAAAATTGCTTTTTCAAATTTAATGATTTGATTATTAATTTTTTTTGACAAATTACTGTTAACAATATTTCAGTAACCCCAAAAAATACAGATAAATAATCTTAGAATGGGACAAAATAAGAATTGTGAATCGTTCATTCACTGATCTTTATAGCTAGCTATCAATGACATGCAGTGTATATTACATGCATGCTGTTATATTTGATGAATATGTAATAAAATAAATCAACTTTAGCCGCATCACAAACCCCAAGACTTTTGCTTTACATGCTTGACAAAAAATCCAGGGACGTGCCAATCGACTGATCAATAAAAAAAATAAAACGTACCTTCCTGCCAATTTCCAACCCCTCGAAATAGTATTGGCATTGGAATGCTAATTTTTTTCTATCACCCCTATCACGCGTTCTGTTACGAGGAGCTTGTCTTTGCTTCTATCCCTTCTCACCAGCTGGACAGATGCACGAACCAATCTTTACTCTCCAAATATGGGGTAGTTACACTTCAAACTAAGCATGTCTGAGTAGAAAAGGCTCCCTCGTATATTTTTTTCATTTTAATGTTCAATACTTCTCCGAGTGCCACTCTTCTGAGTATAAAAGAACTCTGACTCTCGCGTGTAATCGACTTTTGCCAATTTTGGCATTTTGGTCACCTGTCACCATTCACATGTAAGTATTTATTTGGTTCAAGAGGTTCTGCAAGTCACTGTGGAATCGTTCAGTATCATCATCGCCGTTATCAGTAGCTGCCACGTAGACTGGAATGTTCAATTGGACGTTTATAAATATGCCAGTCTTTCAAAATACATATTTAAATTCGTCAAGTAATTTCCAACGCCGGAATTGACAAGCCAAAAGGTGCCATTATTTTGAAATGCCAGGGGAGAGGGTGGTTTTTTGTTCAAATGAGAGACGATCTTGCGGGGAGACTGATGCGCTGGCGTCTCCGGCCGGTCGTTGTTTTGTTCGAAAAGTCTATTTACGGCTCCTCCGAATTCGTAATTCACACAAAAGGCGTCACGTTTATATTAAATATGGGTTAGCGGCATTTAAAGGGCCTCTTTTATAATTTTTTTAAATATTACTTTACTAGAAATCTTCTGGCATGTCCGTAGGTTTTGGTAGCCGTTTGATTTTTCGGGATTTGTACTGCTCGGGGTGCATAGTCCTCCGACGTTTCAGTTCTCGTATTGGGGCCATCTTCATAAAGTTCCATCACGGGATCGAAGATCGAACCAGAACCTCCTTATTATTGCATGGTCGATTGGTAGAGTGTCGGGCCGCAATAGCAGATAGAGGTGCGGCAATCAATTATCTAAATATTATAACAGGGTACGAAAAAAAACCAAGGGTTTTTTTTCACATACAATAATACAAATAATAAATATTTTCTGCAGTTTTCTCACATGCTGAAGCAAAAGTTATTCAAAAACCCTAGGGATAAAATAAGGTTTTTATGAATTCAATGTTATACAATCCTACCCTAATAAACCAGTGGCGTGCGATTCGTGCAAGAAATGTGTTTTTAGCAATTTAAAAATACACTCTAAGATCTCATCTCAGATCTAATTTGAACTATCAACTTGTAATTACCGAAACCTGATATTTATATTATTCAATTTATAAAAATAAATGTGTAAAAACAAAAATTATACCTGAATAATAAAATAATATAGCCCTATATTTTATTTTTTGATTCGCCCAAAAAAATTTTTTTTCTCACAATTTTATTTTTTTTAATTTAAAAAATCAACACGAGCTTAAACTTTCAGATATATTGAAGACAGTAAACTTCATACGCTGTTAATGAAAATTCCACTGAAAGTGTATATTGAAGTGTTCTTGAAATATATTTCCTCGGATCCTTTTCAAAGTAAATTTTTAAGCGTTTCGAGTTGTTCGCACTTCCATTTGTACAGATGTACAGCCTCCGCAGCTGCCGCCCCTCGGATCTCGCTCTTACGCATCCCTTTTCTCAGGGGCGCATGGGGATGATTGATGCGCGCTCAGCCCCAATAGACGGCCTGCTGAAATAAGGCTCTGGTGATGGATTGAGGAGTGGAAACGAATGTGTAATCGCTCTGATGATTGCCTCCTTATACACGCTGCATTTGAACTTCTGCTTATGTCGCCTGTCAGCGAAATGCGATTTATTTAAGTGCGTGTACTTTGCTGATAAATATAAAATTAACTATAAATAAATAGGCAAATTTTTTCTTTACAATATATCTTTACACCTTTAGGGCCTTAAAATCTAGAATAGAAATATAAAACCCCCAAAGAGTACTGGAACTGAAACGTCGAGAGACAGAAAGCAGTAAGCAACACAACACTCAAGAAATCTTCAATAAACTTAAGGACGCTCAAACTTCATTCATACAATGATGCTATATATATTTTTTTAATCTCTAGTTTTTTTGGTTTGTTGTTGTGTGCAGTTTAAAATAAACCAGTGGATTGGAGTAGCAAAAGCACAGCGGGCTTCTGTTTGTCTGAACACAAATATTTACAGCACTTTACTTATTCCGGGGATTCGATTCGCTGTAATGCGGTTTACTAAGCTCGCCCGCTAAGTAAATAAATAAACTCTCGCTTAACGATTTTAAAAGCTATTTTTGTTTAAATTAGACGTTAATTCAATGTTAGTTTAACATGTAGATTAATTATGTACTTTTTGTTACATTGCTCAGGGCTGAATAGGCAAATTTATTTATTAATTATCCAAAAAAATAATTCTCGATTTATTCGCACATATTTCTGTTCGGGTTTTGGTTAAGTCGCAAAAAAGTGAAAAAAGCTTGCAGGTAAAAATACACATTTTTTTAATTGTCACTTTATTTTTCTACAAAAAGAATATTAGAATTTTAATATTTATCTATTTTTTATTATTTAATGAAAGTTCTTTTTCAAGGTCAAATTAAGTCTTGAAGATGTTAAAATATTTGATAAAATGACGATTTTTTAATACCAAAGTTTTTTTTAAATATTTTATTTTTAAACTAATCCTATACTACAGATCTATATGTATGATTCTAATTCAAATTAAAAAAAGGACACATAAATGCTTAGGGCTCTAGATCCGTCAGTCATAAAAATCTCCGAATGCCTAAACTTCAATCGGGAAAACACATATTTATTATATTAAAAGTAAATGAATAAAAAAATTATCTATAGAAGGAGTGTATCTAATTTTTGGCATTTAAGTTTTTTTGATTGGTGCAGTAGATTTTTCGAAAAAAATTTTTTTAAATTATCAAAAAACTCGAAAATGGACCCATCAAAGGTCTGAAAATGGTCGAATAAAAACGCAAAGATATTTTTACTTATTTAAAAATAAATTTACACAATGATACGAAGAAATAGAAATTGAATATTTGCTGTGAAAAAAGTGTTTTCAAAATAGATTACCGTAGGAGCAAGTGTATCGGGTTGCCGCGCACGTGTTGCCCGCGGAGTCGTGCTCGCTACCAAATTAGATTGCGCTGTTAGACGCCCCCGGCGACGAAGTCTCTCGTCCGGGTGAGTTTCCGGCTAACTACACGATGCTATTTTTAGGTGAAAGTTTACCCGACATCCCCGAGCTGTGCATCTTGGCAAATAGATCTTGACGAAGGCAATTGAGTTGAAATAAATTAAAAATGCAACTTTGGAAAGTATTTGTAGAAATAAATGCAAAAAATTTCGAATTGAAGATTAATTCAATTAAACTTATTTTAGCGGTCAATTGTGTTTATTTTTTTATTGCTATATGCTCTGTCTGTGTTTGAGTATTATAGGTTTTAGTTTAATTTATCTTCTCATCGTGAAATAAGTACAAATCAATGCATTGTTGCGACACTTAAGATTAAATAAAACTAGTATTTGGATAATGCATATAAATATTTTTTCTCACAAAAGTTAGAAAGAAATCGTATTTTACAGTTGTAAAATATGTTTCCATGTTTTAGGAGTCGATTTAGATGTTCTTATTATTGGGTGTTGTGCCGCATTATATTTTGAGTCTTACGATGTTACTAAGAACGTCTTAGTAATCCACGAACCTTATACTTCTTCTTCATCGAGTGCCTTTTCTCAGAGGAGGTTGGCGACCATTTCACGAGGCATTGAGCCAGTGTTCATGGTTTTAAGGTCACCACAGTTTTATATTGCTGTTGCCCAAAACCATTATTATATAATCTTTTCCTTATAAAGCTCTGGCGTTTTGATCTGATACTCGACAAGGTACTACCAGAGCACATCCCTCCTCAATCATTCCAAATCCACTCCTCCATTACCGATCCTTTACACACACCCAGTAAACAGAATGGGGAGAGCGGGGAGGAACTTTACTTAAAATATAAATATATTAATATTTTACAAAATATGGTTATTTGATTAGTTAAGTGAGATGGTCACCTCTTCTGATGAAGAAGGCAGTTCGGGTATGCTCGCAACGTCGTGTGGCGCATCCATCAGGCTGTTGAGGGTGCCAGAGAGCCTCTCTGGTCTCGAGTTTCTAGGTCGCCCTTCCCTCCCCAACCCGGCCTTCAAGCCCTCCCTCGGGCGTTTTATGAGCCGAGGTGCTGAAATTTTACAATGTGCTTGTGATTTGAGAAATTTAAATTTACGGCGTATATTTTTTGGGCAACGGACGTGCCGCTGCCTTTACAGTTATTTGGAAGTACGCTTTGTTCGTGAAAAAGGGCAATTTCGAAATATCACGGAATGCATTCACAAAAAATATACGTTTTGTCTTTGTTTAGAAGGGTAGTGAATTCAGTGGCGTGCAATTTATACAAACAGCAAATCATCGTGAAACCTGTTATATATTTGAATTAAAAAATTTAAGTCTTTCCGACGTTTTTTCATAAAAAAAATAGCTCGTAGCGATATTTTAAATAATAATAATTTTAAATAAAACTATATGGGTGATCAGTGGCGTGCGGTTAAGGCATGCTTTGAGCCCTCTAAAAAGCCCCTTAGTTTCAGAAACTAACCACACCCCCAGCCTTGCAAATATGTATATATATATATTTCTGTACATGTGTCTAGTTTACTATTTATGTATTGGGTTAATTCCCATGTAATGAACACGTGTTTCCATGTATGTTTTTTTTTTAAGGTGCAAGTTTTGTAGAGATCATTTAAACAAACAGAAGAGGGTTGGAGGGACTAAGGGAGGATAAATCAATTATTTTCTCCGTCCACTCGCCCCTCACTTGTCACTTGGCCAGCCCTCGCCGCTCAATTAGGCCAGTCAAGTGGTCGCGGGGGATTTTCATATTAAGGCTTTATACAAGAGGTTTTCCCAAATGAGGCTAATACATCAAAGCGAGCCCGGAGAAAATAAAGCTTTTATGCAAAGTAATATAAATTTGTATCATGCTTTACATCGAATTCTTTGAGCGAACAGGTCGCCTCTCGCGAAAGAAGAGAAGGGATGAACTGAAAAAAGAGAAATGGTTGTATTGTTGCGTTAAATATATATTTTTTACTGTATTTCACTTGAATGAGTTTAACTTGGATTATCTGTGCATTTCTTTAGCTCTCCCTTGTGACTCGAGTACAGTGCATTTCCCGTCTTGATGATCCAAAACTAAATAGTCATTTTAAATCCCAGATACATTCGTAGTTAAACTTTCAGTAACTTAAAACCACACTTACCTTCGGTATAACATAAATAACTTTAATTGGTCTGTCAGCTATTTTAAACGACCTATTGGGGATATCGAGAAATAGTACAAACCTATTTTTCATGTTACATATCTGTTACTTACCTTTTTTTATCAAAAAAATCGAGGGATCCGTTCAGAGTGTTGAATCAATCACTAAAATAATCCACAATAAAAGAATTACCATTAAGTTTCGTGTATTTATTGAATAAAAATCTAACCATAGCGAATTTGGAATAAAAGCACAGTTATTTGTAGTAATATATTATCTAAAGGGTTAAATCAAATCTATTATTTAAAATATTGGATTGACTTAGACGAGGGGAGCTTTTGGGGGGTCGGGTTGCGAGTCCATCACAAATTTAATTATTTTTATACAAATTATAAATCATGGATAGAAAATCTGCGGTGAAAATTTTGTCTCGGTAATAAAATTACAGCAGGTCGTGAATTATTAAATTATAAATGTAATTGCTTTTATACAAATAAAAAAAAAATGGGGAAATACAAACCCGATGTGTTAAAAGCATTTTGTTAAAAATTTCAAAAAAAGTATGAGAAAAAAATAGTAATTGGTTTTCTTCGTTTGTTTGTTTAACAACCGCTTCGTAGTCTAGTGGTTACCGCAGTTTGTTATCTATCATCGAGTTTTGTGAAAATATAAAGTTATAAATTATAGTTATATTTATTATTTTGTTTCCTGAAAAACACGATTAAATCATTATTTAGACTAAACCGAAACACTCCGCAGAGCGTGCTTCAGTTTTTCCCAGTATCATCAAATTATCTCAATCTATTCTCATTCTCTTAAGGCTCTACGCGGAGGCTTTGTATCCACTTCCGGGATCCGTGGCATAGTGGCAACGTCCCCGACTTATTGCCGGGGAGGGTGTGTGCTTAGGGGTGGAGGAGACTGTGGGAGTATTATGTAATCAGAATAGAATAGATCCGCTGATGAAGTCTCTGGCAGTCGTTTATTTTAATTAATGTACATTTGTTTAATTTATGTAAACTTTACATTTTTAGAAAGACAAGAATAAAAATAAAAAAATCAATATAACAGCTGTCTTGAATGACGTTTATTAAATAAATAAATTTTTAGTATAAAAAAAATCTTGCTCTTAATTTGCCATGCAAATGTTTTTGAGATTAACTGAAAGGAACAGCAACAAAAAATTGATAATATTTTTATTTATTTCTAGTTAAAAAAATGATGTTATACTACATTATTTTCATAAACTATAAATTATTGTTTTATCAACGGTTATTGCTAGATATTCTTTTGCGTATAGGTGCTGAGTCCAATTCAACGACATTGTCTCTGTAGAGTGAAAATTTAATTCGTCATATGCATGTCTTTTATATAAGTACTGCTTAATTATGCATACATTAAATATATATAAATTAAATTTTTATAACTCTTTTTAAAACCATTATTTATTGATGTTATTAGAGAACATATTTATTACCCTCGTAAAAAAGGCTGATTTATTGAATTTTATATAATCACTTGTGAAAATATTGAAAGTCTCCCAAATTCATTACACACACGATGAAAGATTTTCGTTCTATTTTATCAATATATTTTTTTCGTAAACAAAAACTGGACATAGAAACGGAATTCCTGTTTTGCAAACTGATTTTTTTTTGCAAATATAAACAAGCATTCATTTTTATATTCTGTTACAAGATTTATGATGTATATATTGGTTTTATACAGTGTGGAAAGCCACACTCAAAAATATATTTGTAAACACTACATTACTGATTTACATACAAATATCGTATTAAAAAATGTTAAAGAATGAGTAATTACAACACCAATTATTTGTTTATATAAATATATACAGTTATCTGAAAAAAGGTGGTAACTGATATTGCTAAAACTAGGGTATTTAATAATGTTAGCATATTGTATATATATAAATATATTTTATGAAAAAAAATCCTTGAGATATTTTCCTACACGTTGATTTTTATTGGTGACCGGTTTCACGGCATTATAAAGTATTTTATTTTATTTAAAATATAAAAATGGGATTGCACCAAGTACACTCTGTCAAAAATGTTGATTACTTATATATTATATATATATACATATATCCTTAGAAATACATGAACATTAATCAGCATAAATTTATGCTTAGAGAGATGGTCGCCAACCTTCTCTAAAGAGAGACATTCAATGAAGAATATATATTTATAAATAAATAATAGCCTAGACTACAAGGGGGTACAGCATAATAAATACATTTGAAGTTATGAAACGGCATGTTTTAATTATTTTTTGATCAAACTGAAATTAGAGTTTTATTTGAATGTTTACAGAATTAACGATTTAATCAAATTTTCCTCAAGTCGCAGAACAAAAACCTCGAATGGCGTCCATTATTCGGTGACAATGGAGCGAGTGGTCCGGCTGCCCCGAGCCATCCGTCAGCTGCTGGGTCCATTTGTTCTCTGGTTGTGCTCCCCACAACCCCACGACCCCCACAACCCCCACAACCCCCACAACCCCCACACCCCCGGCACACCCCTTTGTGTACAGCCTCAGCCCGTCTTTCAGGACGCCTCCTGAAACCGGATGACATTACACACACACACACACACACACATATATGAAGATATATAATACATCCGAAATATATAATCGTCTCGTGATCGTGTATTTGGGATTCACTTGTCAGGATGAGGAAATCTAAACGAGAGTACACGGTACCCTCTGAGCAAACACACATAGCAAAAAAGATTAAATTCCAAAGAATATTATCTCATTTTAATTACTTCGAAACATTTTTAATTTTAATAAAAGTACCATTTATGAATTACGAAATTATTTATAAAGATGCTTGAGCGTACAATAAAGCCAGACTCCGCGGATGATATTTTTAATATTCATCAATAAATTAAACTTTTTAACAGACAGACCCTCCGCCGATGGACGCCGCCCGTCTTCTTTTTTAATGTCAGGTTATTTATATCACTCTCTCGCTTTGGTTGGAAAATTCAAATTTAAAATAATAAACTTTGCGCAGCCTTTCGGGAAATAAAACAGAAGTTTGTTCGAGCGCCCCCTTCCCGGTATAGATCATCAAATTGTTTTTGCCGATGTAAGCTGATTTGCTTGATTTATGACCTTTTTGGATCCCGAATCGCTCGCCGAGCTACTTGCTGAAATGTATTAAAATAAAATAACAGTCCCCTGAAAAAAATGGTCCTGAATAAGAGCGTCGACCTTCGGCTTTACTATTGCAGACCCCAAAGTTTATTTATTTTCTATTTGGAAAGCATAGCCCAAAAGATAGATGAAGTGATTTACGATTTTTGCTGGTAGAATCAGCTTAATTTTTATGTCAATGAAACAGTTTGCTTAAAAAATAAATACAATAGTAATTATACTGATAAAGCAAAATTTAAAACACGCAGAAAAAGAAAGAGACATTTCAAGCTTAAATAAACACGCGACGTTTTATTGCTCTGTCGAGATAAGCCCTCGCCGAATTAAACAACAAACCAACAACGTTTATAAACATCTCCCTATTTACTTTGACGACATCCTCGTGGCACAATTTTCTTTTTTAAAATTTTAAAACTGTGTCGTGTCTCCGTTGGTTTTTCCGCTATCTGTGAAACAATAAAGAAGGGTCAGCGGCTGAGTCTCCTCTGACCATTGGTTATTTCAGCACCCGACCTACCCCTACCCCATCAGGCCAGGGGGTTCTCCCGGTGCCTTATCTCAGGAGCTACCCGAGCCGCTGAAATATCAACAAACCCTACTTTATTTGTGGCACTTTATATTTGTTTGTTTCTATGACGGAGTTTTATTTTCAAAAGAGGTTGTTTTTTTGTGTTTATTCCACAAGCGCGAGACACCCACGCTAGGATGATTTTGAAAGAGTATAAGACCGCAAGGGCAGAGTCAGGCAAGCAAGCACTAATAACCTGAAATAAGGAAGTGTTTTGCATTCATTCAATTTTTAATTTTGGCGATATTAAGGTAACTTGTTGATTTCAGGTTTCGATTCCGAGGAAAGAATCGAAACCTGAAATCCTTTGGTTGGGAATGAAAGTCATGGCGAATTATAGGATTTGCATATTAAACTAGATTATATATGTCTATTTTTTGTCTTCGTCGTTTTTCTTTCAAGTGCGTTTTAATTACCTTTACAGGCTTATATTACTTACTAATGTGATTAGGCATATTATTTCACATATTGAAAATGATTCAAAGAAACTCTCAGAAAAATATCATCGTGACTTGTGTAGGATTTGAACTGTTCAAATCCTATACAAGTCACGATGATATATGTCTGAGAGTTTCTTTGAATCATTTTAAAACTATTAGTAAACTAGATTAGGCTATTTTGAGAATCAAAATATTTTAAATTTTATTCAAATCACAGGTAAAATACAGGCTTTTGAAATAATATCTTCACCTTGGACCAGTCTCATAAATTCGGGTATACTCTCAACTTCTAGCCACTGTCGCAAATTCCCCATCAATGTTATCTTTCTTCATTTTGTGCTTCTTTTTTTTAAAATATTTCCTTTGATAATTAGTTGCAGTGGGTTAAATTTAGTATATCTAATATTTATATTTAGTATTTTATATTTAGTATTTCTAAAAATATAACCGAAATAGGACACCGTACTTTTACTCTCTCATTATACTCTCACATCTGAAGACTCTCTCATTTGTGACGCTGTCATCCCATGGTATTTTAATAATTCTCCTATAAAGTCATATATCAAATGTCTTTGATATTTTTTTTTGCATGCTTGCTGAATAAATAAAATAATAAAATAGTGATCGGATATTGAAATATTTTTTATTTATTTTTCAAAAATACATATTAGTTAATGCAATTTTTTATACATTACCTATTCGTTTTTTTTTTACTGGTGTGTCGTATTTAAAAAAAAATACATTTTTCAGTATTTCAGTTCGAGACACAACGAAAACGGCGAGTTATTTCTAAACAGTGTACGTCGAGCAATTTTGGCGATATAGCTTGTAGTCGAGTACTAAATAAACCCGGCTCTGCTATAAATTTGCCTAAACAGCAGGTCCTACTTTAATCCGGGGGTGTATTTTTTAACAGTGGAGTTAATCACTGGTCCCGGGGTGATGTTCGCCCCGGCAATAAAGATGAGGTCCAATGCGCGCACAGATGGGACAACTGGTTAAGTCATATAATACATAACGGACGTGGAAAACAATAACGCCGCAGTGACACAAACTTTCAGGGCCGGAGCGAGAAATCTAATTTAGTATTCTTAAAACTATATATATATATATTTTTTAAATAAAAACTTGACGCATTCAGTGCTGTAGGATATAGCAAAAAAAATAACGTCGAAAACACGATATTTCACTGCTAAATTAAATCGTAAATCGTTTCAGGTGTAAAGTGAATATTTCATAATACACTATAGGTGCATTTGAAAATGTTAATCATCGTGTTTGTACGTATAATTCGGATAAGTAAATCATCACAAAGGCAACAGATCAAAATGTTTGCGGACGTGCCAAATAAACACGTGCAGATTACAAGACCGCAGTTTCAGGAGAGCACAACGGGTTTTCTAACTGAAAAAGGTCAACCCGGACTATAAATCTTGCGTTAGTGAAGGTCGTATTTTATTTGGCCCCCGCAGTAAGGCCAGCCCGGTGGATTTAATCAGGAGCCTCGCAGATGTCACCAGCGCCGCCATCTTGCGTCGCCATCTTGCGCCGCCGCTACTTTTTATTCAATTTAATTCAATTAAGTGCATGTAGCCAAGAAAACCGAAATACTGAGCAATTCCGTATTGCCTCTTATTGGGCGAAATCTAAGGTAGTTTGCGTTTTAATTTTGATATATCGAGTGTCGTTGAGTGATCGATCATCAGAAAATATTACCAAAGGTAATCTGTAAAACTTTATTCGTACATAAAAAAATATTTTTTTGTTACTTCATTCGTAAATAGGTTGTCTTTCAATGAATCCTCGAGAAAAGTCTTTTTTTTCAATAAATAGTGATTTGCGGTTCACACATGCAACAAGACAACCATGCTATGAAATTTATTTTATAAAATTCATAAATGCACGTGGTTTTAAATATTTTTTATACAAAGAATTTTAAAAAATGCACTCATAACAACATTATAAATGATTTTCGAAACAAGGAAATTTATTTTAATGAATTTGTTATAATATGAGAGTGAGAAAAGTCTTATACAGAAAATTTTAAATGGTTATATTATTTGCTTTGTCATAATATTTTAAAATTATTTGCCCTAATTGAGTTTATCAGTGGCGTGCGATCTACACAAGCATAAAAGCTAATACCATATTTTTTTCTACTGTATACTTTATAATGTCCAATTATTATGATAAAAACATCCCCTGTGATTTGATTGTATGGACCGCACACCACTGATATATTTTTTAATATCAGTCTCTTCACATCACAGTGTGTCGATTTCTTACGATGATGCATTCTCGTCGATTTGCTGGCAGTGTAAAATGGTATCCATTCAGTTGATGCTGGGTTAGGTTAGGTTACTTACTTGAGCAGCTGCGGCGGACAGATTTGACGATGGCGAGGGCTGGGGTTGGGGGTTGAGGGTTGAGGGGTGCGGGTCTGTCGCAGCTGCCATGATGGATGGGCGATGAGATTGTCCACAGATGACCGCCGTTATGGCCTCGCGGACATTTGACCGAATCGATTTGAGGAACGCTCCGATAAACTGGACTGCAGGCGACCTCCCCTCCATATAAAAGTTAGTTTCCAATTGCTCATGAATACTGCATCGGAAGCCAGCTGTTTAAATTGACAATGATAACAAAATGTGCACATTGTCTATGTCAGTCGGCACAGGGTAAGCAACCAGAGCACACGTGTGCATTTTATTCTGTAAACGAAAAACAAGATACGCTCAAATGTAAAGGGTCCATTGAACTTCGCTTACAATAATATGTTTTCGGGTTTTTTATTGATGGTTATCAATAAATAATTGTTTCATAAACACATGCAAAAATAAAGGGTTTTTTCACAATAATGTAAATATAGAAATTCATATCACACAGCCTGCGCGCAGGATCAGGGGATAACCACACACCATACCATAACCTTATCCCTAAGAACTATTGCAAATTTAATAAATATAATCTACTATAATAATAGCCATTGTGTGTGTGTGTTTGTTTCATTTTTTGGTTCTCTAAAGAATATCTTAAAAGATACAACGCTGATTTTTTGCACGTAAGTTCAGTAAGTTTTTCCGCAGTTATGTGCCGAATTTCAAGACGATAGGATAATATTTTTATTCATAAACTAATTAAATAAAACTATCAAATATGCTTTATGTACGAATTATATGATTCTGTTGTTCACAGCGAAAATTTCAAATTTAGAATTTTTACAAAAAAACAAAATATGATGCTTCTAAGAAATTTCCAGTTTATGTCAGCTTGACACAAGTACCAATTTAATTTTTTAGTTGCGTTAGAAATTATTAATCACATCATTAATAACTTAAAATGCCTCCTAAAAAAATAACACCGTCTAAGCACAGCAAACGTAATTAAAAAAGAATAGCACAATTGAACGTGATAAAGACTGCATCTAATAAAGAACAGTGCCGTGAAAGTGATCCGTTGTTTGTGACACGAAATGTGATATTTCCTAGAATGGCTTTGCTTTCGAAATTAAAATCCGGTTATTCATAATATATGTGTACAAAATGAAATCAAATATTCATCTAATTGTCAGCCAAACATATGTTCAAACACTATTGCATCGTTCATCGAATACGTCATTTTATGACGGGCTACATTTCTAGTAAATATAATAATCTTGAAATTCAATTTATTTCTTAAACTCTTTAAATCTTCCATAACGATATCTATCTTTTGAAATCATAAATTACTTTAGTAAAAAGTGATACGAAATATGAGAAAGTTAAGGGTTTCTCAATGCGTCCGGTCGCGTGGAAATATTTTTCTTGGGTCTCAATTAGTGTGGGGGAAAAAACAAAATAATTCGAGGAAAACAAATGAACGTAGCTTGACCTTGACCTTGACCTTGCCCGGCCTGACCTGCCGCAAGCTTGGCGGCCCTCAATTAACTAACTAATAGTATTTCTAATCTTAATTATTCCGCAATTAAATCTGACGATACTATCTTTTGGCTTCAACTTACCATAATTGTTTCTTTTATAATTCTTTGTTATGTAAAATGAACATTATGAGTATTTATTTATTTTCTGCGTGAACTGATAGGTCAAATATGTACGTTATAAGTCAAACGTAGGTAATCGATACATCCATGAAACGACGAGAAAAAATCGTAAATATTTTTTTCAAACTTTAACGGCTGTTACAGCGGAACTCTAGCCAATTAAACTACTGTTACTCTGAAACTGAGTGAGTTATATACGAGGGTGGAAGCGATGTTTTTAGTTTTTGCTGATCGGTTGCATAGTAAATTGAATCGACTCTATTGTATTTCTGTTAAGAACTATGTTCTTATATAAGAGTTAAATAAAGATGTTATTAAATGCATTTCACGTATGAAAGTCACTCCACATAACAATAAACCACTGTTTGGCATAATTTTTTTTTCAGTATAAAAAAAACTTATAAAAACTGTTCGCTAGAAAGATACAAAGTGTACATGCAAACTTTTTTTCTTTCTTTTCAATGATTAAATAATATGATATATAAATTTTATTTTACATTATTACAATTTAATTTGTTTCATCAACATCATATCTGTTTTTATTAATAATGCAATATTTTTTTGGTCCCTTTAATGCTGGAGAAGTCACAAGCTGGTTAAACCCGAAGCTATCTCGATTTGCATTTTTTTTTTTTAAATTTATTTGCAACCCCTAATTCTTACCTGGCAGGTGGTAGTCAGCTGCTAGAGAAGTTAACATAAAAGAAATATCAAATATTTAAAGACAAAACACTTTACTTTATGAGTGGTAAACTTCCAAGCACAGATAACCTGAACAAGCAGTTTAAAATAAAAATACTCGGTGATACTACAAGAAAGAGGCAAGTAAATTTTTTAGTTGTATTTATACAAACGCCTGAATCGGAGAGGGTATAGATATCACACAGAAATGTTTAAAAGTATTGAAAAATAACGGATGGCTTTTAAAAGGCACAGTGTTACTTAACATATAAAATGGCGATAAATCCATGTAACGACCCAGCCCGGGGCCGTTTTATTAATAAGCCCCCCCATTCGCTTCCGACTTAACTGGCGATTTGCGAAGAAGCCGAGCGGAACAAATGGATAATCAGATTTATTTTATTGTTTCCTTTCCTGATTTACGGCATCATACCGGCTGCAGTCATCGATAGGCGAGTCCTCAGCAGCTGTGCTATAGAGTGGACCATACTGGTGGCCATTATTGACAGGGTGTCTTGCATGTAAAGCCCTAAATTCTCAAAACTACAGTTACTCTATTCCTGATTTATGGCATCACATTGACTGGGCCGTAAGCGTGATAAAAAAAAATTAAACTGGCTCAGTGGACTGAACTCTACATCCTTTAAATCCAAAGCCTCATTAAGCTTTCAAATTTGTGATTTAAATTATTTATTGAAAACCAAAGTGAATGGCCCATTATAGATATAGAAAGTATGAATTATTTCCTTGATATGGACTAAATTAAAAAAAACTAATATTATGCTTACTCAAATATGATTTTATGAAATGTCGATTAAATTTTACTTGTTTTAATTTATTTTCGTACTCTTCGGAAATATCAAACAATATTTAATAAATCAGAGATATCGCAGTTCTGCTCCGCTTTTCAGAAAATACCACGAGTTTCATAGCTCTGTCTATAAACAGACACAGCATGTATATGCTCTGTATTTTTTATATAACGAAATACAAACACTGTAAATCAAAGTATCAAAGGACCAGAGCTTTTCATCTGCCCGCGCCTTCAGAACAGAACCTCCCTTTGAAGTCTTCACAGGGGAGGTTTTTATTATTTTTGTGTAATTCTCTCCTTTGCAGTTTGTTTGTGAGCTTTGTCTCGCGTGCTGTCGCGCTCTCCCCTCTCACATCGCCAACATGGACTTGTGTACATATGACCTATAAATATAAAAACTCCATATCAAAATTGGTCTATACTATGGCATCGTGAACTAAGCTCAAATCCACTCAAGTAATACAAAAAACATGTCAAAAAAATACTCAGTTAAGTATATATATAATATAAAATATAAATAAAATTCGTTAATTTAAGACAATATTTAAGGAATAAATATAAAAAGTCAAATGTCAAAACAAATAAAAAGGATAATGATCGTTTTTGTTTAGTGCTTTTGGCATTCAAGGGTTTCTTTTATCTGATGAAGATACTGAAATTTGTCACTGAAGCAGAAATCTTTCTCAGACATTTAACCGACTCTTTTTCCAGGCCAAAGTAGACTTTTCAGATTTATTTTTCATTATATTTAGTACTAATTTTTTTGGGCTAATTTACAGGTTTTTTGTTTACTTTTGAATCTGGAGGTTGTAAGCCCAGTTCTTGCGCAAGATTACAAGTTTTTTGACTACCTTCGAGTTCTGAATTGTTTATTTCATATTTACTGTAAAACCCTGTTTTTCAGTCGTTCATTCAATTCAATTTCAAGCTCTAACGCTATTATATTGTGGATCCATTAGCATAGAGCTGAAGAGGTTGCAATCCTATATTCGAATAATTTTATGTTTTAATAAGTATATTTTTTAAATGAATTATCAGTTTTATAGGAGTTAAATATTTTAACGTCTGTTTAGCTTAGCGAAGACGCAAAGCAATATTTAATGTTAAAGAAAATCGTTGATTTTTCTCGTTGTTTCAAGTATGATCTTAAAACGTTATGTTTTCGCAAAAACAAATGTTTGATATAAATTTAAAAAAAATCGTTTTTCTCATCATAACATGCATATTTACATTTTTATATAATAACATATCATGGATAAAGGTGTGAAGGAAGCAATATTTTACGTTACAAAAAATTAAGGGATGTTTTGTTTGCAGATTTTATCTCATTTCGTTTTTAAATTTAAATTTGAAAGCCAAGTGGTGCTGGTGCCGATGATGCTGATGGTGCTAGCCCGCGCAGTGCTCCAGGAGAATGAGAGGCTAAGCGATTTATAATAGCTGGGGGGAAGGGGGTTGATGGGGAGGGGCGGGGGTGAGGGTAGGTTAGGTTAGGCAGCACCCCCGGGGCCTCCGGAGATGGAATATCGAGAAGCCTATCTAAAGAGACACGTCACTTTTTTTATGAATATGCCATATTTCATCCACGACAGGCTGATTTGATTTATAATATTTCATATTTTATCAATGAATAGTCATATGGCTAGAAGACTATATAAATAATGATTGCAATATCCTAACTTTTTGGCTATTTACATCTGAATAATCAATATTTTTGACAGAGAATACTTGGTGGAATTCCATATTAATATTTTAAATAAAATACTTGAGTGATTTTTCCACTTGTTAATTTTTATTGGTGACCGGTTTATGTGGAAAAATCACTCAAATATTTTTATTATATTTGTTGCATACCACTTTTATATTTTTTATCACATCGTTTGAAAATACTATACATCATATTTATTAATTTATTTTATTCTGTAACGGATGATTTATTGCTTGTATGGACCGCACGCCATTGGATTCGATTACTTTCTGTCTCCAAGTGAGTAAATCTCTTTTAGTGGTAATAATTGTAATTTATAAATGAATAGTGGAGTGTAGAAGGACCCGGAGACCCACTACACTATTTTCATCTTAGAAAACCACGAACACTGGCTCAGCAGGAGTATCTCAGTGAAATGGTCGCCAACCTCCTCTGAGGAGAGACACTTGATGAAAATAAAAAAATAAGTACAATAAAGCAAGATTTTTTGGAGTTCTGTTTACACAACATACTGAAAAAATAGTATGCGTTATATATCAATTATATTTTAATCATAGTTTATGGTCGAGGCTAATGTTCAGGCGCATCCCTCTCCTTCAGGTGTGGCCCTCGGGGGCGAGTCTTCCCATATTCATGAATCACCCGGTTTATGTGACACACATTCCCTCGCATAAAATTACATTTTATAACTCTGCAAAACACCGCCTAAGCATCCGTGTGTACTTTAATACTCCTAAATCATCTTTGCACGGGGCATATTTACTCGCGCTTTATTGAATATTGATGTCAAAGAGCAGTGGCGTGCTCGCGTTTCAAACTCTCCCCCAGCGATATTAATACATTTCGATTTTAGCGTTTTAAGACTGCGAGATGTGAACGAACAGTGATGAGAGCGTGTGGGGGAGAACGCCTCCAATGATACAATACTCATAAGGTGCACGAAACAATTAAATTAAATTAAATTTCAAGATACTTTATTCTTGCTGAATGAAAGGTATTTTTTTATACTTCAAATGAGTTTATTTTTAGCATGACTAGTTTCGACCATCACTAGGCCATCTTCAGATGCGAAATAAACTATTTTAAATAAATAGTTTATTTTGCATCGAAACTAGTCATGCTAAAAATAAACTCATGTGAAGTATAAAAAATACCTTTCATTGCATGACAAAGCAAATGCTTTGTCCCTCAACAATACTATATTTTTCTTTTGGTAAATTAAAAATAATTCTTATGGCTATGGTTATAATACGGTATGTGGTTATCCCCTGGTCCTGCGCTCAAGTTGTGAGGCTTACAAGGTGTGGCTTAGGTGGTAGCGCACATGTGTTTCATTATTAAGTTATTAAGGGAAAATATGTGAAAAAAAACTCTTTTCTGCACGGGTTTAAGAATAAATTAAATAAATGTGTTAAGTGTTTGTTTATTTCAATCAAATAAACTTCCACACAAACCGTTACGTTTTTATGTACAGATAAACTTGGAATTCCGTTACAGTATTTTTATTTGAAAAAGTAGTGAAGTGAGAAGATGCCAGCCTAGTATGTTGGAAAAATTAGTCACGGAAACATCACCAAATATTATTTTAATAAAAATAAACGATTTAAATCACAATTAACGCGCTATTCACAGGTCAATGACATCTGTGGATTAATTTTAATTAAAGCTTTTTTATTTTAGTTTTAATTATACTCAATAGATGGCAATTTATTTAAAAAAAAAATGAAAGTTTGTTTTTATTTTATACTTTATAGTACATATAATAGATGTTTATGAATTTATCTCGCTTGGTATTTTTATAAGTCACGTGTGCCGCAACAACAGCAAAAACGCAGCCCAATATGGATCGCATTATATAAAAACTGCAAAATTCCACAGGTTGATTTCATATTAAAAAATAAAAGTATTTATAAGAATAAAAATATACTTTACAGAAGTGGTCATCATTTAAAAATAAGTAATAAATATATTTACCGCCTTTAAGTCTAGTAATGCACACATTTTCTTGTTGACCGTGCAGTCTCCGATTCAAGACCGCTTCGAGCTCGGAACAGCTTTTTATAGTAAAAAATATATATATTATAATAAATATTTATAATAAAAGTGTATGGTAATTTTTTTTGTTATTTAATCAGTTTTTTTTGTATAATATCCGGTGCCTGAAAGAACTTCAGAAAGGGTAATTACTTGCCCATTGGTGAAATCAGTCTCCTTCTCGGCTCGCCATCCACCACCCCCACTCATCGGCTCGTTATAGCGCACCCCCTGGCATCCCTGGCATCCCTGGCAACCCTGGCAACCCTGGCAACCCTGGCAACCCTGGCAACCCTGGCAACCCTGGCAACCCTGGCAACCCTGGCAACCCTGGCAACCCTGGCAACCCTGGCAACCCTGGCAACCCTGGCAACCCTGGCAACCCTGGCAACCCTGGCAACCCTGGCAACCCTGGCAACCCTGGCAACCCTGGCAACCCTGGCAACCCTGGCAACCCTGGCGGCGCCTGCCAGTCGCAGCCAGGTGGCTCCGGCCTTTGAAAGGGTACACTTCCTCTGAAGAGCGCCCCGCAGATATCGGAGAGCGGAAGTTGGGGCGGAATGGACCCCAGCGGCACCTACTCGGCCTGTGATTCCAGTGAACACGACCGTTTCCGGTTCACTCGGGCTGTTTAAGTTTCTAGATAAATTTAAGTGGTACTTGAATATTTGAAAATCCAACTTCCAGCAAAGATATGTTTGTTTTGTTGTATTGAAGCACTGAAATCTGTTTTCCGTCCTCGTTCTACGGTTATATGCCGCGTTTCTTCCTCAAGGTTCCGACACCCTAAAATCTTACATTTCTAATATCAACGAACGCCAAAATTTACTTTATATAATTTTAATATGTGTGTTTATGCGTGCGTGCGTATATAGTTTATATTTTTTTAAATCAAAGTATTAAAAAAAAAAATGATTTAAGAGATAAAATGGTTGAAGTGTCTCGCAGGCCACAGGTACTCTCTATCAGTGCAAGCTGAATGGGAAAATGTCAAGCTTTTTTAAGCTCTGAGCTTTAAAACAGCTTATGAAAGAAAGGGGTAAAAAAATATTCAGGACGAACTGACAGACGGCGAGGATGAAATATCGCCGCTCTTAAAAAGCCCACCGTGAAAAAGGTTGATATCGCCTTACGTACCTGAAAAATAAGCTTTTTGCTGTCTTTTTTAAAGCGGACAGATCTTTCGTATTTTACAGCAACATGAACTTTTATTTATTTATTTAATGTTGGGTTTTACTTCCTACGCTTTGCGGCAAGTGTCTTGTAGTGTTTTTTTGTTTCCACACTTAGGAATGTTATATGAAAATAGTTCAATATTTTTTTGAACAAATTTGCAATAGGCAAACATATTCACAGGTGGGACATAAAAATGTGACAGTTAGTAAAACTAGGAAGTGGCTTGATAGCAGAAACAGAATGGCTATTCTGTGTCAATGTTGCTATTGAAAAATAGGAATCTTTTGAAGAGTGCTTGGGGCCCGGGTTGTATGGAGTGGGAGAAGCTGATGTCCTGGCGGTGCTGACGATGTGTTTGTTTGCAGAGGCGGCTCGTGAGGGGAGGCCCGAGGAGCAGCGTCTTCGATGGCCGGCGGCCGCGGCGGGGGCTGTGCCCCCTCGTGAGCCCCGTCCAGCCCCGCCCGGCCCACCATGGTGGTGAGTACCCTCAGCACCATGTGTGCTCACATGCTTTGGTGACCTTTGTTGTACATAAATAAGCATTCGGTTTTTATTTGTTTCCAACGCTTCTGTCCCGGTACTCGATACTCGGATCTTATCTACATCAAGTGCCTCTTCTCAGAGGAGGTTGGCGACTATTTCACTGAGCATATACTCATGCTGAGTCCTCCCCGGGTCTTCCTACACCGCAGTTTTATATTGCTGCTGCCCAATAGCACCATTATATAATCCTTTCCTTACAAAGCTCTAGCGTATAGATCTGATACTAGACAAGGCAAATCCCTTCACAATCATTTCAAGTCCACTACTCCATTACCGATTCTTTACACACGCTCAGGGTACAGAATGGCAGCCATGCACAAGCAACAGAATGGGAAGAGCGGGGGGGGTACTATTTTGCATAGACGAGACTAATTTTCTCTTACAAACCCACGGTTTATATTATAGTAAATATTCTATCAATTAATAAGCGAAATAAACAAATTAATAAATCATTTATCATTTACTATCATTAGTGATTGTTTGGTGAATGAAAATAACAACGGTCGTTTCAATTAATGTAGTTGTAGTGACGGGGCTTTATGGCACAATTTTCTACCTTGCCTTGATTTCTATTTGTAACAGCTAAATTAGCTTTCTAATAACTTCTAAACAACAATATAAGCTAAAACTACGAGTAAATATGAAATTCAAAGGAATAAAATATTGCATTTCATTGAATATATCAGTTTCTATAGCTGTTTCTGCTTCTTTAACTCATTACCACTTTATAAGTCAATCAAAATCAGCAAATCAAGAGTCAGAATCTATACATATTAAAACTTTGTTGAATACATAATTTATTCAAGAATATTTGTAAAAATGTGTGCCCCTTCACGAAAACCTAGGTACACCACTGCAGCGACAGAAGCTGTTTTTTTTGTATATTTGCCTCAAACATAGCAGCTTCCTTAGCTGCTCCTGCTTCTCGGACCCAGCCCTACTGCTGGCGCCCGAGCCTCGTTCGTGAATTTGGCTGATGTCCACGGCGCGTGCGAAACCCAAGGAATAAAGGAAGCCGAGGCTAATTACGTCATCAATCATCATTATTGTGAAATTTTCGCTGTTGTGTGGATCAATAATACCTCCGCGGGCTCCTTCCATTGTTGTTAATCGTTTTGCGTACAAAACTATATTTTACGCTTTTTCCGCAAAGCACTCTTTCAAATCATAAATAATATAAATGTATTTATTTACGATGGTTTAAAATTTTTGCATAGTTTGAATACGTCATATTGGCTAGGAGATTACGAACATTTTCGATTGTGAGTAATTTCTGAAATAGTTCTCATTAAATTTCACTTGTAAATAATACACATGATCCTCATATCAGAGTCTTTCGTAGCTGGAAATAATTTTCATGCTTTTTTTCAACATACTTCACCGGCATCTATTTATCACGATAGACGTTAGAATAGCCCCATAAAAATATATTCTCCCGAGAGGCTTTGCAACAATAAGACAAGGAAGGTAGTCGAGACTGTAAAGCGGACAAATGCGGTGATTTCCTGCAGCGCTTCTGGGATCTTCCCTGAAAACTTTCCACCCCCGGCAGCCTCGCTCCTGAAAGCTCCAGCTCGCCGGGGATCCCCATTTTTTATTATGACAGCCATTTGCCAGATAAGATGTCGCGTGATGGTGATAGACGTCGTCGTTAAAAAGCGCGTGTTTTTTGAAATGTTTGCGTTTTTTTTTTATTCTCTTACAAGTTGCGTGCGATTTTATACATGTAAGAAGTTCAAATGATAAATTTACTCGCAAAACGGTAAGGGACTTTTTTGTCCACAATTCAGAAGTTGTTTGTGCCTTTCAGAATATTAAAAACACGTGTCTTGCATTCATTTACATCTAAGTCAAAATATAATATATAAAAAAAAAAATTAAATAAACACTTGTGGTAAAGTATAATTATCATGCCCGTTAGAAACGATAGCCAAAAACTGATTATTCGTAAAATCGTGTAGCCTCAATTTTATTTAGATTCAAGTATTTATTTGAAGCAATTGTTTATACAATAATCGTTATTTTTTCCTTAGAAATAAACTAAAAATAAATCAAAATTGATGATATAACGAGTTTGTATTATTGTGTCATCAAACGGGTCTCGCAATTATTTGCTCTTGCGAAATATACAATTTTGAGAAAACGACGCCGCTTCGGATGAATTATTATTTTCGGATAAATTTTGGTTTAAAAATCTTCTTCATCAAGTGTCTCTTCTCAGAGGAGGTTGGCGACCATTTAACTCATGCTGAACCAGTTTTCATAGTTTTCTTAGGGGAAAATAGTATAGTCCCCGGGTCCTTGTACATCGCAGTTTTATATTGCTGCTACTTTATTGTTATAAGCATTATTATATAATTATTTTCTAGCAAAACTCTGGCGTTAAGATCCGATACTCATTCTGCAGCAGGCTACAAAAACAATAGTACTTTCAGAGCACATCCCTCCAGAATAATTCCACACTCTAAGGGTACAGAATGGCGGCCATGCGAGAGGTTATTATAATAAAAAAATTTACAAATAAAGTCGAAAAAAAAATGTCGTAAAACAAAGGTCGCCGAGCACAAGATGGCGGGGGCGGGTGACATCGCTGAAGGGTAATTCGAGAATAACAAAGAGTCGCCATTCTGCAGCGGACTGCGACCTCGCCGGGTGTTAATTTTACTCAAAACTCGGACAAAGCTTTCGAATTAAACGGGGAAATTGTTCCGATCGCGCGGCAATAAAACACAATAAAAATATAATAATCTCGTAAATTTCCCGAACGGGCGGGTATTTATTTGTTTTCCGGGCGGGAACGAGCCGTTAATAATGAAGTAACGGCCGCCGCGACCTCCCGGGGAGGCTTTCATTATTTGACATCACCGAGGCTGCGACAAAGTGCTTATAATTTTAGAATGTAGTCTTCGCTGTAAACATTTCACCCAGAATAATTTCATCGTTTTCTTGGTATTTAATTGACTTCTTACGTTTCGGTTCAGGTACTGGAAATAACTTCTATCATTTTCTTCTGCTCTCGTGCATTCGAGCGCACCACTCCGAGATGCATCAAGCTGGAATAACAATTTAATACAGGGATATTTATAATATTTTTAAAAAATTCGCACCGTTGCTTAGCCATGACTTTAAAAAAAAATTATACTTATTATGAACAATAGTAAAAATAATCAGTGAATGATTAATGCATTCCTCGTATAAATTATAATTTTTTTTAAAGGCCTCGGGATATTTCAATCTGATTCCGCCTCGTGGCGTTTTTTCGGCTTTTCGGAAGAGTTTTCCATTTTTTTGGAAAAGCATTTAGTTTTCTTTCCATTATGTCTCCGCGAGAGTAATAAAGCTTAGGCCAGGGGTCGGGAACCTTTCCTGGAGAAATCTGTGGACCCGATTCTGTTCAATGATAATTAAAAAAAAACAATTATTTTCGTTATTGTGAAGGCACAATGAGATTTAAGATTAAAATATTGCACGCAAGAAAACTTCGGTACAAAAGATCTCCATTTATATAAATATTTTTTCAAAATCAACAATTTTTAAGACTTTTGAATTAAAAATATACAATTGCTCTTTGCCATTTTTTGATTTTTGTGTATATTTTATTATTTGCAATTATTGCACTGAACATTGAATATTAAACATTACAAGAATAATTCTTAATAAATGTTAAAATATTTATTCTATATATTTATTTATTATTTAAGGGAACAGAATTTTTTTCATTTTGTGCAATTAATTTTAGCATAGACAATGAGAAGCCAGTCATCCTCTCTGGTACTCGGGGTTCACTTGACTCTTCGTTATATCAACTCCCCCGCACCGAATCTCGTGAAGATCTGCTATCGAGACTACTCAGCGCGGCTCTGAAGAGCGCGAGTGCTTGTCCTTTGACGAGAGAAAATCGCGCTGCTCTTTTGACAATTGTTTGGAGTACTTTCCTTTTTAAGAGAAAGGAAATTTTTAAACTTTACTTCACGAGCAGAAGACAGCGGAGCGGATTAATTAATTCAAACGATAAGCCTGCACGACCACACTTACCTGTAGCAAAAAACACGAAAACAAGAAAGAGATTAGATCAGATACCAGACTGAATATAAGTTTATTATATTTGTATTTAAATTAATTATTATTGGTGACCATTTCCTCATACATATCTCTATACTGAGTCAGTCTCACCAATCCTGCTGCACGTCCGATCTCCAGCCACTTGTGCAATAAGCTTCCTTCTTCCAATGCCTTTTTTTTTCTTGGGCAATCACCTGGAAGATGATATATTTATTGCTACAAAAAATGTGGCCAAAATGGGCCGCTTCTTTACCAACGTCAAGAGTTCCCTTTCATTGCACATTCTGTGCAAGACTCTTTCATTTGTGATGCAGTCAACCCATGGTATCTATACAGCCTCAATTCATTACAATTCAAGCTTCGACTTTATAACTAAGAACTGAGACGACATAACATTTGGTGAATCTCCAGCGAGATTTCAGGGTTATATCGTTTCAATGCCTAAGCAAGTACTCAAGGGCATATGCAAGTGGGTCCCCGAGGGGTCCGCGGGCCGCAGGTGCGGCGCCCCTGCCCCTCCTGGCGGCGCTCCGTTGATGCGGAGATAAATAAATTTTTAATGATGTAGGTCAGTGGGATTGTGTCCTTGTCGGGACGCTGCGGGCTTAATGACTCGGGATAAACGCTCGGGAGTGAGCGATGGCGGGGAGTCTAACAAATTAACGCCAAAAACGCCATCTGCGGCACACTAGCCTTCGAGTACTCTCAGTTTATAGTAACTGTTTAACTAAATAAAAGCGTGTAAAAAAATTCGCAAAGTTTAAATGATGCGACAAAATTTTTATCATTTTCTTTATGTTTCCATTAGTTGTTACATGGAAAAACAATATACTATTAGAGTTGTTTTTTGAGTGATTTTTACGTGCATAGCTTTTATAACGCTTAAATCTCGCTGGAGATTCACCAAGTATTAGATCGTTCTCCTTTATAGATACCATGGGTTGACTGCGTCACAAATGAAATAGTATTGCACATAATGCGCAAATAAGAGGAGTTGGTAAAGAAGCGGAAGGTGTCCTACTTTGGCCACATTTTTCCTTACAATAAATAAAGCATCCTCCAGCTGATTGTCCAAGGAAAAATCTACGGAAAAAATGGGGCATTGGAAGGAGGAAGTTTACGTGGTTGCGGAATTTGCAATTGGAAATGCAGTCAATTTGGTGAGACTGTCCCAGGATAGGGATATGTTCGATGAAATGGTTCCCAACCTCTTATGAGGAGAAGCATTAGATGAAGATAGCTTTTAAAGGTTTTTTTTTTTTAATTATAGAATTTATTTTAATGAATAACATCATATTTTTCAATGGCTTTTCATCCCATCTTTTTTTTAAGAACTGAAATTAAATTGAACTTCACAGCTTCTGGCAGCAACCTCTGACGGGTTCCCTACAGGGTGGCCTGTCACTCACGCCCAGCTCTCAGCTTCTCAACGCAGAAACAAATGTCGCGTTTGTGAATTCCGATCGCTCCCTTGTGGGGTCTGAAGACTCGACAGAAAATGGTAGATGAAGATAATACCGAAACTCAAGCTTAAAAAAAAAATTAATAAGAGTGAGCGTTTTCAATAAGACATCTCTCATTCAAGTTTTCTTTATTTTTTAACCAAAAAAAATATTATTTTACGTACAAAACTTAATATCAATAATAATCACTGCACCACAGTTCGACCCTGGAATCCCACAGTTGTTAAGCAGGGGTATTAACCATTGGACCGTGAGCCGGTTAAAAGTTACTCGAACATATAAATTGAAGCACGTGAGTAATGTGGGGTGACTGAAGCTTCAAAATTAAATAAATTTACTTTCTTCGGAGTTCCTGACGAAACATATAACGTGTAACCCAATTAAAGTTTGACGGTTAACAATTTGTATTAATTTCAACCCACCTCTGAGCCCAAACTTATAAATGTATGTACAAAAGTTACACACGAACTTCTTACCATTGAAGTTCTCCTGAAAATGTATCTATATATATATTATTATATATATGTCGGGGTTTTTCAGATCAATAAAAAATTGATAATTTCAAGAGAAATACTCTTTCAAAGTATCGTCTTCCGCTGGCTACACATTTTTGCCATCTCTCATCCAAAACGACGCGTCTTTGGACCGAAACCATTCATCCAACCAATTTTCCACTTCTTCGAAATTGGCCAAGTGTAGCCCAGCCAAGTCATACGCCATCGACCTAAACAAGTGATAATCGGAAGGGGCCAGGTCTGGTGAATACGGCGGGTGATATAGCAGATCCCATTTCAGAGTTTTCATGGTGTCCTGGAGGATGGAAGTGCGATGGTACGGAGCATGGTCGTGCTGCAATATCATTCGTTCGTGTCTCGTGTCCCATTCTGGCCGTTTTTCGAGCAATGCATGAGTCAAATTGATCAGTTGCTGTCGGTAGCGATGCCCCGTTTCAGCGCCTCATAGTATACGATTTCTTTCGGATCCTACCAAACGCAGAGCATTGTCTACTTTCCGAAACGATTTGGCCGTGCCATCGATGATGATGAAAGTTACAATTTTTTTGTCTTTGGGATTCTCGAAATATATCACCTTTTTATCGCCAGTAACGATTCGATGCAGGAAGCTCTTTCTTTCATGCCGCAATACCAAAATTTCGGAAGCGGTTCTTCGATTTTCCATCTGTCTCTCAGTCAACTCATGCGACACCCATTGTCCTTCCCATTGATTTTTTCCTTTGAAATATGTGTGAAATCTTGAAACTTAGCTGCACACCTAATATATATATTACATTGTGTATATACATACTGCGACAGTCAGTTATATAGTCAAGCACATTCAACAATGTGCTTGACTATAGATTGACATGGGGTAATGAATTGGTCGTGTGTGGATGATTTGATGATTTGATGATCTGATGGTGTATTGTGTCCACAGGTGAACAGCGACTGGGCGCAGGTGGAGGTGATCGAGCTGGAGAACGATGGCAGCGGCCTGGCCTTCGGCATCATCGGCGGGCGCAGCACCGGAGTCGTCGTCAAGACCATCCTGCCCGGTGGAGTCGCCGATAGAGTAAGTCCACACCACCATTGATTCCCACATATATCAAACAATTATAATTTCCAAGTTATGCTACAACGAGAATGATTTTTTTACACAACATTAAAAAATATATAAATTGTATTAAAATATTTTTTTTTCATTTGGTACACGTTCTTTTTCAAGGTAAAATAAAAATCGTGAACATGTTGAAAAATTTGATAAAATGTTGACTTTTCAAAACCAAAGTTTGCTTAAATTTAAGTTATTTTTATTTTTAAACTCTTCTTAAGCGTTAAGTCTATGTGTAATCTTTTAAGTCCAATTAAAAAAGGACTCCTTAATCCAAAATTCCTAAACATCACTCGGGAAAAAGTCAATTTAAAGAAAATAAATAACATTTTGTCACGAAGAAGGAATGTATGTAGCTTTTTGCATTTAAACTTATTTGGTTTTAAAAAATATGGATTATTTGTATTAGATTGTTTAATTTGTACTAAAATATAAAACCTCTTAACATTTTATTCAAAACGGTTACTAGGTAAAAAATAAGCAGTATGAACCTATTCAAAATCTCTAGTGGTTATTATTTATATAATAAAATATATGTGAGTTACTTCTATGACTTCTAATCAGGACTCCAAAGCCTGTAAAAGGGTCGTTGTGCCTGAAACTTATAAGGGTTTGTATTTTATTACACTTATTTAATAGGTACCGAGCTTATGCATGAGTGAATTTGGGTGGTTTTCATGTGAGGGCAGGCAAGTGTGAAGGAGTGAGATTTTCATAGAAAATTATTTTCTTACTGGGGCGGTTTTCGTGTTTCTTGGAACGGAATATTTATTATTTTGAAGAAAAGATTCAATACTTTATTCTTTAAATTCCTTATCGCAGTCGAGCATACGGCTGTAGGGAAATATTCAAGTAGAAAATGTAAATGTGCGACCGAGTCCATTGAAGGATATATTTGTGTATACTTCAAAACTGGGAGACATGAAATCAGAAATAAACAATAACTTTCAACCACACTACTCTGTAAGAGTAGAAGGCCGTAAAGAACTGGAAAGTGAAAAAAAATAGAGGCGATTGCTACTAAATCTAGCTTCGTCTTTGTGCGTATTTTGAATACTGGAAATCACATAAAACTCACATCACCGATGGTTTTTTTTTTTTGAATTTTTACTTCCGTTGAGTCTTAAAGCAATTTGTAATTTAAATGTAAAAAAGATTTTAAAAAAACTTAGCAGTAAACACAAATATTGTGGTTTCAAAGGGGTAGAGAAATGTTTAAAAGGCGTGATAGAGATTGTGAAAGAAGATAAATGTGAGATAGCTGGGCCATTTGTCTAGGATGACGGTCCGTCATGGCCCTGAAGCGATCTGCGCTGGTTCACTCAAAATGTGTAATATCCCGAAGGACGCCTGAAATGGATGGGGTGATAAGATCTGAAGGCTCTCGGGTACAGCATTTAAGGGAACAACCAGGGGAGACCTTCATTAATCAGAGGAACAACATTGGCCGGTATTTATTGATATTTTCCATCACACGTCAATAAACTTAGCGTGAGTGACACAAATATTTTTTTATGTAAATAAACGCCATTTTCTAAAAATAAATAAATAGGTTTATAACAACACCTGAAATTGAATAAAGGATCGTTTGAATGATGAAATAAACGTGCCAACCACTATATCAACAATTGATTAAATGCGTTTTTCAAATGTTTATTTAAGCCTATAAATTTATCTCTGAGGCTTTATTTAGATCAAAAGAGCAGAATATTTTCAGCAGTATCATAAACAGTCTGATTTTATTTGAATCAATAAGGTCAAATACCATAAAGTACCCTTCGGCTCAGAAGTGCCGTACAAAGGCAGTCCGACTCATTGGAATGAATATTCGTTGCCGGTGGAGAATTCTTGAGTCCAGGACCAAAATTAATTTTGTAAAAGAACTCATTTCGCGTAATTAATCTCCAGCAGTAAATGTTTGCTCGCACCTAATGGAGTTTGCACTGTCGGAAGTACAAACATCCCGGGAGGCCTAATAGGAATAATAAGGGAATATTTTTCTGTTTTATATTTAGACAACCGTCACAACCCCGTTATGTTTTCACATCCTTCATATTTACAATAGACTAATTATTTTACATTTTTTTTTACGTATATCTGTAAATATATATAATTCAAATACATACATACATTGCTTATTACACTAATCGGATTTTAAAGTGTAAGTGTATATATATTTAGAATATGAATATGTTTTTAATGGTTTGTAATGCGTTTGAAATCATCCTGCATACATAAAAACTTTATTCACAAATTAAACGAATGTTAACTACTTAATACAAGGAGTCAAATTTTTTGATGCTAAAAAACCACGAATTCAATAGGTTTTGAGAATATGTATATTTTTTATTTTTATGAAAGGTTTGTAACACGTTTTGAATCACTCTTTTGATTATATTTTTTATGAATCACCTGTATTTAACGCGATACATTGCAGTTGCAAAATCATCGTACAAACTTCATTAAAATACGAGCCAATGGATTTCGGGAAAATGCTGATTTTTTTAGGATAAAAAGTTTTTTTATATTTTTTTGAAAAGTGTGTAAGACGTTCAGAACCACCCTGTATACAATAAAGTTTACTCAATAATGAAATCCCTGGACATAACGTGATAAACTGCACCCATGAAGGCTCGAGGGAGGCCGGCTGTGGTGCAGGCATATTATCGCCTCTTTAGTTCTTGGAGTAATTCCCTAAGAAGTTCTCCTTTGTACTTGCGGCCATTAGCTTGCGGGTTGCTTCCCCACCGCAATGGAAATTTATCTCTCACGTTATGGAATAATGTGTTATTTGGGGTGACCATACGTCCTGACCTGACTGCAAATTGCCCACTCACTTGAGCAATGATAAAAATTATACGTTAAAAAGAAATATTAGTCAGTTAGGTAATTAGTGGTGCGTCGAAAATGTATACACAGTTTAATAAGACATTGTAGAATAATGTGTTTTTTTGGGTGACCATACATTATGATGTCAAAAAAAAACGATAAAAAATATATTATAATTATAAATAATATAAAAAATCAAGACAGAGTTCAAAAAAATCATTGAAACGAACCTGGTTCTTACAAATGAATAAAACAGTTTAATTCTTTGTGTATATTATATAACTTACTAAAAATAATATTGTGTGATCTTTGAAGACCAATTCTATAATGAACTTTTTTATACATAGTTATTTTATGGTAAATTCAAATGGAATGAGAAGTAACTGAGATAACGAGAAATCTTTCTCCCTGTAGAGGCATCGTGAAATTGATAAACCCATGATCATGGATTTATAAAATTAAAATTTTGTACTACGTAAACAATGCTTGCAAAACATAAACATTTATTGACTTAACTAGGTATGTCAATTTTCAAATTAGATAAAACGATTAAAAGCCACTAAGGTTGAATTAGATAAATACCAAACCGTGGAGGTGTAAATTTGAATCTCATCTGGGTCTCGAAAAAAAATGTTATATCTCACCGTTTAATGCTTGAAACTTTAAAACACGTTCATGTCACAGTTAAAAACTTTATAGAAGAACCCGAAGACCTAATACACTGTTCTCCTTAAGAAAACCATGAACAGACATAGAGATATGTTCACTGAGAAGATCACCAACCGCCTAAACAATAACGGCTATATTATGCATTATTTAAATAATATTTAAAAACATCCTCGGTAAAAAGTTAAGGAGTTTAGAAATTACTTTCTTTACCTGAAAAAAACATCCTGCCAGAATCAAAAATTAATATATGAAAATTCTTATAATGCTCTGAACTCGTAAGTTATGTTAATACATGAGTTTTCTTTTACTAGTCAAGAATCCTTGGCTTTTTAACTGCACAGTAAAATTCTATGCTTCCTTTGAAAAAAACGTTCAGAACATATTCTTGTATTCTTCTCCGCTCTCGAGGCAGTGGTACGAGTTGTATTATGAGGGTTTTAAGAAGAATTTTTAATAAAACCCTTAGTTTGTGTGTACGTACTTGAGTGCCATGTCTAGGTTCAGGTCCCTACTTATACCCTTTCTTATGTTTTTGCTTATAATAATACATAAAATAAATAAAAGTCACCCTTATCCCTTTGTGCGTAATAGAAAATAAAAAAAACTACGGTTGGGAGGGAGATTGTAAATTTGTTCATATAAAAAAATATATATTTTGTTATTATTATTGGTTTTTGTGAAGACCATCTCACAGGAAGTACGATTTTACCTATACAGGTTTAATTGATTGATACTGATTAAGAACATTTTTTCAAATATTGAAAATCGATTAAAGAAACTCTTAGAAAAATATATCATCGTGATTTGTGCGGGATTCGAACCCACATCCCCTCGCTTACATGGCAGGTGCATTACCAACTATGCTAACCAATCACTAGTACTAGACAAGAATTTTTAATAATCATATCCTATAAATGAAACAATGTTCTTATTATGCCTAATTAAAAGTTGGTAATGCACCTGCCATGTAAGCGAGGGGATGTGGGTTCGAATCCCGCACAAATCACGATGATATATTTTTCTAAGAGTTTCTTTAATCGATTTTCAATATTTGAAAAAATGTTCTTAATCAGTATCAATATATATTTTGATTTATCATTTTGAGTTTGACTGTTTAAAATGATAACTATATTAAATAAAGAAACACAAAATATAACGAGAGTGATTCTGTTAAACGTAAAAAAAATAGGGACGTACTTTTTCACTTCGACCCTATTAATCTCTTCTAAAACTGATTCATTTTTAATATTTTCAGGTGTTATAATAATAAATTAAAAAGTTTTATTCAAAAAGTTAGATCTTGCGTTTTCTCAATTAAAATTTAATTTATAAGATTTATAAAATTTAAGGGGATGAACATTATCTCAAAAATCTTTTTTGGCTACTACAGTTCCGCCTTGAGAGTCCAATATATTTGAAGCTTACAAAAAAGTAGTAATTTAGAAAAAGCCTCTTCTATTTCAGGGAATATCTTTTGAAAGGTCGAGGAATAATTCCTGAATAATAAAAAGACTAGTAATCAAGAAAAATCACCCTCCGTGACTCCTGAGCACCGGTTTGAAAGTGCTCCAGACCTGATAGTGGCAATATGCAAACTCTGCCCGAAAACCTGAAAACCTGAAAATTTTATTTCTAGCTCTTCGTATTCTTGATGCTTTTGAATTGAAAACTTTTTTCCCGCATTTGATTGACAAAATACTGAAAGTGTCCAAACTCAGGCTTGTAAATTTTTATGTCTGAGTCGGAACCTTGAACGGATTCGCATTTAATCGGAAAACTTCAAAATAAATGTCAAAAAAAAATTAGCTAGATTAATAGTTGATCTCAGCTTCTACGCGAATTATTTTTTTACACAAGCCACTTGGTTTCGATTTTGGACTCGATTCATATGGAAAAAATATAAACTTATACAAAAATATGAAATTCAAATTGATAGATGGTTATAAGCGAAGGCTTTTACGGAATAAATAAAATACCGTGATGTCTTGATGGCTCCCTTGGAAGACATATTTAATGTTTGTCAGGAAAATAATGCGGCGGAATCTATCTTTAATGTGAGCCATAAAAAGTTAACGGCATTCCAAGGGTCCGGCGGGGGTGGCGGCCATATTCAGAGCAGGGGAGGAAACCGGGGCAGGGGATGGAGTTGTCGCCCACAAAGCTCGAGGCTTCAGCATACTTGGGGGTGCATTCTATTGGCCACTTCCTGTGCCTCATTCCGCCGCCTGGTCTTGGTTTAGTAATAGTTCTGCAAATGCTTTGCTCAAAGTTGCCCTTTCAGGAATCTGCAATTTATCGAGCAACTTAGGTCGCAGCATTTATTGTAACAATTGCTGTGTTTATGCTACCATTTTGTGTATTTTTTTATTATTTATTTGTGGATCGTTGATTCAGTAGTCAGACCATTGAACCGGAAGGTCCTCATTTTGATCTCTATCCCTTCAGGTGAATTTCAAATACTTAAACTGTCGATGTTAATTCTGAAAAATAAAATTTTACAATTTTATTTTTTGATAAATTGTAAATACACGTAACCCCGTATCATTTGCAACATAGCATAAATCAATGCATATGATTATGATAATAATAATTTAATGAGTGATTTTTACACATATATTTTTTTATTGGTGACCGGTTTCGTCAACCTTTCACGCTGGCATTATCAAACTGATTTTATTTATTTAAAATATTAAAATGGAATTCCATCTCTGCCAAAAATATTGAATTTCTAATAATTTAAAAAATATAAAATTACTCAAATGCTATATAATATATCTTAAGTAGAAAAGTATATTTAAAATTGCTTTAAATTTAATCTTGTTATTAGGGAATTTAAGTGTTTCGCAAGTTTTATCAGCCGTTGATTTCAATAATATTTATTTCTTGGATGTTATGCCGTATTCCGTATGCCGTATGTTCCTTTGGACTTTTTCAGCGTCTGATGAAACACGAATGTGTAATTTTCTACACATTTGTTGTATTTGGTTTTGACTGTGCCCGTTGGTTTCAGGATGGAAGGCTGCAGAGCGGAGACCACATCCTGCGCATCGGGGAGGTCAGCATGCGCGGGCTGGGGTGTGAGCAAGCGGCCGCGGTCCTGCGGCAGTGCGGCGTGCGCGTGCGCCTGCTCGTGGCCCGCGCCTCGGAGCCCGCGCCGGACCTGCGGGTAACCACACCTTAAAACACGATCAACCCTTCTCTTAAATATTCCCTTTCGAAATGTTTGAGATGCTCATTGAAAATTAAAAGTATATATTACAAAATTAAAATTTTTAGGTGCCCCGTTGTATGCAGATAATGATCAAAAAAGTATTTTATTTAAATTCTTTTAAAAACACGTGCGTATAAATGTTGATGCAACTTATCATAAAAATAAGTTAACTGTAATGTACAAATGTGTTATAATAAATTTTAACGAAAGAGAAGGTAAGCGGATAATATTTTGCAGGGGTGGGTATAATTTGAGTTTCACACGTGGTTTCTGTTACGCTAATGCTACACGTGTCGCTCGAGCGAGGCTCCCCTCCCCTCTTCGCCAGACTCTACGCCTACGCCACTGGTGCTGTGAGCGTATTAAGCTTTCGAGAGACCCACTGAAAGGAAGCTTCACTGAAAGGATTACTCCAGCCGGCCTCAAACCCGGGATTTCATAACCGGATGCACTTATTTCTAAGCTACTAAAAGATTTTTGTTAATTTGGGAGAGTGACAGCGAGTGCTGTTTTAGCCCCTTATTCCCCAGCCGTTTAAAGTTGGTGTTAGTCTTTCGCTGGTGTTACATGTGTGTTTGTTCCTCGCAGTCTCTGGGGGCCAGCAATGCGCCCATCGTGCCCACGAAGGTGCTGGGGGACCCCGACGAGCTGGACCGCCACCTGCTGGAGAGCGGCTACGCAGACAGCGTGGCCCCCGCCCCAGAGCCTGCGCTCGTGGACCGCTACGAGGACCGCTATGTGTACCACCGCGGCGGAGCCTGCGACCTGGAGCTGCTGGTGAGTTTCGCCCCCTCATCCCTTTTTTAAAAAAAAAAATTTTCCCCGTACCTGGGTACACTGTTGCATTAAAAAATAGAAACTGCAAGAAAGCATCCTTTCCCTGGGGGGAGATCCCCGCAGGAATTTCTTCATCATATGCTGCATTCCTGTAAAGGGGGAAGAAGCAGCATATTACACATTATAACAATTCATAAGTAAAATGATATTCCGTCTTCATGCTTCCTGATGAGGGGGGCGAGTCATGAAGACGGAGACTTGGTCACGGCGGTTGGGAGAGGCTCACTTGTCGAGCCCTCTTCAGATCTTCCTTCCTACGTTGGACTTTCTCGCAGATGTCCGTGACTGCGTCCCAGGGTGTTATGCGTTCCAACATGGACGGGACTAATCCCTCTACCGTCCATGTGACGCCAGCTCTGCAACGCAGCCACCATCTCTACGATTCGGTGGCGCAGCACTTGTCCCTCATCCCTGCACCCACCCTTGCACACGTCAACCCCTCAACGCTACTCCGGGGACTGAAGAAACACTGAAAAATGAGAACATTCCTATTATATTATATGTATTGACGACGGCCGCTAAGTATATTATTCTCACTTAGAAAATCTTTAGCAGCCGTTCGATTTCTTCGGTATGAATTCACAAATTCGCTAAAGGTTCGTGAATACTAGTGGATTGTATTATTTAATTTCTAAATCACTTTATTTCACAATAGGTACACGGGCATCGTGACCCCTCTGATGGTAAACTACCACTGCCTTACCTTGGAGAAGGACGGCTTTATATTTACTTATGAAACTAACAATAATTTACCGTGTTTTTGGTCGTTCTTAAGACTCAAATAAATCAAGTTAAAAAGGTTTATATTCAAACATTTGTGACTGACACTACTATTTGCAATAAATTTATCTCGGGAGTTTTACAAGTTTTTTCAAATAAATTATAAACTAAAAGGGTATGCTCTGTCTCAGAGTTTCACCATTCAACTCGCGACTCATGAGCATCCCTTTCTCATGCCGTTCCTAATAATCCTTTACAATACATATTCGAAGTCAAAAATCTCCTTTCTTAAATTGGCAATTCACAGCGCACACATGTATGCCATAAATTTCTAAGAAATACTATCGATTCTGGGCCGAAATGTTACATAATTAACTATTAATCACAACACATGGGTTTTTGGCCAGATGGGCTCGCTTCGAACCGAGACAGTATTATTTCACTTAACACCAAATGGTTTTATCACCTCTAATTAAATTTAATTTTAATCGTCGAGTTGCCAACAATTCGGTTAGACTAGGTTATATCAACATGTAGTTTTGTGATAAGTGTTTATTGGTTTTTATATACTTTGAATAACTCTTATTATTTGATTGGTTGTGTCATCTGCTGGTGAGATTGTGCCAGGGGCCAAAAAACGCCAGGGGTCCCATAATAAAACAGCTTTTCTGAGGCTGTACGAATCCCAGGAGTCTCGCGCTCTGCGGTTGCTAGGCGGGCGTATCGATTGTCGGTCTGCCGGCAAATAGTAATGAGACCTTCCACAACTACGAAAAATAGGATGCCACCCGAGACAAACAAAATCTGAACGGGCAAATGCACGATTCAAGACAGTGGATGCCGCGTGCAGAGGCGAAACCGGAGATCGCGCACGGCAAGCAGGCAGGTCGGATTAACCCCTCGATAATCTCGGGGCTAGTGTTCCGAGTTCCGCGGCGCAACTGTTACTGAATAAGCCGCGCTAAATGGGGCCCATTAAAAAAATAGAATTAATATTTTAAGCCCCGACTGTTAATACACTCGAAAAAGAATTCCATTCACGTAATTGTTTTTTTTTTTAAGTAAGTAATTGTGAATGAGCCTGTAGCCATAACAATTATTTATCTTGAAATCACCCAAAGATTTGTAAAACAGACGATTTAGCTGTGCGATAATTTTATGGAACTTTGTTAAAATACCGAAAATTCACACAATAATTAATGATTAAAATGATTAAATTTCAAGGGATCATTATTGAAATACTTGATAATACATGTATGTAGTTCTCTCGCAGGCATTATCATTATCATTTTTAATGCGGCCAAACCGGAAGTTTCGTTTGAAATATAATTTTCCGTCACACCAACAGGACTGACAAGCAGCCGTCGGGCTCACGATTACTCACGATTACTCACGATCGCTCACGGCTCACGACTCACGGCTCGTGATTCGAGTGAATTAAGCAAATTTATCGAGTCGTACAAGAGAACGCGAGCAGGCGAGAATTGCGAGACGGTCCGCTGTGAAGACGTGCGTGTATTTTAATATGACTTCGCAATTATTATACTTCGTATGAAAAAAATATTAGGAAATATACAGCGTTCTGAGCCGAGCTTATTATCTAGATTTTATTATTCAAAATATAATTTTAACATTTTATACAACCGTGTAAATGGTTTGAACAGCTGAACGAGATTTGATCTTTTAAAAATATACATTACGCAAAAATATTATTTTATGTTTTGCAGGTGTATTTTGTAAGTTTTACACATTTATCTGATGTTTCGATGTAGATATATGTTTATAGGTTTTAACAGCAGTTTTATATGTTACAAATCTGTGTTTATAAAGGATGCATGTAAAGACCCGAGGTTGAGTACTGCTACTGCTGAGAGCTACCCAGAGACTGCCCCAGTTTTCTACCCCCACAAATTTTCGCATTTAATTAAAATTACACTCCTGAAAATTAAAATTGCATGTTCCTTGTTTCCGTAGGTTAGTTAATTTAATCTTGCTGAATTATTCAGATCGCGAGTTAAGATTAAAAAATCACTTAGAACGGCCCCGTCTGTAATCTCCCTGATGGGCGCCAGTCGCCCCCGGGGCGGGGCAGGGGCGGAGGGAAGGGGAGGGGCGCCCCCCCCATGCCCCCTGCCCCCCCCTGCACCCCCCATGCCCCCCCCCCCATGCCCCCTGGCCCCCCCTGCACCCCCCCCCCCATGCCCCCCCCCCCGCCCCGGTGAGCTCCTCACCCGCTCGTTAATTACAGGTACAGCGCGGCCCGCGGAGGCTGTACGCGGACCTGAAAAACAGTATTTCAGGAATACAACGCAAACAACCAAATATCTTTTGTCAGGAACCGCTGAGCGCTGCGCTTAAAGATGTATTTTTTTTTTTTTTTTACAAAACTCGAAACCTTTCACCGAAAGCGGGTCTCTACAGTGGATAATTATTTCGTGTTTAAGCATTCTTTGTGTTCAAAATGTTTCAGAATTTCCGAACGCCTAATGTGATTAGAATACGAAATTCAATATTTTTGACAGAGAGTACTTGGTGGAATTCCATTTTAATATTTTGAATAAAAATACTTAAAATAAAAATACTACTAAAGTATTTTTATTCAAAATATTTTATTCAAAATATTGATTAGAATACGACACGTGGAAATTGTATAAAAATGTTTTCCTATATAAAATTTTTCTCTTTCAAGTATATCGTATTTTTTTTGAAAACAATCGTAAAGTTAACGTTACGCAATATTTGCTCAAATCGAAACTGTATTATGCTGTATTATTACATAAGTAAATATAATATAATATCTGGCGTTCAAAAAATATTTTTTCTAACACAAAAGTTATATCTCAAAAAATATTGAAAAATTTATTTGAATTTTTGTAATTATTTTATTGAAAATAACTTAACAAGACTCCATTAATATTTAATGATCTTTCGTGATTTAAATGTTTTTTACACTTAGTTTCGTGAATTGATATAAAAATTTAATGCTCGCTACTGCAAAAATTAAAATTTGACAATTTAAAAAAATATATATCATTTCCTTGGCTAAACGTAACATCAATGATTCAACTCAAATTAATAAAGCATTTTTTTTTATCAACAATACTAAAAATCATTTTTTCTGATGATGATTCCAATCTTTAAATAAAATTAAAATTTTTGTGAAAGATCACACAAAAACCAAGTCTCTCAAAACCAGTCAAAACCTATCTCATCTTTTTGAGCATGAAAATTATAGACTGCTCTCTACCCTTCAGACGTGGAGATTCCGCCATTAGTATAATGTCCTCTCGTATGAGGGTTAATTAGGGAGTGCCTGCTCTTGCCTATTCAAATAAGTCACTTGTCGACCACTTCACTTCCGGTTCTCAATATTTTCCTGTTAGAAAACATATGAAACGAGAACAGATCAAATTTAAAACTTTCCCATCAGTTAAGAACTTCATTAACCCTTGTTTATTGACATCACAGATTTATTTTAGCCCACTTATTACTCCATGGTCTTGCAGTTTTCCAGGTAAAACGATACCTAAAAAATATGTATTATTTGCCTTTTTTGTTATCGTTGGGCAATATCAGACTCTAATAAAAATTCTGATGTCTGATAAAAATGTTTTATATATGGAGTATGTGAATATCGATTTAATGAGAATCGACAATAAAAGTCACAGTAAAAAGTCTTTTTTTTGTTTCGAAACAAAAACTCGTTCTCAAAACTACTAAGGATTAAAGCATCAATTTAAGAAAACAAATAAGCAATTCAATCCTATAAAAGTAATACGAGATGGTGATCTCTTTTAGCACTTGATTATTTTCATGCCTTGTGTGGGTGTTTTCAGGCTGAGCCTCTTCATTTGCTGAAATATAATTCAAAATGTAAAATTTCCACTTAAACTTTTCGTGAGTTTCAAAAAGCCGCGATGCTGAAAAAAATTTCAAGTGGCCCTCCAGGCCGGCGGACCGGAAGTTCGTAATGGAAAAATTCAAGTTTCGACTAATAAGCCGATATCTCATCCTGGCAGTCTTTCAATTCCAGCGCGACGTTCGGTTTAATCTCTCCGCGAGGGGATCGGAAGTCCTGAAAACCTGCCGGAAACGGCGCCCGAGGGCTGCGCTGCTTTGGCTTGGCGGAAATGACGTCGCGCCCGAGCCTCTCTTCAGATGTGAAATATCAAATTTCTGCAAATAAAAATAAGTGTTCGCTCTTCTCGATGTTATGGGATTGGTTTTGTTTTCGCAGGGCGCTGTTTTTGCGAGGGTTTTTTTTGCCAATACCATCCCAGTTGCGTCTTACTGTATTGTGTTTGAAGAATAATATTTACTATTAAGGAAGGTTGATTCACACATAAAACTATAAGAAGCATCCTTAAAAAAGATTCTCGATATAAAGCCGGAGATTATTTGAGCAGGCTACACCGAATCGTAACTAGCCAATAGCGTCCTATTTTACGTTTTTTGTTTAGACTAAACCATAAAAATACACCCAAAATATAGTGAATTTCTGACTCGTACAAATTAAACGAAAAAAGTTAAAATATTATTGTTTACGAAATCGAGATTATATATTTGATAAATGCAGCTAAGGTAGAGTGTGAAAGTCTCAGGAAGTATGTCTGTAATGCACCGAGGCTGCCTACATCCGCCCTTACCTTCATCCCCTTCCAGGTGTACCAGGTGTTTTCCCGTCCCGAGGGTTGATCTGAGCTTAGTCACGAGAAATTTATATTTCATATTCTTGTACTAAAAAGTAAAGTTTTATTAATTGAATATTCTTTAAAAAAACTAACCTAACGTGCATTTAACTTTTTTGCTCATAATTTTATCCACTGTTCTACTTAATCATAATTTTTAATCCATAAAAAAAGTTTTCGATTTCTTTAAATCGGTTCAAATATTATGTTTAATCCGTAATATATTTTAAGATACTTTCGAGGGTTGGGGGTTGTTGAACACTTTCTGTACAGATCTCGCACCCCCGATGACGTCTCGATTACTTTCCTGTTTTCATTAAAATTTAGTCAGTCTTTTGCAACTCTTCAAATTTAAATCAAAATAAACGTTGAAATAATCGCACTGAAGGAAAATTTACAAAGCGAGATTAGTTACTTTTGAATTGTTGGGGATTATTTTTTAATTAAAAGTATTTGAACATAATAAGATTTGAGGTATATTTTTTTACAGAAAGTACTGTGAAGTGATCCCACTTTATATTTTTTTTAAGTTCGCCGGCAAGATAGGCTTGCATTTTCAGGCAGAAGCTCTAAAACAAACCTAAAATAATGATATATAGTGTGTTTTTTTTTTTTTTTTCAAATTCTTTGTACAGCTTAGTGTAATTTTAGCAAATTAGCGATTACTCCTCGATAAATCGGTGTAAATTTCATTACTAGTTAATTATAAGGGCCCGACGTCGACTCCCCCGAGGACACAGTTCTCGAATAAACTCACAATAATTCACTCTGGGCTGCAGAACTTCCACCGATTCACGGGAACTTGCTAATATAATTTAATATTCAACCATTGCCAGCAAAACAACGAAAATTAATTGCAACATTACACTAAAGCATTCAACAATATCTGCTATTGATTTAATATCTGAAATATTTTAAATAAATAAATAGTGTTTGCTTATACAATAATATGCACATAAAACACAGAAATCAGAAAGTGTTTCTATTTTTATTCAATGTGAAATAAGCTATGTTTTTTTTAATTTTATTTTTTATAAAAAATGGTATTATATATTGTATATTTTCTTAATATACCTAGTGTTAAACATATAAACTGTTACAAGCATATCGATATTATCTTTCTCAAAAATCTCATTAGGAGCTGCTATAGATCTTTCGTGTCCTTGCTATATTTTAAATCATAAAATATTATTAAAATAATATCAATGAAATTTTCATAAAATATCTGACAGTACAGTGAATAAACTAATTATTTTTTATTGATTTATTGTTTCCGAAAATGTGTTTTTAAACATAACGGGGTATAAAAATGGCGGTGTAATATATAATGCATAATATATGACATAACATCATTCTAGTTTGGTTTACATCCGCCACCCCGCGAATCCGACCCTTGTTGACTCGCGCAGGGCAGCCTGGTCACCCCACCTCTCCTCCTGGTCACCCCACCTCTCCTCCTGGTCACCCCACCTCTCCTCCTGGTCACCCCACCTCTCCTCCTGGTCACCCCACCTCTCCTCCTGGTCACCCCACCTCTCCTCCTGGTCACCCCACCTCTCCTCCTGGTCACCCCACCTCTCCTCCTGGTCACCCCACCTCTCCTCCTGGTCACCCCACCTCTCCTCCTGGTCACCCCACCTCCCCTCCTGGTCACCCCAGCCTCCCCGCTGGACCACCCCAGGCTCCGACTCGAAGTATTAATGACGTCATAAATCGGTCGCGCCGCCACCGCGCGGGCCCTTAAAAACTTTGCAGTGTTGTAAAGTTTATTAATATTAATGATCTGCGTGGTTCGAGCGGCTAAGCCTTCGTTTTTAGCGCCAAATCTGTGGTGCGGCTCATCTCACGCGTGTCAAACTTTTAAATGCGCATTTTTTTGCGTTTCAAGGAGGCTGCGCGTCGAAATCGGGATGTTTATTTTTATTAGCCGCATTCTTCTCGATTAGTGTTTTAAGTCGGAATACTGAACGCACAGTATTGAAAACCGACTCGCGGACAATTGAGCGAAAAATTATGGGGCTCAATATAAATACTCATCAGGTTCAAATGCCTTCTCTGATACAGATAAACATCCCAGAGAATTGAATATTTTAAAAAAATTATTTTTTGTAATATTATTTTATTATAGTCGTAAATCGAAAAGAACCTCTCAATTCGGTTGCGAATCATCCACCCCGCTGCGCTCACGAGGGTTGACAGACTGGAACCTGAGCTACTTGCTGAGTCACCATAGCTGTAAGCTCAAAGAATATTCCAGATTTTTTAGACAACCGAGCTCTTTCACGATTTTCTAAATCTGCATTAACTTTGGTGCAAAAGAGCTTATTGTCTCTGGCCATGATTTATACGATTAATGCACAATCGTATTTTTTTGTAAAAGAGACCCCTGACAGTTGCAATTAGGAGGGAGATATAAATTTACAATATTTCATTGTTTCATGCGTGAATCACTTATCTGAAAATATATACACACACACAATAAACGTGTATCTATATTTGATTGGATGTGAGTGTTCGTATAGTGCGTCATGTATTATTTGATTTACCTGAAACAGGCTTTACAATATTATCACAAAATCCAGAGTGAAATCACAGCATGGCCGAGTTCAAAATTTAATCACACTAAAATATGAATGTATAGAGATACGGCATGTGCGATAATAGGCCAACTCGGAATATAGCAGCCCCGGCGGGGATAGAACCTCCCCCACCCTGTCACAGCCCCTGGCTATTCTCACTTCTCCGTGTATCCATTCCGATTTCCAATATTGGATAATCGTGTTGCAGATTTACTCATGGAGAGCCAGATTCTACCAATTTAGTTTTCCGTGTGTGCAAGCTATTACATATTTGATGAAATGCAACTGCAGATATTCTATCGAATATATAAATATATATAAATTCCGACGATGGTATAAAAGTGCAAGGTAGGACTTTGGGTATATTTTCAGAAATATGGTATGTAGCCTACTGCAGCTGATTTTCTAATATCTGCATAAATTTGCACTAATTTCTCAGCTACAATAGCAATAGATACCATGGCTATACCGAATATATTTAGCAGATTAACCGAAGCTGAGATTAGGAGCTGAATTAGTTTAACCCAGTTAGCGCAGACTGCTCGGGACGTTACCGGTTAGCGCTCCTGAAAAGACGGCACTCCGGAGGCTTCAGGAGCTGGGGTTGGAGGATGCGGGATTTATCAGCTTAACTTGCAGGAGGGAGATTGGGAGCATTGGCACTTGTGAAGGATTTTAAACCACAGGGCCCAAAACCAATATTCATTTATTCAAATAATTAAATACAATACTACTGACTGATCATTTTTTTATGTATCAGCATTAATGGAAATTTAACGAATTGAGAGATAAGTATAAGCAATAAATTCAGCTTTTAAGTGGCATTTAAAATATAATATATAAAATTGAACAGATAATTAAATTAAACTAGCAATTAAACCTAACCTAACATAACCTAACCTAACCCAAAACCAATATTAATTTATTCAAATAATTAAATACAATACTACTGACTGATAATTTTTTTATGTATCATCATTAATCGAAGATATTGGAAAAAAAATTAACGAATTGAGAGATAAGTATAAGCAAAATAAATTTAGCTTTTACGGGCTATTTAAGTGGCATTTGAAATATAATATATAAAATTGAACAGATAATTAAATTAAACTAGCAAAGTTTAAAGTACACATGAAATAATCACCCCAATTTGGTTACTATAAAATCAATTATGTCAAAGTTGTATATTTTTATAGAAACAATTTTTTTTTACATTGAAAACATTTTTTTCAAATCTACCGGTGAAGTAGGAGATTACTGAGTTTGAAGTGGTTTCAACTGGTGGATTAAAGAAAAAAACTTTGGAGGAAAACCTCCCCAAAGACAGGATTAAGCGGGGAACTGTGCGATCATCGAGGTGCGGATTATCAAGGAGGATTACTGCTGTACTAATTTATGTTTTGCAAATTAAATTGAATTAAATTAAGTTTATTTAATTCGCAGTGTATTTTTTATTTTGGTAATTGATTTGCACGTGAAACGACGAGAATAATTAACCCTTGTCTCTACGGCTATCGCAGCCCAGTGTTTCATTCAAAGCCGCAGCAGCTTTACACCTGAGCGAGAATTATAATCGATTTATGCAAGTGTTAAACCAATTAAGATGATTGTAAATGGCTTGAAAGTATTTTTGATTTTATTGAATTTCAAATTCAGCGTAAAAAAATAAATATTTAGATTTTCTAATCAAAGGCGCAAAAAAAAGATTGCCCCATTACAACTTTGTTTGCAATATCGAAAACTTTTATCATTTCTTTAAGAGTATAACAGTTAGTGAAGAGCTCTTTTTGTGTTAAATATATTGAATACAGTCAGATTATTAATTGCGTCCTAAAATTATACAAATTTCTCGCATAATATTTCTGATGATATTGTTTTGCGATTGTATTTGTGACTTTTACCTAAAAACCAAAACAAAGCCATAGAAAACTTAAATATCCATTTGTTATAAATAGTGAATATAAAATAATAACATCAATTAACTTTTTTACTCAAGTATCTTAAGAAATTGAAAAATCTTTTTGAAAAATATGAGAAATAGCTTGTGTTTTTCAAGCTTTTGTATTTTATTAAAAAATGAAATTAGGCTGTTATTCCAGTAATTATAGCTTGACAGTGATGGAAAAGTTACTAATGATTTTTAAAAGCCTTAATTCTTTTTGAAATATTCAATAAATTTACACTCTGTCTCAGTAAAGGCCGAAATTTATTTCATCCCGAGATATTAAACGGTTTGTTTAATTATTCATACAAGAAGCCTGTTGGTGTTTCCAATACAATTTACATGGCTAAAAGCTCACAAAATGTCACACAAATTTTAAAATTCAAATTTCACTTTTGAGTTTTCCTTCATTTTCACGATTCAAAATGAAATTGAGAATTAGGCAATTTTCAACGTTTTATTTCTATGAAAATGGGGTCGAAAAAACAGACAAAATACTGAATTACTACCTTAAAGGGTATTGTATTCATGTTGGAGTCACAAATTCATCATATGCATTTAATAAAAGGAAAAGAGGCCGAATTTATTAAAACGTCTTCTTAAGTATTTTAATTAAGCAAAACTTAAATTTTTCGCGTGTATTGCTTTTCATGTAGTTTTTTTTTTTTTTTTTTGAGTCCCTTAAGCAGCTTGCTCTGTTTTGAAATTCACCGCACGTCACTGGAAACCATCAAGCTAACAAATTATCGTGAGGGCGTATTATGCTCTGAGTGGGCGCCTCGGGGTATCAGCTGATTCCTGAAAACTGGAAATAATCCCGCCAGGCTGAAAAAAACTAAATCCAGCAGTATTTGACGATCTTGTTTAAAGTTTGACATTTTTCTGGGAAACTTTGACACTCCATCAAGGCTCGAGCTCCGAGCAGGCCAGCCGAGATGTCATTAGCTTCTTTACATTGGAAATTTTCACCAACTTCAGTGTATTAGCGTTACATTAAAAGTTTGACAATGTACTTCACGTAATCTTTGTTGGAAATTGCAATTTCGACTAACAATCGCCATTTCATCTAATGGTGAGCTTGTTGGCTGTTTACTTTAAAAATAATTTAAAATTTCTGAAACATGCTTTGCTTTCTACTTTTATTATGTATTTATCGTTCGTATCTCACCTCATATGACTCCTGTTCATACAGTAGTATATAATAATCTGTAGATTTTTAATAATAGATTAAAATGCAAATATTTTTGTACGATAGATCTATATGTGTATTTATGCAATTAATAACAACCAAAAATAGTTTATAGAGCATCATTTTGTCTGAAAATGCTAACGAGATATGTTGACGAAACTAGTCAAAATAAAAACAAAAACGTAGAAAATCTTGCCAAAAAAATTAATAATGTTCAATAAGCGCTGTATATAAATTTTGCAGTCTATTTTTTTAACGAGCTGGATGGGCTGCAAACGTTTTATCAAAATATTATTACTGGAGATTATGAGCTCAAAAGCCTTGTGTGTTATTCTTTGTAAGATAAACATGAAAAACAAGGTAATTCTAACAAACTTCAACCGTTTTGAAACAATCCCGAAAGTGAACTTAAAGTTTGAAAGCCTTCCTGAAACGGTGCCGGCGGTTCACTATCCCACTGGTGCCTCCGCCAGAGCCTCCTGTCCCATAACTCACAGCTCGTAACGCACGACCCTCGGGCTCCAGCTATGGCTGACACAATTCAATAATCGGATAATCGAATAAATAAATGTACAAAATGCGAAACCTGCACTAAAATAGACATTGATTTTGATAAATTAAAAAAAAAAAGTTGAAAACTTGCTGTCTTCAGGATCATAAATAAATACCTGCAGAATCAGAATTGTATTTTTTTTTCGAAATATTTATTTCTATAAAATTACAAGCTTTTATGCTTTTTTCGTAATTTTCTGCACACTATATATATTACCGGGCACAGCTGCAATCACCTCTAAATCTTAGTTTTATCGGATAATCGAATAAATAAATTTACGGAATGCGAAACCTGCACTGATATAGACATTGATATTTATAAATTAAAAAAAATTAAAGTTGAAAACTTGCTGTCTTCAGGATCATAAATAAATACCTGCAGAATCCGGATTGAATTTTTTTTTTCAGATTATTTATTTCTATAAAATTACAAGCTTTCTTAATAAGAAGTTTATACTTTTTTCGTAATTTTCTGCATACTATATATATTACCGGGCACAGCTGCAATCGCCTCTAAATCTTAGCTTTTACATGTTCAGCTGCTTGCATCTCAATACTTATTTAATTTTTGCATTCAATATATTTAGTCTTCAGTGTCTTTAACTCGCATGATAATTTTTTTTTGACAAAATCTTATTGAAATTTTAAGGTTTCGTTCAAATAATAATTATATTTAAAATACACAAAGTAAGTTTTGAAATTAATCGTTAATTAAATGAAATTATTTAAATAATAAATAAATGGATGGTAAATTTTTATTAACCATGTATTCTTACATTATTTATACAATCACTCTCATATAAAGATTAATCTTTAATCAATTCAATTTGCAACTTGCATTCAAAGTTATCTCGCTTATGAATAATGTAAGATTTTATATAAAATATATGTTATTATTTTTCCAATTTTAGATCGCTTTTCATAGAATTAGCGTTTTAATTAGTGGATGTAACAAACTTTACAGGTTGGTAATTAATGTTTGATTGAATCGGTACACCAAAACTCGAGGAGAAAGCCTTAAATTTTCAGAGACTTTTCCATGTTTGGACATGAAATTGCTCGTCCGGAAATAGCGTTACCTTGCTAAGCAGCTGTAGGCGGACCTATTAAAGGTTTGTTCTGCCATTAAATAGGAGATCGGCTTTCGCGGTTCCAGCCCGGGATGCTGAAGGCTGGACCGCAGTCCGGGTCACCTGAAAATCAATACCTCACCACTCGAAAGGGTACATTTCAAAAGAATTTACCGTACCTGCCTATACTAAAACCCTTGACATTCTAAACTGTACATTATATTGAACAACTTAACCTTTTTAATTATTAATTCCATATATTATAATATTTAAAAAAAAAACTTTATTTTTGAGGCAACACGGATTATCGCAATCGTTTGCCAATTGTTATAAAGTATTTTTTATTAATAAATTAAATATGAGAAAGCGTATCTCTCTTTGCACGCCGCAGTAATTCAAAGGATAGTGTTAAATTATATTAACTAGAACACCAATTATATATGGAATCTGGAAATGATATTCTAAGTGAATTGAAACTTTGACCTCAGAGTTTCAATTAGGCAGTTCCTTATTGGGGCGGATTCATCCCCCGTGCTGCCCCTTGTCGCTTGTCACTTCCGGTCCTCTGCTGCTGCTGAAACTTGGAGTTAGTACCGGGAGAGAATGGGCCAGAAACACGAAGGAACTGCAATCTTAGAGCCTTAGCTTGTCTAAGCTTCCTTGCTTACTATTAAATTTATTTTTATATAAAAATTTAACTCACTATTCTGTAACAAGCAGATTGGAAACGGCCACAGAAAAAGTAATTCTTCAATGATTATATATTTTTTATTAAGTAAGCGTCCTCAAGTTTTGGAACATAAAAAAAACCGTAAATGTGACATAACATCCATGAATCTTCAAACCTTTGAATACACTGATTTAGTGTGAAAAAATGATCCATACCATCCCATTTGTACGCCTTTTTTTTAAAAAGATAATTGTCTCGTTTTGTCTTGATGTCGCGGTATAAAATCCTGGGTAAGTAAGAATAAAGCACTTAGAGAAGCGTTGGCGAGATGGGAAACAAACTAAAAATAAAAACTCAGAGCGAAACTTGCAGAAACTAATAAAACAGAGCCAAGGTTATTATTGTACGGAAAAAGAAACAAAAACATCAATTTACTAGTTAACTTTTCTTTATTTTCTGTTTTATCGCCCGATAGCGAGTTTTCACTCCAAATGAGCGGTGGACTTAAACTAAAACTATTTTCATGCTCATGAAAGATTACGATCGGAGGACGACCGTTTTGATGAGTTTCACGCGGTTGTTAGTCTAATAGTCTAAGTAGCCTTGATAAAACACCAACAATTTTTTTTAAATTAAAATATAAACGGAAAACATCTAGCGAACAAAAATAATCTTCAGATACTAAGCCTACTTATGGCTTTTGAAAAAAATTTAAAGCCTTGCTTTTGTCTCTTGGTTCAAAGAGACGACTTGGTCCAAAGTCTTTTCAAGCATAAACCCTTTCAGGTGTATTTTTACTATGATTTTCTGATTATCTCGTAAGTTCTAGGTTCAGCTGAATTTTAGAATTGATGTTGTAGGTAAATGGTTAAGAATCCTGGTGTGCTATCTATACAAACAATAAAGAAATCATTTTTTTATAAAAACATGCAAAAATATTGTATCTCATTGAACCAGATAGCAAAAAAATTGAAAAAAATAGTTCTAGTCCCCGAATTGAGGAACGATATAACTCTTAGCCTCCTTTTCATTTTAAACGTAACTTGCCCAAAAAGTAAACGCGCTGTAGGCTAAATCGTAAATATTCTATTCAAGTTTACATAACTACCGCGTGTTCGTGAAAATTCAACACCTAATGTGGAAATAATGCGCCCCTCGCAAATGTACTCTCAAATATTGGATTAATCTCTAACTCCGCATTGGTCTACATAACGGCATATTCATATCACGAATAAACGGCCTTCGTCGGCTAACCACTGGTCGACCCTGCGAGGGGTTATTTTTTATATTTTTACTAACTACACGACCGCATTACAAGGAAAATCAACTATTTATTTTATCAAGCAAACTTACACTACTCATTATTTATTTACATGTATTTGATCCAAACGATGATAGCCGCAAGTACGGCCTCTCCATTAATATAAAAAAAAACGAAAACAATGGTTGTCAACAGAAGGCTGATTGACAACTTTAATACATACATCGTCAGGTATTTGGGCAACTGGTTGAATGAGAACTGTGATTCTGACCAAGAAATGAAAGTTAGGATTGAGACAGCCCAAGAGATATAACCCTGAAATCTCGATGGAGATTCACCAAATGTTATGACGTCTCAGTTCTCCTTTGTGGAGTCGAAGCTTGGACACTGGAGACAGCTTCTATGCGAAGAATTGAGGCGACTGAAATGTGGCTGAATAGGAGAATCCCTAAAACACCATGAGTTGACCGCATTTCAAATGATAGAGTCTTGCACAGAATGCGCAAAGAAAAGGATATGGCCCAGGATAGGGATATGTTCAAGGAAATGGTCACCAACCTTTTATAGATCCAAACGACTAAAAGAAAAAAAGATTTGTTATCAACCAGCCATATGACTGATCATATTTATTATATATATTCCAATATTATAAGCGTACAGTAGTGCATTTTTTAAAGTATTAAATTATTTAGAAATTAAAGCCTCCAGCATCGTGTTGAAGGCCACGAGAAATTTTCATAAGTAGTTGTTTCAACCTTTATAAGTTAAAAAATTCTGGCGACTCTTAGGCCTTGGGCCTTAATAAAACTATGTCAGTAATTTTAAACACTAAAGACAAACAATTATTCCCGAGTAAGGCATCGCGACCCACAGATTGAAAAACACTGTTCAAATAATAATATTCAAGTGAGATGTTTCAAAAACACCTTAAATATGTGTGTATTTAACCTAAAGTTAATATGAATAGACTCAGTGTCCGATGAATCACTTGTCTGTATTAATAAATACATACAAACATTTCTTTATATGTAATAAGCGAATACTGATCATATTAAGTAAGTCACCCTTCTAGTCATATGCTCTTCTAGTTAGGGTTGTATGCATTTTTATTATTAACGACCTTTGTCTGCTCAAATTGGATGTAAATTTGAAATGACCTCTGCGAAAAAGATAAATCCACATCATTTAGATGTCTGGAAAAGTGAATTATTTTTTCACGACTTCAAATGTCTTGAGATATTTATCATTCAAAAATACAGATCTCATTTTTTAAAATGTCAGATAAATGTAAACATTAATTGTGTAATGTAAAAAATTTCATTGAAAAATTTATAAATTATCTATTTTTACACAAGCATGCTGTAATTATTAAAATCGTTATTTTTTATAAACTGTGATGGATTTTCAAATGTTTAAATATTTATTTAAAAAGCTTTAAAAGGTTACATTAAAGTTTACAATATTTTTATTGTGAAATCCATCAACTATAATTGACCTTAAATTATGAATCAGAGTGTTGTAATATAAATTTCAAAGGTAGTATTTTTTTTTTGTATTACAGTATAAACGGAGTTTTTAATGCAAAATCAGCCTAAAAACCAAGTTAAAAAAAATGTATATGTTAAGCTTCACTTATCTGCATATTTTAAAACTTAAAAAAAAGCTGATAGCTGATCAAAAGATAAAAAAAAATCGTTTGTAACATTGGAGAACGGGCAGGGTTGGAAAAGGTCACGTGTTGGACCTTCCCCTCTCAACCTTCCCCTGGTTCAGTTTTTAATGCCAGAGCCTCTTCGCGCGTGTCCAGTTACTGCCCTTTCTCTGTACCTTACAGACTGAAAGGAATTTTCCATTGGATTTTATTTTAAAGGGTTGGAACAGCGCGATGAGAATCGCTTTACGAAGGGAGTCCATCATGTCCGGAGTGTTCTCGGAAGACGCAGTTCACAACCCCACCTTGTGAAACAATATATTTTAAATCACTTCGTGTGATTTAAACGTATTATTTGATAAATAGTTTCTATTGTAACCAACAATTAACGAATGTACAACCCCTCGTGCATCAAGTGGCCAGCTTGCCAGCTTTTCCGACTGCGAAGTCCCTGTTTTAGAATCTGAGCGTAATAATTAATATTTTTATAAATTATAATACAGAAAAGCAATTAGAAACTGTTTTATAAAATATATACTTGTATTTATTTTAATGAAAGCGTAATTAATTTACCCCAGAGGGTACTTTTCAACATAATGCTTTTTGTTGGGTAAGCGCGCGACCTGATTGTATGCATTTGCTTGATGCTTTATATTCTCCAAGAGTCTAATAATAGCCGGAGGGGTTGTTTCTGCCAGTCAGGGGAGGAGGGTGTCTCGTGCGGGAGTACGTACAGCTATTTTATTTAAGGCTTTCACGGTACAGGAGACAAGGTGCGTCACGTATGCATAGAAACTACACGCGTGCGAAGTTCTGCGGCACTACCTACAAGTTTAATGCCGATATTAATTAAGGATCAGCCTCTTGAGGCCTTTCAATGTAAAACCTATCAAAATTTTCCGATGATTATATTATAAGTAGAATATCTGACAAATTTATAGATTTTCTTTATAATTATTATTTAATATGGGAACATTGGTCGTAAAGTTTTTTAAATATTGAAATCAAAAAATTCCTTGCGCGGATTATCACAAATAGAAATCTCAATGTCTGTATTCTCAGCAATATGTACTAAAACTCAAAATATCGTTATTCAGATATTTATTGCAACATTCAGAATTATTGTTATTCTCATACCAATATAACTTCATAGTCGCAATAAAAACAATTTTGGAGCTTTTGCTGAGTTACTTTGTTTAAACGATAATTCGTTTCCCCCCTTTTAAATGGATCCCACTCTCCGATTGGCTTCGGGAACTTAGCGATCGAAGCCGAAGCACGCGAGTCCGAGTACCGGCAAACATGGTCCCGCCGAAAAAAGCGGCTCAACACCCAAGAACAAAGATTGACATAACCTATGAACTCGATTTATTTTATTGTTAGGGGGGTTAGGTGAGTTTAGCTGTTTTGATTTTTAATTAAATTTGATATTATCTTAATTTATAACTTATTGTATTGTAGTTTTTTTTTTTGAAGCTCAGACATTTTTATTGTATATATATTGTCCACGTTTTCGTTTTTATTTATTATCTTTTTTATTATCAATCAGAGTGTTTCTGTTTGATAATGCCAACGCGAAAGGTTGGCGAAACCGGTCACTAATAAAAACGAAAATGTGGAAAATCACTCAAGTATTTTATTCAAAAATATTAAAATGGAATTCCACCAAGTACTCTCTGTCAAAAATATTGAATTTCTTAACATATTTTAGAATCGTGTTTTAGCTAATTAATGGATAATGTTTTAAAATTCACTAGCTCAGCGGGTTGGTTTGGGTTGGGTTAGGTTGGGTGTTGCAAAAAAATATCCCTTGTGTGGCTCTTCTGTGAACAAAGCCTGTCGCTTTATGGACCATAAACAAACGGCCCGGCCTTGTCTGTGGCCGGCGGGGAGGGAGGGGGGGAGGAGAGGGGGGGGGGGAGGGCCTGAAACCTGAAACATGAAATCTGAAATCTGAAATCTGCCGAGCGACCCTTCAGCAGTCTCCGCGCACATGACGTCTGATTAAAATAAAACGACACGTTGCTTTATAAATATTGTAAATTAATTATCGGTGGATGTGTTTCTTGGAAAAAAAAACGTTGAGAAGGCAAGCAAATAAGTGAACCGGTTTGTGACGAAATCTGATTTCCACTGTAGTCAAAAGAACAAAAGCACCGACCCTTTTTCCGGGAAGGCGACGGTTTTAATCCCACCTTTGTAAATGTACAAGCAATCAATTCACTCGCGAAATGATTTTTTGAATTAATTACACGATATTTCAAATAAATATATTTAGTTCAAATAGTCGGATGAGTTAGTTTCTTATATGCAAAATCATAAAAAAATAAAAACCTTCGCTTCGGTTCAAAACTTGTTGTTTCTTTGAAACAGTTAAAAGAGGCTGCTACTTTAATAAAGTTGAAGCAATGAAGGTAGCTTCCCTACACATTATGTTTGGTAAATATATTTTTTAATACATTTAACAAATCTTGATAAACGTATTCGTAGGTTTTAGGTACTGTTTTATGTTGTTGGTTAAAGCTTCTAACGTTTTGGTCCTAATACTAAGTAAAACTATCTTTAATGGCTCCAGTTTCGATTTGGAAATATCGGATACTTCGAGCAACTCAATTCTAGCAAACTTACTTTTTAAAAAGATCCGTCGAGGGCATAATAAGACTGTGGCAGATCTTAATGGGCCCTCCGTTTTGGGCTTGTTCGGGTGGTCAAATAGTTTCCACGTAATAGCGTTTAAAGTTATGATAATGTGACATTGAAACGAATTCCACCCCCGTTACGTGCAAGGGTGCAGGGCAAGTCGGAGGCTCGTCCCTTCCATAAAAAGCCTTATCAACCCTCGGCACTCCGCGCGGTGATTTATCTGAACCAGGAGTCATAAAGCCTCTGAGATAAATTATTTTTGCTCGCTTTTTAATGCGATCATCGAAATAATTATGGTTACGTTGATTTATCGTTTAATCTTAACGAACCTTTTTTTTTTTTACATTAAAAATATAATTTATCGAACAAATTTTAACTTTTAACACACAACATAAAATACATTTGTATCAGAAACAGCAATAAAGCGTATTAATATTACTAATAAAAAAAATTAAATTTACTAAGAGGTATCACTAATTGTAATTGAAAGACATTCGTCAACATCGAGAACTGAAAAAAATAATAATTTGTGGCCTCTCAGATGACTTCATATTTTGGAGGCTTCGTGGGGTTTGAACTATTGTTTGAATACAAGGAAAACTTATACGCAATCGTTTTTAAAAGCAATCCATGGGTTTTTATTTGAGATTTAATGGAATCACATTCAGACAGTTAGTTACATTTAACACTTGGCATTTCGTAAATACGGGATAAACAGCAAACTCTTGACTTGATTGCTGCAGTTGCGCGAGCGAGAGAGAGGCTAATCGGCGTTTTCTCGCTCACTCGATCAATTTCAGGAATAAAGCCCACAGTTTGAATTCACAGTCTCTGCAGTGCATTCTCAGCTTTGCGAGAGGCTTTGTTTGCTTGCAGTACACTTCGCAAAGTGCAGTGCTCACGTTTCTATGGACTACTCAATGCATATCATATAGGATAGAAAGTCAGAGAACAATTAATGAAAATAAATCAATATCATTTTAATAAATATTACCTTGTGTTTTTTTTTTTTTGATAAACCGTTTTAAAATATTCCAGGGGTAGCGCACAGGTGAGACACCCTTCCGTGCCATGTTAATTCGGCTGTAAGTTCGCTGCAGAGTCGAGGCTAACTAACCTTACCTGGGCAGGTGCCTCGAGGATTTTTTATTCAGTCACGCACCCCGCGAAGCCTTCACGATCCTTTCAAATGACTCAATCAAGAAACACTGCCTTCTAGTCAAACAACACTTCTGTGATCTCCTTTTGCTGGAAACGCACGTCGCAAAAGCACCACGCGAGCATTGTTGGGCTTATATTGAATTTGAAAAAAAATAGTGTGGATTCTAATATTATGTTTTGTATGCAATATCTATTAAAAAAAAATTGACTTTTACGTATACTGCGTTCTGAAGGGTTTTCTAAAATATTTTTGGAGTAATAATTAATATAATCACGGATTTTATAAATAGACCGTGATTTTTAAAAAAATCCTACAAGCAATATCAATTCGTCTCATAGCGGATTACGCGACGAGTTATGGAACACCGTATATAACAAATGCGAAAATAAAATAAAGTTGTACGGCAAAAAGATTTTATTTCAGTTAAGACGAGTATGATATTTCAATAGAAGCGATAACAATATATCTCCCCTAGGCACGCCGATAAGTTGGCCACAATATTGGGCCACTCCGACGATGAGATGGGGTGAGGGCGGGTCGTTAGGCCCTGCCTCCGGGTCAATATACGAATCAAAGCAATCGCAGTAAAAGCCGACCTCCGCCATGCATATTTAAAACACTTCAATAATGGCCTCGCGACTATAACAAATTCATGAAAACAGATTATCTGATACTTATTCGATATTTTATTTGGTTACTTTGCTTTTTATATATATATGATATAAGATATTATGTAGATGCGATAACGTTGAAGATATCATTTAGGCACATTTTGATATTGATATCACAAATATGGGATCTAAATAGATATATTATATAGAAAGATATCGTTGAAGATATTATATAAATGTGATACAGGTTATATATACTACTGTATAGATGTCATTTAGATAAATTTAATATATATATTTGATATGGTTAAGTATGTAATATAATTTTGGCAAAAAATACCAACAAAAATAACCGGTCGCTCCACAAATATATAAATCTAATTTACTCTTCTCACTTTGTTACACTCTTTTTCTCCTTTTTTGTGTGTTTTATTTGATTTGGAGCAAACAAAAAATTTCTAAATTTTACTAAAAGTATCGTCTTTCGTGATGCGGAAATTAAGTAAATAATATTCAAAAAAATATAAAAATAATTGTAGTAAAAACGCCCCCGAGTATTGTTTTTGGCATTTTATCAGATTCCGTGAGAATTCCCGAAGACGCTGAAAATGAATAAAATGAGGGAGTTGGCATTTTTAAAGGTACGCTTGATTGGAGGCCGAATTAATTATTTCCCGAGATCATTCCAGGGGCGGCGGTGCGAGGGGAGGCCCGAGGCTCCGAGATCGAACCCCTCTCGGGCATCGATCCTCTCCCCCACCACCACCACCACCACCACCACCACCACCACCACCACCATCACCACCACCGCCGCCGCCACTGGCCAACTGTGCCAAGGATTTTATTTGTTTTGTGTTCTTATTGTTATACTTTTTTTTTCATCGGGTATTATTTAAGGCTCCGAAGATGTATTGATGTCGGAAATACTGAAGGGTAGAAAAGGAATAAATACTTGCTTAGCAATTTCAATATCGCGCAACCCCTAGAATATTATAATTTTATTAACTCAGTAAAGAAGGGTGGCTAGACATTGTGGGCTATTTTCAAATAAATAGTGGGATCAATAACATTTTTTACTTTTCTCGTAGTATCTACTAAATTATTTATTTTATTACTGGCAGTGCGTCTGAATGAACATATCTCTATACTGGTGCATATTCCGCATCCATGTTAACTTTCTCCATTCCGACTTTCAGTCCAATCAGTTGCAGTAGACTCTATTTGATACTTCTGAAAATATTCCCAAAAAAAGATACTCGTACCTTACGCTTTTTTAACATCGTCAGGAGTGCACTAATAAAAATAATGGCTCTACAAGGCAACAATAATCAGTTGAGTAGTTTTAATTATGTATATTGAAAAAATCGTGTCGCGGGGATATTTGGGAATATATTGTATGGCCAATTGAAATTCACGGACTCTGAGGTGGACAAGCAAAAGCAAGCAAACTCGACGAAGGTCAGCTGGAGACGCAGTGCTTGGGTATTCCATGCATGACAGAGAAGTTAAGGGGGGAGCCCTCTAGTTTATAATTTGGTTAAATATTCATTTGTCACGCACCGCCGCCGCGGAAACACCCGCCGGGTATTAAGCGCGAATGACGGGCCTTAATGACAAGCTGTAATGACGAGCTGTAATGACGAAATGTAATGACGAGCCTCGAGACGAGCGACCACTCCAACATGCGCGATTATGTACGAACTGCCGTAGCTCAGGAGGGCATTAAAAATTAATATTTCACCCGTACACGATTTATGAATATTCAATGAGTACTGATTATACCACGACAGACAAGTTCAATTTGTAATACTCCACATTATCAAACGTGGTAATCAAACGCTTTTTAGGGATTCTTATCCTTTTAGTCCGAAAAACACAAAAGCATCGTTATCTCCTACCCATAAGGTAATTCATATTTGTCATTTGAATATAATCAAAACATAGTGAAAATGTGAAAAATTTAATGCCTTTGTACAATTTGTACTTTCTGGTGTCGCAGTTTGATTGTTTTATCAGTTGCAGCGTTATGGCACACCAGCGGCCGGTATTCAGTACCGAGTTGCTTTGTTATGCCGAATGTGACACGGTTTGGAGGCTGTGCTCGTGGCAGGCGAATTACCTCATTCAGTTCCACGTGTCACATGACCACGTGTACATTTCACGTGCCGCTCTGTTACGTGCCTCGAAATGGCAACGCATAAGCGCTTTATCCAATGCAACTTCATCAACTTAATATATAATAATATCGCTTCGTGGTTCACTGAATTACTTACCATTTGCAGTATCAAAAGTTTGAACTCTGAAGGCATAAATTATTTCATGTAGAAAGTATCGTTTAAAAAAATGTTTTTTTTTATTGGTTAGTATTATTCGAGTTGGCATACGAAGAAAAGCGCAGCAAGTGTGTCTTTGTTTTTTCTTTCGTTAAGACGGAGATCTCGGCTTCTCAAAACAAAGGAGGCGCGAGTGCCGGAAACAAAAGCAGGCGACTCGGCGCGTGACGTCACGGCGAGCCTTCAGGGAAGTGCTGAAATCCCTGAAATATTCACACCCCTGAGAGACAACGTACAGCTCTAACAATTCGTTTTTATTATCCGAAGATTTGCCGCTATTCATTATTATTTTTTTAAGGTATATTTTCTTTTAAAAACAATACAGACATTCGTTTTCAAAAATGTAAAAATTGATTTTTTTTTTGTTTTGAAAAGCCATTTTCTTAGTATTCATGCCACAGGCACAATTGCTTTCCTGTATTTCCTATTTGCAGCACGGTTCTTGAAGTTTTCAATTTAATTAAATAATCTTGAATGTTTCATATAATATTAATATTGAATTCAATATAAATAATAAAAAAAATATTGCTTTTGAAGTTCTTTTTCCATTTTCCAATACTATTGGAAATTGGCTGAAGTGCAGAGTGCAATGGCAAGTAGAGCTGATTTTTGCTTGCATGCATTATGTATAGCTGCGAGGTCGTTCAGTATTGACACGGAGCCTATTGCCACTGGAAAATGGCTCTTCGAGAAACCTTTCTGTGACATTTCAGTAATTGGTTTTTCTAAAATTGGAAGTATATCACAAATCGTTGGTGAAAAAAAAAAATTATATATACATTCATATGGTTTGACTGTTGGCTTATTTTTAAAACAATATGTTCAATATTTACAAACAACTTGACTTCAAAGAAAATACACTTGGAGTTGTTTGGGTAAATTCACAAACTCAATACAAATTATCAACTCTTGGAATTAATTTTAAGTCAATAAGGATGGAAATTCAACGTACACGAGAACTTGAATAAATTAAATGTCGATTAGTAAATAACAACATAAATAACTCCGGATGTAATTATTATTTGAAACTTTTATTGTAACTTATTTTATCGACTTGAGTTAAATCAATTCATTTAATAAAACATCAAACACAAAATTTTAACTGTTAAATTAAATTTATTTAATGTTACTCTTAAAGCCAATATTACTCGAAATCGAGCTAATTTTCAAACAATTTTGTAACTCTAAGAAAAAAAATATTTGCAGTATATTATATTTTCGATAAGGCGCCCAAAAGTTATAAGTTAAATAGCTTGTTATGGGTTACTTTTGTTTCCATTGATCAGTCTCTCAGAAACAGGTCTTATGTGTGATTAACTATATTATATAATAAATCAAAAGAATGTTTATACTTTTAAATATATAAATTTATTGATGTTTATTTCGGTGCACCCTGTACATTCAATAGCGCTATCCGAGACGAGCTAAGAGACGGAAGTTTTTTGAATTATTTGTTTTTCTTTGAAAAATACCCAAGAAGTTTATATTGCAAAACTTTTTATCAAAACGCTGTTAGTAATCAAATTTTAGATGTTTTTTTCACTCTTCCAGGTGCTCGCACAGTATTATCACCTCACGTCACTTCACGTGCTTTCACACGTTCACGCGAAAAATAATTAAAATAAATACACTGTCTTTTAATCAAATTTTACCAAAAAAATCTCAAACGAGTGAAGCAAGTTTGTTTAAATTTACATAGATGGCATTTTAGTTAATTTATTAATCCACAAAAATAATTCATAAAAAAATTCTGAAAAAGCGTATTTGTAACTAATTGGTTACGTTAACGCCCGATTTCAGAAAACTTGATTTAATTAGCAAGTTATTAAATATGTCACACATAGCCCGCAAATTGATTGCGTGTGATTGAATATGATCAAATTAGATCGCATATCGTTTATTTGGTGCGTAATTGTACTATATTTGACAATTTGTAATCACTGTTCAATTTAATCACTCCTCCGAAAATTAGCCAGTCATAATAATTTATTTATTAAATATAATATTTATTTAGTTATCTTTACTTTATATCATTGTTTTTGGTTAGATTTAACATTTTTTTATTAAAAATTAATTTAAAATAAATAAAACTTGGTATTTCGTGTACTTTTTGTGTATTTCCATCATTTTAGAGGCGTGACGTCGTGTGATATCATTCTGAGTGAGGTCGTGGCCTTTTTACGAGCGACTTATGATTTAAGATGGTACTAATGACGTCTATGTCACAATAAATATTAACTTGGGTACTTTTATTTTATTACGGAATTATCTAACTTTTAATGTACCCGAGAGAGAGCCTATTTATCATCGAATTTACTTCTTACCCTCTTTACAAACGGATGACGTACCACCCGTCATTTCGACGATATTCAGTCAACTCCTCAAGCAGAGAACACCCAAACTCATGGTAGAGCTTTCACACACTCACTCCCTGGTGTCACTTTTCCTTTTAAGCGTAAATTAGAAATGCTGTTCTCCGTCCAGACCTATGTCTGCTTACAAGCATATAGTCTCAATTTTAGTATTTTTTGTATGATACATGGTTAAACTATATACTCATGAAACGACGAAAACGAGCAACAAACAAACCGGTGCTCTACTAAGCCATAATGTGTTGGTTTGAGTCCCACTTTTTTCCCTGTTTTACAGGTGATTTCCAAGGTGAAATTTTTCAAGTAGACACCAAATAAAACTACGACTTTGGAAGCTCATATTTTGTATTTTGGAAAATACGAGCCTTTACATTGAAAGCTGAATATATGAGCTTTCAAAGTGATGAAAAATGTGAGCTTTCAAAGTGCAAGCTCAAATTATGAAAAATATGCCAAATATGAGCTTTGAACATTGAAAGCTCATATTTTCACTATGCCTTGGAATCCTCAAAATTTTCAAATATTTTAAATGAAAATTAAATTTTTTTTTTAAATTTTTCAAATAATTCAAATATTTGGAATTTTTGTAAATTTTGGTATTTTCTCAAATATTTAAATTTTTTTAAAATTTTTCAAATAATTCAAATATTTGGAATTATTGAAAATTTTGGTATTTTTCAAATATTGAAATTTTTTATATTTTCAAAAATTTTGTAACTTTTGAAATTTTTTGAAATTTGTAAAATTTTTGTAATTTTTGAAAATATTGAAATTTTTGATATTTTTGATGTATTTCATATATTTAAATTTTTTAAATGTATAAATAAATAGACGGAAACGGACGCAAAAACCCTTTGAATACATTTGTAAAGATAATGGCACAAATAGAGTGTGACATCGGTCGGGTGTGTTGCAGCCCATGAGCGTGGTGGACGTGGTGCGCGGCTCGGCCCCCGTGGCCCCCGCAGCGCCGCCCCCCCCGGCCCGCGCGGCGCCCCCCGCCATGCTGCCGCTGGACATGGCCGTGCGCCCCTCCAGCCCCGCCGAGGAGGTGCTCTGCTTCAGCGTCACCCTGCACAAGGACGTCTACGGCCTCGGCATCACGGTCGCCGGCTACGTCTGCGAGCAGGGTGAGTACCGGGACCTAAATTACCCATTGAGACCCTCCATATTTTTCATCACCTCACATTTTTCGCTTCTACAGAATATCATGAAAATGAAGATTTTAAAAAAAAATAGTTTATAAGCTAGGGCCAAAATTACCAATTGAGACCTTTCACATTTATCATATTCACATATTTCACTTTTAATAATATTGATCGTACTAAACATAATTCATATATGGGTTCAATTTTAAAATTGTTGTCTTGCGACAATAGTATACTATATATATTTTTTTAAACTGTTGAAAAAATTTATTTAAAGGTTCATCCTGTATACCATATATTAAGTCGTGTCGTAGATGTTCCCAGCATGAAGCATGTCTTCGAATTGTAGCTCCTTAGAGCAGGGGTCCCCAACCTTTTTGCATCCAAGAGCACATTCTAGAATGCCGGTCGGGCACCATTTATTTTTTCAAGGTATATTTATAAAATATTTAATTCCAAAAATATATTTATTATCAATATAAACGATATAATTATTTTCGCTTATATCTCTGCGTTTGGTTAATAAATATTATTTTTTTCAAACTAAACTTAAATAATTTTTTTATCATGGTCGTACAGCGGCGGGCACGCGTAAATCGGTCGGCGGGCGCCATGATGCCCGCGAGCATAGGGTTGGGGACCACTGCCTTAGAGGTTTGCATTAAATCAGAAATCATACACACTTATATCAGAATAACGTGGATCTATAGTGAATAGAAAAGTGTGACTAAAAGGTTTTTAATTTTTATTTGTCTGCTTGTGCCGCCCCTTTCCGGTAAAGCCTCTCTGTATATATCACGGCATATCCTGTATCACTCCATGGAGAGACTGCAAATAGAGAAGCTCTCGGCGTGGCCCCATTTTACATTTTACCTCTGAGTGTATTTAGTTGGTTTAAATTCCCGCGAGCAAATTGCAGTGAAATTGGAAACAACAGAACAGTCTAAATAGAATATTGATGGAACAACAACCATTGTCCATCAACTCCGGGGGGAGGAAAACAGGGGGAGAAAATAACAATGGGGGACAGTCGAATCTGCATCATCGACTATTAACTAGTCCGAACTGTGCCGATATATAAAGGAATACAACTATTGAGTCATTTAATGCGCTCGTGCATGGCTGCCATTCTGTGCTCTGAGCGTGTGTAAAGGATCGGTAATTGAGTAGTGGACTTGTTAGTAAAATTGCTATTGTTTCAGGAGTATCAAATCTAAACTCCAGATCTTTGAAAATGAATATAAGCAATATAAAACCGCGGTGTAGAAGGACCTACTACACTATTTCACTTACACTATAAATTCTGCTTTTGCAGTGTATGTTTGCAGTTTCAGGTTTTTTTAAATCTGTTTGCTCATAAAATAATGTTTGTAGTATTAAAACTGAATTTCGGTCCGACTCCATCTTATGCGACAGTGTAATGTTTACCGTAGCAAGTAATTATCCGCCACCATCCCCCGACGCGGCACAACCTGCCCGTTTACGCAAGATTTAATTAAAAAGGTCATTAAATATATGCCTGCCTTGATTTATTAAATTTAAAGTTATCCTGACTCACATCTCATAAAATACACTTTATGAATTTAAGCTTTGCTTTGAAGTCACCAGAAGACCTCCCGCAATCCGCGGGTTAAATATATATTTATTATTTTATTTCAATGGTGTAGCTTTAGTAGATAAATGTGTATAATTAAAGTATCAGCGTTTATGAACAAAAGTTGTAGATGGGTTTCTTGCTAATAATGACGCAACGGCGCTAAACACGCCTCGCGGCCAGAGTTGGCAGATGCGGCCTAATCTTGACGTTTTTGAAATTTTAAAATCACATTTAATTTGTACATAGATCGACCTTTTACGACCTACAACTAGACCTTTTCTATCAATGACGTCGCCGTGATCGGTCGTGCATATGCGGGTGTGTATCACATATAAAATATATTTCTTGATATTATTTTTTTGTATATAAAATACATAGCTTTTTAAAAAAGGTTTGTTCGAGTTAAACTTATAAATTATTCATTAAAACTTTTAATAAATAACAGATCTTCAGGCAGGTTTATAAGCTTGGAAGTAACTCGATTTTAATAATCTGATAGGGTTGCTCTTTGTATAAACGTAAGACTTTAAAACCCCATGCAATCAAGGGTCGTTCCGGTGGAGTTTGACTTTGTAAGTATTTACGTTTGTTTGTTTAGTTCGGTTTATTTTGTTTGCTTTGCGGTGACTAATTGCAGACAGAGCAAGACCCGAGGGACTCCGGCCACTCGAGGGGGTTGGTTTGATTTAATTTTACAAAACTTGATTTAAAAAATTACCTGTTATAATTTTTTTGTGTGTGTACAATAACACTCCTTCCCAAATGCCCAGTGCTTGCTCCTGGGGTTATAATGATTTGTAAGGGAAATAAATATTTTAAAAATGACCGCTTGCTGAAACCCCCTTCCCTCCATGTTTCAGAAGAGCTGTCCGGCATTTTCGTGAAGAGTATCAGCACGGGGAGCTCTGCGGACCTCTGCAACAAGATCCAGATCAACGACAGGATAGTGGAGGTGAGTCTGGCTGCCTCACGACACCCTGGTCCCTGAGCACCAGATCCATCTGCAAAGATTACCATACTGCCTTCGTGGCCTAATACATATAAGCATTAATATAATCAATTGTTTTAAGAGACACTGGGAGCTCTTTCACTACACAAAGACATCCTCGTATCTTCATGAGACGTTTTCTGTGTTTTGTACACTCTGCCTTTCTACTTCACTTTTTTGCAAAACAGATGGATCTTGATTTCCAGACCTTTATATTTACACTGTCCATCTTTTACTCGGTCTATCTATCTTTTTCAATTACCACAGTGCAGTTTTTTTTCATCGAAGTACTCAGAAATTACACAAAAACAATCCAATTTGGTGTCAAAAAGAACACCCGCTGCTTCGCTGGGGATGGTGGATATTGTGTAGCCTCTTCAGCCCTGTCACGTGTCATGGCAGAATAAAGCCACCCTTCAGCAGCAGCACCCACCCCCGCCTCCGCCCCTAACAGAAAACTCCATTACCATTCACCTGCCGCACTGGCCTGGCAGTACAATGAAATGCATTTAGGGACAATCGGACGCCACTGCCATTGCCATGACTGTGTTTATTAATTGTGTCGTTTACTAGTAAACCGGTTGGCTTCCATTTAGGTCAATTGAAGTGAAATGAATAGTAAACCATTTAATTCACTTCAATGTTGCTGTTTCTTTTTTTTATCAGTACTTACTAAATTTATATAATAAATTATGATGCAATCGCAATCCCAGTTTAAATAAGATATTACAGTGCAGTACGTGTATTTTAGTTAAGTACGGTTGAGTAAAATTGGCGTTGCCAGCATGGTGATGGATTCTTTGGGTTAGACGAAACTTATTTGGCCACGAACTTTTGCGATTTTTTTTCACAATTTTGCTGGTGACCAGTTTCGCGGGAAAACTTGGCGAAACCGCTCACGAGTAAAATAGAATTCCACCGAGTACTCTCTGTCAAAAATGTTCAATACTCGAATGTGACGCGTTTCAGGTGGACAACAAGCCCCTCCACGAGGTCAGCAACCACCAGGCGGTGGAGCTGCTGCGCGGCACCGGGCCGCTGGTGCAGCTGAAGCTGGAGCGCTTCCTGCGGGGGCCGCGCTACGAGCGCCTGCAGAGAGCCATCCGCGCGCAGGGCGGCCAGACCTCCCCCCGGGGGCCCCCCTCGCCCTCCGTCACCTCCCTGCCGCGCTGCCCGGCCACCATGGTGAGCACCCTACTCCGGCTCGCGACCGCTGCCCGCCAACCTCGGTTAGTTATCTGTGCTGACTGCGCGATTCCAGTACGAGGACTCGTCGGTGATGGAGCCGGAGCTGGAGTCCACGGCGGCCGCCCCTCCGCCGGGGTCCCCCGTGAGCGTCGCGGCTCCGGAGGACGTGGAGATCGTCATCGGAGGGAGCGCCCCCGCCGCCACGCGGGCCATCCAGGACAAGTGGCGGGAGATCCTCTCGCTGGAGCCCGACGGCCACGACCCCGACCTGGAGATCGTGGTGAGCACTGCCTTTAGATTCACACATATTTTTTATTATTTCACAGTACACATTGCATTACTAATACCGTGTAAATCGGGGGATAGCCCCCGATTTACAGTGGCGCTCATATTTCTAGGCATTTTAAAATTCCATTTGTTCTGAAGCGACCGTCTTCCTAGCGTGTGCCTATAAAGTTGCGGAGTGTAAGCTAATCGAGAATAACGAAGATAACGCATACAATGGGAGGAGAAGGTTTTGGGGATTTTGCTGAAGCAGGTATGATAGAACTAATGGCGGACGTAGAACTAGGTGAGGATGATTTAGTTGACATGGTCAATGAAACAAATAATCGTGACAGTTATCCTGATGAAGAGAAGTCTGAAGCAGTTCACAGCAAAAGTCGTCTGTGAACCATCACAAAGGAAGAAAACATTAAAGTCTTCAAAAGTAAAAACAGTTATTAAATTGCTGGTTAAATTTTCTAATTTATATTTCTTGTTTCTATAAGTAAAATGAATAACATACATATACCTTTATATTTTTGTAATTTTATGGATAGACCGTTTTTTTAAAGATATATTTAGTAAAATAAATGATTGAATTATACACATTTTAGTTTGTCTTCGATTTACATGGTTTTCTAAAGAACCTACCCTCAGTGTAAATTAGGTTTTTTTTTGCTTTCAATTATATGGTGGACTGTTAAAGATGATACATTGTAGCAAAATCAGGGTTAAACTTTCTGTGTAGGGTTTTTATTTAACTGGGATCATCTTTTTGCTCCCACGACATGGCAAGCAGTCTGTATAACAAGCAACTTTTAATTGTATACAAAATGAATGCGCTTCATATTCCAGGTGGGAATAATGATGAAGGAGCCTGGTGGAGGGCTGGGCATCTCGCTGGAGGGCACTGTGGAGGTGCAGAACGGCCGGGAGGTCAGGCCCCACCACTACATCCGCTCGCTGCTGCAGGGGGGCCCCGTGGGTCGCAGCGGGCAACTCAGGGCTGGGGACGAGCTGCTGGAGGTGTGCAATCATATTGATCTTTGCTGCTAAATGAAGTATATTGAATAGTCTCTAAAATATAGATGTTTTTGATCTGCTGCTTAATTGCTATAAAGTATGACAATATTTGAGTTATCAAAATATGTCAAATGTCCAGGTTTCATAATAAAAGATTAAAAACAATCAAAATCCTCCGTATCGAATTTGTAATTTACATCTCTAAAATTATTAATTGAATTCCATATAATATGTCAAAGTTAATCAATAGCGCTTCTCTAAAGTTTTCTAAAGTACTAGGCTTTCTCTGGATATCGTTACTAATTACTATCATTAAACAATATTATTTTTGAAGAACTAACTGTTTCCTTTAAAGACTCATCAAATGTATAAGCCAAAGCTTAATCTTAGTCATCCCTTAAACTTCCCTAAGGCATTGATAGAATTCTCAATATAGACTCCAGTGTAAATCAATACTGCTTCCCTTAAGTTTTATACAGCACTGGCTTTTTCAACTCTTCCCTTGAAATCAAATATCCTAATTGACTTTCAGATAACATTTTAATACATCAACTTTGATGGTTTATATTAAATTATGTTCAATAATGAAACTATTTGACATTGAATACTGCACAATGAGAATAAATGAATGATGGTTTCTGAGATATTGCTATAATGTTTAAATACGATGAAATATTGTACTAAAGGCAATTCTGTGTTATATTGTACAACCATTCCTGCCTATTCCAGGTCAATGGACGCCGGCTGTTGGGGCTGCACCACCTGGAGGTGGTCCGAGCCCTGAAGCAGCTGCCGGCCAGCGTGTGCCTGGTGTGTGCTCGGCGACCGGCTCGCCGACCACTCATAGACACCGCTCAACACAGGGCTGCCTTCGCTGCCAGAGTATGTGTGACTCTGCCCTTTAACTATTGTGATTCCTTATTTGTGCTTTACCATTAATTTATAATTAAAACTTTTGGTGCCATGACGGCAGTAACTTAGAAGTTTAACATCTTAAATTACTCAACTATGAGATAATAATTTTCAAAATCAATACAGCATTGACAAGAGCTAATTCGCTTGATAAAACTTAATTAAAAAATCTATAATTCCTGAATTATTGATATTCTATTTTTTTGTATTTTACACTAAATATGAAAAAAAATTATAGCGTCTTATCATATTAGCTATCTCTAAAGTCTTTGACTATATATAAAAGATTAATTTCAAGCAATGCAAACCAGGATTAAATAATAATACACAATAGACATAGAAATCACTTTGAAAATTAGAAGATTATAACAAATTTAATAACAAATATTAACCAAAAAATAATAATAAAACAGAATTTAACAACTATATGGATATTTATTTAATATTCGATAATAATAATCGCAAATATATTGATAAAAATTAATTATCATCGTTTTTAGGTTCTTGGGTAGATCTTGATGCGTATTTAATTTTTTATTGTAAATGACGGATTATATCTTGATTTTGTGGTTGACCAGAAATAATAAATACTTAACTGATAGCGTTTTAACCGCAACACAACTTGCAAGGTAATGGTGAAGCCCATTACAAATACTTATCCTTGTTCTTTATCACATTTCACAATAAAAAACCATTTCATATAACTTTATTACCGGTCATCGTGTGGGTCTGCTCTAATTTTTATTAGTAACTATAATCATTTTGTTTAAATGATTGTTTATTTTTTGTAAACTTCGTATAAATGAGAAGCAAACCAGTATTGGTGAATGTTTTGGTGAGATTGCAAATACTGCAGCGTGTGGAGTAAAAGTAACATAAGCATGAAGTCCTGTGAAAGAGCGATTCTCTATCTAAAAGGAATATCTCGGCAGATATTCTATAGAAATATGTTTAAAGCCAAGCCTAAAAATGTGAATAAAAGAAAAGATTAAAACATATTTAATAAATCTTATACCAAGACAATGAAACCCGGTGAAAGACCAATTCTTTACATTGAGAGAAAATCTAAGCAGATATTTATTATAAATATATTTTAAGTGATGTGTTAAAAGAAATCATTAAAGCATATTTATATAACTGACTTAATTATAAATAAAACAGTGATATCTAGTGAGTGGAATATTAGTAATTAAAAAGTGAAAATGTAAATGACAATGTGAGTCCTTATTAATTTTTGTTCATAAATATTAATTACATTTTCCAATAGACACTGTTGATAAAACGTCGATAGAACTGTTGCTAATTTTATAACTGATTTAAAGATCTCATGGAAAAGTAATAAAGAATATATATCTTAAACTTAAATTAAAAAATTGAATTTTGTTGAAATCCAAATGTATAAATGATAGAAAAAAGTAATTCATCAGTCATTGCAAATCTTGGGTGTACAATTTAGTTTTTCCGTTTTAAATAACAATTATTGCAATGAAATTACAATACTTACTTCAAATGTCATATCTGATAGGTTAAATATTTTCAAGGTCATATCTCTGACTTATGAGAAAGTACTTTTTATAGGTTATGTGTATAACACTGAATTCGTCTTCAGAGATATGAATACAATTCACTATTGGGTATTTGATTATTCACTTTTATTTGATAATTTCATTGAGATGCTAAATGAGTTTCACTGCTTCTTTTATAAATATGTAATTGAAAAACTTTATGGCACTAATCAATTTATCAAATATAAGATAAAAATATAGAGATGTTAAGTTGTACATAATTATAGTAGAATTACTTCTGTTGCAGAACATTTTAGGTGGGAGTCTTCAGAACTTGCTCCCTCCTCCGGAACGGATGATTAAGGCCAAGTCGGAGAGCAGTATCGCCTCCCTATGCAGCACTGCCCCTACGCTCACCCCCAACAACCTCGCAGAGTGTAAGTTTATTAAGTCCACATATTAAATAGTCTTAATTCTCAAATTTATATTATATTGGCATAATATAATACGTTGGTTCCTTTCCCTTACAGTCCAACCCTCACTAAAAAGCCGTTCACGCTCCCTCGAGCCCCTCAGCGGGCTGGCCATGTGGAGCGACCAGCCCGAGTACATCGAGCTGATAAAAGGAGAGCGCGGCCTTGGATTCTCCATACTAGACTATCAGGTCAGTATAACATACAAAAGTACCTTATTGTCAGAATATATATTTGTCACTTAATCTGCTCTCAAATTATAATTTGGTAGATTGCTTTTTTTTGGGAGGAGGGAGGGAATATAATTAATCATAAGAAAAATACACAGGAAAACCTTTTTTTAAATTATATACTGGCAAATAATCATTCTTAAGAAAAAATAAATCTCTATTAAATAAAAAATCTTGCAACATTATTACCTATCAGAACATTTAAATTGGTTGTGTTGAGAATAACTAAACCATCAGATGCTCTTATTGGTGCAATGGTCAGATAATATTATTATAAATATATATATATATATATATATATATATATATATATATATATATATATATATATATATATATATATATATATATATATATATATATATATATATATATATAATTGTTCTTTGTTTTAAATATACTTTTCAAATTATTTATTGGTGTTGGGATTATAAAAAAATTTGGTTAATTGTTAAATTTGCTTTCAGGATCCTATTGAGCCGCGTGGGACAGTGATTGTGGTTCGCTCGGTGGTGTCCGGGGGAGCAGCAGCGAAAGGAGGAAGACTTCGGCCCGGTGATCGTCTGCTGTCTGTCAACGGTGCTCCTCTGCAAGGAGCGTCACTAGCCCATGCAGTTCAGGCACTCAAAGCCGCTCCCAAAGGTATCAATTACTTAAATAATGGTTTTAAGACTCTTTACGAGGCAAAGATACGGCAAGCGATCATCTAGCCGCACACTATATAAACAAAAATTTAACTCCCAAATATATTAAACCATTATTTTTAGCAATATACAATAAAGATCTTTTGTTTCAATAGGAATTGTGAGGATCGGCGTGGCAAAACCTCTACCAAGCAGTTCTTTGGGTAACGGAGATAAATGCAAGAGAAATGACAGTCTCAGTAGTCAGGTAATAATTCATTTAATACTTATTGTGATATATTTATATCAATAAATAATAACTCAACTTTAATAAAGATATTGATACGGATGCAGTATTACATATTATTATAAATTTGCATTTCTCAGACAAATTAGATGTATATTTTTTATTTGATTTAATAAATTCGTCAGTCTTTCAAACTCTCTCCCAAGGATTGGGCAAGTGATTAATTTCTATGCGGTTGCAGTTGATGCTTGTAGACTTCCAGCTAAGTTCTTGAGCATCGTCATTTTAAGGATCTTGGTTTACGGTGGAGGTTTGTGGCCTCATACTTAAGAATGAATAAAGGCCAAAACCTTACAACTCCACATGCTGAGGATTCCAAGTTGGAGTTCGGGCTTTACTTTTCTCAAGACCCTGGTCTCTGAATCTTATGATAGGCCTCACTTCAGTCAGTTTTTAGTTTTTAACTCAACACTAATATTGTTAATATCAATATACCCACTAAGTTGAAACCACTTACTCAAAATAAAACACAATTACTAATACTGCATCCTTATTGATTTTTTAATCTAAACAAATACAGTTCGATGGCTATTATTCAGTTAATTTGATACATTTTTGATGAAATTACATTTAAACTGAATTTGCAGAGTGCATTTTGAGTTAATTTTCATTGAAATACTGAATACACGGAAATTTAATTAATACATACAATTTTGGTTTAGACCAAATGCATCAAGTGAAAATCTCTTAATCAATGAAATCGGTCAGTTTTTCAACATTTATTCAAATGCAATTATGTTATAACATTGAGAATTGGTGTCTGATAGGTCAGAAATTTGACCTTGACGAAATCTGACAACAACTTTTCAAACAATACCGGTAATTGCATCAGAAAAAATGGGTTTTATCTCGATGCAATTACGGCATCCGTACTCACCCCATTTAGTGTTTGGTTATTTGGAGCACAGACGTCACTAGTCGTATTACTTGTGAAGTGCGGAGACTTCATGCATATTGTACACTCAAGGAGAGGCTTAAATTTTAAAAGAAATCCCAAAAGTAAGTTCAATGCTTCATTATTATATTTTTCTATTTATATTTCTGTAGAACATCTTTCTAGAACTCATGGTATGGAATGATGGTACCTTGTTGATGATTAAATACCATAAAAGGGAATAAATAATATTCTATGGCTTTTTTTATTGAAGTTACGTAAAATATAGTTTTTCAATTATAAATTTCGTTTCCCGTGTTTTTTTTTGCTAAACAAAGCGAAACTTGTATCTGTAAATGCAAAAAAACCTGCCAAAGTTTCTTTATAAATATAGAGTGCTAGTGGTAAATATAGCATGTTTTTATGTAACCTTCCTTTCTAGTTAGTGAAAACATAATATTTTTGCATCTTTAGAAGAAATCTTGCAATATTTATAGATGATGTAATGTTAATTTTTTATAAAACCATTATAAAAAATGTTGAATTTCAATAATTCATTCACTATTTATTCCCTTTAGTGTACAATAGGTAGAAATCTTTCTCCTTGTGTATTTTTACAAAGCATGATCCAATAAATATATTTTATAATCTAACTTGCATGAACTGCCAATAAATAAACACAAACTAACTTATATTGATTGTTTGTTGTCATTTTCAGCATTACGAGACGCTACTGCAGACGTTCAGGCTTATTTTGAGGATTCACAATGATGTCAGTCGACTGTTCAACGACGGAAGAATCAGACACGAGTCAAAATGGAAATCATCAACCGACAGATGTGATTTTTCATTCCAAGACTTTATTTCTGATGGGAATTGCACTTAAAGATTTCTTCTTTTAACTCTTTGTATATTTTTTTAAAGAAAATACATGTGATTGATTTTCGGTATAATATTTTAAATAATATAATATCACTCTTCTACATGATTATTTTTGAAGAAACCGGTCATGTGGAAACCGATTATTTTATAGATACATGTATAAAAGTATCACATTATTATTATTTTTTTTAATAAAAGTAAACGAGTTGTAGAGTTTAAAAAATCAAAGTGGCTATTCAAACTCCGTCCTGCGTTATAAGGAGAATCTGCATTGTGAATGGTTTTAAACAATACTTACATTTGAGGAAAGAAAAATGCCTAAAATTATAATCCCATTCAACAATAGTTATATACTATATTTCATAATATATTTGCTTGCCGAGTTGAGTTTTTAAGTATTATGTTTTAAGTTACAATGCCAAAAGTATGTTCCGTGTACACAAGTCAAAAACTTTTGCCAGTCAGAGGTCTGCCTAAAATATGTTATTTTTATGCTTTAATTATTAGGTGATGTAGCAAATAACTACATAAAATATATAGCATTTAGGATTAGGTAGATATGGATTACATTTCATCAGTTTACTGATGTTAATATGGTTCTATATATATGTAGGATATTGTTTTATAGTATAAACCTACAAACATATTGTGACCTGTCCGATTGCTAAAATTAAATACTTATAAGAATAAAAAAATATGTAATTACTATAAGTTGTTAATCTTAGGTGTTATTGTAACTGCATAATATATAAATGAATGTCTACTCACAGTAACATAGACGACGTGCACAACACTAACAAACACAGTTAAATGTGAGATTTAACTTTCTTTACACCGGCAGATTTTACGTCAGATTAGTTTATTAAGAAAGACCCTAATCTTTAGCAGCACTTTTATTTTCAGAATTAATATATCCAATCTAACGTGGTTATGATGCTTTTATAAAATGTAAACGCTGTAAAAATGCAGTGTGATATTTTGGCCTAACTGATAATATGATAAATTAACTGATATCCTATTAGGCTATTCCAAATAAATAGAAAAATAAAGATGTGCTTTTATTATTAGTATCAAATTACTGAAACTATTTTATAAAATGTTTTAGTGAATCATATATAATAAAAAATCAATGTGCAATGACTGTAAACATTTATTGTGAAATAATGATCGTCCTCAATACTTATTTTTCAATATACTTATCAAATAAGAAGTGAAGAAAAATAAAACGTATTCAAATAAGAGTACTTACATAGTATTTTTTTTTAAACCTAATTTATTTTTTATGAAAATTAATGTATTGTTTGAATTGATTTAAATTTGGGTTTGTAATTTAGTTTATATTAACTCTAAGAAAAAAATTCTCTGAAATTTTACTGCAATTTGCTGAATCACATTACGGAATTGAGAAATTCTTATTCTGGTCCTCATTTCATATTGTATTCATTTTGCTTGTCACAAATTTCACGGGTTATTACCTTTTTTCCAAATTCTAGACTAGAGATTGATATAAGGTTTACGTGAACAGAAATATAAGAAAATTCTATTCTAATTATCACATCAAATAAGCATAAATTTTCTTCCGTTAATACTTGCTCCGTCCCAAAAGTTACCTTTAGACAAATCGCTCACAAACATGGCCACCTTTTCGAGAGTCCAGAATGGTCTAAAATAAGTTTAATATATTTTGCAGTATCAAAAATATCATTAAATAAGTGTCAGCTATTTTTGACGATGCAATATGAAGGCTTTACATAAGTCAGCCGTGGGTGTGCAATTTAGATATAATTGATAAATTTATCATTGTTTATATATTTCCTGATCTCAACTCTTCTTGAGTAAGGATTTTTTCTTTAATTGTAAAAATTAGCGTTCAGATATTCGCAGATTGTGGTTTATATAATAATAAATATATTTTTCAAATGTATTACTGTTTCGCCAATCAATGTGATAGTATAAAAGTTGTCAAAGCAATTGTCCACAGCTTGCAATTTTTAGTAAATGCTTATAAGTGTGCTATTATAAATTAGCCCCTTTACGTCATTGGGTAAATAAAATCATACATATCGTTAGTTAATCTGTGTCAATTAATTGTATTTGATGTGACTCGGTGTTTGTCACTAGAGAGTAAATGTTTATTAAAATAAATATGTTAAAACCTATGGTAGCAGTGAAAGGAGTTGTATTGTAAAGCGATATATGGTTGGGTTGTTAATTATAGAATCAGAAAACATCCTGATTAACATCACAACGTTAAAATGATTTTGCATAACATGGCGAGTCCAACTTAATGCATAAATAAATGTGGAAAATATTTATATTCAAAGATATTTTTCGTCAGTTATATAGATATTATTTTTTTTATGAGACAAATACGTTTTCAATTCACTCGTTTTAGTTTATAAAATGAATTGTAGATTTTTTCCCAAGTGTGAATGCTGCTTTATATAATAATTGCCAAATGTTAATTTTCTTTGAGAAATTATTTTTTCGAACAAACTCTTTACACTTAAGTATAATTATGTGGTGTCTCCACCTTGTTGATCAGAGAAGTGGATTGAATGTTCATAAAACCTTTCAGATTTTCTCGGAGTTGTACAAAATACAAGTAAAAACAGATTGTTTACGGATATTTTCACTTTACTCGGTAATAACCAATATAATGCGATAGTTTCACGTGACAACAAGTCACTTCTAAGTTTTAAAGCAACCACTCATTTTCAACAATTTTACTTTTGCAATACAGTAGTAGCATCAATTTTTTTTTACTTTTCAGACATAAATCATTACTGAAACGTAATCATCTTGATTTTATATTTGCAAATTCTTTAGTAGCACAATAAACTAAGCACTCTCTTAATAAACAGTTATAAATATAGTCAGTTGCAGATTTGATATTATTGTTTGATTTGTTTATAGAACTTGTAAAGTATTTCACGGTTTCACAAAAATTGTCTAAATTCAACAACTTATAGATTGTGTTGTAAATCTTATTTAATGAAATAATTTTATTTTGATATTTCAAAGAATTATAATGAGCAAAAGTTAAAAGCACTTGTCGAACTTGCTGCAACTCAGGTTGAGCTACAAGCGGTTGATAATAACCCACGATGCATAAAAATTGATCTATGTAATGTAATTGTATTATTTTGTGTACTTCAACATCAATGTATCGAAATAAATGTTATTCAATGTCATTATTATTTCTTTTATCCCTTACCCTGTATTTCACAAATAAAACCTGAAACTGTTTAAGGAATCTAGGAACACTGTTTTTAACGTTACTGCCGTACTCAATGCCTCGTGTTTGTTATTTGATATATTTTTTATCTATTATTAATGTCGTAGAAATCTAACAAGGTTTACGTAGATTTTTATCAATGTTTAAATCTGAAATAATGTTGAACTAAAACGTAGTCGATATTGCTCAGAACAATTTTCTTACTCTCAACTAAAATCTCAAAAACATTAAATATTATAAAATGCTCAATATTAACTATATTATAAAATATAATATAAAAAATGTTTAAAACGACTTTCCTTTTATTTATATTTTTTAATACAATGATGGTCAATTTTTTATAGAAACCTAACTGTATACTTATTGTGTTGTATGTGCCACCGTATTAATTCATTCAAACTATGTAAAGCTTATCAACATGGAATGAGAAATTATCGCTAAACTAGGTTTTAGTGTACTGTGTTTCAATTATGATATAAACCAGGTTTAAATTTAGGGATAATGTTCAGTAAATACTTCAAAGCAACTCCTAGGTAATCTTTTTGGACGCCCAGAGCTAGATTTTTATAATAACTACAGTGATTCAGTGATTTCACTGTCTTACGGTTTGTAGTAAGACAGTGTGAGACTATTCAATTATATTAAACTTTTATCGTTTTTCTTGAATATTCTGTTTTGTTTTCAGGAGTGCATGAATTCTGCTGCATCAGATGACCATACCGGCTTCGACTCCTACCACGAGTGCCTGCAGGAGTACCAAGAATGTCTGGAGGTAGTTCAGATCTGTTTGGAACCTGAGGACTCCTCGCTCCGGGAGGACGACATGTCCAACTTGGAGGACCTGAGCTTCGAGGAGATCAGGAATGACCCCAACACTACCAACCACAATGGCCACAACCAAGAAACCGACCAAAAGACGCGGTTCGAGGTGGGGTCCAAAGACACACACGGTAATGAATTTTACAATGTCAGAGATTTGATAAGTGACAACATGAAGTACAACGGGAACCAGAGTGATGAAAAAATGAGTGAAATCAGAAAGTCCAATGACTCGCTGGATGCCGATATGACAATCACTGAAGATGAGCACGATTATGTGTCCAAGTTGTACTCCGAAAAGAACGCTTACGTGTCCGCCAGTGCCTTTAGTGATAAAAGCCCCGCGGACATAGTCAGGAGGAAGAGCTTGTCCAAGGACCACAGTAAAGACTTGTCCACATCTGACGAAATGGTGTTTGCTGTCACTCCGACTGGACTCGAGAGGATATCTTTCGACAAGTACTGGAAAGAAGGGGATCTCGAAGAGGAAAAACTGGTAAATCCTGACAGTGTGAAAAGCGACGAGAGCTGGAAGGATTGCAACTCCAGAATTCTCACTCCGAGTGAAAACGTCCCCGAAATTCCGGACGGCAACGGTACTGAAAAATCACTGAGAAACGCCTTCTACGACAATAATTTGCTGTTCATCGATCACGATATCGACGGGTACGACACTTGCCTCGAAGAAGACTCGTTTTCCACAAAGGTCGACGAGAACAATACCAATATTAATAATAACCAAAGGACGAGCGACGACGATAAACCCAGCGCACCCAAAAATCCGACACTCGACAAACCGAGCGATAGTCCCAAGGAGAGGGCAAAAGATAAGAAGTTCTCAACTGATACGAGCACGAACAGTGCCAAGCCCAACGGAACGGCGGTGCAGGCGATCTCCCAGCTGGCGACCCCCGTGGACAACGTCAACAAGAACGTCATCTACTCTCCCCCGCCAGAGCCGCCGGCGGTCAAGAGAGAACCTGAGATGCTTCGTTCCCCCGAACCTGATATACATCTCCTGAACAACAATGTCGTTCAGGCTAGGAAGAACGGAAGGGAAAACACCGGCTCCAGAAGGAGCAGCAGAGAAAACACGGAGGTTAGGAAAAGCAGCAAAGAAAAGCTGGAAGACAGAAAGAATAGCAAGGAAGGCGGGGAAGCCGCGCCGACCGAGTCGGACAACGCGCCGGTCGCGGAAGAAAAGACCAAAGCGAAAGTTCACAGGATCAGAGTCGTGGAGTACTACAACGATCAAGCGGAGTGCCTGGAGGAGTACAAGAGGCAGTTGAAGCTGGAAGAGGAGACGAAGGAGAAGGCCAGGAAGGAGAAGAGCGCGAGGGCCGCGCGCGCGGCCCGCACGAGGAACTTCCTGAAGAACAAGAAGGAGCCCAGCCCGGAGTCCACGGACCGGGAGGGCGCGGCGCAGTGGGGCGTGGAGGGCTGCCACCGGTGCTTCCTGGAGAGCTACGCGTACGAGCTGACGCAGGCGCTGGAGGCCCGGCAGTGCAAGTTCTGCGCCGTGCTGCGCGAGGCCCTGCGCCCCGCCGCGCCCAGCCGGGGACGCAGCGGCTCCGCGCCCGCGCTGCTGGCCGCCCGCGCGCGCCGCCCCGCCCGCCTTCTCGCCGCCGCCCCGCCCGACCGCCGCCGCTCCGCCGGCCCCCTCAAGTTCTTCCCCAGCGTCGAGGGGTGAGCATCAAACTAACTACTACTTACTCTATCATTATACCTGGCGGATACCCGGCGGGTGCTACTACGCTGTTGAGGAGTTTCAGCAGCTCTGATTCGAACTTGTTCTAGCCGTGTTTCTACTGCTCTTGACTGTCGCTCTCTCAACCTTTTTGACTCCAAACGCACTTCATGTTGTCCGGCAGTTTCGGCTGCTCTTTTTCGTTTCGCATCTGCTGTATTTCTTCCAATTACAGCTCTTTTCGGTGCCATTTTTTGATATATAAACTCCCCGTTGTGAATGACAGATAGTGATTTTGTTTTATGCGCGATCTTCACAATGTTCTTTTTTCAAAAAATTTGCGAGGAACGATGTCGACTTTACAGATGTTGAAAATTTTTGTACGGAAAATGTCGAAATCTACTTAATTAATTAACTAAATGTTTAATGCATTGTTTTAATTTATCTTCGTATTATTGGCTTTCAAATGTAACCGGTTTGGGGCACATCGGTTCTATGGTTTTAAAGCTTAGCGCAGCCAAATAACCGCCGGTTTTTGAGTTTGTGTTTTATATATATAGATTGAAAGCAGGTTTCGCCGATGTATTTGATGTAGTGTGTCCTGGTATAACCGTGATCTGGAATATTGGTTGCAGGATTCAGGTGTGATTCCAAATCAGAAGGTCGGCAAAAACTATTTACACGTTTGATTCATTATTTATAATTTACGATACAGAAGTACACGGGTCACTGGTTCTGCTGACGTGTGCCGATGTTGCCGATGCATTGTAGCTCGGTGTATGTGCACCGACCGCTAAACAAGTATCGCTTATCGATTTCATAAGAGCGCTCCCTGTTTAATTTGAGTTTCATATATTTATAAAACTTTTAAAATAATTAGAGAGCGTCGAATTATTACTATCGGCGTTGTGAATGGCCATCGGGGACAGGGGACGCCCCGGTATGCGCGGCCGGCACTAATGTATGTCGGCGGTAATCCCCGCCTAAGTAGGCTGCCTAACGTGATTTTAAGCTTAAAAGAGAACTGCAGACTACTGCGACGTACCCAACTCAACGTGCGTAACACATAAATAAAACCATCACAGAAAATATCGATGTCTCCAGGAAAAACATTCACCAAAGCGAATCTGTCTGCTATGAATACTTAATAAGCTTAATACGCTCTTGAGAATTATTTAATAGAAAAGCTTGTACCGTCTAAAACAATGAATTTTGCGGGTCTATAAAGTATTATTTTCGAGACGCATGTGGAGAACCCTCTTGTGGAAGGACGAGCCTCGTCTAATAATACACTCAGTTTATTTATATCGCCATCCTCGCCATGGATATGTCGCAGATATATTTCGAAGGCTTCGTACTTTATAAATAGGCTTTTGAGAACGCGGCATTATATCAGTAGATACAAATCAATGAAAGTTATTTCAATACTTTCTATCTACTCTTATGTGAAAGGGTCTTTAATGCTCTTCTTCATCATATGTGTGGAGCGTGTATCTCTACTGCGAGTAGAAGGCGGCGGGGGCTGCACTTGTTAAAGACTTAGTTTTCCATGTTTGGAAGGCTTATCAGATGTCGCGAGCAGGGGTGGCGTAAGCTGACGCTAATCCGCGGCGAGCACCCCGGGGAGGCTGGCTGGCCAGGAGTTGAGGAGTCACGCGATGAGTCCAGCCGCCCCGGGGTCACGGCCGCCGCCCTGGGACCGCTTGTGCTACTTTAGTGATATTGCCTTACATAATGGGCTGTTGCATCACTCTAAGCACTCCTACTTTCCAGTTAATACCCGCAAGGGATACTACTTTCCTAAATTAACCCGTGGAATACATCGCTTTAATAGCATTCGGGTAATATAATTATAATTTTAATAAAAAAAAAACTCACTTTACTATGCCTAGTATAATTTTATGTAATAAACTTTATATAACGCATTTTTGTTGTTGTTGTAAAACCGCATTTTTCACGCATACATATTTGCTGATGGTGATAACTTGCTTCACAAAATAAATTCAATATTTTTGACAGAGAGTACTTGGTGGAATTCCATTTTAATATTTTTGAATAAAATACTTGAGTGTTTACTCTGTTTGATAATGCCAACGTGAAAGGTTGGCGAAACCGGTCACTAATAAAAATAAAAATGTGGAAAATCACTCAAGTATTTTATTCAAAAATATCACAAAATAAACACATATCGATGTATCACTGTACAAACATGCTGATAAATATTTAAAAAATCCGCATAATTCACTCACACAGCTTTATTTGATCGGTTATATTTAATCACTTACAATCTACATATTACACTTATAATTTTTTGAACATTTTCTTATTAATTGGATAAAGGAAACGCGGCTTCTCTTAACTAAGCAGCTTTGTTAACCTGCTAATTAAATACGCGCCCTCATTTTGACTGCTTTTTGCAGACACACACACATGTATATGTGTATGTGTGAGCAGTAATAGTACATCAATTGTTTCTCTCGGGTGATTCAATGAGTTTTGAGATACCGCGTTTATTATTATTTACTCATTTCCGCTAGTATTATACAGTGCGTCATTAGATTAAGTTCACGTGTTCTGACAAACACGAGCTTTGAAAGGTACTCGTGTAATTTAAAACAAAAATAAACTGCAGCACGTGCTGCTACCGACAGCATGTGACGTGCTCAAAAATATACAATATTTTAATGCTCGAAGACATCTGAAAAGACCCTCCATTTACATTCGTAGACTTGAGCTACGCTTTTCGTAGAGGATGTAGAAACACGAAGCATGAGTCCAGCGTGAATACTCATGTTTCGATTTCTTGTTAGCTGGTAGACATAATTAAGCATCTCTTGGGAAAATACAGCCCCAATGACCCTCCACATGTATCAGTAAAAAAATCTGAAAACAGATTGTATAATATAATAAGTGCCTTGTGCATAATGTGTGCTACTTATTTTGACATCCCACTACTAGGGTATGCATCATTTTGGAGTTAATTTATAATAGATTTTATAATAATTTGATAAAAAATATTATATATACAAATTTTAATAATATGAAAATTAATAGAGTTACAAGGCTTTTATTGCTATTTCAGAAACATAATAATAATGTATTTAGTGCAAATAATGGTCAGTGTGTGACAGCATATGCCATGACCGGCTGATCTGTTTTTAATGTTTTGAAAAGGGTTTTTTTTTTGTTGATATAAATATAATTTTTAAAAAGAGTTTTTAAAAAAGTTCAACTACGATCAAAATAACGAATACGCATAGCCAAGTGACTGACAGATTGCGAAAAAAAAAATTGTAGGCGTTTTCGTCTTTTAACTAAATGACTTTGATTCTGTGGTTGTAATACCTTAACCATTTCATGTTTATTTTTTATTTGTTTAGTCTTACTAATTCAATGACTTTTTTGAAATTTCATAAAAATATTTTTTTGAAATAAACTAGGTATCATAGTTCATCTTAAAGAACAGTTTTTAGAACCTTAGCAAATTTATTACTCCTCCCAGACTTAAACCGCTCTTCTTCAGTTGCCTCTTCTCATAGGAGGCTGGTGACCATTTCCTCGAGCATATATCTATCTTGGGCCAGTCTCGAAAATTCGGCTGCACTTGCACTCCAGCCACTGGCGCAAATTTCGCATCCACGTGAACCTCTTTTTCCTTCAATTTTTCCTTGTACAATCAGCTGGAGGATGCCATACTTATTGTTGCGAAAAATGTGACCAAAATATGAGACCTCTCGCTGATTTACCAGCGTACTAGGTATTTTGTAAATTCGTTTAATTATTAGAAACTTTTTTTCTGTCACGTTGAGTCCGGCCCTGCACTGCGAGCACCCGCGACACGTGCCGGGCGGCCCTGCGCCCCCGAGGGGCTTCCCTGCCTTGGGGCTCACCTGGGAAGGGGCAGGGCTTCAGGGCAGGGCTGCGGCTGCCGGCTTCCTCGAGCTGGACGTCAAAATAACCGAAAAAAACCGCCAAATAAAGTCATCGTCCAACACACACGGTTTACTCTAAAATATATGTGAATACTCATTTCTTGGATTCGCTTTCTTGAGACGCTCCTTATACCGAAACCGAAACGTCAAAAATCTAAGAGCACACACAAAGGCGAAAGCGCTCACAAACACAAACGAAACATGTACAACTGGACGTTTACTCATTGCGTTAGATATCACCTATTTTTGTAAAAATGTTTATAGTATATATTTTAGGCTTAGCTTGCCCGCACGTCACTGTGGTTAATCAAATCATTGATGATGATGATGATGATGAGGCGAAATAGGAGATGGTCGATTATTAATAAATGTCGTCGATTGCATGGGCCTGCCGACCCTGGCGGCTCCGGCAAGTGGAGACGTTCTCCGGTAATGCGATTATCGCGGAGGCCCGCGCCAGTTGTCAGTTGTCAGTTGTCAGTTGTCAGTCCGTTGTGCCTCTCGCCAGTTGTTAGTTGCCGGGTCCGAGGCAAGGACAACTCCGCCGCAACCGCCCGCCTGCCGATCCGCAATCTTCGCAAGAAACTCAGATATATTCTTAAAGTAATGGATTGTGCAATTCTGGCTGTATTGTGTGAAGTGATTTTTTGTCAGTGAGATCATGTTTTTTTGAAAAAGTGGGTTTTGATTTAATACAAGAGCACATTTTACACTAAAAAAGGTAAATATTTAAATAACGTTTGAAAAACTTAAAACATATAGTTGAAATACTTCGACATGTAGTTTTTAAGAAAAATTTCTGTTGATGAGAACGATACGTTAAATTATAAAAAATTTGTTTCCCTGAAACAGATTTTGTTTTTATGCGCCTTAATAATTCTGAGCATATAATTTTATTATAACAATTCACCATCTCGTAGCCCAGCAGTTAGTACGTTTGTTTATCTATAATCAAGTTACCGTATTCCAATTAAGTAGAAATAATCTTTTTTTAAGGAAAACCCTTAAACAGTGTTTTGCAATGCAAATCCGAGAGAAGGTTTTTCATTAATTACAGCCTCCACGCAGTAGTTTTTTCAGGTTATTTCAGCTTATTGTCTACCGGTCGATATAACAACCCAAAATTGGTTCATGTCAAAGTCGACGGTGGGCTTTGCTTTGGAAGTAAAAATAAAAATATTAAAATAGGTCTGAACTAAAAGCGATCCCCGGCATTCTCTTTGTGGATGATACTATGACTTTTGAGACAGAGTGTATCTATTTTAGAGGCGATCGATTTTGCGAACACCCTGCTTCAGTATATTCTGGACGAATGTGCTGCTATTGTGTTGTCTCTGATGAAGGATGAACATGATCTAGGAAAAGATTTTCATTCATTCAATTTATTTTAATTTTAGTATAAAGCTATGATAACAATAAATTTACTTGAAAAAGAAATTCATATCCATGTTTTTTGATAAAATTGTAAAAATTAATTATTCGAGTTTCTGAATTCAACTTTGTGTTATAAACACACTTTGATAATTTAATTTGTTTAAAACTTCCTAAGCTCTTGTGAGTGGTCGAGTTATCGATTATTCGATGTAATCAATATTAGCCATTCTTATAATATTTTTGCAACTGAATTAACCACTGAACCACGAATCAGTTGATACAACAAAATACAAGTTATACATGAAATAATATGTTTTTGAGACAACATTATTTAATAGATTGGAAATTAACTTCAATATATCCGCATTTTTACTCACTCAGGCATACGTTTATATTCTTCTTCCGGTGCCTCTCTTCATAGAAGGTTGATGACCATTTCAACGAACGTATTTTTATCTTGGGCTTAGTCTCAATAATTCGGTCGTACTTCCATTGACGCAAATTCTGCATCCACGTCAAATTTTTCCTTGGACAATCAGCTGGAGGATGCCATATACGAAAAATGCGGCCAAAATACGAGACCTTCCGCTTCTTTGCCAACGTCAAGAGCTCCCTTTCTTTGCGCATTCTGTGCAAGACTCTTTAATTAAAAACCCATGGTGTCTATACAGCCACATTTCTGCTGCCTCAATTCTTCGCATAGTGGCTGTCTTGAGTGTCCAAGCTTCGACTCCATAAAGGAGAACTGATACGACATAGCACTTGGTGAATCTCCATCGAAATTTCAGTGTTATGTCTCTTGAGCAAAGTACATACATTCCTTCAATTATTAAACCTACTGCGTGCTGTCCCGAACCTCACTTTAATTTCTTGGCCAGGATCCCACTTCTCATTCAACCAGCTTTAACTCTCTCCACTACTTTGCTGTCGATGTTGTACAACGTCAGGAGTTCTCTCATTTGTAACGCAGCCAAACCATAGTATGTTAATGATTCTCCTACATAGCCACAATATTTCGCATAGTAGCTGTCTTGAGTGTCTAAGCTTTTATATTAAACAAATCAATGCACACTTGCAACAAAGAATAATTGTGAATAACCTTGAAAATTTTGTAGAAAACAGGTGGGGAATAATTTTTTTTTTTTTAAATTATATAAGTTAATAAATTGTTTGGCACAACCTGGCGCCCAGTTATATCATACCACATGGACCGACAAGTGGGGATGGATCCGCCCTTTGTCTGCCGCGCCCCCGCGGGGCTATACATAGCCTCTGCAGCCACACAGCCTCAGTCTGATATCTGCTTCTGCAGCCGAGGTGATCCGAGCTTACTTACAAATTATTACATTTCAACTCTACGTTTCTAATATTTTAAACATTTGAAATCTTTTCTGTGTCATGCACAGTTACTCTATAAGCTTGGTCTACGTTGTTGCTTGTGCGTGGCTGCCATTCTGTGCCTTGAGAGTGTGTAATGAGTAGTAGGCTTGGAATGATTGTGGAGGGATGTGCACTGGAAGTAGAGTATCAGATCTAAACGCTAAAGCTTTGTAAAGAAAGGAATATATAATCATGCTATTGGGCAGCAGCAATATACAGACTTTTCTTTACAATATAAAACTGCGGAGTAAAAGGACCATCTACACTAGTTTCCCCTTATAAAACTATGAACACTGACTCTGCATGCGTATATGCTCAGTGAAATGGTCGCCCACCTCCTCTGAGGAGAGGCACTTGATGAAGAAGATATATATTTATAACTTTTATTGCACGTATACTTTTTATTTTTAAAATTATTTTGCTCAAAGGCTGCACCGTTGGCAGAATGCCGGCATGTTGGTCGGAGTGAGCAACTGCGGCCGCGAGGGACGCTAGTAGTCGCGCGCGGAAACGAACTCGCAATGGCGGCGCTTTCGAGCACATCCGCTGCACTGCAGAGATTGATTGGGATTTCCGGTTTGCCAGTTCCGGTCCGCTAGAACGGGTCTACTTCGGGCCGGTCAGCTTACTAACGCCCCAGTCTCTTATACTCATAGAAAATAACGCGTACAAAGAAAAACTTACACAACTTAAACTTGGCTTAAAAAATCTGATTTATCGCCTCTATTCACAAATTACATCGAGTATTGCGTACTTCGTTTAAAAGCGACATTTTACTATAGTCACTACTTTCGAATAAAATAGAAGAGGATATTCGGTATTTCTTTTATTTTGGATGTATAGTTTTATGGGGAAACACGTGTAAACTTGCCTTTTGAACCCGTGATTCCGTTTTACTCTTATTATTAGTACCCGTAATTCTCTCGCTCCTCCAGTCCGGGCTTTCGTTGTTTGCCTATAAAAGATTTAACGTTTTCCACGTCCTGTGTTAACAGTATTAAACACGTGTTTAGAGTTTATCTCATTTTAATGCCTGCACTGTTATTTGGCAAAACGATGTAACCAACAAAAATATGTTTTAATTAAATGTAAGCTTAAAATAAAAATATATATACAAATACATGAATAGGGCTCTATCATGAGTATCCTCGACGACTAGTTTATTTTATGATACTCCAGAATATATATGAGACCATCGATTAGTCATTAAAAGGCAAATTGGGCTATTCATATGTATACCTTGTGAAAATGCGATTTTTTTTAGATCGCTTCTTCTTTGGATGCCTCTCCTCATTGGAGGTCGGTGAAAGACTCGGGGACCCACTACATTAATTACCCTAAGAAAACCATCAACGGGGGCAGTGCAATGTTTTCTTTTATCTCGCTTTGAGTATTGACGGTGGTAATAATAAACATGAACGGGAATAAAATTCGATCGTGCATCTGTCTTTGTACTTTGATGTGTTCCTCGTCGGCCCGAGTCACTTCGCGTGTGAATAATGATATAAAGTTCAAAAAACAGATCGAAAAAGGTGGACACCGACAGATGGGGCCGATAATCCTTTGATGCACCTGCCCGGCCTGAAATAGACCCGTTCTAGCGGACCGGAACTGGCAAACCGGAAATCCCAATCAATCTCTGCAGTGCAGCGGATGTGCTCGAAAGCGCCGCCACTGCGAGTTCGTTTCCGCGCGCGACTACTAGCGTCCCTCGCGGCCGCAGTTGCTCACTCCGACCAACATGCCGGCATTCTGCCAACGGTGCAGCCTTTGAGAAAAATAATTTTAAAATAAAAAATATACGTGCGATAAACGTAAAATATGTTTATTTATTAGATTATGCTATAAATATATATATTCCTATGTATATATGTGACGTTTGTCATATATCAAATGCCTAAGAGACGCGAGTGCAGAATGATGGTTAATTGAAAACAGGCAGTTCATATTGAGATCGCCTTTGTTATGTGTGATTCAATAATAGCACATTCTGATGGCAGAAATTACCTTCCACCTGAGTGACTGCATCACTGGAGTGCTTGTTAATTATATTCCCATTGATTCTGTTCAGATGGAGAAGATTCAGTGCGGCACCAAACCCCAACGTAGTATCCATTATATTTGAAATAATTCAATTTAAATATATACATCCTTTAATACGCCCAAAAAGAAAAGAACTTCTAAGAACATCAACACTAGCGATAAGCTATTTTTTTATTTGGGTACTAGGATAAATGAAATCACATTTTATTGATTAAGAGTAACCCAGTACGTAACTGCCCCGGTACCGGAACTGCAACGTCAAAACTTCAAAGTAGAAGCTCGGATCGCATAGTATTTATTCATTTTCTAAAATGTGACAAAAACAGCCGTTGATAGTCCTATGGCTCGGAAATAACATACAATATCGTGATCTCCTAATCATTTGAATACTTTTATTTATGTTTTAAATAAAAGCAGTCAGGGGTTGTTAAATTCTATTTTTCAAAAAATATATATTTGCTTTGTACTGCGTTTTGCTTTCAATTCGACTTTCGGGGCATCCCTGAAGATGGCTCCAGTTCCGCAACCGAAACGTCTGAAAATTTAGATCACGACGCACACACATACAAAGAACAAAAAATTGATTAAGCACGGTTTCGTCTCATTGCCTCGAATGCGGCGGGGGGCGGGCGAGTCCGGGCGAGAGCTCGGCCGAGTGCCTGTGTACTTGTGATCTCATTGACCTGGTTTTCGAAACGTACGAGCGCCTCGGAACAATGCGAATTGATTGCCCCCCCGAACCCCCCGGACCCCCCCGACCCCCCAGACCCCCCAGACCCCCCAGACCCCCGGCCGGTCACCTGCATCGGGGACCGACTGCCCTTTTTTCCCCATCGAATTGCAATCCCCCCTGTGGATGTACATTTATTCCTTTTCGTCATTCTGAAAACGAAACTACTTTATGGGGGCTGATCCCTTTGGTGTGTACATTTTCGAGTTTTTTAATAATTTTAGAAAATATTTTGCGAAAAATATACTGCACCAATAGAAAAAAATTTAATGCTTAAAGTTAGATACATTCCTTCTTCTACAGATAAGATTTTTTTTTTCTTATAAATTTACTTTTGATATAATAAATATATGCTTTCCTGATTGTCATTTTTTAATTGAAATTAAAAGATTATTAAGAAATAGGTAAATACAATTTATAATTTTTTTAGTATTCTGTAAAAAATTCAATTGTAGAAAAATAAAGTGACAATTGAATAAATGATATGATAAGATTAAAATTTGACTTTTAAATTTTTTCTTTCTATCAAATATCGTGAGTATTGATTTAAAAATTATGGAGTCATTATTTTTTTTAACGTTTATTTGAATGCTTTGTGATTCATTGATTTTATTTATATCGTAAAACTTGTCTTTAAATTATATCTTTTCATTTATTTCAAGTTTCTTCCATAACCCGTAGAAACGTAGCATGACCCGTAGTTTTGGAGAAACACTTGAACATCATTCTGTGCAGATGTTTTCAGAGTAATAAAAAATATTTTCAATTTGAAGCACGTTACTCAAAAATATTTGCTGATAGGGTATTTTACGGACCTACTTAAATGTTACGATTACTATTTTCAGCTAGCAGTGATTGCGCCTGAAAATTGTTAATAAGTGGTGTTGACTGGATATAGATCTCTCTCGCGTGTACTGAAGGTTGTGTCTGTTGCAGCATCGCGGTCCCCAACATGACAGTGTCGCGCGACAAGTACGGAGGGTCCATGGCCGCGGGCGGCTCGCCGCTTGAGAAGCACTGGGGCCAGGCGCGGCCCGTGGCCCTGCACCGCGAGCCCAGCTCCTCCCTTGGCATCAGCATCGTGGGCGGCAAGGTAACCTACCTCCAATTTAACCTGCATCCACGTTTTCAACTCCTCAATGGTCAAGAGAAACCTTAAGAAAGATCTGTTTCTTATATTAAAGGATGAAATTACTTGAATACAACTTTGCAACAAAAAAAACGAAACGTTTCATTCTTTTCACAATTTATAATTTTTTCAGTTTTTTTCTGAAAGATAATTAAACTGAGCGGTGATAAGTGTAATTGTTTTGTTACTTTCTTATTTGTGCTTCACGAAGTCTGCTCCTCTTCACAGGTGGACATCTCCAACACCAGCGGCAACGACAGCGGATGTGACGTCATCATCTCCGGCATCTTCATCAAGAACGTCGTCCCCAACAGCCCGGCCGGGAGGTGCGGGCAGCTCAGGGTGAGTGGAGCTCCTGACGTGGAGGCTTAGGGGTTGGAATGACGTCAATCGAGTCAATGCCATAACATGAATATTCAAACACAAACAAAATACACCATTAACAAAAAAATAAGAGGCTCTTTTCTATGCTCACTGCTTCCATTTCTGCTCTTCCAGCTTTTAGAAGCGTGATTTTAGTTAATTATACGCACTCGTAGTAAATTTATGTATACAGCTCTTAGTTTTTAACAATTTCGTAATTTACTATTTTGCAATAATTTTACTGCATTAAGCAAAAATACACCGTACAAAATTAAGTATATTCGTAGGTCTTGGTAGCCATTGTAATTAGATGATTTGTATTGAACTGCTTAAAGTTTTCAGTCCTCCTGACCATTTTTAGACAAGAAGAAGACAGCCCCGGCACGGGGATCGAACTGAAAATTTTAAGCAGCTCAGCATCCATAAAACCGAATACTGCATCGTATATCCTTTTAGGATTCTTTGCAAGCTAAACGTGATATGTGATAGGTATAAATTTCTAAAGTGGGAAATGAAATACATATGTAATCTTTGAGTTACCGAGAAAATTGGATGCAGTCATTAAGATGGTTTCCTAAAATATTTATTATGTAAATTTACACGATAACAAAATATTATCGATGTGTTGGTTCAGTGGTTGGAATCGGTCGCTGGTTCGATGTGAATCCCAAACTGTAGATACAAATTTTTAACTAATTTAAAAAGGCACTAGTAATAGGTAATGTTGAATATCGTTTGATTCGGTTTGATGACTTCTCGCTGCAGACGGGAGACCGCATCCTGGAAGTGGATGGAGTAGACGTCCGCAGTGCCTCCCACGAGCGCGCTGTGCAGATCATCAGAGCTGCCGGAGACCCTGTCAACTTCCTGGTGCAGAGTCTACTACCCTGGGTAACCACAATATATTTATGCACGTATCCAACTATTTCCGCGTCTCCAAATCCACAGGAAGAAAAAAAACCTTTGTTTTATAGTACAAGTACCGAAGACCGACCGATTCAAATATAGCTACAGTTGTCTGCTATAAATCTGAAAAAAAAAAAGCTGCTAATTTGGAGTTGAGACTAACAGCATGCTGTTTATTTTTACTCTAGCGTGTGTTGAAATACAGAGTCGCGGGTGTTTCCCACCCCTCGTCGAGGGTGTGCCCATAACGGGTTACGCGCTACAAGGTAAACACTTCTACGGCCACAACCCTAATGGGCGATAACGTGTCCATGTCTTCATCCAGCGCGGGGTGCACACGACCCTCCCGCGTTTACCACTTAACAACACTTTTATTTCTTTATTATTATCAACACCCGCAGAGCTTATATGATAAATTTAAAAAAACATAGCATTAAAATGAGCCTTAAAAATATAGTATTTTTTTGAATAAAAATACTTGAGTGATTTTCCACATGTTCGATTTTTATTTGTGGCGGTTTCGCCAACCTTTCACGTTGGCATTATCAAACAGAGTGAGATTTTATATAATTACTAGTAATGTAGCCCGTCACAAAATGACGAATTTGATGAACGATGCGTCTAAATTCTCGCGGTGAACGACATCTCGCGGCGAAGAAGTGAATCATATAATTCGTACATATTGAAATTCGCTAAAGCATATTTTAAAGTTTATGAATGAAAATATTATCCTATCGTCTTGAAATTCGGCACATAGCTGCGGAAAAATTTACTTAACTTATGTGCAAAAAATCAGCGTTGTATCTTTTAAGATATTCTATACAGAACGGAAAAACGAAACATACATACAAACATACACACAATGGCTATTATTATAGTAGATAAGCAATTAGGTAAACAGTTGTTAGAGGGAGAGGTTGTTGGAAAGATAGAGAGTGATTGTCAGGTGGTAAGGGCTAATGTGATTTTAATGTACCTGACAAGTGGAGGATTCTATGGGCTAATTATCTAAAGTAGTGGCTTGAGGTGTAGCAGCAGTTATCCTGTGTTGAGGTTTGTCCTGTAGTAAATAATAGGTTTTTGCGCAGTAAATGGTTTTTTAAAGATGTGATTTAGCAATAGGGAATAATAGTGGAGACTAATTGAAAATAATCTGGTCATTAAGCAGGTGCTCCGGTGTGTTATCTTTCATGCAATTGATTTCTAAAATCTCTTGGCGATCGTTTCAGTGCAGTTGCCATTCTTCTTACAAAAAAAAGAAATAGATTGGATACCACTCAAATATTGAAAATTTGCTATCAAAGCATCGACCCATCCTTCCCATTAAAAGTATTGATTTTTTAGTGAAGTTGCTTTATTTTCATTTTGTGTATTTTTATTTATAAAGGTATACAGTAAAACCTCGATATAACGGACCTCTGTTCAACGGATTTCGGATATAACGGACAAATGTAAAAATTCAATATTAGCAATGCAGGGGGTCTACGAAAAACAGGAATACTCGCCAAGGGGTCTATGGGACAAAAAGTTTGGGGAACTCTGTTTTAGACTGATTACTTTTTGCTTTTACTGTTGCGTTCTATGGTAATAAATGTTTGTGGTGCTACTCTTTGCTGGTGCAGAACACCGACTCGAGCGACGTGGACAGCCAGAAGCAGGTGACCAGCTCGGCGGGCACCCCGAGCCCCCCGGCACGCACCCCCTACAAGGGGGCCCACAGCCCCGTGCCACCTCCCCCCAAGACCAAGACCCCTGACGTGCAGGTGAGACGAGGGTGGTTTCTTCCCACACCCAGTACCACGCCTCTCGCGTGGAGAAATGAAATGATATTTCTGAATGTTATTATTGCTCGATTCTATAAACCTGCTTATTGACTTGAGCAAACAGTAAAAGTGTATTTTTTTATTTTATTTATCGACAAATATTCTCATTATTAATCGGTTATTACAATGGTTGAATGCAACGCCATTTTTTTTATAAAGCATATACTGCATGACAGCCGTAGGACGTGTCTCTAAAAACACGAAACGGTGGGCATTGTAGTTTATTGTGTGATCGCAATAGCCGTATGACGTGTTTCGAAAAAAAGGTTTTTTGCTGTCGTTTCATCTGTGAATCGATATTCTCAAAATACATTGCACCTTCTGGTTTCATTGTGAGTCACGTAATTCCGATCGACCCACGATCCGTCGCTGTAGTAATATTTTATTCATTCCACTTAATAACCGGCGGCCCCCGTCTGGGCGGATTCCCAACTCACGCGTCCGAACTGAAGTCAATTATAATCAAATATTCATTCAAGAAAATGTCCGATTGCTCGTCGTCTCTTATTTGACGACATTTTTGAAATACTTGCTGAGCATATCACAAAATTCATCTCACTTTAGTGGAAATTGTATTTTTATTGACCGACCAAAATTAAATATACTTGTAGTGATGTTTTTTTTTTTTTTTATGAAATAAATAGCATAATTTTGTACTGAATGTGCGTGACTCAAAATTTGTTATTAACACGTTGACTGCCGTGTCAGCCACCGGTGGCCGACACATAGCGATGCGCCCTGTATTAAACTACTATTGAACATGGCCGGCACGGCCCTCTTCTATCTTCCTTCGATATGGCCGATAAAAATATTTACTAATATGATTAGGCACACTAGTTCATATATAGAAGATGATGTAAAGAAACTCTCAGAAAAATATCATCGTGATTTGTGTGGGATTTGAACCCACATCCCCTGGCTTACATGGCCGGTGTACGAACCCTTGTACAAACGAATCACTTCCATTTATCGAGAATTTTTAACAATCATACTCTACATATGAACCAATGTGCCCAGGCCAACCAATATTTAGTGATTGGTAATGGGTAATAAATACGCATCTGATTGACTAATCCATAACATAGATATACGATAAAAATATCTCAAAACAAATGAAATAATTGTATTTCGACCCATTATATTAAATTAAACCTAAAAACGTGAAGACCATTTTTGGACATTTTACGAAAATCCTATTGGCAGTCAACGTGTTTTAAAAGATAATTTAGGCAGCCAATTTGAGTGTTGCTGTAGTCAGAGCGCCTAAAGCGGTCTCCGCGTATAGAATAACATTTTACTTAGGAAGTTACAAACACTTGAATTAATTTTACTTTCAGATAACTGCCCCCGACAGCGACACTCCGTCTTCGGACGAGAGGGCCCCCAAGAGTCGCTCCCCCTCTCCGCCCGCCGCGGCCCCCTCCCCTGCCCCCTCCCCTGCCCCCTCCCCGGCCCCCTCTCCTGCCCCCTCCCCTGCCCCCTCCCCGGCCCCCTCCCCGGCGCCCCCCGCGTCCCCCGCGCCCCCCTCCACCCTGACCGCGGCGCCCCCCGCCCCCCCCGCAGCGTCCCCCGCCCGCGAGGCCCCGCCGCCCGCCGAGGAACCTGCCAAGCCGAAGGTGGTGTACTCTGACGATGAAGACAGCGAAGACGACGACGAGGAAGACAGGAGAGAGCTGGAAGGAAGGACGTACACCGAAAAAGGCGCTGAGGTGAATATCTTCTGCTTATAAATAATTCCGAGTCGTACTAAAAACTCCAAACTACCCAAACGTCATTATCTGATATATCAGAAATTCGACCTTGAAAGCACACTGTCTATTAGAATTAGGTCTGAAATTTGACAGTATCATATATTTTATAAGGACAGGATACATACCAATATATATTAAACGCGAGTAAATTATTGTTGCAGATTGACCGCGCCAGTGCTGGCAACTTGAAGCGGACCAAGGAAGAGAAGGAGGCCGACCCTGAGGAGGAGGACACCTTCGGCTACACTACCAGTAAGTTTTTCATCTTCTCAATTGCTGTTGTATTCACAGCCGCAAGTACGCGACCGTCATTGATCACGTGGCAAAAAAGAAATTCTACATTCGTTTAGTCGTGCTACAACAACTACGGTACCTTATTTATTAAATATGTATTTTTTTTATTACAACATGGTCGTTTTAGAAATCGAGTTTTCAGAGCTAATACGTGTTGAAAATCACTACAATTATTGATATAAAAAGGTATTCAATCAGTCACCAGAGCGGGGCTCGTTGTAATGAAGTGCCCCGGGGGCGGAGCGTGCTCGAGCGCCTCACCCCCGCCCTTCATTACGTGAGGGGGCTCCTCCAGGGGACGTTTACTTCCTACTCCGGTTTCGCGTCACTTTTCAGACCCCGACCGATCTGGCTTACCTAACTCAGACGGGGCTTTTCTTTTTCAGCCATAAATTACGTCCTAATTTCTGTCAAGCGACTTCATCCAAAGTCTTGAGAGCTCAAAGCCTCGCAGACACTACTTTGGAAAAATTCCAGTTTGAAACTTTCTGATGCAAATTTTCAAAATTTATTTCTCCTTTTACTTATGCTCACGCAGCAGCAAATTTTCACAGGTATCCTTGAATGTGACAATTGCGATTTCTTACTTTGTGTGGCATGTGAAAGCAGCTTTACTCTCCGAAGATATACTGTGAAAATATTTTGAAAGTTTTTCGCTCCTCAAAGTGGGAGCTGTTGAAATAATTTATTATGGAACATTTTTGCGTTAATTGGCTCACTAAACGCCCCCTTTTTTTAGTAATACGCTCGGCTTAAGTCTCCGAAGTTAAACCTGGAATAAGAGAGTAATTTTTTGCGTGTCGTGAAATCTAATAAAGTTTTTCTGTTGAGACTGGAATCGCTCTCGCGTCGGAGACTTTCTATAAATAAAGTTTCTTTTGATTGTGTAAGTTTGTCTCTGCACCCTTTGCCGTCCGTTTCCCAAATCTTTATTGATCGGGACTTAACTCGGCATTTGCCTGTCAACTGCTAAATTAAAATAAATCTATGCTTTAGTATATTTTGTTCTCATTACGATCCGCCTCTGACAGTAATTTTTATATTTTTTTTAATTAGTGAGAAACTGTTATCAAAAAATACTCTCGATATATTTTTTGGGTATCCAAGAAAAGCTGGTTTATTTTGAATAGCAAGCTACCAGCGCTAAAATGGCTGCTATTTTTTATTTTTAATTCGATACGTGTTTATTTTGTAATACTCCATGTTTCATTTCACCATAATTTTCAATATTATTTTAATTCTAACAGATCGTTTAGTCAAATTGCGATAATAGCTTGTGAGTGTTTTTGCCTTTTAAGGGCTTTTTCAAAGTATAGATATACAAATATTTCACAATTAAAATGTGAAAATTAAAAAATGGAGTACTACAAAATAATCACAAATCATATCGATATTTAAATAATGCCCCATGATCCAATGTCAGGCGATGAGGTAACCGAGGTCATCCGGCCCCTTGCGCAAGGGGGTCGGTTAGTGGTGTGCGGAGGTGCGTGCAAGGCGCTCCGGCTTATTTATATAATAGTATTTTCTCATCCCCGAGGCCTAATGGACGGGGAATATTAACTAAGATATCTATATATAGTGTATTGCGTCGCTGGTAGATAAAATCACTTTTTTATTTTAACAAAAATACTTGAGAAATAAACAGTAGAAACCCATCCCTTCCGCACATGTTTTATGTTTTCTAGCTGATCGTCGGTCGCGCCCGAGGCTTATTCTTGCAATCGTTCTCAGTCCGGTTACTACAATTCAATTCATAGAATTCAGATAACTCAATTCAAGTACACACCACATATTCAATATTTAACAATATAGAGCAGCAACCTGCGAATTTTAATTTTTACTTTAAACTCGTAATATATATATATATATAAAAGCACTGTACAATGCAGGTTTTTCTAGTTGATCTATTCCCTTAACAAACCTAACCGTACAAGCCTAGACACAGTTCATGTTAAAGTGCTTTCTCGTTTACCTTTTTCTTTTCAAACCTTCTCAAAGCGGCGTGCTTCATAAACTGTTACATCCGATTATACGAATTTGGATGTCCTTCGCTCGTCGAGTAAATAAAAGATTCAATAATATCATACGCGGAGTAATCTACTGTAAAATTCTAAACAGATTATTTAGTACTTCAGTTTCATGGTCGCATTTTTTTCCTGAAATATCGGCGTTCCGATTTTCTCCCGCATTTACATTCGACTTCCGGTGACTTGATGTTTTTTTCGTTGAATTTCCCATCCGGTTTTGTTTACTTGTATCCGCCTCTGTCTGTTAGTAACCAAATCATCCCTCCACGGTTAATGTGCGTACGCGAGGGGCTGGGAATATCACAAATAATTAATTGTTACAGTGTTGCCAGGGCTGCTGGTCAATAAATCAAATTAAGTTTTTAAACGACAGGGAGATGCAAGAATAATTATTTTACGTAATTTACGTATTTATCTAAATTATATGCGTTTTGATTTTATTGCTTTGGTGCTAAAACAGAATTATTAAAAATTTATATTTTATTCCACAACCGAGTGACATCCATTCATATATAGTTTTATGTCTTACCTGGTTCTTTTGTGGTCAAGTCTGTGCAAAAAAATTTCTCGTTTCGTGGACCCTTTTTATTATACTACAACTCTTGTCCAGTGGCTTTACCTAAAATACTGGCAAGCTCTCTCTATAATACCGACTTTATAAAAAGAGAATTCGACTTGAGAGTTTAATTTGTGTTGTTTTTTTATATCAGTAAATAACTAACACATGCATATTTCAATTTAATGATTGAATTAACAATCTACAATTAAGATTTAACTATAGGGTATATATTATAATTTCATAGCGGTTAAAAGGTGTTGATTTGTCTGTCAGCGATATTTTAGAAACAGGGCGACGTATTTTTTTACGATAAAAGATTGGTTAATTACGACCAGCCTGGTTCGGCGGTGGGGCTGTGTTTTCCATATTCCAGTTGTGAGTAAACTGCGACTTCCGGTTCCTGCTCTGATTCATTCCGCTGCGAATTAATCATGCAGAGGGAGAAGGCGCGATCCTCCCCTCCCCGTCTCCCTCCTCCAACAAAAACACTCCCTCAAAAGTACAAAACGCAACGATATATTTGGCATTGCAATTTTATACTTTTCACACATCTATTTTAATAATATTGTAATTTAACTTATTAGCATGAAACGACGAGAAAAACACTCGAAAACGTGGAATTCAAAAACATCCTGCTGGCACCGTAAGCATTTCGACTTTTCGGTATTGTTTTCTTTAACTAAATAGATAGCAATCAATAATAATAATCAATGAATGGAATTTTTTTAATATTTTACATAAATACTTAAAATAATTGTAAATTAAAACTCAGCGCCGTTTCTAAATGTTTTTTTTGTAGAATTATAATAAAATTTATTGTGCCTCCTTCAACCTGGCCAGGGTGGGATCAAGTGTTTACATCATATAATACATTTGACCGTACTTGAATATTATTTATAAATACACCGTGAGAAAAACACCGCTCAAAGAACACTTGCAATGGATCGAATCTACCAACACACGTGCAGACAGGCTCGTGAAGCCGCTTAGTAGATAACAGCTTTTCGTATGAAAGCAACGCTACACGTGTACTTGCAACCCTTTGTTCTTTACAAGTATTTAGAACAAGCTCTTAATGATAAATTATTGCTACAAAATGCACGTACGAACCTCACTTGCTTATAATTTAACTTCGAAAAGCTTTGGCAAATATTTTTGTGACTGTGAACAGCACTACAGCAGATCTAACATCCCTTACGTAATATATAATGTATACGACATATAACAAGGGATGAATACTGTGAGTTCACCCTTTGTCCTCGATCGAATACAAGTACCGACCTCCCTTTGCAGAGTGCAGTGCCTGTTTAGAAATCAACGAGCGCTGAATTATTTTCAAGTAAAAGGGAAAATGGGAATTTCGCTAACTCGTACTTTTGGAAATACGATAGAATATTTTTCCTGAAAGCTACAAGTCTTTGTAAGTTACACTCGCAGCGCGAAGAAAGTTTGCTGGAATTCACACACCAAGCGTGCTGGGATCTCAGAAATGAAAGCCTGAATCGTGGGCTTCGACGCTTACACTGAAAGTTTCATATTTGCTGAAAAAAATCAAGTAAGAATAAGTGGTTAGACCGTCCCCGGTTCGATCCCCGTCCTGGTAGGCGAATTCCAAACAGATGCAATTGATCACGCTCGCGCCTATTTCAGATAGGAATTAATTTTTTTACAAAAAGCAAACATCGAAATATTTTTTTAAATAATTAATTTACACATGTAAAATGACTATTTCTAATTTACACGATTTTTAACTTTATTGCATTCTTCGTGTCATATTTATATTTACTTGTTTGAGTTGATTTATAATGCATATATTTTCCTTGGATTTTAAATAATTAATTAATTATATTCTCCAAAGACTTTTTCCGTGAATAATAATGCTTCCCACGAGGAATGTGACGTATTGGAGTCCTCTCCTCGGCGCAAATATGTACAAGTACCTACAGTCGGAAACAATGACACAATAGCTCAGTGCCTATACTACCAATTAATATTATCGACAGTATAATAACTGCTAAATACTTTTTCGGCCAAGTCTCTCCCTTTTTCTCTTATCTGTGCCATCGTCCGTACTAATAACATTTTTTGTATATATACTTCAATACAAACAGTGTAATTATTATTTTTCATATTAAAACATCTGTTGATTACAAGTGTTTTTTATAGCAGATATTTTTTATTAAAAATCAACAGTTTATTTTTTGCTGTCTATAGACCCACTAACCATTAAACTATTTAAAATATATATATATATATATGTGTGTGTGTAGTTTTGAACTTAAAGATTTCCCTGGTAAGTTTGATTATACTTGTCCAAGCCTCGGCTTACTTTCGGAACTAAATATAAGAATGTATCCCGGTAGACGCGGGGGTTCATGCGAAATAATTGAGAGGTTGCGTCCCGCGGGTTGGGGGGCTGTGATTGATGTTGTTCTGACCTACTTCTGCGAGGGGGGCTGTTTATGTAGAGGGGGTGGGGGCAGATATCCGCGGGTAGTGCTAGGGAAGCGTGCCAGATGTACGTTGCTACGAAGGGATGGGCGGACGGACAGACACGTGGAGGCTCTTATTTATTGACAAGTTTAACACTTTTTGTATACACGGTGTTTCTGAAACTGACTACATCAATACATCGTATACATTTTTTTGGGGGGAGGTTCAATAAGAACGCTGAAACCACTGTATTGTTTTTGTTTTACAGTTTCATAAATCAGTAGCTTTTTTTAGAAATCGCCTGGTGGTCCGAGCTCTAAAAATCATAACAAGCTTTTAAATTAAAAGACTCATTGCACAACTTGAATTAAACATGCAAATATGTGCCCTTTGATTGACCGAAGCATATTTTTCGACAAGTGTGATATTTTTTATTGTGTCGAATATACAATCCTAACGCAATAAATGCCGTATTTATTTACGATACAATGAATGATTTGGTTAATCGATTTACACATGAAACGACGAGAAACATCCTCGATTTTGTTTTTCGAGACACACGTGGAACATGTTGCATACGATTTTTTTCAATATTTAATAATAATAAAGATAATGAATTCAAATAACAAGTGGATATGAAATATTTAGTTAAGTTGTACGTCATGGGTGTTATCAGTCGATATCTGCATAGATAGTTAACGGGCCTAATCATACTAATACGCATCATTATCAAATCCTGATAAGGTATCGACTTGAAAATCGGTGTAATATACAAAAAACGTGAGCTTTTATGTTCCATCTGCTCGTTTTCGGAGACATCAAACAATCATCAGTCTTCCTGGAAGCAGTAAACTTCGTAAATTTTTGCTTTCCATTGCGAACTGTTCTTTTAGATAATCAAAAAATTACTTACTAATATATGTATGTATATATATATATGTGTGTGTGTGTGTGTGTGTGTGGACGGAGTTAATATGATTTAAGCTGCGAGCTTGGGACTGTCTCATTGAAGTCCTGGTCACCTTTGTGAGGGGAACAATGGGGGTCCTTCACGCGAGGGAGGGAGAGGTCAAGGTCTGCCCCCCTCTAGCCTAACCTAACGCGACACAACTAGTCGCCGCTCGCTCCCCAGTAACCAGCCTCAACAGGCCCTCGGTGTGAGTTGGTGATTCCAATTTATCTCTACCCCCTCAAAACCGGGTCGAGACGTGTTTCTCCGCACATGTTTATAATATTAAAAAAAAAAAAAACAACAACAAAAACTTTTTTTGAGCCCTTCTCCCGGCTTTTGATTTCTGAATAAACGGTATCGTCACTGGGCTTTATGAGCAATATGATTAGTAGAAATTCTCAGTTAAAAGTTCTGACGTGTCTGTCTGTGTACAGGGGCATCTTTGTGGATAGCCATAATCCGATTGAAACACTGAGCAACTGAGAGACAAATGTTATCGTTATATGCAAGGGCATAACCAATAATGATAATTTAAAAAATGCAGGTTTACTAATTGTGCAATTTTTTTGTTACTATTTTCGGTAAGCATTTCCGCATCAAGCATTGTGAAAATTTCCACGCGGGTCGGCTCCGTAAGCAGCTTTTCGCACCGATGCGGCCCGCTCGCAGCTGCAGAGGCTGCGGCCGCGGCAGCGTTCAAAGCTGCGGGCGGAACGCGCTGTCAAAATTTGCAATCGAGTAATAAAAACATTTAAAAATACGCCCATTTTCAGTCAAACTAAGTATATTTTATTAAATAATAATAAAAATTCGTGCATGCATACAAAAATACAGCGATTATTAGAGTATTACAGTAAAATTTAAAACATATATTGAGCCTATTATCTTCTGCAGGCTTGAAGCTTTGACTGGAGCGCATACTTTGAGCAAAATTAAAATAAACATTTCGACTAGTTTATTTACGATGGATGTAATTTATTTAATGACAGTTTTGTTTGAAAATTTAGTTATTTTTTTATGTATAAGTATAGATATTGACTAATGTACTATATTTTGGAAAACTGACGTTTCAGTGCAAGCTTTGAAAACGATACAAAATCATAGTTAATGCTTCTAGTATTCATTTGATGTTTATGTTTTATAGATTTTAGAAGCAGTGCTATACTCCAAATGATATGCGGAATATTAGAAGCTTGTGTTTTTTTTTTACTTGGAGTGGTTTTCCCGCAGCTACTCCCTTTTTTATGCGATTATACACAATTAGCCAAATCGCAGCGGCGACGTCAAAAAATCCCAAAGAAAATCGTACGTCGGAAAGCTCCGTAGCTTTGCGCACGAGATGAGCGCGAGCGCGAGCGGGACGGCGCGAGGCGGGGCGGGCGCGCGCGAGCGAGAGGCCGCGCGGGGCGGGGGCGGGGCGGGGCGGGGCGGGGCGGCGGGGCGGGGGGGCGGCGCGCTGCTCCCGCGGGCCAGTGCGCCTCCGACTGCGGGAGGGGCTGGACGCGTGCCGAGAGACTCGCGCCCGTTTCAGCTCGACACGCCGCGAGATGAAGCGAAAAAAGGACCTCAGCGCTAACGTTTGATTTTGTGTTTGTCGGGGGAGATCGCGTGTTTTGTTTTTTGCGAGTTTTTCTGTGTGATTGCGTTCCGCGGTTTTGGTGTTCCGTGCTTAATATAGATAATAGCGTAAGTCGATGTTGTGAGTACCCTGAGGTCGCTCTGCGTTCGGATATAAGGCCAGAGGAATTGTCAAAGACCATGTAAGTAGCGACCGGTCGACCTGCAGGACTCTCCGATAACAGCGTATGCCATGAAGCTCGATACCATTTGGACTCCAGAACTGTTGAAAAATTAGCACAGGGTGACCGAGAAAACACACATGTTAAAATAAATACTGCAAAAAACGTTAAACTCTTCTGATATATCAACTGACAGTGCATGCCGCGCAAACTGCATGAAATCTGGTGACTTTATACAGTTACCCTACAATACCCAGATTTTTTATTTGTTTCCTAAAAATGTCATATTTATATACCAATAAATATTACCATGATGCACACAATGAAGCTTAATTTTATAGAATGGTAAATGAGCTTTTTTATAATATTATCAAAATCTGCAGCTTTGACTTTGAAATTAACTGTGCGTGTTAAATTTTACGAGGATTGTGTCATTATCAGTAAAGAGCAGTCCATACAAGCACTAGAGAATTGCTACCGTAATATTTATTTCAGTTTTAACATTTAACACTGAAATACATTTGTAGTAGTATCATTCATAATATTTATTAAATAAATATAACTTCTCTGTTTTATTACGTTGATACATATTAAGTGAGAAAAACTGGTCGCTTTGATTTCGGACTCAGCGCACGCCACTGGAAAATATATATATATATATATGGCAACAGAAAAGCTCTCGAGGTTTTTGTATGGAAGCGCCCTTGACGAAGCTTTCGCCATCTGCAGCTCCATTATTTGTTGTAACTTTTCTCATAAGTCCCGCGACAGAGTTTTCCGTAATTTTGATGGACGTGTGAAGTCGTATGTGACTTTTTGTTGACAAACCCGCATGGTATAAGTTGACCGCCACTTTTTCGCCTGACAAGGGCACCGTCAAGCCTGAACGATGAGCTAGGACGTTATTGGCATGTCGACGGGAAGTACTATTTTTGACAATGACCTAAATTTAATTTCAAGCATCAAGAAAAAATCTTACATAAATATTGACTTTAAAATACAACAGATTGTCTTTGAAGAAAATATTTTCGAATCGAAGGATTATTTTTAGTAAATTTTGTTATCTTTTTTTTTTCTTTTATTTTATAGCTGGTTTGATAAATAACAATATGTAATAAGTATTCAGATGTGTATCTCAAATGTATTATTGATTAATAACACAGTGGATTTTCATTGGAGCTTTCATCGTGTCAATGCTTTCTTTTCTTTGATGAATTAAATAGATTAAAATTTGAATAGACTAACGATACATAATTTATATATTTTATTTTATTTTTATATTTGCTCCAATGATTTTCGATTTTTCAACTAAAAAAATTTCTAATAATATATGCCAATAATTTTATTTTTTTTAATTATTTTACTTGTTTTTGATTCTTAAAATAAAAATATGCAAACAATTTGATACCTTCATTTTTAATTTTCATATTCTAAGCTGACTCTGATCAAATTCAAAATATTCTCTAGCTTCAAAGTATTGCAAAAACATTTCGGACACAACCGCATCTGCTTCTGACTGCTTGCTTATTTATCACCAATATTTGCAGACGGCAAATGTGAACATTCGAATTCCTAGGTGATCGCAAACATCTTTGATTGTGAGCGCTATCGACTTCTTCAAACTGAAGAAGCTTGGGGAAACTCTTTTGGGATTATGTGATAAAAACACTCTCAAACGAAAGTATTCGCAGTATCCCAGTCATTAGGCTATTTTTATATTCTTTTTAATATGGAGTAATACATAATAATCCAGACTGTCATTTATAATGCATTTGACGTACTAAACTGTTTTTGTTTATACCCATTGCCAAAATTTATTTTGGTCTATTTTCGAGATGGTTTTTGATATACTATTCAAAGATGCATTATATTATTAAAAAAATTAATTATGTCATAAATCAAAACGTCATATATATTATTCTTTTGGCTATTAATGTTTGTCGTTTAAACGGGTCAGTCTAAGCATTGAAGCTTTAGGGATGTTGACAAGATAAAAAGTGCACGCGCTCTAATTTAGAGACTCCCTCAATCAAAAACTAATAATTTAAATAAAAAATATTTTTGAACGAGAGTACTCGCTGGAATTTCATTTTAATATTTTAAATAATATTTGAGTGATTTTTCCACGTGTTATTTTTTTCCGAAACCGGTCACCAATGAAAATTAACACATGGGAAAATCACTCAAGTATTTTATTTAATTTAAAATTTTTAAAATGTTTTTATTCGGCTAAGGCCCCGCCGCAGTGATGGCGCTGAGGGCCCCGCATGCAGAGGCCGGCCATTGATTTTCAGTCCTGTTGACACCGCCGGGCCCGCCCCCTTGACACGCTTCCAAGTGCGGCCCCCGCAGGAGGAAGAGAAAGCCTTAAAGCTCCTTGCCAAGGTCACGCGACGCAAAAAAAAAAAAACATCGCGAGCGGGAGACATCCGCGCCCGGAGAGGCTGCAGCCCTACCCAATGAAACCGATATACGTGGGTTTTCGTGCTCACATCGCAAACAGATTAAAATTTGCGTTTTTATATCTTTTATGTTATTGTAAAGCCTTATTGCTTCTTCAGGTAAACACGGAGTGTAACAAAATAAAAAGAGCTTACTACGAAAGCTTGAATTTGCTGAGTTTTGAACCTTTTTGTGTGACGTTATCTTCAATAAAGCCTTCGAGCACAGCCTCCGCTGCAGCCCTCATATTAGTGTTCCAAAAAACAACCTCGGGCAGCCTGACTAATGATTGCACGACTTATAATCATTCTTGAATTATGCTGAAAAATCTAATCACTTCCAATACCCCCTTTTCCTTTGATTTTTTCTTGGACAATCAGTTGGAGAAAAAATGTGACCAAAATAGGAGACCTTTCTTTTCCTTTTTGTTGCGTTTTCTGTGGAAGACTCATTCATTTGTGACGCGGTCAACCCATGGTGTTTTAGGGATTCTCCTATACAGTCACATTTCTGCCGCCTCAATTCTTTGCATAGTAGCTGTCTCGAGTGTCCAAGCATTACTTAGTAGACGTCATAACACTTGGTGAATCTCCAGCGAGATTTCAGTGCAATATATCTTGAGCATAGTACGAGTATTTTCCTTAAATTATTAAACGTACTGCGTGCTGTCTCAATCCTCACTTTAATATCCTGGTGAGGATCCCAGTTCTCATTCAACTTTGCTGTCGATGCGGATATTAAAGTTGATAAAAATAATTTCTAAGAATGATTAACAATAATTTTACTTAAACGTGGAAACTGCCTACTCAGATTTCGATGTTATAATTTTAAAAAAATACAGCTTTCCAGTGTGCGTGGCGTGGCCTATCGGCTGGGCAGTGCTTTGCAAGCCGCCGTGACCTTGGCTGGAGTCAGCTGAGCGTCCATAACTCAGATATAGCTCGGCTCCAGGCCACCGTCCAATTATGAATCGTTTGCACTCGTGACGTCACGAGCGGCGAGCGCTCGGCCGGAGCTATTTCTAAAGTCCGCCACGAGCCCCTCGAGCCCCATGGTGGGCCGATCGTCTGGCATTATGACACAAGTCATTTCGTATTATGCAACGCAATGACTCAAGCACCGCGAGCTGGTGATCCGGTCGTCTAGTATCATGACACAAGTCATTTCGACTCGAGCACCGTGAGCTGGCAGACCGATCGTCTAACGTCATGGCACGAGTCATCTCGCTTTGTATAACCCGATGACTCAAGCACCATGGTGTGTTTTTTAGTTTTTGGCAGCCTTTGTTATCAGATGTACTGTGCTGCAATCCATGAAGACTGTCCCAGTATCGGGGCCGAAACGTCAGAGGTTTAAAACGAGGCAAAACACCCGAACCAAAAAAAACTTCTTTTCAATAAATAAATGCGTATTTAATCCTTTACGTGCAATCTTAGATAATCTGAAAATTTAATAGTGCAATTAGAAGTAAGCATTCGGAGGCGATTGCGCCTGTGTCCGGCATCACAGGGCATTTCCACTTGAATCGTTTATATAATTTAGTAACTACTTCACCGCGAGTTGGTTTGAAGATAATATACATTTTGCGTCTGCAACTCCTGGCCATAACCGGAAATATGGTCGAAACCGTTAATAAGTCTTAAATCTCATGAAGTAAAAAGTTCTTTTTTTCGAGCTTAATTCTGAAATTCCGATATGGCTTTGAAATTCTACGAAATATTTTTAATGAAGTAATCTATATTAAACTGGGCTCCGTGCTCGAGTTCTATTAAAGTTACTTTCTCACAATAAGACTCCGTACAAACACAAAGAATGAAAACAATTCCTCGAATTCCATACTTATCCTTTTATTGTGTATCGATGATTATTTTTAGGTTCAAGGTCAAGGCTGAATGCTTTCGCGTGTCTTCCATGCCGGGTAGTCTCACCACATTATCAAAGTGAAGGGACAGATCGACAATCGTTAAGGCTTGGATTTGTATTATTTTTTTTTAATTTTTGTATGTCGATCTGCCGAGCCCTTAGGCTAAGGGGTGGGGGAGGTTGCGGCCCGAGGCTTCTGCCAGATATTGATTCGAATCATCGCATCACCAGCCAGATAACAATCAGTGGCTTCTCTCTTTATATTCCAAATTTTCACGAAAGCAATCGATCGATTTTTTACACATCTTAAAAACCTGCTTTCTTGGCAAAAACTCTTCCAGATTATTATTTTATCAATATCATTTTTGTTCGTATCGAGGTCGTAGTAGATGTTTATAAAATATTCAACCTGATCTATTCGTATACGCATCTATTCATTATGATAATATTTTTTTTCTGTTTTACTGCGCTATAAACAACTTCAGAAAAAAAAATGGGTAGAATCAAAACATGAAATTTCTTATTGAAATATAAAATTTTTCCACGCTGTAAGGATAGAATAATGAAATATACCGATGATTATGCAAGTGTATTGTGTATCCTATTTTGTTTGAATCGATTTTATAAATATTTTTATAATATTATAATTTACAATAGCATGCGCTTCGCCTCGTTAAAATTTCGTTCGCAATGCTGAAGACCTTGGCCGTGCTTTTGTACTAGGTTTATTTTATATTTAAAATTATACACATATACTAAACGTATGGAAATCTGTGAATTGTCAATTGCCAGGCCTGAGCTTTACGTTTGAAAAAAACCGTTAAAAGTCGCGCATCGTAGGCATTTAGCGATTCATATATTTTTAGTGTCGTGTTGATTTTCACGCTTCTAAATCGTAAAACTTTTATTTAGGCGTTTTTTTTTAATATGCTCTAAAACAAGTTTTGTGTGAAAAGCCTGACCTTTAACAGGAGTCTGGCTTGTAAAATTGTTTGCAGAATTTTTTTTTCTTAGTGAATTTTTTTTAATATATAAAGTCAAGATGAGGTCAATTAGCACTAGCTTCTTGCGTTTTAGCATAATCGTGTGTAGCTGCTGCTTCGACTGCTACTGCTTCCCCAGCCTACCCAGGCGTGTATTTTCACCGAGGGGTAGCCAGGGGTGGACCGAAGACATTACACCCCAGTGGAGTACCTTCGCAAGTCCATTATGTATGACTTTGGCAAAAACTTGTCCCATCCCCAAAGTTAGCGATATCAGACAAAAGCCTAGCGAGGACGAGGGCGGGTCCGAACCCCGGCCTGGACCGCAAGCCGCAGCCACCGAGACTGCCACCCGAGCCACCCGAGCCACCAGTGGCGCACCCCCTATATAAACTATCAGAATCAAGTCTTCATCTGCTCCATACAAAAAATTCTGCAATTGTAAAATTTAATAATACTAAATTAATTTTTATTCTTAAATTAATTTTTGCTTGTACAGATTGTACGCCACTGCGGATTCTTAAAAGTTTTATATTATTTCGGGGCGCGCAGGTAATGCGCAGCGCAAGGCTTATACTCTAGAATTTATTTGTATGTCTTTTAAAAAGGGATATTCTGCTTGACCGCACGTCCCTGGTAGGTACATGTTGTCTAACAGTGGCGTGCGGTCAGTCCAAGTTAAAAAAATATATATTTGCTTTAGATTACGTATAAGTGTATAATCCAATTAATTTAATTTATTTATATTTCTTTACTGTTAGTACACAATTATTTTTTTTTTCTTATAGGTATATCACGTATCTAAACGTATGTTTTAAATATATTATACTCAGAGCGGGTTTTTCAACGTGACTCGTGTTGTGATATGAAGATTTCGCGGGGTGCAGAGGCAACTCGTTAATCAATAAGCCGGCATCCCCACATCTTCACGTGTTGTTACACAAATGAGCCCCCGCTGTAATTAACTTATCTCAGGTGAGGGGTGGCCCTGTAGGGAGGGGGCGGTTCCGAGGAGGGGGGGGGGGGCTCTTCAGCGGGACGTTAAGTGAAGTTGTCTAAGTAACAGCAAACAATCTGCTCGAAAAAACACGAATCGGATCACTTACCTTACTAACATCACTGACTAGGGATGGGAAAGTCGAGTTTTTTTTTTTTTGAAAACAAAATATTCCGATTTTTTGAAAAAGCCGATTTTCAGTATTTTCGACCCATCATTACTTTAATTTTAAAAAAATATTTAACAACTTAGTACAAAACTATTCGCGTTTTAACTTCATAGCAGAGCCACATTGGTCGTATTGGACACGTAGGTTCGAATTCCACCTGTGTGGATTTTTCTTACCGGTCCATTTGTGATTTAAAACCATAAAACGTATTTATAATCAATAACTTATAATCAAAAACGAGAAAAAATTCTAAGACATGTCAATTTATTCATTACCGCTTGCTATAAAAAAATATAGATGGTTAAATATATAAATATAAAACGTAATTAAATCAAACAAAGTAATATTTTACTGAAAAATATTAAAAGGTTAACTTCAAGCTTATAGAGTTGAAATTTTTTATAATAATTAATCTTAGGTACCTTCTAAACATTTCTTCATGTAAAAGCTTTTATAATTAAAGTAATTATTAAGTCAATATATTTAAAGTTTCAGGAGAAGTCGAGTTGAAAATAATATTTTCTAAGCTCCGTGTTGTTTTGGGTCGACGGTGTAGTAAAATTATAAATCACCACAGCTGTTGAATTCCAGATACACCAAGATACTTCGATTGGTACAGAAATAACAGACCATCAGTTTTAGATCACCTATATAATAAATCAAAACTCATGGCTTCTACCCACCAAGAGAATATTATTCACTCTAGACCACTGCTAATCAGCAAAATTAGAGCTTAATAATGAATGATACCCATCATATAATGAGCTTATTTATTTATATATAGGAATGCGAAAGATTTATCTGTGTATATACGATACACATATTAATAAAAAATACCTTGAAAATCAAGGTCAATAAAACTGTTTAATAACTATAAATCAAGTGTGGAAATAAGTTTCATTCAAGCGATAAATGTAAAGTTTATTGGTTCTGTTGTGAATGAATAGACGTCCATTTTATATTTGTTTAGTATAATATTGAAACGCAGACATGGCGGCTTTCATGTATGAAATTTTTCATTGAAAAATTTGCACCGAAGTTTTGAATAACCCAAACATCCGCTCGGAGCGGAATTTTAATGGCAAAATTCACGCAATTACGAGAATTATGAATATGATCGAAATAGATGCAGCGATACAAATATACACGCCGCTCAAAACTCGTTACACTCATGTGTATATATATATATATATATATATATATATATATTATATACATTAAGTCAGCATGAAACAGGATCCAGGATATAAATTTCCGTGACGCAGATTTTTCCATCGTAAATATTTCAAAACAATTAGCGAAAGTTTCCTCTCTAGGACGAGGGTCCTCCGCGGAAGAGCCCCATCCCCCTCCCTCCCTCCCCCTCCCTCCCCTCCCTCCTTTCCCCCTCGTGACAAGTGTCAAGTTTGCTAACCGGCCCGGGAGGGGGGCACCGTCACGCCGCGTCACGCTTCGTCACGCCTCGTCACGCCGCGTCACGCCGCGTCACGCCACGCTCGCGCCGGAACGGGAAGTCGCTGTTTGCAATTAAACTTTTTTTAAAACCTAAAATACACACCCAAATAGCGGTTGAGCTCGGTCGCTTAAGATTACAAGGTCATACAAGCGTTAACAATTAATATCAATAGCCAAACAGCTTGGAGATTACGATAGTATTTCTTGAAAGATAACCTTGATTATAATCTTCCTGCCACTGAGCTATTTATCTAAACTTATACGCTTGTACATTTAGTAAATAAGACATTTTCGGAATGTGGCGAGCCCGTGAGCACGCAAGCCCGGCTTGCCTTGCTCGGCGCCCAAACGCTCGCGAACTTGTCGCGCGGCCTTGAGGATGTTCTGACTTGCGAATAATCGGCTTGCATGGATAGGATGGGGTGACCACGCCGCACGGCGAAAGGGGGACATTATTTTTTTTACTAACAGATTGATACATATTTCAACATATAATAAAACCTACAAAGACACGTTGAAAAAAATCGTAATTTCCTATGGCTATATATATATATATTTTTTTTTTTTTTAATTTTTCGTACGTTTAAGTTTGATAACAGCACTCCATCATTCATTAAGCTTTCTTTCCATACATCACGGGTTCGAGTCCTACTGAGGTGATAATTTTCTACGACTCACTATTTTTACTTATTTTTTGCTGAGTTATTCATTAAATCATACTAACTTATAAAACGATAAATGAACACCTATACAACCTCAAAGTTAATAACTCCGCATGACGAGAGTACAAAAGCAATAAACTACGGTTAAACGTGGCCCAGTTTCGGCAAATGACTGTGCATAAAACGCTCAACTCACGCAGAGTCCTTAATATAATTACAGTGACAAGTCTATGCAAAAATAACAAATTACCACATAATTAATTGATAAGCCTTGTTAAAAAAATATCATCGTGAAATTTTAAGGAAACTTTTTATACTATGACTTTTTATTTATTAGTATTATTGGTACAGTACAATTAAACAAAACGCACAGGGTAAAATGTGTGCCTGTGTTCTTCGAAAGTCCCGCTTGGGTGGAAGCAGCGTTGGTCACCCCCGATATGGGCCAGTGCACAGTCCCGCGCCGCCCTTGAAGTGTGTGCCTACAATTAGTATATTTATAAAGCAGGTCGATCAGGAGACGCGGGAGAGAGAGGTGCGCATCGCCCCGCGGCGCGTTTCCGCAGATCGGGAGACACCTGAACTCGGTTAATCGGAACGACTGGTGTTACTTGCGCCAGAGGCAGATACACAAGCAGTTCGAAGCAATTGTGAGGCTATACGCGGCTTGGCACGTCTCCGGTAGATTTTTCAAAGCAAGCCTTTTTATAATTATATGCCTTTTTGCATCCGGAAATTTCGCATCCACGTTGACTTTCTTCAAAGTATTAAACGCAATGGATATGTTTAGGCGATAGTTCATGTTAACTGGTCGTCTTCGCGGTGGCACAGCCGCCCCCCTGTCAACCATGTGTAGGTGAGGATGTAATTATCGCTTGTGGGTTGGATATCCTCAATATTCACGGAGACGGCGTCTGCGATATCCAACATGATGGAATTATCATCAATTTTGCATGCGAGCGCCGAGGGCTCCTTGAACTAATGCACTTAGAGCAATCGAGTAGAAAAATTGGGTCGAGAGATGATATGGAAGTCGATACTAATAAGATTAGCCCAGGATATATATATGTTCATTGAAATGGTCAATAACCCTCTTTTGAAGAAAGGCACTTGAAGACATTTTTCCCGACATTGAATGGTTCGAACCACCATGTGTATAAACCGTTAATATATTTGAGGTTCACAGATATTGACTGAGATATTAACAGAAATAAAAGTTTTATTTTTCGTTTTATTCCGATAATATAACTAAAGAGCCAGACACTGGAATACTTTTCAATGGGAAGCAGATGAATGACTGTGTGTACACAACATGTATGCAGACCAGATAAACCTGTCTGGTCCGATCTGGCGACGGCGTTGTGGCGCGAGCGTTGTGGCGATTTGGCGTCAGAGCGATATTTGTTATCAAACTGATAATATTTTTAATTTTTTTTTTTGATCTAAAGACATTGACATTGACTCTGAGAACATGAATTATGACCACAATGCTCTGTATAAGGCTTCACTAAGCAAGCGGTTGGTAGCCGAGGAAATTGAAACTATATAGCGGAAATATTGCATGTGAAGCCTCAGACCATTACAGTGCTGTTATATAGTAAACATATATTTTTTTTAATTTTCTTGCGGTAAATCACACCCCGCGCCAAGATGCCGCGCCAAGATGCCGCGCCAGACCAGCCTCGCCGGATAAAGCCTCCCTTTGATGTGTTAGGCCTGAGGGTTCGCCCAGGCTCGCTGTGAGGGATGAAGGTAGATATGAGATGTAAGGCGGAGGCACCTGCGCGGGGCGGGGGTGGACAAATTGGATGAACGGATTCGTAAAGAGAGCCGCCACCCCTGCGATAGACTTTTCAGAGATGTAAGCACCCTTCACCCCTCGGCAAGCGCCTATCTTTTGTGTTGTAAAATGAAGAGAAGAAAATATTTGTACTCAAATCGGGAATTATTTTGTATGAAATGGAATTAATTATACTATTCAAGTTTATTTAGTATTTTAAAAATATATAAATAGAAAAGAACCATCAGGGTTAAGAATTTACTTTTATTTTATTTTATTACAAGCCAGGCAGGTAGGCAAGCAGTAGGAAGTATTCAGAGGTGGTTGAGACTGTGCCCGTGTTGACACGTCTCCGGCATTCGCCTTTTTGTAAATCTGCGTCAGAAAAGGTTTTTTCTCAAAGTATGATTCTTCTGAAATCAACTGAAATAATTCTGGATTCAAACCCTGTAAAATTCAAATGTGCAATTCATTTCATTGAATGTAAAAATTACTTAAAAAATTAGTAAAATAACATTCATTATATAACATTTTTGAAAAATTCACAATAACATATTTAGCAGGTAATTAATTTGATGGTTTTAAAAATATAAGACGAATGGCTAGATTACGTTATATTATATTATATATTAAGTGTGATGAAGCACTTGGGAGGCAAAAGCGCTAGCTCAAAAATAATTAATACTGTCCTCGCTATTTGTACTATCATTTAATGGATTATCACAAATTAAACAACACTGTTGTGGGTTTTTAACTGATATTTAATTTATGAGAGCAAAATTTAAAAACGGTGAAGTGAAAATAATCTTTTTTTTTTTCGTCCTTGCACGTAGCCAGAATGGAGTTGTTATCAAAATAAAGTGGTAACGTCGGGTGATATGAATGCTCGCTTACCTTCTATGAAAATTGCGAGGAAAGAATTGATAGCAGGTTCCCCCGGGGGATCGCAGGCTCCCCGCCGGCCGGGAATATTAAAACTTTTTCACTTGTTCGATAATGGATATTGCAGCGTTTCCGAAACTTTGCGCATAAAGGCAGTTTGACACGGCCTTACTGTCTGATAAACAGCCTTCCTCCCCGTGTACCCACCGAATTTTTCACTTTGCTTTCACACCCCCCAATTTCACTGAAAAACCTGAAAGATTTTATTTGACTTGCGTATTGTATGCGTATGCAGGCTTGTTGTGAATATAATACAATGTGTTTTCTAATTAACGATTTACGTTTGAAACGAAAAGGAAAAAGTATTTTTTTGGTATTGTAAGATAAAAAAACGTCTGTACGCGTATTTTTTCGTTAAATGCCACAGTGAAAGGGCTTCTTAACAATTTATAGATTAAAAGAAATTTGCGATTCGGCATTTGCTTTGTGTATACATATGGATTTCAAAAGCCTTCCTTCCCTTTTAGTATGGAGAGTCAATGTATAATTTTAGGGGGATTGTAATACTTTAAAAAAATTGTGCTGCCTGGATTCAATCCGGTATCTCATAGTTGACAAGCAGACGTGCAAGCCATTAAATCACAATGTTCCAATATGAAAGTATTACTTGGGTGCATCAGTTCTGCCTTTGCGTGCATTTATTTATATTGTCGCTCAGTATCAGTGCCACAGTAGTTCAATTGGACCTGGCACCGGACCACGATAGCCGTAGAGCAGTGGATATTTTTTTATGTATGAATCGAATCGTACCTGTATAAAAAATGCGGATTTATTAAATATTTTAAAAAATCACAAGAGTACGCTCGTAGTTCCTCGTTGCTTGAGGTGGCGGTTCGTACTGATTGCAGCCGAGGCCTCTATTGTGCCGAGAACATGGCGCTCTCTCCTGGGATGAGGCAACACTGTATATTTGTTCTTTTTTAATATCTCCGCTCCGGTCGGAGTAGAACAGATCATTTGGAATTCTATCAGAAAACACGGCCACCCTGTATTCTGATGAGAATATGCATCGCATTTATTTTTCAAGTTGATTTATTGATCAATGTGCCATTAGAAATACTGCAAAAGAAATAATATAATATAAAATATTGCTTCTGTGACAATAGACAGATAAAAATATGCATTCGAAAGCAAAATGCTGGCAATTAAAAAAATGTTCATCCCATTCTCACTATTTGCGTATTCATGTTTTTGTGGAACAAAACCAGTCTGTCGCGGATTTAATTAATAGCGTTTTGTTTCCGTTTTCGGCAGGAAAATGCGGTCGCATTGAATTTCCAGCTATCGTCTGTAGCAAAAAGACGTTTTTAATTTTTGGGTTTTTTTTTATAATATAAATTATGTACTACTGTGATTTCTCATAATCTGTAATAGCGACAGGTCCAGACAAATCGATATGAAGTTGTTTCTCGTGTCCGGACTTTTCAATTCTTCTGCTCTATAAATCACTCTCGCCCCGCGCCGCCCCCCCCCCCTTCCCCCCCCCCCACAACACCCCCCCCCCCCACCCCCTCCCCCGCCCCGGCGAGGGATGTCGCGAGCTTTTGTTTTGGCCCCCCTTCTTTCCCTGCGACCTCCAGTCCGGTCCAGGATTTCAGGGAAGGGTTGTACTTTGTGCGGTTCAATTTGCAATCTCTGCAATTTTGTTCGATGATTTCATAAATATTGAGAGAAATGTAAATTTGACCGGCTCGTTGAGTCGACTCTCGATTGAGAGTTTCTCGGTTCGATTCCCTTGCTACTTGCTTCCATTTGAATCGGCTAAACGTATATCGGTTAAATAACAAAATATGTCAGTTTAGTCTCGTAAAGATATATCAATTTGAATAGTACTTTTGCACTAGTAGAGGCGTGATCGTATCATAGAGACATATTTAATAAATACGCAATTCTTAATTAATAAAATAGACTTTCTAAATTGAATTCAATTTATAGTTTATTTAAATTGTTGAAGATTCAAACCTATAGAAAAATTATAGAAAATTGACGTGAACTGCATTTTACATGAATATACAGAATGCACGCCCTATACCAACATTAGATAATATTTTTTTTAAAGTCATTAAAAATATATTCATTACTGCCTTTTCAGCATCACGGCTGATGAATCCATTAATTTATATAAAAATAATAACAACGCACAGCCACATAAAAGAGAACACACTGACATTTGTGTTGGGCCATTTACACTCCGGTGCAATATGTTGCTTTAAAAGTTGTTGAATGATTGATTATACATATTCAAGGTCAAATTTCTGATCTATCAAGTAGCAAGTGAATGTTCAGTGTGCACAGGTTGGTCATCCGGAATGAGAATATGAATTCCCCCGGCCAGGTTTACGGCCAGGATGATCTTAATTTTACAGCAGAGAAGTTTACGGCGATCACGGGGCGGTGTAATGCCAGCTTTATCGAGCCTCCTGAAGCTATAATGATCTATCAAAAGCAGAGTCGCTTATCGTAAAAATACATTTTTTTCTCAAAGTAGTCGAAAATAATCCACCTCTCATCCCCCGGGACTTCTCGCTAATCTCAGGGTTTAATGTGCGTTTTTAAATTTTTACAATAATATTCTTAAGCTCAGGATATTAAAATATTAAAAAACTTAGGTAATGACTGTCTTTATTTCTTTTGTAAATATTGGAAAAGCCATTGTCTCTTTTTTATTATAATCTAGGTTAAAAAAATTAGTCATTTTTTTAATCAATTATATTTAGGGTTATAGTTATAGAAATCGTAATAGAGTCATAGGTAATAGAAAACCACTTACGTTTTTAGTAATAAGCTTTGATTTTTTTAATATAATGTTAAAGGGTGGATCGGTTTTCTAGCGTCAAAAAAATACTTTTCACAGAAATTGTATTCGTATTTTACATTGCATAATATCCGATTTTATGACAAATTTTCTGAAACACAGGATTTCCTAACAAGAATAGCTCTTCAGTTACAACTCTGACTGAAAACACTCACTTCCGGCCCGAGAAGCCCTCCGATATCCGCTGCACTCCCGTGCTCGAGGCGAGGGGGCTCCCTCCCTCACTCTCACATACTACATATTACTCACTATAAGCTTTTATTACTATATTTTATTACTACACCATCAATTAAATTTTTACGTCCCACAGATCCTTTGCCTGCAATATAAAATAATATATTCAGATAATAACCCTCTGTGGCTTTTTTATACAACCATGGCCTAATTGCTTGATATAAGAAGAGACCAACTGAGGCCACGATATGTGACGGAATTTGGTTCTAGTTCGTTTCGAATTTGTTGCATACTTTCTTCTGTGCAATTCTGAATAGATTATTTCAGGCTTCACGTAGTTGAAAGCATTGCCCTTGGTACTTTTAACTTGTATATACTTGCAGATGACAGTCATGTGTTTCAGTTAAAAAATACTCACTCGACATATACTGACAACTGACAACTGACTAATTGTTGAAAAAATAAAAAAATTTGATTACACCTGTATCATTTTCACGTGTATTGACTTGCAGTACTGAAATTCTTTCAGTTTTGTCTCATTGTCCGTAGTAAAGCCTTCCGGGAGCTCGCCGGCCCCTCCCGGCCGCGCCTGCGTCCCTTGCGCATTGAATTCCAATTTTCCGTTTTCTGAAAGAATATCCGGACTTAGCCTTATGGGGTCCTTCCCTGAGATAACTATACTACATAATATACATAGTATTAGTTGGTATAATTTCAAATAAATCGTAAAAGTTTTTCGTAATACTGCGTTTTTAATAAGAACATAATCGGGTAGCACCTTCGGTGGCCATGTTGTTCGTAGGTAAATCGGGTGTCGGGGTATCTTGTAAATAACACCCCTTGAGAGGGTCGCGCACCCCCCAGCCTCCCTGGCCCTGGCTCAGGCCAACCTTATCTATTCGGGCTCTGCACTCGTTAACCCCTCCGCCAGCGCCTTCGTCAATTTTTTCGTCAAAATATTTGCCAAAAGACATTTTTATGAGTTAAAAACACGAAACTTTGTTTGCAATGCGAAAAGCTGATTTTTCTTCTTAATCTCTAATTTTTCTCTTTGCTTGTACTTTTGAGACTTCAACAAACAAATAGCGATACTGAGCTTGAAATAAAAACACAAAAAAATTGAACAGCTGATTAGATGGGAGATTACAATAATTATTGTTTGTGAGCGCATTTGTTTTACAATGGCTTTTTCAGTCTGTCTATACGTTCACAAACAAAATTTATTATGATCTAACTTTTCGACTGCACATATTTGCTGTTTAAATATGAAGTATTACAAATGAAACCATTGTGTCATTTGTAATCTAAAATTATCTAAAATATTTGTCACCAAGTGACAAATATTTTAGATGCACCCTGTGTAAAAAATAAAATGGCATATGCTTTATTGTGGAGTATTTATAAAAGAGCAGGCTTTCTGGTGTGGAAAATTCCGCGAAGTTTTAACTCCGGTATGTCCATTGTTGTTGCAGGAATTAGACCAGCTGTGATTTAAGTATATAAGACGATTCTCAATTATTATGCCAAAATATACAAAATGGTCAAAACTCACTTAAGTGCCCACTAAAGTATAAGTAAAAATGTATACGTCGTTATAAAAAAATAAATCAAACATACACCAAAGAAATTAAAAATAAATATTTAACAATAAATACCAAACAGTGGCTGCAATCAATTCTTAAAGCCGTGCCTCGCGGAGGAATCGAACCGTCCTGATACGTTTTCGGATATCAAGAAATTAGTGAATCGGTGAGAACTCGAGAGTTGGCGAAGGGAACTTTGACATTATTTATAATTCACTGGGAAGTTTGCGGCTCGGGAAGAGCGCCTGGCTTTTCGGGACTTCCTCCTTGTGATTCGGGAAATTTCACAATTCTGATGTGCCGAAGTCGTGTGAATTTTATATTAATATCCACTCGAGTGCTTGAGCGAGTGTTCGGACGATTCGGAGGATCCATCGACGTTTTAGTGGATTTGAAAGTTTAAGTGATTTTGATCCCAATATAAACTAAGTATTCGAGGATCTATTAACATTTTAGTGGATTTTAAAGTTCTGGTGATTGCGACCCTAACTCAAACCAAGTGTACGAGTACTTGGGGTGGTTTAGGAGATCTGTTGAAATTTTAGTGAATTTTGAAGTTTTAGTGATTTCGATCTTAAATTGAACCAAGTAATTGTGTAATGTGATAATAAAACGCTTGAGTCGAACGGAACATTATATTATACTGATCTCTACTCAATTATTAAGTGCTTCCAAGACTCTCCGAGTGATTTGAAGTTATTGATAAAAACCAAGTTTTCGAATACTTGTAAGACTTGCAAGGTGATTTGAAGAGTTTGTTGATTTTTTGTGGATTATCACCCAAGTAAGAATCCGTTGACATTTGGGAGAATCGTAAAGTTTCGTTGATTCTCCTGTTAAATGGGTGTTCGACGGGGGTCGGGGTGATTCGGGAGAGGTCCGGCTCGCTCGGGCATGGTGTTCGAGGGTAAAGGAAGAAGGCTTCTATGCAACCGTTGCCCAACGGTTGTCCTTGACCGCCAATGGAGACCATTGCAGAGGACTTGGAGACGGACTATGAGCTGGGTGAGTTGGCAAATGCCGCTGAGCTGCGTCTGTTTTGTTTATTTCATATTTTCTCCACGGGCGGAAGACATTCAATTGCAGGTAATCTGAGTGATTTATCAACTGTGTACACCTCCACGTACAGTGAAATTCACATTTTTATGCACATGACACATAAACAAATTTCTTTTCCATAGAACTCTTGGGTTTTTTTTCTTTGAAATGTGTTGAAAACCGGAAAACTGCGGTTGTCAAGCAGTGTGCTAACCACTGGGCCATGAAGCGGTAATTCTCTGCATCCGTTACTACTGTTAACGTAAAATGACTTGGCAATGAGAAGCAAGTGGTCTCGTAAAGCGACTGCAGCTGGATGCGAGGAGATTGCTTCACAAACGAGTATTAATATATCCGCATTTTTTTCCATACGTAGTTTTTTTCACACATAAAACGATGAAAAAAATCGTTGAATTATTTTTATGAAGGCACACTAAATATTTATTCAATAAACTAGAAAAACTGGCTCTACACTTGCTTGTGTCGATTTATAAGATGATAATATATATTTAATATAAGTAACAGTCCTTATTTTGTTACTGCAAGTAAAACCTAATAAAAAAGCAACTTCACTCTACTTCTGCTGGTTTTGCAACTGCTTTTTTTCAATCCTTCGTTGTAATAAATAAATATATCCAATAAAAGTAGCAGTCCGTCTTGTGTTTGGGTGCTTTTATTGCTACTTATATTTGTGCCAGCTAATAATAGCTTAATAGATCCCCCAGCAAGAAGCTACTTGCTAACGGAAGTGGAACAGTTCCGATCTGGGGACCTAAGGGAGATGTATGGAGAGAAACGACTTCCTATTGCCAATATTTACGACGTATTTTGAACAATACTCCAAGGTTAATATTCGACACTTATATATAGACTAATTTATATTTTCAATTTTTCAAGAGAGAAGTGAATCGAATAGTTCTGTAAATAGCGTTGTTATTAACTTGTTGAATTTTCGTAAAAGTTTGATCTCTTGCTTTGAGTGTTTTTAAGTACATCAGTATATGTTTCGTTTCCAAGCCATCTGCCTTTAGATAATTTTGAAATTCAATACGGTAGATTGTGTTTATCGGTCGAGTAACCAAACTAGCATTACATGTGAAATTCTTTCTAGTAATTGGTGCTAATAAATATATATATACACACTTGCAACATTATATTTTTTATGTAATTGCTGGGAGGGGAATTGTGCTGAACATTGTAAAGTGTGTTCAGTGCTGGATGACACACAACATGCTGAAAGTTCTGAACGTTGTAAATCGTGCAGAATGCTTCGAATGCGATAAACATCCTTAAATGTGTTCAGTGCTACAAATAAGAGAAGATAGCACAAAATGTGCCGAACATTACAGAACCGGTGGCGTGCCGCGATCTCGGCGGCAAGGCAATCTTTACCCTCGATCACCGAATGATAATACCGCGTCTCAATTTTTTGTAAATTTTAGAAATTCGCGCAGTTATTTTTCTGTGACATAAAATTATCAACAATTTTACTAGAACAAAAAAAAATTCATATCGCTTTTCCAAAAAAAAAACTGTAGTTTGTCTTTATATTTAATTATTAATTTTCGCCGTGCTATCTCGCACCATCCATTTAAAATCGAAAAGTTAGACTGGCTATCACGCCTATCGCTTGCCATGTAGCCTCCATGGAAGTTCTCCTGAAGGGTCAGGGGTGGTTGGAAGTGGGTCGCGGCCCGGGGTTGGGGAGCACTGCAGGGTCGCGAGGACCCCCGGATCAGTTAATAGAAGAGAAGGGTCGAGAAAACCGCACGCCCTGTATATATATATATATATATATATATATATATATATCTACGGCGTGTTTATAACATTATGGATCTTCTTAGTTGGTAAAACTGAAAGCTTGTTTCTTATGCTGGATAAAGGTTTTATGTTTATTCATTTCTGTTGGTTCTGATCCAAAAACAGGTCGTATTTGCTAGAGATAATCACACTAAAAGTATTTTGGTAGTCGAATAAAATCGAATTATCCAAATGATAATCGATTTTATTTCACTGCCGAATATCCAAAATGTGCTCAAAGCATTTTTTGTTTCTCAGGGGAAATCGATTTAACAATGCTTGAACAATTCAACATTCGATTATCCGTCACAATTATATAACTCTCGATCGCTTGTCGTTCTTGCGACATTCGTTGCGAGTTGCCAGATTAATCAATTATCCGAACTCCATTTCCAATGATTTAATATTCTTTTTTTTTTTACTTCAATAGAGCTGGGCTTTAAGGTTATATTGCTGTTAAAAACTCGTGAGAGACCGAAGACGATGGGTTGGGAGCAGCTACTTCCGCTTTTCAGCGGCGGCTTCGAATCGTTTCCGGTCCTGAAAACAAGGCTCCCGTACATTAGCCGCCCTCAACCAATTATTGCCTCAGGAAACTATCACGAATTCAATACGTCATTTCGGGTACATTTGAAATTCTCCCTCTTGATAGTTTATTCTAAGATGTACTGAAACGTTCAGCACTGCGGATCAATAAACGAACTGACGAAGCAGCCCTCAGATTATACAATATTTTCGTATTCTCCCAGCGATTAATTATTAATGCGAAATATAACAATTTAAACTTACCGATAAAAAAAAACATAAGTAAAATTTATAATAGCCTAAAAAGTAGGGTATTATGATTTTTTCATTGTTGGTGCTTTCACCTTTTAGTCTGACGAAGTCCTTGAAAGCGAAAGCGATCACTATTAAAAAAATTAAAATTTTTACACATTTCGTCCTTTTCATTAAAAATTTCCCAACAATATCCGTTGAATTTATTATCAACCACTGTGCAATCCCGTGGTCTAGATCAAGTAAAGATCTTCTACTCCTAGATCCAAAAGCGGAAAAAATTAAGAAAATACCCTGTCTGATGCAAGTTGTCCCTGCAGACGTGGCAAGCCAGACTCCCAGCCGCAATTTCCTCTAAGAGCTTGCCTACTGTGTGGCCTCTATATATCGAGGCTTCGATGTGTAATCGTAAAAAAAAACCCCTTGGCTCCGCGCGTCCTTGACTCCAGCCCCGGGCCAGGGCGGCCCTGGCAGTGCCGTAACGAGGAGGGAGGGGGTGGAAGGGGAGGGATGTTTATTGCAGTTTTATTTGCTGTCAGCACAGTTAGATATGCGCAGGGCCGGTCGACTCGAAGCTAGTCAATTATATTTATTTATATATTTTAAATAATAAGTTTACTCTGTTACTCTGTTTGATAATGCCGACGTAAAAGTTTGGCGAAACCGGTCACCAATAAAAGTATATATATGTGGAAAAATCGCTCAAGTATTTCACTTATTATTTAAAATATTAAAATGGAATTCCACCAAGTACTCTCTGTTAAAAATGTTGAATTTCTATATTTATTAATATGCTCTTTTTACAGAATGTATATTACTAAAGACAAAAAATACGTTAAATCGATTAAAAAGTATATTCGTAGGTTTTGACAGTCGCTGTTATGAGTTGATTCGGTTTCTTGGGTGTTGAGCTGCTTGAACTTTTCAGAGATTTTGCGAGTACCGAAAACTTCCAGCCGCTCGATACTAAAGAAACCACTTCAAATCAGCTCTTATTGTATTAAAAAAATTATTATTACGATTTGGCTTTGGTAAAAATTTTATTGATTGTAAGATTTTTTTATATACTAGATACTTCGATGGCCGACGATGAGTTCGGCCCTGCCTCCGACCTGATAGGGCACGCGCCCCTGCGATCGCAGAACACTGCATGCACGGGCTTTTCTCGCTTAAACTGCTTGCCGCCCTGTGCCAAGACTGGAGTCGAAAAGATGTCATAAACTTTGAACTTTGTAAACGGAAATTCTCATAAGGTTGTCGCCCTGAGCTGTACATCGATAGAACGAGCAAATGTTTATTTTTTTTCACAAACAGGAGACATCCGAGCTCAGTAAGAGTAAAATGCCGCAAGGGGAGAGGCGGGTAGGATGCTTAGACTCCAAGCTCAGTGTATCCGAATAGGGATGTCAAATACATAAAATAGCACTCGGTCGAGTTGTTTTGTTCGCATCGCAGCTTCCTTTTTCTAGCGAAAAATGTCAGGGGGTTCCTTTGTGAAACCACATATATATTATTCATCAGCTGGAAACGAGTGTAGAGCTAAGATGGCGACACGTCGCCGCGCACAATGGCCGCGATGACAAGGGGCTGGATTATTCAGGTCCGCAATCTGGTGAAGCGTAATGAAGGGGCTCCGGGGGCCTCGGGCACGGAGCATCAGCGATGAGGACCAGCCCCCCCAGGAGGCCCCGCCAATTACCGGAGCGGCTCCTCGCCGAATTATTTAGTGACCGCCGGGGGCTCTGCCCGATGTGCTGAACGTTGCGAAACGTGCCCGATGAACACTGCAGAAAGTGCTGAACATCGGAAGATGTGCTGAACATCACTAAATATACCGAAAGTTGCGAAATGTGAAAAAATACTTGTATCTTGCTTTTTGGGCTGATCCCATTGATGAGTCCATTTACGAGTTTTTTTTGTTGATAATTTTATAAAATATTTTGCGAAAAAATTTCATGCTTAAAGTTAGATACATACCTTTTTCTACAGATAATATATTTTTATTTCTTATAAATTTACTCTAAAAATAATGATAAAAATGTGTTTTCCCGATTGAAGTTTAGGCATTTGGAGATTATTATGACCGACGGATCTAGAACCCTGAGCGTTTAGGTATCCTTTTTTAAATTGAAATTAGAAGATTACATATAAACCTACGATAAGGGATTAGTAAAAAAATAAAATTAAAAAAAAACTTTGGTTTTGAAAAGTCCAATAATCAAAAAAGTCAAATAATGTATTGAAATTCAATACATTATTTGACCTTGAAAAATAGCAGTAATTAAGTAATAAAAAATATGTAAATATATTTTATATTTTTTTTGATATTCTGAAAAAAAATTATTTTCAATATAGAAAAATAAAGTGACAATTAAATAAATGGAATGACACGATTCGTTTCGATTTCGATTTCCGAGTCAGCTCCGTACTGTCAAAAAAGGCGTATTTTTACCTGCAAGCTTTTGTCACTTTTTACCTCATTTATTTAACTATAAATTTATTTTTCTATGCTGAAAGTTGATTTTTTTATCACGTGAAACGACGAGAAAAGTCCTAGTTTTTATTCTCATCACATTTGTGTAAATCGATTACCTAAATAGATACAGTAACACAATAAATTGATCACATAAAAGTTTTTGTTATAAATTCGAATAATACGACACCGGTTCCCAAGTCCATAAGAAGCACCATGTGAAGCTTTCACGCGCCAAGAATTTCAACCCCTTCAGTAATTTTTCATGAAATATAAGCGTGCACTGCTCCTGCATCTACATTACTTTAAAGTAACACCGGCTTGTTCTGATAATGAGCCCCTCACGTCCGGCGGGGGCTCGAGGGGTGCCCCCCGGGGGTTCCAGGGTCCTCCTCCTCGAGGACTTCCACCCCGTAACGACCAGCGCATGCGTCCTGCACACCCCCCGCGTCCGGCCATCCTAGCCGTGGGAGCCTTTTCATGGAATGCAGCAGCTCTCGAGAGAACGCTCGCTCTCCGCCCGACTCGGAGTCTCGAGATGATAGTCCCTGAAATCACCTGAAATCGCCTAAAAACGCCTGACATGATATGATTAAGTACATTATTTCACAGAAAAAAATAATTGTGACTTGTGCGGGACTCGAAACCCATATCCCCAAGCTTACATGGCCGGTGCATTGTCCGATTATGCTAACGAGCCACTGCAACTTAGCGAGAATTTTTAACAATAATATCCTATATATGAATCAACGTACTCATGCCAATTAAATATTGGTTTAGAAAACCGTGTACACTGGTTCAGCATGGGTATGTGCTCAGTGAAATGGTCGATATATTATAAACTAGAAATTTTGCCCGTCACAGAATGACGTATTCGATGAACGATGCAATAGTGTTTGAACATTGGATGAAGGTGCGAAGTTATGTAATATATTTGGCCACGAACTTTGAAGCAGAATGGCCCTGATCCTGCCACTGAACCTGCTAATTTAGCTCCCATTGATGCAAATATATACTGTTATTGTATGATCTTATTTTTCTTTTGAAATTTGCATTATAAATATTTTCTGGACTTAACACTTTCACTGCACTGTTCTTTAGTTGATGCAATTATTTTTGAATTACGTTTGTTGTGCGTAGACGGTGTTATTTTTTTTAGGAGGCATTTTGAGGTATTAATAACGCAATTTCGATAAAAAAAAAATAAAGATGGCACTTGTGTCAAACTGACATAAACTGTAAATTTCTAAGAAGCATCAAAATTTGTTTTTTTGTAAAAATTCTAAATTTGAAACTCGCTAAAGCATATTTTATAGTTTTATTAAATTAATTTATGAATGAAAATATTATCCTATCGTCTTGAAATTCGGCACATAACTGCGGAATAACTTACTGAAATTGCATGCAAAAAATCAGCGTTTTATCTTTTAGGGTATTTTAGATACACAATGGATATTATAGGTGGAATTTTTTTAGCGTTTGGAATCAGCTGTGTATGGAAGTGTGGACGCAGGTAGTGACTGGCGGCTCGGTTGTGTTGCAGACAAGGTGAAGAAGAAGTACCTGTCGCTGGGCCATGCCGTGGTGTGCGCGCAGCTGGAGCGGGCTCAGGGCGGGCTGGGCCTCAGTCTGGCGGGGCACCGAGACCGCTCGCGCATGGCCGTGTTCGTGTGCGGCCTCCGACCAGGCGGGGCAGCAGCGCGCGCCGGCTGCGTGCGCGTGGGCGACGAGATCCTCGAGGTGAGCTCCCTCCCTTCTGCACCTGACCCTGAACCACCGGAGCTGGGAAACCAGTCTTCCAGCTCCGGCAGCGTCTCCTTTACTCCTTCGTGCATCGCGTCTCCTTTACACCATAGGCTCCCAAACTATTTTGTCCCGTCGACCCCTTGTACAGTTTTCCTATTTTTCGTAGACCCCTGCCTCGCTAATATTGAATTTTTACAAATTCATCATCTTCAAACAAATTTTTGACATCTGATATACAGGATGCGCCATATTTTATGTCGGTATGTAAACATTGAATAACTATTTCTTTTTTTGCAAGAAGGTTGATAACTGCACTGAAACATTTTTCCATGTAGTATCAATATCGACCCCTGGGGGTCGATATTGACCACTTTGGGAACCAGTGATTTACACTTACAGCCTCAAATAAAAAAAAACAAAAAGTTAAAAAGAGCATCGCTACCTGCGGGAAGATCCCCGCAGGCATTGCATCAATAAAAATAAATATATATATATCTGCAAGTCTTCTGTATTCGTGCTTCCTGTGAAGGGGGTTAGTCCGCGTCTGCGTCCCAGACTGTTCTGCTTGCAAACATGGCCGGGATCAGATCCTGCATCGTCCATGTGACACCAGCAGCTTCCTGCTGCTGGTGGACATGCACCTCTGGACCTGAACACTTCGACCGACCCAAAAGTAGAGCTCGCGAAAATGGGTATTTTCACTAGTTCTACTAGTGAGCCGTATATTGCTGCAACTTTATTTTATCGAGCTTTTGAATGAAATTTATTGGATGCGAACAAAACTCACAGTATCCAATATCCTTGATTTTCGCGGCCCAGTTCTTGATCTCCTGTAGCCGATTGAAAATTTGAATCGATTAATGCAAATATACACCTGTACTTGTAAAAAATACGTTTGAATTCAAATATCAATAAATAACCATTGGTTAAATTTCTGACCATGAATTATACATTAGATCAATATAATACAGCCTTTTGCATTTTTTGTGTATGGCATCCTTTTAGAGTATGCTAAATATGTTCACAAAATCGATTGTCTCCAAAATGTGCACGGTTTTTTTAAAGTCGCGGTACCAGGCTAAAATAAAACAGCGTATATCGATTATAGGTTATAAATTTGAGACTAAAAAGTCCTATACCCGTGGTTAGGGAGTGGATTTGGCTAAATGGTACTGTTCGTTTCAGGTGAACGGGGTGGTTCTCCACGGAAGATGCCACTTGAACGCCTCAGCCATCATCAAGGGTCTCGCCGGACCCGTCTTCAAAGTCATCCTCTTGAGGTAAGTCTTTATATTATATATAAATATATTTACATATATTTTTTTAACTAAACCCAAGACCAGTGGCGTGCGGTCCATACAAGCTTAAAACAAATATTTTTTTAAATTATTACGGATTAATATTGAGACAATACACGCGTCAAAATAGATATCTAATGAGTTGTGTATCAAAAGAATTGGGGGTTTGTCGGTTGTCGATTGTATTGCTACGTGTGTAGTGCGCATAACATTGACTTGTGCGAATCGATGCTCTGTGTTGTTTATTTTTGGGATATTCCACGGCAGTTGTGGGAGCTCATGGAATGGCTGTCCACATTGCGTGACTGGCCTCGCCGATGCTAATTTAAAGATCGGCATATTATTAGAAAGACATACTAAATATTTGCTCCGACATAAACTTTTTTATTACTTGTGACAAAAATTATAGTTTATAATAAATTTTAAAAGCCAAGCTTCAGAATGGGGAGAGAGGGGCTGCAAGAGAATATATTTTTTTAAGTATTTAAAGACATAACAGATGTGTTCAGAGTGGTACATATTTGTTATTTTACGTTCGTAGGGTTAGATTAATACACTCGTGGTGATACTTTTAATAGTTATTATTAATTAATACGTAATTTTTTGGGATTCATTCGGCTCGTTTGTATTCAATGAGTAAAACTGCTCACCTTGATTTTGGACTCCCCTCACACCGACTACATCTGAAGAATCAAGCCCACCCCTTTGCTCGAGGTTCCTCTCAGCTCGCCCCTCAGGGGGAGTCCCCTGGACACAGGGGGGGGGGAGGAGGCTGGACCTCCGTCACATTTGCATCCCCTGATCGAAATATCCATTTGCATTCAGGCGTCACGACCCTGGACATCCTGCCGGGGGGTTTCATATTTTCAAACAAATCACAGGAAAAATACACAAGTATGAATAGTCAATTGACTATAGAAGACTACAAACATTTTCGTTTGTGAGCTCATTCGCCTTTGAAGGTCTGAAAGAGTCCTTACAGCACTCGCAAACATTTTGTTTATTTGTTTAACATTTGTTTTATTTTCAGAAGGTCCCAGGCTCTGGACGACGTGGCAGTCAAGCCGCTCACGCAGTTCCCGGTCTCGCTCGAAGAAGAGGTAAGGCAGCCGCACCGAAACCCGAGCACCCCGCTGACGACCGATCGGCGAGGAGCACCTACAAATCGCTACCGGCCACTCTTTTCTCGATTTCGCCGATAGCAATTTGTTGGTCATTAAATGCGATTTGTCGGTCAGTTGTCAGTTGTTTTGCTACGAGTGTAGTGCGCTTTTGTTTTTGCAGCTTTCGTAACAAATCGCTTGTACACAATTAACAAAATGATACATGGTGTGAGATTAATTCATATGAATAAGTCCCATTCGTCTAGGGATAGTGGATAACTATAGTGCTGTCCGTGAAGATTAATCTGGTCAGATGAGTTGTAAAAACTCGTCGTAGCGACTTCAAAACCCAACGAAGTTCAACACAGAAAATGAATGCGTTCATGATTTATTTATATCTCCACTATTGTTTCTGTCCTCGTGGCGGATGTCAAGGTTCCCTCAAGAATACCTGAAAATCATCTTTAGGAAATAAAGACACGGAACTATTAAATCCCCTGCTGTGCATTTTAAAACTGTTGGAAATTAAATATGTTTTTACTCATGCTTCAAAATAGAAACATCAACCTTTTTGGGTGGTAAAAGAGGAGGCTGAAGTAAATATTTGTAAAAACAGCATGCTAGGAATTTTATCATTTAATATTTTGATGGTGATGATTTAACGCATTGTTACAGTCTTTACCCGTGATATATTTGTTTGCAATAGAGTAAATATTTAATATTCTCGATTATGTTTTGTACTTTAACGCCATCTGTGTGTCGTCGTACGAACTACAACAAGTAAAGTTTCTAGAAAATGTCGCAAACTCTTCTGCATTGCACTAGACTCGATCGCAAGATGGCTGAGAAGAGCTATTACTTGAGATAGCTCACGAGTCTCATTACAAATAAATCTAATATTAAAAACACTTCAAATCGCATACAGTTGCTTCTAAATATCTAACTTTTATCTACTCATCGGCGACCATAAAAAACCCAACTAATAAATGGAGTTTTACATTATGAGTATTATATTTTTTTAAATTTATTAGACAGCAGCTGTTTTTATTAATAAAATATACGTATAGGCAAATAATTTATTTTATCTGATTATGTTGCAGCTTATTTAAACATTATTCATACACTAGCCGCGTACTAAAAAATGAAGCGTCGGTCGGACAATAATTCTTGACTCTTCTGAATAATTCTTCACAGTTTATAATTTACACATAATTTAATCGATCGCACTGCAGTATTTAAATTATTTATCTTTCTGCACACAAATCAAGCACTTCAATAATATACCATTTTTTGAGTCGTTAAGTCCGGCTTATTCTGTTGGCGTCAAAATTCATATTTTCTTTAAAAAAATATCCACAACAAGGAATAACAATTATGTCATTATTATAATTTGTGATAATCGCTTGTAATGGTATGCCGTAGTCATTCAGTCGTGGCAACAAATTACCCAAATATGAGCATCAATACGCAAACACAACACTTAAGAGCTCAGCTAGCGTGGAAATCGCTGACCGGAGTCAGCTCCATCGTAAAATTTATAAACTATAGAACGAATAGAGCCCAGAGACTTGCTAAAATACGTTAGATACACATATTTATTTTGAATATATGCATCGGCTGTACACTTGCACAGAACGGTTCAAATTCTCACTCAATTGAAGGGCCACAGCGGTGGGTTCGAATCCAGCTTCTGCTTCAACCTATAGTGGTATGGACACGGTATAATATACAGGGGGGGCCAAATCTGTTTACCTCGCGCACTACACGCGTAGCGACACAACTGACAACCTGCCAACGAATCGCATGAACCGATCGACGAATTGCTATCGGTCATTTTTTTACGATTTTCACCAACGGGAAGAATGCAAAAATATTGTCGCTCGGTCGGGGCAATTTTCCGGTCAATTGTTCGGCGCATCAGTCCAGCCGAGTCGGCCCGCCCTGTAGAGTGGACTAATCTGTATTAGATTTGAAAATAAACGCCGGCCATGTCACGGGACACGGCCGCATAAAGCCATAAAGCATCGTCCCGGAGACGAGAGCAGAGCGGCCTCAAGATGGCGGCCATTGTCATGCAAATGGCGGCGTCCTTTGTGCGGCGGACGAGTTGTGTCATCGCGGAAGTGACCGGCCGGCGTGTGCTCACGACCATCTTTGCCGGAAGAAATTGCTCCAATATGGACGCTAAGCCGCTATACCCCCGCAGCAGCAAATCGCAACAACAAATTGCCCCAGACCGTTTTTTTTTTTTTGTTATATCACGCCAAATATCGGTCGGTCGTCGGTTGAGACGCAACGTGTTATGGAGGTCGTTAACAATTTGTCGGTCGGTCGTCACTCGTGTTGCTTCATATGTATGGCATGACTCCTCTTCTCGAATCAGATTTTTTTAACATCAACTATAGAAGCTATCGAGAACCCACACAGAGAGGCCACAGACGCAGGGATTTGCGATTAGCCAATAGCATCCCTTTGTGTTGGGTGTTCTTTATGGTTTAGTCCGTGTAAATAACGGAAAACCTATTAGCTACTTACCATTCTGTTATGAGTTTAAGGCAAATAGGAATCCAGTTCTCCCCAGGGTTGACTCTAGTTTCATTCCCGTTACATGGAGGCTCTAATATCTAAGGTGATGCGACTAGTTTTTCTCACGCTCAATAAAGATATTGATAATACCATGGGTTGTCGGTTTTCAATATAGTAGCAAATCCTTTGATTCAACAAGTCAATGCTAAGTACTCTCTCTGAGTGGTGGAACATCTGTCGAATCATTAGTACTATACTCTTGAGGGTCAAGGCGAATTTCTTCTATGTTTTTACGTTTTGCTCTCGTGACTTGGGCCATCTTCAGGTATTTTAAATAAAAAACCATTACGATTCTCTGTGCTGCAGAGTGTAACTGTGTAATTCAAGTGTATCTGATAATTGCTTCTCTAACACCCTCAGCTAAACGGAAGCAGCGATGGCGAACTTGCGACTCGCGAGCACGTCTTGGACGACCTCGTGTTTTCGGATTATCAAATCATTTGCGTGATTTGACTTAACTAACTTAGTTGTGAGTTTTTTTAGTTAACCATGAGTTGACTAAAAAGGTTCGCCGTCGCTGTCGCACTGCGTGGAGTGCTCTCGGGTTGCGGGGGTGGGTTTTCAAATGACCACTCCTTTTAATCCCGCGCGACGCCTAATAACCGAGCAGGGTGCAATACACGCGGACTTCTAATTAAATTGACTCTTTTTATTGGAGGGTGGCATGGAAGCGTCAATGTTGACGGAAGGGTACGTTCCTACCCCCACCACCCTTAGAAAACTCCGGGGGATAATTGAAACTTAATTTTTTTAAGTAATTAAAATATCCAGGTCAGACTGGTTTAATCTGCAACACTCCATATTTATATATCAAATATGAATAAGTAAGAGATTGTGTTTATTTTTGTTCTTTTTCGAAGCGAAAGCGCTCACAAACAAAAAATGATCGTTTTCTTTAAGTCATTTGAATTCCAATACATACTAAGTTACTAACAGTCAGTTGTCACTTGACGAGGACTAAAAACTCATTTAGCTAGGTGTGCTAAGAAAATAAACTCCTGACGATGGTAAAAAAAGCGTAAGGATTCCTATTTTGGCCATATTTTTAGAAACATCGAGTGTAGAAAGTTAACATGGATGCGGAACGCCATGGAGTACAGCCGAACTTATGAGACTGACCCAATAAAGAGATATGTTCATTGTGATGGTCGCCAACCTCCTCTGAGAACAGACACCTGAAGAAAGCATTGTCCGTTGGAAACGGTCGAATCGTGGTCTAGTGGTTATTGCAGTTGGTTACCGAACACGTTGTCTCTTGAAGTAAACCGCCACATTATGAGGAGTAGCAATTACTGCAGCTGATTATACACCTGAGGTGTGTTAACTCTAATTGAAAAGTCATTTAGCTTATGTTCTGTTGTGACGGTGATTGTATTCTGTAAGACTCTGTATAAATATACAGGTGAGTCCACGGCTGTAATTAGAGCACTTTTTTTTTTAATCAGCATATTCCCATTGAATACGTGGTCACCCTAGTTCAGCAATCACCCCCGCGATCGCCGGGACGCACCTTGCGAGATCGTGACGTCACAGTGTTGACATGACACACGGAGGCAATGCTTATTTAACTAGAATGATCACAATTTATAGGAAATCTAAAGAAGAATAAAAATGGCAGGTTTTAAAATCAAGCTTGGTATCACCTTGTATAAAATCTAACAAGGCAATATTAAAAATAATCACCTTTATAGCTTTACATCAAAATTCATTTATAAGCTATTTTTTTTGTAATTATATATCAATATTTATAACAATTCAAAAAGTCGGTAAATTGTTTACAAACATCGTGCGTGCAATGCTTTGAATCACCCTGTATGCAATCTTGGAAGGCAGTATGAAAATATACAACCTTCTGCAATACGTCTCGCTGATGGTAATCACCTTTACAACTTCACATTAAGAACATTTTTTTACAAGCGATTGTACTTCGCGGCACGTGTCGTCACGCCGCCGCAAGGCACGTGTCGTCACGCCGCGGCACGCGCTGCCGGGCGAGGCGAACTCACGCCGCCAGCATCGCGGCCTGTTGCGATTGCCGCAGATTCATCACAAAATTATATATATATATATATATATATATGGTGGATTTTTTTTTCAATGGAAGATCAATTGATCAACAATAAATCTGCGGTCCTCCTAGTAGACACAGTGCACAGAAGATAAACATGGTGCTCCATTGAGAGCAAAACAAGAAAACAGCACATGGTACCAATAAAATATATCCAAATATGCACTGTTTTATTCAGAAATGTGAACACTATGACGTCACAGGAATTTCGCTCGGCTGCGTATTCCATGGATTTCGCGAAAACCTGATCAGGTCTGGTAGTTGAAGGTGAAACTGAAAATGGTCATTTATGCAGTGTGAATTATTACACCTGGCGTTCAAAGTTTATAATCTACAATGCTCTGACAGACTTCATGCTTATCTGCGGTATGATTGTCACGCGCCACTCACTCGACACTCGAGTTACGGCTACAAATTCAATGTCATCGATCGTCTTTGGTTTCCTTTCATAGCGAGTGCAGTTTCTCAACTCTAATCAGGCCTGACCACCACAGGTAAATTATTTCTGCGCTTGCATATGATAAGTTGAATTCTCGTTCAGTTCTGAATATGACCCAGTACATGGAATTAGTATTTAATTTTTTTTATTTATATTGAGTGCAAATATACCGTGATCGATAAAAATCGGAACGATCAAAATGTGACTTTATGGGAGAATACTCAAATTACCTCGGCTCGACCGCGTCACAAATGAGAGAACCTTTTCCAAAATGCGTAACGAAAGAAAACCCCCTGACGATGGCAAAAAAGGCAGAAGGTATCCTTTTTATATCCTATCCTATTAAATACCAAGTATAATTAACTTGCTTCAGCTAATTGTCCAGAGAAAATCTAGATAAAAGAGAATACTAGCGTAGATGCGGAATTTGCGCCAAGGAGGGGGGGGGGGGGGGGGGGTACAGCCGAATTAGTAAGACTGGCTCTTAATAAATATATCCTCGGAGAGATAGTCACCAGCCTCCTCTGAGGCAATGAAGACAATAGTGTGCATGAAATATTGGATTAACTACTTAAAACCCACACGATCGACCTATTTTTTTTTCTTCTTCATCATGTGTCTCTCTCAGCATGAGCATACACTCGTGATGTGCTAGTGTTCAAGGTTTTCTAAGGGGAAAATAGTGTAGTGAGTCCCCGGGTCCTTCTACACCGCAGTTTTATATTGGAATGAAAAGTCTGCGTATTGCTGCTGCCGCCCAATAGCATTATTTTAAATCCTTTCTTAACAAAGTGCGTTTAGATCTGATATTTGACACGGTACTTCCAGATCATTCCAAGTCCACTACTTCATTATAGAATAGCAGCCATGCTCAAGCAACTGAATGGGGAGAGCGGGGAGTTTTTTTTAATAGTTTCGCCGTTGATGTTATGTTGCTTGTTGATTATGGATGTAGATCAAAAGGCTGGCGAAATGTTTGCGTATTCGTTTATTAAGATGAATGACAAGACAGAATTATACGTGGTTACCGGTCGAGTGCCTGCGTCTCTCTGTGGGGGGCGCGTTGCGTGCTGGGGTTGTTGTAAAATTAGAAAGTCTCTACCTGCGGTAGGGGCGGAGCTTAACAAGTCAAATAATGTAGCGGTGTATTTGCACTGACCGCTGCAATAGTAATCACTCAAAAGAGGATGCTTTGGGTTAGCTCGCCGGTCGGTGGTCGGTAGACCTGCGATGCAGGCGAGGCCGCTCCGAGCCGCGCGCCTAGCTGCGTGGGCCCCCCGGGGCGGGGCGGGGCGGGCGGGGCGGGGCGGGCGCGGGGCCGAGGCGCGGGCGGGCGCCAGTCGCAGGCGACCGCCGAGCCGAGCAGCCGGCCCGCGCCCCTGGTGCCCCTGGTGCCCCGCGCCCCGGTGCCCCGCGCCCTGGTGCCCCGCGCCTTGGTGCCCCGCGCCCCGCGCCCCGCGCCGCTCCGAGCATTGCCTAATATTTGTCTACAGCGCGGCGCCTCAGTAGCGCTGGTGATTGTATGTTAAACTGCGGTGATGTGTCAGTGGCGTGCGGTCCACGCGGGCTGCGTCACTCCCGAAAACTTCCGAAGAAGAACTTGAAAATACCCCCACTAGTGTTTTTATACTATTTCAGCAAAAAGAATAGTGGCGATATTTACTTCAGTTTTCAGACATACTTGTGGTGAATATGTGCATACTTACCAGCGGCGTGCGCTTTCTCCGACATATTGAGAATTTGATAATACAAGTTTTAGTGCTTTTGTACTACTTTGTTATTTTAACTGACGATTCGAGCGCAACAGGTTATTTACGCTCGGGCCGATATTGTAATTGAAAAATCGGGTCGCTCAGATTCGATTCACCCCGGCCGCCCCTGCGCTATGCCAGAAACACGAGTCGACTAAGTTTCCCGTGAAAAGTACAGTTCGTATTGCCTCACGGTAATAATACGTTTCCCCGCGAGTCCCTGTACTGTGAACCGACACCTGATATTCGGAAATTGCTGAAGCGACCCGATGGATTGCGTGCCGAGTGGCGAGCAGTTCGTGCATTCCCTCAAACACATTAAAAAATATGCCAAATAATGTTCTCGCAGCTGTTTTGTAATGTCAAAAATATACGCACACGAACAATACGCGCAGGTTTTCCATGCAGTGCATGCGTGCCGTGCAGGGCACAGAATGGCATTCTGAATTTTGATATACTCGTATAACCCGAGCCGCTCGGGCACACGACCCGCCGAGATATTTTCTGTACACTTGGCAATGCTTGGCAAAAAAAATTATTTGCATGCTTTTTGAAGTCGTAAAATATTTCAAATCGGCTGTAAATAATCAACTCCCCGACAAGCAGTCGAGGCGCTCGCGACTTCCCGACCGCAAGTTGAATTTTCAACTCTTTAATTTACTAAACCGGGTCTACTTTGACTGCAGTTTACTGATGCAAACGGCTTAAAGGTTGTTGTACCTGTATTATCACAAGATAAAAATTGACAGTGACGTCATTAAACCTTACGACTGAATAGTAGAGAGAGTGAATTTTTGATGATTTGATATGCATTCAAGGCACCCGCGCCTGTCGAGCCGGCGAGTTGAATTCGTCGCATTTGTAGAAATATATTTATTTTGTACAAAGCGCGGAGTGATAAGGAGTGGATTTTAATTTTAGTGTTTGAGGAAAGCATAAAACACCGTGGGTCAGTTGCAGTGAGGAGTGAGGAGTGAGGAGTGGGAGCGCGCACACCTGGCGAGGGACAGGTAGACTTGTGCAGGTGTCGGGCGCCCTGGCCGCAGAAGCGGGCTCGCATGGCCGCCGCGACCGTCCCGTGTGTATTTATTATTAGAATAGCGTACAATTATTATTGAATTCGTTAAGTTTTTGCGAGGCGCGGATCGCTGGGGTTTTTTTTATTTCTCGCGGATCGGTTATTCCGAGTGCCGGCGCCCCTCCTACCTGTTTTTGCGGCTGGCGATTCATTTCGGAATTGGCAGTTTTGATATTGAAATTGTCAATTATCAACTCGCGGTGAACGGCGCGCTCTGCGAAGCATCTTTGGTGTTATCTTAAAAAAAAAAACAGCATCTCGAGGCTTATCTTTATTCCTCGAATGAGAGGCATCCGAGTCAGGAAAACCTGAAAGCGAGGAGGCAATAGCGACACTACTCTGACACGATTGTGTTCAACTTGGTACCGTGCCTCCAGCTTATACTATAAATGAGAATCATCTAATGACTTTTGATTACACCTTTCAGTAATTCGTTCTTGCGTTCGTTCATTCGGTGACAAGACCACGACCAAAACCTTAGTAAGAAGTTGATAATCGATAGTTAACATTAACCGAATGGAAAAAATGAGCAATTCATGCGAATAAGAGCAAATATCACTGTCACTTGTCGATAATCGTATAAAAAGTTATCAATCTTAAGTCATCATTTATCAACGAGAAAAAACTGAGGAAAGATGAACCGATTTATCGCGCCCATTACAAGTCTCCAGTAATGTACCCATAAAGGTATTGCTAGGACCCTGAGACTATTTACCTTAAATATTTGTTTCATCTGAGTTTTTTTGTACTCGGGTGAAAAATAAATTGATCAATCGATTATCCAAACGACTGGCTGCTATAAAAGATCGTTCGATTCAAGCCATTGCTAATTTCGGTGCTGCATCCATACAGGGGAGATAATCCACTCCAAATAATGATATGGCGATAAGGAGATAGAACTGGATTAAAAATCAATACCCCGGTCTTGTTTTCGATCAAATTATATACTGCACAGTATAATACTGTTCGACTGATTAATTTGAGCAGTGATTACTGAGCTGCTCATTGTAGTGCACGTATTAGGTAACACGCCATTTTTTTGTTAAACTGCTTGGAATTCAGCTCAAAGTATTGAAAATAGTAATTTTGACAATTTTATCACACATACTGAATATTAATACGCCATAGTTAACAGCTTGATAATCACTGTTTAATTTAATAAAGCTTTCAGAATTCACGTGAATAGTGAATCGGCTTTGCTAGTGCGCGGATAGTTCAGAACTTGGAACATTTACACAAAAACGGAGTCACTTTACTTCTTGCAGATGCAAGATCAGAATTTGTCAAAATAAATCTTGATACGGAATATACAGGTGGGCCTTAGACCTTTCGACCACCGCGACCCTGTCATTGAGCGAGAATTTCAATCCTCGTGTGCAAGTACGTAACCGTACATCTATGTCAGATATATATTTAAAATATTTTGACCGATCAGACAATAGCATTTTACCATTACCAAAACTATACTGCACACTATCTTGCACTACTTAAAATGTTTTCTCGACAAGATGCGGTGGCATTTTAAATATTATCTGGTTCAGGTGTTCAGAATACCTGGAGGATGTGAAATGTACCCGCGCTGGCAGCCCCGGCCGCAGAAATCTGCAATTAAACGTTATTACCTGATTAATTTATGAGGTAACAATTATCTTGTGAATCGAGATCAGTAGTTGGCTTCAATGGCAGTTTATGAAACTCGTTTTTATATTTTTAATAGAACTCACTCGTGCGAGTCTTTGTAATCGCTCGCAGTGAGATGAAACTAATAATGGAATATTTATAATCAACTGCATGTACTGTATTTGACAGTGGATTGAATTTTATATACATAATATATTTAAAATATTAATTTTATACTTTAATATAAGCAGTCAACCAAAGTCTTAATTGAGTTCTCATTGTATAATTAAATATATCATAAATAGTATACACTCTGTATCGAGGCACAAAAATGTATTTTTTAATATGATTTTTAAATTGATATTTTTTTGTGTATTTACTGAAAAAATAACAATTTTTTTTTTGCAAATTATCTGTCGTTTCTAACCGTGTCATTTGCTAAACCGAGTCAACTCAAACCGCAACTTATTAAAGTCTGATTAGATTGAACAGTGGTTACTGAACTGTAGTGCAAGTCACGTGGATTTGATAAACAATCTTCAATTGGGAACAATCCATAGCAATGATGAAATTTAATGTTTGCTAATTGATTCACACGCGACTATGTAGCAAAATCAACATGTTCAACAGATCGGCGATCACCGTTCAATTGAATCGGCTTTTCAGAACTTGGACGTTGACAAAGCAAAGGAAGGCCGCGAGGAGCCTCGAGCCGCCTCTGCTCTGAATACTAATTGACGCGTTTTGGACTTTGGGACATTCAAATAGAAAAAAACGCGTAAAAGTTTTGAATACTCGTTTTTTACTATCTTCTTCGAGTATTCTGGTATTTTAATAAATATTTATATATAATATATATAAATATACCTTGTTCTTCAGGTGTCTCTCGGATTCGGGTCGGTAGCCATCCCCCTGAATATATATCTCTATCCTGGTTTTATCGCATCAGTTTGGCTGCACTCTCGACTCGGCGCGAATTATAAGTAAAAGGATTACCGGGAACGCGAAAAGTACGGCCCTAGAGATATGTTCAGTGAGACGGTCGCCGACCTCCTCCGAGGTGAGGCACCCGAAGAAGAAGAAGAACAGAATCGAAGCGACCGAGAAAAACATCGTTTCGCCCGATATCAAACCCGGGATCTCGCGGTTCTCTGAGCTCGCGTGGGGGCTGCAATCGCCGGTGTTTATCACCTCCGATACGGGCTCCAGCTCCAGTCGCCCCGCGCCAGGCGAGGAGGGAGCTGCCCCGGAGACCAGCGCCCCGGAGACGAGCGCCCCGGAGACGAGCGCCCCGGAGATGAGCCTCCCCGAGCTGAACCCCTCCGTGCTGGCGCGCGCCCTTCGCAAGCTTCTGAAATGGAAATTCTCCTGTCTTGGATCTGTGAGTACTGTCCAGTGGCGTGCGGTGCACCCAGACGGACGCTTTTTGCTCCCGAAACTTCAGCAATATCCAAACTTCCATAATTGTCAACAATGGTTAATCAAGGATTTTTAAAAAATTCTCCATGCCTTGTTTCTGCTTTAAGAACAACGTTCTTGGGTGTTACGCCGCGTTCCTCTATAGAGCCCTGCCGGGTTATTTCACATTTCAATTCCTTGAAATTGAGTTCGGTAGCTTGCCCATAACATTCATGAAACTGATTCTTAAAATAACGATGGCCGCAAAAACCTACGACCCATGCACAAATAGCTAGAAATAGTGTATTTTAAGCTGGCAGATCGATCTTATGCATTTGAATAAATATTGACTTAATGGGTTTTTCATTTACCTGATGTTCAGGTGTGACTATCTATAAATGTGAACTCAATTTTGAACGACTAGATAATGTGAAATTCAATAATAATGAATAAGAGAAGAAGAAAAGCAGCTTTGGTTTATTGCTTTAAATGTAATTGCATGCAGTCGATCCAAATTTCATATCCGAACTTTCAGATCAATATTCTTGCTGCAATTATGATAAAATTCAGGTTGCTGTGTCAATTCAATTATACTGTGCAGGTTGCAGCAAGTTATCTTATGTTTAAATCGGTAGCACGAAGTTCATTCTAACAATGCATTGTGTGACCTAAAATTTTAATATAATATATCACATGAAGCTTACGCACAGAAATATATGAACAACTTAACATAAAGATATAACTGGTGCAGATATTTTATTTTTCATAAGTGGTTTGCGTGATTTATTCGGTTTATTTGATATTTAATTAACAAACTACATGCTCATACTTTGAAATTTTGAAAGTATAATTGTTGATCTGTCCAGTTTGTTTTGAAAAACACCCCGATTTTTATATTAAGGGAATAAAACCCGTTGAACGCCCCTGAGACCTGCCGGTGTATTATTCACAGAATTTATTTCATTAGCTGCTTCGTTTTTAAACAAAACCGCTTATTATCAACGAATAAAGCAGTTAATTTTTCTTATTTAATAATACGCTGCTGAAATTTTTATTAGTTTCATAGCATCATTGGGCGTAAAATTTATTACATCCAATATTGAAAACATGATATTAATTTTGATAAATGCACCATTGAAAATTATTTTTTTATGATTATTGAACAATAATATGACAATCAGTAATTTTTCATTTACGTTACGTTATACACAGTAACAATCGTCAGCGTGATGAAGTACCAGGTCAGACAGCGCGAAACGTAGACGCAAATTGATAAAGACCACAAAATGACTATACTTTCAAAGAACTACTTATTTAATTTTTTATGTTTTAAAACCAAAGTTTGGAACCATCCTGTGTGTGATATGCATCACACTTTTATTTTTTTACTGATTTTAATAACTTTGTTTGCTTTATGAATTGTGATTCTCGTGTCAAGCCAGGCTTTTGGTGTTTTATGCTATTCACTGATAGTACATGCCTTGAAGTTGTATACGAGCTCGAGAAAAAGCCTTCTTCAGTTAATAAAATAAACACTTGTAAGCGTCAAGTGCATATCATTCAGCATTTGCTAGGTATCCGTCATCACCGAAGAACTGTGGTTCAGGTTCCGTATTCGGTCGTTCCGGATGCTGCCCGGTGATTGCAGCCGCCCGGCACCAACAATGAGGCTTATCGCCGCGGCCATTAGCGATCGGGCGCTTTCGGCAGATATAGATAACCTTTCCCACGCAACCGGAAACTGCTGCAGATAACACTCCCCGGGCCCCGATAGCGCGCAATGTTCGCCACACCTGCCACGGCGCGCCACGCCGGGCACCGCCGCAACGCTCGCGATCTCTTGCCTACCGATCCGCGCAGAAACGTTTCCCTCCCTTCAAAAACTTTCAGTAACCAGAGTGGGGGTAGAATCACCCTTCTACGCTTGCCCCTCGAATGCCTACCAATCGTGGAGTTTTAGCTTTAACCTCGAGCGAATCAATTTTTTCAATTTAATTTTGTTTACATGGGTAAGTTGTCATTTCCGGTGCATACAATAAGGCAAATACCGTTAGACTCCTTACTCAGTTTGTCTTATTGAGGATGTCTCACAACACTATGCCTGTTGAGTGTTCCCACATTATTTTTATTTGGCATAATGAATAATTGCGAACCTCCACGTTCTGTGGTTATCAACGTTTCGAAAACGTTGTAAGAACCCATCTTCAATAGTTTATCAAACACTCAATGGAATTGTTTCTCCTGTCGCCTTTCAAGGTTGGCGCTAAACGCTATTTCTAAAATCAGTTTGTATTCTCTTGTACAGTATCTATATATTTCAATTATCAGAAAATATACAGATACCGAATATTTGACCATTTGTCAATAACGGTCTGAGCGGCTCTGTAGTTCAATTGGCAAGTACACCGGACCTAGACAATCTTAGAGATGTGGGTTCAAACTCCGTTTGTTCTTGTCGATTCACGTGCTAATCGATTTCCTAATAACACAATGACGAGTTGTGTTTCACCAGTGATTATTACAAGTGTTTTTTTTTTTAAATATAAATCCGCATTAGAATAAGTGTCTTGAATTTTTTTTCAGTGTTAATACATTGTAGACATTTTTTTTAACAATTGAAATTTGCGTTCAAAGGGGTTGACGAATTAAACCGATCGAGATCCAATCCTCAGTCGGGGACGTTCTCCGGGTTTCGGATAGCTCAGAGGTGAATCTAGTTGAGACAGTGCAGTGGTGTCGAACGGTCGGGGAGCTGGCCGATGGTCCCGGCGCCCTGCGCTGGTGAGGAGTGAGGAGTGGAGTCGGGAGGAGCAGCAGGGCCGCGGGCAGAATGAGGCTACCCGGGCCAGCGCGGCGCAGCAATGTTGAGGAGATGGAGGTCGACCTTTAGGAGGAAAAAACACGTAAGTCACCGGCACCTCGTGGTGGCAAAAAACTCTACTATCATAACCTCTATCATCGATTATTATAAAATACGATCTAGTAAATTCGCATTTTTCGTCCATACATGTTCGTTACAATGTGTAAAAAAAAATTTTCTCGTCGTTTCATCGGTGTAAAAATTGTATACATTTTCTCTTCTTTTATATTACATGTCACTTTTTGGTGTCATTTTACCAGTGGCGTATGTTCGCAAGGTTTATATATATATATATATATATATATATATATATATATATATATATATATATATATATATATATATATATATATATATATACATATATATAGAATAAGAATTACAATCAATACTTAAATATACTTGAATGTCTATACAAATTTTTTTTTCTACATATATTATTAAAAATTATTACTGAAAATTTATATACCATATCATCTCGTGTCTATAGAAAACCCTGATATATCCATCAAAGTGAAAGTTTTATAGTTAGTCCTCCCCTCTCATATATATATATATATATATATATATATATTTATTATCCAAATCCTCTCTTATTTGGGTACACATGAGATGGGCAAAGAATCGTAGCACATTTGAACAATCCGTAAGATAATCTCCATGACTCTGTGTGCGGTTGTGATAACAGCGCTCCACGCTCATGGCCGCAATTGTACCAACGCACGAGTGTGTGCACACTCTCCACCTCAGCAGGGTTGCCACAAAACAGCTGTGGATGCTTATTAATCCTCGAGTTCAAATAGCGCACTTAAAGTGAACTCTTCTGGGTGAACGCAGACTGATAAGACTAGCTACATTTACCTTGTACTAGAAGTTCCCACAATGTTAATATACTTAAAATAATTTAGAATCGAAAGTGAGTTCAATAACTGCTTGCCAACATTTTGAAATCACTGCATGCCTACGGTAGTTATAAAGTTAAACCGAATTATGAATTTGGTAATATATTCCATAATCAGTAAATATACAAACAAAGATATAATCTCATCTTCTTAATCAAATTTTAAACTTACAGCTCGCAACCTTCATTCGTTAAATTGTTGTGATATACACCGCAAGCTTGCGACATCAATCACTGACAATCTGAACTGTTTACCCAGATTTTAAACTTGATGCGCGACACTGTCAACAATATGGCACTGGAATGAGATTACTATTCACTAAAAATACACTGCAGCAATAAAGGCAACTATTCTCTCAGATTTTTAACTCACTTCACAGCGCTGGCAACAATGTGCACTCTAGTAAAATATGAATGGTTTTTTTTCGGACAGCCCTGCCTACTGCTGTAAAAAGAATTTAAGGAACAATATTGACGCTTCTACACCTAATATTGATAAAGATGTTTTACTGCCGCTTCTTAGAGCATTATCTACACACGTTGTTTAATTCCCGGCAAGGGAGATAGTCAGTAAGAAGATCCCACGTTGTTTGCTTTGTCTACTGAATGTACCTTCTTCGTTTTTAATATTCGATATAGTACAATATTCCCGCATCCATTCCGAGCTGAAGAATTACTTTTCTAATGTATCGGATGTTAAGGATATATCCATCTAATAGTATGTAACCAATCGCACAGCGTCATTGGCAGGAAAGGCCCAGCTCCCGAGGGATGCTGACCACAAAACGTTTTTAATTATAATACAAGGTTTAATAAATATCAGTTAATATCAGCTGTCAATGTTTTCTTTCTAGTTGAATCACATTTTTTACTTGCGCTGATTTGTAAAAAGCGAAAGATGTCATTTTTATAATTATTAAAGGCGCAGAAGACATTCTAACTCAGTTAATCTGAACACAGAGTCATTAAACCCGTCAACCAAGTGGCGCAAATAATGAAGAAAACCCTACGTGGTACTAAGTGAAAATAGTGGAATATACTTTTCGCTAATCCCCTAACCTAACCATGCTCTACGAGAGTATGAGGGCGCAAAGCAGTTTCTGATATTTTGAATTACTTTTTATTCAAGGAGTTTTCTTCTACTAATAATTATTTAAAAATATATTTTAAAAAGTGAAATCTTCATGATTAATATATAAAATCCAGACCGCCGTATTCTTGAAACTTGTTATAATTATACTTACTCATAATTATATAAATTATAATAATATGATATATACTTTACATATTAATTAAATAAATGAAGTAGTTCAGTAACAATTATATTATAGGTATTGTACATATTAATCATTACATTAGACAGTTTCATTTTATTTATCAACAACTTAAACCGTTCTTTATATTTATATAATATTTAACTGAAATCGTTGTATTAAAACTTCGTTTGGACTTTGGCATTCACGTAAATTATTTGATGAATATTTATGAATTTTAGTGCTAGATGATCAGTTTGTTCTGCAGTAATTATGTAATTGAATGGTTTTGTTTCAGACGGACGAGAACAGATACTCGTCCTACAAAAATGTGCGAAGTGTCACCATCAAGAAGGTAAGTAGTCATTGTCTCTAATAGAATTAAAATGCAAAGTTTATTTGCATTATTTGTATTTGTATTTTATCTTGGCAGAAATCTCTGACAAAAGTAAGGCCCATTATTAAGTATAGAAACCGGTACGTAACGTTGAGTTAAATCCAAGGGGTTACAACTCTCATAGCAAGTTTGAAGGATTCATTTACACGATTATAATGCTCAGGCTGCTTTCAGTAGCTAGACCTGAAAGGACGCAAAAATCTGGGCTTTGACATTGAAATAAGGTTGCCTAATGCCTCAAAAGACCTCAACTCTTAAAAAATTATACATACTTTGCTGTATGCCCACAACTTTTGATAGCAACCGCATGGCTCTTGGTCACAGATCCATTTCTTGTGGTAAGATTTATTTCGTTGACTTATTTCCTGATATTCATTTGAGGTATTTGATAACTAGAAGATAATTAATATGAACATAAGGACTTTTTTTAAGGATAATGAATTGACGATAAAATTTAATAAGCAAGATATTACAAAATTCAATATTTTTGACAGAGAGTACTTGGTGGAATTCCATTTTAATATTTTTGAATAAAATACTTGAGTGATTTTCCACATTTTTGTTTTTATTAGTGACCGGTTTCGCCAAACTTTCACGTTGGCATTATCAAACAGAGTGTTTGATAATGCCAACGTGAAAGGTTGGCGAAACCGGTCACTAATAAAAACGAAAATGTGGAAAATCACTCAAGTATTTTATTCAAAAATATCAAGATATTACAACCATAACTTACTTCTACTCAGTGCGACTGCTTTATTTGTGGACCGTATTCTCTTACAGCAGGGCAGCCAGAGCCTGGGAATCATGATCATCGAGGGCCGCCATGCCGAGGTGGGGCAGGGCATCTTCATCTCCGACATACAGGAGGGGAGCGCTGCTGAACAGGTGAGGAACCCAATCAAGTAATGATTGAAGAAAGCACGACACGTATCCACAAAAAGGATGAAAAAATATAAGAATTTACTTCGTTATTTGAGTCTTCCGACGTTTTGGTCCCGGTACTGGGGCTATCTTTAGGGATCCCTATCTCTGATACTGATTTTAACACATTGGAAGATTCAAAGCATAACACAGTGAAACACCCAAAAGTGAAGTAAATCCAATAACCACTGCTCCCAAAACATATGAATACAAGATTATATGAACTAACTAGGTATTAAAGAGATTTGTCTCAAACTCTGTATTCACGATAATAGTAAAAATAATATTCAATACTAATCATTGTTGCTAACAATTGTTGCAAAATCTATAAGGAAGCAGCGTTGCCTAGGCGAGACGTTCTTAGTAATATAACCAGTTTTCATACGCTCAATTGATTAGCGACTCATCAAAGCAAATAGAAAATTTATATGAACATAACGCAATTTGACACCAATATTTAGAAGAATACAAACTCACGTATACTCAACTCACTATTAACATATAGTTTACTGCGAGATGCCATACAACTTATCTAACTCCTTATTAAAAATATTTCAGGCGGGGCTGGCCATCGGTGACATGATCCTCGCAGTTAACAAGGACACCCTGCTCGGCTCCAACTATGACACGGTAAGTAGCAACCTCTCCAAGTGCAGGCGGCAGTCACCTCCGTTCGTAACCCAAATCATTCTCTAACAGCAATAGGGATCGATCCAGACTTGCTGACTTTTGGGTAAATCAGAGACATGATAACTAAAGACTTTAAGTGGAAAATTACAATGTTATATATTATATATTTCACCAGTGCTTTTACCACACAGGCTTATTTTGTTGACAGTACGCTTTTGATGAAATGAAATACTACATTTATACTCTAAGAGTCAATAATATTTGCAATTCACCAAATATTTGACAAGCCTGGATTTGGCCTGGGCCAGTTGTAGACCATGTCTGGCCGCCACAGCTGCGAGTTCCAATCACACCTGTCTTGCAAAAATAAGTGTGTTGGGCAGTTTACCTTAAAGTATATTCTTGATTATATTTTGTAGATTTTGTTATTCTGCCAATTAACTCCCTTTCAATAACTCATTTTTTAATTATATTATAAATATATATATAATGTGCATTTATTCATACAAGAAACAGAACTATTTTCTGTTGACTTCACTATTAATTTATTGAAAAACATAGCATTACAGAAATCAAGGCATAGGCCTGTGTCAATCAATCCATTGTTTTAATTTCACACGCAACGATTAATTAATATTGCAAATCAAATAACAAGTTGGTGTATATTGTACTACATAAGGCGTAGAAATCAAATGATTGCCTCCACCGTAACAAATTTTAGATGTTTGAACTCTCGTCAGAAAGAATTTAAAATTAGTATTTTTAGCTACTTCTTAAATTACTAATAAGCAAAGAATCTATAGAAAAATGGTGGTATCATTTAAAAGACAGTCTCATTGCGTTCCCAATACCTCTCACAACGCTTCGTGGTTTATGATATACAAAGGCACATCGGAAGACATTCAAAACCAATTTTCATTTGCCGAAGTTAAAGTACTTCTAGCCTGTAAATATTCTGAATGCAAATCTTCTATTGTGACTTTTAGGATTCATCATAAGACCTGCTACAGTTAAACGCGACTCATGGGTTGCCGATTTACCACGAGAATGTCAATAAACTTAGTTAATTTATTGTAACTATTATTAATAGTAATTTATCAAACACTTTAGCATTGCTTGATTGTTTATATTTGATACACATGATGTATCTCAAATCTTCCTTTATTACTACAGTACAATCACATATATTACTACGCAGAAGGTAAATATTGATAGTAATATAATAGAATAAGTCTTTAAATTTATAGTGGCTGACTTGAATATTTATTAAATTCACTTTTTTATCACATAGCTTTCTTTTTGTTGGCAATATTACGCATAAGCAAATAATTATTCAAATTATTGCTTAGTTTCAGAGTCCGTGATTAGAAAAATCACAATATATAGGAGCGTAGGTTACATTGCAATAGTGCATTAAATTTGTTTTTTCATAAAAGTAAATAGACTTGCTCCCATTCCAGGCGGCGTCCATGCTCAAGAAAACCGAAGGCGTGGTGGTTCTGATGGTGTGTAATCCCAACAAGAAGGAGGAAGCAGCCGCGGCTGCACCGGCCACGGCGGCTACGCCTGCCGCCCCGGCCGCGACCACGCCCGCGCGCTCCGTCACCCCTGGACCCGGAGCCGGACTGAAGGGGCCACCGCCCGCCTCGCGCCCTGCCACACCCGCCGGCATAGCGGCGCCGGATCCGGCCACGGCACCCATCGTGGCCGGTCGCGAGTGCTGCATCGACATCACGGCTGATGGGGAGCCGCTGGGCCTGCACGTCGTAGGCGTGAGCGGTGGCCTGGTGGTGCTCGAGGTGTATCCCGGAGGACGTGCTGCCAAAGACGCACGCTTGCGTCCAGGAGACCAGATCCTAGACTGCAATGGAGTCAAGATTACGCCTGAAATGAAGCACGAAAAGGCGCTCTCCATTGTCAAGCAGACCGTTATAAAGGTCAGTTTATCTTTACTTTAACTTATTTTATTTCAATTGGACATAGAATATGACACAATCAAAAATATTTACATATGTATGGGTGTTTATATAAGAATAAAAACAAAACGATAAACATACAGATGGCAGAGACAAAATAATATAGATTGAAGTGATGATGTTATTAAATAAAAATGATTAAATTATTTTAACAAGTGATCTGTCTCTGTACTATGATACCACTAACTCTCGTATCTGTTTTGTTCTAGATGAAAATGACGGTGATGCGGCCGGAAACACTGACATACACTGAGATCGATGTAGAGCTGCCCAAGAAGCCAGGGAAAGGCCTGGGGCTGTCAGTGATGGAGCGCTCCCCGCCGCCCGGCGTGATCGTTGCAGACTTGGTGGCGGGCGGCGCAGCAGAGCTGGATGGACGCCTGCAAAGAGGCGACGTCCTGCTTTCGGCGGCCGGCATTGACCTGCGCGAGGCGCGCGCTCCTGACGCCGCCGCCGCTCTCAAGTGCGCCCAGGCTAAGGTGCCCATTCGCATCGCTCGTCTCAAGTTGCCGCGATAAGCGTCTCCTCGCCGTGGCCGTGAATGGATGACCTGTGTCGACTATTCACGCCGCTTACGATTCCAAATGAATAGAAAACTGTAACTAGGCTTACGCGTTTTGTAAAAAATATTTTTATCAGATGTATATATGATGGAGATGTCTAATTTTTTTTACAATACATTTGAAAGGCTATCTTTGAGACGAATCGGCTGCAGGTTTTGCGTAGGTTCGGTGGACGGAACGAGAGCCTAGAGTGGGATGGACTTTCCTGGCGTGCGAGGCTTCCTCGGAGGTCTCTTCGCTGAGAAACTCGGCTCTCCTTAACGCCTTATGTTATTCTCATCAATAATTTTTATACAAAAAAATAACGAAATCAATCGTGAAAAATGGGAGTTTTTAAATAGAGAAAGTGTATTTACAAAGTAAAACGTCTATTCGCGTTTCTATTGCACTCGGTGTGTTTTGGTGTATTCAGTTATATGAATAAATGTCGTTAATAAACTCAAATGTATGTACTAAATTTTCAATTCAATTTCACACGTAACTTAGTAAGACAATTATGAATAAGTACTTTTCTGTTACGTAGACTAAATGATGTAATTTGTGATAATCCACACTCCCCCCGGCGGTCTGGACGATCCCGCTGCAGACGCGGCTGCCGCTCCTCGCAGGCGGACAAACTGAATCACACGGCGATTGGTTCGACTAGTCTGGAGCCACGTAAAGTAGTATTAATCACGACACAGCAATGCAGACTGGAAAGTTTTCGGAGTTATCATTTTCCTGTCAAGCAAAGACTAATAAAAGCTCACTCGGAAAATGTTTTTCAATGATCTTATTGTTTTACAAGTTGTCTGTGTCACATAAACTACTTTTAGACAAACAGTAATCAATAGCAGCAGAGGTAAATTTTCTCGGAACTTTGTAAATGTTAAAGATTTGTGCCAAAAGAATCCGGAGATGCAGTCTCATTGTTTAGAGTTGCCCGGCATACCGGAAATACGAGAGAAACAATGCTGCAATGCTGATAAGTAAATAGCTCACAAATTGTTTTAAAGATATATTTATTTCTATGCAAGTTCTAACCTAAAGACGGTCAGATATTTTCAAGTTCAAATTTCTGATTTTAAAGTCACTACTGTAATTGATTGATACAACAATAGTTTTTCAGTAACACGGAGAAGGAAATGAACTTTCTAAACAACGCGTGTCCAACAAATTTTATACTTGATGGTATTGTTATCAACAGGAATTGACCAATAATAATTCAAATGTGTTTAAAGGTCGACCTCGGTCAGTAGAACTCCTGAATAAAATTTTCCTATCCATTAAAGATTGTGGAAACTGAAAAGATCGAAGCACTTCTCGTGACTAATGTCTTAAATTCAAATAGGATCTGTCTTCTCTTTGATTGTATTTCAAATAATTTCAGTGGGTCAATTATTTGGAAATCGTAAAGGGTAATATTGTTTTAATCATGTAGGATAATAAAAAAAACACCCGGAAGTTCAATGTCACTCGGTGCAGACGGCCCGGCGTGCAAATTCTGTTTTATTTTAGAACTCGTGTGTATATTTTTTTATACTCACAACAGCTTGTTTGTAGTGATCAGTGAAGTCTTGCGTGTCCGCAATGACATATCCAGTGGCGTGCGGTCCATAAAAGCTATAAAGCATTGGTTTCTGATTATACATAATTTTGTTTTATACTATTTTTTCATTGAAATTCATACATTCAACATGATTTTTCTTGTACAATAAGTAGTTCATTAGGCTTGTTTTATGTTCAACAAACCAAGTACTTTATCAGACTTGAAAGTCCCTGCACGTTACTGGAGGGAGCGTGTACAGTGTGGTTTGTATATTTATTGTATTGTATTATGTACCTCGGAGGATATCACGCCCACGAGTCTCCGCTCGGAACTTCTCCGAATGCCTGGCGTCTTATACCAAACCTTTACATTCATATTTGTAAATAAATTTAATGTTTATGTAAGGAAGTGTACTTTCTAGTTTTGATTATCTTGCCATGGGCGCAGTGTGATATTTCATCAAATATTTGGTTAGGGATATTTTATCATTTAACAATAGATCATGTATACCAGAGATCGAACCGTTGGAGAGTCTTTCTCCGTATCCGGACCAGGAAATTGACTAACAATGCAAATATATTCTATCAGCCTGAAAGGCAACACGACTGTCAGACGGTCGACTGTTTCTGTATTTCAATCGAGTATTCGCTGAGCAAAGTTTATATGTATTTGTATTTTAATTACCTTAATGATAGATAGGTTCCCCGTTTGTATTGAATCTTGCAGTATATCCATAGAGTGGACGGTGTGTCAGTCGAGCAAAAGATTTGATGCCCGCGGTAGTAGGATCTTATCGCAGCTTGTTTCTCCAGTTTTTGAATTTGCTAATATTTGCACGTACATTCTTCAGAATGTATCGACAACAATTTAAATATTTAAGTAACAACAGAAACTCGAAAAATAAGTAGAGGCATGACATGTCACTTTATTTTTTCACCTCCTTCTTTCCCGCGACGTCTCGGCGAGCGCAGATGATCGCGAACCCCCGGCAGAGACATTTCGACTCGCGTTTCAGCCGCATGAACTCAAGACGACGAACTTGCAACCGAAGGATTCCACCCGGCCGTCATAGCCGGAGGTTCGTCCTCTGCACAGATCTAGACAAGCTCGGGAATGTGAATAATTGCCATTATAAATGTTGTGTCATAGTTAGGAGTACGTGTAGGCAGTGAGAGAACAAGGTGAGCCGTGCGCAGTTCCGTTACTTACCGGGAATTCTGATTCTTTTCACATACTTGCAATCATGAAAGAGCAGCTGCTAAAGCAAATAAATTCTTGCCAATCAAAATACAGAATCATGCAAATTATTTAAAAGCCAGCGGCTGAGAGATGCAAGTTTGGATAAGAATTCTCGGTGCGTAGGAATGCCCTGGTTTTTATGATTGTTTATAGGCGATGTAAAGTCACAGTTAACAATATATAAAGTTTATATAAATGGATTATATTTGAGAATATGTACGTAGAGCACATTGGTTTATGATTGTGGATGAACGGTCACTTGTAGACTCGCTCAGTACCTCCCTATTGTTAATATTACGTTTTGCCACATAAATTGTTACTATGGAAATAAAACATTTTAATTCCTCGGAAAAATTGTTTTTCTTCACATCACAACCCGCACGAGAGAAACATCAACAGAAAAGACTGCAGCGTGGTTCAGTGACAAGCACACTCGGTCACCAAAAATTCGGTTATAAATTATCTTCAGATTTAAAGGGAAGAAAAAACCTCAGCTAAGTGTATAAAACTTCTAACTTTATAAAATATAAAAAATCTAGCACCGATTATATAGTACATCTTCACAACTATGCTATAAACACTGAGTGATGGAACGTATTGATAGGAATGGATTTAAAGCAGTTCTGCTGCTGCTTCGTCAAGGATCCAGTACAGCGAGCCCTCTGTTGGCTGCACCATCCCTGCTGGCAAGTCTTCTTTGTCCTTTAAGATTCTCTGAAATTATTAATTAAAATGAAAAATCTCTTTGCTGGTGAATTCAATATCACAAATTATTAAATATGATAGATTTGCATTTTTTACTCATACAAGATTTTAATAAAATTGTTACACATGAGACAATAAGAAAATTTCTTTGTTTAGATTTAATAGTGGTGTGAGAAACAAAATATTTAAGATTTTTTTTGTCGTTTTATGTGAACATTAAAAATTTCAAATAAATGTCCCACAATGAGGAAAACTATTGAAACAACGCAAATTCCATTGAAAATATACCAAGACAGACACAGCTGCAGTTGCTTGCAACTGCTCGCTCACTTGTCCCTTTGTGTGGTGTGGTTTCAGATTATTGGAGATCGGATGTTCCACAGTTGACAAATATATTATTTTTAATGAAAATGAACATTATTAAGAGAAAACATATGAGACTGACCTTAACCATGGCCGCCTTGCCTTGGCCACTCATAGCAAACACGCAGCAATGCGCGCGGTTGATGACAGGTAGGGTGAGAGTGATACGAGCCGGCGGGGGCTTAGGCGAGTCCTGGATGGCAGCTACGCTGAGGCGGGACTCACGGAGCAGCAAATGGCCCGGGAACAGAGAGCATGTGTGCCCGTCGGGCCCCATGCCCAATAGGAGCATGTCGAAGCGAGGATCTTCCCCCAGGTGAGTCAGCAGTTTGCTGCGATAGTCTTCGGCTGCCTCTTCTGCTGAATATGGAATAGAGTTATGTCATGTACATGCAATAAGATGTGTATTAAATTCCAAATCTAAGCAAATATATTTATTTATTCAAGTGAGAGAGGATAAGGAGCTTGGCAATTGTGGAAACACGAGTCAGGAGCCGGTGCTTAGAGACGAATGAAGTCCCAGCTACTAGCTACAAACAAGTTATAAATTCAGACTACAGGCCCTCTCTCTTCTTGTGTATGGATCCACAAATCCATGAGGCAAATTTTATAACTCGACGCAACAGAGAATGGTTTAAAAAATATAGAAAGCAGAAAGTCACAATATTAATACAAACATAATAATAATAATATAATACATGATCTCTAGTTAAAAACACATGATTTGAATCTTGATGTAGACTACAGGCAATCCTGCTCCTTACATAAGATCGAAAAAACAGAAAGCAGAAAAACTTACATGTGACTCCTTGCTGGACAGTAATAAACTGTTGAGAGAAGAGAGGCACGTTGGGGAGCAGGTCGCGTACATACGTGCCGTACGTGGAATCCTCACTGTCTTCAGGGACAAGCCTTTCGTCGCAAAAGAACACCACCCAGCGGGACCAGTCTGTTTTAATTCCCGGCAGGCCTTGGCACAAGTACTTAATCAGAGAACCTCCTGAAAATCGCCAAAACTTTAGTAATTATTTTTTATATTAAATTTAATTGTTTGAGACATTTTTGAGAAACTTTTCTTTTCTACAATTTAGATGATAGACACAAAACGGAGAAGTAATCACGCGAAAGAGAGTGGACAGTGCGCAGCCTTCAGAAAATACCTGTATGTCCTGCAGATTAATCTGCGCAGGCGGTTAGATTTAGATTATTAGATTATTGTAAATATCACACCTGATAACCCTACTGTGAATTTGCCATTGGATGAAATGGCTTGCGCCGCAGTCGTCTCTATAAGAGAGCATAGCTTTCGAATCACTTCTCCTTCGTCAGCTACCTTAACCAGTTGCATCTTATATTGAACGTTACATAGAACCGAAAGCAGCAAAAGTTAAACGATTCATTAAATAAAATATACAATATGCAACGTCCGTGACAACCGCCTATTCGACACTTTTGTTTGACACTTTGACATTGTGAGTCAGTGCTGCAAGCATCAAAAATAATTTACGAGTGTTGCTATAAAAATACACCAACTTTTGATGCATGTGTGCGAATACCGTTATAGCTTTATTATTTTTATTATTATTATTACTATTGTAAGCTGATTGAATTGGAGAGTAATTAAAAAATATTCAATACTTCACGTAACTTAAATAAGACGCTTTCATTTTTACCAAGACGTCGTTTTAATAAGATTAATTCAGACAAGGCAATTGGTTTTTTTTTAGGTTTTTTACTTGATACAGAATTTGTCCGAATAAATTGGGATTTTTGGTAAAATAGTATTTTTTTGATTGAGTATTAAAAATAAATGTATTTTTTTTTTTTACAATTTGTCAATTAAATCACACGCAACTAACAATGTTGTGATATATTTTTGTCCAACTTTTCACGCGCGTGAATTTTATAAATCAGATCAGAGCAATTGTTTTGGCGACGTTTTAATTTTTTCACATGAAATTCTCGCACGTGAAAATTTTAAACAAGCTGATAAACATGATGCTATTGTGTGATTTAAGTGCCAAATGTAAGTGTTATCATTGGTCTGGATTACAGATAGTTAATCAGAGAAATAGTGTTTTATTTACTTTGTGTGATGTATTTAAGTATTTCTGTGCAATAGTGCTTGATTTGTAAACAGAGAACTTATAAGTTTTACAAAGATCAGTGAATGCTTTGAAAAAAAAAAACAGTATGTAAATAGTTGTTCAAACTTTAGCTTTTAATTAATTGGTAACTATATAATGGCATACATAAAATATATACAAAAATAACATCTTTTTGCATCTGTAATATATGTAATCTAAAAATATGTTCTCTAGCATAGCATCATAACAATAATAAATATATTTTTATTCAAATGGTTAATACCTAAACAAGTAATTATTGAAATAACAAATCGCTGGTAAAAGAGAATTATAAATATAATATGAAGTTATTCCTTCTTTCTGAATACTTCAGACACGTCCTCGCGGTAACACTTATCACAGAACGTTCATGTCCTAATTATACAAAAATAAATAGTTTACAGAGTATTAATTAACATAAAACCTATCCATATGGGTGTCGTGAACGCCAACAGACATGCATATGTACAATGGCAGATGAACGGTGAGAGGATACTGAACCAGTCCACACTACTGCTATTTTTTTTTTTTTCCTTGAATATACTTTGAAGATTCACCATCTTATACAAATACATACCAAATATTTAGTATCAATTTCATTCTTATTAGTACCTTTCCAGATTAATTTCAGGAATGACAGCACACAGTTCTTTTCAGAATCGTTGGTTGATTAGTTATGTTACAAAATTTACAGAAAATGTACATTTTTATATACAGAGATATCAGGTACTTAACCATCCTCCCGTAAGCTGTGCAAGCATTCTGAAGTTATCTCATTGAAACAATATTAGTGACTACGTTTAAAATAATACTAGTTGTTTTTTTTGCACGCACTATCTACTAGATTGTCCTTTCTTGAAATGCTTTGCATGTGTAGGTTTTAAATAAATAAATAATTTCACTGAAACGAGTATGAGTATGACAATGACACACAGCCTGTTTATTATAGTAAGACCTGAGTCTTTAAGTTGTGAAATTCTATTATAAAAGCTGGGTATCTGTGAAAGCTATCTGATCTTCTGAATGTCTACGTGGTGAAAAGCTTCTCAAAGTCAAATACATTTCTATCATGTCCTCACCAAAGCTTTCCGAGAGTGAATGATCAAACATTGCTTGTCTAAAATACGCACATTTAATGAAAATGATGACTTATTGATATTTTATTACATTAATAAACTTTTTTATAAAATTAACAGAAAAAAAACGTTTTGAGCCTTGACAAGCAAAATGTTTTCATTGTCGAAGATAAATATTCATATTTTGATTGCTCCAACTTTCAAATAATAAAAGCACAAAATATAATTAATGTTCTTGGCTGAAAGTACTAGAGTATTATAACGTTTAAAATACCCATAGAAAAAGTGATACTTTATGATGCGACCACTTCCGTCAACATCCTTGGTTAGCATCGACGGGCTTATCTTGGCCATCACTTAACATTTTAAATATTAAAAACAATTAAGGCAATGCTTTTGATCGGCAAAAGTTGAATATAAATACATTAGTAAATGTACCATAAGTGATTTGCATATCATCTAAATTGGTATGTGTTTAGATGGAAAAAAGTGGGGTTCACATGGTCCGTGGCACTGGGCGGGATAGGTGACATGGAAAAAGCATCCTGGAGAATGGGATAACTACCTCACTCGAGGAGAAGCTCAAGGCTTTCTCTGTTTATTAACTAATTAGATACTTAAGTATGACTTCGCAGCATTCTCCTCGGGAGTTTTGTGTTTTTACTAGCACAAGATGATAAGCAAACGCTTATCAACTTTTTAATGAAATATACTTTATGGGTAATGATAATTTTCATAGATTTTTTTCCTATCAGTTATGTTTTGCATTTAGTTTATAAAACTGCAGGTTCAATGCATGCAGTGCATGCCAATGGAATAAGAATAATCGGACTCATGTTTGTGCAGGTTCAATTGGAAGCGGTTGGTAGGAAGTAAGTTATTGTGTGTACAATCTTGAAGAAAAAATCCAAAAAAGTTGGAGGACATTTATGTTTTCAAGTTGAACTGCCAACCGACCTGAGGACGGAGCCAGGTCGAGGTCACTCTTCGGCGGAGTGCTTGGGGATCCGGCTAGAAAGCCTCCTTGCGAAAGCTGAAGCCGAACTGATCGCACTTGACTCGGAGCACCCTGGCCAGCTGTGGAGGCCCGCAGTAGAACACGGTGACCTTTCCCTTGTCCTGGTCCTTGATCTGTTTGAAGACCTTGTCCCAGTTGGGGCGGCCGGCGTTTGTACGGGTCTTGAGCCCCGTGATGAGGTCGCGCTTCTCCTTCGCGTGCAGCAGGTCCAGCGCCAGCTGCAGCCCCACGGCCTTCATGTCCGCCCGCTGCAGCGCGCTGGTGATGTACATGTGCATGTCCAGGAACCGCTCCATCGCCCCTCCCAGCTCCGCCTGCTCCATCTCCAGCTGCGACAGCAGAGACACGAACCATTCGAACGAGCGCTGCTCGCGATTGATCCAAAAGAAGTCCACCTAAAAAGCAGGAAACGGGGTGGTCAACTTGGGAGACATATAGAGTCTATCAGACTACTCTGCAAGAATATGGGCCAAAAGAGAAAAATGATTTCAAAGCGATCAGAGACAGAGGGCCCTTGCCCGGCCCCTCTTGGCCCCAACTGAGCCACGAGGCGCGGGAAGGCCAGAGCGGCTACCTTGCGCAGGTGCATGACGGCGGTGGGCACGGCGCCGGCCCAGGTGTGCTTGCAGCGCGGGCAGCGGTGGCGCGCCTTCCAATAACGGTGCATGATGGACTGCAGGATGGATGCAAAGGGCGTGACACCGATGCCAGTTCCCACTAGCACCGCGTGCTGCGCCCTGAAGATGTGCGAGGACGGCGCGCCGTACGGCCCATCCATGAAGATCTCCAGCGGCTTCCCCACCGGATAGTTCACGAAACCGCTCGCACCAGTAGCACCGGGCTCGGGTCCCGAGCCCGTCTCCGAGTCCTTCTCCTTGTCTTTGTCTTTGTCCGGGTTCAGGGTCTTGGACAGTCGGCGGCGAGCTGTGAACACGGACACACCAGTAAGCTCACAGATTATCAATAGCACCACGGTCACAAAAAAAACCATATGATGTATTCCATCCAAGGTAGACCAGAGTCTTCTCAAAGCTCAATACTAAAGAAATCAAACTGTGCTCTATGGTCTGGGAGAGGCATGGCAACACCTAAGATGCAGCGCGGGGGATGAACATTACTGTGGAGAGACCCGGCGCAAGTGGACGTAGTAACAATGAGCAAGAGACGACAACAAGCTATTTCGGCAGCTGCCGAAACCAGGGAAAAGCCGATGCAAAGGAAGCTGCAAGACTTCGTGAAGCCATACGAGTGGGGCGGCGAGTGGCAGCTATGGCTCGCCCGTCTCAAGAAGATGATGCACGCGTGCGGCGAGAGCGACCTCACGCTATGCATCCCGATCCTGCTACAGGGTGAGGCGTTCCAGATTTTTATGTCCCTTCCGGACGAGGTGACCACGAATGAAAAAAGACTTGTTGCGGCACTCGGGACGGCGTTCAACCCTCGTCCGGTACCGTCGATCGCCGCATTTTCTACGTGGCGGTTTCAAGAGCAGGCCTCCGTGGAGAAGAACATGGCAGAAGTGCAGCGTCTCGCCGTCGCGTGCAAGATGTCAGGGGCCGCGATCCTGTACAAATTCATTCAGGGTCTGCCCGACGATTTATCAGAAAAAATACAGTCATGGTTAGGTGACAAGGAGCCTGACGAGACGGAGCTGATAAGGCAGACGCGCGTACTGCTGAGTGCGCGAACGACAAAACATGAAGACACGGCGTTACCTGCAGTCGTTCCTCCGGCGTGGAGACAACGCGGCCGCTCTCAGTGGGGAGGGTCGCGTCCCACGCGGGATTACAAAGAGATTGAGTGCTGGACATGCAAGAAGAAAGGCCACATAGCCAGAAATTGTCCGTCGGGAAACGGTCAGCGGGAGGCTGGTGCGCCGGTAGTCTCCCGAGGGCAGGACTAAAGGCGCTGCCTATCGTGCGGGCGACAATCGGCGGGAGGAGTTTTCGAGCGCTTCTCGATACCGGTTGCTCGCGAACGGTGATCCGCGCGGGCTTATGCCCTGTGCTGTCGCCAGGAAAAATCGACATTGTGGCGGTCGACGGGAGCCGAGTGGCGTGCCGCGGGACAGCTTGGGTGAGAATGGAGCTGCTGGACAGGGTGGTGGAAGTCGACACCATTGTCATGGACCGCGTGCTTGCTGGAACGGACGTGATAGTGGGCATGGACGCCCTTGTCAAGCTGGGCGGCATTCTGATTGACGCGCAGGGGGTGCGCGCGGCCGACGCGCAGGTAGCGGCGAGCGTTGTCGCGGCCGGCACTCAGGGGGTGCGCGCGGCCGATGCGCAGGTAGCGGCCGGGGCGCAGGTAGCGGCCGGGGCGCAGGTAGCGGCCGGGGCGCAGGTAGCGGCCGGGGCGCAGGTAGCGGCCGGGGCGCAGGTAGCGGCCGGGGCGCAGGTAGCGGCCGGCGCGCAGGTGGCGGCGGGCGCCATCGCGGCCGACACTCACCGGATTGCTGATAAGGACTTTGAGGCAGCATTCAGGGGGGGCAAGTGGTCAGTAAGCTGGAGGTGGAGAGAGTCCGAGCCAGAGCTTCAGTGTAACGTGGGAAGGTATAAAAACAGCGCAGGGGCGGAGGCCGAAGAGGCTTTCAAGGCCGAAGTGAGGGATTGGGTAAAGAAGGGTTGGCTGCGTCCATGGGCAGGCCCGCGAGGTGGAGTGTTGCCACTGATGGTGGTTGTCCAGAAGAATAAAGACAAAGTGCGACCGGTGCTGGACTACAGAGAGCTAAACAAATTTGTGGAATGTCACCCGGGAGCGGACATAGCAGTGTGCGACGAGACGATACGGCGTTGGAGGAGGGCCCAAGAGCCCGCCAAGATAGTTGACCTCAGATCGGCCTACCTACAAATACACGTAGATGAGGCCATGTGGCAGCATCAGCAAGTCGAGTTCGAGGGCAAGCGGTATTGCCTGACGAGGCTGGGCTTCGGACTGAGCAGTGCCCCTAAAATCATGTCTAAGATTCTAGGCTATGTTTTGGACCAGGATGACACAATAAAGGCAGGCACAGACTACTACATGGACGATATCCTGGTGAACGAGGCAATCGTGTCAGTCGACCAGGTGGAGAGTCACTTGAAGAAGTTTGGGCTTCTGCCCAAGCCCGCAACAAAGCTGGAAGGTAATCGTGTGCTTGGGTTGCAGATTGAACGAGACAAAGGCGGTCGACTCCTTTTCTGCAGGGGAAATCAGATTCCGGACACACCAAAAGACAAGCTGACACGCAGGGAGTTATTCTCGATCTGTGGCCGTCTGACCGGTCATTTCCCGGTCTGCAACTGGCTGAGAGTTGCATGCAGCTACATAAAGAGGCGAAGCGAGGGCAAGTCCTGGGACGATGACGTGGGAGCGTGGGTGCGGCGCCGTCTGGAAGAGATGATCGAGGCAATCCAAGCAAACGACCCGGTGCGTGGGGTATGGACAGTGAAGTCCGGCTGTCGCGGCCGCGTATGGTGCGATGCGAGCTCGATTGCTCTCGGAATTGCCCTAGAGATTGACGGCGAAGTTATTGAAGATGCTACATGGCTGCGCAAGAAAGACGATGTGGGCCACATAAACGTCGCAGAGCTAGACGCCGCACTAAAAGGAGTGAATCTGGCCCTGAAATGGAACCTCAAGGAAATTGAAGTCATGACAGACTCGGTGACTGTTGCCAGCTGGCTGACTTTGACCCTGACGAGAGATGCAAGAGTGCGAACGTCTGGCGCCGCTGAGATGCTGGTCAAAAGAAGATTGGCCCTCTTCAGGGAAATTATTGACACCTATAACGTGTCGGTCTCAGTGGTGCGAGTGAGCTCGGCCGAAAACAAGGCTGACGCACTCACGAGGGTGAAGAGCTCCTGGCTGCAAGCAGAATCCAAAGAGAGGCACGCCTGCGCAGCATTGGCAGACCAGCTGCATAACGCTCACCACTTCGGAGTGGACCGAACACTGAGTCTCGCCAGACTGGTGGACCCGTCGGTGAGCAGGAAAGAAGTAGAGCGTCTCGTCAGCTCTTGTGTGCGATGCAGGGTCATCGATCCAGCACCAGTCACTCACGAGGGAGGAAACCTGAGTGTGAACGATCCTTGGGTCAGAATAGCCATGGACGTGACACACTTCAGCGGAGAAGCCTTCCTCACCCTGGTAGATTGCGGTCCTGGGCGTTTCGCAATCTGGAAGAGAATCACGATGGAAAGCGGAGCCGAGGTGAGCAGGTGCCTTGAGGAACTGTTCAGGGAGCGAGGACCACCCCTCGAGCTGCTAATGGATAACGGCACAGCGTTCCACTCACGGCAGGTGGAAGAGACCTGCGAGTCTTGGGGGGTGTCCAGGCGATTCCGAGCGGCCTATCGGCCGTCTGGGAATGGCATCGTAGAGCGGAACCACCGCACTGTGAAGAGGACAGCAGCGAGGGCGGGCATATCTCCACTCATGGCCGTTTTCTGGTACAACCTGGCAGCTGCGAATCTAGAGTCTGACTCTCCGGCGTCTTCGGTACACGCCTACAGGTGGCGACATCCGCTGGCTGAACGCGTTCAAGGCAAAGAAGCAGTGGAGTCAGCTTTCAAGGAAGGAGACTCCGTCCTCGTGAAGCCGCCCCAGGCGAAATGTACCTCAGAGTGGAGAATAGCCAAAGTCGACAGGGTGATCTCATCGAACACTGTGTCGGTGAACGGAGTTCCGCGTCACGTATTGGACCTTCGGCATCACCCGTCACCGAGCAACCGAGACCGGACATGTTCACCCCCAGCGGTCGGAGTTGAAGGTGCCTTGGGGAGAGCGCCTCATCCAGCAGCAGAGGACGCCGCTGCGGAGTCATCAGGCAGGCCCGAACGCAAGCGAAGGCCGCCTGCACGGCATGACGACTACGCAATGTGATGTAGACATCAGGGCGGCATGTGCTCTATGGTCTGGGAGAGGCATGGCAACACCTAAGATGCAGCGCGGGGGATGAACATTACTGTGGAGAGACCCGGCGCAAGTGGACGTAGTAACAATGAGCAAGAGACGACAACACAAACCATTTAAAAGAAAACTATTTGTGGATGTTAACAAAGAATCCTAGGTCTTTTTTGTACTGCACCGCTCACCCAGCGTCAGCATGGAGGCCGTGGAGTCGCGCTGCGAGCACTGCTCCAAGCTGGGCGTCTTGAAGGCGATGATGGTGGGCTTGGTGCGCATGTAGCGGAAGCTCTGCGCGAGCGCCCTGTTCTGCGGGCTCAGGTAGGCCAGCCCCAGCGCCTGCAGGTGCGCGCGCCGCACCTGGCACTCGTCGAAGCTCTTCTCCGACTCCGAGCGCGCGTACTCCCGCAACCTGCACACACCGCGGGAGTCAAGAGCGTGTCGATTCGGTCATCTCGCCGGCGAGGCGCAACAGTACTTACGCCACGAGCCGCTCCCGCTTCTTGGAGCGCGTCTGCATGTCGGGCACGGAGAGCGCCTTCTCCAGCGGCGCCTTGTGCAGCAGCGTCAGCGCCGAGACGCCGCGGGCCAGGCGCGGGCCCTCGTCCGGCACGAAGCCCTCGTTGTCCTCGGAGCGAAGGTCCCCGAGCAAGGCCCCCGCCGGCACCAGGGGGGGCACGTCTCCCGCGTGCAGGCGCTCCCTCTCGCTCTCGAACCAGGCGTGGAGGCGGTTGGTCCACTGCCCCACGCCGCGCACGTGCAGCCACACGTGCTCCTCCTGCTCGGGAGCACTGCTGATGGTGAAGGGGTGCCACTCGTACTTAGCAATGGCGGGGATGCGCACGAATACGTAGTCGCCGGGGTGGTAATGGAAATGAGGCGGCCGGCGAATGACGAGGTGGGTGACGCGCGAGGGGAGTAGCAGACCCGAGCTGACATACGTGCGCCCGGCGTCTCCCGCTACGAGAGCCAGGCGAGACAATCGCTCGAAGAAGTACAGCAGTCCTGGCACGAGGAACCAGCGCCAGAAATTGGGTCCGTGGAACGCCAGGATCACCCAGAACGGCAGGTAAAGCAGATGGGTCCAGTAAAATATCTGCAATACCATCAGGAGTGAATCAGACGAGAACTGACAAATAATAAAAAAGAGTTTGATAAGCTGACGAATGACTGACCTCAAAACTCCCGCCGCGTCGAACAAAGGCTTGCGAGCACACGAACATGACGATCAAGATGGCGAGGAGAGCGAACCCCGTCGGGTTGGCGCAGCCTGGCAGCAGTCCGAACAGACCCGGCTTAGCGGTGAGCAGCCAGTCGCTGATGGTGAAGTTGCCGGCGTTGACCACCGGGTCGTTCACCACCTCGATGCCTGAAAGTGACGCGTCATATTGGATACTGTGCAATCGCACGCGAATGATCGAGGCGCTCCTCTTCCCACTCACTGAAGTTCAGCAGGTGCATGAGCGTGTGGGAGAGGCTAAGCACGAAGATGAGCATCCCGGTGAGCTTGTGCAGGTAGATATGCTGGTCGAGGGGCAGCACCAGGCCCAGGCCACGCGTGCGCAGGAAGGTGATACACCGCCGCAACATCAGCACCAGCACCCACGTGCAGTTGAAGTTCAGGCACTGGCCTGCAACAGGAGCGAAGGACTCAGTCGCGGCCGAGAATCCGGGGGCTCCGGGAGTAGGGCTGAGTCAGTACCGCAGGCGCGCGCCATGATGACGTAGCCGTTAGAGTGGCGGTACTGGATGGAGCGGCTGATGAAGAGGCCGGCGTTAACGAGGACGAAGGCGCCGAGGAAGAGCAGGTAGACGTAGTTGTTGCGTATGTAGGGCGCGGACAGCTGGTAGGGGCGCAGTGCCCGCAGGCGGCCGAGGCGCGAGGCGGGCGGGGGCGCCGGCTTGGGGGGCACGAGCCACCGGTCGATACTGCGCTTGTCGCATTCAAAATATAAAAATTATACATAATAAGAAACCTGTAAATATGTGATTAAAAAATATAAAAAAATATCAAAGAAACGTCCACGGATCTCCTGACCTGATGGTGAGGTTCTCCAGGAGCCCTCCGTGCTTGTACAGCTGGCTGCGCAGAGCCTCGTAGGTGATGGCCCCGCGGCCCGAGGGGTCGGCGTCCTCCAGCAGGGCGTCCGCCAGGTCCGCCAGCTGCGTCTCGTTGAACTTCATGCCGTTCTCCTCCATGCACGCGCGCAGCACGTGGCGCAGCTCGCGCTGCTGGATCAGACCGTCTCCTGCAGACAGAGGCGGCGTCAGCGCGGACCTCGCCACTCGCGGCAGGTCCGGTCGAGTACTCACCGTCCAGGTCGTACACCTTGAAGAGGAAGCGAATCTTATCCTCGGGGGACTGTCCGGCAAACTGGTGCATCGCATCGAGGAACTCCTGCAAGGATATCGCCCCGGAGTTGTCCTTGTCGAAGATCTGGAAGACTCGCTCCGTGAAAAAGGGCTGCGGAATAAAACGATCGATGTAGAAGCAGCTAGACCATAGTTTCCCAATCTATTTTGTCTTGTCGAGTTTTCCTGTTTTTCGTCGACATTATTGAATTTATACAAATTCATCAACTTCAAACATATTTTTGACATCGTATATAGAACAACTCACATTCATAGGGTTTACTGTACAGTTGGTTTAAAAATGAAAAAGTTAAAATGCATGTGAAGTTAATTATACCTTTATTAATTAAAACACACCAAATGCAAATGCATTCAGAAAATCAATATTTTTGACAGAGAATACTCGGTGGAATTCCATTTTAATATCTTAAATAGAATAAAATACATTAATTAAAAACAAACAAAATACTTCTACGCTTCAGGGCTTCAATTCGTCACAAAGTACACAGGTACAATCTGTGTTCGGTGCATTATGACATTTACGAAATGTCTAAATTTTGGTGATGACCTGCTTAAATGGGATCCACTCTCGTAGACCCCCATTTACAGTTCATGGACCCCCAATTTTATTTTTCGCTGTCATCGATTCCCTGCAGGGCGAAATCGACCCCTGGGGGTCGATATTGACCACTTTGGGAGCCTCTGGGCTAGACTCAGCGGATGCATAAATTAATATCTATGACAAATATCGTACTTTGTCTGTGGCAGTAAGTATCAAGCGTTAGCCGGGTCGACCGCACAGTAAACGATTGCGGGTGTATTATTGTTCCCCGATCAGTTGGTAGAGAAAAATCTTACGTTCTTGGAGATGACGATTTTCTGAAAGTCCTCGCGCCGAATCTCGTTCTGGTCGCCGACCGTCTGCCGGAAGACGCGCTCCAGCCGCTCGAGGCTGCTCTTGTCGAAGCCCGTGCGCGGCCTGGGGAGAGCAGGAGGTGAGACGGAGGCGGGATCCAGCCGAGCCGCGCTCACTCTGCACTCACTCTGCACTCACCTGGTGTTGGTGATGGCCGCGATGAAGTCCACCACCTCCGCGGGCGTGGCACTGCCATCGTTGTCGCGGTCGATCAGCCGGAACACCTTGTCCACGATCTGAAACCGACGCGGAGTGAGCGGGCGCCCCGTGCCCCGTGCCCTGTGCCCCGTGCCCCATGCCCGGAGCCCCTCCTACTCACCCCCTTGGCCTGGAAGAGCTGCGCAAAGCGCTCGGGCGTGACGGGCCCCTCGCCGCACAGGACGTAGCACACGCTCTCCAGCTGCTCCGCCAGGTCTCCCTGCTTCTCGTCTCTGAAATCAAAGCGCAGAATCCAAAACACACAAGAAATAGAAATAGTTCGAGGCGACCCCAGGAAAAAAGTCAGAGCTCTGGAGTGCCCCCGGATATGCTTAAGAGAGTAATCGAGCATTCGCGTTTCACGATTCCTGTCACCTGCAAATATCTTCATGCAAGAAGTATCAAGATTACCATCACTGATGGTGAGTGCATAATACTTGTAATTAATATTTCTTTGTTTTACTAATATGATTAGGCACATTAGTTCATATATAGAAGATGGTTTAAAGAAACTTTCAGAAAAATATCATCGTGATTTGTGTGGGATTTGAACCCACATCCCCTGGCTTACATGGCCGGTGTACGAACCTTTGTACTAACGAATCACTTCCATTTATCGAGAATTTTTAACAATCATACTCTACATATGAACCAATGTGCCCAGGCCAACCAATATTTAATAAATACGCATCTTGATTGACTAATCCATAACATAGATATAAATTTCTTTGTTTGTCACTAAAATGTGAGGGGTGTCAGTAATAATGTAATTACAACCAAAACATAGTTTATTGCGCTTATTCGATTCGCACATTGGCAACAATAAACCCATATAGGAAATAGAACTGTAATGCTGGCGAGTCATTTAATATATCTAACAACCTATTCTGCACTTGCACATAACGGCTGCGGAGACGCGAGTTCAAATCAAAGTTTTTCCTCGTCGTTTCAAGTATAAATCGATTACCCAAATATTGTCTACACAGGGAGTATCCAATAATAATCATTTGTGCGTTGATTCGTGTCCGATAAAACTGTGGGAGCTTCTGACGCAAATGCTTCGCAAAAATGTACTCACGTGAGCCGCGCCTTCAGGAACTCGACCCAGTCCTCCTGGACGAGGTAGTTGTTCCGCTCCTGGTCGAACAGCTGAAACAGCTTCTCCAGGAACTCCTGAAAAATGGAAGCAAGTGATTAACCGCCCTGTTGAAACTGCCCCATTTGCGATGAGCTTCGTATCAAAAAAATTACATAGCCTAAGGCACGGGTCCCCAACCTTTTAGGACCCAAGAGCACAAATGGCGCCCGCCGGTCGGGCGGCGGGCGCCATTTATTTTTTCAAGGTATTTTTCTGCTCCCGAAAGTAGTTCCGAAGCCCAGCTAAAAAAAAAAAAAAAAAAAAAAAAAAAATAGATTTTCTAGAAGCACTACTAAGTTTTTGGCTTTCACATATAGATGGCGCTTACAACATATTAAACGCAATAATTTTTTTTAATAATATTTTATGGATTGGCTGGGCTACACTTGGCCAAAAAGTATTCGTGTACTGACAGAGACATGGCAAAAATGTGTAGCTAGCGAGGGACGATACTTTGAATAAACTATTTTTATTATAGTATTTTTTTTGAAATTATCCACTTTTCATTGATAAAAAAAAACCAGAAACTTGTGGCACACCTAGTTGGACATTTGATTAATTTAATTGTCACTTTATTTTGCTATATCGAAAGTTGATTTTTTTACAGAGAAAAAACTATAAATTATATTTATCTATTTTTTATTATTTAATTAACGTCCATTTTAAGGGTAAAATAAAATCTTGAAGATGTTGAAAAATTGGATAAAATGACGACTTTTCAAAACCAAAGTTTGTTAATGATTTTTTTTTTTTTAATTTTTTAAATAATATGGCGCACATGGTTTATATTTAATCTTTTAATTTCAATTAAAAAAAAAACTTTTAAATGTTTAGGACTCTTGTAAAATGGGCCAGATGAATCTCCAAATTCCTACAATCGGAATTTTTTTTTTTAATCATATTAATAGTAAATTTATAAGATATAAAAATATATTTTATTCGAAAGAAGGAATGTATCAAACTTTTTGCATTTAAATTTTTTCGATTGGTGCAATGGATTTTTCGCAAAACGGACTAGAAAATGATTAAAAAAACTCGATTATGCAGACTAGGCCCTTAAGCTCCAAAAGGTACGTCGGTGTGATTTTGTTTATTTCAAAATGCATAAATATAATGAATATTAAAAGTTTATTTCATAAACATTGGCCCGCTCAGGTAACTAGCCGCCCTAAACCAGACGCTGATTTGTAAATCCAATTAAGATTATAGTCCCATCGACGCTCGGCAAAAATAATTTTATTGCCCGTCGGTACCTGTCCTAAACCGAAAATATTTTCAAAACCCACAAACTCCAATGGCGTTCTAATTTTTCGCCCACTGTTTAATTAATTTTTTTTTTGATTACTAAATTTTTTTTTTTTTTTAATATTTTTTTTTTTTTTTAAATATTTTTTTTTTTTAACATAAATATTTTTTTAATTGTGGTCGGAGAGCGGCGGGCGCACGTAAAATCGTCGGCGGGCGCCATGGCGCCCGCGGGCACAGGGTTGGGGACCACCGGCCTAAGGGCTGGGAAACTACGATCAGTTTTATTTTCGCGCCTTCACGTTCGAGTGATTTCCGTAATGTTTTGTAAAAATATATCGTTGACATTTGACTATTAGTAATTATTGTTTAAATGTGGAGTATTACAAATTAAACGGCGTGATCTTCTTTTCTTAAACGAATAAATCACCTTACATCTGTGTACAGTGTATTTCTCATATCTTGATAATTTTCATCAAGTTTAGATAATCTATCTGTATTCGATATTTCTGACCTATCGCACCACAACGTTTTATAGTTAAAAAGTATGTTCAATTCTGTTTTATAAATAATGAAGAGTTCTCGAAGAATTTTTTTTTAGTATAAATGTTAAACTAAACTTTGCTTTATCTATTTTACCTGGTCTTGACGTATTTTTACAACTTTAAAACACGTTTACAATAATATTCATTATTTTGTATTTTTCTGTCTATACATATAATAGTTATTTTACGTTTGTCTAAAATATAAATAAAAAAATACATATATAAATATATATATATATATTTTTTTTAATTTAATTTCAATGCGTGCTGACCCTCGATTTGCTGATTTTGATTAATTAAAGGTGTCGTAAAAGCCTCAGGTGCGCCTCTGGGCCAGGCGAGCTCAACATATTCCAGAGACAAACTTTTGTAAGAACTTCATAGCATAAATATTTCTATTTTAAAATTTAGATTATGATGTTGCAAGAATATTTTTGCAACGCAAGTTTGTTATTGTCACAAATATAAAAGTAAAAACGGATTCTTTTAAGTTTTTTTTTTTTGTACACTCGAATATAAATATTCAAGGTTTCTTGAAAAATTACTATTGCACTGTCTGTCCATAAAATATAAGTAAGTTTTTTTTTTATTTAACGTGTGTTTTGAAATATTATAATATTGTTAAAATTGTGAAGAGTGTTAGGTCGCGTCGTGCTTTGATTAATGCGCCATTTTTTCGGCTTCGGTGCCGTAGAAACGAAATTAATTTAAAATGAGCTAACAGTTACCTAATGTTTATAAACGTAAATAATATTCAAAAGAACCTATACATATGCAATTTATACAAAAAATATAGTATTCGGAGCTCATTTTAAGCAATACCATGAATATGAAGTCACTGTGTTTATATTTGCATGCTTACATATTTGTTTGCTCGCGGAAACAAATAATAAAAACTATGTCGTCACCTTGTGCATCGAAATACCAGTTTTAGTCAAAATATGTTTAGTGAATGATTTAAACTTATTTTTAAAAATGTCAAATGTAAAATCTGACGATTGTTTCACTATATCAATTTTGTAATTTAATGGTGATCGAGCCATGGTGAATCACTTTTGCGTATGTACAGTATTAAATAGCTCAAATTGTGAATATTTAAAAGTGGGAACGGCGACATCTTTGTTATAAGCCTTTCTAAATTTGCAAAACATCAAATATATGTAAATGATATCAAGGAAAGAAGTATGGCATAACAGACGCTTTGCATACGTACAGTGTCAAATAGCTTGTCGCGTAGATAATATAATATACTTGTAGTGATGTTTATTATATATATTTTTTGTGATTTATTTAGCTCCTCGCTCTTCACATTCTGTTGCTTGAGCATGGCTGCCATTATGTGCCCTAAACGCATGTGAAGGATCGGTAATGGAGAAATGAACTTGGAGTGATTGCGGAGGGATGAGTTCTAGAAGTACCTTGTAGAAATTGTTTCTGCAGCCTGCGGCAAAAGGAATAGCAGACCCAAATGCCAGAGCTTTGTCAGGAAAGGTTTACATTACGTAATTGTAATATTGGACAGCAGCGATACGTAGCTGATGTGTAGAAGGACCCGGGGACCCACTACTCTGTCTTCCCCATGAATACCATACCATGAATAGAACAACAAAAGCAAGATAGAGACATGTTCGAGGAAATGGTCAGAAACCTCCTATGAGGAGAGGCAGCAGAAGAAGAATATAAAGCTGCTTGCACGCCACTGGTGAATAATGATTTATACTTCACAGGAGAGGCTTTAATTAAACAGCCCCGGGGGAGGCGTCACCGTTGCCGCCTCGTATCGCCAGGTTGTAAAGCACCCTCCACACGCAGCGGCAAATTGTGAGAGGCCACTTTTTCGTCGAAATCACAATCGAAAATGGCGTGATAATTTGTTGTTGCGATTTGTTGGTCGTTTGTAAGTTGTGTCGCGGCGTATGTGGAGGCTTTGTAGGTGCCGCCGGAGGCCCCGGTTTCCGGTTGGCTCCAGATCGAAGCCTCCAGCATCCGCTCGATCGGCGCGTGATCGATCGGTTTTTTTTTGCACGCCAATTTAAAGCATCGTTACCGATTATTCCAGGCGTTTAAACCCACTTAAGTAAATCAATTTTTAACGGCTCGCCGACCTCTCCTTACCAGCGGTCGTTATTAAACATTTAATAAATCCGCATTTTTTACCGATACTGATTTATTTTGCATGCAATATGTATCTGGATAATCGATTCTGACACGAAACGATGAAAAAAAAGTGCAGGTAGGATTTGGGCTTGCACTCTCGGCTTTAGCGGTTGCATCCTGTTCTTGTTCATCAACTGCTCTTTAGCTCAAGGCATACTCAGTTGATTAGTTTTTCTTTGATAATGGTTTCTAACTACATATTTGATTTTGTTGTTGTTTAAAACAACCACTTTTTATTGCGTGTGTGTATAATTGTAAGACTGAAACTGCACTTTAAAAAGAAACGCTCGAGGGTTATTCATCTAGCAAGTGGGGGCATTGTTACAACGATTCAAGTTCTTGTTGAAGTCCGCAGTGGTCAAATTGGATACGGCACCAGGCCGCACAGGCGGAGGGTGCGGTTCGATCTTTTGTACCCAATGGTTCCAGATTCGGTCTTCGAAAACTTAAAAATACTCCATTATTAATCCCACAAACGCGTTATGCTTGTATGTTTTCAATAAATTAGCAGTAACTAGAAATTAGAACTTGTGATTTCGCTATAACTATTACAATGACGTTTCGATAAATCATTCATTTCCTTCATTCAGCAACACGTATTCATTTCTTCTTCGTGTGTCTCTCCTCAGAGGAGTAGGTGACCATCTCACTGATCATATTTATCTCTCCATGGTTTTCTTATGGTAAATAGTATAGTATAGTGAGTCCTCGGGTCCTTCTATCCTTCAGTACACTCTTATGTATTTAGTAATACATTGATAAATTAATACAAAATATATCATATAAAACAAACTGCTCGTATCATTTCGTAAAACTTTGCTGGCGTGTTTTTTAATGGTTTAAATTATTTTCTGCATAAATGAACGAAAAATTTTGCCTTTTCCAGCGTCTGAGTAGTAAATGTGCATTAAAATTTCAAAATGGATACGACACTTTCAAGGTGTAATTACGGCAAAGATGGCGCAAGCCCAGCGGGGCGTCCTCTCGCTCTCTCTCGGCCACTTTTACAGCGAATGCTCTATCAACAGATAAAAGGCATCACTGGCGAGCAGTGGACTTGCAATGTGAGAAAACAGCCACAGAGCATTAAACCACTACTTTTAAAAAATTGCTGCAAATATGCATTACAACGTGGATTTTAATTGATTTTAAATTTTCAAGAGGAGAAGACACTCAAGCCAAGACAAATAACTGATGATGGCTCATTAGGGCGAAAGAGCTCTCACAATAGTATATCAGTGACAACGCCTGGTAGATTTGTAAATATATGTGGCATAAAACTAATTTCAAGTCACGACTTGAAACATGATTTGTGACTTTTGATATTAAAAAAAAGAAAATGTAAACATTTAACTATGTACGATATACTATATGTATTGCATAAAAAAGGCTTTGGTTTTTATATAAGCTAACAGCTTGTATCCGCGAGTGTGAAATCTTCCCGCTGGGTGATATCTGAGATGCTGGTCGCATTTCAACACTCCATCACGCCATCACGTCTGTGCCAATGAAACTCGATCCGCGCAGCTCGGGCGTCGGATGTCAGCCGTCAGTCACGAGGTGGTCTGATAGCTCCGGCCACCAGCCACCGGCCACCAACCACCAGCCACTATGGCTGCCTGGCTGCGGGATCTTGTTCTATTCCACGGGAGGGAGACATCGATGCTGGGGTAAGCAGAACTACTCTATATGTATAGGAGGCCACGATACTTTCCAGTTAAAAGCAATTGTGGTTGATGTATGGAGCCTCCCCGCTCTCCCCATTCTGTAGCTTGTGCATGGAATGGAATTGTGAACTTGGAATGATTGTGGAGGAATGTGCTCTGGAAGAACCTCGTCGAGGTGGGGGGGGTCCTATTATTGTTTATGTAGTTTGCTGCAAAAGGAGTATCAGATCTATACGCCTGAGCTTTGTAAGGAAAGGATAATATAATAATGCTATTGTGCAGCAGCAATATAAAACTACAGTGTAGAAGGACCCACTACACTATTTTCCCCTTAGAAAACCATGAACACTGGCTCAGAATGAGTATATGCTCAGTGAAATGGTCGCCAACCTCCAATGAGACAGCAAGTTTAAATGTGGCTTTATGGGAAAATACTTAAATTACAATGGAGTGTCACAAACAAGACTTGCACAGAATGCGCAAAGAAAATGATCTTTATTGGGTATCCGGTTTTGACCGTATTGCGGAAATAACAAATGTAGCCTGCTTTAACTAATTGTCCGGTGAAAAACTAGGCATTTAAAGGAGAAGAATATCGTGGATGCGGAATTCTCGAAAGTGCAGCCGAATAAGTAAGACTGACCCAGGATAAATGTATGTTCAGTGGGATGGCCACCGACCTCCTCCGGGGACCGACATGGTGACTGACCTTGTCCTGGAAGACCCGGCGCAGCGAGTCGCGGCAGTACTTGTTCTCCTCCTGCTGCAGGATGTGGGTGCAGTCGCGCAGCAGCGAGGAGTGCATCCGCTCCCGCATGCTCTCCTCCTCCATGCAGGACTTGCGCTGGCCGCGGCCGCCGGGCGCCAGACCCGCGGGGGCCGCCGCGGCTGGCTGGCCCGCCTCGGGTGTCTCCTGCTCCCCCTTCTCGGGGGGCTCCTCCACGTGCATCTGGAAGTGCAGGCGCGACCGCTTCCTCTCCGTCGTCGTAGTGTCGTCCATGTCATTCACCATTGTGAGGATTCATTCATACTGAAAGGGAACCACTTGCAATCACTCGTCTGCTTCAGGCACTGAAGAGCATTAAGGGTGGAAAATAATGACTCTTAACATTTTATGAATTATATAACTTAAGGGACACTAGATTTAATAGATTTAAACGTTTCTATTCGCTTTGTATAAATCTAAATCTAACGATAACCCTCACACCCCCTTCGCGGCATAACCCTATTGAGACCTGCCACAGTTCGTGTTCATTTTGGATCTTTGAAGATTAAGAGATATTGATCTGTGGGTATATATATATATATATATACCATGTTACTTATTTTGTTATAGAATAAAATAAAATATAACCACCGTCTTATTTATACAGCACTTTTGATGTTGGTTTTGATATAAATTTGTACTTGAAAAAGGCAAAAAATATTTAATTGGTTGTCTGTACCGTACGTCGTTGAAAGTACGCTTTTAATGATTAATTATCCATTGAATAGACTATTGATTTATCTGAAAATCTCCATACGTGCAACTAACCACTGCATGCCCTATATTCCTAATTTTTTATCGTTCAAAGCCTACTACACTAGTAAAACTGTAACCATGTTATACGTAGATGCAAAAAGGCATATGCCGGAGACCAAACAGTGCGATTGCATCCGATCGATCATTGATTCTGCAGAATAGTTCGTTTCATGCACCTCGCTTGCGGTTAACAAAAATATAACCACGAAAACCATTTATAAAACCACAAGTCTAGCGGCAAGGATAGTTAACGTCAAGTTTCGATTATTATCGCGATGCTTTGATTCAGCCATTTCGCGATATTGCCATTCTCTGTACCGGAGCCGAAGCGTCGATTCAACCGGCACGAGAGCACGCGCGGCTCTTAGAGGTCAGATTATCGTAAAAATTTTACTTCGTTTTGTGTAATCACGCAAATCACCTCGTTACACCGCCAGTTGCCGGTCGAAAAAAGCGCAAGTGTTGCAAGGCGCAAATATTGAATTAGCGGAGAGCGAGTGATTAGCGGCGCGAGAGGAGAGCGCGGAGTTGCCACACGGAGGAGAGCGCGCGATGTGGGTTAATGTTCTCCGGCAAAGTGTGCGCGCCCGCGAAAAAACAGGTTTTGCGAAATCGGACGGAAAATATTTGTCAGCGCTATTTCGGAAATCGGGCGCCGAGCTCGCGGGCGGCACACCGGTGTGACGCTCAATATCCTGCGCTGGACGCTGAGCGTCGGGAGCTCGCCTCTCGTCTCTCCACCGGCGTGACGGAGAATTGCTGTGCGACCGATTCCGATAAGTTCTAAATTGGGAATGCACTGAAAATCCCTTCATAGTTTCACACGCACATATGGCATTGTATGGTACCTAGTACCATACCAGCAAGGTACTGAAATACGGCCCAAACAGGTAAAGGTGTTCCAAATCCGGCCAGGGCGCTCACCATCACAGCGATCGCGTTTGTGTGACGCCAAACGGTATGCCGCGCACGCGAGCGTCACACCGGTGTGACTATTGAAAGCCAGTCCAGTCTGCATGCGCTTCGGACCGTGCATACGCAAGCGTCACATTCAGCGTCGTATAGTTTTCAAAATGCTACGTTTTCCCCAGAGCAATAAAGGCTTTTCTAAATTGTGAAAAATATGCTTCATGTATGCTGCATTGGAAGTAACTTTTTTTTTTAAATTTGATCAATCGATGTTTGCAGACTTTGGCTAGCTGCTGCAGGATCCGCGCTAAGAATGGTTAACAAGCTGTCAAAATAAGCCTCACGACCTGCGCTTGCCGTTTAATTTAACCTGTGTGACATATTCGACAGCTTGTTAGCAATTGTTTTTGTTGATCAGCGTTCCAGAAACCGCGTGTAATTGCACATCGCTCAAGTCAGCACGACTCGGACGTGAAGGGCAAACAGGTCATTCTAGCAAATGAAAAAGAGCCATAGATTCAATGTGGCATAGAATCATTAAAAATTCAATAAATCCGCAGTTCTCCATAGAAGCTTGTTGTGTTAATGGTATATTTTATGTTAACATGAAACGAGACCGGCGGAGTTTTTTTTATTAATAATATGTATTTAACATATGTTCATCGGTTACAGTTAAAATTCTCGTTGAGCTAATGGCCCATTGTGGTCGGAAATATATAGCCTGGAGGTGTAGATTTGATTCGTTGGATTTTGCTCGTCGTTTCATATAGCGAAACATCAAGTCTGGGTCCAATTATATACGTTTTAACTAATGATATATATAGATCCAAACAATGCAATTCTTCTGAGAGCTTTAGAATATACGTTGTCTCTATAGACGAAAATTTCATCAGACATTTCAATCGTTCAAATAAAATAGCTTATTGTTTTAAAATTTAAAAAAAATTATAGGAATGATCAAAGATTTTAAACATAATAAACTAATCAATTTATTTTTTGCATACTACTTTTAACTATCCGAACTTTTTTCAATAGATTGAAAAATTATCCGAATTCAGACTAATTATTATATTATTATTTGGGTATTATTTATTGTATTGAAAAATTCTACAATTCATTGATTAAGTTATCCGTTAATTTATTTATTCGTTTACAAATTACTTTACTCACTTATCGATCATTGCAAATAATATGTTTAATGACACATACTTTTTATTTTGGTGTATATATATATATATATATATATATATATATATATATATATATTTTTTTTTTTACTACCCATTATTAAATCTCTTTCTTTTTTTAAATCTACTTATCTCTTTGGGATCGAAGCAAATGTTACAATTTTACTAACCAATATATTCCCTAGTGTTTATTTTTAAATAAGAAGTAAATCGTTTATATTGAAATATTATAAATTCACGGAAGGCGGCAAAAATTATATCACCAGGTAGCAAAAGCTCAAATCACACCTGTATCTCGTTAAAAATAATAATTAGCGAAACGCAGGTGTGATTCGAACTTTTACAGTATTGTGAGTTAACTCTTTTGCCTACCGAAATTATATATTTTTTACCGTTAGTACAATTAATTACATACCTAGACTTGCTAATTTTTTAAACTTAATAGATATATTTTTTTAATTATTTGATATTTTCCGGTTAAGTTTACATACAAATAATGAAGATACGTGCAATTTTCGTTTTAGCTGCTCACTCGTTCGTGCAGAAAATTTATTTTTACTCGGAACACTATGTTTTTATTTCTCGGTATATATTTATTACTACAAACACAGTTTATACTACGTGACTAAATTGTAAGCAAAAGTGTTTGTTTTGTTATAAATAACATTTTAAAGAATACTGACGAAGCGAAATTAAAAAAAAATACACCTGTTGCAAGTCCAGCACGACACGTAAGTACGCGAGTTAAAAATTATTTAGTGAAAAAGCAGACTTGAGAAGGAAAAATCTTTATTTTTTTTCAGATTTACAGGGTTTTAAAAACCAACCCCTAATTAGTGCTCGGCATAGGGGAGCACGATCCATTCTATGGCTCGGCAGGCATTGACTTTATCAAATCAAAGTAGATAATAATTACAGATTTTAAATACTGAAATTTCGTAATGAAATGCGAAAATTATAGTTTACGTATAAATGCTTTTACTAAATTACTGTACTTACTACAGGTTAAATTTGTAATACTCCATTTTCGGTTAAATGGTTAAGTGATTTGCTAAAACAAATGTACAATGGCGTGCGGTTTGCCATATATCGTTGTCTTTCTTTAAATATATATTTATCATTTTTAACTCTTTTTCTCTAATTTACTGCCAAGATACAAAAAAACCTAAGTGATAATATTTTTTAACGATGAGTTAAATTTTCAACAAAATGGCGAAGGCGATGAATACTCAAAAGTCGGGAGTATTGTCTGTAAATAACTAAAAAAATAATGGTAATTCTCGTGAACATTGTATTTTAAATATATTATAAACTATTTTACCGATGTTTATTATAAAACATTATATTGATTCGCACTTATAACTCATACATTTTTTTACCTACTATTACGATTACGACATTGTATTTAAAAATTCAATTTTTCTCTCAACTACATTGTAGCAGTAGTTCAATTGGTTGGAGCACCTGGCCGCGATATCCAGGTGTTTCAAAAAAAAAACAAAAAATCCGTGTATTTTGTAGTTTCATGTGGTTACATAAAAACATATAGCATTTATTCAATCAATAAAACTGCTTGTTTAGATTGTTTCACTACACGGCCACTGTTAGTAATTTAAAATTTTTTTTTTTTTGTGTAAATGGGAAAATCGCCCACAAGCTAATATTTGTTTTGAATATATATGTGTTAATGATCATATTTGAGGGTTTTGATCGCACTATAGATATTCTTCACTGATTATTGAGATTCACGAAACTGCTCTGTGGTTTCGGGTGCACGCGGGGTGGGGGGGGGGGGCTGTGGGGGTGGGGGTGTGTGGTGGGGGTGTGGGGTGAGGTGGGGGGGGGCACTGGGTACTGACGTGCAGGGACGGACCCTCGGATCCCCGAGACGTGCGGCTTGCGCGGCGGTCGGACGCGACTGGCGTCCTGGCGCGGCGTCTCGGCGGGGCGGCGGAGGGGCGGAGGGGCGGAGGGGAGGACCACACCTGCGGCTGGGGGTCGTCGCAGGGCCCGAAGAGTCCACCTGGAGACAAGCAGATGGGTCCCAACCCACTTACATGCATTTACACCACTTTCGCCTTTCAAGGGCCCACAAATCAAACGCTCATAGCCACCTAGCCGATTGGCCACGCATGTTCGCCATTTAAACATGGAGTATTACAAATTAAAACAGTCCGTCGCGTTTTACACATTTGTTCACTTGAAATGCTCTCGGGCGTGGTGGACCTTGAGTCGACACCGAAGCATCGGTGTTTTCAAAATAAAATGCGGCTCAACACTCAAGAACACAGCACAATGTAAGGTCGTGCGCACACTTCTTTAATATTTAAAAAAAAGTTATATGCTCCTTAAATAATCTAAAGCACATTAACACAATAAGCCTGTGTAGATATAAAATGTAGATGTATTTCATATTTCTCTATCATAAGTTGCATTTCGGCCGAAATTGCATTTTAAGTCATCAGTGGCGTCGAGTCATGAGGAGCGAGCAGTTTTATTTGATGAAAATTAAATTAACCTTTAAATTCGAGAAAATTACTTGCAGTTTTATAAAATATTTAAATGTTAATTGTTTAAATTAAATTACCAGTGTATTATGCGAATTCTGCATTAAAATATATTTGTCCAAATTTGTGACAAACTTTCGCTATGCACGCCACTGATAAGTGTAAAGTTCATAATTTATACGTTTACCGAAATTGCATGTATTTAATTTTTAAAAGACCCAAAATGCTACGATATAAATTAATAAATGCTGTTTCTCAATATGGCGTAATACACTATAATCAAAGTCGCGACAATCATTTATCAATATTTTAGCACGAGCGGGATTTGAACCTCCACCTTGGGGATATTAAGGCCTAGTAAAGCAAACTTTTCACCCGTCGTGCTCCTGTAACATAGCCTGATTATAAACTGTGTACAACGCATGTGTAATTGATGGATTACACTAAATCGATTTTTTTATTTTGTTAAAACATTTTTTTTATTTTAATTGTTTCAATTTGTAGCATTTAAGTATAAAAATAAATATATTTTGACGAATCAAAATGTATCAGCTTTCGACCAAATGTTAAATGTTTAATATGTCCGCAATTACATTTTCATTTGCAACTATATCGTTAAGCTTGTGAGGGTGTTTGACGTGAATTAATTGAATGTTTTATGGTGCTCTGATAAAAATGCAATATCAATAAATTTACTTTACAAAATTACTGAAATTTTTTTCGCCCATAATAATTAAATATTCATCTGAAAAAGCTATGTGAAATGTTAACTTAACATGCTATAATGACGGATCAAAAAGCAGAAGCAGCTACAAAAAGCAGATGCCGTAACACAAACTGCTCGTCTTAACCCTTGCAGATTTTTTGAATTTCATATGTAAAAACAAAAAACAACCTTTTTTCCCAGAGTTCGGATGTAAAAAAAATCAAGTTCGGTAAGTTGAAAAGGCAAGGAAAAAATTGATTTAAAATAATAGACCATGGCAGCAGAAAATTAAATTCTAGAAAAAAAGAAAGAATATCAAGTTCGGATAATTCAACAAGCGAGCAAAAATTAAGTTCGGATAACCGAATAGGCTTGCAGTGAGAATTTTTTGTTACGTGCTAAGAAGAAACTGACGGGCTTTGGAGATATCTTGAAAATACGGACTAAGAAATTGCATTCTTGAACGTTAAGCCGAGTTTTTCTTGAATTTTCCTGAAAAGCGTGGTACAACGTGGTGAAACGGGCATTACGCCAATGAACGCATCGTTACCATTTTTTCTTGAAATTTGGATCTTGGATCGCGCGTCCGATGGCCGGGAAGCAGGAGCAGCGGCACAACACCCAAGAACTCCCGCCCGATGGCCGGAGAGGAGAAGCAGCGCCGCGCCGGGGCCGCGCAGAGGGCACGCAGAGGAGACGCCGGCCTCGGGGAATGGGAGCGCCCCCCTGCCCCGCCCCCCCCCGCCCCGCCCCCCTGCCCCGCCGCCCCTGCCCCGCCGCCCCCGGCCCCTTGCCCCCATGCCCCCCCCCGCCCCCCCCCGCGCGCCGGCGATGGCCACGATCGCCTCCATTCGGATCGCTCAGCAAAACGATCGATGCATCGAATAAGTTTAATTTTTACTCAAACATCTCATAATGGCCAACATCCACTCCATTTGAATTATTCGGCATATAATGATTTTTATTTTTATTTTAATGATTATTCGGGATATTTGATATCATGTTCATTATCAATTTAATAAATAGTACGTTTTTTGATGTAATGCCATTTACAATAGTTCTTATGGCTGAGGTTGTGACGTGGTGTGTGGCTATCCCCTGATCCTGCGCCCAGGTTGTGAGGCTTACAATGTGTGGCTTATGTGGTAGCGTACATGTATTTCTTTATTTTCACTATCGTGTTATGTTGGTAGGGAAAAACCTTTTGTAAGCGCTAGATAAGAAACGCCTTATATAGTAACTACAAACACATTTTAACAAAATGTTTTTTTTTTTAATAGCTTAAATTTTAACGCATCAAGATATTTCAATTTAATGGTAATTTTACTAGTTCAACCAAATAATCGATTCATCGAAAGGTTTTACTTTAGCTTAAATTTCATTCAAGATTTCAATTAAACTCGAGCCTTCAATATCATTTGCATGTCAGCACATCAGGACACACCGACCCGATGACGCGCACAATCGATACAACTCGAATTATTCAATGAAACAATCGATCCATTGAATTACTTTTAATATAAATTAAATAAACATTAACTTTTGCAACTTTGGTTGTGCAGAATTTAAAATTAATTTACAAACGGCATTTTCAAATCAATTTATTCAGATACATTAACCTCAAATTTAAATTATCAACCCATTTTTAATACGTAAAATTTTTATTTAAATCAGCACTAAAAATCTTAATTATAACGAAGAAAACGAAGCTAAATATAAAATATTTTAGTTGAAATGTGTTATTTTATTTTGGCATCATATATTTTTGATATTAACCTGCTTTTATTGATATCGATTTGCACATGCATAATAATGAAATACTCGATAAATTAGTAAATGATTTTTTTTATTTATTTATAAATAATAAAATAAATAATCGACAATTAGATTAGTTACCTCTGGAGTGTATAAAAATCCATTGGTATTGGAAAAGACAGGTAAAAAAGACCTTGCATCTAAAACAAGTAGAACTGCTCGCAGTATTCCGTCACACGTGGGAAATGTTCATTCCATTTAGTAAACCATCGAGCTACAAAACCCGCTCTGGCTGTTTTTTTTAACTAAAAAATTGATTTTTTAAATACATAACGATTTATTGAAAAATATTTTAAATATTATTATTTTATTTCTGCAATAACTAGTAGCTATCGCAGAGCACTCTAAATAAAACTAAATACAGCATTTCGCGATCTACTTATAATAAATCTTCAGGAGCGGGTTTTGAAACTGGGCGCCTTAAATATAACATTAAGTCACGCTATGCATAAATTCTGTATACATAATACCAGATAGAGCTTTTATTTTTCTTGTTTATTTGCTTTGAGACAGCAATGACGCCATTAAAGCAGAGACTACTCTAAAGAATTATAAGCTGAATCAGATCTCATTAGCTACTTTTTCTTTATGAATAAAATATTTTATAAAATAAGCTGCTATTTGATAAATTCATTTTGAGTTTTAAAACCGATCAGTGTAAATGTTTGTTTGAAACTAGTTCTAAACATCCAATGGGGAGTTTGCAGTATTTTAAGAGAGTTTCAATTGATGGTCATCTTTAAATGTGATTAAGCATATTTTTTCACACATTGAAAACGATTAAAGAAAACTCTCAGAAAATATCATCGTGACTTGTGAGGGATCCCTCACAAGTCACGATGATATTTTCTGAGAGTTTTCTTTAATCGTTTTCAATGTGTGAAAAAATATGCTTAATCACATAAACATACTAATACCTGCATGGGTAAATAAATACGCATCCTGATTAACATTAATCCAATTTAATATAAATAGAATGGTGCGCGTCTCGGCTAAACATCAATAGATTTTAAAAATAATAATAACCATATTTGGATATAAAAATGCTTCACTTGTTACTTTAATTAAGTCCAGTGTTTGCAAATCATTAAATATTGATTAGCCTGGGCATATTGGTTCATATGTAGATTATGATTATTAAAAATTCTCACTAAATTGCAGTGGCTCGTTAGCATAGTTGGATAAATGCACCGGCCATGAAAGCTTGGGGATGTGGGTTCGTATCCCTCACAAGTCACGATGATATTTTCTGAGAGTTTTCTTTAATCGTTTTCAATGTGTGAAAAAATATGCTTAATCACATAAACATACTAATACCTGCATGGGTAAATAAATACGCATCCTGATTAACATTAATCCAATTTAATATGTCATCTTTAAAGTTCAGGAAACCCCCTTATAATTTCACACACACCCCTGGCACAATATTTTGCCTTTTTCAACCAATTTTCAACCATCCCTCTCGGGTATGCAGTTGAATAAACCATTAGAAGAAGCTGTGTCTTGCAATGTCTTATTTGCCACGTTTTTTTTATCATTGCTATACATTTAAATTCTCGGTCAGTTAAATTGGTTTCTTGGGTGTTATGCAACTTAAGGTTCTGACTCCCCTGAAGTTCATGGAAATCCCCGAAAAACGCACAAGAAATCAAATCAATCAATTTTATTGTAGCTAAAGGTATTGTTGAAGTTTACAGCAAAACTTTTAAATGAACGATGGTGTCGTTTTAGCAGCAAGGCTGGATAGCATAAACTGTAGCTTGCGAGATGTTGCATCATCGCGCCTGTCGCGGGAGGCGGCTGATGGACCCGACCAGCGCGGATCTCCTAATCACTGAAATTAAATTCAAATTAAAATACATGACTGTCATATTAACCCTTTTTGGGGCATTTAAAATACGACGGGTCATTGCATACTCAAATTTTCAGATGGCAAAATATTTTCAATAGATTTTAATGAATAAGGTAGTGTGCGACATCGCGTGCGTGCACGCGTAAGTAGCAAATAATTTTTAATTTTTCAACTACTTTGCAAGGGAAGGCATATACAAGCATATGTTTTTGTTTCTGGTTCTTTATGGGAACATGAACGTTTAGAGATACAAGCCAGTCTTACTAATTCAGCTGTATTCCCGACTTCCGTCAAAATGGTCCCTACGGACCCTAGGGGGTCCCTGGGATCATTCAGGGGGACCTTAGAAAATTAAAATCGATTTGGGGGTCCCTGAACAACGTCAGGAGGTGCGCGCAAGGTTTAATATAAAATAAAAAAATTGTGACACATTTTTATTAATATGAAAGTTAAAATAAATAACAATGAATACATTATTAGCAATTTTTACGTCCTAAGTAAAATACAAATATAGACAGGTGCATAAAATACAAGTAATAACAGGCATCGCGGTGAGTCAGGTAGGTTAATAGAGTCGATACTTGCAATATGAATTTATGTAGTTTTTCACCCAGGGTCCGTAGGCAAGTTTAGACTATGAGAGGGGGTCTGTGGGCAAGTTTTGACTATGAAAAAGGGTCCGGGGGCCAAAAGAGTTTGAGAGCCTCTGTTCTAAATGGAGAATATTATTTAGGGCGAAGTCAACCTTATTCATTTTAACAGCAGGTTACTTCTCTACAGTCACATCTGACAGTCGAACAGTCACTGGCCAATAGCGTGGTGTCTTGGAGACGTGTAGAGTGGCGCGGGTGGCCAGGCTTAGGGCCCGCCCCCAGAGGTCGGGCTCCTTTCCCCGCAGAGGTCAGCGCGAATGACAAGCCCCCGGCCCACGCCTCCTAACCCACAAACCGCGCTCGCTCGCGCCGCCGGAGAACTCTCCGGTCACATCTGCATAATCGGATTCAGGCCGGCCGCGATACACTGCAGGTGCAATGCGCTGTGCTATCACGGGCCCGAGGTTACAGCATCCGCGGCCTGCCTGAAGTTTCCATTTCATCCGGTGCCCTGTATTTGTCCTTTTATAATATAATACATACGCGAAGCTTCAAAAACACTTCATGGATGATAAACGCGATTTGCAACCTCTGTTCACGCAAATGCAAGTCATCCTAAACAAAATTGTTTTTGTGAGATTTAAAATAAATAATATTAGTAGTATCTACTGAGATTTGGGTTTGTTGAATTGAATTCCCGCATATATCTTCATCGAGTGACTCTCCTCAGCATATACTCATGCTGAGCCTGTGTTCATGGTTTTCTATTGGGAAAATAGTGTAGTGAGTCCCCGGATCCTTCTACACTGCATTTTGCGTATTGCTACTGCCCAATAGTATTATTAAATAATAATTTCCTAACCTAACAAAGCTCTGGCGTTTAGATTTGATACTCTTGAAACAATAGCAAGAGCCCCCCACTTCGATGAGGTACTTCCAGAGCACATCCCTCTACAATCATTCCAAGTCCACTACTCCATTACCGATCCTTTACACACGCTCAGGATACAGAATAGCAGCCATTCACAAGCAACATAATAGGTAGAGTGGGGAGTTTACATATATGCAAGAACTTATGTAAATATTCCATCACAAATTCACTCACGTGAAGTCAAATCTACCTGTCATCAGCGACATAAAATATATTTGATAATGGATATGTAAATATATATTATACAATATTTAGGCAATTAATTCAAGAAATAGCCGTTTTTTTTCCCAACGCAGGTAGGGTTCGAACTCACATTCCACGGCCATTGCGGCTTGTGGCTCTTTACCAACTGAACTACTATGGCACTGTGTGGTTCGAGTGCCAAAGAGACCGCGAGGTACTTCTATAGCCGAGGGGGTGTGGGTTCTAACCTCACCTATGATGTGAAAAAAATTTCAAGATTTTTCTCGTCGTTTCACGCGTGACACGCAACAAACCGGCATTAATACATTCCAGTCTAATCCAAATAAAAACTTAGCCTTAATAATGATAACAGTCTGTGGTGCAAGGCGTGGTTTGCTTTAACTCTTTGGGACATGGTAAAATTAAAAGTGACCCACATTAATGAAACTTACATATAACCGAAGGGGTGTTAAAAACATATGTTATTTTACAATTACTACTGATGCAGCTGATAAGACCGGCTCGTGATAGAGATATGTTCAGGGAGATGGTCTCCAACCTCCTCTGAGAAAAGGCACCCGGAGATGATGAAACTGGTACATTGAAATGGTGGATGACACCACAGCCAAGCACTGCCTCTATGGAGAAACCGCCGCTCCTTGTTTATGGTGTTCTCGCCCTGGATGAGGCTGATTGAGGCTGCTGGATGAGGGGGCTGCGCACCACGAGCCGGCCCCCGCGGCGATCCATCATGGTAATGTGGCTAATTAGTCACCGTGACGTGCGGCCGCTCTTAATTACCGCCGCCTGATTGAGACGGCAGATTCCGATCTCGCGGAGTGACATAAATATTCGGCCTTACGAAAGCGCCGCGGACATGCTAATGAGCCCCGCCACGCCCGCCACGCCCGCCACGCCCGACACGCGGCGCACGCGACGCACGCGGCGCACCTGCCGCCGCTCGCGGAAAAAGCTGTTTTACAAGCACACAAGTTCACGTCATTCAAAGACACTGCTCCCTGATAGCAAACGAGCGAGACTTGTCAATTACAATGCGGACTAACTTACGCTTTACTCTTCAAGATTTTTTCAATATATTTTGAGCTATAAATTAAAAACTAGATATTCAATATAAATTCAGTGAGATGGTCGCCGAGGAGAGGAGAAAAGGAGAGGCACTCGTAAAATTAAATTTATGTTTAATTCTTTTGAATGGTTTGTCTTGTGTCATAATATTCGTAGATGATTTATTGGGCATACTTTTCATTCGGCGTAAAAAACTGCATGCGTAAATTTATAACTCATAGCATGCTACCGGTAATTGTACAATGTACGTATTAGTACTCACAAGCCAGCCTCCGCCGTGGCCGCCGGCGACAGAGAAACCTCTCGTCCAACCGCACATTAGACACAATTGATGGCTTAACAAGATGCAGATCAAAATACCAGAGTTACACCGCTGTTAGACGCGGCATAAGAATTAATATTCATGGTGCATAAATGAAAGTTTCAAAACATCGTGTGCGGAACAGAAATACAATGGAGAGAAAAAAACTAAACGAGCGAAGCTAAATCTAAAATTCAAATTAGATATATATTTTTTTATCTCTGTTGCACGAACGAGAGACACCAAAGTTCAGGTAATCTAACGGGAAATCCTTTAGCACGTTACACTGGAAGGAGGCTGCAGGGGAAGATGCAAGATGGGAATATCTAAAATTTGCCTTGACATTTTTTGAATATGTATTTTAATAACCGTTGAAATCTTGTGGGCCGAGAAGACAACAGAAATGAATTTTAAGGAAAACTTTTGTACTCTCAAAAACTGCGATCGAATAGACGACCAATGGTTGTCAGCAGAGAGTTGTTGACTGACAACTTTAATATATATACATCGACATCAAAGTAGTGGCGCGAGTTAAAAAAATTAAATATTTGGGCAGCAGGTTGAATGAGAACTAGGAACCTGAGAACAGCGAGGAAATTACTATGCTCAAGAAATATAACCCTGAAATCTTGCTGGTGATTCATCAAATGTTATGTCGTCTCACTTCTCCTTTATGGAGTCAAAGAACTCTCAAGACAGCTACTATGCAGAAATGTGGCTGTACAGGAGAATCTTAAGAAAAGAAGGAGTCTTGCACAGAATGCGAAAAGAAAGGGAAGTTGGTAAAAAAAGCGATTTTGGGCACATTTTTCGTAAGAATAAGTATGGCATCTTCCAGCTGATTGTCCAAGGAAAATCGAAGAAATCGTGGATGCGGAATTTGCGCCAATGGCTGGAGATCGGAAGTGCAGCCGGATTGGTGAGACTGGGCCGGGATATGAATATACCATATGCAGCAACTTCGCTGCGGGGCGGCTCGAGGCTGACGGTCGAGTGGGTGCCGGGATGGCTCGGTGGCAGGGGCCGCTGCAGGTGACGTCTCCATCTCGGGCCTCTGTGTTAAGTGATTCCGCTGCGTGCGCGGCCGGCACTTATCTCGCCTTGTTGGGCAGTGATAATTGCGGCACGGAGCAACTTTCTCCGGCCGGGAGCTTCCAGCCGAGCGCGCGCCGCGGCCGGCCAGCTCGTCATGACGTCATGCGATGTTCTTGCTTCGGCTGTGATACAGATACCCACAGCAGCCACTTGCCAGAGCAGGTCTAGGTAAACTGAGCACCGATGACGTCACATATAACATATTTACTTTAAATGTCATATAGAAAATAACAAGTCATTTTCTGAATCAGGTTTTGTTGAACCGTGCGTTGATGACGACTGATTGCATTGGGCTTACTTCGAATGTCATATAGCGAATACAACATCAGTGGCTGCTGAAGCAAGACTAGGTAAACTGAGCATTTATGACGTCATATATCATGAAAATTACTTGTAATTTGTTGAAGAATTTCTAAGTAACTTTATGTAAAAAATTATAATCATTTGATAAACCAGGTCTAGGTAAGCTGATAACTGATGACGTCATGTTATATTCATTTACTTTGAAACTTATTTATAAAATTACCAGTCGTGTACAGAAGAAGGTCTATGTAATTTTGCACCAATGACGTCATATAGCTTGAATTGGCTTTACATCTGAAATAAAAAATTACTGGTCATCTACTTAAGCAAGTGTTTACTTTGAACGTGATATGGAATAATGCTACAGTCATTATTGAGCCAGTCAAAATACACTTTTCTTAGCGTCATATAAAATGAGCTTACTTTTAATCTGATTTAGAAAATAACTGCAGCTATTTGCTGACGCGGGACTAGATAATCACACATTTAATGACACCTGGAATGTTTTTTTTTTAATTTAGTAATTTTATATTGTAAAAATGTACCGCATAAAATGTGTTATCTTTGGATCGGATTTAGAAAGTTCGTAGAGTCATTTGCAACTTTTTTCTCTCTCTACTTATAGGTCCATTGAGGCAGGCCGGCTTAAAATACCTTTCCCAGAAGTACTCGGCAAATTATGCAAATTTATAAACGATCCAGTGCCGTGCAGGGGGATTCGAACCCACATGTGGTTTTGCGTCTTATCTGTCCCGAAAGAAAAATTAGGGGAATTTAGTATTTAGTAAATAAACATCACGCGTCTTTAACTCAACATTTCTACTAGATTGATTTTGAAAGGGTGTGCCAGGTGTACGGGTCTTTCGTGTTCATATAGTAACTCATACAGAGGGTTTCCTTGTTCATATCTTTCAGGAACGAAAGCCTCGCCAAATCACGTAATCACGTGTTTCCTGGCCGCTACTCTGTTTCCGGCTGGCGGTGTCAATTTATTATACTCACATTTGATGTAAGGAAACCCCATTGAAGTCAGCTACAGTTCCACGTGTCCTCGCTGGATATATCCAAAGAATAAGTGATCGAGCATTGCGGCTCAAAGAGAGCACTATTTAGTGCCAAGGGCGACCGTGGAAATAAACGGGGATTCCTAGAATCAATGATGATTATCATCTGCAACTCAAGTCTCAAAATCGATGACTTTTTTTTTTTTTTTAATATTTGTGACTGTGTTGCAGACTCATAGACGTGCATACACCCAGACATACAGACACCCAGACACTCAGACATGCAGATCCGAGTAGTGGAACCCTCGGACCACCCGAAGTTTCCTCGAGGCGAAAAGCCCATCGGGGGCCGCCACAGCGCCGCTGGACCTCGCGGGTCTAGAAGGCTGCGGCGGGCGCCGTGCCCCTCGCATTCATTTAAATCGGATCCGATAAAAACCGGTCCGTAAATCTAAATCGGTCCGACACGATTACCGACAGCCCCCGGGGCCCGCGCCCGCCACACTCCGCGATGAGTGGCGGAGGCTTCGAAACGTCGTAGTTTTCGTGATCTTCGATACATTTAGCTCAGGCAGGCAAAGCTGCAAATCGAACACTTCAGGCTCGGCTAATAAGGACGTTCCTGAATTTGTACATGTCTACGAGTGGCGTGCGGACCATCGTGACTTATCAAATAAATAATGCGTGCACTGTCGAAAACATAACTTAATAAATTCGGTCCGAATTTGTGAATAGATTGAGACACTGTTTCTGAGTGGACATTTAATTGGATCATAGATCTTTCGGGCTATGAAAAACCTTCACGACGGGTGATTTATGCGCCTGCCTCCGCGGTGAATTCGTAGAAGACAAGTCTCTCGCTCGGAGGCAAGCGGCCCGGGGCGCTTCTCCGTTGACACTTACGAGATAATTCCCGCGTGACGTCACGCCGAGTGAGATAATCGGCGGCGGAGTGTCGCAAGTCCGAGGACGCGCCCCGCGGTTCCCACACTCGCCAGGCCCGGCCGAGGTCTCTCCGACCCCCGAGCCCGAGGAAGCCCCCGAGGAAGCCCCCGAGGAAGCCTCCGAGCCTCTTCCGAGTCTTCGGCCGCTCGCTTCCAGCCTCTCCCCCGACGTGCGTTCCAAAAGCGTAATTAAATTGATCAGCGATTGCGAAGTGGTTAAACATGTCACACGATTTTAATGAAAAGCTTTATGCCCGATAAACGATCTACAGTCGATAGCATCTACAAGCTATCGATTAAATCACACATGATTAATTAAGGAAATTAGTCTTGCGCAACACGTGTGACACATTGACCAGTTAGGTAATCAATGTTTAATATTAATCACAGATTTGCGCGGTACCCAAGGAAATAAACTAATTTTTGAAATTTCACTTAAACACGATAAATGTCCACATTCGATTTACTAGAATTAAATTTAAAACAACACAATATATAATATATATGTGTGTGTGTGTGTGTGTGTGTGCGTGTGTGTGTGCGTGCGTGTGTGTGTGTGTGTGCGCCGGCACGCGCCCCGCTCCGGCATTTCTCCATACATGGGGCTACAAACTCAGCGCGCTATTGCGCCACGGCCGAGTAAAAACTCGTCGTAATTAATATTTCCTATACACGGTGTATCGCGCTCCGTTACAGTTCCCATTCCGAGCGCTTTTTGTCCAGCGGCGAGCGGCGGCTCGTGCCGTCATCAGCCGAGCTTGCCCACTACTGCTTCTGTAGATCAACAGGCGCACGCTGAAAGATAATCCATGATACGGATGCCTCCGATACGCGGCTCGCCTAGACCTGCTTTTGTAAATAAATAAATTGATTCATCTTTGCACACATACACACACATGCAAGTGTTTATAATAGTAGGCGGGTTCGCCCTTCGAGGGCCTTATGCGACCTCGAATTTCTTAAGCGTTTAGTATTAAAAATAATTGTAATATTTTGAGTATAATGTATTTCGTAGTGACTTTTTGTTAATATGTCAATGTATGAGGCAACTCGCAGGGACTCCCCGATCGTTCGGTCCGAGTGCGGTCGCCCCTCCCCGCGCCGCCCGGGGCCCGCCTGGTCCGCCATTAATTCTAATTTAAAGCTTAATCTGTTAGCAGACACAAAAATAATTACAATCACGAGCAGCCATTGCAACAGAGCGGCGCGTCCGTCATGACCGCGCCGGCACTCGAGCTCGGGCAGGGCCACCAGGCCCCACACGTGCCACCCCCACATAGAGTGAGAGCCTCCACTCCAGGGACTCGGAGAGGAAGTTGGAGTTCAGGAGTTCTCAGTCTCATCATCGGTGGTCAGCGTGCGGCGGGGCGCGTGCCTCTGCAGCGGGGAGACAAAAGCCGCGATTAAATACACTCGTCATTCTGTATACCTTCAACATTCAAGGGTCGCAGGCGAGGGCGAAGTTCGTGCCTTCAATTGAGTAGCGCGTCTTTGGATGTCGTCATGTTCACTGAAAAACCTCAAACAATAAAAATATATGATAACTAAAAGATGACGAGTCTGTACTGTCATAGCAGTTTCATAGGGAGTTATGAATGTGGAGTTTTTTTTAAATTAGACCAGTCTGTCGCGGATAAACTTTTTATTTTCAAAAAAACACGGTTTATCAACTTCATCGGTCTATTAACATGAATGAACAAAAGAATGTTACAAAATAAGCACATACCTCATTAATAAATTGTATAATTTATGGTCTATTTAAAGTGGGTTACGGGCTTGCACAATTAAAATGTTTTGTAAATTCATAAACCGGTGATTAATGCAGCGGTTCCAAAACGCCGGTCCGGCGCGCGTCAGAGTCGGGCGGCCCACGCGGGCTCCGGCGAGGCCGTAGATCACCGCCCGCGGGCGAAACCGCCGCTCCCTGGAGGGTGCAGCAGCCCCTGCTGGCGCCCCTTCCCGCTTTCGAGTAGCCCCAGATGATGACCATCTACTTTAATCGGAATGTTTAAAAGTACTTATCACTAGTTTCCGTGTCCGCTAGTATTTACCATATTTCATTTTTCTGTTGATATCATTATGGAGTCTCAATAAGCTGGAATATCTTAAAAATGATTACCGCTAGTCACTATTTTATTTAATTATTCCATCGGTATCATTGTAAGGTTACAAAGATACTCACTCTTGCGACCAGTCAGGATCTCCATCAGATAATTCCATCTGTATAATTGCAAGGTCCACGAGGATACCGACTTTAGCAATCAGCTGAGTTGTCTGAAAGTACTTATCGCTATTTTTTTATGATTTTATTTTATCGATATCATTATGTGTAGGTCCACAAACTGAATAGTTTATTTGCTTATTCCGTCGGTATCATTGTGAGGTGTGTGAGGACACCTACTTTGGCAGGCAGCCGAGGACCTCGGAGGGAGATCACGCCCCTCAGCGCCGACGCTATCTGCGGCGCGGTCTGAACTTTAGAAAGCGACTCGTATTATTTATCACCTCCGCGCGACTATCAGATTCCTCGTAAATAATATTACACGCGCCGCACTGTCGGCCCCGCGAGCCGGCCATATTCCTATTTATCATTAATAAAAAATGTATTCATTCAATATCAGAAATGTCTCGGACCCTCGACGGCAAAAACCCGTTCAGATCCGCCCTTTTTTGAGAAGATTGATTTTGACATAGGAACTGACTGTTTAAAAAATATTAATAGCCAAGTGTCTGGGAGATCATAGTCATCAGATCGGTTAAAAAAATAATCAAAACGACCATACCACAACCATACAAAGTATGTTTAATGAATGCATGATTTTCAATAAATTAATGAACACTAGATGGTAGAGTTGATAGTAATGTATTTTTGAATCAGTATCCCTATCGGTGGCTTGATTGTGAATGCGAATTATATTGTGACGAACGGGACTGCGGGGAGTATTTCAAATCAAGCCGGTCAGATGATGTAAGTTATGGCGGGTCGAGAGCGGTCTCAACAGCTCTTTATGTCAATCAAGCTCAATCGCGCGAGGCGGCGGTCTGCATAAATTAATCGAATGAAGTGATCGAGTCAATTAACAGCCCGACCTCTATCGAGTGACAAATCTGTCCGCTTCGCTGACCGCGCTTGACGACCGCCTCGGAGGCTGCCCCGCATCACCCAGCCAACCCCACCTGGCACTGTCTCACTGAACGTGTGTTCGTCTGTTTGGGTCCCCGGGTCAGTTTTATATTCAGCACACCTTTTTCTGCTGCCCAATAGCATTACAACACAACCCTTAAATCCTGATTTAAAAGAAAATCTATTCACTCTTCTACTTCCGTTCCGTCATACAAAATTGATTCCGCGATTCTACCCCTGAGTAGATGATTTACGGGAAGAGCTATCGCGACCCAGGCGATTGTGCCGCAACAATGTACTAACGTCAGCGATCGTCACATCAGATTCTCGCACAATTGTGCACTTGGTGGATTTTTGTGGAGCTGGTTTTGGGGAATTGTACGGCACAGGAGTCCCAGTCCGTCCGGCGGTTGACAGTTTTTTCTCCGGTCTTGTAATACATCGGCATTAGCTTTTGAGCTGACGTTTCGAGGTGGATTATCATTTTTTATGCACGGTTTTGATTGAAATGTAGCACTCAATTAATAAACCGTTTATTGCTAATACCCGTCGAAAAAAAAATGCCGTCCGCGGCGAGAAGGCGGAGCAAGCGGAGCGGCGGCGGCGGCGGCTGTTTGTTTACGCCGCGCTTATCGCCCATTAGAGATTCGTATCGTTTTTTGTCACTCGAGAATGGGAGCGCCGCGCCCAGGCCCGGACTCCCGCACACCACTCACATTCTACTTTATCCATATTACCCTCTGAGGGCTTCCTCATCCGACTTTGGTCGCATTCGTGAGTAATTTTAATTTTAACAACATTATTCATAATGCAAAATATACAAAACGTGTCCGGCAACTTTTGGTACCGGGGCGCTTCCGAGTTCACCCCCCCCCCCCCCTGTCAAAAGCGGAAGCTACTTGTGACTGTCGCGAGGAAGCAGGTTGCCAGGAATCAGGACGAAGTCAAGCGGCATAGCCAACAGGATCTGAAGAACCGAAAAAAAGCAGCCAATGACGTGTGGTCGGCGAGGCGCGCCGGCCCTGGCGCCACACCTTATTATATTATATATTTGCAGATTAATTAAGGAACCCCCTGTTTCATTTATGCTTCTGCATCACCATTATTAATATTTTAATAATTTACGCTAGAGTCAGTGGACATGCACTGTCCGCTCAATGCGGGGTCGATTTCCAAAACTAAGGAACGGGACACTTTTTTTAGTCTTTAACTCTAAATATCAAAATTTAACCCTGCAAGTAAACAGATATCGTTGTCTCATTCTCCAAAGTATATTAATATATTCATTGGTTTTTTTGTATCGCTGTTATGTGCCTCGTCTCGGAACGTCACTAGCTTGACATGTGACTCCCGCGGATGCACAATATTTGAAGGACTCTCGTTCAACGTCGATAAATGATAGACTTTCAATTGACAATTATTGTAGATTTATTCACACCGACAGACAGACAGACAGACAGCGTCTCGTTCGGTGGTCAGGCGAGTTATGTTCTAGCTTTCTATTACATTGGTATATATGATCTATTACAACAATAGGACGTAGTCCTGCACCGAAACAAACATATGGACATACAACAATGGACGCAGCCATTGGGGCCATTAAGAGAATGCGTAGAAAAAGGATTGTTTTAAAAGATGCAACAACATTTGAACTTAAATTACATATCGTAAAATAAAGCTATTTAAGTAAAGTTAATTGTTATAGGGAAGAGGAGCGAAGTCCACTTCCTTTATGAATGTTCATTTGTAAGGAACAAAGACTTCAGTGAAAGAATAGAAGATTTATTGGCGTGCTGTAGGTTGTCACATAACACCTCCCTTCTCAGATTAAAGATAGTAAATTTTGATTCACTATCTTATATAAGAAAAATATTTTTTATAAAAGTTTTAGAGTTTAAGTTAATTTATAATTTATACATTTATAAGTTCAAGGAGTTAGAAAATTTTTTTTTTTTTGAATTCTTATACATTTTTATAAGTTCAGATGATTTTTATACATTTATAAGTTTAAAGAGTTAGTTTTAAATTCTTATACATTTTTATAAGTTCAGATGATTTTTATACATTTATAAGTTTAAAGAGTTAGTTTTTTTTTTATTTTATACAATTTTATAAGTTCTTGATTCTATATAATTCAAAATTTAATGATTCATAGTGATTTAACAGGAGAATTAATTTCAATTATTTTATAGGGTCCTGTATAGTTTGGAGTGAGTTTTTTCGACTGGTGTGATTTAGTGTATGTTTTATTTTGTAAATTGATTTAAGTTATTGGAGTATGATACTCTTTAGATGTTGAGTATAACATGTATTTTATCTCTGATTTTGTATTTTTAAGTCTTTTATGATTATCGATTATATTTTTTATGTTTTTCGCAATCCTTTGCAACATTTCTTTGTCATAAAATACATTACATATTTTATCTTTTCTTTTAAAAAGATTTTGATCAACTTCCTGGATATAGGAATTATTTTTATTTATCTCAGTGTATTGAGATTTTGTAAAATCGTTGTATGAATTTTTAATTGACTTTGATTTGAAATTGAGTATTTTTGGATAGTTTGCGTCAACGTTCGCGTTTAACTTTCCTGGTTTGTAAATGATTTCGTAATCGAACTTTTCGAGTTTTTGTTTCCATTTTACTAATCTCAAGCCTGGATTTTTTACATTATGATTCGTAATGTTTTTGAATTTTACACCATATAAGTATGGTCGAAAATGCTTAATTGCCCAACCGATGGCAAGTAAATTACGTTCGATTGTTAAATAATTTAATTTAACTTTGTCGAGTGTTTTAGATGCAAAAGATTTTGGTAAATCTTTAAATGGAGCCGAGAAATCAGTTTTATCTCTGTCTCTGGGATCTATTTCCGTTTTATGTATTTCCGGATACTTATAAGATTTTGTGAATATTGGAATTTGAGATATAGTATTTATCTTATGAGATATCGATTTTGTCATCGAAAGACGATCACCCTCGCGGTGACGATGATTTGTACGAATAGATAGTCGCAACAACTCCTCTCGCTGGGAGTTTGGCGTTTTTTGAATATGAAAGATCCGTTTTACTGGAATTTTAGATTTAAATGATTTTGAAAAATTCCGAGACACATTTTCGCGAATGGCTCTGGAATCATTAGTATTATTAGAATCTAGTTTTTGCGATTCCTTCTCGATGAATGGTTCTAAAGTAAGATTAATTTCACGAGTGACGACAGGTTTTTCGGTCGTATTGAGAATTGTTGTGATAGGTTTTGATTTGTGATTAACGTTTGTTATTGATTCACATATATATACGCCTTCTGAAATATTTACGTCTGGTACAATTCCAAATCCTTTTTCTGGATTTTGGACATTAATTTCAACAGTAGTTTCTGATCTAGGTTTAATTAAGAAAGAATTGTTTTCATCCGATTTTAGATAGAACGGAATTTGTTTGTTAAAAACTGTAAGTAACATAGTTCCATAGTCGATTTCGGATTTTGTGCGGTTTAGAAAATCATTTCCGAGTATTCCGTCAAATGTTAAATTTGAAGAATCTTTAGGAATGACATGAAATATTTGATTGTATTTAATTCCTTGAAATCTAAATTCAATGACAGAAATTCCGATACTTTTAATTGGATCTGTGCTATTATTAATACCGTTTATTGTGATAACATGATTTTTATTGATAAGAGTATCTCCATGTAATGAAGTTACTTTGATAAGCGATATATTTGCACTAGAGACTAAATTAAGTTTAAATTCGTCATTATATCTGGCATTTGGGCTACAGATTTGAGTATAGGTGTTGGACGATTTTATCGATAAGATTGTGCCGTTTGTACGGGAGTTTAAAAAATGCGTTGTTTTATCGAAAGGATACGAGTTAGGATGATTTGTTGAACGATTTTGATTCGAATTATAATTTCGATTAGAGTTATAATTTTGATTTGAATTATTATTATTTCGATTTAACTCGTAGTTTTTATTCGAGTTTGACACATAATTTTGATTTCGATGATTTGGATTCGAGTTATAATTTTTATTTAACCCGTAGTTTTGATTTCGATTCAAAACATGATTTTGATTTGGATTATTATTTCGATTTATCGCGTAATTTTTATTTCGATTATTATTATATTGTCGTTTATGACAATCATTGATTACATGTCCGATATTTTTGCAGTAAGAACATGACTTTATATTTTGAGTATTTGAATATGTATTAAATTGATAAATATTTTCTGGATTCATTTTGACGACTATTTATGTCATGATTGAATTTGTTTGTATTGAATTTGTAAGTGACAAAAATGATAATTATATATAAATAATGATAACTCACATGAAAATTTTATAATTGTAGTTTTGAAAGCTCCTTGAAATCTTGACGCAGCTTCTGGCCCGTCGGAAGTTTTCTTGGATGTTATCAAACGATGAGATGAGATGAATCTTGAATTTCTGACGACAGCAGCAGCTTGGCTCGTCCAGATGAATCAACGATTCGTGTCCGTTTTGAGAAGATCTTGAAGAGGTGCGTCGACAGCGGCTGGTTTGAATCCGGCTGCTTTTTCGTCCTGTTCCCTTCAGCGATTGACTTCTCTGGATCCGTCTCTTTCAATAACAGTCCGTTATTAAAGAGAAAATCCCACTTCTGACACCAAAATATGTTATGTGCCTCGTCTCGGAACGTCACTAGCTTGACATGTGACTCCCGCGGATGCACAATATTTGAAGGACTCTCGTTCAACGTCGATAAATGATAGACTTTCAATTGACAATTATTGTAGATTTATTCACACCGACAGACAGACAGACAGACAGCGTCTCGTTCGGTGGTCAGGCGAGTTATGTTCTAGCTTTCTATTACATTGGTATATATGATCTATTACAACAATAGGACGTAGTCCTGCACCGAAACAAACATATGGACATACAACAATGGACGCAGCCATTGGGGCCATTAAGAGAATGCGTAGAAAAAGGATTGTTTTAAAAGATGCAACAACATTTGAACTTAAATTACATATCGTAAAATAAAGCTATTTAAGTAAAGTTAATTGTTATAGGGAAGAGGAGCGAAGTCCACTTCCTTTATGAATGTTCATTTGTAAGGAACAAAGACTTCAGTGAAAGAATAGAAGATTTATTGGCGTGCTGTAGGTTGTCACATAACATCGCGACTCTCTAGTTGTTTTGTTTCCCGGAGCTCTGGCTCCGATTATCTCCTTTTCTCCCAACGCCGTGGCATTTAATTTGACACTTTGATTTTGCGGGCCGGCTTGGCGACCCCTGGCGGGCCCGGGCGGGGCGGCGCGCTCCCGACGCGAGTGGCGACAGGCGCGGGTCACGACTCACGACTCACGACTCACGCCGCGGCAATAAATCCATCAGCGCGGCCTCGTGTCGGGGCGCGACAGGCCTCGCCCCTCGCCCCAGCGCTATCCTCCCTGCCCTGGTAGACAGGCATTCCGGTGCCACTTGTAGAGCTCGGCGTCTCATTAAAATGTCGCGTCTACCGTCCGAGTGGAACAATCGTGGATGAAGGCCTCTACCCCCGTAGCGACAAATCGTGCCACGAACTCGCAGCTAGCCAATAGCCAAAAACAGGGACGCTATTGGCTAGCTGCAAGTTCGTGCCACGATTTGTTGCTCCACGTGTAGATGCCTCAATTGACGCAAAAAATAAAATAGTTTTTTTTTTTTGGACTCTAGACGTCGAACAACTCGACGCGGCGTAACACCCATAAAAAAACTGCTCGATTTGGCTAAGCTTTATGTGTTGACATAAAGCGACGGACGACCCGTGTCTTAAGGTGGGCTCGAATCAATATTGATTTTTATCACCCGCAGTGATCCTACAACAGTATAATAAATTTCACGTGTACTTTATATATACTTGTGAGTTATGCTATATAGCTCAAGTCTCTTGATAACCAGGAATATTTATTATGGAATAATTTAAAATACACTTGACACACCCAGCCCGCCTGTCCCTGAGGCGCGAGCCGTCACTGCGCATAGGATGAAATTATAGAAAGGCCCGCACGCCACTGGTCATACGTGTATCACTTTGAGTAATTTTCTTTATTGCAGTGTCGCCCTTGACCCAATGCTTTGGAAATCTTAACTGACTCAAGTTTTCGTTTTTACGTTTCTCGATCTCTACTTTCTGTGAATTTATTTATTTGGCTCCTTATTGAGAGCGCTCTTTGTAATTCCTCGCGTATCGACGCGGGGTTCGAACCCAGACGCCCGGTTATCGCCGTGTCCTTAGCACGCGACGAACCGTATAAGAACCATCGGTGTGAAAGGAAAAAAACGAAGATCTCTGATATCTGACTCGACAGAAATGTGCCCGTATCAAATATCAAATAATTTTTAATGATTATCTATTGCAATGGCTCCGTAGGTTTTGGCGGCCGCTCCTGGAGTACTCCAGGATTCATGACGCTTCGGTCCAGGTATCGGAGCTATTCTCTGGGGCTTTGAAGATGGCTCCAGTGGTGGTACCGAAACGGCAGGAAAAACTGATACACACACACACACATATATATATATGTGTATGTGTGTGTGCGTGTGTGTGTGGGTGGGAAGAGCCGCGGAGCCGCTGACATCCTCGCGCGCGGCCTCGCCGCTCCTCGCGTCGTCCGCCGGGGGCCGCGGCTTGGCAGACGAGCTGATCGCCAGGCCCTGCAGCCGGCCAGCTCCGCAGCTCAGCTCCGGCCGGCTCTCCCTGCTGCAGGCCCCGAGGAGCGCCCGCCGCCCCCGACGCCTGCTCCCCTCGGTGCCCCCCCGCCTCGTCTCGTCTAGGACTGGCACTCCCAGCCTGTCGACTCCGAAGGCTGGGAGAAGAAATCGAGAGCATAATGCCGCACCGGTTACTCTTTCGATATTCGCTGACAGCTGACGCGTGGTAAAAACTCCACCGACTAGTGATGGAAAAGCTATAATCATTTTTTCAATCATTCTCGTCGTGATCTTCCTCGGGGCGAAAAGCCTATCGAGCAGTAGAGGGTCTTCTGAGGAAGGAGGGTTGCCGTCAATAAGAGGATCAGGGGGTGTTTTTATTTAGTCAAACCTTGACACTTCCCGCCGCTGGGGGCAGGAGGTCTCAGAATCACATTACTCGTATTCCAGGAACGACCCGCGGGAGTCGCTCAGGAAGTCGCTCAGAGCCCTCCGATGGGACCGAGTCCGGGTCTATTCCGCGTAATGGGAAAGTTCCCACTTTTGTGAATTTGCTATAGGATTCCCCTGTATTTACTATCAGAGCTCGATCACTTCTTAGGGAGGGTGGAGCGAGTAGCCTCGCAAGCAGGCCAGGGTGGCTCTGGGCGGAAGAGGAAGTCCCCGGGGGGCGCCGGGCCAGCCGCGGCCCCGGGGCGCCGTAATCGAAACCGGCCACAAAAAACCGCATAATGGAACCGCATGCGGCCCGGAGAGAGATTTATTGAATCAACAGAGGCCATTGTGGACCGCTGACGAAGTGACGGAGTGACGGAGTGATAGATGACGCGCCGATGTTCCGCCTTCTGTGCGGCAAATCGATCCCCAGCCACCGGGCGGGGGGCCTTTATCCAGCTGATTGCTTTCTATGCTGTCCAGTCGTGACGGCCGCGCGCTCGTCCGGTCGTTGCGAAATGAAGAAATGAATTTGCAGAATACACGCGGGCAGTTCAAGTTGTCATCTCCACTCGATTATCCGCGGCAGGGTGATTTATCTTGTAATACTCCTAATTTTATAGATATAGGTCCCCTACTTGAAATAAACAGCACACACATTTTCATATACATACTCATAAATACATACACACATATATATGTACATACAATACAGTAAGAAAGAGTTGAGTCAACTAATATGCAAAGTATAACAGTAAACAAAAAACAGATATATAAATAAATTACAATTAAATTCCAACAATAGAATTTGTAATTGTTATTACCTCGTGAGCAAATTCAATTGTATACTACTTTAATATTGAACGTTGTTAATTTGTTTTAAACTAGTTTAAAATAAATTAACGGGACCAGATGTATGAGAGCTCGTACCGCAGAAAGAAATGTAATCGTCATTAATTCGTGAGCGAATCAATTAATGCTATGAAATATCAGAGTTTAATATCGATCGGTCTATCGCGCCGGGGATCGCTTGTTCGAAATAAATTAACAACACGAGATGTATACAGATATATTCCAACAATAACAATGTAATTGTCATTAGCTCGTGGGCGAATTCAATCAATGCCGAGCACTCTCAAAACCTAATATTGATTAGCGCGCACCTGCTGGGACTACCTCTCGAGCTCCAGCACTCGCTCAGGATGACTGTACTACACACACATTCACACACATCACACACATTCACACACATTCACACACATTCACACATTCACACACATCACACACATTCACACACACGCACACACACATGACAAGCTGAGCAATAAGGACTAAGTTTACAATAGATGTTTCTAGATTGTGTCTTACTGTCATATGATAGTTTTGAATTCTTCGCAGTGGGCATATTTCTAGATAGATTAAGGCATTCTTAGATAAAATTATCAGTGGCATGCGGTGTACAAAGCAATAAAGCTTTGCATGCTAAATATTTGTATCGAAGGGATACATTAGTGTTAAATCTTAACATGTTGTCCCTTGCAACAATAAATTGTCTCTGAACAATTCTTGTCGTTTTTTCGAGAGTTCGAAACATTTTTTTTTGTGTCTTCTTCACGAGTTAAATCTGAATGAAGAGCTTATAATTCCCCTTCTCTATAACAGTAGAAGGTCGAGAGGACAAGCAATCAAACAGCTCAAATTTGTAGCGGGTGCACCTCCTACCTGCATATACGAGTAGAAAACTTACAGGAACTCCTTCCCCAGAGAGGTTCCACTAAAATCCTGGTACTCCTCGTCGAGACTTCCCGACCTCGGGTGTCTCCCGCCCCGACTATCAGCCTCTTCCATTTACCGCGAACGGACCCACTCGTGCGGCAGTATTGAATTAATTTTTTTTTTAATAAAATTGCCTTCGTTAGTGTAAGCTTTCTGTGATTTTTTTGCGTACAAATACAAATGCCAGAAACGTGCCCAGTCAATAAGATTACTGCAAAACGCTACAATTTGGATGTTTGACTATATTTAAGGGCAAGCGATGCTTCGCTGTAGCTCCGATGTGTCCCGCTCGAGGAATAGCGTCAAATGAACGAGTCTCAGGGTTTTGAACGGACTTTCTGGCTAAGCTCGGAGCGGCGGGGAGAGCGCGGGAGGGGAGAGCGCGCTAATGGTCACACTCACCTTCAGAGCTCGAACAATTGGCGGTCCAATTATTGAGATGACTAATGTCAGGTATAACACGAATCTAGGCTAACCGACCGGCCGCGCGGGCGACCACGCGTCGCGCCGCCGCCGGGACTCTACTGCCTCTACTGCTCTCCTCAGCGAAACGCCCGTTGAGATCCGCCGCAGCCCTACCGCGCCCTCACCTCACTCGTGACCACCTGAGCGAAAATTTCAATCGTTGCATGCAAATATGTATTATCTTCCACTGTCTATTTGTGGAAAACAAAAACCCACAAACTCCACCTCGTGCTCCCGTGGCTCGACACTGTCTTACCTACCGAGCAGTCCATGTCGATTTGCTGTGATTTCAATGTTAACAACTGGAGGTGTGCAAAGTCAGGCACAGCCAAAGTTGCCTTGAACCGCTCCCTACTGTAACAGATTAGGGTAAAGAAAGGACGTCTTCCCCAGCAGGCCCCAGCAGGCCCCAGCAGGCCCCAGCAGGCCCCTCGTGGTGGTCGCCCCGCGCACGCGTGACGCAAGGCAGCGGCAGACAGAGCCATTATTTATTATTTATAATCGCCGATTGTTTTGGACAAACGCCAATTATGAGCCGCCAGCCACCAGCGCGGACACCGCCGAAACTTTCATGTATTCCGATAAAATGTCCTTATATACTAGCTTCATTCATTCAAAAGAATCAGCTTCTATAACCGTGTTATAATAGAGTAGCAGCTTTTGCTTTCTGGCTCAGTACCGAACCCTTTATAGTTTTTACGAATCGAAACCGAATCATAAATATCAGTAAATCTATACTATCCATCGCGGTAATACAATTAATAACTTACCTGGCTGTTGCACAAGGGCGGCACGAGAGGGGCGCCGTGAGTCAAAAATATTGAAAACAACAAATAGTTTTAGAATCACTTTTGTGGCGAGGCGCGCGGCACTGGACTGGGTGAGAACTTATTTATGCAGAGGCCGCTTTGTTCATCCCTCATTGAAAATTCAGGCGATTTACGCGTCGCCGGCCATTGCCTCACGCGGCGCCAGGCGCGCGCCACTCCTCTAATAATATATATATTTACTTTATATACGAACTTGCGGAGCACCCATTGAGCTCCCTCGCAGTGCTGTTGTGCCCTCCCTGGATCTTCCTTAGATAATAATGAAACTTTGCAGGTAATGAAAGCTCTCTGCCAAGGTTGCGCTAGAACTTACGGCGGAAGATGACAGCTAGAAAAATGACCTTTTCCTCTTTGCAAAAGGGAGAACATTTGCCGGGGAGATCGGTGAGGGAGTCGACACGGCACGGCGTCCCGATCCACGGGGGCACATCGCAAAGTATCAAATGGCTCGTCACACAGAGTGCCTCTCGAGAGGGGTTGGCGAGCCCTGGCGCGGGTTGGGGGCGGGGGCGGGCGGGGGCGGGCGGGGGCGGGCCCGGGGGCGGCAGAGGGCCCCATGACGGACAGCGTGCGCCTGGTGTCGCGGGAGCTGGCCCCGCCCGCCGAGCCCCCCGCCGGGGACGGCTGCGGGCGCCGCTTCTTCCTGCTGTTCCTGGACACGTCTTCCTTGCACGGCCTCAACCACTTCCACAGGCCCGAGCGCCATCCGGCGGAGACGTGAGATCAGCGACGATCATGAAAAATACTAGAAAAATTAGATGCTGTTCATTTTCGGGTGTCTTTTGTTGTTTCATTGGTGAATCGATCACACAAAAATATCATTTTTTTCTTTCCGAAAATGATAATGAAAATGGGTATCGGTCTTGCGCAGGGTGCTGTGGATGGTCACGGTGGCCCTGGCGCTGTGGGGCGCCGTGTACCTGAGCAGCAGCACCTGGCAGCGCTACCAGGACTCGCCCACCGTGGTCTCCATGGACCGCGACATGTTCGCCTGGAACACCACCTTCCCGTGCGTCACCGTCTGCCCTCACCCGAAGCTGGAAGACAAGAAGCTGGCGAGCTACATACAGTAAGTGCCGCGTGCCATTAGCAGTGGCCGGCCGTCCCGCCCGGCATGGAATCTACAAGAGGCCGCGCCCCACAGGGAGATCTTCAAAAGTCTACAGTCTACACCGAGGAGAATGTATCCGTCGCGATTTGTCGATCAATTGCCTGAAGTTTCACGGGTCGAACGAATTTTTTTTTCTATAGGGAGATGAAGCCGCGTGATGAAGAAGCCTTCGCAAAGTTCGTGAGGGCCCTGGCTTCGTCCAACTACTCCAACTTCGACCAAGTGCCGGCCTACCCATACCTGAACAGTTCCGACTACATGGAGCTGCTCACAAACCTCTCCCTGGATTTCAAGCCAGGTGCGTGCGCGAATCCAAATCGACCGACAACAGTTGACCTTCGGTGCCTCGAAGGTCAGGCGCTGCAGAATCTATAAGATAAGCGCTGGGCCAGACTCTAGGCCCAGGGCAGCGGGGGCGAGCCTCAGGTGCTTCTTGGCTGTCATCTCCCTTGATCAATTATTTAAAGCGATAGAGCTCGGTCACTTGAGACTCGTTTACACAGTGCGAGTAGCTTTCCCTGCTCGCAGACAGCTCTGCTATGTCAACTTGCCCGTCAGTCGCTGCCTCCACTCGGCCGCTTACACCATCCATGCTTGCCTGTTGCTGGCGAGACGCAGAGCAGAGAGTAGGTGGTACAATACGGACTTAATATCACAAAACTTTATTTTGTTCTATTAATTTCTTTGAAATTTATAATAATTTAAATAAAAACGGTCCACGAGTTTTCCTGTTCTTTAGACAACTCCATAAACATTACAGCGTTTGGGGAGGATCACGTCACGTGTGATGCAATGGCGTAAGTGTGATGCGGGGGGAGGGAAAGCCAGTTGTCAGAAAAATACTCTATGACGTTCTACTGTTCAACTCGCACTGAGTAAACGGGCCTTTACACTTCGAAAATATGCTGTAATCCTCTGGACCTCAGTGCAAGGGATTGCACACAGGGCGAGTGTCTCACCCGCCGCGTCGATCCACAGGCCTGACAGTCGGCGCTGCGGTGGAGCCTCTCCGCCTGGAGCCGACCATCACTGACCTGGGCCTCTGCTACACCGTGAACTCCCGCATAGCAGCCCACAAGACCCCGGAGTGAGTGCGCGTCCGCCGCTTCCCGGCCGGCCGCGCCGCGTGTGCGCTGACGCCCTGTGCTCCGCAGGTACTGGAAGGCGGGCCGGAGGGACTTCGTCGAGATGAACAGCACGTTCTTCATCCACCCCCTGGACGGAGAGATTTTCGCACAAATCACCAACATGACCACAGGATACGATGTAAGTCGTGATGTATACCGTCAAAGCCCTCGTGACAAGCTGGGCGCGGCACCCGCGCAGCCCTCGGCCTGGCCCGCGGCCTCTGCTGAGGGCCGACCATCTTGGTCGCCATTGCCGTTATCCCCTCCGTAGTTTCCGTGGATGCCTCCGGGCACTGCCTCCGCAGCTTTCCCCGAGTCATTGCCTCTTCCGTAGTTTTGGCCCGAGCCACGCTCACCTCCTTCGAAACCTCCACCGTCTCTCCCCGTCTCCGTTCGAAGATCGAAATACTATGTGGTTCTCTGAAAGTGAGGTTTCGAGACAAGAAAAGAGTATTGGCGTGCGCTCCGAGCTATATATGCGTGACTACAAGCACGGGCCATAGACAACCCGGGTTCGAGCTTAGTAGATACCTCGCGGTTGGCAAGAGAGCGGGCGAACCATAGGGCTTCGAGGCGGGTTTTGTGAGTGGCTTCCTGATGATGATGAGTGGCTTCGGTGCTCAGGTGTTCCTGCACGGACCGCTGGAGACCCCAGACATCGCAAGCCACAGGGAGACTTCAAACGGCGGCCTCTTCATGAAGCTGTACGTCACAGCCATCACCATCTACACCGCCCCGGAGGCCGCCAAGTACGTCTCGCTCTCTCGAATAACACGCTGGCTGTTTGTTGGAATGTCTGTTAACTTTCCGTCCTACCAGAGAACTTTAGGAATAGTCTAGTTATTAGGCGTTCTTCTATCTTGGGCGTTGCGCTGCGCTGTGACTGTGAGATTACTGGAATAGCGGCGCATATTGAGAAGCCGGTACGCGTTCTTTCATTCCTCGGCACACAGCCAGTGCTCCATTCTAGTATGCCCGTATTTGGAGTTTCCAACTAAAGCGTCCGGTCCGCAGGCTGAGCATCCTGCAGCGCAAGTGCCGCTTCCACCGCGAGTCCAACTTGCCGCACAGCCCCGTGTACAGCTACAACCTCTGCCGCATGGAGTGCCGCATCTCCCTCTGCCTGCAGCTGTGCGGCTGCATCCCTCACTTCTACCAGCCGCGAGGTCTCTTAGTGGACTGGAGGTTTCTCTGACAACCCTCTTTGTTCTATGCTGCTCGTGTAAAAAATACCACGAATCAGGGTAATTATTGTAGGACTAATACTTTGAGAGTTCGCTGTTACAGGTTCAGAGAAAGTGTGCGACGTTGCTGGCTTGCACTGCCTAGGGTCTCACCAAGGTGAGTCCAGAGTTCTGAATGCTTTTCTAACACTTTTTATTGAAATTGTTTAACATTTACTTTAAAATTACAGCAAAATTAACAACTGTGCAAATATTTTACAAAAATGATCAATTGTATGAAAACATGTATATTTAGATAATCCAATGAAAATTATGTTGTCTGACAAGTTACTCTACCAATGACAAAACACCTTAGGATGTGTGTGCGACATGCAGGAAGACATAAGTATTGGGCTTTCTAAAAATTACTTGAATGTGAACAGAACTGCACGACCCTCTACTCTGTATCTGATTATAAAGGAAGTACTAACACCTGTGGGGTGTTGCAGAGTTGCTGTTCAAGTTGTACCACAAGAAGACAAACAAAGGGGCATGCGAGTGTCTACAGAACTGCGACGACGTCAACTATGTGATTCAGTCGCTGGTAATTTGTTAATGATGAATGTTCTTCTGAATCAGTTACATTCATCTCTACTTTGTCAAACAAGCAGTTACTTTTGGATGCTATAGCACAATAATTTTGAATTAAGATGGTTTGTTCAAACTTGATTTTGATATAAAATTCAATAAACAATGAAATAAAAATAGGTGATTATTTTTAAAGATATGAGGACAGTTAATAAACTGGCCTCATAATATCTTTAAAACGAACAAATTGCATTTATTGAACTATCACAATAGTTAATGGCGTGCTCACTTATCTCTTTGCAGTCGAAGCAGCAGTGGTATGAAGACACCATCTTTCAATGGGGGATGGTGTCCTACCCCAAGTTGCGCTATAAAAGAGACATCATCTTCGGATTCACAGATGTACTGGGTGAGTTCTGGCGCTGTCTCTGCTGACGTAGGGTCAGCGAGGTCCTCCACAGCTCCACAATGCCTTTACGGGATATCTTTAGCAGGAAGTGCTTACTGGCTTTAAAAGCAAGACTGCTTCTTACAGTGGTTGAACTAAAATAGGAGATTCCCAAATTAGGAGATAGCAGTCACCCACATGATATAACATACTATGGCATAGCAACGGAATCAATTGTAAGTCATTTTGTGTCATACATCATGAAAAGAATCTACTTATAGATCTATTTGCATAGGAAAGATTCAAAACCTCGAGCCATAATTGTGGTTTCCACGGTAGAGATGCGCATGTGTCGGTGTTGCAGTGTCGGTGGGAGGCATGGCGGGCCTATTCATGGGCTTCAGCGTTCTGAGCTTCATGGAGATTGTGTACTTCTTCAGCCTGCGCCTGTTCTGGTACCTCTACGACCATCACAGCAAGCAGAGAACCCGACACCCCGCATTCCCACTCCCGAGACATTAACAAACACTTTTCATTCACATCAGGTACACTCCATGCCATACATTCATACTTTATATGTTGATAATATCTGACTTAAGTTTTTCTTGTATATTATTGAAGTGACAGACTACGGGAACTAGAATCCTGCAACTGGACTCATCTCTAATAAACACCCCCGCTGATGATGGCACATTTAAATTAAATATTAAAATTATATTTCACGAATTGATATTTATTATACAGAAATATTTTCTGTGAAAACACAAATTATGTTGAGTCAAGGAACCACAAATAAAATAATAAATAAAAACAAATCAAAAGTAAAAAATAAGTGCTTTTATATTATGTTCCTTTCTATTATTATATAACAATTCCACAACGCACAAGCTAGTCAGCAATATAACATTAAAGTCAATCCTTGGCATAGATATATATTTAAGAGTTTCTATTGGTTCAGCAACGCATAAGTAAAATCCTCTAATAACTTTCTTTTTATAGTACAATTTGACATTTGTTACATTAATATAAACCGACTATGACTCAACCAAAAAAGCAAGGCTAATAATCGATATAATTAAGACACACACATAAAACGAAGAGAAAAATCTCTAAAAATTTTCTATTATATTTTTAAAAATCCTATGACTCGGGATGTGAACCCAAGCGAAACCAAGACATGCAAAGCTAACCACTTTATGAACGTTAAGCAGCTTCTGGTATAGCCTCCAAGCCATCAAACCAATAAAAGTGTATATTACAGAAATTCAATATTTTTGACAGATAGTACTTGGTGGAATTCCATTTTAATATTTTTGAATAAAATACTTGAGTGATTTTACACATTTTCGTTTTTATTAGTGACCGGTTTCGCCAACCTTTCACGTTGGCATTATCAAACAGTATCACACAGTAACAAATGTAAACACAGTAACAGTAAACAAATCATATTAGTAAATATAATAAGCATGTATTGGGTAATAAATACGCATCTGATTGACTAATCCATAACATAGATATAATTATCAAACAGAGTGAGATTTTATATAATAATAAGCAATTAGGTAAACAATTGTTAGAGGGAGAGGTTGTTGGAAAGAGAGAGAGTGATTGTCAGGTGGTAAGGGCTAATGTGATTTTAATGTACCTGCAAGTGGAGGATTCTATATAATTGAAAATTTTTGTGAACAAATGTTTTTATATTAATGGGGTAATTATCTAAAGTAGTGGCTTTGGGGCGCAGCGGCAGTTATCCTGTGTTGGGGTTTGTCCTGTAGTGTGTTTATCTGTAAATAATAGGTTTTTGCACAGTAAATGTTTTTTTATAGATGTGATTTAGCAATAGGGAATAATAGTGGAGACTTATTGAAAATAACTTGGTCATTAAGCAGGTGCTCCGGTGAGTTATCTTTTATGCGATTGATCTCTAAAATCTCTTGGCGATCGAGTTTTGGGTCTTTATTATTAATATGCAAAATTTTGAGGTTGGAGTTCTGGTTAAAGTCGTGCTTATTATCAGAGAGGTGGAGGCCGAAGGTAGATGTTTCATCTCCCTTTTTCCATCCTCTTATGTGGTCTTTGGTCTTTGTGTTGAAGGATCTACCTGTTTGAAAACGAAAATGTAGAAAATCACTCAAGTATTTTACTCAAAAAAAAAAAAAATTGTATATTACAGACAGAAGCGACAGTCACTTGCCTCATTGGAATGCTTTCAGGCTTCAGGCGAAGTAAATATAGATTTCTGGATTAACTACAAATCCCAAGAAGCGTCTAGGTCCTCCCAATAAGAAAAAATTCATTCTTGTCCTAATCTTGCATGAAAGTAAAAATATACGAGTTGTATATCTAACAGAATAGGTGTGGAGTAAATCATTGTCGAAAAAAGCTCTATACTATAAAGTTTAACTGTTTATGAGAAAATCTTACAGTTGCAACTTTGCTTGCAATGCAGATAACATTGGAACATTTTTTAGGGAAAAACTGCAAGCATTCAATAAAGTGAAATCGTTTTATTTTGAGAGAATGACATTTCTCCTTCAAATACACGTATCATACTGTCAAAAATGTATTTATTGTAAAGTTGCTCCTGGAAACCAAATAAACCTTCAATTAGCATTTTCAGGTAATACCTTTTTGCAACATGGTTTAAATAAGGTTTCGAGACTATCACCCTGAGTCTAAAAAAACTGATACATTCTGTTAAAAACAGTGAGAAAAAATTACAGAAGTCATAGATAAGATTAACATTGTTACCTGTGATTTTCATTCTAAGATAAAATCTTTTATCAAAATACTTTTTACTTACCAAAATAATTTACTTAAATGCTTATTTTAAAAAAATTGCTCAAATCCTCCTTGCTGGACATACTCTCAATCCCTTAACATATAATATGCCTACTGACGCAGCTGTAAGGAGTCCCTTAACACTAAACGTACCAGCACTTGATATATACCTATTTCTACCACAACCGGTCAAATGACCGGTCTTCATGTTTTCTATGAAATATGGATGTAAGAAGGAAATAAACATAGTAACTTTATTATAATTAAATAAAATTGTATATGAACGATTTTTATTACGTACACAAAGAAAAATAATATTTAATTCATTGCTCATAGCATTTTTTTACATATACAGGGTGTCTCCATTGTACATTTTCCGAAGACATTTTTTTGACATTTAGAACAAATTTTGATGGTTTTATTTTCACATTTTTATTTATATTAGTGACCGGTTTCGCCAACCTTTCACGTTGGCATTATAAAACAGTTTTATTTTCGTTACAATAACCTATTTGACACGTCTTACGTTGATAAGAATCTAGTAGATTTAGGCAATGTCCCTTTCGTATTTGTTTCTTCTTTTGGTTGTTTACAGGTTGCAAGTTCTACCGCTAACTGGAGTAAAAAATCTTGTCTCGAGATATTTTCTCCTATCGTTTGCTTGTAAAAAATCCAGGCATTCATGCCAGCTAAATCAAGGATATTGAAAAATACTTGGAGAGGCCATCTGCAAGACTTAGATGGTTGATACTTAGTTACTTGTGGTATATTTCCTTGCCATTTGATCGGTCATGTCTACACCAAATTTAGTTTGATTATAATATGAAACGGTCTTAGGTAAACATTTATCATTGTTATCGACTGCTACTGATGTATGTTTAGAACTAAGTAAAATAACTTTTTTTTTTGTTTACTTTTATAGATTGTAAGAGTAGAATTATCTGTTGTGAAAATTTTCCATGAAAAGCGTTCCATATTATCTTTATTTCGCATCGCAATTATTGGTAATTCCCTTTTATTTGAACGGATAGTTCCAACTAACGTTTTTTTCATAAACAGTTGTGTTGCTAGGGATTTGCTTGTAAAGAAGTTGTCTGTGGTTACAGTTCTTCCGCAACCCGTAAATGGTTCCATGAGTTTGAGTACAACATAATCAGTGAGTTGTACTGAAGAGGGCCTATTTTCATATTTTCCTAGATATGGAATTGCATTTATGATGTATTAGCTATCGACGTCGTTCACTTTTTTATCAAAACGGATAAATTTGAGAATATCTGTGAAATTATTTCTGCTCATAGGTTTCTGAGAAAAATAGGTCCCCATATGTTATTTCTCAAAAAAAAAACTTTCAAATGATTTGCTCCATATGCAACTGGTGCATATAAAATTGCAATAAATGCATCTAATTTATCTTAACACACTATAGGCGGTTAACCAAATTGACTAAACTGATGTGCGTAGCGGGCAAAATTCGCGTAAAATTGCGCGTGCGAAATCTAGTCTATACATTAACCCGTTGCAATCTTTGATTTTTTTTCCGTTTAGCAACTGCAAGTTAATTAATCAATCAATAATTTATTTTGCATAGAATTTAAATTTTAAAATTTATTTTAAAACAGGGGTGGCTAACCCAAATGATCTATGGGCCACTTTGGAAATGCAGCATAACTCCGCATGCCGCATATAAAATTATATATCCCCATATAAGATGTATATACACTACAGTAAAACCTCGCTATAACGGACCCCTGTTTGTGTAATGGACTTCGGATATAACGGACAAAAATCCAGTCAAATGAAAAAAAAAAAAATTTTTTCTCTAATTTTTGAGAGTTGATTATAAAAAAACACCAAACTTCAAAAGTGCAAACAAAACTTGATTCCCCTTTAGTAAGATTACCGAAAGCAAAGCGCGTCGATATCAAACAACAACGGCACTTCACGACTAGTGTCCGAAGACAATTCAATAGAATCTTGTTTGTGTTTTGTATTTTTTATTTATACATACATTGTACAAAAAAAATATTGTTACCATTTCTGTTAGTTGTATTTAAATGTTTGTTGTTTGTATATTTTGTTAGTTTAATTTTGCATCTAATGATGACCAGGTGAATATGGTCGAAACTAGTCATGCGATAAATCAAATATCATTTGTTATTTGACCGGTTGTGGTATGTTTGGTGTTAAACAGCCAGCTGCAGCCTTAGCCCTTGGGAGAGTCCGGGCACCCCCGCCGGGGGTCATTTGTATTATTATGCTGCTGATGTATGCAGACTTAGAACTAATGAAATAAAATAACTGCTGGATAAAAGAAGAAGAGACTTGTAATTTTTAAAATAATTATTTATTATAAAGAATATACAGTTTTGCATGAAATTAAATATATAGATAAATAATCGACCTAATTACATTACAAATACAAGGGTAAAGCAGTATTCAGTAATAAAGGCAATATACCAGTAATACATGAGCAATAAAATAAACTATTGAAACTAGAGAATGATAAGTACATAAAATTATAATATATAAAAGAAATTATAACATATTTAAATGAATTAAGGAAAGAAAGAAATTCAGCAGCGCCTCAGTGGCTTTCCAGGCGAGTTCAGCAAGCAGGGCGCTACACTCACTACATTGCAACAGAAGCACGTCCTCATCAGGGCATGCAATCAGCGGGAAACTCAGACATCCTTTCTGGTGATGCTTTATTATTATTTAAGTGGTAAATACAATGACAATTTTAAATGTCTAAATTAAAAGTGGCTCTTTAACAGTGATTGCAATAATCGTTAAACACATAGAGAGGAACATTTCAATCAAATTTTGGGATTTTTTTTAGTTCAATTCAAATGACATGTTTCCCCAAAATACAGACTTTGAAGATAAAAATGATTTGTGAAATCTATTACATGGCAAAGCTTATATAGGTGGAAGCGGAGCATGCAGTTACCTAATATACCTAACCTATTGGTTAAGGAAGATACTTGCCGCAGGTCAGGTCGGCTAGAGAGTCCACCTACCTAACATTTCAATGGCCGTCACAGGTACTGGCCTGGTGGGCCTCCAGCAAGCGCGCATAAACGGCGGGAGTAACTATGATTCTCTTAAGGGCTGTAATTCCTCACAGAACAGATAAACACGCTATCGAGACAAACATTCTTTGTTCATGTCAAGTTTAAGTTCATGTTCATTCGAAAATTCATGTCAAGTCTTGCTTGTATCAATGAAAGCTGGGCATGCAGTTCCAAATTTCAAAAGTATATACATATTCAGAAGTATAACTCTCTTAAGGAGGGGTTGTAGTTGGCCGAGTGGAGATAAACAAGTTAGTGAGCATCAAATTGTAGAAATACATGACGTTCGTTGAGCTACCTCTAGCCCAACAATATCTAGTGTAAACAGTAGGAGTACTTTCATACTTGCACAAGCTGTTTTCAAACCTTTTCGTGGCGCCCGCTATCACTGACTTTGCATACTGCAGTTTTTGCTTATATGTACTGTTACTAATTGAGTCAACGTGGGATACTCTAGGGTGCCTTATATAGAGGGTCCATGTCGTGCGGTGGGACAACCAACGGGGCAAAGCGTTGGCGCACCGTTGCCCAATCGGGGGGTAATACCCCCCAAAATTATGTAAACATGTCACAAACAAATAACCTGCCTTGGACGCGCCCGACCACCGCTGAGGGTGTCGGGCACTTCCCCCAACCCTGTACCCTCGGGTACAGGGCAACGTGTGGTAAATGTCCTCGAGGCTGAGGCGAGCGGTAATGCGCCCCCGAAATAAGCTGTGGAAACTCCTATGGATCAATGTGAGGCGTGTCCTCGCAGTTTTCGAACTGCGAGGGGTCTTAGCTATCACATTCGCATACATCCCCCAATGGTTACCGGGCGCATCGTGACGGATCGTCACAAACGATTCTCCGATGAGAAAACACGTATGTACGCCATAGCGGAGGCGCGTGTTAACGTAAGCGGTGGAGAACGTCTTATGAATATACGCCTCCTCACAGAGATCAACAATGGTACTCGAACGCTTGAGTCCATCAAAGGCATGAGAAGGAAGCCGGCCTATAAGGCTCTAGTCAAGTCGTATACGGACGACTTCCTCTCTGCCAGTGCCATCGTCCCTGTATTGGCCGACGTGTACGGACCTGCTGATGAAGTGGCCGCGAGGCCCACCGACTCTATAAAGGAGGAGATAACTTCCCAACTCAGGAAGATCTCCACCAAGGTGAATCATCACTACCATGGCATCAAATCCCTGGCGAAGGATGCCATAGCTGGCAAAGATATCGGCTCGGCCTTAACAGGGTGGTTGGGTTCCGTCTTTGCTAGTAAGGGAAATGACGATTCGAGTTGGAGTAAGCAGAAGCTGCGTCCGGTTCCGGCCCGAACCTACATACATAAGGACAATATGTCCAAAAAGCGGGTAGCAGCGCTGAAAAGACGTCGCGATTACGCGAAGACTCAAGCCGATTGGGTTAAAGCCCCCACTCGGACGGCGAAAAACATCTTGGCTGGGAGTGCCGATCGCAGGGAACTGCCATCACTGGAGGAGTTCGAGGACTGTTGGAGGCCCGCAGGCCGGAGTCACGCAGCGGCACAGTTTCTGAGCGGCAGAGAGGTTTCAGGGATTCGGACGGAATCGCGGAGAATACCCTGATCCTCGAGACGGCCCTATGGGCGTCTAGAACGCGCCATAAGACTCTTTACCTGGCGTCGCTCGACGTGGCGAAAGCATTTGACACTGTCAGCCACGAAGCGGTCTTTAGGGCGCTGAAACGTGTAGGTGCACCGGTGTGCTTTGTAAGTTACGTACGACACCTATACGCGGCAGGCACTACGAGGCTGCAAGTGCGCGGGCAGTTGTCGGGGAGAATTTGCCCGAGACAAGGCGTTCGTCAAGGCGACCCCTTGTCACCAATTTTATTTAACCTGGTGATGGACGAGGTTTTAAATGGATTGCCTGAGTATGTGGGATTTAAGGCAGTGAAGATAGCAATACCGGCATTAGCATTCGCTGATGATGTAGTCCTATTGGCCGAGACCCAACGAGGTCTGCAGGACTCGTTAAATTCCTTTACGGAGGGATTAAAGCGTTGTGGGATGAATCTGAATGTGGGCAAAAGCAAAGTCTTTTGTCTGGAGGGACACGGCAAGGCAAAACGCTCGCAGGTAGCGAAGTGCCACCTCTAAAGTGGTGGCGTGAAACTGCACTGCTTGTGCGAGCTTGAGCCGTGGAGATATCTGGGCATTGACTTTGACGACAAGGGTGTAGTTAAGAACTCAACTGTAGTTGAGAAGGAGCTGGAAGGGAGCATCACGCGTGCCCCCCTAAAGCCCCAACAGCGACTGCGGATGCTAACCACGCACGTCACGCCGAGTCTGTTACACAGACTCGTGTTTGAGCGCGTGACTGACAAAAGGCTCAAAGCCCTTGACGTCACTATCCGCAGAGCAGTACGGGTCTGGCTGACTCTGCCCAAAGACGTGCCTATCGGGTGCTTCCATACGGCAATCAAGGAAGGGGGTTTAGGGGTTACTTCCCTGCGTTGGCAGGTCCCCATTTGGAGGCTAAGACGGATTCGTGGACTTAGCAGTTCTCCCTACGAGTGCGCCAGAGAGATAGCGTCCAGCGACCTCATAAAGAGGTCCTCGGACTGGTGTGCGAAAAGTCTGGACAGGAGGGGTGCCCAGAGCACGGAGGAAGTTAAGAGGGAGTTTGCTTCGCAATTATACGCGAGTGTAGATGGTAGGGAGTTGACCGAGTGCGGAAACTCGAGATGGTCCTCGCAATGGGTCCTGTCGTGCTCGGCAGGAATTCCAGCGGGCGATTATCTCCACTACCATAAGGTGCGCATTAATGCGCTACCTACTCTAGTTCGCACGTCACGTGGACGTGCAGAACGGATAACGGCCTGCAGAAGCAAATGTGGCGCGCCGGCCGAAACCGGCAACCATGTTGTGCAGCAGTGCCCGAGGTCCCACGGCGGTAGAGTGCTACGCCATGATGCAGTTGTGAATGTGCTTCATCGGTGGCTAATGATAAGTGGCTGGACTTTACAGCGGAGAGAACGTCTCTATGAGACGGTCGACGGACAGAGGATCCGTCCTGACCTTGTGGCCCTCAAGGCAGATAAGTGTTTTATCTTGGATGCCCAGGTGGTATCTGGTGCGCGTCCATTGGATGCAATCGACAGCGACAAGATCGCTAAGTACGGGAGTGAGGCGATCCGACAGACATTCGTTAACCTATTTAGGTTGTCTGGTACGGACAAAGTCGACGTGAAGGCATGCACGATCTCGTGGAAAGGAGTTTGGTCAGCTCAGACTGTGAAAAACCTAGGGGAGTACCAGCTCCCAGGTGCCTGCTTCAAGGAAATTACGACGAGGGTGCTCTGGTGGAGTTGGTTGAACTTCAGCCAATTCACCAAGACCACGACATGCTACGCAGGGCATAGGGGGAGGAATACGACGAGGACCGGGGTTGGATAACCAGTCGGCACAGGCTCGAGGTGAGCATAAGAGGTAATCGCCGCCTCTCGGTAAATTTAACCTTTCCTTTCCTTTATTCCCTTTGGGCTTATAGAGAATTGTGAGAGTGGGGGGATGAGTTAGTCCATTCTAGTGACACTAATTAGGTGCCTGACACGTTCCCCTTCCCCTAGTTTTAAATGCGCGGTCAACGCTGAGCATAATTACAACAGTAATTATGACTTGGAGCGAGACTGTTGGCAGATTACCCAGTCTTACCGGGTAAACCTTAAGAATAAACAAGAGCATAGTTACTCGGGTACGGATAAACACGTCAGTAGTGGTTCTAGCTGTCCTGACAAGACAGTTAGAATCTCTCTGCCTCGACCCTTTAGGTGGACACTCTATCGTGGGAGTGCCCACCTATGGTAATGGTCGAGTACTTCCGTACTTACAAAAGTCTTAACTCAGAGCCTCTACGTGGCGTCCGCTAGCTATGGCCGTGTGTCTTGTAGTCCTTACTGGTGACACACGGTTACTAATACTGAGTAAAGCGCAAGCAATTAAATGTCGGAGCGCACGAGGGTCTTGCCAACCCATGGCTAAAATTGCCTTGCTACCAAATTTATGTTGTATTGTCTTACCGTATGAAGTGTGTGCAATATCATACGAGGGTTTGGTCAACCCAGCACCACACGGGAGGTTGGCATTATGCCCAATTGGCTGGCCTCCAAGACGTTAGGTGAGACACCCGGTTGGGTAAAGAACCGGTGCACCGAAGCGCAACAGGGGGGTAATACCCCCCAAAACTTAAACTAGAATGGCCTCAAATAACAACAAAAAGCCTCGGACTGGCCGGACCACCGCTGAGGTGTCCGCCACAAGGCCCGTTTCCTCGGAAACAGGCCAGTCGTTATTGAGCAGTGGAGCCCGACCGGCCTCACCGGCTCGCGTCCCACCGGTCCAAGAACCGGCCGTTTCTCATGAATGTGACCAATGTACAAAGTCTTTCAAGACCTCAAGGGGCTTGACACAACATATGCGACTTTCGCATCCGAAGGAGGCCAATGAACGCATCGTTGAGCCTGCTCGCTCAGCGAAAACATCTGCTGAAACAATTAGGAAATACGCTTATCGAGAGGCAGAAATTAATCGTGCAGTTGGGGAGCGCCTCATGAACCAGAGGCTCATGTTAGAGTTTCCTTCTGAACGAACTTTAGAGTCCCTTAAATATATAAGGCGACAGAAGGCCTACAGAGAGATGGTTATTGAACTCTCCAAAATCTCTGCTCCGAGCGAGCCGGAAACGACCGGTATAGAGATTGCATTGGAGCCCGCGGACACTCCCGTTTTAGAGAGAACAATAACTCACTTAAATGCCGCTATAAGCGATTCAATTAACAAAATCGCAACGGTAAAGAACGCGAAAAAGCGTTATGGAGCGCTAACCTCTGTGGCAGAGATAGCGCTCGGGAGCGGGGACTGCGGTGCGGCCCTCGTGATGTGGCTCACCGAAGAATTCCCGCTACCACCGCGGAAAGCGAATACACATAACGTACCAAGGCAATCGAATACTTTGCCCCGATTGAACGACAGGGGGGAGAGACGCTCCAAAAGAGCGCTCAAGAAAATGAATAGACGCATTGAATATCGCGAAACCCAAACGGGTTGGCGTCTGGCCCCAACGAGGACCGCCAGGCGTATACTAGAAGGTGGCGAGCGATGGCCTGAAATGCCGTCAATGGAGGAGTTCACGGACTTCTGGAAGCCAATATACGAGGCTAAAATAATAATCCTAACACAGATATTATGGACGTACCGATCTCTGAAGATGAAGCCTACGAATCCAGAGTTAAGGTGGCGTCCGCCGCTGGCCTGGACGGTATTTCGGCGAAATCGTGGGGCAAGACCCCAGCGATTATTCAAACTATTATATTCAATGTATTGCTCCTAAGGGGTTCTACACCTGCCGAGCTACTTGAGTCGAGGACGGTTTTCTTGCAGAAGCCCGGCACTGAGGGTCCCGTGGGTTACAGGCCGATCTCGGTCGGTTCTGTAATTTCTCGGCACTTTCACAAAGTGCTGGCGCTCCGCCTCGGCGGCTGGTAGCTTGTGTCACAGCAGCAAAGGGGTTTCGGCAATTTTGATGGTATTGCCGAGAACCTGCTCATTCTGGAGGCCGCCATTTGGACGGCCAGAACGAAACACCGTTTGCTGTATGTGGCTTCGTTGGACGTTGCTAAGGCGTTCGATACGGTGGCGGTCTTGAGATCTCTCGAACGCGTAGGTGCGCCGCGTAGCCTAATAAGCTACGTGGAGGCCCTCTATAGAGACTCGACCACGCGGTTACAGATTCGCGGGCAGCTATCGTCATGGACGAGGTTCTGGGTAAGATTCCACAGTATGTGGGTTTTACATGTGTGAAAAAGTCAGTGTCTGCACTAGTGTTCGCAGACGACGTCATTTTATTGGCTGAGACGATGGAAGAGCTGCAAGAGTCGCTGAAGCGACTCTTGGACTTGGGAGCGTTGGGCTACGGCTCAATGTGGGAAAGTCAAAGTCATTTTGCCTGAAGGGGCTCGGCAAAGAGAAGAAATGTAAGGTGGTAAGGGGCCGTCTCTTTAGCGACGGCCTCGAGCTGCCGAGCATTATGGTCTTGGAGCCGTGGCGCTATTTGGGCATTGACTTTGACCATACAGGCATCGCCAAGAACGTAACCGCCGTTGAAAAACGGCTGGAGGAGTTACTATGAGTAACTATGACTTCTCAATTATTAGTTTTCTGATTGGCCTGGGGCTGGTGCTTTGCATCAGTACCTGGGCCCTTTCACGTTAGCGAATTTTGGGGGTTGTAGTTGCTCGGGTACGGACGGTTAATGTTAGATCCGGTCGTTGGATACCATACCTTCGGCCGTCTACTCCATTTCGCCCAAAATATCTAGAGTATCTTATGTGTAAAGAAGCTCGCTGATATTATGGTAATGGCGCTACTACCGACTGTACTTGCATAAGTTGTACTCAAGCCTCTTCGTGGCGCCCGCTAGCACTGACTTTACATACTGCAGTTTTTGCCTCTGTGTACTGTTACCAATTGAGTCAACAGGGAACCCTAGGGTGCCCAATATAGGAGGTCCACGTCGTGCGGTGGGACAACCAACGGGGCAAAGCGTTGGCGCACCGTTGCGCAACCGGGGGGTAATACCCCCCCAAAAATTTCTATGATCATGTCACTATTATATAACAAGCCTCGGACGAGCCCGACTACCGCTGAGGTGTCGGGCACACCCCCCAACTCTGTACTCTCGGGTACAGAGACACATGTGTTAAATGTCCTCGAGGCTGGGGCGAGCGGTAGTGCGCCCCCGGAGCTAGTTGTGGAGACTCCTGTGCATCAGTGTGTTGCGTGTACTCGCAGTTTCCGAACCGCGAGGGGACTTAACGCTCACAATCGCATGCACCCCCGAGAGGTTATCGGGCGCATCGTGACGGACCGTTATAAACGGTACTCCGATGAGGAAACACGGATGTACGCCAGGATGGAGGCGCGTGTTAACATGAGCGGTGGAGACCGTCTTATGAACATGCGACTCCTCGCAGAGATTAACGATGGCACTCGAACGCTTGAGTCCATCAAAGGCATGAGGAGAAAGCCGGCCTATAAGGCTTTAGTAAAGTCGTATACGGACGATTGCTCCTCAGCCGATGCCATCGTCTCTGTGCTGGCGGACGTGGACGGACCTGCCGATGAAGAAGTGGCCCAGAGGCCCACCGACTCTATAAAGGAGGAGATAACTTCCCAACTCAGGAAGATCTCCTCCAAGATGAATCGTCACTACCGTGGCATCAAATCCCTGGCGAAGGATGCCATAGCAGGCAAAGATATCGGCCCGACCTTAACAGGGTGGTTGGGTTCCGTCTTTGCCAGTAAGGGAAATGACGATTCGAGTCGGAGTAAGCAGAAGCAGCGTCCGGTTCCGGCCCGAACCTACATACATAAAGACGATATGTCTAAAAGGCGAATAGCAGCGCTTAAGAGACGCCGCGACTACGCGGAAACTCAAGCCGGTTGGGCTAAAGCCCCCACCCGAACGGCGAAAACCATCTTGGCAGGGAGTGCCGATCGCAGAAAACTGCCATCACTGGAGGAGTTCGAGGACTGTTGGAGGCCCGTGTACGAGGCCCGGTCCGAGAATGATGACTCTGCACTCCCGGGGGTGAGCAATGTTGCGCCCCCTATTCTGGCAAACATCTTCGATGTCCAGATCACCGAGGACGAGATAAATCTCGCTCGTGTCAATGTGGCCACAGCGGCCGGCCCTGATGGAATTTCGGCGAGACAGTGGGGGAAAGTCCCCCCGCCGGTACAGAGTGTAGTCTTGAACGCGCTGTTATTACGAGGGGAGTTGCCTGAACACCTTCTAGAATCAAGGACTATTTTCCTGGAGAAGCCCGGCCTTGAAGGTCCGGGGGGTTACAGGCCGATTTCGATCGGCAATGTGATCACTCGGCACTTTCACAAAGTGCTGGCTTCCCGCCTGTCGCGCAGCGGCACAGTATCAGAGAGGCAACGAGGATTCAGGGATTCGGACGGTATCGCGGAGAATCTCCTGATCCTCGAGACCGCCCGTTGAGCGGCTCGAACGCGCCATAAAACTCTGTGTCTGGCGTCGCTAGACGTGGCGAAGGCGTTTGACACTGTCAGCCACGAAGCGGTCTTTAGGGCGCTGAAACGTGTAGGTGCACCGGCGTGCTTTATAAGTTACGTACGACACCTATACGCGGTAGGCGCTACGAGGCTGCAAGTGCGCGGGCAGTTGTCGGGGAAAATTTGCCCGAGACAAGGTGTTCGACAAGGCGACCCCTTGTCACCGATATTATTCAACTTAGTGATGGACGAGGTGTTGAATAATTTGCCTGAGTATGTGGGGTTCAAGGCGATGAAAAGTGTTATACCTGCATTAGCTTTTGCCGATGACGTTGTCCTACTGGCCGAGAAGAAACGAGGTTTGCAGGACTCGCTTAATTCCTTTACGGAGGGATTGAAGCGCTGTGGAATGACTCTGAATGTGGGCAAAAGCAAAGTCTTTTGCCTAGAAGGACTCGGCAAGGCTAAGCGCTCGCAAGTAGTAGAGTGCCACCTCGAAAGCGGTGGCGTGAAGCTGCATTGCTTGCGCGAATTCGAGCCGTGGAGATATCTAGGCTTAGACTTTGATGACAAGGGAATAGTCAAGAACTCAACTGTAGTTGAGAAGGAGCTGGAAGGGAGCATTGCGCTTATCACGCGTGCCCCCCTAAAGCCCCAACAGCGACTGCGGATGTTAACCACGCACGTCACGCCGAGTCTGTTACACAGACTCGTGTTTGAGCGCGTGACTGACAAGAGGCTCAAAGCCCTCGATGTCACTATCCGCAGAGCAGTACGGGTCTGGCTGCACCTGCCCAAGGACGTGCCTATTGGGTATTACCATACGGCGATCAAGGAGGGGGGCTTAGGGGTTACTTCCCTGCGTTGGCAGGTCCCCATTTGGAGGCTAAGACGAATTCGTGGACTTAGCGGTTCTCCCTACGAGTGTGCCAGAGAGATTGGGTCCAGCGACCTCTTAAAGAGGTCCTCTGACTGGTGCGCGAAAAGTCTGGACAGGAGAGGTGCTCAGAGCACGGAGGAAGTCAAGAGGGAGTTCGCTTCGCGATTATACGCGAGCGTAGATGGTAGAGAGTTGACCGAGTGCGGAAACTCGAGATGGTCCTCGCAATGGGTCCTGTCGTGCTCGGCAGGAATTCCAGCGGGCGATTATCTCCACTACCATAAGGTACGCATAAATGCGTTACCTACTCTAGTTCGGACGTCGAGAGGGCGTGCCGAACGGATAACGGCCTGCAGGAGCAAATGTGGCGCGCCGGCTGAAACCGGCAACCATGTTGTGCAGCAGTGCCCGAGGTCCCACGGCGGTAGAATGCTACGCCATGATGCGGTCGTGAACGTGCTTCATCAGTGGCTGATGAAGAATGGCTGGATCTTACAGCGGAGGGAACGTCTCTACGAGACGATAGACGGTCAAAAGATCCGTCCTGACCTTGTGGCCCTCAAGGCGGATAAGTGCCTTATCCTTGATGCCCAGGTGGTATCTGGTACACGGCCATTGGATTCAATCGACAGCGACAAGATCGCTAAGTACGGGAGTGAGGCGGTCCGGCAGACGTTTGTTAACCTTTTTAGGTTGTCTGGTACGGACAAAGTCGACGTAAAGGCGTGCACGATCTCGTGGAAAGGAGTTTGGTCAGCTCAGACTGTGAAAAACCTAGAGGAGTATGGGCTCCCAGGTGCCTGCTTCAAGGAGATTACTACGAGAGTGCTCTGGGGGAGTTGGATGAACTTCAGCCAGTTCACCAAGAGCACAACATGCTTTCACGGGTACAGGAGACGAGCAGTTAGAACCGGGGTCGGATAGTCGATCGACCCAGACTCGGGGTGAGCCTAGAGGTATCCGCCGCCTCTAAAGTAAAGTAAAATCATTCCTTCCCGCCTCTCCTTAATCCCCATCTGGGCTTATAGAGAATTGTGAGAGTGGGGGGATGAGTTAATCCATTCTAGTGACACTTATTAGGTGATTGACATTTTTCCCCATCCCTTTTTCTTTTTTTAATGGCGCGGTCAGCGAGAGAGCATAGTTACCTAACAGTAACTATGACTCTCTAGGCGGGAGTAACTATGACTCTCTTAAGGCAGCAAAACGTCCCCTCAGGACTTAGTAAAAATTTTTAAAATTTATTTTTTATTTTTTATTTTTTTTTTTTATTTTATTATACAAGTCTGACTCACGGCGGTAGGGGGAGAGACGCAAAATTTTTTATTATACCGTATGACGAACGGTGGCCCTTCTCGACTGGTTGCGAGACGTGAGCAGATTACCCAGTCAGCTCGGGTAGAACTTGAGAATCAACAAGAGCATAGTTACTCGGGTACGGATAAACATGTCAGTAGTAATCTTCGCTGTCCTGACAAGTCAGTTAGGATTTCTCTGCCTCGGCCCTTTAGTTGGGCACTCTATCGTGCGAGTGCCCACCCATGGTAATGGTCGAGTCCTTCCGTACTTACAAAAGTCTTATCTCAGAGCCTCTACGTGGCGTCCGCTAGCTATGGCTGTGTGTCTTGTAGTTCTTACTGGTGGCACACAGTTACTAATACTGAGAAAGCGCGTCGCGTCGTAAGTGCTGGAGCGCACGAGGGCTTTGCCAACCCGCAAGTTTAAGAATAACTCGCTTCTGTTGAGTGTTTTTTCTTTTTTTTTTATTATGATGTCCTGTTTTTGTACTACTGCAGTTATAAGTGTTTGACACGAGGGCCTTGCCAACCCATAAGGGGTATTGAGATTATTCCCAGTACTCGATACTCAAGACGTTAGGTGGGACACCCGGTAGGGTAAAGTACCGGTGCACCGATGCGCGACGGGGGGTAATACCCTCCAAATTCAAATTACAATGGCCACACGTAACGACAAGCCTCGGACAAGTCGGACCACCGCTGAGGTGTCCGGCACCCGACCCACGTCCTCGGACGTGAGTCAACCGTTGTTCCGCAGTGGAACCCAGTTGGCTGAGCCAGTACGTGTGCCCCCATCTCAAACTCCTGTTGTTGACCATGAATGTTCAGTGTGCGTAAAGTCCTTTAAAACCAAGAGGGGCCTGACGCAGCACATGAGGCTCTCACACCCAGTGGAAGCAAACGAGCGCATCGTGGAGCCTGCTCCTTCGAGCAGGGTGCCGCACGAAGAAATACGCAAATATGCGTACCGTGAGGCGAGGATCATCCGCGAGGGAGGCGACCGGCTTATGAACCGGCGCCTTATGCTGGAGTTGCCTTCGGAGAGAACGTTGGACTCCGTTAAATATATTAGAAGGCAGACAGCATATCGGGCTCTAGTTGCAGAGCTCGTCAATCAGCCCTCCCCTGATGATCAGGCTCCCGATGCGGACAGTAGCGCCGGCCGGTCGAATGTAGCGTGTGACAGAGATACGAGCAAACTGATCGACAGTATCTCAGTGTCCTTGTCACGAATCAGAGATGTAAAGAAATTAAAATCCAGATATGGAGGCCTGATCCCAGTAGTGGAGATCGCCCTCAAAGGTGAGGATTGTGGAGCTGCCTTGGTAACTTGGCTCAGCGAAACATTTCCTTTTCCAATCCAGAAAAATATTGCATGCCCTCTGGATTCAGACGTTGCTTCGACCCCGGCACCGCTGCCCGCTCACTTACCCCATTTAAATAGATTAGTTCATCATCAGCCCACGAGGCTGTCAAAAAAGGAAACCCGTAGGAGAGAATACCGCGAAACCCAAACGGGATGGGCGAAGGCTCCCACGAGGACGGCCCGGAAGATACTAGAAGGTGGCGAGCGACGGCAAGAGATGCCGTCAATGGAGGAGTTTACGGACTTCTGGAAGCCCATTTATGAGGCTAAGTCCGTAAACGATGACTCCCCTCACCTTGTGGCCGGACAGCGGCCAGAAAATAATAATCCTATCAAGGATATTATGGACGTACCGATCTCTGTAGATGAAACCTACGAATCCAGAGTTAAGGTGGCGTCCGCCGCTGGCCCGGACGGTATCTCGGCGAAATCGTGGGGCAAGACCCCAGCGATAATTCAAGCCATCATCTTCAACGTATTGCTCCTAAGGGGTTCTACACCTGCAGAGCTACTTGAGTCGAGGACGGTGTTCTTGCAGAAGCCCGGCACTGAAGGTCCCGGGGGTTACAGGCCGATCTCGGTCGGCTCTGTAATTTCTCGGCATTTTCATAAAGTGCTTGCGCTCCGCCTCGGCAGTTGCCAGCTTGTGTCACAGCAGCAGAGGGGTTTCGGCAATTTCGATGGAATTGCCGAGAACCTGCTCATCCTGGAGGCCGCCATATGGACGGCCAGAACGAAACACCGTTCGCTGTATGTGGCTTCGTTGGACGTTGCTAAGGCGTTCGATACCGTGGATCACGTGGCGGTCTTGAGATCTCTCGAACGCGTAGGTGCGCCGCGTAGCCTAATAAGCTACGTGGAGGCCCTCTATAGAGACTCGACCACGCGGTTACAGATTCGCGGGCAACTATCGGGCAGGATACGCCCCGCTCAAGGAGTGAGGCAGGGAGACCCTCTGTCTCCTTTACTGTTCAACCTCGTCATGGACGAGGTCTTGGGTAAGATTCCGCAGTATGTGGGATTCACCTGTGTGACAAAGTCAGTGTCTGCACTAGCCTTCGCAGACGACGTAATTTTATTGGCTGAGACGATGGAAGGACTGCAAGAGTCGCTAAATTCTTTTACGAACGGACTTAGGAGCGTTGGGCTACGGCTCAATGTGGGAAAGTCAAAGTCATTTTGCCTGAAGGGGCTCGGTAAAGAGAAAAAATGTAAGGTGGTAAGGGGCCGTCTCGTTAGCGACGGTCTTGAGCTGCCAAGCATTATGGTCTTGGAGCCGTGGCGCTATTTAGACATTGACTTTGACCATACAGGTATCGCCAAGAACGAAACCGCCGTTGAAAAACGGTTGGTTGAGGGTATCGCGCTCACAACGCGTGCCCCGCTCAAGCCGCAGCAACGGCTGCGAATGCTCAACACGCATATAGTTCCAAGTCTCCTTCATCGACTTGTGTTTGAGCGAGTTACATCGAAAAGGTTGAAGGCCCTCGATGTACTCATTCGCGGAGCGGCCAGGGCTTGGCTGTGCCTGCCTAAAGATGTGGCGATGGGCTACTTCCATGCTGCTGTTGGGGACGGAGGACTCGGTATCCCGTGTCTCTCTGTACAAATTCCCATTCTGAAGTTGAGAAGACTGCAGAGTCTTGAGACGTCGGGTCTCGAGTGTGCCAGGGAGGTCCGGAACCTAGAGGTGTTCACGAGACAAGCTTCCTGGTGCATGATACATGTGAGAAGGTCCGGCTGCCGGGACTCTGCTGGAACAAAGACGATGTTCGCATCCAGCCTCCACGACAGTGTCGATGGTGGTGAGTTGAAGGAGAGTAGAGCCGTGAAGTGGTCCTCTCAGTGGGTGCTGGCCTCTAGTAACGGCATCCCGTCTAAGGATTACCTTCATTACCAGAAGGTGAGGATTAATGCGTTGCCGACTCGGGTTCGGTGCTCCCGAGGCCGGCCTAATTATCCGAAATCGTGCAGGGCCGAATGCGGCGCCCAGTCTGAGACTGGGGCCCACGTCGTGCAGCATTGTCCACGCTCCCATGGCGGGAGAATTCTTAGACACAACGCGGTAGTCGATGTTCTGTATTCAAAGCTGATGACGAACGGTTATTCTGTGCAGCCTAGAGAAAAGATGTATAAGACCACCATTGGCAACATCAGGCCGGATATAGTGGCCCTCAAGGGCGGAAAGTGCCTAGTCCTCGATGCGCAGGTGGTATCTGCATCGCAATCTTTGGACCTGTCCAACGCACGTAAGATCGCGAAGTATAGGAAGGAGGCATATCTTCAGCACTTCCAGAGCTTTTTCAAGCTGTCAAGTACAAATGACGTAGAAGTGAAGGCGTGCACGATCTCTTGGCGTGGGGTCTGGTCTAGTCAGTCCGCTAAGGACCTGGAGGGTATCCTCGACCGGGCCTCATTTAAGGGCATTACAACACGGGTCATCTGGGGAAGTTGGCTGAACTTCAGTCAATTTACCAAGATGACAACGAATTTTCATGGACGGCGACCGAGAATGGGTGGGGGAACGCGTGCCGGCGCATCTAACCGGTGATTTCAGGTGAGCTTCACTCACGAGACAGACCTTCCTCGTCTTTAGAAACTCGGATGAAATAGATAAGTGGGTTTTTCGTATGTGGTTTGGAGGTCGGGTCTGGTTAATTCTAGCGACGCAAATTGGCATGACTGAGCGGAGACCTCTCATCCGAGGGTTTCGAGCAGAGAAACGGTCGGTGGGATCCGGGGGGCCTTACTACGATGATCGGAAAGGACGTATTGGGCCCGGATGACTTCGGTAAAATTGGGACTTAGAAAAATTTCTCGATAAAAATTTGGGTCTTCTTTCCCATTTTTTGCAAAAGTTTGAAAGGTCGCTGCGACCTGGAAAATCATCGTATCGGGCCCCACGACCCATCCAGGGTCGCGGCCACCCTTCCGGATTACTGTAAACAGTACGGGAAGCGCCTGAATATAACGCAATAGCCAAATGCCTCGTCATCTAATTAGTGACGCGCATGAATGGATTAACGAGATTCCCACTGGCCCGGGGAGTTCCGCTGTGATGATGATTCAGGTTATAAACCTTTAAGATTTTTTAACTTCACTTTTTTGGACTTTCAAAATTTCGATTTTAAAATCTTGGACGATTTTAAAATTTTGACAAAAAATTTTTGGACTTCTTACCCTTTTTTACAAAACTTTGAAAGGTCACTGTGACCTGGAAAATCATCACACTGGACTTCCCGACCCATCTAGGGCCGCGACCGCCCTTCCGGATTACTGTGAACAGTACAGGAAGCGCTTGAAGTTACGTAATAGCCAAATGCCTCGTCATCTAATTAGTGACGCGCATTAATGGATTAACGAGATTCCCACTAGCCCTTAATCTATTTAGATAAATAGGCCGCACAAGATAGATTCTCAAACTAGAACAACTAATTAATTGAGCGATGACTTCTTGCAATTTCCTAATAACTAATTCCATTGTACGGTGTCGCTACAGATGACTGAAAATCCTTAAATTCCCCTCTATGATAATGCGCAAGTAATTAAATACATCAGCTAAATGTCTCACGAGTTTCCCCTGCAAATCAGATAAATCGTCTGAATTATTAGTACGCGATTGGCTAAAAGTGATGCATGGAATGAATTAACGAGATTCCCACTGATCCCACCTGCGAATCCTACAGTACTCTAAATTCCATTTATGGAATCATCTAGACAAACGGCTAGTCAACGCATGCGAGAGATTTCACAACAGGCTGGTGTAAATTGTCAGATAATATTAAATAAATATGTAAAGATGAGTGCAAGCGCACTGGCTTCCTATTATTTACGTGCTTTTCTTATGTATATTTTTTTCATTTATTTTAAATTTATATTTCCCAGGTGTCTTTTTTAATATTCAACAGCTATCTCGAATACAGATCGTTTTTCTAAGCAATGATTTCATCGCACAAGGAGCAATCATCAGTGAGGTATATTGTAGCTCTGCATTATAAACAAACATCAAAAAGGTTATCGAGTACTTATGCAAAGAGCGCTTGGCTGTTTCCGGATCGCGGTCTAGCAACATCTTTAACTTCAGACGCGGAGATGATATTCTCGACTACTGCAGAGGTATCGACTCAATCCATAATGAAATTAAAATTTTAAAAAAAACCTGGAATCTAACTTGCGAAACATCAAGTTATTTCAGAAAGGTCTTCAAATCTCACGACACCCAATGATCAGCGGCTACAGGAACGAAAGCACCTTTACACCCTCTGCAGGGACTGCACCCGCACACAGAGCTGGCGGACGTCTCGAATATCTTGTTTAATATCCAATGACATGTGGATTGGCTAAATGCAATATAAATGTAAAATAAAATATTACAAAAATATATAAACATAGAAGCCTGCGAAAGACAAAAGAGTTGAATAAAACCTTATTCCAGCGCTCTGTAGATATTTAACTGGACATTCATTCTGTTAAATTAAGCCAGTCTGTCGGGATAAAACCGATAAATTTAAATAAAAGAAGCATTTGCAACCGACTAAACTTTTAGGAACCGAGCGTTTATCATCCATCTTTCTAAATATCTAGCTAGATATATTTGCCAATAAAAGATGTAATTATATAACTAACAAATCAAACAAGAATGCCGTAGTAAAACTGAAAATAAATATCTGTATAAAACCTCAGATAATTGGAGCAATAATCACATCCGTTGCAAAAATACTGCACGCCTTGCTTTCATGTTCACCATCCGATGGAACATCCTACATAATAAATGTGTGTACTCCGTGTATACAGCGTGCGCTCCGACAGCAGACGGAGACTTAATAGTTAATATTGAGCCATCGTTAACATTGGCTGCTCTGATTGACTTCTGATATTCAACAGTAAGTTTTCACTCGGTCGTGGACACACTCTATGTGAAACAGATTCCCTTTCACCATTCACTATCACGAGTAACCTGAGGCATCAGAAGCATCTTGAGTATGAATACGGGCAGCTGGACTAGCGTTGTCATCGACTGCGGGGCGGGAGGGAGCTCTTGCACCGGCACGAGTTCGCTGCCAGGCACTCCTGTGGAAGAAAGGGAATGTTGCTATGAAAAACATTTCAATTTACGCAGGGTATAATCACTTATTGATAATTATTTTCAAAACACCTACAATGATGAACACAAGTATGCATGCAATGATATTTGGCCATGCAAGGAATGTGCGACGGTCGGATATTCAGGGCCGGAGCGCACAACATAAAATAAAGGCCTTCCCTAATTTTTTGATAAATCTTCACATCAAAGCATCAGAAATGACAAGAGAGAAGTGCTGAATTTACAAAGCTCGATTACCACAATACCTACACGGATCACCGAGAAAGTATTGACACAAGTTCAAGCGCAATGATACACAAACGCTACATTTACAAGTCGATGAAATGATCACATTGTAGAAATCACTCAGTACTTACATTACAGGGGACTCCTCCGGCAGGACACTCTGTTGCCAGCAAGGCAGGCTGCGCCACATCCCGCTCGCTTCCACGTGGAGTTCCCCGCAGGGACGAGGACGAGCAGCGGGGGACGAGCATCGGGGGACGAGCAGCGGGGGATGAGCAGAGGCGGTTTCGGGGCAGCAGGGACGAGCAGAGGCGGCCATCGGTCGCGGGCCAGACGGCGCCGGCTCGATGCGGTCTGAAAAGCACGCGCGGATTCGCGATAAATAAATGCATGCGACAATGGCGTCGTCGACCTCTCGAGTCTTATTTCTCACGTCAGAAATCACTCGTCCCGGTCCCACTGGATGCCTGCGTCGGTCTTCAGTACTCACGGGCGACCTCCGGGGCTGCAGGCGGGACGGCGGGGACTCCTCGGCAGCAGGGCGCGGCGCTCGCTCCCCTCTCTTCTCGCTCTCTGAGTGGCTGGGTGGCTGGGGCCGCTCGCCGCCGCTTTATACTCCCCACCCGCTAGTGATGCGGCTCTCGAGAACTGCTTTCAGCGACTCGACTAAACTCGATATTTCGATCACTCGCAAGACGGAGCTTTCAATCGTCGTCGGACGGAGGGGCGAGAATCGGATTTGTGTTTTTCAACAGGACGAGTCGTGCTAGTAGAAAGGAAGGAAACTTGAGCGAGTGCCGACCGAGAGTCGATCGCGAGTGAGAGTGCGCAATGATCGGAGGAGCCGCGAGCCCATCCCTAGGCCGCGGCCTGCCCGCCCGCGCGGCAATACTCGCACTCCTGCCGGTGTTGGCTGCTCCAAAATATACTCCCCTTGATTGATCAAATTTAAAAATATTATATCTTCATAAATTATTTTTTTTTAGCCACGCCGATTCGTGGTACTGTAGTAATGTTTAACTTATGAAAAAACAACTAAAATAATGTTATCTGTTGAGTCACAATTATACGTGCGCAAGACTTTGGCCAATCATACCTAATAAGATTGACAATCAATGAACGTAATCTTCAGGAGATTGAACGAAATAGATGTTGGATTGAGTGAGACCCTTGAAATGTTTATTTGATTAAAATAATAAAACTTACACATACTTATAAATTTACTTCTAAAGTGTTTGAATTTTTTTGACAGATTTTGTGCACACAACGCTTCGGATTATTATTACTGAGTTATTATTTAAAAAAAAATAAAAAGAAAAAAAAAAAAACCAACCTGCGTGTGTTTTTATCAAATAGGTTAGATTTTTTACGTTTAGCTTGAAAAAAAAAATAGAAATTTCTGCCAACACACAACATTTAAAGTTACCAAATGATTTGATAAAGTTTTGTCTACCTTGAGGTGCTCTTGTCTGATAGGTTAGAATTTTTGCCGTCCATAAGTTTGACTTTTGAACATTGAGAAAGACAAGAGAAATTTGAACATTGTTTTTTAACTAACAATTTTTGTGGTGATGTTTTTTACCTAGATAAAAATAAATATTTCTTTACTAAAATATCAGACGTATGAATAAATACAAAATGAAAAATATTACAAGTAATATATACTTTTTTTCGAGCAACTGCAGTGCTTAGTCTTTGGTGAGGTTCGAGTTGAAAAGTGTGGCGACAAAAAAGTATTCTTGCAATTACATTCTAGAAATTTATTAGTGTTACAAATTGCTGCAAGAAGTTCATCATTCAATCGATTTCCGCAGTGTTGAGTTGCGTCTGTCTCAAGTCATGGCTGGCAAGGATCGAGCTCGGGAGAATGGTGGCTCGGTGATGTATGTAAGTTTTTAATGCATAATTATCAACTGCTAACTACAATATTAATATTATGTCTCTGGCGAGGCGTCTAATTGTACATTTCTTGTGCCACCAACAGAGTCTTCAATGCGCTGTATTGGCTGAGGAGTGAGCATCCTAACATGCACAACGATGCAAGTTCCTTGGCTCGTGCTCGTCTCAGCATCACGATACTCTCGGAACTGATCAAAAACTACCACACCAATCCAAAACACGCATTTCAGTACGGGAATAATTCATTATTTTAAACATAATATATTTATTTACATATGTTCATTTTATAGTTTAAGTTTTCTTGTTGGGTTTTCATATATCATTCAGGTTATTCGAAACTTATCATTAAATCCATTTAACTAATTAAGAATTTCTTATATACATGAATTCATTCTCTCGTATCTCAAATCAAGATTTATAATCATAACCGAATTTATAATCTGCGTCTGATTGACTTCCTCTGTTGCTCATTTCTAGCGCTCTTAGTACTTATTTGAATCATCTTCACGGGAAATTTGAATAATAAAAGAGATCTATTTTTTTTTTATTTTTTTTTTTTTCCAGTTATTAATATTATACTACTCATATTACTGCAGTAAAAAAACATAAAAAAACGATTTCAAGCAAAATCGATTTTCAACCCATCGATTGTATAAAATATTTTAGCATCACTAGTGACAGCGAGGAGTGCCGCTGTGTTGGTAACAATAACGCTTGAGCCCAACTTCTGCTCGGCGCTACGCACTCACTTATTGGCACAACTCTCTTCAGGCAGATCGAGAGGCACTTCACCGGGGCAGCATCATCGAAGCAGCATCATCGGAGCGACAGACATCGGCCCGGGAGTGAATATCGTCCTCCGAGCCTCCGCCCTGCAGACCTCCGGTTGCCGCCGAATCGGTGATGCGTGGAACGTATTGACGAGATTCCCAGTGACCCCGCATGCTCCCGCTGACTCGAAATTTTTCGTCTGTCAGATCATGATGTCCTTGCACTGCTCTAAATCTGCATCCATATAGAAAAATTACATATTTTCTAATGCCCGTGTTCTGGATGACTCCACCAAAACCACTCGAACCGAAGAGTGGAGACTCACCGCATCTTTCAATCGCTCACCTCCTCGTGCTGCAAGTACTGCCTCATAAGTGATGCATGGAACGTATTAACGAGATTCTCAGTGACCCTATTTACTAATACCCGTGTGAGATTCTTCGTCTGTCAGATCGTGATTCCTTCGTGCTGCTCCTTCTTGGAGGTACAGATGTACTACCAGGTGTTCTTTCCTGACAAACAGTGACTCCAACAAGACTGCTCTCAAGCAAAGAAGAAGACGAGAAACACTGCTTCCGCGGCCTTACCGCCTTGTGACCCGAGCATTGCCTAGGAAACGGCAGGCAAAGCAGACTGACCAGATTTCCTGTGGCTTTCTGCTATCACTCACGAGGAGGAACTGCTAGGGCACAAGCAAATCCCTTTGGTGGCAGCGGTCTGGGCCGTATTGTGTACTCACTCAATTCAACTAAAACCTCGGACACGCCTGACTTCCTAAATTTATCCATTTTAGGGACTCTAAGCAAAACTGAACGGTTTCAATAATAAAATTGACAGCTCATTCCCAAACTTTCAAGGTGATCTCATAGTCTTTAAGAACAGTTTGGATTTGTTTAGTACTTATATTTTGTGTCTTTCCTCATTAAATGATTATTTTGTTGTTACCAATAAACATTATTTTCAAAATAACTTACATGTAGTGTTTTATTTTAATCCCTGACTGCAATACGACTCTCGAGCCTCAGGAGGACAGGTGCGATATCTGCTCGCTTGCATTTGCTTTGTCAGAAGTTTGCCTGAACAGCGCTTGCTCCTTGTCGGGCTGTTGAGATCTACTCTGGTTGTATTTTAATTAGTCATTCAATATCAGTAGCGTAGTGTCTATACAAGTAAAAAATCTTGTAGGCGATATAGAAGGCCGGAAGGATACATCCTTAAAGGAAATTGTACATTCTGCACGCTACAGACATCCAAGGTTAGATTATCCAAACAGCTATACAGCGTGGAGGAGAACGGCAGGTAAACAAGCAGCTTGATGGAGTCATAGGTAACTGGGGTTGTGTTTGCTTGATTAATTATTTCACTGTTTCACCTTGTGCACAGAGAAAACCTGCCTCGAAAGGTATGGGTATGAAGGCAATTCATAGTTTGAACAGAATTATGATAAAACAGACAACTTATGGCTCAGTTCGGACCTGGTCACCGAGAAGTGTGCTCACCGCTCAACTATGAAGCAGATTATTTTATGATACATCCCTAATGCAATCACTTTTTTTAACAGAAGTTAAACAAAATGAACAATTTTAAATGTAATAAAATTTTACAGCGCTTGACGATTGCAAATGCAGCAAGTGAAGCTGCAACGGTATGCTGGCTGCTAACTATCTTTAATTTGAAATCAAAATAATGGTTTACCCAACATCTCTGTAAATAAAACCTGATGTTAATAAATTTATAAATGTATGTCTATTTTTTGGATTGAATGTCAATCAAGTGCGTATGTATTACCTATTACGGGTTTTTTTTAAATATTTGTGAACTAATGTGCCTAATCATATTAGTAATAATATAAATTTATAAATGACATTTGTATTTATTATTAATTCAAAACTATATTTTGTAAATTATTATATTTGTTAAACACTGATATTTTGTGAAAACGATTCATATTCTTATATGTCTCGTATATTTGTAATTATATTAGCAGCAGAAGTTTTCATATTTTAAGCATTTACTATCATAATGTAGTCGTATAGCTGCGGTGTAATTGCAAAATTGGCTCTGACCTCGTGACAGGGCGATAATGTGAACTTTGCACTCGCGTCTGATCATCTCCCCAGCATGGGCCAACATCCCACATCGCCTTGTGGCTTACGGACTAACGCACTCATGTTTTCAGTTTTTTTTCAATTCCGTTGCCATTATCAATTTTATCATTCATTTTGAGAAAAAACTCTTTCTGATTTTTCTTTGATTTCCCCCGAACTTGGGTAGAGCTCAGAAATAACATGCAAATAAACACATATTCACAGGTTTTAGCAGCCGCTTCTTGATTGTAATCTGCATTAGTTTTCATTTATAAGCCCTATGGTAAGGGCCCCAGTGTTTTCCTAAAAATGGTCTCAATACTGGAGACAAAGAAACAGGCTCAAAATAAAAATTAATTGATCCGACTTAGCATTCAAGATACAAATTTACTTTCAAAGATTTGAGTATCTCCCTCAGTTCATCCCATGAACATTTCCTCATTTTACCAAAATTATCTCATACAATTAAAAAAATGCACCAGTAAAAGAAATATTTTAGCACCATAACTCTTTTTAAAGCGTTAAAATTAGGCTCAAGTTTAATTAAAGCAAAAGAGATGTTAAAAAGGTTTTTTGTGGAATTTGCAGCCAAAACCTATTTCATGTTATGTAATTATGATTACCTATTAATTTTAGAATGTGTGTTTTAATTTTCACTTAGTTTATTTAAACTTTATCTATCACGGAATTGAATAAAGGTGGTGGCTTTTACTTCATGCCACAGCGACAACGCCTCACCCAAGCAGCTTTATCTGGAGATGAACCTCCTAAAAGTCCCCTTACTTACTATGTGCCTACTGACGCAGCTTCAAGGCATTCCTTGAACAGCCAGCTTTTAGCCCTGGCAAACTGCATGAGTCCTGCTTGCATGTCCTGGTACCCCTCCTAATTGCTTGCAACAGTCAGAACTCTCTTTGCACCTGAACCTTCAGCAACCTTAAGCCAACTAATAACTGATGGAGGTAAAGTAACCGCTGAATCAAAGAAAACGATTTGTAATTTTTTATTATGGAATGAATGAAAATTAAATAAACGATTTATTTAATTTCCAATACAGTAATACAAGGAATTAAAGATATACAGTAAGAATAGAACTGATTACATAATAACTATAAGAGTAAAGAGACTTCAGTAATAAATAGTTTCAGCAGTTTAGTTATGCATCTGATGATGACCCAGTGTATTGGGTCGAAACTAGTGTAGCGGTCAGTGTAAATACACCGCTACATTATTTGTTGTGAAGCTCCGCCTCTACCTCAGGTAGAGACTTTCTATTTTACGACAACCCCTACACCCTAGCGATAAGGCCACCCACGCCACAGAGAGACGCAGACACTCGACTAGTAACCACGTAATATTCTTTTGTCCATCATCTTAATAAACGAATACGCAAACATTTCGCCAGCCTTTTGATCTACATCCACATCAACAACAACTTAACATCAACGGCGAAAGTGGTGACTCCGACGTGATCAACTAACATCAACGGCGAAACTAGTAATGCTAATAATTTTAATAAACTCAAAGTGAAGACAAAATACAAAGGTAATTTTATCATTATAATAATGGATCTTCACTAATCAAATGCCTTGTTCCTCAACAAGATAAATAATATATTTTTTAATTACTGTATTTAAAGCAAAGGCATATGATTCATTTAAAAAATGTAGCCTATTTTGTGAAGTGTGCGATCACCTTTATAATATTAGTCTTTGGCCAAAAGCAAATTGGAATACAACAATATTCTTTGTTCTGTTGTATTGTTGCAATAAACGTGATTGCAGAAATGTGTGCTTTGAGAGAAGAACATGGCAGAAGTGCAGCGTCTCGCCGTCGCGTGCAAGATGTCAGGGGCCGCGATCCTGTACAAATTCATTCAGGGTCTGCCCGACGATTTATCAGAAAAAATACAGTCATGGTTAGGTGACAAGGAGCCTGACTATACGGAGCTGATAAGACAGACGCGCGTACTGCTGAGTGCGCGAACGACAAAACATGAAGACACGGCGTTACGACAACGTGGAGACAACGCGGCCGCTCTCAGTGGGGGGGTCGCGTCCCACGCGGGATTACAAAGAGATTGAGTGCTGGACATGCAAGAAGAAAGGCCACATAGCCAGAAATTGTCCGTCGGGAAACGGTCAGCGGGAGGCTGGTGCGCCGGTAGTCTCCCGCGGGCAGGACTAAAGGCGCTGCCTAACGTGCGGGCGACAATCGGCGGGAGGAGTTTTCGAGCGCTTCTCGATACCGGTTGCTCGCGAACGGTGATCCGCGCGGGCTTATGCCCTGTGCTGTTGCCAGGAAAAATCGACATTGTGGCGGTCGACGGGAGCCGAGTGGCGTGCCGCGGGACAGCTTGGGTGAGAATGGAGCTGCTGGACAGGGTGGTGGAAGTCGACACCATTGTCATGGACCGCGTGCTTGCTGGAACGGACGTGATAGTGGGCATGGACGCCCTTGTCAAGCTGGGCGGCATTCTGATTGACGCGCAGGGGGCGCGCGCGGCCGACGCGCAGGTAGCGGCGAGCGTTGTCGCGGCCGGCACTCAGGGGGTGCGCGCAACCGATGCGCAGGTAGCGGCCGGCGCGCAGGTGGCGGCAGGCGCCATCGCGGCCGACACTCACCGGATTGCTGATAAGGACTTTGAGGCAGCATTCAGGGGGGGCAAGTGGTCAGTAAGCTGGAGGTGGAGAGAGTCCGAGCCAGAGCTTCAGTGTAACGTGGGCAGGTACAAAAACAGCGCAGGAGCGGAGGCCGAAGAGGCTTTCAAGGCCGAAGTGAGAGATTGGGTAAAGAAGGGTTGGCTGCGTCCATGGGCAGGCCCGCGAGGTGGAGTGTTGCCACTGATGGTGGTTGTCCAGAAGAACAAAGACAAAGTGCGACCGGTGCTGGACTACAGAGAGCTAAACAAATTCGTGGAATGTCACCCGGGAGCGGACATAGCAGTGTGCGACGAGACGATACGGCGTTGGAGGAGGGCCCAAGAGCCCGCCAAGATAGTTGACCTCAGATCGGCCTACCTACAAATACACGTAGATGAGACCATGTGGCAGCATCAGCAAGTCGAGTTCGAGGGCGAGCGGTATTGCCTGACGAGGCTGGGCTTCGGACTGAGCAGTGCCCCTAAAATCATGTCTTAAGATTCTAGGTTATGTTTTGGACCAGGATGACACAATAAAGGCAGGCACAGACTACTACATGGATGATATCCTGGTGAACGAAGCAATCGTGTCAGTCGACCAGGTGGAGAGACACTTGAAGAAGTTTGGGCTTCTGCCCAAGCCCGCAACAAAGCTGGAAGGTAATCGTGTGCTTGGGTTGCAGATTGAACGAGACAAAGGCGGTCGATTCCTTTTCTGCAGGGGAAATCAGATTCCGGACACACCAAAAGACAAGCTGACACGCAGGGAGTTATTCTCGATCTGAGGCATTGTTCAGGGAGCGAGGACCACCCCTCGAGCTGCTAATGGATAACGGCACAGCGTTCCACTCACGGCAGGTGGAAGAGACCTGCGAGTCTTGGGGGGTGTCCAGACGACTCCGAGCGGCCTATCGGTCGTCTGGGAATGGCATCGTAGAACGGAACCACCGCACTGTGAAGAGGACAGCAGCGAGGGCGGGCATATCTCCACTCATGGCCGTTTTCTGGCACAACCTGGCAGCTGCGGATCTGGAGTCTCACTCTCCGGCGTCTTCGGTACACGTCTACAGGTGGCGACATCCGCTGGCTGAACGCGTTCAAGGCAAAGAAGCGGTGGAGTCAGCTTTCAAGGAAGGAGGCTCCGTCCTCGTGAAGCCACCCCAGGCGAAATGTACCTCAGAGTGGAGAATAGCTAAAGTCGACAGGGTGATCTCATCGAACACTGTGTCGGTGAACGGAGTCCCGCGTCACGTATTGGACCTTCGGCATCACCCGTCACCGAGCAACCGAGACCGGACATGTTCGCCCCTAGCGGTCGGAGTTAAAGGAGCCTCGGGGAGAGCGCCTCATCCAGCAGCAGAGGACGCCGCTGCGGAGTCATCAGGCAGGCCCGAACGCAAGTGAAGGCCGCCTGCACGGCATGACGACTACGCAATGTGATGTAGACATCAGGGCGGCATATGCTCTATGGTCTGGGAGAGGGATGGCAACACCAACGATGCGGCGTAGGGGATGGAATCAAATGCGGCGCGGGGGGGTGGCAGTATTGTTGAGAGACCCGGCGTGGGAGGATATACCAACAATGAGCAAGAGACGACAACAGTAACTAAAAGAGAGTGTCTGCCCACAAGGCAGTCACGCAAAGAGACCCGTAGGAGAGAATACCGCGAGACCCAAACGGGATGGGCGTATTAGTTGGAACTATCCATATTGGATAGTTCCAACTAACGTTGATTTTTTCATAAGCAGTTGTGTTGCTAGGGATTTGCTTGTAAAGAAGTTGTCTGTGGTTACAGTTTTTCCGCAACCCGTAAATGGTTCCATGAGTTCGAGTACTACATATTCAGTGAGTGGTACTGAAGAGGGCCTATTTTCATATTTTTCTAGATATGAAATTGCATTTATGATGTATTTGCTATCGAAATCAGATGCTCACCAAGATTTGATTCCAAATTTATCAGGCTTGTTAGGCATGTATTTCGTAAATCTATATCTCACTTTAGTTGGAAAGAACTGTTCGTCTACAGCAGAGGTTCTCAACCTTTTATTGACCACCGCCCCCTTGACAAGAAAAAAAATTCAAAACGCCCCCTTTGACATAATAGTTATAATTATACCAATTTTATTTCTGTATATTATTTATTAACACATTGTTTGCGGGTCGCATGTTAAGTCGTCTTTGGTCGACTAGTACTAGAGCGCGGGTCGCATATAAATATGTTCGCGCGAAATGTCACGAAAAACGCCCCCCCCCCCCCACGCACAGTTCCGCGCCTGCATACAATTTGTTAAATTATATCTATTTCTGAGGACGCCAATCTGTAAGCGTTGTTGGATGAAGATGATACGCAAACACAACATCAATTTGCGGAAGGGCCTAGTCCACATAATCGAGTTTTTTTGATCATTTTCTAGTCCGTTTTGCGAAAAATCCATTGCACTAATCGAAAAAATTTAAATGCTTAAAGTTTGATACATTCCTTCTTCCTAATAAAATATATTTTTATTTCTTATAAATTTACTATTAATGTGATAAAAAAAAAAAATTCCGATTGAAGTGTAGGAATTTGGAGATTCATCTGGCCGATTTTACAAGAGTCCTAAACATTTAAAAGTTTTTTTTTTTAATTGAAATTAAAAGATTAAATATAAACCATGTGCGCCATTTTATTTTAAAAATTAAAAAAAAAAAATCTTTAACAAACTTTGGTTTTGAAAAGTCGTCATTTTATCCAATTTTTCAACATCTTCATGATTTTATTTTACCCTTAAAATGGACGTTAATTAAATAATAAAAAATAGATAAATATAATTTATAGTTTTTTTAATACTCTGTAAAAAAATCAATTTTCGATATAGCAAAATAAAGTGACAATTAAATTAATTAAATGACACGATTGGACTGTCTCTGGTGTCTGGTTGGCAAACTAAAACTCCACAAAATGTTGGACTCCACGACGCTCTCTCCGCGCCCCTCAGCCACTTCGAATCAACTTCAACGCTAAAACAAATACCCGATGCACTTTTTGGACACCCTGTTAGCGTGTTATCAACAATTTTCGTTCCAGATTAGAAGAGTATCAGCAGAGTAACGGTCACCGTTTGGATAACATCATCTTTTCGAAATATTTTTCCATTTTGTATACTTATAATCAACAATAAAAAAAATACTCGATTACTAGTAGTTTTGCTGAACTAACAAATACCCGATACTCTTTTTGGACACACTGTACTTGTTTATGTTTATTTGTTATAACAAAACCAAGTCCAACTAGACTGGCATTCAGTTTCCAATTGAAAGCTACGCTAGAGACCTCTGTGAATTAAAGGGGAGTTTGGGTAGGAAGACCGCTCTTAAGTAAAAATTGTAATTAATGATTTTTGTCATTAAACCCTCTCTTGAAGATCATAAGGTTGTTTGTATTGGTAAATACAAACAAAAGATCTAAAATGAATGCCTCGAGGAGCAGTGTAAATGAAGTGCAAGCCTTAAATTTGCATTTCCTGAATTTCAGGAATACATAAACTTGCATTATTTATTTTGAGAACACTTCATCAGGTAAAATAGGTTGGATGTAAACTTCGTAAATGTTATCTTTGAAAGTGATTAAAGTAAAAATACCGGCGAGTGCAGAGTACATACACGCAGTGAGTGCAAGTATCTCAAATACCTTTGTCCGTAAAGCATAGTTGATAAAGCATCACCTGGGATCAAGTCTCGGTGGCTTAAAGATAACCTTAGATATAAAAGAAAAATCTCTTGTTGAGGGACAAGGCATTTGTTTGGTGAAGATCCATTTTTTAGTAATGATTTCAAATAACTTTTTATAATTTCTTCACGTTGAGTTTATTTTAACATTTATGCATGACTGGTTTCAATCAAAAGACTTGGTCATCATCAGATGCAGAACAAAACTGATGTTTTCGACGTTTTTGACTCGGTGGAATTCGATTATATATTTTATTAGAAAATAATTTTTTTCAGTGATTAAAGCATAGCTTGATATTGGTGAAACTAGTTGCTTTATATGATTAAGCATATTTTTTCACACATTGAAAACGATTAAAGAAAACTCTCAGAAAATATCATCGTGACTTGTGAGGGATTCGAACCCACATCCCCAAGCTTTCATGGCCGGTGCATTTATCCAACTATGCTAACGAGCCACTGCAATTTAGTGAGAATTTTTAATAATCATATTCTACATATGAACTAATATGCTCGGGCTAATCAATATTTAATGATTTGCAAACACTGGACTTTTTAATTAAAGTAACAAGTGAAGCATTTTTATATCCAGGATCTGGTTATTATTATTTTTAAAATCTATTGATGTTTAGCCGAGACGCGCACCATTCAATTATATTAATTTAGGGATGTGGGTTCGAATCCCTCACAAGTCACGATGATATTTTCTGAGAGTTTTCTTTAATCGTTTTCAATGTGTGAAAAAATATGCTTAATCATATAAATATACTAATACCTGCATGGGTAAATAAATACGCATCCTGATTAACATTAATCTAAATTAATATGAAACTAGTTGCGTTAAACTAGATTAAAAATATTTTTCATTAAATAAAAAATATACCATTTACAGTTTAGACCGGTCTGTGAGTCTCAATGCCGATATTGTAGAGACATCAACAGACAGTAACGACACATAATAATGAACTGTTAACTAAATTAAAATTATTTATTAACAAAAAAATAAAATAAAGATAAAAATAAATATGTCTAGGGTGAACCAAATGTAAAAAAAAAGAAATAATACTCTTAAGCTGACTAGAGCTTAACACAGATGCTGATTTCTAAGTCTATAGTAAAACAACCCTTTTTGTGTCATTGGCGATGAAGCTAGCAGAGGGCAACGGCAGAATTTAAGCGACAATTCTAACAATGATACTATTTCACTAAATATAAACATTTAAAATTAAAATAAAAACAAAATCATGATTAAAATTATTTTATTAGTATCTACCTGTGGACTTATTTAGACGTCCACAGGCAGCAAGCCTTCTTCTTGCAGGGCTCGGAGCAGCCAGGGAAGGGTAATGAGGTACTGGGCGACATCAACCACCTCCACAGCAGTGGGCTTCAGGGCCCCGTAAGCATCCACCAGCGCCAGCGTGCGCTCCTGCAGCTTGGGAGAGAGTTCTGTGGGGAAGCCCGCGAGGTGGCAGAGCGGGGCAAGCGCGGGCAGGAATTCAATGTGCTCGCTCAGGCCCTTGCGAATGTCAGAGAAGTGGACACTCTCACTGTTGCCATAGTCCAGGAACATGAGCAGGACGTCTTCATCTTGACATTTGATGGCAGCGGCCCGGTACCAGCATCCGTCTGCAGGAATGTAATACTGAATGATCCGAGTGCTTACTTGATATAATTGAATAAACGTTATTTTTGTGGTTTTTTCACCATTTTCATTGTTGTTTCGCCAACCTTTCTTGATGACATTTTCAAACAAAGTGCAAATAAGAAAATGTGTGAAAGGTTGGCGAAACCGATCACAAAGAAAAACAAAAAGTGGAACAATCACAATTTTTTTTAATTTAAGAATATCAAAATAGAATTCCATCAGGCACTTTCTGTCAGAAATATAGAATATATCAGTTACTTAGCAAAAAGGTGGCAGTCAAGCAGGCAGCGCAGCGAGCTAAACCAGCTCTGGTTGCTTTCAATGAAACTTACATTTTAATAACATGTATTTAGATTTTTTTGTATTTGTTTGAAACCTGGTGTCTTTAATGCTGGAATAGAGTTGATAGTCACAAAATGCTCAAAATAGCACTAGGAACAATTTTTTTTAAATTTACATTAATTTTAACAATAATCATATGTAATGTATACTTGAAGAGACAAACGCCACCTTATCTCGAAATGAAAATAAGCCTCTCTTTATTGACGATTGATGTTCTTTTTGAAAAGAATAGCCAAAGCCACTCGCTTGGCCAATGGGGCAATGTGTTAAATGGTACAGCAGACTACCTGTGAACTTGGCCATGCAGACTTCATGGGGGCGCGGCATGTAAGGCCCTGAGGTTTGCTCGCAGTACTCCTTTATCTAAAACAAACCGTCACGCTAATCACAGACTCACTGAGACCACGCCCCTTACAAAACCAAAATAATGAAACAGATACAATAATATATACTGGAATGCAGAAGTCGCCAAACATCTTATGAGGGGGGAAGGCAAAATGCGCATTTAATTTGTTGCATAATATTTGATGGAGTGCACGATAGTTCGCCACAACCAAAAGAAAATACACATGTCTGACCAGGAAGACCATTGAAATACACCAGCCATTTGATGACATCAAAAGATGACAGAAGAAGACCAGGAGACTGCCAACTCTAAGAGCGCTTTACACTGGAAATAGTTTCTTACTTTTATTAATTCATGCAAATGTAAAATTTTAATCAATATTGTATCCTTGATAATGTCTCAAGTACCGGAGCCAACACATCATTGCATTGACATGGGTCAAAAACACACCTGCACACGGTGACGGCTGCCGGAGAACAGATATCTTTCTGGCATAGCATAGCAACAATAGATAGACTATGGTTGCTATGATTTACACGATAACTCCACTGGCCAGACGCATTATTAGAGAACCCAAATGAGATCATTGATTCACTCTCGTAAGACTCCAGGGTCGAGGGTAGTGGCGTACCTGCAGCTTTTGGGTCAGTCTCCAATTTACTGCCCTTTCAATCAGTCATAAAGTTAATCAAAATCAAGTATACTTATAATCAATTATTTTATTGATTACATTATTATAATTTTATTTAATAAAAATATTAAAAGTTGCGACCCCAAAATATGTATGCCTGAGGTGGACTGGCCCCATCACCACCTCTAGGTACACCACCAGTCGAGGGTGAACGAGTGATATTTGAAGCAAGTGTGGTTTTGTTTCTGCGGCAACAGTGGGTTGTGAATTTGTGGATGTCATTTATAATTTTAAATTTCAAGCTTAGACCTTATCATATTAGTTACTAAAATTTAAATACTCAGACTCCTTGTTGAAGTTGTGAGTGAAAAGGTACAGGAATGATACCTCGACAGATAGCAGTTTCAACAGCTCATCCGCAGCCGCATCCAGCACGGCACAGGACAACAATCTCATGCGAAGCATGGAGTAGTCGCGCACGACAAGAGTGTCTCCGAGCTTCAAACGCACATACTCCAGGTCACACGTCATGTACGCAGGCAGCGTCAGCAGCGAGCGACCACGCTCTTGCAAGCTCTGCCACCGTGGTGTGCTGAGCTGCGTGAGGCGCCGCGCTAAGTCGCCCTGCTCTCCCACGAGCACAGCTCCCGCCGGCCCTAGACTGGTCAGGCGCATTTTCGTGCGGCGCTCAGCTAGTGTGGTCACATAGGCCACAGCAGAAGGGGTGAAACGCTCCGTGTTGGCCAGGCGCAGGCGGTGCACAAGCAACGCTCCTCGGGCGCGCTTGCCCGGCTCCCGCATGGTCTGTACAGGGACCACCGCCTGAACACCTGCACAACCAAGCAAAACTTACAATCTGAGCAGGACGAAATCTATTGAAATTCTTCACTCCGCTAGAGCCGTTTTAAAGAGGTCTGAGATATATTTATGTGTTTTACTAAACTTTATCGGTAATTATTTTTAAGAGTAATTTAAAGACAGACAGGCAATTTGAGGCAAGGTCTAAATTTTCCTAAAGTACGACTTTGAAATTACATGGAAAGGGTCCTCACAGTATGTTATGCACTACTTGAACATTAAAAAAACAGTTTCCGAACCTAATGTCCTAGCCTCGATAAATCTGCAAGCTAGTTTTGAAAAAAAGTTTTAAAAAAGATACACGCTAGATTTATTGCTCTTAACACATTGTATGCGGGGCTCATGTTAAGTCGCTTTTGGTCGACTAGTACTAGAGCGCGGGTCGCATATAAATGTGTTTTTGATAGACTGGCGGTCGCTTGTAAATATACGTCTGTACGAACTAGTGCACTGTTTGTATGGCGTCACTTAAGTTGGAACTACCCAGGTAAAAAGAACATTGGGGTAGTTTTTGGTTAGCGACACATTTGTTGCGTTGAGATAACGGTACATACCTGAACGGTGCCTACCTGACCCTACTAGCGGTCGTATGTTTCTCCAAGGTTGGTTTTACATTATAATCTACGTATTTTGTTTGAAAATTTTGCATAAAAATTATATTATGTTTGTGATGGTGAAAAAATCCTAAAAACTTTTTCTTTGTGCCTTTTATATCAGACGGTTGACTTTTTTTGGTTTTTTATTTACTTACTACGGGAGAAGGCCCTCCTCAAAATCCAGGACCATCTACATCGATGGCCAGCAGACGTCGTGATCCCCAGGAAGATCCATGGATATGAGGAAACTCACAGTCGAAAAACTCGTAGGAATGGGAAAAAAAAAACATTCAGAGACAATGTCGTGTATGCGCGGTAAAGGCAAATGTTTTGAAAGATATCACACTCTCAAACATTATTGATTCTTTTTATGTTTATGTTAACATTTTTTGTATAAAATTTTGAAATAAAGTTTAAAAAACGAATTTTTTTTTTCAATTTCCTTGAAAAAAAAAAACCTATGGTCGAATGTAGAATTTATGCCTACAGAACTGTGAATAAAACAATTATAAGTAATACAAAAAAAGAAATATAAAAATCAAATGAGTATTTTCCAAGTTATCGCAATTTACCCAAATGTTTAATTTCGCGCGAAATTCCACGCATAGGTCCGCGGCGCATGTCGCCCGCATACAATGTGTTAATAGAGATTTAAAATTTTATTTTTTAAATATCCTGAAACGTTTAATCATTAGGTACATTTTATTAAAAAATGTGAAGAGGCTTCTTCTTGCATGATGGAACAAAATATATTATATACCATTTGTTTAGACATGAACGTCTTACTAGATATCGACTTACCGAGGTCCAAGAATACGACCTTGCAGGTGTCGCCTAGATTCGCTATCACCATGGCGCGGAACATACCATCGTCACCGAAGGGTGCCACCACCACACTATGCACGCTCGGAGGCCGTTTCAGCACCGGCGCTGCACAAAAAGTCATCGCTAAAATTCCCAGCAAACAAATGATAAATGTCAGCTATAATATTACCATTGAAGCTCACCATCTACAGCCTCATGACCAATATCCATGACAAGAGCATCATACTGGCGCCGATCAGCATCTGCAGCCGAGCGGACCTGTACCTTGCCCATGTTTTCCGCCGTCATGAGTATCACCTCCGATCCCTCCTCCAGCTTCACTCGGTTTAAAGACTTCACATGCAGCTCGGCAACCTCGCTGCAGGTCGGCACCCACAATGACAGTCGGCCCTCTATCTTCTCTCTGTCTCTTTTGATAGTAGGCTCTAGTCGCACGCGCACATCCTTGTCATTCTTGTCCAGCACCGTGGCCCAGAACACTTTGCCGGGTGCGAGAGGCAAAGTGGAAGTACGCAGCACACAAGCAAAGGCAGGGAGATGCGCCAGCGCAGGCGGCAAAGGCCCGGGTTGGGTGGCGAAACTGAAATAGCCCTCATCCAGCAGTGCCCAAGTGCTATCCGCGCGTGTCGCCCTATAGCGGCCGTGCTCTGTCTGTACCGACACCACCTCATTGACTCCGGGCCTGTCAAATTAAAGTAGTCATTGAATCCCAAACGACAACCTTACCCGTCAGCTCGAGATCCACCTGGTACTTACATATAAGGGACTTGGGGAGCCTCTAAATTTGCTAGTCGCTTGTAGTCACTTTTGGCAGAGTCCGGCAACGTGGAGACCACCATTCCTCCCTCGATTGCGCTCTGCACCATGAGAGTAAACCTTGTGCCTTTTGCCAGATTTGAGGCTAAAAATCCGCTGAAACAGAGGAAAGTTGGGTCAGCCCTCTACCGGAGGAACCTCCAGGCCAGTAGAATTGAATATATTGAATATAAAATAAATTATATCTACTATCAAATTACAATAAAAAATCAAGCAAAAGATAATGAGTTTTAACTTGAATGAAAAGATATCATATTTAAACTAAAATTGTATGTGCATTGATGCATATTTGGACGCTGTAGTCTTGCGCTCACATGCTCTGGTAGGTGGGGCCACGATCAGCCTGGGGTCTCCTGGGGATAATTTGTGTTGCCTCGTTCTCAAGTCTCTCTGGGAACTTTTTGGACTCCTGCAAGAAAATGTCTCAGAATAAATTTGTAATTTGACAATTCCGGCCATTTACATTGATCAGAATACGCTAGACGTGATATATCTGGGACAAAAAACATTGCAAATCCTGCAAAAACGCTTTGTTCATGGTACTAGCCCCGAGAAGCTGTTCCGTTAGGTCAGAATATTTAGTCCGCAAAAAACTGAGTAGAAGCACTGCATTGATTTAAAATGTTTGGGATTGAGACTGATAAAATGTAACGGATGCTTTAAAACTAGCTTAAAAGTCTACACTACTCAGGGGTTTTTGGGGAGTAAAAACAAGAAATGCCAAAAATATTACTTCATGCTTAAGAGTAAATACTTTACTTTCTGAAATAAAAATTTCATGTAGATCAAGTGTCAGATTAATCTATTACATAATACATCATGTCACATTCATCTGTTCATCACATCATATGTCGGATTAATCTGTTACATGATGATCACGTATCAGATTCATATGTTACATGGTGATTCAAATTTAGGACAATCATATCAATCAAGGATCAGTGTCGAGTACACCTGATCCTTGGCCACGGCACCTGGAGTATAGTCCAGGTGAACCAGTTTGTTTTTAATTCTGCTAAATTATATTTTCGTCCCTAAGAAAAACCCTACGAGAAAAAAAATGAAACAAAAGACAAAAATGTACCTGAGAGGTCTGCGGCGGAAGAGATTGGCATTGATTCTTCTGGGGATACTTTTTGTTGATGCGCTGCTCTGAGAATTGATTGCTCAATGGTTTTTTGGGACAACTACTCTCTTTCTTGTTGGAGTGCTGAGCCAATCGAGGGTCAGGGGGATCCTGCTGATTCGCCGGCTTCTGCCACGTCTCATGACTCGGCCACTCATCAGAGATCCCGGTCTGCTGTGGCCAGTAATACCGATGTTCATGAGTTTTTAATAGAATTTCTGTTTAAGCACAATTGATTATCCTGACAGCCGTCATTGAATGAGTGACAAGCAACGAGTCAGAAACTCTGCATGTAAGATTACCAGCTATTACAGGGTCCAATCAGACTCAGTTTCAGTGGCATGCAGTCCATAAAAACAGGAAATACAATATCAATTGTTTTAAAGTAATTTAAACTCGAGTAAATATTTTAAATTCACAGACGTAGAACCTGTTGAGCTCTGAAAATATATTAAATCTGAAATTGATATTAATAAGGAATATAGGTGTTTATAAGGGATCAACTGCTGTTTTGTTTGTAAAAACCGTAGCAACCGTAACTGACAATTAGTAGCAGTGGTGTGCAATTCATACAAATAGGAAAGTAGTCAACTCCTTATAAAAGTATATATTATAAATTAAATATAATACAAATCATAAGTAAATATGATATATAATTTATTGTGGATAACTTTTAAAGGGAATCCACTCAGTACTGACTGCGGTGGATATGCAGTGAATGCAAAATCTTAGCAAGCAATTTTATCAATTAACTAGAGATTAAATGCTTAACAAGCATCAAAATCTGTCAGAAGGCAGGTCCATCATGAGATTCGGAGACGGGTGAAGCCCAGATTGGAGACACCAAGTCCAAATGGTAGGAAGCACTCACCAAACGATGATCCAGGCTCTTCACCGTGTGAGGGGACCTGCAACAAACAAAGGACATGACAGATAGCAGAGAAGACTCACTCGCCAGATCCTAGATTCACGATACCACCATCAAATTTTGTAAAAATTATGGGATAACTTGTAATCCATAAATTAAAATTTACATGGGAAGCAAAAAATAATTGGTTAGCACCATTTCTTGACATTAAATATTGTTGACCATTTGAATCATATAGCCAAATTTTGTACAGACGACTATTGGATATTGAATAAAATCACATTTTTCCCCATACAGACTTTAATTAACCTACAAACAATCTGTTTTGTATGTTAATAGTTTTTATGAAACAATGTGAAAAATCTACAATTCATTTCCAACACCATGAACCCTCCACAACCAACCAAAACCTTTATATGTTACATGCTAGTACAACAGCACCCAGGCCTGACAAATATTTGATGACTTGTGAACATTCTTACATACTATTATATAGTAATTAAAATGCTCATCAATAGGGCCATTATTGGTTAAAGATATATTCATATACACAAAAATATACATACCCATATCCATATTCATATTTATACTCATATTCATATTCAGATAAACATATATACATACTATACACATTGATGTGTGGTGAAAGCAAGCAACGTATGCAAGGGTGGATGATAATGTGGTCTGTTTCTGGTGAACCAAGAAGCATGACTGTTTGTTTCTGGTAAGCAGTACCATACCACGTTTATACAGATGCAATGTCTTAAGTAGATCATAATATCCTAAAATGACAAGCAGGCTCTGAGCCACAAAGATGTTGCGGAAGCATCTCGCCCCCAACTGATGGCTCTCTGCTTTGGGTGCGGAGGTATACTTACTTAACTTGCTCAAATTTCTTAAGCGCAGGTATCTGTAAAATAACAATCAATTTAACTATAATCACAGAAACACAGATGATCAACAAATTCACATTTTTCACGGACTTCACGGACTGTAAATTCAACACATGTTTGTTTTGTAGTTTGATTGGTAAGATAATTCAAACCGGTCTGAAGTATGAACTTAACCTTCATTTTTTTAATTAGGTTTTTAAACAATAACAAACATGTGAGAGAATTATGTTTGTACTTTACATGCAACCCTTAAATGCAATTGTTTCAGCTACTATGGTGGATTGAGTCCATTCTATAATCACAAATAGGAGGCATCTTTACCTCTTCGATGCTCATGCTGAGGTACGTCGGCGGCATACCCAGCTGTCTCTTCATCACACTTTCGGCTGCTCTGAAACGTTAACAGCTCACATTAACACACAGCCAGAATAAAAATACTTCATTTTCAACATACTCCGGCTCATTAGTCCTGCATTCTCTGTTATTGGAGAAATCTTCAATGTTTTTAAGTTTTTAAAAGGTTAAGGTAATATTTCTTTGAACAAATTCAGTGCCCTCGACTGCAGGTGAATGCAAACATTAGGAAAGGTGAACTTTCCTCATGTTTTCGGAAACGTTGATTGAAATATTAATTTTGCAGTCTTTATTCAATTGATTTGATGGGAGTAAAGTGTGAGCATACCCAGTCCAAATTTATGTTATGACGTTTTGAACCAAATAAATAATATATAATGAATGTCACAGAACTCATTACTGTATGTTTTATGTACTAGTTTTAAATTGTTGTATTTTCGTATGGTTTTGTAGGTAGCTCAGAAATACACTGACAGATGCCAATTTTTTTTTGTTGGCTTTGGATTGAGACAGGTGGTTATTGAGAGCCGGCAGACTCGGATACATAGTGAATATTTATTTTTCCATCTTTGTTTATTCCAGTTTATAACTAATATTTCAAATGAACGCCTACTTTATCAACTTATCTCATCACACGCCGTATTCCTATTTTATCTGTATCTACTCACTCATAAGTGCGGTAAATAGTCTCCACGGTGAACTCAGGCTGAGTGATGTGGATATTCACCATATCGTCAGGGTTATCCGGCTGCATCTCTCGGTTCATGTGCACGTACACCGAACCGCGGCATCGCAACAAGTAATTTACTTCGTCCCTGCAAGAAAACATAATGTCCTCAGAAGAAAATAGAATGTCTTTCTCTTCGCACACAATAACATACAAATAATACATCCGGACGCCCTCACCCTGCTCTCGATGTGCGGGAAGTTCCACTCATGGCGACGTCAGGATAAATGGTAGGAGACATTTGACGAACGAGCAACGCGTACTTGGCTGGAAATTGAGTAAATACAAACTGAAGTCAATTGTTCAGCTGTATATGTTCAAATAACTTTAAATTTTATAATTGTATCAAATTTTTCGCATTTTTAAAAGTAAATACTCTACGAAACGTCATACCTCACGGCCAGTGATGCGGCGGAAGTCCTAAACCGGCAAGATCTCTGCGGGAATGTGTCCCCGTTCACAACAGAGGTAACAACAGAAACCAAGTCGCCAGCCTAAGCCCTCAGTCGAGTCGCACAATACAAACTACACAGGCGGAGTGCTGCCAGTCAGAATAATAGATTATATTTATAAAAAAGTATTTATTATTAAAACAAAAAATTATTTATCGATAAAATTAGAATATGCATTCCCTGAAAGTGTGTAAATTAATCTGAGGAAATTTTGAAGGTATCAGGATATAAAAGTGAAAAATATGTTTTAAACTCTTTTTTTAGAGCAGGCAAGTTTAAATGAATAGACAATTATTTAGCAGAAGAAGAAGACGCAAACGTCAGACGTCGGACTGTCAGTCGGCAAAGAGCCGAATATTGTATTTGTTTTTGTTTCGTCCGAAGCTGCTGTGTTGGAGAATGTTGACACCAGAAATGCAGGACACGGGGAGCCATAGCCTCGAGCGTCCCTGATTCAGTATAATTTAGCTGTGAAATGAATCAACTAGATGACAAATGGGTGCGTCGGTTCACGACGGACGCTACTGCCAAGCACAAGAATGGGTTCACCATCTATAAAATAACATCTTACGTGAGTTATCAGCTCTTCTTGTGATAACCTCTACCTTATACCTCTCATAAATATTTGTTATAAGAATTTTAATCGGATATCGAACCTAAAAAACTAAATATTTATGTATTGCACTAAAGCTATAATATAATTTAATTTATTTTCACGAGATTTCATGTTAATTGAAGTTCTAAGAAGTAAATACCATTTCTGCCTTTAATACTGAGAAAATGTTGCGTTTTTACTATCTCAGTGTGAACACTTTTTTTTTTTTTTTAATATCAAAAAACGAAAATCTCTAAAATTTTGCGATTTTCTCTAAGCAATATTAACGTCCATATTCAGAGTCTCGCAGTTCAAGTGTTAGATTGTATGTAGAACTTTATACCAAAGCACTAAATTCTTTTAGAGATCATTAGTAAATTCATAATCAATCTCAGCATTTTATGTTGATTGATTAACACATGAAATGACAAATTATTGGCCCTAATTTCTCTGCAGTATTATTAGTGAATATGGTCTTTGGAAATCTTCAGTAGACAAATGTTTCCAGATCTTTCCACGAGCGTCACCCGAGGCGGTGACGGCCCTGTCGGTGTGGAAGCGCTACAGCGAGCTGCAGCGGCTGCAGCGATCCATGAAGCGCCTGCACCAGCGCCTACAGCTGCCGGGCACCTGCCCTGCCTTTACCAAGTGGAGCTACTTCAAGCGCCTGGACCCGGCTGTGGTAGCTGATCGCCGGCGCGCCTCTCTATGCCTTCTGGACTTCATCGCTCACCATCCGCCACTTTTCACCAGCCTAGACTTTGTAAAATTCTTTCATGTTAGTTAAATCATATACTAATGCTGTTTAATGTTGTTTATTTAAAAGGCAAAATTGTTTTCACTACATGCAGGATATTTCAAGGTCAGATTATCTGAACGAAGGGTAATAATAAAACCAATAATAGTTAGGTTTTGTCTGTATTCTTTTGAATTGGTTTGGTATTTGTTGAATTCTTGAGTGTTGGGCTACTTGAGGCTCGAGATCCAACGTTTTAGTCCCCGTGCATCCATTTTCAGGGATTCAAAAATGAAATTAGGAATCTAAATCCCTGAAGATGGTCCCAGCATGAGGACTAAAACGTCTGATTATAGGCATCAAGCAGCCTAAAACCCAAGAGACCGAATCAACTTACTTAGATACTTGATATTTTTGCTTGCAATTGGCAGTCTTCATACCCGGAACCCCTGAGCTCCGAGCAGAGCTGTGGGGAAGGAATCAGCAATATCCTGGCCATCCGCTCCTCTCTGCTGCTGCCTGCTGAGACCACTGGGCCCCTGGAGTACCCCAGCTCTGAGGAGGACTCGCTGTCTACGGCTGAGTCGCGCAGCCAAGGTAATATCATGAATATTTTCTGAATGAATCTTGGATATTTATGATACTAAGAGTGTGTGACACACTTACACTGACAAATATTTGATATTTTTTTTTTTTAAAGGGTTAAAATGTGGTTGATATATTATTTTGAATAATTTGAATGCAGAGACGTTAATACATTCTATAAGTGATTAGAATTATTTTAATTCTATAATTCTGACAAACACATATATTCAATATTTTTGACAGAACAGACTGTATCATCATCGTCATGCACAAACTTACTCCAAAATACAAAATAAATATGCTTTAAGTCAAATTGAGAAAACAAAATAAAATCTAAATATTAAAAAAACGTTTGTATTTAACTTATTCAATATGTTATCAATTCACATATGAAATGGCGAGATAAATCCTTGAATTTTTTTTTCTAGGCACAATTGAGCTATAATGTCGTGACTGAGCGAGAATTTGAATTTTTATGTAAAAGTGCAAAATCAAAATAAATTGATTTATCTAAACCAAATCTGCCTCTCCTGGTGCCCCCAATAGTATCAATTGTTGTTCACAGCTTTGTTAAAATCGATTACCCTCAATGTACCTTCTGTTGTTCTATTTTTGTTTACTTTCATTCCAGTTTCAACTTTGGACACGTGGAGTATGGACAGTTCCATCATCCTCAAGAACTCGTCTATTCTCTCATCAAACAGCAAGCAGTCTCAATCCAAAAGCTTGTCCGGTCACCCAGAGAGCACCGGTATGGTGGAGAACGTTGCCAAGATCCTCATTGTTAGCCCGAGTGGCGACTCTGGCGGTGAGGCGCACGCAGATCACTCTTCAAACCCTAACGTTGATATTCTGACGGAAACTTCTACTTTACATCAAAATCAACCGATCAGATTAAATTTACCTGATTTGATCTCTTTCAACAGCAATGCGAAGAATCTCATGGACACTTCGATGTGTAGTCTGGATTCATCAAATGATAGTCTTTTAAGTTTCTCGGATTCAGCATCAGTCGTTGCCGCTCGCTACATTGAAATCAACCAAAAAATTAATGCCATAGACTCTAATGATTATACAGACAGCGCTGGAGCGAAGAGCGAGTCTATGTCAGAGACAAACCTTACAGTATCGTCATCGCAGAGTGTTTCCAGTTTTTTTATTGATCGGAACGAGTTCAATTCGGCTGATAAGAATAGCCGAGGGAGGAAAAAAAAGGAAACAGCCACTAAGACCCTTGGAGGGAAACTGTCTATAGGTGAGTGTGAAGCGTCCTTGGAAACTGACAACTCCTCCTTGGACCTGCAGGAGAGCTACGTGCTTGAGGCAGGACTCCTTCTAAGCCTCGGCGCGCGCAGTGAAGCCGGAGGAGAGCATCGTAAGGCTTTCCACTGCTACAAGGCGGCCATTGAGAAAATGCTCACAGGAGTGCAAGGTAAGGATGATTTATATTACAAAATAGAGTGCTTTTCAATAAAACAGATGAAAATTGGTAAAATATTTCTTGGGTGTTGAGCTGCCTCTATTTGAAGTTCTTTGTTCAGGATTGTAGTTTTAGAACTACAGCCATCTTTTAATTTTTTTAATGCCAAGCCATTAGCAAGCTTGTGGTTTAAAATAAATGACTTTGTACTTGTAAATTTATTATTATACTATATATTTCAGATGATACAAACGACCTAAGAAGGCAGTTTGTAAAGGACAGAACTGCAAAGTACCTCTCCTACGCCGAGAAGATCTACACCAAATATTTGAATGATCCTGAAAATAAGGTTTTTTATATCGAAAGTTACTTTTGCCTCTATTTATAAATTTTAAGTGGTTATACTTTATATTTCGTCTTTTATAATTTTGCTTTCTGATTGGACAATGATTTGATGAATGAGATCAAAATTGATTGACATTGGAAAAAATATGTAAATGCAATAAAAATCCATTCATTTAATATTAATATAGACGGAAAGTCTTGTTGATGCTCCTGTCGCCCGTGAAGCATCAGCTCTACGACTGGACTACGAGCACCTGCGCGACTACCGAGTCTTGGGGCTACTCGCTCCACAAGTGATGCTTGTGCTCTGCTCTCGCACTCAGGCCTGCCGAGCCATCAAGGTAAAGTATAATTTTTTGTGTCTAGACAGATAAAGACCGCTCGTGAAGATGTGCGAATTCTTAGAAAGCGATTTCTTAGAAATAGAGAGGAAGGGGTAAAGAACAGCATTATCAAGTTAAAAAATGTCATTTTAAGTGAAGTCTACAACTGATTGGCGCTGCTGATAAGATTTATTTACAATATGCCACACTGTAGAAACTGATAAATGTGGAAACATATATAATTTTCAAATGTGGCATTAATAAATTATATTGGCAAGTTAAAAGGAATAGAATATGCAGCCTATTCTCCAAACCTGCGCTTTGTAAATTAACTTTTGTTTCTTCATTAACTTAACCAAGTTATGATGGTCGCAGGTAATCCAGAAAGCTCCAAATTACGTGGCAGATGAAGATTATTTCACACATCCCCCGTGTGAAGTCAGCCAACCTGTCCTGCCCTTGGGTGTGCCGTACATGGTGCGTTTGGAGGCTTACATTGAGACTCCACATCGGCTCTTCCTGGTCTTGCAGTATGCCTCCGGAGGTCGGCTGCTGGATTATGTGGACGCCTACTCTTCTCCTGTTGGCCCTGCGCCCCGCTCACCTCCTACCACCATAGATGAGGAAGTCCATCATGACAAGAAACCTGAAGAATCTGATGAGGTAGACCTGTCTCTGTCCGTGACAGATATGGTCATCAAATCTCAGAGACTGCTGCTGAACGTAGACGAAGCTTTGGCAGGGCGAGTTTCCTATAATAAAGTCAAAGAGAGTCTTCAGCAGCCAGTAAAACCTGCGGAGTGTCAGCAGGTCCACCCACAAAGCAGGCTGGACTTTTCGGGTGAGGGCGACGGCAACAAATTCCATGTAAGCATTTCATGTATCTCTTTTTATATTAAGACGCCTCTTAATCTTAAAAATACTGTGACATGCAGTCCATATAAGCAATGATGCGCTGCTTGCATTTATATATCTTTTCATAATTTTAGAAATAATTTTTTTAATATCTTAATATTGTTTTATTGATTGGATATGCTCTAAAAATGTATGCAACCAACATTTGAAAGCAATTTTCAGAGTTATCATTATACTAGTAATGTAGCCCGTCACAAAATGACGAATTTGATGAACGATGCGTCTAAATTCTCGCGGTTAACGACATCTCGCGGCGAAGAAGTGAATTATATAATTAAAGTTTAGCTAAAGCATATTTTAAAGTTTATGAATGAAAATATTATCCTATCGTCTTGAAATTCGGCACATAGCTGCGGAAAAATTTACTTAACTTATGTGCAAAAAATCAGCGTTGTATCTTTTAAGATATTCTATACAGAACGGAAAAATGAAACATACATACAAACATACAAATAAACACACAATGGCTATTATTATAGTAGATAATAATCTGGTTTCAATTAATTTAATATTATTTGTAGTGACCTTGTGATTCCTCTGTTAAGCAGATAAAATTAGCGCTGATGGGCTTTCAACCAAGTTCATGGATTGTGGATTCGGGTTTTTCTAAGAGGTTGAGAGAGTTTTAAAGGCCAGACACACTGAGGGTTGCAAGTTCCTAAACTCCACTCATTTCACTGCACCGGTCTCTGAATTTTATGATGAGCTTGATTTCAGCTTCCAGCTAGAGATTCCCATAAAAGCCAAGCCCTAAATCTCCTCTCTCTATACGATCTTTGGTAGGTATCGAGAAGTCGTCGATCGCTGCCCGTACAGCAACTGCGACGCTGGGCCGCAGAACTGGTCATCGCAGTGGAACATCTTCACCTTCAGGGTGTCATTATCGGGTGAGAGTATCTGAACTTATCAATCATTTTGTTTGTACAATAGAAACTAGTCAAGCATTCAGTATCAATGATCCGAACTTCTTCCACCTTTTGAAAAAACTAAGTTTATTTGGAAATCTAGGATGTGGAAACAATTAAACAGAATTGAAAAAAAATAATAATACTTATTGTTCCACAAGAGTTGGATCCTGGAACCCCATAGGGGTTTTTGATTCGTTTGGATGCAAGGACCCGTGTGGCTCATATTGAAGTGTGCAGGGAGCTGCGCGGTGAGGACCTGCTCCTGGGGGAGCGCGGCTGCGTGGCATTATCGTACCGAGTGGGGCGCATGCGCGGCTCGTGGGGCTCATGGGGTCCAGTCCAGGGGCTGGGTCCGGGCCCCCCGCCTGCTGCATTACCGCCCGAGCTGGCGCCACCGCTGCTCAGCCCTGAGCCTGCGTATTCCTGCGATATGTGGTGCCTTGGAGTAGTGCTGTACGAACTGCTCTCCGGTATAGTGAGTATTTTTTGATCACTGCAGTCTGCCAACCCACGTGTTTATAACATATTGATCATCTATCATTTGATAATGCCTCTAATAAGAAAAAACCTCTCATTGTCTTAGCGATTACATCACTATTGTCAGCTGTTTTTTTTATATAATTAGATACGTTAAATAATTAAATATTACTCTTAAACACAGTAAGATACTAAAAACTAACACAACTGGTTAAATACTATACTTAAGATATTTGAAGAGATTAACACTGACCCACCTTAACACTCGTTCTTGTCCATCAATATCCAAAAAACTGTTTGTCTATATTTTAAATTCACCCCAGAATATTTTCATATTTTATAAAAAAAATTATGGTATCAAAAATTCATGGTATTACTGTTCGACTATACCTTTTTCCAAATTAGTACTAATAATATAAAATTATTGAGGTTTAGAAGAATGAATACCATATTACCTCGAGGAGTCAAATAGACCCCCGCTGGTAGGAATAGGTATACATGTAATGTTGGTAGATTCAGTGTTAAGTTACCTGACTTCTTGGTGGTGATGAATGCATCGGCAAGCGATTACCAAAGTGGACTTAGTTGCTACACGTCTGCCGTCTCTCATCAATGTATATAATTATACTTTGCACTAAAATATCTCTAAATTACTAAAATATTTTTTTAACAACATATGCATAAAATATTTTATATCAAATACAAAAATATTTTATTCAATATTTACATAGTGTGGAGTATGTCAAATCCAGTTCTATGCAGGAACTCCAAGAGTGAAAGATCCCAAAGTGTATTTTAAAACTCATATTATTCAGAATTGTAATTGTTGTGATGTGCTTTAGGCACTGGAGGCGGTCCACCCGTCTGGGTTCAACTCCCACACCGTCCTGGTTCTCCCAGAGGGCCTTCCTTCAGATGCAGAATCTCTCCTGTCCCAGGTGAGGATACAAACTAGCGCTGTATTGTTTTGTAAAACAAGTCCAATATTTTTGACAAAAAGTACTTGGGATTCCATAATTGATGGATTTAAAATAAATATTAGTATTGCTTGAAGATACCAACCTAGTATGAGGGCAAAACTAATCATGTCAAATAAATAGTGGAACATTGCTAAAAATTTATTTTAAATGAGTAAAAATAAAAAAGAATACATTTCACAAAACAGAACATGTAAAAATTGTTCAAATGTAATATTCCTCATCAGTTGCTGTGTTTCGAGGCGTCAGAAAGGCTGGGCAGCAGCCCGCGAGGCTTGGAAGATGTCAAGTCTCATGACTTCTTCAAACTCATGGACTGGAACTTCCTTAAAGAAGACTACCTGCAGCAGGGCGGCAAATGAAAGTCTCGCTGACATTCCCTCTCGCTGATTGTGTCCCACACAAGGTCAAAGTTTATCTTTTCCAGGATCACAAACCTCATGCTAAACAAACTTGCAGGCTTGTAGCCCAAATCAATGACCTCAATAATGTCACAAATGTTAAATTATATTTTTTAATAATGCTTGGGAGAGATTAAGAACTAAGCTATCATAAGCGCAGGCTCACCGTAAGATTTAGGGGCGAGTGCTTTGAGACAAGTGGAGCTTAGAAGCCATATAAAAGATCTTTCACACAACTATAGTGCTCATACTGTACCCACTTGTCTGCTCTACGCAGCCGGGTCTGATGTGAGGTTGTAACTGTTATTTTTGGTACTCTCTCAAGGAAGAGAAAAGACCTCGATGAGGCCCATTGTGAGGTTCAGAAACCGATGCTTTTAGAGGAGTGAAGTTTAGTTTCCCAAGGTGTACAGCTACCTTATTGTTAAGCTACCATGACCGTTGACGGTCATTTTTCTCACAACGGGTACTCTACAAATGTGTGGATGTGTTGAGTACTGTGCTGGGGCGTGTTGAGAGGTCTGACCCGTTTATGTGATGTTGTATGGATATGGCTAGGATACGATATGGATATGGTGTGATATCCTATGGTTTGTAAATTTTTGGTAAGGGTACTCTATGACATGTGGATGTGTTGAGTAATGTGATGAGGCTTATTGAGAGACATATTTCAAATACGGCTAACCCTTGTATAGGGTATTGTATAGGTATAGATATAGTTGATGCAACATGATATCTTATGGTTTATAAAATGAAAATTTGCCAAGGGTACTCTACAAATATGTGGATGTGTGATTCTATGGTTTGTAAAATGAATAGACTTTGTAATCCTCGGTAGGTAAATGGGAGAGTTTCTGAAATGCCTGACTCTTGTGGACTGAAATACTATGAGGAATTCGCCTTAGGTTTGCCTTAAAACTCCATCACCGCTACTAAAAATTAAATCGTTAAAACAATTCCAAAAACGGTAAATAAATTGCCAAAGTTTGACCAATCAGATCAGAGTATCATTTTAAGGATTCGATTATTAGTAGCAGTGGGTATATTTCATTATTCTATTTATATATTAGTAGATTAAAAACTTTTATACAATTTGCCTAAAAATAACTTGTAGATTTTCAACCCTCTCCTCGTAATATTGGTTTTGTATTTTTTTAAACAATGAACAAGTAATACAAACTGTTGTTATTCTAATAATAAAAAAAAGCTTTAAAAGCGACAAGTGGCGAATTCACAGGAAAATCAGAGTTATGATTGCGAGTTGAACACTTGCCTGGCAACCACAGGGACCCAGGTTCGAACCCACGATCGCGAATCGAAGAGCAATAAAATTTTTCAATTCTTTGATAAAGAAAACCTAAATGAAGGTTTTCTGTGATTTGCTCTACAAAGAGGCAAATGCCAGAAATGTATCAATTCGGAAACAGGCGCCACAACCTCTGATTGCTTCGTACTGCTTATTGCCTGCCTCATTTTATTACTTGTAAGGTCCGCATGCCACTGGCAAACAAGTTCAATAATACTACGAGTAGAGGGTCTTGTGTGTCTATGGATTTATATCAATACTTGTAATGATAACAGATATGATTTATCAAATAGCTAAGAGATTTCGAATATAATCTCGTGACTTCTCTTGCCTTTCAAAGGCAAAAAATAGTTTTTTCTGGAGCAAATTTCAATTTCGAAAGTTGTCATCAGGTAAGTCAAATATTTTCAAGTATTTATTTCTGAATTATCAGAAAACAGCATTTAATCTCCAGTGCAATTGCATGGAAATATATAGAAATTTAACCAGTTTTTTTTTTTTAACAACTTTATGTAATTTGTTCTCACAAAGTGAAGAATAAGAGAAATCAATTCTTACTCACACTATGTACCTATATAGGGCTGTATACTATCTTATAATTCTAGTGATAAAGTTTAGAAAGGTTGTTTATATTGAACAATGATAACCAAGCTGTCAAATACGTCACATATATTGCATAAAATGTTGATTCTTTAGTAAACAATGTGTGGTTTAATAGACAAATTTTTGATGTTATTAATTTATAACTTTTAATCTTATATAGAACATAAATTATATTATATTACATAGAATATAAATCCATGTGACATATTTAGCCACTTCTTTACCATTGCTCAGTTTATTCAGACATTTAGTTATAAGTTATCTTTATGGCGTGTTTATGTTGTGTTACCAAATTCTTAGTACTAATGTGGCATCATAGACTGATTTGCGGCCACATTTTTAGCAAATCTGGCACTACTGGAACTGGGCTTCTTCTGTATTTGTAGGTGTGCATGTTTAATAATTCATCATTGTTATGTAGACACAAGCATCGCCTTAGTTAGCGTTTTCACAATTCACAATGATCATAATTTAGAATTTGCCCAATCAAAACCATCTCAGAGGTTACCGACCGTGAGGTTTTGGGTTCGAATTTAACAGGTTAATTTAGATAGTTACAATTATAAATTATTTGTCATTCTTATAGAATAATACACTTGTTTTTCAGGTTATCCGAGCTTGAATGTCTCCTGTTTGTGAAATAAAAACAATGATTTATAAAACATTGCAATTTGTCACACATTTTTTAAACAATGGCCTTCTAGATCTACTGCTCTTACAAGATAATAATAGTTGTTTTTTGAATATGTCATTAATACACAACTGGCCAGTACAGCGTTGTTGGCAGAAAAGCCACAGTTTGCGTGGAATGCTGGTGTTGCCAGGAGCTGTGGTAAATATGGCCATAGATCACGGTCTATGTTGCCTCACTAACCTCATTTTGCTTTTGGTTTTTCTAGTCATGAAAGTATTTTTTTTTCTATGAATCTTTTGAGAAAGTTTGATTGTTATGTTTAAAAATGTTTATTCCACTCTTATGTGAATTTATTCCTTGTTATTTTTATTCCTTGACTAAGTTAGTAAATAGATTTTCATGATATCTTTCATGCTATCGTGATATCTATGATGTGTGTCAATACGTCAATTAGAATTTAAATCTAACCATAGATCAAATGACATGATCGGTCACTCACTGTAGGTCAACAAGAGATATATCCGAGTGATTGGAATGAATACGTCTGTAGAAGGAATTTAGAATACGAGCAAATGTCACGTAAGTGTATTTATAGTTTTTCTAAGAATAACTGTTTTGTTAAGTACTAATTCAGGAAAGTTATCTCTCTCATTTCGTGTTTTTGAAATGAAAGTACTACAGATTTACTCTGGGATTATTATTGTAAAATAATAAATGATATCATGTTTGTTTATAAGTTTACGATGTTGCAAAGGGTCTTAATATAAATGTACATATTTTTATACTTTTGATTTGTTTTAATGTGGTTCCTTCACTCCTCCTTCCAAACTTCCATAAGCATAACTTGTGTTTTATAATATCAATTCATTAAATATAATTCAAATGCGCAATCGTCAGCAGGCGTATCCATTAGGGATGAGTCAAGTTGCAGGATCCTAGTTCCTGCGGTCTGTTGGGAAAACTAGTCACTTCAATAAAATTCAAGCAGAAAATTATTGTCTGATTGGTCAGATATTTTCAAAATCAATATAAAGTATAAATGTGTGGCATAAAATGTACCTGATATGAAAGAAGAGTGTTTGTTAATATCTAGAGAGTGCGAGTGCGGGGTCTCGAGCTCTCTGCCTGTTGCGGTGGTTGTAGAGGTACCAAAACAGACGCAGGCTAAAGAAGTATACAATCTCCATGAAGCTCAGCACGCTGCAGCCCAAGAACAGGCCGGCCATGCCTCCTACTGACACTGTAACATCGACACATGCGCATCTCTACCATGGAAATCACAATCATGGCTCGAGGCTAGGTATCTAACCTGGGCAAGAGCCAGTTAAGACCATCCATAGTATGCTATCCATTAGTAGATTCTTTTCATGATGTATGTCATAAATTGCGCTCTTATGCCACATATCTATGGATGGCAATTACATTTGGAAATCTCCTGTTTTAGTTCCGCCACTGTAAGAAGCAGTCCTGCTTTGCTCAAGAACTTTCTGCTAAAATATCCAGTGAAGGCATTGCATCTCACCCAGTACATCGGTAAATCCGAAGATGATGTCTCTCCTGTAGCGCAACTTGGGGTAGGATACCATCCCCCACTGGAGGTTGGTGCCCAGAAACCACTGCTGCAGTGACTGCAAGGAGATGAGGGAGCATGTCATTAACTGTTGAGATGGATCAAAAAGCAGATTGAGTCCGTTCCTCATATTCGGGTTTATTGAGTATTACATAACCATCCCTTATAGAATATATTATTAAACATAATTATTGAATAATATTTGACAAAGCAGAAACAAATGTAAATGTTTCAGAGAAACACTCATCATTAACAAATTACCAGCGACTGGACCACATAGTTTACGTCGTTGCAATTCTGTAGACACTCGCATGCCTTTTTGTTTGTCTTCTTATGATACAAGCTGAACAGCAACTCTGCAACACCCAACATGTGTCAGTACTACCTTTATAATCAGATACAGAGTAGAGGGTCGTGCAAATCTGTTCTCATTCAGGTAATTTTTGCTTTCCATCAGGTCGCTTAAGAGAGCGTCAAATACTTATCTGTCATCCTGAGGTGTTCTGTAATTAGTGGAGCAGCTATTTTTCTGTCATATGACATGATTTTTTTTTTATAATATAATCTAAATATATTTTATAGTTATAGTTATAGTTGTAAAATATTTGTACAGTTGTTAATTTTGCTGTAATTTTAAAGTAAATGTTAAACATTTCAATAAAAAGTGTTAGAAAAGCATTCAGAACTCTGGACTCACCTTGGTGAGACCCTAGGCAGTGCAAGCCAGCAACGTCGCACACTTTCTCTGAACCTGTAACAGCGAACTCTCAAAGTATTAGTCCTACAATAATTACCCTGATTCGTGGTATTTTTTACACGAGCAGCATAGAACAAAGAGGGTTGTCAGAGAAACCTCCAGTCCACTAAGAGACCTCGCGGCTGGTAGAAGTGAGGGATGCAGCCGCACAGCTGCAGGCAGAGGGAGATGCGGCACTCCATGCGGCAGAGGTTGTAGCTGTACACGGGGCTGTGCGGCAAGTTGGACTCGCGGTGGAAGCGGCACTTGCGCTGCAGGATGCTCAGCCTGCGGACCGGACGCGCCATCGGCTTTAGTTGGAAACTCCAAATACGGGCATACTAGAATGGAGCACTGGCTGTGTGCCGAGGAATGAAAGAACGCGTACCGGCTTCTCAATATGCGCCGCTATTCCAGTAATCTCACAGTCACAGCGCAGCGCAACGCCCAAGATAGAAGAACGCCTAATAACTAGACTATTCCTAAAGTTCTCTGGTAGGACGGAAAGTTAACAGACATTCCAACAAACAGCCAGCGTGTTATTCGAGAGAGCGAGACGTACTTGGCGGCCTCCGGGGCGGTGTAGATGGTGATGGCTGTGACGTACAGCTTCATGAAGAGGCCGTCCTCGGAAGTGTGTTTCTGACTTGCGATGTCCGGCGTCTCCAGCGGTCCGTGCAGAAACACCTTAACACCGAATCCCCGCATTATCATCAGGAAGCCACTCACAAAACCCGCCGCGGGCGGAGCAACGGTTCACAAGGAAAGGAAAATCGTCTCTGATTGAGGTTTCCTATGATTTATCGTCTCTTGATGTAAACATCACTTGAGACAGGAAAAGGCCGCGATCGCCTCTGTGTGGCTGTCCACAACATCAGTGACGCGCAGGCAGACAACTTACATCGTATCCTGTGGACGTGTTGATGATTTGAGCGAAAATCTCTCCATCCAGGGGGTGGACGAAGAACGTGCTGTTGCTCTCGACGATGTCCCTCCGGCCCGCCTTCCAGTACCTGCGGAGCACAGGGCGTCAGCGCACACGCGGCGCGGCCGGCCGGGAGGCGGCGGACGCGCACTCACTCCGGGGACTTGTGGACTGCTATGCGGGAGTTCACGGAGTAGCAGAGGCCCAGCTCCGTGACGGTCGGCTCCAGGCGGAGAGACACTCCCGCAGCGCCGATCGTCAGACCTACGGATCGATGCGACAGGTGAGGCACTCGCCCTGTGAGCAACCCTCGAACCATGCCCGCGGCACTGAGGTCCGCCTCTCCCGCGCACCTGGCTTGAAGCGCATGGAGAGGTTGGTAAGCAGCTCCATGTAGTCAGAGCTGTTCAGATACGGGTAGGTCGGCAGCTGATCGAAGTTGGAGTAGTTGGATAAGGCCAGGGCCTTCACGAACTTCACGAATGCATCTTCATCACGCGGCTTCATCATTCTATAATAATAAAAAATTGAAATCGATACAATCCTTCTCAGTGTGGACTTTTGAAGATCTCCCCGCGCTTCTGCGGCGTGCGAGCATCACCAGTCCCCTCCGCTCGAGCTGCGAGACGCTCTGAGGCGCGACCCCTTGTAGATTCCATACGGGGCGGGACGGCTGGCCACTGCCAATGGCACACGGCACTTACTGTATGTAGCTCTCCAGCTTCTTGTCTTCCAGTTTCTGGTGAGGGCAGACGGTGACGCACGGGAAGGTGGTGTTCCAGGCGAACATGTCGCGGTCCATGGAGACCACGGTGGGCGAGTCCTGGTAACGCTGCCAGGTGCTGCTGCTCAGGTACACGGCGCCCCACAGCGCCAGGCCCACCGTGACCACCCACAGCACCCTGCGCAAGACCGACAACAATTTTCAGATTTCAGGGCTACATCTTAACTCACTGCGCAAATTTACTGGAAAATATTAACTGTGATTGAATACGAAACCAAAGCTTAACAATTCAACATAACGACGTCTTCGGAAGTATCTTCACCCTCCTGTGAGGACGCGCTACATCCAATGTGCTCTCGTGATGATAGGGTAGAGAATGATTGGATGGGATTGGACCTTCGAATTGCAGACATCAACATATTGGGGAAAGGTGGGTAGCCCCGGCAATTAAGAAAAATCACTGCACGTGTCCGCGGGTCATTACACGTGCGCGAGCAGTTGGACCCGATTGGTCGACGTGGTTGATTTCGGTAAACTAGAACCACGTAGGTACTAACAATCTTTCTGATGTGTATGTTAAAAACCTCTTGTATTTTATGCATAGAGATGCACAAGAGGTGGAGGTGGAGAGACACAAATCCTTATCTGTAGTGGGTTAGTGTTGAAATTGAAATGTACAAACTGAGGAGATCGGTTTCTTGATCGAAAAGTGACCTGTTCTACTGATATCGGATGGAGTCACAAGAAGCTGAATGTGAAGAGTGCTCGGGACGGCCGCATCACCCAGCCAGCCGCAGTTCCGGGCCTGCCACTTCTCAATGAAAATGAAGAACCCAAAAAGTGAGTTTTTACATCACCGCCTTGTGAAGGTGTTGACCACAAAAGCCAAAATCATAATAAAATAACACGAAAAACCATCAGAAAGGGGGAAAAATGCTACACCTGAGTCACGGTCAGAAACCAATTTGTGGTAAAATATTTGAAGAGGATGGGCCCAGACTGGGCTCACAAAGCACGTGAAGACATTTATTCATCCGATTTGCATTTACGATTAGGTCATTATTGCGTTGGCCGGGGCTACCCGCCGCTTTTTTTTTATTAAGCTAGTATTTTAAGACTCAAAATTAACGCGACAAGACACCAAAGAATCTAGAATAACTGAAAGCGCAAGTCCGTCGCTGATCTCACGTCTCCGCCGGGTGGCGCTCGGGCCTGTGGAAGTGGTTGAGGCCGTGCAAGGAGGACGTGTCCAGGAACAGCAGGAAGAAGCGGCGCCCGCAGCCGTCCCCGGCGGGGGGCTCGGCGGGCGGGGCCAGCTCCCGCGACACCAGGCGCACGCTGTACGCCATGGGGCCCTCTGCCGCCCCCGGGCCCGCCCCCGCCCTCGCCCTCGCCCCCGCCCCCGCCCCCAACCAGCGCCAGGCCTCGCCAACCCCGCTCGGGTGGATCAAAGCAAAGTAGAAAAGGTTGTGTTTCTAGATGAGTCATTTTCCGTAGTAAACTCTAATACAACCCCCGAGAGTAGCCCTCATTGCCTGCAAATGTCCAATAAGTACTTAGCCTCACCGCCCGATGGTGCTAGTATCGCAAGAGAGATTTACTATCGTGTAGTACATTCTCGTAGACGGCTACTGTCAAAATTTCAGCTGAATCGGACTCGTAGTTTTGTTTTGACCGCGTGTGGAAGCGGACGTGTACACATATTTTAGAAAAATGGAAAAAGATCAATATCGGTCGGTGATTCGATTCTTGTTTTTGGGAGGGAAATCGGGCAGCGAAATCAAAGAGCGCTTGGATGCTGTGTTCGGTGACTCTTCTCCTTCGATGGCGACCGTCAAAAATTGGTTTAACGAGTTTCAACGTGGTCGCACGTCGGTTTTTGATGAGCCACGCCCAGGTGCCCCGAAAATGGCTACCACGGAGGATAACGTGACAAAAATCCACGATCTCGTATTGGCAGACCGCCGATTGAAGGTGCGCGAGATAGCTGAAACAGTAGGCATCTCCAAAGACCACGTGGGTCATATCCTGCATGAAATTTTGGGCATGAGAAAGTGTCGGCTCACTCCGGACAACAAGCGCAACCGTGAGACCACTTCGGAGCAGTGTTTGACGCTGTTAAAGCGTAATCCTAAGGAGTTTCTGCGTCGTGTCGTGACCGTCGACGAAACATGGATCCACTGATACACACCAGAGACCAAGGAACAGTCGAAACAGTGGACTTCACCCGGCGAACATGCTCCGAAGAAGGCGAAGACTAATATTATTCTAGATCAGACGATAGAATATTATTCTATCGTCTTGAAATTCGGCACATAACTGCGGAAAAACTTACTGAACTTACGTGCAAAAAATCAGCGTTGTATCTTTTAAGATATTCTATAGAGAACCAAAAAATGAAACATACACACAATGGCTATTATTATAGTAGACAGGAGTGGCGCGCGCCTGGCGGGTCGCGTGAGCCAGGACGGGCGCCGAGCGTGTCGCCTGAATTCTTAATAAGACAAACAATATACGACCGTATACCACTTATATCATTTTTTTAGGTAATGTGAATGTTTATAATGTTATTCCAGCTTTGTATTTTTTGACGCTATTTAACCAATTATGATTATAAAAGACATTCAAGAAGCCTATAAACTACACCGCCGTGCAACAGTAGGGAGCAGATCAAGGCTATTCTCCCCGTGCCTGACTTTACGTATCTCCAGTTGTTCACGGGAGATTCACAGCAAATTGACATTAAAAAGGCATTTTTCTCGAAATGTCTTATTTGCAACTAAATTTTGATTTTTTTTATGTCACCTCTATCTAACTCGGCACTGCCCGGTTAGCAAATCAGCGTGCTAGCTACCGGAGAGCGAGGCGGAGAAAGGTTCAAGATATTCAATAGACAATAGAGAAAATTAATAAATATTTGATTATTGTGCCAATTATGTAGTTTAGGTCACCGGCTTAGGTATTAATTTTGACCAGAGTTAATCGGATACACCCTTGCATGTAACTATTAAAATTCTCGCTAAGTCTCAGAGCTGCGGTAGTCGAAGAGACTGGGGCCATATTGGATTTTAATAATTCACGGTATTGATTGAATTTGCTCACGAGCTAATGCCAATTACATTGTTATTGCTGGAATGTGCCTGTGACCATTTCTTGTTGTTAATTTATGAAAATGGTCCCCAGGCTGATAGACCATTCAATATAAACCGTTGATATTTCACACCATTGATTGATTCGCTCACAAATTAAGAACAATTACAAATCTTGTTGTTGCAACTTATTTGAATACATCCTGTATATATATAATACTTAGAGCAATACAATTGCCAAATTCACCAGAAATTGAAATTATAAATCACTGCTGCACCTATAGAGATGTAATGATCCGCACTTGCTCTAGTGTAGATCTTGGAGAGAGAAATGAGAATCTCGCAGCCATTCATATTCAACGAAGTTTCAATTTGAAAAATGTGTGGTTCATGTCCAAACTTAATTTCGTGCTGTATATAAATTTTCATTTTGATATATTAATGATGTCAATACTTCATTAAGTCTTCTTTCATATTGAATGTGTAAAGTTATCGCCGGAATTTTGGAGGTGCAGATGTATAAACTGTGCTATATCAACAAAGCTATACTTTGTCGTTTGCTCCCTCTCTTCATCAAGACAGCGAGCGTCTTGCCTTGAAGCCGGACATCCTCTCACCCCCTTTTTTAAATGAATCTACCGATATACCTGCAAGGTGTCCCTGGACAGCCCCACAGAGCTGCACGAGTCTTGCTCGCATGTCATCATTACGTTGCTTGCAACAATCAGTCCTGCAGCCTGCGGGGGTGAGCTCTCTTTCCACCTGGACTTTGCAACGTTTATTCTGCAGCAGGCTTACATAGACTGCTATAATGAAAGCCGACTAACAACTGATGGAGGAAAGTAACTGTTGGATAAATAACTGTTGGATAATCAAATAATTAGTTTTTTTTATTTTAATAAAATAAATATTTTTATTGGTTTTCCAAAGTCAAATTGTTGTTTTATGTGATGAATTAACTGTGACATGCGACATAAAAATCAAGAATAGAAGTAGCTATATAATAAATGTTAGAATAAAAGGGAGTGTTCAATGAGAGTAAAAAAAAATATATAATTTCTTTACTTTAATTAAGATGTGTTTTAGTGTCCAACACATCAACGGTGGTCAGACGTGTTCAAGCCATATTATTTTTTTTTCACGTGGAAAAGGGCAACAGTGATAGTGATTCCCAAGCCAGGCAAGAACTATTATACGGATATCAAATCCTATAGACCACGGGTCCCCAACCTTTTTGTACCCAAGAGCACAAACGGCGCCCGCCGCCCGGGCGGCGGGCGCCATTTTTTATTTCAAGGTATGTTTCTGCTCCCGAAAGTACCAAAGCCGGCTAAAAAAAAAAAGGGTATATTTTTAGGTGCGCTACTAAGTTTTTGGCTTTCACACATAGATGGCGCTAACGACGCTAGACAATTCTAAACTTGTGTTGTTTTATAAATTAGACATCAGTCATCAATAAGCTACCAACACATTTGATGACCGATTGATTTAAGCATTTAGGTGTCCTTTTTTAAATTGGAAATAAAAGATAACACATAAACCTACGGTAAAAGATTAGTTTAAAAATTAAATAAATTATTTTTTTTAACAAACTTTGGTGTTGAAAAATCATAATTTAATCAAATTTTTCAACATGTTTAAGACTTTATTTGACCTTGTAAAAGGCCGGAAATTAAATAATAAAAAAATAGGTAAATATAAATTTTAATTTTTATAATATTCTGTAAATAAACCAGCTTTCAGCCCAGTTAAGTGATAATTAAAAAAATGAAATAATGAAACGATTTTGATTTCCGAGTGAGATCCGTACTGACAAAAAAAGGCGTATTTTTTTTTCCTGAAAGCTTTTGTCACTTTTTTGCGAAACGTGTCATCATATTTTTTTAACTGTCGATTTATTTTTCTTTGTTAAAAGTTGTTTTTTTTTTACAGAATATTAAAAAAAGCTTTAAATTATATTTAAATATTTTTTATTATTAAATTACCGATTTTTTTTAAGGTAAAATAAAGTTTTAAAAATGTTGAAAAATTAGATAAAATTACGACTTTTCAAAGGCAAAGTTTGTTAAAAAAAAAATTGTTATAATTTTTTAGCTAATCTTTTACAATAGGTATGTTAATAATCTTTTATTTCCAATTTAAAAAAAAACACCTAAATGCTGAGGGTTCTAGATCCATCGGTTATAATAATCTCCAAATTCCTAAACTTTAATCGGGAAAATACATATTAATCTTATTAAAAGTAAATTTACAACAGATAAAAATTACGTCTTTAGAAGAAGGAACGTATTTAACTTTAAGCACTGAAATAAATTCTATTGATGCAGTAAATTTTTCGCAAAAAATTATCAAAAAAACTCAAAAATTGACTCTTCAAAGGGATCAGCCACCATAAGATACTATTTCAATAGACTTTTTTATGATTTTCTGGAAAGAATTATTATTTTGAAAATTATAACGATTAACTTATTTTTGTTTACATTTCTCATTTTAATTAGTAAAAAAAATTTTTTTTTCTTAAATATTTTTTTTATTGTGGTCGGACAGGAAAATGGTCGGCGGGCGCACGGAAAATGATCGTCGAGCGCCATGGCGCCCGCGGGCACAGGGTTGGGGACCACCGCTATAGACCAATAGGACTTCTTTCCATATTTGGCAAGACACTGGAAAACCTGATGGTTGAAAGAATTTCCTGGCATCTACACATCTCCAAAATACTAAATAATAATCAATTCGGATTTACGCCTCAAAGATCAACAGAGCGATAGAAAAAATTAAAAATAATAGGGAAAATAAATTATTAAATATTGCTGTTTCTTTAGACATCAAAGGACTTTTGACAATGCATGGTGGTCATTCTTGCTACATCAACTAGCAGCAAAGCAATGTCCGTGCAACTTATTTGAACTCGTCAGAAGCTATCTCTCCAACAGAACAGTGCAAGTTAGCCATGCCGGAACTACACGCTGCAAGACGACTACTAAAGGGTGCATCCAAGGTTCTACATGTGGTCCAACTTTAGTGGTCCACTACATGTGGGTAAAAAAGTGAAATTAGAGTTCTCAGAGCATAAAACAAATGCGATGCTAATAACCCGCCGGAGATAACGTACCCCTAAAATCATGATGAATGGCAAAATTCTCTCCCTAGTCGATCATTTCAAAATCCTAGAGCTAACAATAGACAAAAATTTTAATTGGTCTCGCCATATCAACAACGTGTGTAAGAAAGCCGCTGCGATAACCCAAATGATTGTAAGAGCAACGAAACTCACATGGGGATGCTCTCCTGGCGTGATGAAAACACTCTACCTTGGAGCTGTCAAGCCTTTAATCACATACGCGGCAAGCGTATGGGCTGAGGCAACCAATAAGAAGAAACTGGACACCTTTCAGAGACAATTTGCACTCAGAGTATGCAGAGCATACATAACTGTATCACTTGTATCAGCCCAGGCCAATGCTGGCCTCATTCCACTGGGCCTGATGATACAAGAGAGGCAAGCAATATACAATGTCAAGAAACGAGGCATCACAGATTTTGTGATGCCTCTGAAAGAGTAATTGACATCTTTTCATTGCCTCATCCGAGTCAGAGACATCAAAGTGACCCCCGATATTTTGACCAAGATATCGCTACGCCAAAAGACAATGAACTCACAATATACACGGACTGTAGCTTACTCAAGGGAAAGGTTGGAGCGTCTTTTGTTCCATACGAAAACGGCCAAGAACTTCCTGCTAGAACAGTGAAACTTGCCGACTCCGTATTTCAGAGTGAGCTCGTTGCTATTAATGAGACTCTTCGCTGGATATTACTAAAACCATCTGGCAGGTGGCAGTCAGTGAAAATACTCACTAATTGTCGCTCGGGGGTAGACAATATATCTAAACAATCAACCAACCCTCTAATAGTTAACATACAGAAAAAGCTGAAAGAAATACAAGCAAGTGATGTTAACATCAAGATAGGCTGGGCTTACGTAGGTCTTGTTGGCAACGAGAAAGCTGACGAAAAGGCTAAAGCCTCCTGTGTTATACCTTTTTATTACTAAGTAAACACTGCCATTTAGTTTTAATAACATTTGTGCATTTATTTTCTTATGACTGTGTCCGGTGTGTGCCTTATCTATATGTCTATTGTTGTACGACCCTTTGTAGGAGGTCTTGTACCTGTGTATTGGAGAGCTCAGGACATTGCTCGCCTAGCCTCATAACTGACTTGCCCACGGTCGAGACTAGACACTGTCTCTCTGTGTAATAAATGACATAATTAAAGTATTGAAAGTCTATTATTTATCAACGTTGAACGAGAGTCCTTCAAGTATTGTGCATCCGCGGAGTCACATGCCAAACTAGTGACCTTCCGAGAGGGGCACATAACATAATTTTGGTGTCAGAAAGTGGGATTTCTCTCTCTAATAACGGACTGTTATTGAAAGAGACGGATCCAGATAAGTCAATCGCTGAAGGGAACAGGACGAAAAAGCAGCCGGATTCAAACCAGCCGCTGTCGACGCACCTCTTCAAGACTCTTCTCAAAACGGACGCGAATCATTGAATCATCTGGACGAGCCAAGCTGATGCTGTCGCCAGAGTTTCACAAGATTCATCTCATCTCATCGTTTGATAACATCCAAGAAAACTTCCGACGGGCCAGAAGCTGCGTCAAGATTTCAAGGAGCTTTCAATCTACAATTATGTGAATTATCATGTGAGTTATCACTATTTATATACATTCAAATTCAAATTCAATACAAACATATAAAATCATGTTTAACAACACAAATCATAATTCATTTAATCGTAATAGAAATCTCGCTCGTGGTTCTAATTACTTACAATCATGACGTAAATAATCGTCAAATGAAACCAGAAACAATCTATCAATTAAATACGAATTCAAATACTCAAAATATAAAGTCATGTTCTTATTGCAAAAATATCGGACATGTAATAAATGATTGTCATAAACGACAATATAATAATAATCGAAATCAAAATTACGCGATAAATCGAAATTATAACTCGAATCCAAATCATCGAAATCAAAATTATGTGTCAAACTCGAATAAAAACTACGCGTTAAATCGAAATAATAATAATCAAAATCAAAATTATGCGTATGATCAAAATAACTTTGACCAAAATTATAACCTAAATAAAAATTAAACGACAAATCGGAATTGTTCGTCGAATCAAAATTATCGAAATCGTTCAACAAATTATTCTGAGCTTGGAAAATCTCATTCTAGCTTAAACTCTTTCGATGAAAAATCACATTCTTTTAAATCTTATCACGATCGTCAACAAGAACCAGTACGCGAATCTTATAATAGAAGAACATTTTTTCTAAAACCATCCACTGCATATACTCAAATCTGTCCAAGTCCAAATTCCAGATATAATGACGAATTTAAATTTAATTTAGACAGTAGTGCAGACGTATCGCTTATCAAATGATTTCATTTAACAATGATACTACTATCGATAAAAATCATGTTATCACATTAAACTGTATCAATAATAATCCAATTAAAACTATCGGAACTACTGTCATAGAATTAATATATCAAGGAATTAAATACCATCAAACAGTTCATGTCATTCATTCTAAAAATTCTACAAATATACCTTTTGACGGTATACTTGGTAATGATTTTCTAAACCAAACAGAAACCGAAATCGACCATGAAACTAAATCACTTAAAATAACCTCTGAAAAAAATAATTCTCTTTTAATTAAACCGAGATCGGAAACTACTGTTGAAATTAATGTCCAAAATCCAAAGATAGGATTTGGAATAGGCATGACGAAAGATTTTCAAATCCTCTTCCATAATGGGGGTACACGTTTACTATTTACGAAAAAAACTTTATACGGTAAAAAAACTTTAACTTTAAGTTTAACGAAGTTTAAAGCCATTTTTATAATATTTTTTCAAAAGTGCGCGAAAACGCTCGCAGGTGTCATCGCGTCCGCTCTGACGTCACGCCTCCTATTAACTATCATTGTCAACTGGCGTGCCATTGTGTTTGAATTGAAGACCATAGACCAATTTGAATACCATAGAGTTGTTTACAGGGGTATGACGTCATGCTCTGTGATTGGTGTTTCAGTCAAAATGGCCGATTGCAGTATTTTAACCTTTTAATTTGTTGAAAATCTTATTAATCTTAGATTTTTAAATAAAACTAAATCAGTTTTTTAAATCCTTTTAATAAGTATTTCCCCTTAAAATAATTATTTCATTGATTCTTTGATACTGTCGTCACGCCTATTGTACCAGAAGTAAATACTATAGAAAACGTTTATAAAAATGAATCAATAACAAACGTTAATCACGAATCAAAACTCATTACCACGACTAAGAAATCTGTCGATATTTCTGAAGAAAATCTTATTAATATTACTAATTCCAAAGTTGTTGAAGCCAACGTGCCTAGGAAATTATCAAAATATTCTAATTTTTATAAATATTTGATATCTAAAATTCCAATACAAAAGATACGCAATTCAACAACACTCCTAATTATCAGAAGGAAAAATCTGAGTCAACAAAATCAAAAATCCACGAGATAAATACTTCATCTGTAAAATATAAAATTCCAAAATCAAAAATTCCAGATATTTTAAACCAATTAGGTCACGTGTCATATTCCCAAGGATCTGTTAAAAAGGAAATAGATCCTAGAGACAGAGATAAAACTGATTTCTCGGCAACATTTAAAGATTTACCAATATCTTTTGCACCTCGAACACACGACAAAGTTGAATTAAATCATTTAACAATCGAACGTAAGCTACTTGCCATCGTTTGGGCAGTTAAGCATTTTCGACCATACTTATATGGTGTAAAATTCAAAATCATTACGGATCATAATGTTAAAAATCCAGGCTTGAGATTAGTAAAATGGAAACAAAAACTCGAAGAGTTCGATTACGAAATCATTCACAAACCAAGAAAGTTAAACGCAAACGTTGACGCAAACTATCCAAAAATACTTAATTTCAAATCAAAGTCAATTAAAAATTCATACAACGATTTTACAAAATCTCAATACACTGATATAAAAAACATTTAAAGATTTACTTTCTGATAAAAACACACGCTGGTTGGTTTTTTTTTTTCCTTTTATTTTTTTTTTATAATAACTCAGTAATAATAATCCGAATCGTTGTGTGCACAAAATCTGTCAAAAAATTCAAACACTTTAGAAGTAAATTTAAAAGTATGTGTAAATTTTATTATTTTAATCAAATAAACATTTCAAGGGTCTCACTCAATCCAACATCTATTTCGTTCAATCTCCTGAAGATTACGTTCATTGATTGTCAATCTTATTTGGTATGATTGGCCAAAGTCTTGCGCACGTATAATTGTGACTCAACAGATAACATTATTTTAGTTGTTTTTTCATAAGTTAAACATTACTACAGTACCACGAATCGGCGTGGCTAAAAAAAAATAATTTATGAAGATATAATATTTTTAAATTTGATCAATCAAGGGGAGTATATTTTGGAGCAGCCAACACCGGCAGGAGTGCGAGTATTGCCGCGCGGGCGGGCAGGCCGCGGCCTAGGGATGGGCTCGCGGCTCCTCCGATCATTGCGCACTCTCACTCGCGATCGACTCTCGGTCGGCACTCGCTCAAGTTTCCTTCCTTTCTACTAGCACGACTCGTCCTGTTGAAAAACACAAATCCGATTCTCGCCCCTCCGTCCGACGACGATTGAAAGCTCCGTCTTGCGAGTGATCGAAATATCGAGTTTAGTCGAGTCGCTGAAAGCAGTTCTCGAGAGCCGCATCACTAGCGGGTGGGGAGTATAAAGCGGCGGCGAGCGGCCCCAGCCACCCAGCCACTCAGAGAGCGAGAAGAGAGGGGAGCGAGCGCCGCGCCCTGCTGCCGAGGAGTCCCCGCCGTCCCGCCTGCAGCCCCGGAGGTCGCCCGTGAGTACTGAAGACCGACGCAGGCATCCAGTGGGACCGGGACGAGTGATTTCTGACGTGAGAAATAAGACTCGAGAGGTCGACGACGCCATTGTCGCATGCATTTATTTATCGCGAATCCGCGCGTGCTTTTCAGACCGCATCGAGCCGGCGCCGTCTGGCCCGCGACCGATGGCCGCCTCTGCTCGTCCCTGCTGCCCCGAAACCGCCTCTGCTCATCCCCCGCTGCTCGTCCCCCGATGCTCGTCCCCCGCTGCTCGTCCTCGTCCCTGCGGGGAACTCCACGTGGAAGCGAGCGGGATGTGGCGCAGCCTGCCTTGCTGGCAACAGAGTGTCCTGCCGGAGGAGTCCCCTGTAATGTAAGTACTGAGTGATTTCTACAATGTGATCATTTCATCGACTTGTAAATGTAGCGTTTGTGTATCATTGCGCTTGAACTTGTGTCAATACTTTCTCGGTGATCCGTGTAGGTATTGTGGTAATCGAGCTTTGTAAATTCAGCACTTCTCTCTTGTCATTTCTGATGCTTTGATGTGAAGATTTATCAAAAAATTAGGGAAGGCCTTTATTTTATGTTGTGCGCTCCGGCCCTGAATATCCGACCGTCGCACATTCCTTGCATGGCCAAATATCATTGCATGCATACTTGTGTTCATCATTGTAGGTGTTTTGAAAATAATTATCAATAAGTGATTATACCCTGCGTAAATTGAAATGTTTTTCATAGCAACATTCTCTTTCTTCCGCAGGAGTGCCTGGCAGCGAACTCGTGCTGGTGCAAGAGCTCCCTCCCGCCCCGCAGTCGATGACAACGCTAGTCCAGCTGCCCGTATTCATACTCGAGATGCTTCTGATGCCTCAGGTTACTCGTGATAGTGAATGGTGAAAGGGAATCTGTTTCACATAGAGTGTGTCCACGACCGAGTGGAAACTTACTGTTGAATACCAGAAGTCAATCAGAGCAGCCAATGTTAACGATGGCTCAATATTAACTATTAAGTCTCCGTCTACTGTCGGAGCGCACGCTGTATACACGGAGTACACACATTTATTATGTAGGATGTTCCATCGGATGGTGAACATGAAAGCAAGGCGTGCAGTATTTTTGCAATGGATGTGATTATTGCTCCAATTATCTGAGGTTTTATACAGATATCTATTTTCAGTTTTACTACGGCAATCTTGTTTTATTTGTTAGTTATATAATTACATCTTTTATTGGCAAATATATCTAGCTAGATATTTAGAAAGATGGATGATAAACGCTCGGTTCCTAAAAGTTTAGTCGGTTGCAAATGCTTCTTTTATTTAAATTTATCGGTTTTATCCCGACAGACTGGCTTAATTTAACAGAATTAATGTCCAGTTAAATATCTACAGAGCGCTGGAATAAGGTTTTATTCAACTCTTTTGTCTTTTGCAGGCTTCTATGTTTATATATTTTTGTAATATTTTATTTTACATTTATATTGCATTTAGCCAATCCACATGTCATTGGATATTAAACAAGATATTCGAGACGTCCGCCAGCTCTGTGTGCGGGTGCAGTCCCTGCAGAGGGTGTAATGGTGCTTTTGTTCCTGTAGCCGCTAATCATTGGGTGTCGTGAGGTTTAAAGACCTTTCTGAAATAACTTTATGTTTCGCAAGTTAGATTCCAGGTTTTTTTTAAAAATTTTATTTCATTATGGATTGAGTCGATACCTCTGCAGTAGTCGAGAATATCATCTCCGCGTCAGAAGTTAAAGATGTTGCTAGATCGCGATCCGGAAACAGCCAAGCGCTCTTTGCATAAGTACTCGATAACCTTTTTGACGTTTGTTTATAATGCAGAGCTACAATATACCTCACTGATGATTGCTCCTTGTGCGATGAAATCATTGCTTAGAAAAACGATCTGTATTCGAGATAGCTGTTGAATATTAAAAAAGACACCTGGGAAATATAAATTTAAAATAAATGAAAAAAATATACATAAAAAAAGCACGTAAATAATAGGAAGCCAGTGCGCTTGCACTCATCTTTACATATTTATTTAATATTATCTGACAATTTACACCAGCCTGTTGTGAAATCTCTCGCATGCGTTGACTAGCCGTTTGTCTAGATGATTACATAAATAGAATTATAGAGCACTGTAGGATTCGCAGGTGGGATCAGTGGGAATCTCGTTAATTCATTCCATGCATCACTTTTAGCCAATCGCTTACTAATAATTCAGACGATTTATCTGATTTGCAGGGAAAACTCGTGAGACATTTAGCTGATGTATTTAATTACTTGCGCATTATCATAGAGGGAATTTAAGGATTTTCAGTCATCCGTAGCGACACCGTGCAATGGAATTAGTTATTAGGAAATTGCAAGAAGTCATTGCTCAATTAATTAGTTGTTCTAGTTTGAGAATCTATCTTGTGCGGCCTATTTATCTAAATAGATTAAGGGCTAGTGGGAATCTCGTTAATCCATTAATGCGCGTCACTAATTAGATGACGAGGCATTTGGCTACCTAAAGAGAGTCATAGTAACTGTGACGTCACTATGCTCCGACGTTAACCGCGCCATTACAAAAAAACAAAAGGGATGGGGAAAAGTGTCAATCACCTAATAAGTGTCACTAGAATGGATTAACTCATCCCCCCACTCTCACAATTCTCTATAAGCCCAGATGGGGATTAAGGAGAGGCGGGAAGGAATGATTTTATCTTTACTTAGAGGCGGCGGATACCTCTATGCTCACCTCGAGCCTGTGACGACCGGCTATCCAACCCCGGTTCTCGCCGTGTCACTCCTCCAACGCCCCGCATAGCATGTTGTGGTCTTGGTGAATTGGCTGAAATTCAACCAACTCCCCCAGAGCACTCTCGTCGTTATCTCTTTGAAGCAGGCACCTGGGAGCTGGTACTCCTCAAGGTTTTTCACAGTCTGCGCTGACCAGACTCCTTTCCACGAGATCGTGCACGCCTTCACGTCGACTTTGTCCGTACCAGACAACCTAAAAAGGTTAACAAAGGTCTGCCGGACCGCCTCACTCCCATACTTAGCGATCTTGTCGCTGTCGATTGCGTCTAATGGACGCGTACCAGATACCACCTGGGCATCCAAGATAAGGCACTTATCTGCCTTGAGGGCTACAAGGTCAGGACGGATCCTCTGTCCGTCGACCGTCTCGTAGAGACGTTCTCTCCGCTGTAAAGTCCAGCCATTCTTCACAAGCCACCGATGAAGCACGTTCACAACCGCATCATGGCGTAGCACTCTACCGCCGTGGGACCTCGGGCACTGCTGCACAACATGGCTGCCGGTTTCGGCCGGCGCACCACATTTGCTCCTGCAGGCCGTTATCCGTTCTGCACGTCCCCGTGACGTGCGAACTAGAGTAGGTAGCGCATTAATGCGCACCTTATGGTAGTGGAGATAGTCGCCCGCTGGAATTCCTGCCGAGCACGACAGGACCCATTGCGAGGACCATCTCGAGTTTCCGCACTCGGTCAACTCCCTACCATCTACACTCGCGTATAATTGCGAAGCAAACTCCCTCTTAACTTCTTCCGTGCTCTGAGCACCCCTCCTATCCAGACTTTTCGCACACCAGTCCGAGGACCTCTTTATGAAGTCGCTGGACGCTAACTCTCTGGCGCACTCGTAGGGAGAACTGCTAAGTCCACGAATCCGTCTTAGCCTCCAAATGGGGACCTGCCAACGCAGAGAAGTAACCCCTAACCCTCCTTCCTTGATTGCCGTATGGAAGTACCCGATAGGCACGTCTTTGGGCAAATGCAGCCAGACCCGTACTGCTCTGCGGATAGTGACATCAAGGGCTTTGAGCCTTTTGTCAGTCACGCGCTCAAACACGAGTCTGTGTAACAGACTCGGCGTGACGTGCGTGGTTAACATCCGCAGTCGCTGCTGGGGCTTTAGGGGGGCACGCGTGATAAGCGCAATGCTCCCTTCCAGCTCCTTCTCAACTACAGTTGAGTTCTTAACTACACCTTTGTCGTCAAAGTCAATGCCCAGATATCTCCACGGCTCAAGCTCGCGCAAGCAGTGCAGTTTCACGCCACCACTTTCGAGGTGGCACTCCGCTACATGCGAGCGCTTTGCCTTGCCGTGTCCCTCTAGACAAAAGACTTTGCTTTTACCCACATTCAAACGCATTCCACAACGACTTAATCCCTTTGTAAAGGAATTTAGCGAATCCTGCAGCCCTAGTTGGGTCTCGGCCAATAGGACTACATCGTCCGCGAACGCTAATGCTGAAATGGACTTCTCACACGCCTTAAATCCCACATACGCAGGCAATCCATTCAATACTTCGTCCATCACGAGATTGAATAGAATTGGTGACAAGGGGTCGCCTTGTCGAACGCCTTGTCTCGGGCAAATTTTCCCCGACAACTGCCCGCGCACTTGCAGCCTCGTAGCGCCTACCGCGTACAGGTGTCGTACGTAACTTATAAAGCACGCCGGTGCACCTACACGTTTCAGCGCCCTAAAGACCGCTTCGTGGCTGACAGTGTCAAACGCCTTCGCCACGTCGAGCGACGCCAGGTACAGAGTCTTATGGCGCGTTCTAGACGCCCATAGGGCCGTCTCGAGGATCAGGATATTCTCCGCGATTCCGTCCGAATTCCTGAAACCTCTCTGCCGCTCCGATACTGTGCCGCTGCGTGACAGGCGGGAAGCCAGCACTTTATGAAAGTGCCGAGTGATCACATTTCCGATCGAAATCGGCCTGTAACCACCCGGACCCTCAATGCCGGGCTTCTCAAGGAAAATAGTCCTCGACTCTAGTAGGCATTCCGGCATTACCCCTCGTAGTAACAGTGCGTTCAAGACGACACTCTGCACCGACAGGGGGACTTTCCCCCACTGTTTCGACGAAATTCCATCTGGGCCGGCCGCTGTGGCCACATTCACCCGAGCGAGTTTGATCTCTTCCTCGGTGATCTGAACATCCATAATGTTCGATAGAATAGGGGGCGCAACATTGCTCACCCCCGGGAGTGCAGAGTCATCATTCTCGGACCGACCCTCGTATATGGGCCTCCAACAGTCCTCGAACTCCTCCAGTGATGGCAGTTTCCTGCGATCGGCACTCCCGGCCAAGATTTCTTTCGCCGTCCGAGTGGGGGCTTTAACCCAATCGGCTTGAGTTCGCGCGTAATCGCGACGTCTCTTCAGCGCTGCTACCCGCCTTTTGGACATGTTGTCCTTGTGTATGTAGGTTCGGGCCGGAACCGAACGCTGCTTCTGCTTACTCCGACTCGAATCGTCATTTCCCTTGCTGGCAAAGACGGAACCCAACCACCCTGTTAAGGCTGGGCCGATATCTTTGTCAGCTATGGCATCCTTCGCCAGGGATTTGATGCCACGGTAGTGACGATTCATCTTGGTGGAGATCTTCCTGAGTTGGGAAGTTATCTCCTCCTTTATAGAGTCGGTGGGCCTTGCGGCCACTTCTTCATCAGCAGGTTCGTACACGTCGGCCAACACAGGGACAATGGTACTGGCAGATTCGAATTCGACCATATAAGACCTGACAAGGGCCTTATAGGTCAGCTTCCGTCTCATGCCTTTGATGGACTCAAGCGTTCGAGTACCATTGTTGATCTCTGTGAGGAGGCGTATGTTCATAAGACGGTCTCCGCCGCTTATGTTAACACGCGCCTCCGCTATGGCGTACATACGTGTTTCCTCATCGGAGAAACGCTTGTGGCGTTCCGTCACGATGCGCCCGGTAACCACAGGGGGATGTATACGCATGTGAGCGCCAAGTCCCCTCGCGGTTCGAAAACTACGAGGACACGCCTCACACTGATGCGTTGGAGTTTCCACGGCTAGCTCCGGGGGCGAACTGACGCTCGCCCCAGCCTCGAGGACATTTACCACATGTAGCTCTGTACCCGAGGGTACAGAGTTGGGGGGTGTGCCCGACACCTCAGCGGTGGTCGGGCTCGTCCGAGGCTTGTTATTTATTAGAGACATGATCATAGAATTTTGGGGGGTATTACCCCCCGGTTGCGCAACGGTGCGCCAATGCTTTGCCCCGTTGGTTGTCCCACCGCACGACGTGGACCTCCTATATTGGGCACCCTAGGGGTCCCTGTTGACTCAATTGGTAACAGTACACAGAGGCAAAAACTGCAGTATGTAAAGTCAGTGCTAGCGGGCGCCACGAAGAGGCTTGAGTACAACTTATGCAAGTACAGTCGGTAGTAGCGCCATTACCATAATATCAGCGAGCTTCTTTACACATAAGATACTCTAGATACTTTGGGCGAAATGGAGTAGACGGCCGAAGGTATGGTATCCAACGACCGGATCTAACAATAACCGTCCGTACCCGAGCAACTACAACCCCCAAAATTCGCTAACGTGAAATGGCCCAGGTACCGGTACAAGTACCGGCCCCAGGCCAATCAGTCAACTAATAATTGAGATGTCATACGGATACGGATACGGAGCGCGATCTCTGCAACAGAGATCAGCGCTCCGTATCGCTTTTTGAACTTTCTCACAGCTGTGATTTTATTAATAGAAGTTTGTATAGCAGATGTCAAGTGACTTGTTACTCTTTCTACTAACGGAACGATAATCTCTGGCACCGCGGCATCCTCGTCAACGGATGGCTCCCGTTCGTCCGGGGCAGGGACCTTGGAAAGTTCAGCGACCAAGGCCCTATAGGCTTTCTGGCGCCTTAGGTATTTCAGAGCGTCCAACGAACGCTCCGAGGGAAACTCCAGCAGCAGGCGCTGGTTCATCAGCCTTTCTCCTCCCGCGCGAATGATTTCTGCTTCGCGGTATGCGTACATCCGCACAATTTCGGCGGAAGTTTTACCGGTACGAACGGACTCTACGATGCCCTCGTTCGCCTCCACGGGATGCGAGAGACGCATGTGTTGCATTAGTCCACGTTTGGTTTTAAAAGACTTAGGACAATTTGAGCATTTATGTTGTTCGGCCGGTTGACTCACGTCCGAGGACGTGGGTCGGGTGCCGGACACCTCAGCGGTGGTCCGACTTGTCCGAGGCTTGTCGTTACGTGTGGCCATTGTAGATTTGAGTTTGGAGGGTATTACCCCCCGTCGCGCATCAGTGCACCGGTACTTTACCCTACCGGGTGTCCCACCTAACGTCTTGAGTATCGAGTAAATGGGAATATTCTCAATACCCCTTATGGGTTGGCAAGGCCCTCGTGTCAAACACTTAGAACTGCAATTGTACATAACAGGACATCATAAAAAAAAGAAAAAAAACACTCAACAGAAGCGAGTTAATTCTAAACATATGGGTTGGCAAAGCCCTCGTGCGCTCCAGCACTTACGACGCGACGCGCTTTCTCAGTATTAGTAACTGTGTGCCACCAGTAAGAACTACAAGACACACAGCCATAGCTAGCGGACGCCACGTAGAGGCTCTGAGATAAGACTTTCGTAAGTACGGAAGGACTCGACCATTACCATAGGTGGGCTCTCGCACGATAGAGTGCCCATCTAAAGGGCCGAGGCAGAGAAATCCTAAATGTCTTGTCAGGACAGCTAAGATCACTACTGACATGTTTATCCGTACTCGAGCAACTATGCTCTTTTTTTATTCTTAAGATATAACTGGGTAATCTGCCAATGTCTCGCATCCAGTCGAGAAGGGCCACCGTTCGTCATACGGTAAGAAAATTTTTGCGTCTCTCCCCCAACCGCCGTGAGTCGGACTTGTAGAATAAAATAAAAAAAAAATTTTTTTTAATTTTTCTCTTGAGGGGACGTTTTGCTACTTAAGAGAGTCATAGTAACTCTCGTTACTATGCTCCGCGATTACCGCGCCTTTGAAATCTAGGGGGAGGGGAAGTGTCAATCACCTAATTAGTGACACTAGAATGGACTAACTCATCCCCCCACTCTCACAATTCTCTATAAACCCAGAGGGGGGAAAAGAGAGGAAGAGAAGGAAGAATTTACCGAGAGGCGGCGGATACCTCTTTAGCTCACCTCGAGCCTGTGACGACCGGCTATCCAACCCCGGTCCTATCCGTGTATCTCCTACGTCCTGCGTAGCATGTCGTGGTCTTGGTGAATTGGCTGAAATTCAACCAACTCCCCCAGAGCACCCTCGTCGTAATTTCCTTGAAGCAGGCACCTGGGAGCTGGTACTCCCCTAGGTTTTTCACAGTCTGCGCTGACCAGACTCCTTTCCACGAGATCGTGCATGCCTTCACGTCGACTTTGTCCGTACCAGACAACCTAAAAAGGTTAACAAACGTCTGCCGGACCGCCTCACTCCCATACTTAGCGATCTTGTCGCTGTCGATTGCATCCAATGGACGCGTACCAGATACCATCTGGGCATCCAAGATAAGGCACTTATCTGCCTTGAGGGCTACAAGGTCAGGACGGATCCTCTGTCCGTCGACCGTCTCGTAGAGACGTTCTCTCCGCTGTAAAGTCCAGCCACTTATCATTAGCGTGCGAACTAGAGTAGGTAGCGCATTAATGCGTACCTTATGGTAGTGGAGATAGTCGCCCGCTGGAATTCCTGCCGAGCACGACAGGAACCAATGCGAGGACCATCTCGAGTTTCCGCACTCGGTCAAATCCCTACCATCTACACTCGCGTATAATTGCGAAGCAAACTCCCTCTTAACTTCCTCCGTGCTATGAGCACCCCTCCTGTCCAGACTTTTCGCACACCAGTCCCAGGACCTCTTTATGAGGTCGCTGGACGCTATCTCTCTGGCGCACTCGTAGGGAGAACTGCTAAGTCCACGAATCCGTCTTAGCCTCCAAATGGGGACCTGCCAACGCAGGGAAATAACCCCTAAACCCCCTTCCTTGATTGCCGTATGGTAGTACCCAATAGGCACGTCTTTGGGCAGATGCAGCCAGACCCGTACTGCTCTGCGGATAGTGACATCAAGGGCTTTGAGCCTCTTGTCAGTCACGCGCTCAAACACGAGTCTGTGTAACAGACTCGGTGTGACATTCGTGGTTAGCATCCGCAGTCGTTGCTGGGGCTTTAGGTGGGCACGCGTGATAAGCGCAATGCTCCCTTCCAGCTCCTTCTCAACTACAGTTGAGTTCTTAACTATACCCTTATCGTCAAAGTCAATGCCCAGATATCTCCACGGCTCAAGCTCGCGCAAGCAATGTAGTTTCACGCCACCACTTTCGAGGTGGCACACTGCTACCTGCGAGCGTTTTGCCTTGCCTTTGCTTTTGCCCACATTTAGATGCATTCCACACCGCTTTAATCCCTTTGTAAAGGAATTTAACGAGTCCTGCAGACCTCGTTGGGTCTCGGCCAATAGGACTACATCGTCCGCGAATGCCAATGCTGGTATCGCCATCTTCACCGCCTTAAACCCCACATACTCAGGCAAACCATTTAGGACCTCTTCCATCACAAGGTTTAATAATATTGGTGACAAGGGGTCGCCTTGTCTCGGGCAAATTCTCCCCGACAACTGCCCGCGCACTTGCAGCCTCGTAGCGCCTACCGCGTACAGGTGTCGTACGTAACTTATAAAGCACGCCAGTGCACCTACACGTTTCAGCGCCCTAAAGACCGCTTCGTGGCTGAAAGTGTCAAACGCCTTCGCCACGTCGAGCGACGCCAGGTAAAGAGTCTTATGGCGCGTTCTAGACACCCATAGGGCCGTCTCGAGGATCAGGATATTCTCCGCGATTCCGTCCGAATCCCTGAAACCTCTCTGCCGCTCAGTAACTGTGCCGCTGCGTGACAGGCGAGAAGCCAGCACTTTATGAAAGTGCCGAGTGATCACATTGCCGATCGAAATCGGCCTGTAACCCCCCGGACCTTCAATGCCGGGCTTCTCAAGGAAAATAGTCCTCGACTCTAGCAGGCATTCCGGCATTACCCCTCGTAGTAGTAACGCGTTCAAGACGACACTCTGCACCGGTAGGAGGACTTTCCCCCACTCTTTCGACGAAACACCATCAGGGCCGGCCGCTGTGGCCACATTCACCCGAGCGAGTTCGATCTCGTCCTCGGTGATTTGAACATTCATTATGTTCAACAGAATAGGGGGCGCAACATTGCTCACCCCCGGGAGTGCAGAGTCATCGTTCTCGGACCGACCCTCGTACACGGGCCTCCAACAGTCCTCGAACTCCTCCAGTGATGGCAGTTCTCTGCGATCGGCACTTCCAGCCAAGATGTTTTTCGCCGTCCGAGTGGGGGCTTAACCCAATCAGCTTGAGTTTTCGCGTAATCGCGACGTCTCTTCAGCGCTGCTACCCGCCTTTTGGACATATTGTCTTTGTGTATGTAGGTTCGGGCCGGAACCGGATGCTGCTTCTGCTTACTCCGACTCGAATCGTCATTTCCCTTACTGGCAAAGACGGAACCCAACCACCCTGTTAAGGCCGGGCCGATATCTTTGCCAGCTATGGCATCCTTCGCCAGGGATTTGATGCCATGGTAGTGACGATTCACCATGGTGGAGATCTTCCTGAGTTGGGGAGTTATCTCCTCCTTTATAGAGTCGGTGGGCCTCGCGGCCACTTCTTCATCAGCAGGTCCGTACACGTCGGCCAACACAGGGACAATGGCACTGGCAGAGAGGAAGTCGTCCGTATACGACTTGACTAGAGCCTTATAGGCCGGCTTCCTTCTCATGGCTTTGATGGACTCAAGCGTTCGAGTACCATTGTTGATCTCTGTGAGGAGGCGTATGTTCATAAGACGTTCTCCACCGCTTACGTTAACACGCGCCTCCGCTATGGCGTACATACGTGTTTCCTCATCGGAGAATCGCTTGTGGCGATCCGTCACGATGCGCCCGGTAACCACAGGGGGGTGTATGCGCATGTGATAGCTAAGCCCCCTCGCGGTTCGAAAACTGCGAGGACACGCCTCACATTGGTAAGTAGGAGTCTCCATGACTAACTCCGGGGGCGCATTACCGCTCGCCCCAGCCTCGAGGACATTTACCACACGTTGCTCTGTACCCGAGGGTACAGAGTTGGGGGTAGTGCCCGACACCTCAGCGGTGGTCGGGCGCGTCCGAGGCAGATTATTATATTGTGACATGTTCAAAAATTTTTGGGGGGTATTACCCCCCAGTTGCGTAACGGTGCGCCAACGCTTTGCCCCGTTGGTTGTCCCACCGCACGACATGGACCCTCCATAATAGGCACCCCAGAGTGTCCCACGTTGACTCAATTAGTAACAGTACATATAAGCAAAAACTGCAGTATGTAAAGTCAGTACTAGCGGGCGCCACGAAGAGGCTTGAGTACAACTTATGCAAGTACAGATAGACTAACGCCATTACCATATATCAGCCAGCTTCTTAACATTTAGATACTCTAGATATTTGGGCGAGAGGTAAACGGCCGAAGGTTGACAGCCTTCGGCCCTTCTATGTTTATCCGTACCCGAGCAACTACAACCGTCAACCCCTAGAGGAGAGAAGTCATAGTTACTCCCGCCAAGAGATCGTGCACGCCTTTACTTCTATGTCATTTGTACCAGACAGCTTAAATAAGCTCTGGAAATGCTGAAGATACGCCTCCTTCCTATACTTGGCGATCTTACGGGCATTGGACAGGTCCTAAGACTGCGTTGCAGATACCACCTGCGCATCGAGGACTAGGCACTTACCGCCCTTGAGGGCCACTATATCCGGCCTGATGTTGCCAATGGTGGTCTTATACATCTTTTCTCTCGGCTGCACAGAGTAACCGTTTGTCATCAGTTTCGAATGCAGGACGTCGACTACCGCGTTGTGTCGTAGGAGTCTCCCGCCGTGGGTGCGTGGACATTGTTGCACGACGTGGGCCCCAGTCTCGGCCTGGGCGCTGCATTAGGCCCTACACGATTTCGGGTTGCTAGGCCGTCCTCGTGAAGTCCGAACCCTAGTCGGCAACGCATTTATCCTTACCTTCTGATAATGAAGGTAATCCTTAGACGGGATGCTGTTACTAGAGGCCAGCACCCATTGAGAGGACCACTTCACGGCTCTACTTTCCTTCAGCTCTCTCCCATCGACACTGTCGTGGAGGCTGGATGCGAACATCGCCTTCCCATCGAGTCCCGGCAGCCGGACCTTCTCACATGTATCATGCACCAGGAAACTTGTCTTGTGAACACATCTAGGTTCCGGACTTCCCTAGCACACTCGAGACCCGACGTCTCAAGACTCTGCAGTCATCCCAACTTCCACCTATATAAAGCTTTGCCATGTAATAGATTTCACACATCATTTTTATCTTCAAAGTCTGTATTTCGGGGAAACATGTCATTTGAATTGAACTAAAAAGAAATCCCAAAATTTGATTGAAATGTTCCTCTCTATGTGTTTAACGATTATTGCAATCACTGTTAAAGAGCCGCTTTAATTTAGACATGTAATATCGTCATTGTATTTACCAATTAAATAATAATAAATCATCAGCAGAGCTGATTTTTTTGCTGATTGCACGGAGAGTTGCGGCATGCGCTGATGAGAACACACTTCTGTTGCAATGTAGCTAGTGTAGCGTGCTGCCCGACTGGGGCATTGCTGATGTATAATTTTTTCATTTTGTTTCCTTTTTTGAATTAATAATTTGTCATCTGTATTGGAATTTTCAATTGTTCTTTTTATTGCCATTGTTGATATGTATGTCGCCTTTTTTACTCTTATATTTGATCAGTAAGTCTTGATTTGTTTTTAATTTCATGTAAAACTGAATTAAATATACTAATTATTTTTTAAAATTATAAATGGTTTTTTTTATCCGGCAGTCCACTTTACCTCCTTCAGTTGTCAAGTTGGCTTACATTACAATAGTCAATGTAAACCTGCTGCAGAATAAACGTTACAGAGTCCTAATGCAAATGGAGCCTCCGTCTGCAGGTCGCAGGTCTGACTGTTGCAACCAACATAAGGTCCCCAGGGTCGCAGCTGCAGTTGTCTGGTCAAGGGACTTCTTGCAGTTGTGTCAGTAGGTAAATAATAAGTAATGTAGTAGAGAGTATGTCAAGCAAAGTGGATTTGAGCAATTGTTTTAAAGTAAGTGAGTTTTTTTATTTTTATTAAGAAAATTATCATCAGACTGCAGTCCCAATGGGGTTCGGTAACAATCCCCTGTGGAAAAGTTGCAGGAATGCATCGAAAGTTTGACAATACTTAATCATTAATGCACATTCTAAATTTATATACATAACTGTAACTCCTGTGACGCCGCCTATATTAACCACAGGTAGATCCTTTAACACAAGAACCAAAGACCACGAGACCAGAGGATGGAAAAAGGGAAATGAAATATCAACCTTTGGCCTCCACCTCTCTGAACTCCAATCTTAAAATTTTAAATCTTAATAACAAAGGCATAAAACTTGGTCGCCAAAAGATTTTAGAAATAAATCGCATGAAAATGACCAGCTCATTTTCAACAAGTCTCTACTATTATTTCCTATAGTCAAATTATAACATTTAAAAAATCATTTACTGTGCATAAACTTTCTTTACAGGTAAAAATACACTCCAGGATTACCCCAACTTAGGAGAGCTGCTGCTGTATTTTATTTAAAATATTAAAATGGAATTCCACCAAGTACTATGTCAGAAGTATTGATTTCATTCTAAATGTTTTATAAACAAGATCAGTCCATATTAACATTAAGAGTTGGTACATCTATGTTCCTAATACTTTTTTGGCCAGTGCGTAAACGAGTCACCAAATGCTCAGCGTATAACACAGCTTATATTTAGAAGCTTCCACACAGCACAAAGAGGTTGAATACCAGATCCACATATCTGTTGTCGGGTTCATAAAGCATTACTTATGACTTTTTGTTTTGCTATAAGTACTGTCACAGAGGTTACATTTACCATAATTATTTGTTTATTCTCTTTACTGACAGACACTAGTAAGGTAATCTTTTAAAATTACATAATTGTCTGTTATATATTGATAAAGTATCTCACATAAAATATAATCATAAGTTAATTGTTATATTAAAGAAATGTTGTTTTTCCAATGAGTCTAATGCTTCAGACCTATCTGAGGTCTGAGACCAATATAAATGAATTTATTCATGCTTAAGGATGTGATTTTAGTTTTAATAATAAATTAAATCGTAGCTGTGTTCTGTGGTTTCCATTGGAGCAATTCCAGTCCGTCGTTATGTTCAAAGCTCAATGATGAGAAATAAAATATTACCTCTAACCCTATCAATTGCACATTCTTATTAGTTTATGTAACACCTCATTCTGACTGAGAATGCCAACTGTGCCTACTAACGAAGCCCGTAGCATCAAGAAAAACAAGTTTAAGTATGAAACATGACTTTATTTTAAAAGCATTACTAGTTTCGACCATTACACTTGAATATTATGTATAGTCCCACTGAGGACGCTGCAAATATTTTTCACTTTTGCTGATGAAGTTTAAATAAAAATAAACTATACTAAAAATACAAGACCTTACTTTAAGATTGAAATGAAACGTTCAGGTGCGTCAGCCACGGCCTACGCTCACACGACACTCTCAAAGGTCCCAGCGGACGTGTAATTTGAAAATTTTAAATAAGCGGCGGAGATCTAAATCATAAAGAATTCATGGCCTGTGTAGAATTATTATTTATTTCAACTCCATCACATGAAGATCATTTTCATAAATGAATAAATAATATAAAATAGCTTGTCCCATCCGAGCAAAAGTTTCTAATTAACAATTTTATTCTTAAAGCGGGTTTACTAAAAAGTTGACATGACACACAACTTCACAGAATAGACACACTTATATTACAAGCACGCACTGAGGTAGTAATGCAGAAGTATTATAATTTCAGGAATATATAAAAACTGTCCAAATAATAACCATTCTTCAGGTATGATAATTGAATATATGATAGATCAACGTTGCTTAATATTAACATAAAATACTATTTATTTGCTTTATGCTGGAAGACTCGTATTAGGCTATAGTTATTAGTCCTGGATACTAAGCCAAAATCACACTAAATATCCCTCAACTTATTTAAGATAATCACATGAAACCGAAGGTCATTACCACTTCCTTTGACCCTTTTTTAGCACTTCCAGAATATTGGCATCTGTTCACTGTCTCTGACAATATGCGCTTGTCGCAGAATTAACTCTCACCTGGGAATCAAATATTCCAATATCAAAGTCTAATAAATACGTCGATCCTATGAAACTGAAGAATGAATTCAGAGGTGATGAAAAGCAATCGTGGGCCTCTAATAATGTCCATGGAGCGTCTCTACAGTAATGATGGTCAATCGAGGAAACTGGTGGCTTTACTTAAGACAGCACTTATAGTCTCATATCAGATCTGACTAAATAGAACACACGGTATAGTAAAAAAGCAAAAAGCTCCTTTAAATACACACTAAAACTATCAATATCCGATGTATAAACAGCGATATCTAAATCACACGACGAGCTTCAATAAGGACGAGAGATTGCCACGGAAGCTAACCTCTAAATCACACGTGCTAATATGATGCACGAAAATCACATTACCTAATATGATGCATGGTAATTACATATTCAAGCACACAAGCCTTGCTTGAGCAAAAATCTGTCAAGAGACGGGTTTTAGGGATTATAATTCATCACAATTAAATCGAAGGCGCGTGTAATCTACAAAATACACGCCGACGCGTCTATCGTGACAGTTCAAAACACTGTGCTGCCAGTGCAATTATATAAATGTATATATATTAATAAATATATTCATATATATATATATATATATATATATACATAAATAT